>OX637533.1:110326319-111651118 GCA_951800035.1 Linnaemya tessellans
TGTATGTGTGAGTGTGTTGCATTTTTTTCTCCCTTACTTTGAAGCTTTTGTAAATGTAAATGTTTCCTTCCACACAATATATGAACTGTTGTTACTGTTGCACTGTTAAACATTGCACTCGTTACAAATAGTAACAGCAACAAATGCAACAACAACATCAACAACAACAACAGCAACGATAGCAGCAACAATAATTTTTGATGCGAAATAAAAACAGCTACTAAACTAGCCAACAATATAGCAAATTGTTTTACATGCAAATTGCTAAAATAAAACGTACAGCAGCTAAAACAACAATAACAACAGCAACGGAGACAAAAATGATATAAAAAAATTTATTATAAATAACAAGTAGAAAACGACGCTTAGGAATACCCTACGATGTTGAACCGCTACACAGTGGGATTTGTTCATAAAATGTTTGGCAAAAAATATAAGGAGTGCTCGTGGAATGTTGAAATTTGGCACAGAGCCTTTTATTACCTCAATTAAGAATAAAATAAAGTTTCATCAAAATTGGCCACGCCCACTACTCACCGCCCATAGAAACCAAAATTTATTTTTGCCCCAACGTTTTTGAAATTTGGCACAGAGCGTTTTATTACCTCAATTAAGAATAAAATAAAGTTTCATCAAAATTGGCCACGCCCACTACCCACCGCCCATAAAAACCAAAATTTATTTTTGGCCCAACGTTTTTGAAATTTGGCACAGAGCCTTTTATTACCTCAATTAAGAATAAAATAAAGTTTCATCAAAATTGGCCACGCCCACTACCCACCGCCCATAAAAACCAAAATTTATTTTTGGCCCAACGTTTTTGAAATTTGGCACAGAGCCTTTTATTACCTCAATTAAGAATAAAATAAAGTTTCACAAAAATTGGCCACGCCCACTACCCACCGCCCATTGAAACAAAAATTTATTTTTGGCCCAAAGTTTTTGAAATTTGGCACAGAGCCTTTTATTACCTCAAATAAGAATAAAATAAAGTTTCATCAAAATTGGCCACGCCCACTAACCACCGCCCATAGAAACCAAAATTTATTTTTGGCCCAACGTTTTTGAAATTTGGCACAGAGCCTTTTATTACCTCAAATAAGAATAAAAAAAAGTTTCATCAAAATTGGCCACGCCCACTACCCACCGCCCATAGAAACAAAAATTTATTTTTGGCCCAACGTTTTTGAAATTTGGCACAGAGCCTTTTATTACCTCAATTAACGCCCACCACTCACCGCCCATATAACCTATATTATATTTTTTTCCACAACTTTTTGTTTCTTTACCAAAAAGTAATTAGTTTTTGTAATATTTTAAAATTAAAAATTTTATGAATTTGGAGACAAATTTTATGATTTTATAAAATATTATTAATTATTTAAACTTTTTTTTAATTGATAATATGGAGTCTTACCTATGAGCTAATTTTATAATTTTTTTTAAATACGCAGAAAACGCTATATTTGAAAAAAAAAATACAATTTTATTTTTTTTTAATCTTGGACCAGCACTAAGGGGATGACCCCTATATATGCAATGCATTGCGCCGGAACTGAAAACGAGAGGATAGTATTGAGGGGACAGCTTAGGAAAGATGAGAATATAGACAGTTGTTTTTGTAGCTATTTCAACCTTTTACTTCGCCGGCTAATTTTTTGCTACAGGGCCGACGAAAAAAAAATCACTATTTAAATCAGAGCAATAAAATTAGCTTGCGTACAAACACTATAAAAGCAGTTTTCAATATTTTGGACCAAAATTTACATGTGACTTTACTTCATTCATTTTCAAAGACAAATAAACGTTTTTTTGTGATACAATTTATGAATTCTTCATACTGAATAAATTTTCTACAAAACTGCATCATTACATTTTTAAATTTTATGTGTCGAAAATATGACTTATGGCACAAAAAATCCCACTGTGCGCTACCCAGAATAGTTTTTAATGCCATAAACAAAACGTGGATTCATCATATTAATACTTTAGAGGCCAAGGAACAATACAAAAATCATGGCCAAAAATTTCAAGGATTCACATAGATTACCAGGAGAAGAGTCCTGGCCAATATTTTTGATTAAAAAAAAAACTAAAAACAATGTTTGTGCCTTGGAATATTTATCATGTCTTTCTGAATTTAAAACAAAAAAAAAATAAACAAAACAAAAACTGTCTATCTTCTCATCTTTCCTAATATTTCCCCTCAATACTATCCCCTCGTTTTCAGTTCCGGCGCAATGCATTGCATATATAGGGGTCACCCCCTGAGTGCTGGTCCAAGATGAAAAAAAATTTTTTTTTGTCGAACAATCAGCTTATAAATCTTAGTTCAAAACCATCAGCTGGATACAGTTCTCGTATGCAATTTCCTAATAAAATTCGTTTAAAACAGAATTGTTATCATCATTCAGCTAAGCCACCTAATAAGTGGTGACAAACACAATACACATGTGCACTGATGATGAAAGTGTTGTGGTTTTCGAAAACAGCTGTTCTGCTCTGATGCGTAAGTTGAATAACTAAAAACTGATGTTGACTTTCCTTTTTGCCTTGGAATAATTATCATGTCTTTCTGAATTTAAAACAAAAAATTTTTTTTTCGAACAATTAGCCAATAAATTTTAATTCAATTAAAAAAAATTATCATATTTGGCGCAACAAGTGATATTTCATTAAAACACAAGTGCCCACGTGGCGATACTCCAAAAATCAGGCTGCGAATTAATTTAGCCAGAGGGCAAATTACGGCATTCGTTATCGATCGAAATTGGTATTGAAATTATATTGAAATTTCGATCGATATCGAATGCGGTCAGTTGGGCCCAGATTTAGCCCCTAGCGACTATTTTCTTCTTCCTCTAAAGCTGGAAAAATGGCTGGAGGGTAAGAGATTTGGGTCGAAGGAAAAGGTCATAAGCCTATTCTGTGGGCCTAGATAAAATCAGTTACAGGGTGTCCGCCGGGAAGGTATACTACTGTGTAGTTTATAATTATTAAATGAAAAAGTGGTTCTTATATTGATAAATGTTTTATTTAAGGTCGACAATTATGTATGGAATACAATATCAGATAAATGTCCGCCAGTGTTAGCCTCACATATACGATCCCTTTTGGAGCACATTTTTCTTTACATTCTCACACATTTCACGCGCGGTATTTCATTAATTTCATCACGAATATTTTGTTTGAGTTGCTCAAGCGTTTCTGGTTTGTTTGCACAAATCTTGCTTTTCCGATATTCCCACAAAAAGAAGTCAGGAGCAATTAAATCAGGAGGTGACCGTGGAGGCCAATCAACATCAGCATTTCTTGAAATAACTTCTTGCGGAAAGAGGTCTAGCAGTAATTCCATTGTAATCCGATTAAAACACGTTGGTTTATCGAATATTTTTCCATAATAAATTTGCCACGTGTCTACTTCACGACTGCCAAATATGAACTGTCAAGACTAATGTTTACCAAAATGGCGGTAAAACAAAGTAGTGTACTTCCCCGGCGGTCACGCTATATTTGGAAGCACTAAGAAAAACAATTGGAGCTAAAAAGATATTATGCTAAAAAATAAAACACTTATTTTAATAAAATGTTTATTAAAACATTTACGGAGATCGGAGTTGTCAAAGCACCCCTTTTATCTACTGCATAAAAACTGGATTAAAACTCTTAATATTACAAATTTTCGTGAGGGACTGAAAACCCATTCATTTTTAATTAGATCAAAGATTTTTCTCAACAGGATCTTATTTTAATATATATTTTTTCTATTCCCAACTTTAGTCTGAAAAGACAATATTTTATTGAAATGCATATATTTTTCTGAATATTAAAAAACTCTGTCAGATAGCAACAACTCTTGCAACCAACACAAAATACCCTAAATTAGTTGATAGTTCATCAGTTTACTTAGATGTGTGTAAAATGTACAAACAGAGAAGCTTTTGCAAGAGTCGAGAATAAGATTGTGGCACATTGTGAAGATGAGCAACTTTACAAATAACAAAATAGTGGCGGCTAAGCATAAATACAATAATGTTTAACTCAATAAACTACTTAATATATGCAAAGAATGCAGCATATAAAACAACAACTATTAACAACAAAGTAAAATTAAAAAAAAAAAATTACCGTCGTTGCCCAAGAAGGGATTAAAAAATAAAAATTATTTTAGATTTTTCTACGTTTAAATTTAACTTTAAATATGCAGTTGTTTTCGTTAGCCCATCGTTCAGCTGGATACTGAATGCACTATGGCGGCAAATTTCTGTTGTTCATAAATAGTTTGATGGAGTCAAAAGAAATAAACATTTTTCAAAATTTTGGATATTGTTCGTGTGATATTTGAAATTAAATTTTATGCGTTAAATAAGTCTGAGGTCAATTTTCAAAAACAATTTATATAAAAATGTCGATCGATATCGATTGCCGTAATTTGCCTTCTGGTGTGTTTTATTATTTCATAAAATGAAGTTACAAAATTTAAAGGATCCAATTTAATTTATTTATTTGTGGTGCTGATATTTAATTAATTAACTGAGACAATCACCTTTATTCTGCAACTATTTGTCAACGTCACGCCACGTGGGTGCTGTTGGCTGAAGTAGTAGAACACGAGACTATGAAGCGGAGGGTCGTGAGTTCGAGCCCGCGCTGAGTCATGAAATATTGTGTTGAAGTTTTCTGATCAGCTTTAGTGCGTGGTTGTGTTAGTTGTTGCCAGCCTGTTTCAATGATGAAGGCATAGTCACTGGTCACTGAACATAATTGGCAGCGACTGACACCATCATGTACTAAAAGCAGAGTAACAGCACCCACCTTCGTCGGCCCTGTAGCAAAATTAGCCGGCGAAGTAAAAGGTTGAAATAGCTACAAAAACAACTGTCTATCTTCTCATCTTTCCTAATCTGTCCCCTCAATACTATCCCCTCGTTTTCAGTTCCGGCGCAATGCATTGCATATATAGGGGTCATCCCCTGAGTGCTGGTCCAAGATAAAAAAAAGACATACGAAAAATAGGACACTAGCCTACACCTTGTGGACAACAAAAGTTCTGACAGCATATGATTACTAACTAAGGCCTTGGAAATATGTAGCAAGGGTCTATTAGAAAGTGTTAATTGCTAAAGATAAGGACTACAGACGCGTTCTATTTTTGATATTGCCTTGATGAGACGTTGACAAATAGTTACAGAATTAATATTAATTTTTTTTGCACCGGTAGTCAGGGCATGAACCCTTCTAAAGCAGTGCCTGGTGCCGGAACTATGAAAGCAGTGAATAGTGTGGAAAGAACAGATAAAGTGATAAGAAGATGATGAATTTGTTGTACCCATCTTATTTCGCCAGTATCGACGAAGGAAGATGCTGTACTGCACTCTTTCTTTTCTAACACGGACAAGCACTTTGGGAATGATCACACATATACAGTACATCGTGCCGGAACTATTTAGAAAGGAGGGGATGGTATTGAGAGGGCAAATGACGAAATATAAGAAGATAAAGAATTTTTTGTAACTTTCTCATTCTTTTACTTCGAAAGCTAAGTTTTTCCTACGTCCAGCAGCCAGTGCTATGCTTTCATCAAGGAAATAGGCTGGCAACAGCTAACACAGCCATGCAATAATACAGATAAAAAAATTCGATACCAAGTTCATGATTAAGTTCGCAGTCGAACTCGGTATCTTAGGCTTCGTGCTCTAAGTGTTAACTATTTCAGCAAACCGCTGCTTCATATAAAGTTTGTAGGCAATGTAAGCGATTCATATCAACTAACAACTACTTGTTTCTTTTTTGAAACACTTTGAATGACCTTTATGATCAATGTTTGTAGCTTAAGTCTTTTTTTTAATGACCTTTATGGTTTTTTAAGAAATTCTCAAATAGTTTTTGAATTTTTCAGAATTAGTTTGAAGTCAAGTGATTACTTGACACTTTAAAAATCAATGACATGTAGTGATGCTAAAACTCCTCAATAATCAATTTAATTTTTTTTCCACCAAATTTTTAATTTTATTCGTGATGATTTTTTCCGATTCCGATGTTCATAAAGAAAAAAAAAATGAAATTGATTATTGAGGGGTTTTAGCCAGTTCCTAGGCGCATTTCACTGGGACTACTGCATATCATCAGAGATCCTTTACTCAATATTTCTTAGAATAACTAAAAGGATTTTTGTTATATAATCTTTAATCATAAATTGACAAATTTTTAAATACTGTTGCTCCATTGTGTTGTTACTGTGTTGGCTAATTTTATTTTTTTTTCAATTTCCATACGTATGCATAGAATATATTGTATTTACTCAAAAGAACTTAATATAGCTGGCGGTTGCTTTAAATAATATGCAAGAACGGAGGCTGTATGCCTGCCAGAACCATGTTTGGCTACTATTCTGTTCATCTTGGTTTCAGTGAGTTCAATTTTAGTTGTTTTTTTTTTGTTTTTTGACACGTTTAAGTTTCTATGCCATGCGTACAACCCCATACACAGCTAAGCATACATATATAGCATACATAATACGGCCGATGGAGAAATAATAGCGAAAGAAAAAAAAATGAAATAAATAAATAATTCGAATAAGCAAAGATGCGTATTATGCCTACATATCCGGTTCCATATATAATAGAGGTATACAACATGTTGCAGTTGCCGTTGATGTTGCTGTTATTGTTGCCGTGCCTGTTGTAGTGTGAATATGTATGTTTCTAGCCAAACTGCATTATAAAAATTGTGAATATTCATAGCTCTAGTCTATATTTAGACTTAATGGATTTTTTTGTTTTTCGGTTTAGTTTGTGTGTTAACACACATGTAGAGTTGAACTATAATAAAATCAATGGCGAGCGAAAAAGAAATAAAACGATATCACGAAGTTAGTTTTTTTTTTTGTTTTTTTAAATACAAATAAAACAAATTCAGCAATCTGTATAGCTTTTGTTGAGACTTTTTAAAATTTTTCTAATTTTCGTATATTATGAGACAAGGTTTGTTGCTTAAGTCTTTTTTAAATTTTTTTTTATAAGAGATTTCTTTGACACACAAAATAGGCTAAACCGCATAGTCATGAACAGTTTCGTTTCCTTTCCTGCGGCCAACCAATCACAAATAAATGTCAAAGTGTAGACCAAATAAACTTAAAACATGATTAGTTGTCATTGTAAATACGTTTTATATACAAACATGCCAATGTATGAGTGTTCTAAAGAAATAACTATGGAATTTAGTAAGCAAACTGCATTTACTGTTGATTTATGTTTCAGTTCCCTTTACCTAAGAAGTCCTATTCTATTGGCAATTTTTTTATAAATTCTAAATTTGTGAGAAGAAATACTAGTAAAAATTTTTTGGTAAACAAACCATGAAGAAAGATAAAAACCATGAATTCTGCTACGTCATAAATGCTATACAAATAACTTTATTAATAAAACTGAAAGCAATTAAAACAAAACACAAAAAAAAAACCAAGGTATTGCAGATCAAAGTTCAGCATCTTAAAAAGAAACTTGCAACTACAGGGCAAACAAAAGCCGTTTGTCGTTTATATTAAACTGGTGTAATAAAAAGACAAACAGCATACAGCATTATACTCGTAAGAAAAATTATTATTAATAATATTAATAACGCCAACACTAACAAGCTTCATATATAAAAAAAGAAACCATTAGTTGCCACATAAATAATTTTTATAATTTTTTTTACTTTATCTCTCATTGCAGCTTTTTATCTCCACATTTTGCCATTTAACAACAGCAAAGCTTATATTTAAAATATTCCTAATTAAACAAATAATAATAATAATAATTATGATGATAGTAAAAAAATTACAATAGCTTTTATGTATTTTTACATCAATTAATAATTAAAATGCATTATTTACCCCAAACAACTTATTAAAGTGTTCTCTGTGCAATTTACTATGTATTAATAATACAATTAACAAAAAGTAAATTAATCACTTAAAACAATATAATTGTTAATTAAATTAAAAGAAAATCATAAAAAAATAAAATAAATAAATAAATAATAAACAAAAGGCGACACGTAGGTAGAACGGACTGCGGGCGTAAATATTAATACATCAAGGATTTTGTGTACGAAGAAATGTTTAACAACAATATTTAGGTAAATATTTATTTAATAATTCTAAAAACATAATGAAGATAGCACAAATGCAAATATAAAAACATTGATTTATAATAATAATAAAAATGTTTAAAATAATAACAATCAAATAAAAAATATTTTATTTCTTTATATTGAAATATTCAGTTGTCCCTGTATGTCACGCATGTTATTGTTTCCGTTTTTATTTAAAAATGTCTAAAATATATTTGAAAATATTTTTTTTTATATTTGCTCATTTGCTTATAAATCTATGTAAATTTATGCAATTTATGACTAATACAACAGGTTGTGCATGGCCTGAATGTGTATTTGAATATTCATATTTAATTGTTTGATTGTCATCTATTTTTTTTCTTTTTTTTTATTATTTGTATTTATTAACATCAAAACATATTTTTTGCAGCTTTTTTTTGTGTTTATTTAAGCAGAACCTTTTCAAAATGCAATTTAAATGAATATAACCTTGAATACAATACATTTTATTACTAGTGATATTCGTATTATTTTTCATACTTAATGGCTTTTATTTATACAAATCAGTCTTAACAATGATTTCAAATCAATTTTGTAATGCAATTAAATTTTAATTTTCAAATTTTTAATTTAACCTAAATTTTGTTAAAATTTAATATTATGCTTATTTTGAGAAAAATATCAATTAACTGCTTTTGAAATTACTGATCCAATAAAGAAGAGAGAGGATTTGGAATTACTGATACTTTCAGAAGAGAGGAGCGCCTAAATTGCTGTACAACATATTGAATTTTTATTTAATATCATATTTCAGATAACGATACATTGATGTGACTCTTGGCGGGGCCAGCTAACTGGCCCACGATGTCGCTCAAATCAAATTTTTAAATTTGGTTTTTGTTTTAAATGTATTTTTTTCGAACGGCATCGAGTGACATTATGGCCCAGGCAGTTAAAAATATAATTAAATTTAACAAAACACAAATAGAGGATTCTTTTTTTTTTTTGAGGTCCTGAGAATCAATTCCCACTATTTTTGCGAACAAGTCCGTACAGATGAGTTTGTGTTGGTATGTGATGTGTCATAACTTAAGAATAGCTTATTTAGGCTCTAATTTGTAACTAAAATAAACATTTTCATGTGCTTTTTGTATTGAAAAGCAATTTAATTTTTTACTATTGCTTCAATGCAAAAAAAAAACATATGCAAATTTATATTTTATTTACCAAGTCAATTAATGTGTTTTCTTAGTAATTCCTCATACATTTTTATAAATAAAAACTGTTATCACTCACACTCAACTAAATTATGTAATAAGTGCCCATTAACAAAAAACACATATGAGTACTGGTGATGATAGTATAGCAAATTTCGAAAACTGTGCCATTTCGCTCTGCTGTTTAAGTTGCTTTTCTGTTGTTCCTTAAAATATTGATTATGTCTTTCTGATTTTAATATTACAAATTTCAGCCTATAAATCTTAGCTGATTGTAATATAATGCCAAAATTATTTTTTGGAATGGGCGTGGCAACGCCTACTTTTGTAGTTATACAATTGCATCTACACTTCAACTTAATGTGTGTCATAATTTTCATAAGATAAGCATTAGCATTTTAAAAATATAATTAATTTGAAAGGGCATGGCACTGCCCACTTAACGAAAAATTATATTGAATTTAAATTAAGATTCTATAGGCTAATTGTTCGAAATTTTAATTTAAATCTCAGAAAGACATGATAAATATTCCAAGTATAAAATTCAAACCAAAAAAGTTTGACTTAGGTATGATGGAACAAAAAATTCAGAAAAATGGGACATGAAGAAAAATAATCAAACGGTAACACGGGTATTATAACAATAACATGTTAACATCAGGTTGATACAGTTCCCGTATTCTTTTTCACAATAAAATTTGTGTAAATAGGAACTGTTATCACATTCAACTAAGCCACCTAATAAGTGGTGACAAACACAATACACATGAGCACTGATGATGAAAGGGTTGCGTCTTTCGAAAACAGCTGTTCTGCTCTGCTGTGTAAGTTGAATAAAACTGATGTTGACTTGCCTTTGTGCCTTGGAATATTTATCATGTCTTTCTGAGATTTAAATTAAAATTTCGAACAATTAGCCTATAGAATCTTAATTCAAATTTAATATAGCAATATAAAATGTTCGTTAAAATTCTTACTACATATATTGAATTTATATTGAAGTTTAATAAGAAGCGGGAAAATAATTTTAGTGAAAAAAGTGAAATAGAAAACTATAAAATATTTCCTCTTATTCTGTAACTATTTGATAACGTCACGTCACGACGAGATCAAGAATAGGGCAGCAACTTCTAGCAACATCTGACTATTCGCTAAGTGTAAAAGTAATTAAATGCCAGGGAAAAGAGTATGCAAATGCTTCAGTTTTGATATTGTCTTGACGTTGGCAAATTGTTACAGAATAAGGGAAATTATATATTAAGAAAATAGAAAAATTTATAAATTCGTTAACGCTTTTACTGAGAGGTTGTATCCCCCTAAATTTTATGACAGTAATAATATTTTATATTTTATTTATTGTTTTATTATTTTTGTGGGTGCATTCCAAACAACTCAAAATGCTTTTAACAGAAAATATATTTATATCTGTTCTTTAAGCATTAAATTTATTTTTTATATTAATTAAAATGACATCACTTCACTGTTTGTCTCTGTTTAAATCATTTCACTTAGAATGGTTTTTGTTCAGAAAAAAAAATCATTTACCTGCAAATCATTCCTACATACACACCAGTTCTCATTAATACACAAAACTTGTTTCTAATATATTTTTATATAAATATATTTTTTGTTAACTTTTAACACGTTCTTTCTTCATGTGTAACAACATGTGTAAGACCCGGTGAAGGCAAAGGAATTTAAATAAAAAATTATATGCAAGAAATCAAAAGATGAATGGCCATAAAAAACTTTGCATCAAATATTGAAGCGAGACTTCTATTTGACAAAATGTGTTTGAATAAAAATATATATATGTAACCTGCTCCACGAAAAGGGACGAAAAGGAAAATTACCCTTTGATATTGAACTTTTTTTAATGTTCAAATATTATAAAGGGTGTTTTTATAAGAGCTTGCTGATTTGAAATTTAAATAAAACACATGCCAAATTATGAAATGGTCAAAAAAAAATTTTATTTGATAGATAATTTCTTGTCATTTAACATTTAAATATAATTTCGGGCATATGGCCACCACGACTATTTTGCACAAAGGTCATTGTGGAGGTCCAATTTTCGACCACCTTTTCAAGCATTTGAGGGCGTATTTCAGCAATGACACGTTGAATACTGGTTTCCAAAGCGGCAATCGTTGCTGGTTTATCCACGTAAACCAATGATTTCAGGTATCCCCACAAAAAATAATCGAGTGGCGTCAAATCACACGAACGCGGAGGCCAATTCACCGGTCCATTTCTCGAAATAATGTTGTCGTTGAAATGTTCTTTCAATAAGTCCATTGTTTCGCCCGCAGTATGACAAGTGGCACCATCCTGTTGAAACCACATTTCGTTTACATCCATATCTTGAAGTTTTGGCACCAGAAATTCATTGATCATGATGCTGTATCGATTTCCATTCACGGTAACGCGTCGTCCTTCCTCATTTTTAAAGAAATAAGGACCGATGATTCCACCAGCCCCATAGACCGCAGCAAACAGTACATTTATCGGGATGCATTGGTAATTCTTGAACGGCCTGTGGATTATCTTTGCTCCAAATACGGCAATTTTGCTTGTTGACATATCCATTGAACCACAAATGCGCCTCATCACTGAAGAGAATTTTGCGGTAAAAAAGCGGATCTTCGTCTAATTGATTAAGCGACCAATTACTGAATTCACGGCGCATATGATGATCGTGTGGCTTTAATTCTTGCACCAATTGAATTTTGTATGGCACCAAACCCAAATCCTTACGCAAAATTTTCCATAAAGTCGATGGACAAAGTCCAACTTCTTGCGCAAGACGACGAATCGATAAATTGCCGTTTTCTTCGACACTGGCCTCAACGACAGCAATAGTTTCTTCTGTACGCACTCTTTTCATTATTTTCGGTGGCTTGGCATCCAAAGAGTGAATGTAGACCGAAATTTGGTAATTACGTTCTTTATGGTGGTCTCAGACGGACGATTATGTGCACCATAAAATTCACGAAGTGCTCTATAAACATTTTTAATTGAACACTGTTTTTGAAAAAAAATTTCCACGATTTGGAAGCGTTGTTCTGGAGTTAACCTGGTCATGATGATTTGTCGAACAATACTGAGTAGAGACGTCACTTTAAACTGTCAAAACAGCTGTCAGACAACAGAGTGATTCGTATAAAAAAAAACTTCATAAAAAAACACCCTTTATATATTATCTGTTTATATCACATTTTTAAATTTTTTCATTAATTATGTTCATCTTTACAGGTGATTTGTAAAAAACACTAAAAGACATAGAAACTTGCGGTTTGCGGCATTTGAAAGAGCGTTTTTTTCCTATAAGAATCATTCGAAAAGTAAAAAAAAAATTTTCGGAGCAGAGGCCCCTTTTCGTGGAGCAGGTCACATATACAGTAAAACTTCGATATAACGAATTCCAAGGGGATCCGAAAATACTTCGTTATAGCCATTGCTTCGCTATAATTATAATCAGCAAAGCCTTGATATAACGAAAGTTGAAGAAATATGAAAAAAAATTCGTTATAACTATAGTTTTGCACACACACATTAAGAATGCGTTCTTTTGATAACGGGACTTTACCATTTTGTTATAATTTTATTCTTACTTCATTATATAGAGGGTTTTGTATGAGAACATTCAGACTTCGCTATTTTCATAAGGGGACTTTACCATTTAGGATTTAATCTGATTTCGATATATTGAGGAATTTAAAGGAATATTTCGCTATATAGAGACTTTTTTCCTTAGAATTTTTTCGTTATAGCTATAGTGTATTTTTGTATGAAAAACTTTGCAATAAAGAGGTTTTCTCAAAGGGCCTGAATAAAACATACGTTATATTGAGTTTTTCGTTATAACGAAGTTCGTTATATCGAAGTTTCACTGTAATAGCGTTAATTACAGTTTATGGTGAATTGAATGATATTCTAATTATTAACTTGCAAAAATATGATATAAGTAATAAGAATAATCAATTTAATGGCGTAGAAATAACGAGTGGATGGCGTAGGAAAAACGATTGTCATTCAATAAGAGTGGAAATAAAAACTTCTTATGTATTAAATTGTATGTCATATGAATGAATCGAACAACTTTGAGGGATTGTTGTGTAATTCGTTTCAATAAATATTTTTTTAACACCGAACTGCAAAGTATTTTCTTTTGAGCCCACTTGCAGGGTAAACCGTGTGATGCATAATAAATCTAGACAAACTTTTAATTGGAAACCCATTTTCAAAATTAACTAAAGATTGCACACAATTTTGTACTTCTTTACTTGAAATCGCTTAAAATCATAAAAGATCTAAATGGTTGATCATTTAAAATTTTCGGGGAAATTAAAATTTCGTAAATCATTTTCACTTAACTCTTGCATTGTAACTTTACTCTAACACAGCAACACAATTAAATTAGCTTAAAGGCACACTTTGAGGTGATATTAGTTAACTAAAATGAATTTTATTAGTTAATACTATTACAAAAAACTAAAGTAAACAAGTAAAAACGTTATATTCGACCGGGTCGAATCATAAATGCCCTCCAAATATTTCGTAAGTAAATTTAAAATGTTTAACTTGGTGGGACAGAGTTCCTTTAAGACAAATCTGTACCCAATTTTATATCCCTATTTTGACAGAGTCATTCCGGGAAGGGCCGTGGGGGAGACGTGTCACCTCTGCAAGATCAGAGAACATCTCAGCTTCTTATAGGCTTAAGGAATACAAATTGTTTAATATTTACACTATTTTTGTATATAACACGTACGTGAACGCCCACTAAAGGGGGCGGGATCCAAAATTAGACTATATCATGTTTTCCATAGACGAACGTATGGCCATTGCTAGATCGTCTTAGACTTCATCACTGATCAAGAATATATATATACTTTATGGGGTCCAATTCTTTTTGGAGGGTATTAAAACTGTATTTTGTCGGGTCCCCTCTGGCAAGGGCCGTGGGGGAGACATTTCACCTTTGTCATAAAACTTCAAAAATTAATGTTCGAAATAATTAAATGTAAAATTTATTTTATTTATTTATTTCTTTTTTTTTTAAAGCGTCATTTAGGGGGGAAAGGGGAATGAGAGGGCAGGGCAGAGGAGTTCCCGATTACGTCTCAGCTTCGTCATTAAAGCTTAAAAATGTTATTTTTAAGGACTGTAGGCTTAAGTAAAACAATTTGTTACATTTTTACACTATTTTTGCATATAATAACGCCCACTAAAGGGGCCGGGGTCCAAAAATTAATTTTTTTAATTTTATAGCTCCAAGTTTAACGCGTTGGACCTTTTTTGACATAAAAATGTATCATTTGCTTAACAAAATTACAAAAAAAAAAAATTAAAATTTATGTTGTTTTTTCGAGGTTGGTTTTAGTTCTTCTTAGGGGAACTTTTTTCCCTTTAGCCCGATTCAGCCCATTTACGAACTTGACCTGTGCTATCCTTCAAGATATATTTATACCAAATTTCAAGAGTCTGGCTCTTTTCGTTTGGACTGAATCGTGATTTCCACAGACGGACGGAAGGACGGACGGACATACTTAGATCGTCTTAGACTTCATCACTGATCGAGAATATATATATATATATATATATATATATATATATATATATATATCGATGGCTTAATATGAAAAAGGCGTAACTCGATTCTTGTTACTCTACAGAAGAAGGAAAAAACTTAATAAAATCCGTAAAATTTATGACACAAAAAAAAATTTGTATGCCTTTTTAATAAAATGTGTTGCATCTCTTTATTAAAAATTGTATGAAAACTTTTCTTGTGTCAGAAATTTTACGGATTCTATCAGGTCTCTGCCTTCTACACCAAAGTAACACAAACTCGAGTTACGCCTTTTTTATATTAAGCCAACGATATACTTTATGGGGTCTCAGATGGATATTTCGCTGCGTTACAAACGGAATCACAAAGTGAATATACCCTCCAAAACATAAAATAATGAAAAATTTTTAGCATCATTTGATCTCAATGAACTCGTAAGATTTCATTTGTTTCACTTTTCGCTCTCATGTAGACAACCTTGCCCTGTCTAAGGCCGCTATTGCACAAATGCCATAAATTTTTCAAAAAAAAATTTATTTTTAAAGCAGTTATTTAAAATAATTTGTAGCAGAAAATATTTAGCATTAAACTTCCATTTATATAAAATATATCATGTGCAGTCATGTAAAGCAAACAAAAAGGTTTTCGCATTTTTTAATGATTTCTTTCTTTGTTGTTGTTGCAAAATTTATATTTAATTTTGCTGGCTTTCGCTTAAGGTAATACTAAAATTTTATTTGACCCATAAATTTAAGTTGGACTTGTTGTTAAGTTTATGCACATTGTTTTTCCTTCATTTAATTTACTGTTGACAGTTTTTTCTTTTATAAGTTTAAATAAACAAAATAAAATAAGAATTCTTGGCTGTGGACAGTTGGCTACTGTTTTTATAGTCCCTGTTGTAAAATTGTGTTCAATTATGTTGTAAGTCTTTTGGGTATGTTTTAAATGAAGTTGTCTTAGAGTCTGATATCGAGTTACTACGGCAACGTTTATGTCAATTTCATGATAATTTATGATTTTATTAATTTTACATTTTAAAATTTCCTAATTAAATGTGATTTTTAATTAAAATAACAAAATGTGGAGATAAATATAAATTTATATATAATAAAATTAATGTTTTAAAAGGATGCAGTTTATGTGGGACAAGTTTAAAGTAATTTGAGGCAGGCTAAAACGATATAAATACTTTATTTATATTTAAGCATCACTTTCTTATAAAACTCAAAAATTCATTATAAAATTATAAAATAAAATCCATAATTTAAAGAAAGCAAAAATTATTGACTACGAACTATATTTTGAGTTTTTTTTAACAAACACAGTCACGTGATCACGTTCGGAAAAGCAGCCTGGCATTTCCAGGACACATGATATAATTTATTGTTTGTGCACATATTGCTCCTTTAGTGCAACATAGTCATATCTCCAAAACTATAAAACTTAAAAAAAATCGTTTCATATTTTTAGAATGTGGGTGCTGTTGGCTGAAGTAGTAGAACACGAGACTATGAAGCGGAGGGTTCTGAGTTCGAGCCCGCGCTGAGTCATGAAATTTTGTGTTGAATTCTTCTGATCAGCATTAGTGCGTGGTTGTGTTAGTTGTTTCCAGCCTGTCACTGCATAGTCACTGGTCAGTGAACATAATTGGCAGCGACTGACACTATCATGTACTAAAAACAGAGTAACAGCACCCACCTTCGTCGGCCCTGTAGCAAAAATTAGCCGGCGAAGTAAAAAAGGTTGAAATAGCAACCAAAAAAATAAAAACTCTCTATAGTCATCTTTTCTAATCTGTCCCCTCAATACTATCCCCTCGGTTTCAGTTCCAGCGCAATGCATTGCATATGTAGGGGTCATTCCCTGAGTGCTGGTCCTACTTCTAAAAAAAAAAAAAAAAAAACCAAATAGGATTACAAAAAATATTTTGCTATAACTTTGGAGCAGCATGTGAAGAGTTCGTCAGGGAAAAATGAAAATAAAATTGCAATTTTGTGCCAAATTATGGCATTCGATGTCGATTGAAATTTCCATTTAAATCGTATTGTAATTTCGGGTGCTATCGACTGCAGTAATTTGGCCCTTGAATAGAGTTTTAAGAAAAATTTACTTATAATTTTAAATTACATTCAAAACAAAATCAAAATTTTAGATCTTTTTTTTGTGTTGAATCCAATTTTGCGACAGAGCGATATCTAGTGATACCATGGGCCACAGCAAAGTTTGATTCTAATACTCAAAACAGAAGACTTAAGACAAAAACTTTTATAATAAATTTATTAAAAAAATTTGCATATAAATGGTAAAAAGAAAATCTGGAGATTTTAAAAAACCATATCAATTTTTTACACAAAAAAGGGGTTGTGCAACCATCTTAAAAAAAAACTCTGTGTATGTTTAATATATACATTTTTTTAATAAATAAAACTATGAAAAATGTAAGCAAAATAATAAAGTTATTAGGTAAAAATATATTTTTACCTTTACCTTTAGTAAGCTGATGTTTGATAATAATTGAAGGTTTAACATTAAATAATATTTCTATAAAACTTTTGGTCAAGTCATACTGTTTCCTTGAAGATGAGTAGGGAAAATAAGACAATAAATTAAAAAAAAAAATAGTTGAAAACATAACAAAATTAATTAAATCTTAATGACTTTCATTACAAACTGGGGCATTTGCTATCGATCGAAATTTGTAAATTGTATTCAAATATCGTTCAATACGAAATGAAGTAATTTACCCACTAACCTTCACAATATACATAACAAACCATTACGGCGAAAGTGTCATAACTCAAAAATATTATTATTATTATTATTATTATTATTATTATTATTATTATCCATTAGATATGTAAGTAAATTACAAAATCTAATATAAGGCTTAGTGAGCATCAGCAACGAAAGCCATCCGCTCAAAACTCAAAAATAACACAGAAGCAATCGTCATATTTTTGTTCATATTTCAAGCAGTCGGATTTTAGAAAGAAAATTATTTGTTATTTTCGGTAAAAAATTCAAATTTCAAATTGATAAATTTCAGTTCCTTCAGAGACTGTGTGCTTATCTAGCTAATTTTTAATCAATAAAAAGTTTTTTTTACCAAAAAAAAAAAAAAAAAAGTGTATTTATTTTTAACTTAAACATTAAGACACGTTTACTTGAAATGACTAACTGATCAATTTCTTTGTTAATCAGTTTCCAAAAAATAATAAAAAATAAAAAAAAATAATAATTAAATAAAATAAAACAACTAAAAACGTTATATTCGACAGGGTCGAATCATAAATACCCTCCAAATATTTCGTAAGTAAATTTAATATGTTTAACTTGGTGGGACAGAGTTCCTTTAAGACATCTCTGTACCCAATTTTAAATATCTATTTTAACAGAGTCATTCCGGGAAGGGCCGTGGGGGAGAATAAAAATTTTTCAATATTTACACTATTTTTACATATAATATCGTACGTTAACGCCCACTAAAGGGGCGGGGTCCAAAAATATACTATCATATATCATGTTTTCCACAGACGAACGTATGGCCATTGCTACATCGTCTTAGACTTCATCACTGATCAAGAATATATATACTTTATGGGGTCCAATTCTTTTTGAAGGGTATTAACAGTGTATTTTGTCGGGGTTTTTTGGCAAGGGCAGTGGGGGAGACATTTCACCTTTATCATAAAACTTTAAAAATTAATATTTGGAATACTTAATTATGTACAATTTTTTTTTTTTTTGCTAGGGTCATTTAGGGGGCAATGGGGGAGGAGAGGGTAAGGCAGAGGTGTACCAGGTTACGCCTCAGCTTCGCCATTAAAGCTTAAAAATGTTATTTTTAAGGAATGTAGGCTTAAGTAAAACAATTTGTTACATTTTTACACTCTTTTTGCATATAATAACTCCCACTAAAGGGGGCGGGTCCAAAAAATTGTTTTTTATTTTATGTCTCCAAGTTTAACGCGTTGGACCTTCTTTGACATAAAAATGTATCATTTGCTTAACAAATTTACAAAAAAATATATTAAAATTTATGTTGTTTTTCGAGGTTGGTTTAGTTCTTCATAGGGGGACTTTTTTCCCTCTAGCCCGATTCAGCCCGTTTACGATCTCGACCTGTGCTATCCTTCGAGATATATTTATACCAAATTTCAAGAGGATGGATCTTTTCGTTTGTTCTGAATAGTAATTTCCACAGACGAACGGACGGACGGACATGCTCACATCGTCTTACACAGTTCCTTTAGGACTGTCTGTACCAAATTTTAAATGTCTATTTTGAGCGAGTCATTCCGGGAAGGGACGTGGGAGAGACGTGTCACCTCAGCAAGATCACAGAACATCTCAGCTTCTTATAGGTTTAAGGAATACAAATTGTTCAATATTTACACTATTTTTGCATATCATTTCGTACGTCAACGACCACTAAAGGGGGCGGGGTCCAAAAGTAGACTATATCATGTTTTGCACAGGCGAACGTATGGGTATTGCCAGATCGTCTTACCCTTCATCACTGATCTAGAATATATATATACTTTATGGGGTCTCAGATGGATATTTCGCTGCGTTACAAACGGAATGACAAAGTGAATATACCCTGCAATTCTTTTTTGGAGGGTATAAAAATAAACCACTAATTCACGAAAATTTTGCAAAAAAAAAACTCTATACAGTTTTTGTTATAAATTATTTGAAAAGTAACTTTTAAGATGCAGTTAAAAGAGCTAAAAATCAACTTCCAACTATAAATAACAATTAAAACTAAGAAAAAGTCTTAAAATATATTATTTGTTTGGTCGACAGCCAATATCTATAACATTTTCCAGACAATATTTATTAGCTGCTTTATTTCAATCCAGTAAATAAAGCATTTAAATGTCAAATGTAAGATTAGACCGATAAAGCTTTTCATGATAAAATTTAATAATAACTACTTAACAAATTTGGACATGTTATTCGGCAATACAACTTTTGGTTTTAAATTAAAATTCTAAAATAAAAGAAACAAAACCTAATCAGCATTTTAAAAAGCAGTTTTTCTTTGTTTTCTAGCAAAGCCACTCAAATAATTATTTGCCATAAAAGAAGCCATTAAAAATAATTTTGTGCATTAAAATTAATTTCATCATATCACGAACATAACAAAAATACGCAACACAAGTAAACATACACACAAATACATATTGTATATTAAATAAACACATGAAAATACTTTTAACACAAAGAAGAAAATAAAAGCAAGAAGGTGCTTCTAAATAAATCAGTCAGATGTACATCTGGCTGAATTTAGCCAAGTGCAACTTTTCAACTCAACCTACCAAATCACCAGCACTACCTTTTTTACAACATTTTATATAAAGTTGTCTTATAATATCTATATTTAAATATCTATATGATTTCCTTATTACACTGAATAATGGTAATTTTGGTAAGATTGGTGTTTCTTTTTTTTGGACTCATATAAAATTATCGATAATTGAATTTTCAAAACAATTTGTAGATCATAATAATTTAATAAACTATGCAGTGTTCTGCTAAGGCGATTTATGCATGTGTTATTTCACCTTTTTGCTTATGAAAATAAAAAAATATAAGCTTAAGGCTAAAGAAACTATAATAAATGAAAATTAGTATGATTAATGGGTAGAACAGCATATGAAGAATTCGCAAGACAGACACAAAAACTATATATATATATATATATATATATATATATATATATATATATATATATATATATATATATATATATGAAAATAAAATTTCAATATTTAATAGAGTTGTGAAAAAAAAAATAAAATTAAGTTTATTTATAAAACGCGCAACAAAAGACTTAAGACAAAAACTTTTGCTATAATAAATTTATTAAGGAGTTGCAGGAAGGCTAAACAGAAGTCTATAGATTTTAAAACGCTTTAATATTTTTACACACAAAAAAAATAAAAATCTATAATACATTATTGTATTCTGATATTTTTAAGATTAAGGTCTCTTTATTTTAGTTTAATTTTTAATTTCAATATTTCGTCACTCCTTTGTGTGACTTCTTCAGGAAATTAATTAATTTATTTTTTATAATAAATTATGATCACAACGATATATCCCTAAAACCCAAGCCAATCACAAAAAAATCTACTGCAAACTTAATGCCAGCCTAAGAAATAATTTTTAGATTTGGTGCAACAAAAAAAAAAATTAAAACATCCGGATATTATAGACCAGTATTTTATGTACTGCAAACTACTAAATAAAAGACTGCAGCAACAAACTTTTTTGTTTTGCTATTATAAACTGGGCCAAAATTTGTGTTGATTTTTCCTTATGCCAATCAAAAGTATTTCATTTCAACTGGCTATTTTGGCCCATTTTATTCACATGACAAATGCCAATTTCAGTCATACAAGTTTTATTTTGCTTTTTTCTTAACATTTGAAATGTGAACAAAAAATAAAATAAGTGAAAGTTGTTATTGTTTAAAAACCGATTACCAACTCAAGTGACACGTTTCTTTTCTCGTTTAACGTAACTTTTAGTAGGTCTGTCTGTCCATACGTCTGTACTTTATTGTTATACATTCAGTTGCCTTCCACCATGTGGGCTACTCTATTTATTTATTTTATTTTTTTGCATTTTAGTTTTATTAACCTTTTTTTGGCATGTTGTTTGTATGACAAAGAAAATAAACATAAATTTTAGTTTCGTTACTTTAAAGGAAAACAAAAATATGTAACTCTATAAATAGTGTGTTTTTGCTTAAATGTCTTAAGCAAATTTGCTACTCTAGCGCAATGGGATTTACTGTCTTCGTTGCCGTTTAGAGAAAATGCTAGTTTTTGAATTGATATTGATGTTTAGCAGTGAAATTTTTTTTTCTACCATTCCAAGATGATGTAAGCGTTTAAATGCATGTCATGCAACTGAAATTGAAGCAGATATGCGATAAATAAAATTATTTATTTCCTTTTAATCGTTGGTTGTGGTTTTTGCCAAGTTAAAGCTTTTAAGCGAAGGCATACTTTGACTTTTTTTATAATTTATTCTTTTTTTTATAAATTTACCAGCGGTGAATAACTAAAGCAGTAATTTATGTGGGAGTTTTTATGTTTTTAATTTCACAAATAGCTGTGCTAAATATTTAAAAGATATTATAATTTTTTTCCTTGTTGCAAATTAAGTAATTATCTAGAGCTTTAAGTTATTTCCGTAGTCAAGGCGTGGTAAAATCATAAATTTTCGCATACGTAGCAAAATGTGTATCCTAAAGACCCATTTAATAAAACATGTTTTATTGTCTTATTTGACACATTAGCCCGTAAAAATTGTATATGCATGTGTTTGAATAATATTTTTTCGGCACAAAATTGTATACTGATCATTTCTATTCGAATAGTAATAATATATATGAAAATAATGTTATCATTCGGCTACCTTAGTGTCGATTACATTATTTAATTCAAATAATTTTCATTTATATACTTAAATATTAGCTTTTCACATATTGTCATTTTATTTAAATAATTTTTATTTGAATGATTTTTATTCCAACAACTTGTATTCGAATAATTTCTTTTGCAATAACTTGTATTCAAACAAATTGTATTCGAATAATTTGCATTCGAACAATTTATATTCGAATAATTAGTATTTAAATTATTTGTATACGAACAACTTGCGTTCGAACAGTTTGAATTTAAATAAATTTTAATCGAATGATTTGTATTCGAATAATTTGTATTCGAATAATTTGTATTCGAACAATTTGTATTCGAATAATTCGTGTTCGAACAATTTATATTCGAATAATTAGTATTTAAATTATTAGTATACGAACAACTTGCGTTCGAACAGTTTGAATTTAAATAAATTTTAATCGAATGATTTGTATTCGAATAATTTGTATTCGAATAATTTGTATTCGAACAATTTGTATTCGAATAATTCGTGTTCGAACAATTTATATTCGAATAATTAGTATTTAAATTATTTGTATACGAACAACTTGCGTTCGAACAGTTTGAATTTAAATAAATTTTAATCGAATGATTTGTATTCGAATAATTTGTATTCGAATAATTTGTAATCGAGTAATTCGTGTTCGAATAATTTGTATTCGAACAATTTATATTCGAATAATTAGTATTTAAATTATTTGTATACGAACCACTTGCGTTCGAACAGTTTGAATTTAAATAAATTTTAATCGAATGATTTGTATTCGAATATTTTGTAATCGAGTAATTCGTGTTCTAATAATTTGTATTCGAAAACTTTGCATATAAATGATTAGTATTCGAACTTTTGATCGAATAGTTAGCATTCGAATAACTTGTATTCGAATAAATTGTATTCGGAATTCATATTTAAATTGTTTGTATTCGTGCGGGTTGTGTTCGAATAGTTTGCATTCGAATAATTTGTATTCGAATAATTTGAATTCGTGTTCGAACAATTTGTATTCGAATAATTTGTATTTAAATGATTAGTATTCGAACAACTTGTGTTCGAATAGTTAGCATTCGTATAATTTTTATTCGAATAATTTGTATTCGAGTAATTTGAATTCGAATAATTCGTGTTCGAGCAACTTGTATTCGAATAATTAGTATTAAAATTATTTGTATTCGGACAATTTGCATTCAAATAACTTTTATTTCAATGATTTGTATTCGAATAATTTGTATTCGAGTAATTCGTGTTCGCATAATTTGTATTCGAAAAATTTGCATTAGTATTCGCACTTTTGGTCGAATAGTTAGCTTTCAAATAACTTCTATTCGAAAATTTTGTATTCGAATTATTCGTGCTCGAATAATTTGTATTCGAATAAATTATATTCGAATAATTTCTATTTAAATGATTTGTATTCAAACAGCTTGTAATCGAATATTTTATAATCGAACAATTTTTATTCGAATAATTTGTATTCGAATAATTGGTATTCGAATAACTTGTTTTCGCATAATTTCGAATATTTTTATTTTACAATAAATTTAATTTAAATAATTTTAATTAGAAAAATTTCAATCAAATAGATTTCGATGAACAACTTTTGTTTCTTTACGTTTTATTTCATTTTATTCTATGAATATTTATTTGAATGAATTTGAATTAGAACTATAATTAGAAATAGCCTACTAAAGATATCATATTGCAAAAAAACTGCCTTAATATTCAACGTCTTGATTACATTATTGTCTTTTACAATAAAAAGCGGAAGGTGTAGCGATCGCTTGCCCATAAGACTTTTTTTAAGTCTATAAATAATTGGCAGGTTAAAGAAATAATATAAGAGAGTGAAAAAAATTAATAAGCTAAGTATTATTATTCAGGCTGAAGTTCAAATTCGCGAATCTACAAATTATTTTTTTTAAATTAAATTAACAATATGCACATGAGGGTGTCATTTCGAAAGGTTCAACCCAAGCATTTTAATGAATGGAATAGACTGCCCGATAGAATAGATATAAAAATTAAAAAGTGGCTGTGATATCTTAAAAGAGATCTATCTTTCCAAAAGCAGTAAGATTCTAACATTGTTTCATAAATTTTATGGAACAATTATTTAAAATGTTTTACAATTTCCTTTCTTCTAGAATTTTGTTCTTTAGTCTTTGTGTTGCTATATTTTTTTTTATTATTTCTGTCGTATTTTTTTTTAACACTTGAGAGATCTTAAAGGAAATAACTAATTACCAAAAATAAATAAGATACAAACTGTTATAATAACACATTTATTTAAATAGGTTTTATATGTAATTGGGAGTAACTGAGAAAATGAATCGAGTCAGTTAACCTTGAACTTTCGAATTTTCAGTTTTAACAATAAGAAACAGATATAGTGTATATTAACATATTTTAGACCTACTTTAGCCTGGCTTTCTTAAGTCTTTATTTTTTTAAATGCTGAAACTTGTGGTTTACCCATATCAAAATGTTGCTGTTGACAACAACTTAAAAAAAAACAACGATAAAAAGCCCATTAAAATGGACCTTCTTAAACAAAAACAATAATATACAACATGATTACGTTTTATTATTTTATTTTTTTAATTTTTTTCTTCATGAAGACCTTTTTGAAAAACTTGAAACAAATTGCCCATTTTAATGGTTTTGCATGAATGGTTGGGTTTGTGTGTCAAAGAGGACAAACAAAACGTAAAAATGCAAAACAACAACTTGACATTATAAAAGTCATTGTTAAATTTAATAATCAGAAAAAAAACATGACATTCTGTTTAAAGTTTTATTGCAAAAATAAATAAAAATATGATACAATAATGATTTGCTGCAGTAAACAGAAAACTAAAGCGGCAATTCCCATCACCTGACGGTTTATTTTTTAGATAATATGTGATTTCTGTATGCTAATTTCTATGCATTTCTAATAAATTTAACATCATATGCTAATTTATAATTAAAGGAAGCCGCAAAAAATAGATTTAACAAGACATGGATTGCAAACGAAGATTTATTATGTCACCTGTGATCGACACACAACACAAACGGAAGGAGCTTTGATCTCGGTAGAAGTCTTAACGACTTAAGAAATGAGGTAATTTTATGGTGATTTGGAAAAGTTTTAATTAAATATGCAGAGAACATTGAAATTTTTTTGAATAGAATCATTTTAATTAATTCTTCAGTAATTGAAAGTTAGTTGTTCTTAAAATTATTAACCCACTAAAGCCGATGCTTCTGTCTTGACCCATAAATATGTTCTTGATTTTTTTATGCACGTGGCCGTTCATTGTTCTCACCAGCCTCATCACTTCAAATTTAGCAATTGACCAAACTTTTTACTTGATTTCTTTTCCGGGTTTTAAGCACGTAAACGATTTTGTGTTTTGCAATTTTTCTTAAACTCATTAATTGCTTCCGGCTTGTACTATTTATCACTTGTTGTTTTTTTTTGTCTAAATTTTTTTTTTTTTATTCTTTTAAATGTTTTTTGGTAAGCTAACGCTTCAAAAAAATGGGATGCTAAGAGGTGGGTTATTGATGGTAAATCTGAGTAGCAAGTCAAAGATTCAGTTGCTGAGAATACAAATTTTAACTGAGAACAGAACTATTTTTCAAAGAATTAACAAGATGTTTTGTTAACAAAAGCCAGCATTAATCTTTGATAATCTGATATGGTAAAAGAAAACAAAAGCATTTAAGCAAAACAACGCAGACATTTTGTATTGGATTGATTCTTCTTTAATTTATAATGATTCTACTTTCAGCTACTCAAATGTAGCTCGTGTATAGTTTCGTCTAAGTATAATCTGCATGGAAAGATCTTGTTTTTTTTTTTGCTACAGCCATTATTTCTTATTTGAGTTCTTCCTGAAACATTGTAAATTCTAATTGAATAGCATTATTTATGTTATTTGAAATACTCGTACCTTAATCTTATAGAATTGTTTAATACACCGCATACTGTATTCTGCTTGTAAAGGGTCTTTCAACAAGAACATTAAGTTTTTTTTTGACGTAGTGGTAGAAGATGCATTGGCAATTGTTACAATGAATTAAATTTCGAAAATCGCATTAATAGAATCCCAATCCGTTCAGGATTACACTTAGGCCTCAAAGGCCTGTTGTGCGCTCTATTAAAGGGTGCTTTTTTATGAAGTTTTTTAATTTATACGAATGACTCTGTTGTCTGACAGCTGTTTTGACAGTTTAAAGTGACGTCTCTACTCAGTATTGTTTGGCAAATCATCATGAACAGGTTAACTCCAGAACAACGTTTCCAAATCGTGGAAATTTATTTCCAAAAACAGTGTTCAATTAAAAATGTTTATAGAGCACTTCGTGAATTTTATGGTGCACATAATCGTCCGTCTGAGACCACCATAAAGAACGTAATTACCAAATTTCGGTCTACATTCACTCTTTGGATGCCAAGCCACCGAAAATAATGAAAAGAGTGCGTACAGAAGAAACTATTGCTGTCGTTGAGGCCAGTGTCGAAGAAAACGGCAATTTATCGATTCGTCGTCGTGCGCAAGAAGTTGGACTTTTTCCATCGACTTTATGGAAAATTTTGCGTAAGGATTTCGGTTTGGTGCCATACAAAATTCAATTGGTGTAAGAATTAAAGCCACACGATCATCATATGCGCCGTGAATTCAGTAATTGGTCGCTTAATCGATTAGACGAAGATCCACTTTTTTACCGCAAAATTCTCTTCAGTGATGAGGCGCATTTTTGGTTGAATGGATATGTCAACAAGCAAAATTGCCGTATTTGGAGCAAAGATAATCCACACGCCGTTCAAGAATTACTAATGCATCCCGATAAATGTACTGTTTGGTGCGGTCTATGGGCGGGTGGAATCATCGGTCCTTATTTCTTTAAAAATGAGGAAGGACGACGCGTTGCCGTGAATGGAAATCGATACAGAATCATGATCAATGAATTTCTGGTGCCAAAACTTCAAGATATGGATGTAAACGAAATGTGGTTTCAACAGGATGATGCCACTTGTCATACTGCGGGCGAAACAATGGACTTATTGAAAGAACATTTCAACGACAACATTATTTCGAGAAACTGACCGGTGAATTGGCCTCCGCGTTCGTGTGATTTGACGCCACTCGATTATTTTTTGTGGGGATACCTGAAATCATTGGTTTACGTGGATAAACCAGCAACGATTGACGCTTTGGAAACTAGTATTCAACGTGTCATTGCTGAAATACGCCCTCAAATGCTTGAAAAGGTGGTCGAAAATTGGACCTCCAGAATGACCTTTGTGCAAAATAGTCGTGGTGGCCATATGCCCGAAATTATATTTAAATGTTAAATGACAAGAAATTATCTACCAAATAAAAAAATTTTTTTTGGCCATTTCATAATTTGCATGTGTTTTATTTAAATTTCAAATCAGCAAGCTCTTATAAAAATACCCTTTATAAGGAGTTCCCATTCTATTATACGAAACCTTCATTAAAAATCATGGAAACCTCTGAATTTGATTACGTTAAGAACCTAAAATAATTAAAATTCACTATGAAAATAGTGGTTCTGTTAAAATTACATTTCGTGATGAGGCTGGAAAAGCAGTAACGAGCAATGGATCACGCTATCGCAAGATCTTCACAATTTAATTATGGGCCTACTACACTGCTTAGCAGCAAAATCCTCCTTTAAATAAAACTATGTGGACTATATGGATTTTGAAGCGCTAAACTCAAAGTTTTTTCAAACTCGGTTTTTTTTTCTATCAGGTCGAGATTTTTTTTTTAGGCGTGGCAAATTTTTTCCTTGTAAATTAGTCAGGTACGGAGACATATTTCATACCATTTTCAAACTTAAAACACCGGAATATGTGTAACAAAATTGTATTTATTTTAGTCGAATATAATTTTTCTCTATCTCTTATCGTTTTGGAATTATTCAAAAATTAATGGAAAAAAAAATTTTATTTTGTACGAAATTAGTAATTTTTTTAACGCCTATAAAAAATCCCGACCTGATAGAAAGAAACCGAAAACGGATTTGAGTTTAGCGCATCAAAATCCATATAGTCCACATAGTTTTATTTAAAGGAGGATTTTGCTGCTGAGCAGTGTAGTAGGCCCAAAATTAAATTTAAAGGAGAGACAAAAAATTATTTTTTGCTGAGCAGTGTTATTGATAACGTGGATATCACTGAACTGGTGGACATTTGCCAGATATAATTTTTCAGTCATAACTAACGAAAATTTCTCTTCGTAATACAATAAAAATTTTAATCATCAAAATTTTTTATTTTATTTTGATTTAGAGAACAAAGTTCTTGTTGAAAACCCCTTTAGATACTCTTAAGCAAAATTAATCAGTAAAATATTTAAGTAAATGAACTATTTTCATGGCAAAAAATTAATAGTTCTACCAAATAAAATTTCATCAAGGTCAAAAGGCCAGCGCCAGTGATAATAATAACAAGCACACGTTAGCTTTACAATAATTTTTAAATTTAATCCAATCTTGTAATTTTTACTGCTAGAGCTCATGAATTCTCATGGCAGGTTACCAAGCAGTTATTTGTTAAAAATGATCTCTACCCAGAGCTAAATTATACAGAGAACACATAGGAGATAAGACTTTAATGTCATGATGTAGGTTAAGTATTTGTAACACCCTTGGCCTTGCAAGTAAAAGTCTTCCATGACAATTAAGTTGTTGTTGCTGCTGCAAATACAAATGAGGGTGCTGTTGGCTGAGGTAGTTACCATGACACTATGAAGAGGAGGGTCCTGAGTTCAACACCGCGCTGAAATATTGTGTTGAATTCTTCTCATCAGCATTAGTGCATGATTGTGTTCGTTGTTGCTAGCCTGTTTCAGTGATGAAGGCATGGCACTGATCACTGAACAGAAATGGCAGCGACTGACACAATTATGTACTAAAGAGCCGAGGGATAGAACCTGCCTTCATCAGCCTTGTAACGAAAAATTAGCCGGCGAACTAACAGATTCAAATAGCTTTAAAAAATTAATCTCTTATCTTCTCATCTTTCTTCATCTGTCTCCTCAATACTATCCCCTCCTTTCTAGCTGCGGCGCCATGCACTGCGCATGTAGGGATTATTCCCTGAACGATAGTCCGATTAAAAATAAAAATAAAACAGTATGTAGTAAGAATTTTAACGAACATTTTTATATTGCTATATTAAATTGAATTAAGATTCTATAGGCTAATTGTTCGAAATTTTTAATTTAAATCTCAGAAAGACATGATAAATATTCCAAGGCACAAAGGAAAATATTCAGAAAAATGGGACATGAAGAAAAATAATCAAACGGTAACACGGGTGTTATAACAATAACATGTTAACATCAGGTTGATACAGTTCTCGTATTCTTTTTCACAATAACATTTGTGTAAATACGAACTGATTTCACTTTCAACTAAGCCACCTAATAAGTGGTGACAAACACAATACATATGAGCACTGATGATGAAAGGGTTGCGTTTTTCGAAAACAGCTGTTCTGCTCTGCTGTGTAAGTTGAATAACAAAAAAAACTGATGTTGACTTGCCTTTGTGCCTTGGAATATTTATCATGTCTTTCTGAGATTTAAATTAAAAATTTCGAACAATTAGCCTATAGAATCTTAATTCAATTTAATATAAAAATAAAACAGTTTTGATAAAATTTCAAACATCCAATGCTCTGTAAGAACTAAGAAAATTCATCAAATATTTTTAAGCGGATGATCTTTTTGTTTTTCTGATTTTTTTTCTGCTATACAATTCCAAATAATATTTCTGCTGCCTGCATTTAATTTCATTAAAATAACTGAAATGTTTTACGCGCCATCCCATTATTTAATTCTAAAATTATATTTATTTGTCTGCCTCCGTAAGGTGGTCAACATCATTGATAAGTTTCTATCAATGCATATGTGTGTATTTCTGTGTGTGTGTGTGTGTAAAAAATTCCAATAACTATAGAAATATTTATGATTCCAAGAAAAATTAATTGTAGCCATTAAATACAGTTTTTCTTATAAAATTTTACTTAGGAAAAGATAAATTAAAACAAATAAAAAAAAATCAAGTAAAAACGTTATATTCGACAGGGTCGAATTTTAAATACCCTCCTGGGTGCTGTTGGCTGAAGTAGTAGAACACGAGACTATGAAGCGGAGGGTCGTGAGTTCGAGCCCGCGCTGAGTCATGAAATATTGTGTTGAATTCTTCTGAACAGCATTAGTGCGTGATTGTGTTAGTCGTTACCAGCCTGTTTCAATGATGAAGGCATAGTCACTGATCACTGAACATAATTGGCAACAACTGACACCATCATGTACTAAAAGCAGAGTAACAGCACCCACCTTCGTCGGACCTGTAGCAAAAATAAGCCGGCGAAGTAAAAGGTTGAAATAGCTACAAAAACAACTGTCTATCTTCTCATCCTTCATATCACCTCGTTTTCAGTTCCGGCGCAATGCATTGCATATATAGGGGTCATCCCCTGAGTGCTGGTCCAAGATTAAAAAAAAAAAAAATTTTCAGTAAATAAATTAAAAATGTTTAAACCTCCTGACTCAGAGTTCGTTTAAGACATTTCTGTGCCCAATTTTAACACTCTATTTTGATATGGTCGCTCCGGGAAGAGCCGTAAGAGAGATATCTTACGTTTGTCACAAAAAACTCATAAGTAAATTTTTGGTGTTATTAAGTGTAAACAAAATTTTTTTCATAAGCTCATTTAGAAAGCAAAGGTGGGGCGGATAAGGCAGAGAATATCTCAGTTTCTTCATTAAAGCTTAAAAATTTTATACTTAAGGAATTTAGTAATACAATTTTTTATATTTCACACTATTTTTGCAGATAATCACCCCAATCATGAATAATTTTTCCCTCGAAATTTTTCCCTTCTCCCTAAAATCGCAATCATGAAAAAATTCCCCGTGAATGATTTCACTCTAAAATTAAATTCCTCTGGTCGTGAATGATTTTTTACCCGGGAGTTTTTTTTCCATTTAGTTTATTCACTTAGTTTTTGGTGGGGAATAGAGTAGAAAATGGAAGTATTTTCTATTATAATTCGAATACTTATTAGAGTTTAGAAATTTTATTTTAGGGGCAAGTGCCTTTAATAAGACAAAAACTCATATTTTTTGAATGGGTCTTTGTAAAACTTGTTGCTCCAATTCTAAAGATTAACCCCCTTATTCATAAAAAGTATGAGAGCCTTATAAGAGTGTAATAGAGCAAATTTTATATGAAATATTAGCCCTATTCACAATGTTGTGCAAATGGTTGTGCATCATTGCATTTGCAAAATAATTGTACTCTACACTAACAAAATGCATTGAAAATGCTCTCAAATACTCTCTCAATTTGCAAATGCTATAATGCAAGACCATTTGCACAGGATTGTGAATTGGGCTAATGTTTTATTACGCTGTTATTAGACTCTCATAATTTTAATGAATAAGGGAGTAAGAATATGTTTAATTTGTTTTGTCTGGTTTTCAAAATGTATCCAAATTATTTCACTACCAAATATTTAGTCATACTTTTTTTAAATATTTTTAAATTATTGCATAAACTTAAATTTTTCAACACAAATTCTTTGATTTTTCATGTTGTTTTCTTCTTCTGTTTTTTTTGCATTCACTGAAAACTGATAGCGGGAATAATTTCTCACGGGAGATTCATGATACCATTTTTCCCTTCGAGTGGAATAAAAATTTCATGTGAACAAAAATTCCCCTTGTTGTTCACGATGGGGGTGAATATCTCACGTCAATACCCACTAAAGGGGACGAGATCCAAAAATGTTTTTTATATTGATTTTCTGGTTGCAAGTTCAATGCTTTGGATCTTTTTTGACATAAAAATAGATTTACTTAACCAAATTACAAAAAAAAAAAGTTTAAAAATTATGTGATTTTTTAGAGGTTGGTTTAGTTCTTGTTAGGGGAACTTTTTTCCTTCTGGGTCGATTCAGCCCATTTATGAATTTGAAACTGTACTGTCCTTCAAAATTTATCTAAACCGAATTTCAAGGGTCTGGGTGCAAATTACGGCATTCGATATCGATCGAAATTTGCATCTAAATTGTATGGAAATTTCGCTCGATTTCGAATGCGGTAATTTGGCCCCTGGCTCTTTTCGTTTGGACTGAATCGTGATTTGGCTAGATCGTCTTGGATTTAATCGCAAATCAAGAATGTATATACTTCATGGGGTCTTAGAGGGATATTTCGCTGTGTTACATACGGAATGACAAAGTAAATATACCCTCCAATTATTTTTGTAGCGTATATATGTAATTGAAAAAATAAGTATTTTTAAAATTATTTGTTTTAAATCATTTTACTAGAATCTATAGCTGATTATGTGCATACTTTGATCAATTATTGCATACAGCTGAGAATTTTAAGGAGAATAGAAGTCAGCTTATACGAATTTTATACACCCTTTACCCAAAAAGGGCATAAAATATATTTGCAAGAAATTATTTTGTGATATTTCTTGAAATTAATGTTGTTTTTAAAGAAATAATTTTGAGCTGCTAGTGAAGACTTACTGCTCTATTCACAAAAATTAATGTGTACTTCAAGTTAAAATAAAAATTTCATAGAAAATTTATTTTAAAGTATTGATCAAGTCTACTTTATTTTTTGTGAATACTGCTGTTAGTAATTGTCAATATTTCACTTCTGAGGAAATTATCTAATAGCACTCAGATGATTTAAAAATATTTCACGTTCAATAGCCCAATTCACAATCCTGTGCAAATGGTCTTGCATTATAGCATTTGCAAATTGAGAGAGTATTTGAGAGCATTTTCAATGTATTTTGTTGGTGTAGAGTACAATTATTTTGCAAATGCACGACCATTTACACAAGATTGTGAATAGGGCTAATATATTTTGGATAAAAATTATATATAATAGTGATTTCACACTGACACGATTTGAATATATGTGTGTTGGTTTTAATGCTAAAACACCTGGTTTTACCATAAACATAATTTTGTTAAAACCGACATAAGCTATTTTTGAATTGGTTCGAAGTAGGCTTTTTGTGAAAGGTTTTTGTCTCTGCTAAGTTGTGTGCTGCCAAGTTAAATATAGGAAACAGCTGATAATTCAGCCAGAGATCTTGTGGAAAACTATTCCAGCCAGACGCGTATAATAATGGATACAGTTACAGCGATCTTGAATATATTTCAGAATAATTTCTGTAAATATTACAAACTCAGTGGGCAAAACCATATGATCTTTCAATTTTTCGAAGCGTACAAAAATAGAGAATTTCGTTATTCCATTGTGACGTTGTAATGAGTTTCTATCCCACTATCTGTATGTGGCTCTTATCAACGACTTCTTTGGAGAAGCACTGAAAACTTGATGAAAAGCTTAACTGCAATTGATGTGATTTTTTTTTCTTGCAGCAATTTTATTTATTTACAGCGAATTTCTTTGTTTCTTATACATATTTTCTTTTGTTCAAATTTTTTCCGCAACTGGCAAAAGAAAAAGAAATAAACAACTGATAATGATTAAAAAACAACTTTTCAGCGCCTTGACTTAAAACCACTGCTCTAGCCCAAGTAGTAGGTTTGAACAATTTCTGGAGTTTGGTAACAACTATTTTGTATTTACTATCGCTCTGGGGCTCTGCAAGAATTAAAGCCGGTAAATATTTTAAGGTTTTTTCCTTTCTTTCCAAATGTATATCTCTTGCAAAAGTTTACAACAACTCGTGGCCAACTGGCAAGAGTGAAATAAAGATCTGAGAGAATGTAACAACAAAGGGAAGAAAACATGGTCTATAAAAGCAGCGGTAATAGTTTGAAGTGAACGACCATCAAGGTAACTGGTAACTAGCAAAATACCAGCAACAACCAAACAAACACATTCGCAGCACAACACACAGCAGCAACAGCAACGGCAACCGTCTTTGCCACTAACAAAACCACGTTAGTCTGTGGAAAATCCAAACAATGTTTAAGAGCAAATAAAAAAAATACAAATTCCCAGCAACAACAACAGCAGCAATAGCAACCAAAACATTTATTGTTACTTCTTTTATTGTTGCAGCCAAAACAAAGTAAAGGTGATTGCGCTGCAGTGGCAGTGATTGTTGGCCGGAGAGTTTCTTTGCAGCAAAGAAATAAAAATTACAAATTTATATCCATAACAATAGTTCTGGTACATGGCAACTCTATTTTTCCTCTACTTCGGGTATTTTGCTTGAGCCAAAAAACACAAACAGCAAAAGAAGTGTAATGATCACGTAAATACCAACACCAATGCGCCGGCAAACAACTTATTATTATAATTGTTGTGTTGGCGAACACATATTGTTTGCTGTTTGCTGGTTTTGTTACCAATTTAGGCTCATCAGCAATATTATGTTTTTCTCTAGTTGTTGTTTTTTAATTGATTGGTGATAGAAAATATTTTTATTGTTTGAAAACATTTTTTAATATTTCCGATATTCTTTCAATATAATTTTTTTTTTACATTTCAATATCCGCAATTGTAAGAAATCCCTATAATAGAATGGATCACAAATAATAGAGTTTGTAAAGGAAAGAAGCAACATGATATTTCTGGATAGTGTTATAATTTTTAAAGTAATTAAAATATATGGAGTTGGGAAGCCTATTTTTTTTACTTTCAAACTTTGGGTGTCCAAAAACAAAAATCATATTGATGAGTTTTACTTTCTATACTGTAAAATAAGTTGTGGCCGAAACAGCAGTTCTTTCCACTGTCTACTTATATCTCTGTTTATGTTTAAAGAGGCAAAGATCATGGGGATTAGAAAAATCCAAAAACCCAACTATTTTCTCATATTCATAATTATAAAAATTTTTTATTTGAACTCAAGATCAAATCTGAAATTAACAAGTTCTCATATTCTATTTCGTTAAAAACATCGTTTAAATAGTTGATATTCCTAATGACTAGCAACACCTTGAAAAGTGGAAAACATTGATCAAAGAGTGGTAATGCGATAGCGTAGCAGCCGATCTGTTCTGCTAATTTGTTGATTATGAAAAAATATTCTAAATATTCCATTCTCAATAAAAAAAAACTTGAATGTCATAAAACTTCGTAGGTTGCATAATACAATTCGCCAATTTGTCCAAATTGAAAACACTGTAAACCCAAACATCAATTGTCTTTGTAATGCTGAGTTCAGCTGATCGTCCTTCAGTTTTGCAATTGGCAATTGACATATCGGTTTTTTTGTTAGCTGCACGAGAACTATCATTTAGCAGCTCAGAGCGTCATACTGTGTTGACATTCATATGCAGTAGGATTTGGCAAAACATCACTTTAAAAAAAAATTAACCAAAATTTAAAATTTTATTCATGCTGATTCTTTTCCCAAATTTACAGAAAAAAAATTCAAAATTGATTATTGAGAGGTTCTCCTTGATGATCTGCATTAGCCGCAGTGAAATGCGCATGGGAACTAACCAAAACCACTCAATAATCAGTTTTGATTTTTTATTTGAGAATCAGCATGAACAAAATTACACAATTAAAGTGTTGAAAACATCAGTTTTCCAAATATATAAAATAAAATAAAAAATTAAACAGTTTGCGAAATTCATTGAAGACTTTTATCAAAGAATTGAATTTAGTGTTAAAGCTAATTTCTGGTTAAATGGCCATGGCCACAAGCAAAACTAACGAATAACCATTTAATTTTCGTATGAAATTTTCTAACAAAATCTGTATAAATCAAAATTGTTATCATATCCAAGTAGGTCCATCTATGACCTGATGAGTACTGATGATGAAACTGTAGCGGCTTTCGAATACAGCTATTCTGCTCTGCTGTGTAAGTTGAATAATTAAAACTGGGGGCAAATTATGACATTCGATATCGATCGAAATTTGAATTTCAATTATATTAATATTTCGATTGATATCGAATGTGGTAAATTTTCCCCTGATGTAGACTTTCCATTGTGCCTTGGAAGAGTTATCATCAGTAGGCCAGTACTACGGAGATTAGTTTATTTAATAACAGGACATACAGAGTTAAGGACACACCTAGCACGCATGGGTGTCGTTGACGATATAACATGCAGGGCCTGTCAGGAAGATGGCGAGACACTGGAGCACTACTTGTGCTAACGCCCGGCTTTTAGTCAAATCAGAAGACAATCGTTTAACCGAGATATGATACAGGAAATGGAAGTTCTTAGGGGTTCTAGTTGGAGAGACTTAAGAAAATACATTGAGGAAACTAGGTTCTTATCGTGGTAATATCCAAAGGTTTTCCATGATTTTAATGGAGGCTCCCTATAATAGAATGGGAACTCCACACAACACGCCTATGAGGCTTGGGTGTAATCCTGAACGGATTGGGATAGCCCTATCTTATGCCCCTCTTTTCAACCTAACCTAACATATCATGTGTTTCGGAATTTAAAATAAATTTTCGAACAATTAATTTAATTTCTTATTTATTTTTTTATACCCTCCAAAAAGGAGGGTATATTCAATTTGTCATTAAGTGTGTAACTCAGCGTAACATCCCACTAAGAGCCCATAAAGTGTATTTATTCTTGATCAGTGATGAAATCTAAAACGATCTAGCCATATCCCTTTGTGTAAATCACGATACAGTCCAAACGAAGAGAAGCAGACTTGAAATTCGTTATAGATAAATAGCACAGATCAAGTTCGTAAATGGGCTGAATCGGGCCAGAGGGAAAAAAGTTCCCCCAATAAGAACTAAACTAAAATCTAAAGAAAAACAACATAATTTTTAAAGTTTTTTTTTGTAATTTTGTTAAGCAAATGATAAATTTTGTGGTCAAAGAAGGTCCAAAGCGTTGAACAGAAAATCAGAAAAATAATTTTTTACACCCCACTCCCTTTAGTTTGCGTTTTGAAGTAACATATTACATGGATCCATAGTGTAAATATTTTACAAATTGTATTACTTAAGCCTAGATTCCTTCCCCTGCCCTACTCCTCCAAAATTTGACCCCAAAATGACCCTATGGCAAAAAACAATTTTTCTACACTTAATTACCCCAAATATTTACTTTTTAAGTTTTCACGACAAAGGTGAGATGTCTCCCCCCACGGCCCTTCTCGGGGTGACCCTGTCAAAATAAAGTTTGAAAATGGCGCACAGAAATGTCTTAATGGAATTTTGATCGAGAAGTTTAATTATTTTTAATTTATTTACAAAATCTTTGTAGGGTATATAAGACTCGACCTGGTCCAATATAACGTTCTTAATTGTTCAAATTCCAAGTTGACATCATTTCCTATGATAAATATAACAGTATATCAATTTTAATGCAACAACATTTGAGCAGAATATTCAATGGGTTTGGCTGCGTTGAGGACTGCAGATAAGCCCTTTCGGCTGATTTAGACGGTCAGGCTTTTGTTTGCAATTTATAGGTCCAACTACTGCTAATTCGGATCTATTTATTCACATGGCTGCGTCTTAAATAACACCGTGCAACAGTGCAAAAAGTGCCAGGCCGTGACTATATGGGTTCGATTCTACTACCAAATTGTAGCTTTACCGTGGCTACAATCTTCCCAAAAATATAGTGTACGAAAAATCAGGATTTCCCAAAAGTTATGATAAAAAAATTAAAAAAAAAATTTTTTTTCTTTAACTTTTTAAAAAAAACTCTAAGATAAAATAAATTTTCGCCATAAAATTTTAGCAAAAAAATTTTCAACCTACTCTTGGCTACATTTTTGCCGAACATAGTTGAGCGATATTTTTAAGTGCTGATTAGCTATTTGGCATAAACTGATGACACCTTTTTTTGGGCATCATGGTGATATTAGGAAACTTTGGAGGACCATAAAAACAAAACGGTCACCAAATTGGCCAAACTGAGTATAGGCTTCTACTAGAATTTAATAGTAGAATCGAACCCATATAGTCACGACCTTGCACTTTTCAAAAGCTCTTCATTTGTGGCATAGTGTAATTTAGCTTCATCTTTCCTATTTTAATTTGTTATCTTGTCTACATTCAAACAGTTTAGCTTTAGTCTGTTTTCCATTTCAATCAAATTGTTTCATATGCGTGTGCCCTATTATCCCTTAAATCGGTTTGCAGTATTTGATATACGAGTACACAACTCTATTTTCTTTGTTTTATAAAAATGATCTTAAGGAATTTTTATACTCTTGCATATTTTCTTTTTTTTTTGTCTTCTTTTTATTATATAATAAAGATTGTATTTTAAACTTCAATATGGCAAAATTGTTTTTATTGCTGCACACACACACACGCACACGAGAAATCGACATATTTTGCCAATCAGAAGTTTGACTATTTGTTATTATTATGATTATTGTTTCTGGGCATCTTTTTTATTTTCATAATTTTGCTCAGTTTTATATTACCGAGTGCAGCAGACGCACGTCCAAGAGGTTTTCAGTTGTTATTTTTTCTATAATTTCTAAAAAGACTTTTAACGCAAGAAAGGGCTGCAAACTTTGGCCAAGTAATAATAGTTGTGTGTGCCAATAATAAGTTGTAATAATCATGATAATAATAGTATTTAAGTGGTAGGTTGTCTTATGAGTTCTTTCCCTTTTATCGAAAGGGTTTTTTGTGAGACGCTTTTCTTTGTTTTTGTTCCCTTTTGCTTATCTGCTGTACAGATTCACTTTTTTGTGCTAAGCTGTTCGGCTCTGTCATAAAATGTAAAAAAATTCTTTTAATTTTATTTCATATAAAATCATTTGGTGCTGCTGCAAACGTAAATAAAAATATTTCTTCATATTTAATTGTTGATAGTTGCTGTGCGATAAAAGCATTATGAAATGAAATGAAATGGAATAAAATGAAATGAAAAATCTTTAAATAGAAATATTAAAGAATTTATGGTATTTAAATTGTTAAGCATTTAACAAAAAAAAAAAAAAAAAAACTAAGCAGAGAGATACGGCTGTTTAATGGTATGGCTGGCTAAACGAAAGACTTAAGATACAAACACGTCGCCTAGTGATGAGATGGTCTTGTGATGAGCTGTTTAGCGGTGTGTAAAACGCAGTGGACACATGCTGAAACTATTTGGGCCTCCTTTCATCTACGTATTGATATCAATACTCACTCGCCTTGTAAATATTTCATAGGGAGTGCAGTCACAAGCAATAAAATTAGATTTGCTACAAAATTAATTTACTTAACACGAAAGAAAAGCAGCAAGCAGTTTGGCCAAGGAGTTCTAGTTTATGCAGGGGTTTGTTTCTTATAAAAATGATTTTGTTTCACCTATCGGTATTGGTAAGCTTTACAGAACTTTCAGATATTTGCCATATAAACATAAACAAACTACGCTTATCATATTATTAACTACTACCAGTGGAGTATAATTTTTGGCCACGTTTTAATGCGAACAGACCTCAAAATCTGGCCAAAAGCCAATTTCAAAACTGCACAAAACATTAAATCGATTTTTATTTGCTGTTTTTTTTTGTTATTAAGGCCAAGCCTGTTTTCTTATTCTTTAGCTGTGGAGTTGTACTCCAGCTTTAAGTAAATCATTGTTTCAATGATATTGTTTTTCTGGTTTCTTAATAAAACTTCATTTTTTTTTGCAATTTCCAACTGTAATGCAAAAAAAAATATTTTTATATTTATCTATAAACAAGTTTTTCTTTCTTTATTGTGCTTTATATTTAAGACAAAAATTATCACGATTTTATGTCATATTATTTTGTAAAAAAAAAAATTTTTTTTAATGCGAGTATCATTGAAATAGCAAAAGGAATTAAATGCAGGCGATTGACTATTATTTCACATGTTAACGTTTTGTTGAGCCAACTTAGCAACTAGAGCTTAAAATTACTAAAAACTTACTTTTGCATATGCGACTTATATTTTGTTAAAATTATCAATTTAAGAAAAAAAGCAGCCATAATATGCAACAGATAACAACAACAATTTTTTATATTAAAAAATAGTGCAGAGTTTAGTGTCGCAAGCATTTAAGCAAAATATTGATTTACATAAATTTTAGTTTAAAAAATTTTTATGATTTTTTAAGTTAATTTTTTGCTTTAAATAAGGAGACTATCTGAAATAGGAGAATTTCAGCACAACTTGTATTTCGCTTAATTTAATAAGCTTAAATTTCCGATCGAATTCAAAATGTTCTGTCTTGGTATTCCAGATTGCGCCTTCTACGCGTCAACCGTGGCGGCCACATGGCAGAAATCATATTTAAACATTAGTTTCATAAAATTTTCTTTTCAATAACGCACGTTTTATCGATTTTAAAAATATATGTATTTCCATGCTTTATAATGATTTAAACTTGTGTCACTCTTTCAAAAACACCCTATAGATGTTAATTCTGGCAAAATTATCAGAAAAAAAAATGTAAGAACATCAACAGTTTCTGATTCGCTAATTTTAATGGCACTCTTAGTTACACATGAAGCATATGTGAGTAAATGTAAATTTAAAATACAGTAGTCGCTCGGTTATATGAACTAATTCCAACAGAGTCTGTTCACCAAGGGCCATTATTACAACTGCACTTTAATTAAAAGTAGGATTTTGTCTCACTTTTAAAAACTGTTCTATTGTTACAATTTCACTTAAACCTAAAGTGCACGATTTGTTGAAGGCAGGTTCATCCTAGAATCTACATTAAAGCAGCTTTATAATAATGATAACATTTTTATTCGTCGGAAAAAATCCTACTTTTAACTAACAAGAAGTTGTAATAATGGCCCTAAATGGAAAAGTTTACTAAATCGAGAGAATAAAAAATAAGTAATTCATATGACTTTTATTAAATTAAGTTTTTATTTTTGATGTTTTTTTAATAATCAGAAGTCGGTTATATTTTTTTGTACTTCAAGAAATTTTTGTAGTGGCTTGTCCCTGCATTTGCGCAATACCAAAGTATCATTAATATCAGATATAATATTTTCAGTTGTTACCAAGAATGATAAAATAAAGATTACGCCAACAAGCTGAAATAATAATACTTTTCTGCGCATGATGGAATTCTGACGTCACTCAACATGTGTTCTGATTGGCTAATAAAATTCAGTTGGAGAACTATTATGTTATTTTAAAAACAGGACAGTGGGGCCAGCTGCGATTTTTCAAATAAAATTTGTTTGATAATAAACAATTTTAAAAAATTATTTTACTTTCCACTTTTTTTATTTGAAATTGTTCATTTGTAGTTATTTAAATATTGAACGAAAGTGCTAATTATTTTTCTTTTTTCCCCATTCAAAACAAATTTTTTTCCTTGCAAAATATCAGCCATAACTTCCTTTGAGCTTCATCTCATGGAAAACTATAAAATGACACAGCGTTTTGAAAACAAAAAAAATTTTGATAACAATAATTCATTTTAACACAATTATTTCTTACTTATGTAGTAAGAATTTTAACGAACATTTTATATTGCTATATTAAATTTGAATTAAGATTCTATAGGCTAATTGTTCGAAATTTTAATTTAAATCTCAGAAAGACATGATAAATATTCCAAGGCACAAAGGCAAGTCAACATCAGTTTTATTCAACTTACACAGCAGAGCAGAACAGTTGTTTTCGAAAGACGCAACCCTTTCATCATCAGTGCTCATGTGTATTGTGTTTGTCACCACTTATTAGGTGGCTTAGTTGAATGTGATAACAGTTCCTATTTACACAAATTTTATTGTGAAAAAGAATACGGGAACTGTATCAACCTGATGTTAACATGTTATTGTTATAATACCCGTGTTACCGTTTGATTATTTTTCTTCATGTCCCATTTTTCTGAATTTTTTGTTCCATCATACCTAAGTCAAACTTTTTTGGTTTGAATTTTATACTTAAGTACATGTGAACGTTTTTTCCAATTTTTATTATTGGGTAGCTCAAGCCATAGCTTAAATTTGTATGTAGTAAGAATTTTAACGAACATTTTATATTGCTATATTAAATTTGAATTAAGATTCTATAGGCTAATTGTTCGAAATTTTAATTTAAATCTCAGAAAGACATGATAAATATTCCAAGGCACAAAGGCAAGTCAACATCAGTTTTATTCAACTTACACAGCAGAGCAGAACAGCTGTTTTCGAAAGACGCAACCCTTTCATCATCAGTGCTCATGTGTATTGTGTTTGTCACCACTTATTAGGTGGCTTAGTTGAATGTGATAACAGTTCCTATTTACACAAATTTTATTGTGAAAAAGAATACGGGAACTGTATCAACCTGATGTTAACATGTTATTGTTATAATACCCGTGTTACCGTTTGATTATTTTTCTTCATGTCCCATTTTTCTGAATTTTTTGTTCCATCATACCTAAGTCAAACTTTTTTGGTTTGAATTTTATACTTAAGTACATGTGAACGTTTTTTCCAATTTTTATTATTGGGTAGCTCAAGCCATAGCTTAAATTTGTATGTAGTAAGAATTTTAACGAACATTTTATATTGCTATATTAAATTTGAATTAAGATTCTATAGGCTAATTGTTCGAAATTTTAATTTAAATCTCAGAAAGACATGATAAATATTCCAAGGCACAAAGGCAAGTCAACATCAGTTTTATTCAACTTACACAGCAGAGCAGAACAGCTGTTTTCGAAAGACTTGCAAACTTGCCAAATGTCACTTTTTTCAGATAACGTTAACACCTAGCGCTTCATCTTCGATGCACTATGTAACAAACACTAAAAACTTCAAAAAGCTGTTTTGTATTCGTACGCACACGCTTGCTTTATCTCAACAACTCAAAACATTAACAAAATCAACAGTTTAAGGTTTTTCACTTATTTCGGGGAAGAACATACTTCCAATACGACAAACATTTAAAAAAAATTAACGGTTGAAAGCTTTTCACATAATAGAGATAGGCTGTGTTCATTCTTTAGAACCCCGTGTGTTTAAATTTTGTTGTTCACTATTCTGGATGTTCATATAACCGAGCGGCTAGTGTATATGGAAACATTTTGTTCATACACATGCCTACAACTTTATGCGGCAAATATAGAGAAACATTGTAGTCACTGGAAATTACCAAGTGATCTAATCAAAGAAGCCTACTTTGTTGTAATTTTATGATATTTTATATTTTCATCATTAGAATCCAGTAGAAAAAATTTTATATGCCATTTTTGTTACAAGTAACACTTGATATACAGACAAACCACAGAAACGACATGTTCATCTGGAATTTCTTAAAGGTGCAACAAAATATTGGTAACAATGTATTACACTTCTGCCACCTTTGAGGATGCAGAAGGCATAAAAATAAACCATCAGCTACTGTTGCTGCAACATTCAATTAATACTGTTGGCATTTAACGCTACACAATTGACGCAGCCCCACACGGGCCAAGAGGCGTTTAAATATTAAATGCCATCGATGTTTATATAGAATTTCTAGAGACTGTAGGGAAAATTTAAAAAGTACAGTTATTTCGTACAATAAAAGCAATAAAAGGAAAGATAATAGTTTGTTTTTGAAGTTGCCTTAGACAACAAATTTTCCTTTATTTTCAAGACACACTGCAATTTTCGTTAAAAGAAATTATTACCAGCAAATATTTCAAAATGTCGGCTTGAGTGTTAATAGTTTTAAGCAGTGCTTAAAACTATTAAATTATAGTGAGATGAAAATGTTTTTAAGACGATTTAACAGAATATATAAAATGAGGGGCAACAACAAAAAAAATTTTCAGGTTTACTTAAGTTTAAATTATAAATAAGTATTTAATGTGTGTTACCGTATGTTTAAATAAAAATATTTTTACTGTTATATTAATCAAACTTATGGTCGTTTTTTATAAAATTTTCATTCAATATTTCGATAACATCTTCAGGAAATAAAAATTATTAAAATTTTATAGAAAAATGTATGGTACAATTATTATTACCAAAATGGAATTTAATAAATTGATTAACTAAGAAAACATTCCACTACACCTCTGAATGATATACTATAATGAATAGAATTGAACTCAGTAATTCTTTTTCACTACAAGCAAAATAAAAAATAAAAAAATTAATACGCACAAGTTATTTTCTAACAAAAGAACGTTGAAAACCCAGTTGCAACTATTGCTGCAAGCAACAAAAAGTAGCAACGAAGTTAGAACTTTAACACAACTGGTAGTTGTTGTTATTTGTTTATAAATTGAATTTTTAATTTTCTAAAACTTTTCGTTAGGCAACACAAACTAACCATGGGGTTTAAAAAAGTAAGCATGAATATTATTGCAGCACTGGCTGGCAAAGTTGCCAGGAGCAGAAGTAAGAAAACAAATATTACACAAAAATAGTGCTTAAGGTTGCTTTTAAAAAATTATTATTGATAATATTTATTTTTACTTAATATTTGATTAAGAATTTTTTAACATCATCAGCGGTAAGAAATATGCGTTTAAGTTTGCTATTTCTTATGTCTATTGATGTCAACAAACTGTTAACGAAATATTGAATATAAATAAAGAAAATTTTTAATAATTTTATAACCAACAACCTCGAGCTTAATAAATATAATAAAATTCAGAAAAATGGGACATAAAAAAAATAATCAATTGGCAACACGGGTATTAAACAAAAAAAGTGTTACCATCGTTTTGATACACTTCTCGTATGCAATTTCCTAAAAAAAAAATTTTATAAATAAAAACTGTTATCATATTCATGTAAGCCACCTAATAAGTGATGACAAACAAAAACATGTTACCATCGTTTTGATACACTTCTCGTATGCAATTTCCTAAAAAAAAAAAATTTTATAAATAAAAACTGTTATCATATTCATGTAAGCCACCTAATAAGTGATGACAAACAAAAACATGTTACCATCGTTTTGATACACTTCTCGTATGCAATTTCCTAAAAAAAAAAATTTTATAAATAAAAACTGTTATCATATTCATGTAAGCCACCTAATAAGTGATGACAAACAAAAAATACACATGAGTACTGATGATGAAAGTGTAGCGGCTTTCGAAAACAGCTACTCTGCTCTGCTGTGTAAGTTGTATAATTAAAAAACTTATGTCGACTTTCTTCTATGCCTTGGAATATTTATCATGCCTTTCTGAATTTAAAAAAAAATTAATTAGCCTATCAGTTTTAATTAAATAAAATATATGTTTGTAATTTATAAAGAAATAATTAACAAACTTTACATTAACTGAAAATTTTTGTTATTGTGCAAGTCCTTTATTGTTTTCTCAGTGTTAGAAGTTGAAACGATTTTCACTCACTCTACACTAAATTTGGTATGTAAAAGTACCGGCCACATAGGCGAGGCCTACAGTGTTTTTTCCCCTATAAAATATTTTTTTAAGATTGCAGCACTTTTTTCCAAAGGCTTTTGCAAAAGCAGAGAGACATCACAGATCGGCAACATATCACTTGCTATTTTAAAAATGTTTCTAAATAAATAACTGACACATTTTTTTTAATCTGTATCCAAATAAATATGTCTACTACACAAAAATCTATTATTCACTTTTTTTGATGGACTAAAAAACTAAAAATCATTTCAACCAAAAAACAATTTATTTTTGGTTGTTAAAACTTTATGGATTTTTTTTAATGAACAACGTGTTATTAACTCGAGATCTTTTGTTAGAAAATGACTTTAACATTCTGTAGTGCACAGTGGGACTTGATATTTATTTTCTAAGCTTCTAATAAGATTTACAACTCTAAGTTGACAAATGCACCTAATTATTTTTATAGATTCATAGACTTGACATAAAAAACCAAAAAAAGGCAAAAAAAATTATTTTTCTGTTAAAATGTTTAAAAGTGTTGTTATATTAAGTTTAATTATAATGATTGGCCTGAAGAAAACATCCAGAGGATAACGAATTATTGCCTAATAATTACAATCATATATATAAAAAACTGAACTAAAACGTTTGATAAAAGACAGGATGCTTAAAATTCTAAAAGTCGAGGAATCAGCAGTCAAATAAAAAATACAAGAAATTTAGTTCGAAGGCATAGCAAATATTAACTTCGTGCTCACTATTAAAGTTAATCTTTGTTTAAAAATTTTCAACCAGCCAGAGTATTTGAAAATACTAGCATTCAATTTTTACTGTATGTATTATGCTGCCATCTGTTGCACTCATTGTGCACCAGAAATGTAAAGGTGTTTCCATCATCTTATTCCTAAAATAAACATCATTCCTGTTTGAAAAATTTCATATAATAAATTCTAATAATAGCAATTAATAATTAACTTTTATTATGCTCGTAATTTAATAATTTATTTCGTACTTGGCATTTTTTAATTTTATTTTATTTATTTTTTTTGTTTTTCTTCTATTAATAGAATTGAAATTTTGTTAAATATCTAATAAACATTTTATCTTCAAGTCTCATTTTAACGAGCTGTTGATTTATGGCTTTAATAAATGAAGCAGATAATGGAAATAAAAGTGAACATTTGATGATTATTATGCTTTAAATAAAAATATCAATTTGCAATTAAATTATTGAGCAAATTAAAGTTATTAAACCCCATCCTAAGGTCAGTCATAACTAAATTGATTTAATGGAACTTGTAAAACTATTAAAAATATAAATAAAATTTAATGACTTTGCATAAGTTTGAGAAACTTGAAAAACTAAATTTTTTTTTGAAATTCCTCATTTACCATTTATTTACAGTAGAAATTTACTATAACGTCATATAGTTGTGCATTTAGTGTAGGCAATTTTTATGTCCTATAGCATCGTTGAAATTTTTGTTAAAAATAAAATATTTTTTTATTCAAAGTATTATTTCTTTATGTAAAAACAAGATGCAGTTCAAAATAGGCAACACTTACACACACACACACAAAATCATTGTAAAATCAACTAAAACAAGGTTGATTCAACTAGTTTTGTTAACAATTTTGCTTCATAAGCGTTTCATGTTAATTTGACGTGATATAAAAAATTAAATAAAATTTATAGTTATCCACTTTAAAACAACTAGGAATCATGTTGAATTGACATTTTTTGCCAATTGGATCAAAATAACGTTAAGATTCGTATTGAAACAATATTAAGAAAATTTATAACAACATCAATTTCATGTTGAATCAAAACAAATTTAACATACAGCAATTTTATTTTAATAGACTATGAAGCGGAGGGTCGTGAGTTCAAACCCGCGCTGAGTCATGAACTATTGTGTTGAATTCTTTTGATCAGTATTAGTGCACGGTTGTGTTAGTTGTTGGCATCCTATTTCAATGATGAAGGAGTAGCACTGATCACTGAACATAATTGGCAGCGACTGATACGATCATGTACTAAAAAGCAGAGTAACAGCAGCATCCTCCTTCGTCGGTACTGTAGCAAAAATTAGCCGGCGAAGTAAAAAGGTTGAAATAGCTAAAAAAAATTCTCTATCTTCTCATCTTTCTTCATCTGTCCACCTCAATACTATCCCCACTTTGCTAATTCCGGCGAAATGCACTGCATATGTAGGGGCCATCCCCTGAGTGCTGGTCCAAGATAAAAAATAAAAAATATATATGCGTTTCTAATTGAAGCAATATCCAGTTAATTGACAATATCTTTTTGGTGTTCATATATACTCAATATTGCTAACATAATTAGCATTTGACAACTGAAAAAACTTATTGTTTCAATTTTTTCTGAGAAAATTTTTTTGTTTTTTATCATAAATATTCATAGTTAATTTTCTCAACGGGCTTAAGTTCGAATCTGCAAGACTGCAAACCATTTTTTATTATTTTATTAATAAATGAATTTATTCAAATTCTATTTATTAATTTATATTCCAATCTTAATATAAATTAATAAATAGAATTTGAACAAATTCATTTATTAATAAAATAATAAAAAATGATTTGCAGTCTTGCAGATTCGAACTTAAGCCCGTTGAGAAAATTAACAATTTACATAAGAAAGTTCGACTAATAAAAATTCATACATAATTTATAAATATTCATATCAATATTCATGACTCAGCGCGGGATTGAACTCAGGATCCTCCGCTTCATAGTCTTGTGTTCTACTACTTCAGCCAACACCATTAATCAAATTTCAACAAAGTGTACTTCCGTTGTAAAAGCTTTTCACTGAACACAATTCTGACAGTGTTGCATTATAAATTTTACTCATTATTAAAACAATTATATCTTAATTGCCAAAAAGTTAATAGTAATTTTTATATGAAAATTTAGTCTCAATAAAGGCCTTAATTGTTATAAGTTGAATATTGCTGCAGATATGAATACCATGTTATTCCAGTCATTATTAATATTTCTCAAATTTGATTTAACTTTTCTAATATATTGATTTAACATATGCCAACGTTAATCAATATTTAGAATTGACAAAAGTTTTTTGCAAAATATTCCCATGTCATTTTTAATGTTTATAAGAATGTTGATTTTACAATACTTAATCTTGTTTCAACTATATGCAATGTTAATTTTACATTAAAAACTATAATTATTAATACAAAAATGGAATTTACAAAATAAAATATTGATTAATATTATTTTAACTCTGTAAAAGGTAAAATTTAAAATGTACAATGTTGTTATAATGTGATTAATTTTAAATCAACATAATTTAATACTAAATTAACAATTTTAAACACTGATTTAACTTGAAAGAATGTTAAAAGTAAATGCAATTGGATTTTTTCCATATATTAGTAATGACTTGATATCAACATGTCTTCATGTTGATTTTACATTGGGTTTTTTTCTGTGTATATTTCTTATTTATTTATTAGTTGCCACAAATTCTATTATCTTTACTCGTCTAAGGTAGAAATCGAACCCACAATCTTTACACTACTACTATTCTTAAGGCGGATTCATCCATGTTGCCCGAACAAAATTTTTGTCCGGACAAATTTTTTTTTATATGTAGTTTGACGTCTCTCTTCTTGAGAGAGAGAAAATATTTTTTACGAACAACTCTCAGCTTGAATTGGACAAAATTGAACTGAGTTGCCAATACGTTAAACTTTTTCACATAAAGTTGAGGTGTCATTTTGTGTTTGATATAGTAAATTGTGTGTGAGACTAAAAATATAAATTTTGAGAAATAATATTATCTATTTGTTCCTTTTTTTAATATGAATTTTGCTAATAACAATGCTTTATGCAATTCAATGGCCATAAGGTAAAGCAATTTACTTTTCTCATCCATTATTATTATCACAAATTCTTGAAAAATAATTTAAAATATCTAATATCCAAATATCTAAAATATCAAGAAAACAAAGCAAAACATAAAAAATCGCTGCAGTACTACCATTTTGCAAAACTCATTTTTTATATGAATGGCAACTTTGATTTTCCGGACAAATTTATCGAAATGAGTGAATCGTGCTGCAGAAAACTCTCAGTAAAATAAATTTTGTTCGGACAAAAGTTTTGTTCGCAAAACATGGGTGAATCCGCCTTTAAACAAGGCCATTAATTTAACTCAGTAGTTCTAGACCCAAAACTGCACTCACTTTTGTAATCTTTGCCAAAATTAAAATCCTTCTATTTTGCCGTTTTGAAGGTTTTGGATACAATATTCAATCCATGCAGTGGAAACTTAAAGCGTTATCGAATTAACATTCTTTTTGCGAAACTATTAAACTCGGTTTTTTTTATTCATTTCTGTTTTATATATTTATTTTATTTATATTTTGAGCTGCACACTTGTTATACAAACTGTTATTTAGCAGCACTAATGCATTCATAACAAATGTTTGCCTGCCACTTATTGCTTTGAATTCATAAGTGAATGCGTGCGACTTATTTTGTACGTGCTACAGATTGACCCAAACTGATAGCAATTTATGGAAATTACAGTAAAATAAAAATTTTTTTAAAAATAAATACTCATACTTTTTCTGTGTGCGTTTCTTGCATATTCTTGGGTATGATATTTTTTTCTTTTTATAAAACTTTGAATTTAACTATTAGGCAAATACATAAATTTTAGATGAGTAAATTTTTAATAGTTGGCTTTATTGTTGCTACTGTTATACTCGTAAATATTTTTATTTTTTTATAAAGAATTTTTATGAGAAAATCATAAAAAGGCGGTAAAAAAATTAAATTGATTTTACCCAGATTTTTCAAATATTATTACCAAAAAAATTAATGTGTTACTATGGAGTTGGGGCTTAGAATATTAATTAAACCTGAGTGTAGGAGTATTTAAGAATAAACTAATTTTGCAATTTTAAAAAAGTTTTGTATAAAATGCATTTCTAACTGATTTTAAATTTTATAAAGAAGTAGATTTCTCTTTATTCTTGAATTTTCAATATTATTTTAGTAATATTTCTTTAAGCTTGAGGTCTTTTTTTTTAATAAAAATTTTAAAATATTGAAATAACACAAATATTTTACAATTTTTATATAAAAACACCTCAAACATAAAAATAGTTCTGATAATGTGTGATATATTATATTTCTCTCGAAGATATTGAATAAATAAAATTATTGCAATTTGCATTTCACTAGAAGGTTTTGCACTGCTAAAATTTAGTGCCCGTAAAATTCATTACTAATTAACCCATTGTGACTTGGTAGCCAAACGAAAGAAACTATGCCTTATACTACTTTATCGTTAATCGTATTTTTGTAATCTTACATGGTCTTAGAGTTTCTTTTGAAAGCCTTCATTACCATGATTATCAATTGGCTGTATATTAGGATATTTTAATGCATGTGACCCTAATATTCAAATTGACCCACTTTAAATCATTCACGATTTTTCAGTTTTATATTTCTACCAGCAAATGGATTAAAAACTTGACTTCGTTACTTATCAAAGAAAAAAAAAATATAATAAAAATTCCTAGAAATATAATTTGCAGATTGCGAAATTGAACTTGAGTCCAATAAAGGAATTCCCATCTCATTAAATAATAATAATGATAATAATAATAATAATAATAATAAAACCAACCTCAACGACACCCTGGGGATTATTCAGAAATCTGTGATTCTGAATACATGCAACATTGTAAGACGCTTCCTACAAGCAGAGTAAAATAAATAATGAAAATAAATGCAGTTAATCATCATAGTCTAATCCCTTGGCATAGCCCGGGATAGGTATTTTCCAATCTCATAGAGATTGAGAGATTTAGTAACTCTATAATAATAATAATAAAAATAATAATAAAAAATCAATGAGTGTTCGAACTCACGGGCGATGTGTTAACACCTTTTTGTTTATTTATTTTATATTAAACCCACAAAAAAACAAAGAGAATGCAAAGCAACAGACAAATGTACATACATACATTGTTATGTTTGTACATAAGCTACATACATACGTTGCTGTCTTGCTATCTCATTTTTATATATGTACGTATAACCACGTCACTATTCTCTTTGCTATGCATAAGACAAAACCGAAGATCAACATAAAACACTTTTTTAATATTACTCCAAATTAATACTCCGAATTAAAACACTTAAATCTCCGCTCGCCGATATCGGATCGCCTTAATTTTTGGCCTAAACTCTTCGTCGAAACCCGCACTAGCGTTTTAATCCAAAAATTAATAAAATCGGCTATGAATTTCCGGAGAAAATCGCGTGGGAAAATTATATGAAAATCGCCCAATAATGACTTTCAATACCGACTGCCAACCAACGAACAAACAAGGTCTCACACTTACACTTGCGTATGTATTGAAACTGATAGTTTACTGCCCTAGAGGCGCGCGTATAGATGTTAACACATCAATAATAATAATAATAATAATAATAAATAATAACAAAATCGAATCTGAAAGTCTAAATTTTAAGAATAAGTTTCAGCAATTCTCAGGCTACATTAAGGGTATTCACGGAACAAAGAAATTTATGTAAAAGGTTTTTCAACAAGAACTTTGGTTTCTAAAACAAAATAAAACCGAAAAATTATATGAAGATGATTCAAATTTTTATTGTATTACGGAGAGAAAAATTCGTCAATTATGAATGATAAATCATATCAGAAGGACGATTATGTTGTCCGAAAATATCACGAATTTTACGAAAAGTAACTTTAACAGAACCACCATTTCCATAGTGGATTTTAATTATTTTAATGCGATTTTCAAGCGAATATTCATTGTAACAATTGCCAAAGCATCTACTGCGACGACGTCAAAAAACTAAATGTCAAAAATATCATGTTGTTGTTTTTTTTTATCATGGACCAGCACTCAGGGGATGACCCCTGCAATGCATTGCGCCGGAACTGAAAACGAGGGGATAGTATTGAGGGGACAGATTAGGAAAGATGAGAAGATAGACAGTTTTTTTGCAGCTATTACCTTTCTTACTTCGCCAGCTAATTTTTGCTACAGGGCCGACGAAGGTGGGTGCTTTTTTCTGCTCTTTAGTACATGATATCATGTCAATCGCTGCCAATTATGTTCAGTGACCAGTGACCAAGCCTTCATCATTGAAACAGGCTGGCAACAACTAACACAACCACGCATTAATGCTGATCAGAAGAATTCAACACAATATTTCATAACTCAGCGCGGGCTCGAACTCATGACCCTCCGCTTCATACTACTTCAGCCAACAGCACCCACAACAGCCAACAGTTGCCACAATTGTAAAACAGATTTTTTGTTGGAATACAACTCTCATGTATGCGCCGGTGCTTTAAGGTATATTTTGAAGTTGCTCGACCGCGTACAAGAAAGAGCGAAGAAGCTCTTCGGTGACAGTAGAGTAGCCAACTCTATTGACTCACTGGAGCATCAATGCAACGTGGGGTGTGTTTCACTGTTCAACCGATAATACAACGGAATGCCTTCTGGTGAAATAAGGGTGCTTGTGTGCAAAAAACCGTTTATTTTTGCTAGCTACCCGCTCTTCACATAGGACGCATCCTTTTGTGGTTGAGTTGCCAGTGAACCGCACCACGCATTTCAGAGAGAATTTTTTTTAGGAGTAGGACCAGCACTCAGAGGATGACCCTTATATATGCAATGCATTGCGCTGGAACTAAAAACGAGGGGATAGTATTGAGGAGACAGATTAGGAAAGATGAGAAGATAGACAGTTTTTTTTTTTTTTGTAGCTATTATAACCTTTTACTTCGCCGGCTGATTTTTGCTACAGGGCCGACGAAGGTGGGTGCTGTTACTCTGCTTTTAGTACATGATAGTGTCAGTCGCTGCCAATTATGTTCAGTGATCAGTGACTATGCCTTCATCATTGAAACAGGATGGCAACAACTAACACAACCACGCACTAATGCTGTTTAGAAGAATTCAATACAATATTTCACGACGCAGCGCGGGCTCGAACTCACGACCCTCCGCTTCATAGTCTCGTGTTCTACTACTTCAGCCAACAGCACCCACCATTTTAACTTGGGGAGGTTCAAATAGAACGTCCACAAACACTACTCCCTCTATCCTTCTTCCCATAACCAGCTCTCCTAGTTCTGGCATAATGCATCGCATATGTAGGGCTCATCCCCTGAGTGCTGGCCCAACAAGAGAGAAATAAATAAATAAACAAAACCTTTATTAATAATTAGAGGAGTTCTTGAGAAATCAAAGTGACTACAGTTTAAATAAAAATAAGTTTATCGTGCTATTTTCTTTATAAAAATGATATAAATATATATCACCACCTTTTATAATTTAAAAAAAAAACCTAAAATTATTATTTGCAGAATCGTGTAGCAAACCAAACCTGCAATAGCTAGACACACTCAATACAAACTGTTTTACCTAACTACTTGCCATAAAACACAATTTTTTATAAAAAACATCCTTAACCCTCGTATTCCCCTTCATAACTTCAAAAACTAAACTTTACAAATAATCACATTAATCTTGAAACCAATAAATTACCTGAATTTAAATTATTCATTAAACAGTTTTCAACAACTTTGATTTGCTTTCAGCGAGTACAAACAAAAAAAAAAAAAACAAAAACAAAAAGAATATATCAATTTTCTAAACGGCATACATTTTTGTCTACAATCCTGCCAGGCATTTGAAAATGTTTAAATTGCCAAACAGTTATTAAGAAATTATTGCCTATAATCAAGATGGCTTGAAACATATTTAAGGCCATAAATTATATAATAGCATTTACAGATATGCAGTGAACTAAAAACGTAGGCAGGCATTTTTTTTTTAATTTTAATTACAAAAAAAAAACAGAAATACATAAAATTTCTTAATCAATATGGCATCGTTAAATTAATATTGAGAACAATTTTAAAGTAAATACACACACACACTGTGACAAGATTTATGATAATAATACCAATAGACTAATACTTGTCAGTCATATCAATCAAAGCGTAATTCCTGCTTAATTGAAAAGAAGACCGAACAGATAGAAGTCATACAGTTGTTTCCTGACTTTTGATTTATTTTTTCTTGTTTGTTTTTTTTTTTTTTTTGGTTTTTGTGCTGATTTAATTTTTCCTACAACGGGCGAGTGAGTGAGTAGAAGTCGTTCGTCCATGGACATTCCTTTCAATCACATGTCATTCTATCGAACACTTTAAAATGTTATTTTAATTATTTTCATGTGTATGGGTTTTTTGATGCACATGCAGTCGAACGGTTTGAGTTCTTAAGATTATTCTTCGGCAGTACGATGGCACAACTAGAAAAACATGATTATGACGAGCGTTTGTTTTTTTGTTTTATTGTTGTTGTTGTGGTTGTTATCATATTTCTTGCCGTCTTTTCTAGTTCCAGTCATCATTATAATTGCACTCTTTCTTCTTTGAGTTTTATTTTCAGTTTGAATCTCGGCTGCTGTGTGTGTGTTTTTTTCCTCTTCTTCTATTAATTCACCTTTACTCTACTTACATAATTTACCGTTATATTTCAATTACCGCTAACAAACACAAGAACAGCAATAACGTCTTTAACAGCAACAACATATAGCAGATGAAAAAACCATAGAAACATCGGAAAACAGTAAGAAGCAGACAGGGGAAAAATAAGAAACAACTAAGATTTACTTAACTTGCAACTTGCTGCAAGTATGAGTATGTTGAGATTGTTGTAGTTATTATATTTGTTGCTGCGGCTGTTGTTGGTTTTTTGTTGTTATTTTATGTTTGCTTTAAGTATGTAATCTGGTTTCCATATCGCTTGTTTCTTAAGTCTTTTGATTTTCTTTGCAGCGCTGCAACATAAATCCGTTTAGTTGAGTTTTTTTTTTTTTTTTGCATATTTTCAATATCAATTCATATTTCTAGGTACTCGTATTTGATACTCGCTAGACATGTTTAGCCATAGAAAGGAGGCTGGTTCGCAAATTCTTTTAGAAAGCACGATGAATATTTTGTTTATTATTATTCATTTACGAGTTATTAAATCACATGGGGTTCCATTAGTTCAGGAATGTCTTCCAGAACCGGCTGTCAGGGAATGATCCCCCTGCAATGCATTGTGCTGTAGTGTATTGCATGTATATTTCATTAAATTGCGGTCAGTGTCGCCTCACGCATTAATCACTTATGCGATGACGTTTCATGCAACCGAACAACATTTATCACTTTCTTTGTATATGTTGCTGTGTTGTGCATCATTTCAGCAGAGCTGATTTTTCAATGGAATTTAAAGCCGCCAATAGTTTTAAATTACCTAAAAATTTATGTGTCTGTATGTGCTCATGCGTTTGTAGAAAACAGCTGAAGAATGAAAGAAAATAACTATTTCCATACGCCAACTGCAGCAGTAAAATTATGCAGATTGGAGGTAATATTTATGATAATGTGAGTGCGTGCGCATGTGTATGTGTGTATTTTGTGGATGATGGAAGTTTTACATATTATTGCATATAAAATATTCAATTTAATGTCAGCTTATACTCAGCACTATGGGGCAAGTTGTCACAACACAGGCAATTGCAATTGTTGGCCTGATCTTTTTGGTATTATGGCAGAGCCATAAAAAACTAACAGACAGATCCCAGATTTATAAAATTTTGTTTATATAAAAATTATTTTATTTTTTTTTTATTTTTTTTAAGTCGTGTGCAATTCTATAATTGTTGTAAGCAGAAACCTTACATTTAAGTAGTTAATAATTTTCTTTTTTTAATTGCTAACTTAATTTTTTTATTTTATAGTTTCTATAATCAATTTAATATTTGCTTACCCATAGTGCACTAGCAAAATAGCTAAATATAACGTAATCAATTTTGAAACAAACAAGTTAATAGTTGAAAAGAAATGTTATAAAAACAAATTGAATAATCAATGACCTTAGCGATAACATGCATATAGATGTATGATTTATATAAAACTAAAAAAAAAGAACACCAGCCAAGTTCTAACAAAATCAAGAAAAAAAATCTAATTCCAAACAGCAACTGGATTGTAAAACGTGTTTAAAATGCATAAAAAATTAAGCTCATCTAATCATCATCAGCACAGTTATAGTCGTCACCATCATCATCATGACGATCTTTTTGCATACTGCCATACTCGTGCCTGCACTCGTATGCATCTGATTAGTTTAGTAGCTCAGGTGATATAAACTGATCATGCTGTAATTTGATGTTGATTGTATTTTTAGGTCAATTGTTTTCTTTTTATTTTATTTTTTTTTTTGGTTTTTCATATACGAGTACATTTATTTTCCACTAAACAGCATTTATTTTAAACAATGAACGCAAATCTAGAGCCGTTGCACAAAAGCATGTTGTCTTTTTTTGTGTGTTGTGTCATGTTCAACACGCGTTGTCAATAACGTCACTCGGTATTCAGGCAATAAATATATTCTAAACACTATCAACAAAAATAGCAACAACATCAAGTGAAATGCCAACATAAGCAACATGCAAATGCTCTCCCATTTCGCACACATCTTCCAGCCCCAATACGGCATAAAATAAAAATGGAAACAAGAGGAGCTGAGCTACAAAATAAAAATGCAAACATTTTACGCTTCATGAATTTGGGTTAAATATAAAAAAAAATATTGTTTATATAAACACATTATTTGAAGATAGCAACAGCGGCAGCAAATGCAACAAAAAAATATATTTGATGTTCATACACAAGTATGAACATCAAATCACAAATAATTAAAATTCACTTTTAAATTTATGTTAAATAAATTTTAGGCCCAATAGAGATTTTTCGAAACTTCAATAGATTAAAAATTTAACATTAAAAAGTTTGTAAATATTTAATTTATGTTTACATATAAAAAAGGAGTTTCTTTAGCTTTCCTTTTTCGTTTGGCTACGTTCACATCTGTTTTAGGCAATGCAATCTTGTTTTTGTCTGTGCTAAGTTGAGTGCTGCCAAGTTAAATATTGGAAACAGCTGACAAAGAACCAGAAATTACACCACAAACACATTTTTTTTTGTTGTTCATTTGCCTGATTTTTATATAGGATACAGCTTTTTCCAAGCACTTTTTCACTTTCTACGAGTATTTTTACAATTAAACATAAATAAAAATTTATAATTTAACAAACTTTTTAATTTTATTATTAAGATAAGAATTTTTATTTGGACTCAAGTTCAAATCTGCAAACTGCAAATTAGTTTTTTTATGAATTTTTTATTAAATTCAAGTTATTTTTATTAACAGTGTGCACAACTTTGGCAGAATAATAATGCCAATTGTGGAATTTAATCTTCCTGTGAGTAGGGGTAGGGTACACAGCAATAATAGCTCTCAGAAAGATTATGGTAGTATACTTACAATAATATTGTACATATAACTGAGTAACGTGATTGAGTGATATGTTAGGTGCAAGAAAAGTGATAACTGATGTTCGTTTCTCATTCAAATTACAAGGGTTGATTTAGTTAAAATTTAGAATTTTAAATTGATTTTTTTACAATTCATAAAACGATGTGACTCGTAAGAAAGATAACAGGTAAGTGAAGTTAGGAATACATTTTTACCTAACGTCGGTTTTTATAACCGAATTTTAATAAAAAATGGCTTACTTATTAGAGTTAACAACTTAAATATTTTCCTTACGATCTTAATGGCTGGATACTTCATTGACTTAAAAAATAGAATGTTATGTTCAAGTGAACTTGGACACAGTGAAATATTAGAATATTTTATAATCATCAAACAAGCAGAACAGATCTCGAACTGATTTCGAGGCCGCTACGCCAAAACGCTGATGAGAGAGATATGGCGTAGCGGCCTCGAAATCAATACTAATTCCTTATGCTGGTTTGATGATTATAAAAATTTTCTTAATGTTCCACTTTTAATAAAATAACTTTAATAAATTAATAAAAATTCTTAAAAATAAAATAATTTTCCGACTGCAGATTTGAACTTGAGCCTGCATAAAAAATTGTTATCTCAATAATAAAATTAAGAAGCTCGTTAAATGAAAAATTTTAACTCATGTTGTGCTCTTGGCTGAAGTAGTACAACACGAGACTATGAAGCGGAGGGTCCTGAATTCGAGCCCGCGCTGAGTCATGAAATATTGTGTTGAATTCTTCTGATCAGCATTAGTGCGTGGTTGTGTTAGTTGTTGACAGCTTGTTTCAATGATGAAGGCATAGTCACTGGTCACTGAACATAATTGGCGGCGACAGACACTATCATGTACTAAAAGCAGAGTAACAGCACCCACCTTCGTCGGCCCTCTAGCAAAAATTAACCGGCGAAGTAAAAAAGATTCAAATAGCTACAAAAAATTCTCTATCTTCTAATCTTTCTTTATCTGTCCCCTCAATATATCCCCCTCCTTTCTAGTTTCGGCTCAATGCGCTGCATATGTAGGGGTCATCCCCTGAGTGCTGGTCCACGATAAAAATAAAATTATAAAAATACTCATAGAAAGTGAAAAAGTGTTTCGGAAAACAGTATTTTATATAAAAATCATGCAAATGATCAAAGAAAAAAAAAATAATACTAATTTTCAGAATGGAGATTTGAACTTGAGCCTGCATAAAAATTCTTATCTTAATTATATTTTTATAGTCTTAAAATATTTATTTACAATATGTAAAAGATTTAAATTTTAGATTGCATTTTTAAATTTTCTTTTAGAGACAAATAAAAACTTCTGTTGTACAGTTTGTCGATTAAGTGTTGGAAAAGGTATACAAAAGTACAACAACCATACACTTATTTCCATAAGAGATTTAATTTATTGTGATCAAATTTATTGGACACACTTTCAACTTGACGGGTGAACACAAAGTCAGACGGTCATAGTTTTAACTTTCGATTTGAAAATACCATAAGATCGTGAAAAAAATCGAAGCAGTAAGTTAATGGTGTAATGAAAGAAATCATATATATATATATATATATATATATATATATATATATTTAGAGAAAACCAATAAAATTGGTGAGAAATTCCATATCCCCCACTATGGATTTTTTTCAACTTGTACATTTTCGATAAATAAAAGGATTTTGGAAATCAAGTTAAGAAAAACAGATTGATTCTTGCAAAATTTATTTTCTTAAACAAATTATAATTTCGTTTATTTTTGATAAAAAATCTTAATATAAAAAATCTTAATATAAAAAATAATAAATAGAATTTGAACAAATTCATTTATTAATAAAATAATAAAAAATCATTTGCAGTCATGCAGATTCGAACTTAAGCCCAAAAAAATTAACAATAAACAACAACATTTTAATCTTTATTCACTACATCCTTCACTGGGTTCATGTCAAACATCTAGGCTTCCACAAATTATGGCCTTTGATTTTGCAATATCTTCTGAATTCCCTCCCTACTTTATTTCATATTCTTTACAATTTATTTTAATTATTTATTTAATTTAAATTTAATTTTTTTACAATCACCCCAATTATAAATATTCCCGGGGAAAAGAGTTCCCGGGGAATTCATTTTCCCGGGAATAAAACTCCCTTATTCTAAACAGACGGGGAGAACAGTATTATGGGAAAGGGAATTTCGAATTTTCGCAGTCAACTGTTTTGCTTTCAGTTGTTTTGTTTTGATTTAAAAAGTGAAAAATATTTTTTTCAGCATAACTCCCTTGCAATTTTTTGAAGGAATTATTTTCTAAATTTATTATCAAATTCTCCCTTTAATTTACATTCATAATACCTACTTTTTTCCCGGGGAAGAGTCTCCAATTTTCGAAGTTTATTTAGAATAAGGGAAAAGGGAGAAGGGAAAAATCTCCCGGGGAGATTCTATTTAGAATAAGGGAAAAGGGAAAAGAGAGAAAATTCCCGGGGAGTTGTTATTCATAATTGGGCTGAATATTTTTTTTTGTTAAAAAACACTTTTCCAACAAACGCACCAACAACTGTGTAATTTACAGTTGGGTATTTTTGCTCATGATGAAATAAAAATAGAGATGCATTTAAAAATCAACATTTTTCATATATGATATCATTGTATTGTAAACCGCATTTTAGCACAATAGTGAATAGCACAGAAAAAAAACTATAATAAAATTGTGTCTCAAAATTCCAATATTTATTCAAATGTTTATCGCTGCTTCTGTACAAATACTTGAATGCAAAAAAAAAAAAAAAAAAAAAAAAAAAAATCCACTCTATTTTTCCATAGAAAATAACTTTATGTGTGCAAAAGCCTCCACTGACAAGTACAAATTTATTATAAATTAGTAAAGTTAATTATGAAGAATTGCTTTATTTCTTATTCCAAAAATTAATAAAAATTACCATTTTAATTTAAGCCTGATCACACAAGTAGCCAAAAGCAATTAATGTTTTCGTTCGTTTTTTTTTTTAAATACAAGTAGTATGTGCAAATAAATATTCATGAATTTTGCAATTTTACTAAAAACTATTTGCATATTTATTTCAATAAAAAAAATTTTTATTTTTTTTTTTTTTTTGAGAGGGAAAGTCATCGCAAGGCAAAGTTTGTAAACGAGAATTATTAAACACAATATTGCACTTATACGTGCGTTAATTCTATGAAAGGGTATACTTCCCTTGATGGGTGTTTAATACACAGACAAATTGAACAAATTGCTAAATTGCTAATGTCAGCGATGTGTGTTTGTGTTATTGGCTGCAACGTGACTACAAATAATGAGAGACGCCTGCTATTAAAGATTATTTTTTTAAATTTACTACTAACGGATATGTTAAAGATGCATTTGATAAATAAAATATTTACATTTTTTTTTTTGCAACTGGAATACACTATTTCTATGCACAATGTCAATGGAAATTTTGTTTAAATTTCAGTAGAATTTTTCTTGGAACCTTATATGACCTAATTTTTTAATTACTTGACTTTTAAAGCCAATTTTCATTCGAAACTTCAATAAAGTGTTATTTATTAATAAGCTAATGGCGTGTTCTTTTCTAAAATATGTATACAATTTTATCACTTTCTTTAAAGGTTTCATTTAGGCAAAGTTTTAAACCCTAAATTGATGCCCTTAAAGGATCATAGTTTAATTTCTAATAAATTTACTAAATCCAAATAATATAATGACATTTTTATTAAAAAGTGCAAAAGTCTATCTTTTTTTAAGAAAACATAATAGGGTAACTTTTATAACCTTATATATAAGAGAAATCACCACGATGCCACTCGATATCGGTCTGTCTAATAAATAATTTTAAAACAAAACTTCAAGTTTAGAATTTGTTTTTATTTAAAATTTATTTACTCTACAGAACTATAAAGAGTGATATCGTGTGTCGAACAGTAAATTTGTTGTAAAAAATTTAATTAAATTGAATTAAGATTTATAGGCTAATTTGTTTTTAAATTTCAGAAAACATGATAAATATTCCAAGGCACAAAGGAAAGTTAACATCAGTTTTTAGTTATTCAGCTTACACTGCAGAGCAGAACAGATGTTTTCAAAAGCCGCAACACTTTCATCATCAGTGCTCATGTGTATTGTGTTTGTCACCACTTATTAGGTGGCTAACATGAATATAAGAACAGTTCTTATTTAAACAAATTTTATTAGGAAATTGCATACGAGAATTATATCAACCTGATGTTAACATATTATTCACCCCTATAGTGAATAACAAGGGGAATTTTCGTTTACGTCAAATTTTTATTCCACTCGAAGGGGAAAATGGTAACGTGAATCTCCCGTGAGAAACTATTCCCGCTATCAGTTCTCAGTGAATGTAAAAAAAGAGAAGAATTCGAAAACAAAATGAAAAATCAAAGAATTTGTGTTAAAAAATTTACGGTTATACAATAATTTTAAAAATTTTAAAAAAAGTATAGCTAAATATTTAATAGTCAAATAATTTGGATACATTTGGGAAACCAGACAAAACAAATTAAAAATATTCTTAATCTTTAGAATTAGAGAAACGAGGTTTTGCAAAGACGCAGGCAATGGATTTGTTGCAAAATATATCAGTTTGTGTTTTATTAACGGATCTTGCCCCTAAAATAAAATTTGTAAGCTCGAATATTCGAATTATAATGGAAAATACTTACATTTTCTACTCTACTCCCCACCAAAAACTAAGTGAATAAATTAAAGGGAAACGTGAAAAAAATCACGGAAAAAAATCATTCCCGATAAGGGGAATTTAATTTTAGCGTGAAATTATTCACGGGGAATTTTTTCATGATTGCAATTTTAGGGAAAAAGGAAAAATTTCGAGGGAAAAATTATTCACGATGGGGGTGATTGTTTTTAATACCCGTGTTACCGTTTGATTATTTTCTTCATGTCCCATTTTTCTGAATTTTTTGTTACATCATTACTACACTTTTTTTTGCAACCTTTACCAAAAACAGTGAAACGGTTTGTCTTCTGCTTGCAATTTTCTCAATATTAAGATGCCACTAAAATAATAATACATTTTATAATTTTATTTTATTAAATAAAATAAAAACATTCTGGGTCCTTATGAATAGGGAAGTCGAATAATAACCTCCATCTGTCTGTAAGTGAAATCGATTTTCTGTAGCTCCCAGAAAAGCTTTGGTATTGAATTGATATATAGGAAATTCTTTTGAAAATAGAATGCTATTAAAGATTCGCAAAATCCAAAATCTGATTCCATATCTGACTTGAGACTTTAAACAATTGGCAACTCTACGTATATAACACTTTAGTTTAATTTCCTAACTGTTATACTCGTCTAAGATACACAATCTTCTAACTAAACTTGTTTTCTAATAACAACGAAGCGATATTAAAGAAAATTTTCAAAACAAAATAGATACAAACCGCTCAGCTGATCAGACAGTAAAAAGAGTTACGCTGGTTTTTTGCTTTTTTTGTTTTTTGTTTTTTTGCCTCCACAATATAAATTGTTTACAACAAACCAACTAAATCAGCAACAACAAACAAGGCACTAACAAACAGACATGAAACTAAAACAAGTCTAAACAACAACAAATATTATTAAATTGCATTAAACTATTAAATGTGAAAAAAGCCATACCAACACTTATTTAGATACTTGAATAAAAGCCAAGTACACACACACACACACACACACATGAACATAAAGACAGACATACTTATTATCTCGTACTTAACGTTTTCTATGGCAAAAAGAAAAAAAAACACACAATATCAAACAATTTGATCAAAAGCTAAAAATATATTCAGTTAAGTAACGAAAGTTGGAATGTAACAACGTAACCCGTGAGTACGTACGAATTATCGGGTATGAACAACTTTAAAGCGGATCTAAGCAAATTTTAATTTCTATGATAATTACAATAAAAGCGTTAAAAATTATTATTATTATATTTGCCTGAGGTGTGTGTAGTGGCATAGAAATATTACAAAAAAAATTAAAAATAATACAAAGAAATTGATGCAACAACTGTTTGTTTTTTGCTTCAAAACCCACAATTTCCAATAAAATTTTAAGGCAATTAAATGTGCGTTACAATTGGCGCCATGTAAATAATGAGTATTAAAATGAAAAAGAGAAAAAAAATATATAAATTTATATGAACTAAATTTAATTGTTTTACGTGACATCTTCGTGCAATAAATACAATCAGTTAACACACATTTAAAACACTAACACCAGCATAACAACAACGCCATATCTATACACAGAGTCTCTGTCCAAACAGGCAGGTGGAATGTATAATTTCAGCACACTTTTCCCCTAAAGCGATTGACATGACGATCGTAATACATTAGAAAAAATTAGTTTCTTTTAATGTGTTTTCTGTTAATATTTTAAAGTGTGATGGAAGCATTTAAGCAATACGGACGAGTGATTGGATGTGAAATATTAGACATTTAAATTTTGCACACTTTTGCCATATTAAACGGTGGTGAATTTATTATTTTTAGTTGGCCTTCAAAATACCAGAAGGCAATGAATAATTTATTTTATTTTATTATTATAATTTTATTGTTACTCTACCACAAAAATTATGCCATTTTTTTCTTTTATATGAAAAACAAATACGCCGATGTTTATCATATTGTTTATTTATTACATTCCAATATTTAATTTTGGAGTCAAGATCTGCCTGGTGCCGCCGATCTCTTCCATACAAATACCATGAGGTGAAATAAACAGGTTGACTTTTTTTTCATTTATTTAAAATATAGTTCATTAGCAATTGTTTAAAATTTTCTGTTTAAAAAAAAATTCATGAATTTTAAAATTTTGCCAACTACATAAATTTGATTAACGATTGTTTTTAAAAGAATTGGATGGTATATTCACTTTGTCATTCCGTTTGTAACGCAGCGAAATATCCTTCTGAGACCCCTTAAAGTATACATATTCTTGATCAGTGATGATGATCTAAGACGATCTGATTGATTTACGTTGCAGCAATTTAATGTTCTGAGAATATTGCAAACAACTTTATAACGTTTAAAAAAAACCTTTAGGAAATATTTTCAAAACTTGAGCACTATTTGCCACTATTTGTTTTATATATTCAAACCAAAAAATAAAAAACCAAATAAAAAAATTTAACCGACGAACGTGGAACTAAAGCTTATCACAACAATTTTAAATTGCATACATTCATATGACACTATAGGAAAGAATTATTGCGCAGCTTCTATTTGTTGCTTCAAAAAAAAAAAAAAATTGTTATAAATTTCTAACCAAAAGGAAATTTTATAATTCCACTACAGCAAATGTTAATCAAATGTCAGTTTGTATGACAACTGATATATAATACTGTTGAAGAGACCATCATGGCGCCGCCCCATATATAAAGTTGTACACATTCTTTGGTGTCACTTTCATGACACTGGAATCGCTAACATAAACGTTTTCAAAATATTAATTTCTACTCTATTATATTCTAAAAAAATTGTGTTAGATATTTATTAATAAAAAAATGGAATGAAAACTAAGAGCTAAATATTAAGTTATTTATTTTGAGGCACATGACAGGGACGGTTTTAGTGTTTGACAGTAACATTTTGCAGAACTGTTGTAGTAACAAGTGAACAAAAGTTTAGAAATATTTTTTTGATGTGATGGCATGAATCGTTCAATCAGGGCTAAGAACTTCAATGCACAATTTGACCTTTTTGTAAATTTAAAAGTCTGTACATTCTATTATAAATATATTTCTTTAAATAAATATTTCGTTATATACAGGGTGTCCGTCGCACAGTGGGATTTGTTCATACAATGTTTGGCAAAATATATAAGGAGTGCTCCTTGAATGTTGAAATTTTGCTCTGAGCCTTTGGTTAGCTCAATTAAGAAATATGTAAAGTTTCATTAAAATAGGCCACGCCCACTACCCACCGCCCATAGAACCCAAAATTTATTTTTGGCCCAAAGTTTTTGAAATTCGGCACAGAGCTTTTTATTACATCAATTAAGATATATAAAAAGTTTCATTAAAATTTGCCACGCCCACCACCCACCGCCCATAGAGCCCAAAATTTATTTTTGGCCCAAAGTTTTTGAAATTCGGCACAGAGCTTTTTATTACGTCAATTAAGATATATAAAAAGTTTCATTAAAATTGGCCACGCCCACTACCCACCGCCCATAGAACCCAAAATTTATTTTTGGCCCAAAGTTTTTGAAATTTGGCACAGAGCTTTTTATTACGTTAATTAGGAATAAAATAAAGTTTCATCATAATTGGCCACGCCCACTACCCACCGCCCATAGAAACCAAAATTTATTTTTGGCCCAAAGTCTTTGAAATTTGGCACAGAGCTTTTTATTACGTTAATTAGGAATAAAATGAAGTTTCATCAAAATTGGCCACGCCCACTACCCACTGCCCATAGAAACCAAAATTTATTTTTGGCCCAAAGTTTTTGAAATTTGGCATAGAGCCTTTAATACCTCAATTAACGCCCACCACTCACCGCCCATATAACCCATATTATATTTTTTCCCACAACTTTTTGTTTTTTTACCAAAACTAATTATTTTATAAATAATTATTTTATGAAAATTTCATGAATTTTAAGACAAATTTTATGATTTTATATAAGATTATTAATTATTTAAACTTTTTTCAATTCAATTTATTTATTCAATATAATATGTACAGAAATGTTTAATATTTATTTTAGTAATTTTCTCCAAAATACAAAAAAAAACGCCATAAAATGTCAACATTTTTTTCCAAAAAAAATTTTTTAAATTCTGCTTTTTTATGTATTCATTAATACTCATCAATAAAAAATAACAATATTTTAAAATTACGAGTTCTATGAATTAATCGCCACTTTCTCTACCATTCACCCCACTGTGCGATGGCTATCTTTTTTTTTGCCACAGGGCCGACGAAGAAGGGTGCTGATCCTCTGCTCTTGAGTACATTATTGTGTCAGTTGTCGCTGGGACCAGTGCTATGAATTCAGTGTTCAGTGACCAGTGCTATGCCTTCATCGCTGAAACAGGTTGACAACAACTAACACAATCATGCACTAATGCTGATCAGCTCTTATGCAGCTAAGCCGATGTCGTACAAAAGTATAGCTTGTAATTGTTGGTCATATAAAATTGTTAATAATATTAGTTTTCCTGTATTTGGCTAATGAAATAATCAAAACGATCGCACTTAAGCTTCTTGATTTAAAAGAATTATTCCTTATTGTATTTCTCTTTTTTTTTAAGTCATAGCGGCAAACGAAAGACTTAAGACGCAAGCACTAAGCTGCAGTATCAAGTTGCAGTTTTTTTTTCTTATTTTTGCTTTATATGTTGCATAACTTTGGCCGGTTTTTTATGATTAGTCGGTCTCATAAAATCTTGAAAATTAATGTCTAAAACTGTTAATATTAACTTTTTTTTTAGGTTTTGCTGTGTATTTTTACAACTTGTGAATATTTAATTAAAATCAAGTTGGTAGTCGTACGTTTATTCGATCAGTCGGCATTTAATTCATTTATATCTTTTTTTGTCTTTTCTTCGCTTGTAAATGTATTTCTGTTATGAATGAATGCTAACTGAATGTGTATGAATGAAAGCATGTGTTTGTGTGTGTGTGGAATCAGTTTCAAGTATTTACTGTAGTAAATGATATTCTTTTGTAGTTATTACTGATATTAAAGCGTTACAGTTGCAGCAGCGTCAATAGCACTTAAGTGTTTTTTTTTTTTTTTTTTTTTGTAAACATTTAAAGCTACTGGCAGTTTTGTAAAATAAATTTCTGTGTAAAACACAAGCTGAAATAAATTGTCGCATATATATAAATACGAGTATCAGTCATGTGTTGAGACTGTTAATATTAAATAGCCTGATCATGATGGGCTTACAATATTCGTTGTCGTCAGCAATAGTCGTAGGTGGCTGAAAATCATGTTTTCCTTGAAAATTGCTTGAATTACAGCAGCAACAATATTCAGTATATAAAACATGATTGATTTGCTTTGTTAATTGCATTTGACACGTAACTTAAGTGCGCTGACAAAAAGATTGCAGATTACACTGAACTGTTAAATCCTGTTTGGCTAAATGCTTCCTACAACTTTTTTTTTTGCAAAAGAATAATTAATTACTTTTCCACTTTCATTAACGGCCATCTCAAAATAGTTTCTGTTATTCTTAATGGCTTAAGAAAGTTAATTGCCGCCTAGTTTGTTTGTTTAAGCTTAAGTTTAATTATTATCAGTTAATAGCTAAAAAGCCTCCATTAGCCAAGCCAACTAACTGTCCCAGCAAAGCCAACCAAAAGTCCGAGCTGTTGATAGTTTTAGCACAGCAAACCAAGGCGACTTGCGGCAATTAACTATGAGTGTGTTTATGGCCACAATAAACACCCATTGTTGCGAAAGAGCAAAATAAAATAAACAAAAAACACTGAAATCATAATTGTTGAACGTGTTATAAGCAATTTTAATTATTCTGCAAAAAACAAGCAAAAAAGAAAAAAATGTATACGAGTACATTTTATGTCCGGGCTACTGTTTCGGTTGTAGTTTATGTCCCAACTCTTGGTAGGGGGAGCTGTTGTTACCTTTTAGCATGAGCACAATTTTATAAGGACTTTAATGTTTTCGTTTATATTTTCATTAAATATTTAGAGCACGTTTTGTGAGTAATATTTTTCAGGCCTTATACACAACATTTATGACTTATTTGTAATGAAGGTTGAACAGCTTGTATTTTGTGTGTGTGTGTGTTTTTTTTTCGTTTTAATTTTCGACTTAAATAGAGCAGCAGTGTTGAAAGGAGTTGTTTGCTTGCGGTTGCAACAAAAACGAAATTGTTTTAAAAGATCTCAACAGCAAGATAAATTGTCACAAAAATCAACAAATTTTTCGAAAGAAATATATTAAAAGAAAGAGTTGATAAAATTTTACAACGAATTGCACGCATCTAAAGGTCGTTTTTTAAAAAAAGTTCACATATATTTATTTTATTATTATTGTTATATAGAAATGTTTTTGCTGTTTAAGTAATTTTTTTTAGAAAAAAAATTTATTTACAGAATTATTTCTAAAATTGTGAAGCTGTTAGACACTTTTTTAGGAATATAAGTTTTATTTGCAATTGATTCGTTGAGACAATTTGCTATTGAACAACATTTTTGTACACACATACATACACACACATACCCCTGCTGCATTGCAATATAGTCATAACTCTAAAATATGAAACTCAGAAAAATGTGCTTAAAGTTTTTTAAATATATATTTTCATACTATACGATTGTATGAAATATATTTTTTTACTTAATTTCGGTACAGATTGGAATATAATACTGAAGTTGTTTATCCATATCGATGCCTCCATTCTATAACATTCTAAGTCGAAAATGTGAGTTTTGAGTTACGAGCTCTCAAAGTTTTGTGTGTAGTCTAAGTATATTTCTGCCTATAACTTTGGAACGGATCGGCCCATCTTAACCAAATTTTGGCAGTATTTAAATTAGAGAACGTAGGATTCAAAAATTCAGGAACATTAAAAACGTTCTAAGTGCACTTAGAACGTTATAGAATGGAAGCGTGGATATGTGACGCTCAAAAAGAAAGGGACCTAAGGGTAAAAACCGGTTTTGTTCAGAAGAGACATTTTAAAGATTTAAATACGTGTATCTATGGTGTACTTCAATTTCATAAAACGCGCATATCTCTGGGAGGGAACACTTTTGGGGCATGGGACCGGTCTCATTCGATGCTCAGATGTAGTCCACATCAGAAAAAAAAGTGAAAATTGATTTTTTTTTTACCCTTAGGTCCCCTTCTCTATGCGCTGTCACATATGCAGATGGTATGAAAGAACCCTATTGCTTAAAAACAAAACAATTTTAATTCTTCTAGTTTTTTTGAACTCTTTTTCGATTTTACCAATCTATTATATTTTTAAGACTTAAGTCTTGTTATTTTTTATATAAAATATATTCGTTATTTTTTTTTTTTTTTTGGCAGCTTCTTCAGGAATACATGAAAAAAAAATATTACAATATAAAAAAATTATTTGTTAATGAAATTCAAAACAGAAAATTCAAAACAGAAAATTCACACATTTGTTTTAAATTAAAACATAAATAATTTTAATAAAATATTTAATAAGTACAATTAATTTAATTGAAATTAAAGAAATAGTGTTAAATAACAATTCCCCAATAAATAAATTTAAATTAAAAATATGTCGAAAATTTTTATTGCTGTTTTAAATTCATTTAAGATTGATTAATAGGCAAATTGTTCGAAAAATTGTTTTTAAATTCAGAAAGACATGATAAATATTCCAATGCACAAAGAAAAGTCAAAAGGAATTTAAATTATGCAACTTACGCCGCAGAGCAGGAGCAGCTGTTTTCGAAAGCCGCTACACTTTCATCATCATTATATGCCAAGATTACAAATAATCGCTTGCCTTACATCTTACAGCAACAACTTGAGTTTTTAACAAGTTAAAACGTTATATTCGATCGAGTCGAATCTTAAATACCCTCCAAATATTTAGTAAGTAAATTTAAAATGTTTAACTTGCTGGGACAGTGTTCCTTTAAGACATCTCTGTACACAATTTTAAATCTCTATTTTGACAGAGTCATTTCGGGAAGGGCCATGGGGGAGACGTATCACCTCTGCAAGATCAGAGAACATTTCAGCTTCTTATAGGCTTAAGGAATACAAATTTTTCAATATTTACACTATTTTTGCATGTAATATCATACGTCAACGCCAACGTCTAAAGGGGGCGGGGTTCAAAATTAGACTATATCAAGATTTCCACAGACGAACGTATGAGTATAATAGATCGTCTTAGACTTCATCACCGGTCATGAATATATACATATATTTTATGGGGTTCAATTCTTTTTGGAAGGTATTAAAACTGTATTTTGTCGGGGTCTCTCTGGCAAGGGCCGTGGGGGAGACATTTCACCTTTTCCATACAATTCTAAAAATAAATGTTTGGAATAATTATATGCAGAATTTATTTTTAATTTATTTATTTTTTTGATAGGGTGATTTAGAAGCAAAGGGGGAGGAGAGGGTAGGACAGAGAGGTACCAGGTTACGTCCCAGCTTCGTCATTAAAGCTTAAAAATGTTATTTTTAAGGAATGGAGGATTAAGTAAAACAATTTGTCAGATTTTTACACTATTTTTTGCACTGCTCCCACTAAAGGGGGCGGGGTCCAAAAATAATTTTTTTTATTTTATGGCTCCAAGTTTAACGCGTATCATTTGCTTAACAAAATTACAAAAAAAAATTGTTTTTAAATTTTTTTTGTTTTTAGAGGTTGCTTTAGTTCTTCTTAGGGGAACTTTTTCTCCTCTGGCCCGATTCAGCCCATTTATGAACTTGACCTGTGCTATCCTTCAAGATATATTTATACCAAATTTCAAGAGTCTCTAGCTCTTTTCGTGTGGACTGAATCGTGATTTCCACACACGGAAGGACGGATGTGCTCAGATCGTCTTAGATTTCATCTTTAATCAAGAATATGTAAACTTTATGGGGTCTCAGATAGATATTTCACTGCGTTACAAACGGAATGACAAAGTGAATATACCCCCCAATTCTTTTTTGGAGGATATAAAAATCTAGGCAATTCAGAATGATAAAATCAGACAATAAAAAGGAAAAGTGATCATTAAGTGATCTTTGATATTCATTTAAATTTCTTAATGAATTGACTAGAAGCTTGATATAATAGATATTTTGAATTATTTGAAAAATTGAAAACTTGGGAGTTTTATTATACCGGAGATGCTGAGTGAGCTTTTGAAATAAAACCCTAAATAGAATCGAATCTTGCCTGAATACGCGATCAAACTCAGTATCGGGTGGTTCATAGTGAATGCGTTAGCTTCCGCCAAAGGCATTAGTACAATTTTTTTTTTTAATTTTGACATACTGAAGAAACCCGTATTGTGGATTTTTATGAAATATTTAGAGAATAATTTAAAATGTCAATAAATTTTAATCTATACTATTCATAGCAAAAAAGCTCTTTTCGGTAGTTTCTAAGAATATATGTTTCAATCAATAAATTTTATGTTTTAAAAAATACCAGCAATATTTTAAAAGAAAATTTTAAATGTCCATCAATTTTGTGTGTGTGAATAGAATCATAATTTTTTAGTCATATTTTCTGCACAACATTTTTCCATTAAAGCATTACAGCCAATTTTTTTTTAATAACATTTAATATTGCATCACTAGCAGATCAATTGAAAAATGTTAACGAACTAACAAATCACGCATAATTATTGAAAAATGTCATAATCATGACATGTTTGCTGCTTAAGTCTTTTGATTTTTAGTTATTCGATATCTTAGTTGTTCAATTACTTTTAAAAGTATTTGCACGTAAACACGTTTCTCTTACTCGCTGAACGACCTCATACTGTTGGCTTTAAGTTTTTAAAGTACGAGTAATAATATTTTGTTGCTTTTATTGACTATTCGAGACTGCAATGATTTCATACATAATTTTTTTTCTGTGAAATGAAATTCACGCACAAAACACCTACAGTAATGCAGCAACGCAAGACAAAGTAATTAAGTCATCTTGAGTACTGGTAAAAAAATACCAGCAGCTACCACTTTAAAAAGACTGTTGCGAAAATCTCATCTGCAGCCTGCCTGCTGTTAGCGAAAGTTATACAATTGATATTTTTTTTTTGTAATAAAATATTTCTTCATATTTTATATACTCGTATTTGAACAACCTTTTGAAACTGGTAGGTGTTTAGTAGGCGTACAAATTGATTTCTTTGTGGCAATAATTGTTTCTAGATTTTTACTAACGAGATGATTTCGAGACAAATACAATACAAACTTGAATAAAGAAAAATATCAAACCATCAAATACGTCAATACTAAAGCAACCTGTTTGATCGAAATAAAAAAAAAAAACAACATCATCATACAAAAGAATATACAAATATAATTCACAAAGGCGTTAATTTCCACAATATGAAGTAAAACCCAAACGTAAAAAACGATTTCTAAGTTTAACTTGAAAAAATTGCATACATCTTCTTTAGATAAGCTACTTTATCAAAAACAGAAACAACAAACAAACAAAAAAAAAACAAAAAAAAGTAACCAACTTGTACAAAAAGAGATTCAAAGTCAACTTACCAAAAATGGTCTCAAATAAATGCGAGTGGGCAGCAGCAAATAACTAGTGATCTAGTCATCTTGCCAGCATCATCATCATCATCATCATCATCCTCAACATCTGCAATAACAACAACAAAATGAACAAACATTCAGTACAGAGAGACAAATATTTCATTGAATTATTTTAACTCCAGTTCAAATTCTCTGTTAATTTAACAGAGCATTTGAAACTAAAATTAACTCACCTGTTAAGTTTAGTACACGCTCGCTCAATACCTGTTGCTGCTTTAGCAGTAGACGGCCAAATGGTTGCTGGCTTTCAAGACCAACCAGAAAAGTTCAGTTTGTTTTTAGCACTCGTGCGGTACGGTTGGATTTTCTGGAAAGCAAAAACTTTAATGGTTTCTGCTTTCAAACTAACAAACAAGAGAAATAAAAAAATCTTGTCAAAAGGAAAATTCAAATCTTAACTTTAGTGTGTGAAGTTGAAATAAATACAAAAAAATATATTCTAAAATCGTTCACGATTTAATAAAAATATATGAATAACAACAACATAGAGATAAAACCAAATCTTATTGAATCCAAAAAAAAGTGTGTGTGAAGTCTTTTTTTTATTATTCAATTCAAGTGAAAGTTTGCAATTTCTCAAGATCATAAAATTAAGCAAACGAAAAATTTTCAAAATATTTGGTTTTCTCGGAAAACAAATAAAAATTGCAAAATAGTTCGAAAAGCAATAAATAATACGATAAAAGTGTTTGCGGTGTGTAAGGAAAAGTGTGGTTAATACGCAATTGAAATACTTTTCATAATAAAAGAAAAGCTGTTTTGTGGATATAACTTTTTCAGGCTGATTAGGCTGGCAAAAGCATGTATTAATTTTGGATTATTTTTGTTAACAGAAAATGGTGAGCTAGAAAAATATTTAAATACAATTAAAAAAATTATCTATGAAAATAAATTGTTTTATAAAAAAATTATAAATAAAATTCCAAAAAACACGGCAATAAATTTTAGGATTTTTTTTTTGCGAAGGATAACAGGTCCTTCCGGCAAAAGTATTAAAAATATTACACAGCAAGAAAGGTCCTTTGACCCAATATTAAAATACAGTACAAATATGTCCTTTCACTGGCATTAATGAATTTCAAATAAGTAGATTTTGGCACTCAAATTAATTTTTTTTAATATAATTTGCACAATGAATATTTTAAGCAAATTTCATAACTTTTTTTTTTTAAACTCGTCTGATTTCTGCGTCTAACTAAAAAATTATAGTTATAAGAAATATGAAACACAGGATAAATGAGAACGTATATATTTTTGTATTTTTTTTTTTTTAACTTTAATAAGATTCGTGAGGCTCCCTATTATAATCACCACGTTTTATTAAGTTATTCTACAAAAATAAAAGGACAAGATGGAATTATAAATTTATAAAAAAAAACTTCTCGCAAACTATAGAAACCAGGCACTGAAAATTAAAGAAAAAATAACAAATCCGTCAAAAATTACTGGCAGCTGCAGTCTTTGTGAAAAAAATTATTTGTATTTCAAAAGTGCTTTAGGAAAATTTTTGTATAAGCATTTTGTTTTAAAATACATTTCAAATCAAAATTATTATTTTTTTAAATGCAGCAGTAAACTCATAAGTAACTCATAAACTTTTATAAAATTATATATTTTTTATGTTTTTGAAGAATGAATGAGAATTACAGATACATATTGCTTAGGTTTTTCTTACAAATCAATTAATTACAAATTGTATGGATTCTTGATATATTAGTATTTTAATAAAGGCTAGAAAATTTAAATAATTTTTCAAATTCACTGTAATTTTCAAAAAGAATTGAAAAAAAAAATTATGCACTGGTTTTACAAGCAGCAAGTCCAGCGTGTCATCAAAAAAAAAGCTACAACAAAATTTCATTTAAAAAGAAGGTTAAATAAAAAAAAAATTTAGGCATTAAATTAGAAAATCTAGATTTCTTTAAAAGAATTCAAGGTTCTTGTCTTAAGTCTTTTGTTTCTTTTTAGCACTCAAATCAAAATTTTTTTAACTTGAAATAAAAATGCTTTCTTAATTTTTTTTTTAATTTAAGAATTCTAGCATATTTTGTAATCCTTCAATTTTAATGAGTTATAAAATAAAATAATATATTCTTTTACAATTTCCTTAAATCAATTAAAAACTTATAAGAATTCTAACTTTAACCAAATTTAACTCAACTGCTAACAGTTTTTCTTAAGGTATGTTTTCTCTTTTAGAAATACACTAAAAACTGGTTAGAAAAACCATTTAAAAAACGAATTCATATCCTCATAAAAATTTGTGTTAAAATTCTTTTTGTATCTAGTAGAAAGTCAAAGTTTGCTTCTTAAGTCTTAAATTTTTTTATGTAAATTTAGAACAAATCCTTTTTGTTAGGTTCTATAAATTTCATTCCTTATGTAGCAGAAAAAAATTATCTAACACTTTTCTACTAGCAATTTAAAGTTTGTGTCTTAAGTCTTTCGTTTTTAATTTTTTTTTTTTAATTTCATTTTTAATTTTTTTTAATAAAAATTTGCAATTGTAATAAAATTGTCTTCTTTTTGTAATTACCCAATGATGTTGCTTGATGAAAACAATTAGCAATTTAAGGTTTGTTTCTTAACTATTATGATTTTTAAAATTTTTCTTTAAATAAAAAAAATTGTTTATAAAAGAGTGGACTTTTTTAAATTACGGATTGTCCTTGTTTGCTGAAACAAATTAGCAATTTAAAGTTTGTGTCTTAATTCTTAAGTGTTTGGTTTTTTTTTTTTTTTTTTAATAAAAATTTCGAATTGTAATAAAATTGTCTTTAAAAGGATGCACTTTTTTTAATTAATATCGTTGTTCGAAGAAAACAAGTAGCAATTTAAGGTTTGTTTCTTAAATCTTAAGATTTTAAAAATTTTTATTAAACAAAAGCTAGAATTTTTTAATAAAATTGTTTTCAAAAGGGTGCACTTTTTGCACTTTTTTAAATTACGGATTGTCCTTTGCTGAAACAAATTAGCAATTTAAAGTTTGTGTCTTAAGTCTTTTGTTTTCGTTTAATACAAATTTCGAATTATAATAAAATTGTCTTTAAAGGATGCACTCTTTTTATTTAACGAATGTCGTTTAAAGAAAAAAAGTAGCAATTTAAGGTTTGTTTCTTAAGTATTTTGATTTTTAAAATGTTTCTTTAAATAAAAAATATTAGAATTTTTAATAAAATTGTTTCAAAATTGTGCAGTTTTTTCACTTTTTTAAATTACGGATTGTTCTTCTTTGCTGAAACAAATTAGCAATTTAAAGTTTGTGTCTTAAGTCTTTGGTTTTTTTTTTTTTTTTTTTTTTTTAAATAAACATTTCGAATTGTAATAAAATTGTCTTTAAAAGGATGCACTTTTTTTAATTAACGAATGTCGTTGTTTGAAGAACACAAGTAGCAATTTAAGGTTTTTTTCTTAAGTCTTTTGATTTTTAAAATTTTTGTTAAAATAAAAGCTAGAATTTTTTAATAAAATTGTCTTCGAAAGGGTACACTTCTTTTATATTACAGATTGTCGTTCTTTGATGAAACAATTTAGCAATTTAAGGGTTGTTTCTTAAGTCTTTTGCTTTTTTTTAAAAACTTTAATGGAAAACTAGAACTTTTAATAAAATTGTCTTCAAAAAGGTGCACTTTTTTAAATTACCGAATGTTGTTGTGTGATGAAACACAATAAACAATTTAAGGTTTGTCTCTTAAGTCTTTTGATTTTTTAATATCCTCTTTTTGTTCTAAATAAATGTCTCTAAAACACAGGGCATTCTTTTTTTTTGCATAAAAACTTATTAAATATTTTTTCAAAACTGTCATGTTTGTGAATTTTTTTTTATTTCCCAATGCCGCGGTTACTTGATGGGAACAGATTAAAGAGTATAAAGAAAATGAAAAAGAAATGGTCTTTCTTACGAAAATATATATGACTTGATTATAGATTTTGTAACAAAAAGAAAATAAAGTGGCATCTATGTAATTTTGTTTTCGTGTTGCATATCTGATTTTTGTAATATGCTTTACGAAACGACTGCCTAAAAAGTACTTTATATGAAAAAGATTCAAATATAACGACAGTAAAACTTCAAAAATATTTTACAACAAAAAATGGTGACTTTAAACTTTTTTAAAGAACATATTTGGAAAAACCGCCCACTTCTATCGCTTTTGAAGGCAATGGGCCTTATTACGGTTCTCGATTCGACTCGAAAGAATGTAATAAATTAAAGAAAAATACAAGATTTTTCTTTAATCTATTACAAACACTCGAGTCGATTCGAGAACGGTAATAAGGCAGAATAGCTGCAAAATATATAGTACGAAATAGAAAAAGACCCTATGATCCTAATTTTACATTATTTTCTTCTCTAGTAAAATATAAGATTTTTAACATTTTATTCAATAAATTTCAATTTTGTGGCATTTCAAAGTACAGCATTATTTCTTAAGCATGATAGAATTTTTTATTAAGGGTGTAGAAAAATAAAATGGAATAGGTGTTAACTTTTATTTATTTATTTCGTCTTTTTTTGTTTTTGTGTTTTAATTACTTCTCTATTTCAGAATGACATAATATAGCAAAACTTCAATGAAAGGTGTAAAATAAGATAGCACTTTTTTTGGAGAGGAAAACGTCGTTAGTGTTTCTAAAATTTTTATTCATATTTTTAATTGCTATTTTAATTTCATTTCTAATTACCTACACTTGAGAGTTTTTTGTTTTACAATTCTCCCTATTTGTTGAGTATAATTAAACAAACAAGAAATGATAACAATAATAATAATAATAATAAGATATAGAAAATCTCACAATTAAAGCCGTCAATGACCCATTACAAACGTGATGTTTTTATTGAGAAAATTCACTTTCATTAGGCTGCACTTCTTCTCAAAACAAAAACACTTGTCGTACGTTAACAAAGCAATGTTATGGGAAACATGTACACAAAATACTCTTATAAAGCAGCGAGAGGAGAAAACAAATTATGATTGTCATATAATAAGCTTAAGTTTGTTGCCTAAGTCTTTTGATGCCATATTAATATGAACGCCAGATGGTTATAAAAAATTGATTTTATTGTACTTTAGGTTTATTTTAGACTAAAAAAAACGTTGCTGGAAAGCGTAATCTACTTAACAATTTTTGAATATAATTTTACAGACATTTAAAAAAAACTATTTAATTTCTTATTTAAAAATTTTTTTACATAAAAAACAAACAAATATGAACTCATGACATACTTAACGTATTAACTAAATGTAGACAGCAAATCACAAAACACTTTAATAAATCCAAAAAAAGAAGAACACAAAGTGTGTTAAAATAAAAAAAATTATATAAAAAAAATTATAATAATAAAGCAGACATGTGTTACACTGAGGACCTGCACATAACCCATCATCAAACCTCACGTCGTCTTATTATTTCTTTCTATTAACAAAAAGTAAACAAACTTTATTTTTATTTATTTATTTTTCTTTCAATTTATTTATCTAACCTCTCTGCACAACTCTAATAGTTAACAAAATATTTGCATATTTTTTCCAAACAATTTATGTAAACTTTTTCTTTCAAAATGCCAGTCATTTAAATGGAACTGAAGTGAAGTGAAAATAAAACAGCCAGCCATTCATTGCAAAAGATATTCAAAACCTTAAGCAAAACTTTGTGTAGATTTAATTCATTTTGTTGTTAAAAATTTTTGGTTTGAAGTTGCAGTAAATTAAACAGCTAATAAAATTTTATTTATTTATGTATTAGTGTGTATTTTTTTTTTTTTTTTGAAGATTTCAGCTGTTAAGTGAGAGGTGCAAAACTTTCACTCTTTTTGTTTGAGGGGGTAATTTGCTTTGGATGATGTTTTGTAGTTGTTGCAAAACCAAAATTACAAAACAAAATTGTTATTTTTAAATTTTTGTGGGTGGTTGGTTGAAAAACGCTGCTAAAAATTTATTAAACTATTTATGATAAATTACAGCGAACAAAGAGCAGTTGCTGTCGCTGTTTTGAAATATATATGTATAAGACTTTAAACGTAATTTTGCCCTTAAAGTAAACACCAAACTTAATTAAGAAATCGTTTACATAACAAAGAAAATGGAAAAAAAAGAATCTAAAACACGGTGGAATTAATAAATATAAGTATTAAACATTTCTCATATATGAAAGAAATTTATTATTTTTCGAACTCACTAATTTTATTATTAAGATAAGAAATTTTTTCTTCAGACTCAAGTTCAAATCTGCAAATTACTTTTTTTTAGAATTTTTATTAAATTCAAATTATTTTATTGAGAGTGGAATATTTAGAATATTTTTGTAATCCATTTCGAAGTTCCCGACTTTTTTAAAGAAAAAAAAGCACAGAAAATTCAAATTTAATGGTGAATGTTTATTATCATTTGAAAGAACATTCTTTGGCAATTATTTTTTGAAGATTATCTGCTCTATTCACAAAAATTAATGTGTACTTCAATTGTGCTTTAAAGTAAAAATTTCATAGAAAATTTATTTTAAAGTGTTGATCAAGTCTACTTTATATTTTGTGAATACTGCTGTATGTCTATCAAATGTTGGCCGTTGCTACGCCGCAGATGCTCCATCCGTTGAGTCCAATTTTCGATGACTCGTTCGAGCATTTCGACTGGTAACTGGCGAATGATACGCGTGATGTTTTCCTCCAAGGCCTGCATCGAAGCGGGCCGCATAAAGTTTAGACTTTACATATCCACACAGGCAAAAGTCTAACGGTGTGATATCACATGATCTTGGTGGCCAATCGACTGGCCCAAAACTTGAAATTATGTGCTCATCGAAATGTTCTCTCAATAAATCCATTGATTGATGCGATGTGTGGGAAGTGACGCCTCGCCGAGATCACGAGCTTCAATTTCAGGCATCAAATAGTCGGTTATCACGTCATGTCTGAGTTGCTGCGAACGGCGCCGAATCGATTCTCTACGATCTTCGTGTACACTCTCAGCTAGGACCGCTAAATTTTCTTCACAGCGTACTGGACGTGGTCTATTCGGTGGAATATTATCCAATAATGAATGCTGGGTCTCAAAATGGGTGATGGTGTAGCGAATAGTACGCTCAGTAGGCCGTTTATGTTGACCATAAGTTGAGCGAAGTGCACGAAACACATTCCTCACAGAACGTGAATTTTCGTAATAAAGTTGAACGATATCAGGCGTAAGTCATTTGGCATTATGAAATGCCAAACAATACTAAACAAAAATAACGTGACACGACTCACACGTGATCTGTCAAAAAAAAGTCTATTGAAAAAAGTATCTCTACTTGAATCACCCATTACTAGCAGAAGGGACAGTGCTGATTTTGGTGACCTCTCCGCCATCTTTCCACTTTTCACGGTAGTAGTAGACATTAACCCCGGTATTCATAAAATTTAAAATGAGTTTGAAATGTATTTTAATCAAATTTTTTCATACAAAATTTATTTAAAACAGATTTGAAATACGTTTTATTTTATTATGAATACCGGTGTAAAAATATCAACTATTCTATTTTAATGAAATAGAGAACTTTTTATTTTAATTGTTTCAAGTTTTAAGTCACTTTTGGTTGACACAAAATTCCACAAAACTCTGACGATTATTATTCCAACTATTCCATTTTCTCTTTGTTTTTTGCACAGCCATAGGATGCTGAGGTTAGAAGCGTTTCTTGTCGTTATGCTTTTACAATTGATTTTTTTTTTAACATTTTTGTTAAGCATATGTACATTTTTTGTTTGCTGATTCTTTTAGATTTTTAATTATGAGCTTTTTTAAAAATGTTTAGGTCACTTTTTAAAAATAAATTGACATTTTTTATTATCCAATCTTTTTCCGGGCAATAATTATCATCAAAAGTAATATAACAATCCCGCTGATTGTGTAAGACGTTGGCGTTTACATCTCAGTCGGTTTTGGTAGTAGATTAAAGAAAACTGCCTTAGATTTTCTTTAATCTTGTACAAAAAACGTCTTTGGCGTAAACGCCAACGTCTTACACAATCAGGCTGAATATTTTTAAAAAAAATTTTAATAGAAAAATTAATTTTTTGAATTTTTTTGTTTTCATTCATTTTTTTATTGAAAAAAAATATGTTAGAAATTTTTAAATATATTGTTATAAATTGTTAATTTTTAATTTTTTCAACGGACTTAAGTTCGAATCTGCATGACTGCTAATGATTTTTTATTATTTTATTAATAAATGAATTTGTTCAAATTCTATTTATTATTTTTTATATTAAGATTGGAATATTAAGAATATTTTTCATCAAACGGATCAGTACTATATATGTTGTATATATTATTATATTAATTTTAATGATAATTATTGCCCTGAAGAAGATATGCAGAAGAAAAAATTTCAATTTCTATATTAAATTCAATTAAAATTTATAGGCTAATTGTTGGACATTTTTGTTTAAATTCAGAAAGACATAATAAATATTCCAAGGAAAATCACCAGCAGTTTGTTTAATTATTCAACTAACACAGCAGAGCAAAACAGCTGTTTTCGAAGGCCGCTACACTTTTATCATCAATTAGCATGTGTAGTTTTTGTTTGTCAGCACTTATTAGGTAGCTTACAGGTGTATGATAACAGTTTTTATGTATACAAATTTTATTGGAAAATTGCATACGAGAATTATAAAAAAAAAAATGTCAAACAATTATCCTAATTGAATTTAATATAGAAACTAATTTCTTTTATAACAAAAAAGTGACCTAAAGCTTGATAAAATACACATAAATAACTTTTCTAAAATATATTCAAATATATTTCCGTGCATTTGAGTTTTCAGTTGTTTGTAAGAACATGATTGTTCTTGTTAAAGAACCAAGTGAATAGTTTGAGTTAGAACTTTTAGCTGTTTCTCGTTTAGTAAGAAATCTATAGGATTGTTTAAAATAAAAAATATAAAAACACACATTGAAAAAATTTTTATGGCTAACAACGTTTGAAAAGCAACCACAATTTTGTAGAGCATCTTTTCTCCAAAACTCATATTAAGATTTATACAAATTAAGTGGTTGAAACATAATTTAATTTCATCATAAGTTATTGATCTCTTTCAAGGTCTTTCTTCTAAGCTCAACTCAACAGGGAATTTGTACCTCAACAGTTTAGACATTTTTAAGAAGATGGTGCTACTAAATGTGTTTTAAAAGATATTAAAAAAAAATATTATTTTAAAGAAAAAAAGAAGTCAAGTTTCAACAACGCCTACACATGTCTACTTAAGGTGTTTAGCTTAAAACCTACAACAACTTTAACGAAATAAAAAATATTAGAATAATTTTTTAAAAATATTTCATATATAAAATATATATTTGACAAGATGTGGGTGTAACTCCAGTCAAAATCTTTACTTGGTTGAAGAAAAAAAAAATATGTTAAGCAAGAAATTGAATTCTTTTACATCTCTGGCTGGCACAATGACTTTCAAAGATTTCAGCAGGCTTGACAATTTAGCAAGAAAATGATGTTTCTTAATGGTGCAAAATATTTCTTGGGTTGCTTTTACGTAAGACTTTTTTACAGACATGAACTGAAAGATATTTAAAATATTTTTTTAAACAACTTTACTTTCACTTATACATCGATTAAAAGTTTCTTAAGAATTGAGGTAAAATAAAAAAAAATTGTGTGCTCAAAGTCTGTTTGGCTTTTTTTTCGTTTAGTTTGTCCCAAAACTTAAACTGACGGTTGCCTTCATATCTAAACCACCAATTTTGTGAAAAATTCTGATTGCATTTGCCTTACGAAATACGAAAAGTAACAGACGAATAAAAAGCGAAAGTAACATTTTTGTATTGCAAAAGGACCAGTTTACATTTTTTGGCAGATTTTATTTAAAACAAAATCAAGGAACCATTAATTTTTTCCTCTTTTTTTTTCTACATATAAAAATTTTTTGCTGGTAAAATCATGATATTTAAACGGTCACCATATAAAAACCACCAAGTCTTTTTTTGTTGTTTTTGTTTTTGTCTGAATTTCAAACGAAATGATGTCATGCTGTATGGCCAACAGCCGGTCTTTTTTCGTATTTCTTTCAAATAAACAAGACAACCGAAATAAAAACTTAAAGACTGGTTGGTAATAAAGCACAACTTTTGCTGTTCACATACATGTGGATTCTGTTTTTTTAAGGTTTTCATTTTCAATTTGATTTCTTTTAATGCTACAGCAAATGCAGGTTGGTTTTTGAATTGCATTTTGTATTCGTACTTGTTGAAAGGAGGAAAAGCAACAAACAAATTTTATAATTTAGGTAATTATTGTGCACTTTTTAGGGAAACAAGTGTAGAGAAATATAAATATGATAAGTAGATATACATATGTGATATATATCATGTACATGTGTGTGTGTGCCCTGCCATACAGTATTATTAAAAGTTATTCTTACAATGTTGCTTAATTTTGACATTTATGCAGCTTAGTTTTTTTGCTTTTGTTGCCTTTCAAATAAAAGACTTAAGCCACAAACTTGTTGTGACTACATATACAAATTACAAAGTTTTTTTTATGAAAGTTCTTTTATTTTGTTTTGATATTGATTTTTAAACAGACTTAAAAAATACATTTAGCGACTACAGCAGCCTACTGTAAATAAATATAATTTTAAAGAACGTTGGAAGAAGTTAAATAAAATTTATCAATATGTATATTTCAAGATTTATTAAATTAATTAATAAAAATCAATTAATTATTTTCTGCCATATTAAACATTAATTTGAAATTCAATTTTATTGCAATGGTTTTTTTTTTTCAAGAATAAAAATAACTTTTTTTTAACTTCGCATGGGCTTGCTGATGTCACATACGTGACACAGAAACTTCTCAAAATTATAATTGTTTCACACCTTCAAGTAATTCACCCATTTATTGATAAGTTAATATTTTATTACATATACTATCTACATATATATATATATACAAATAAGCAACTTTAAAATACTTAAAAACTTTATAAAAAAAAAATATTTTTTAAAAAAAGTACCATTTAATAAAAATAACTATCTTTTAAAAAAAGTACCATTTAATAAAAATAACTATCTTTTAAAAAAAGTACCTTTAAAAAAGATACTTTTAAGAAATTAGAGCCTATTTAAAAAACGGTCTTTTCAAAAAGGGACCTTTTAAATAAAGTAGCTTTGAAAACAGTACATTCCAAAAACATTTTAAAAATTGCTTTTTTATACAAGTACCTTTTTAAAATATATTTTTTAAAAAAAAGTACCTTTTCCCAAAATACCTTTTTGAAAGAGTATTTTTAAAAGAATAGTCATTTTTACAAAAGTTCTTTTTCAAAAAAGTGCCTTCTTAAATAAGTACTTTTAGAAAAGTACCTGTTAAAACATGTATTTTTAAATTAGTTCTTTTTTTAAGTACCTTTTTCAAAGAAGTAACTTTTCTAATATTTTTAACAAAAATACCTTTTTGAAAAAGAACATTTTTAAAAGAGCAGAGTACCTTTTCAAAAAATTCCCTTTTTAAATAAGGTACATTTTCAAAACAATTTTATTTAAATAAGTTTCTTTTAGAAGAATGCATCTAAAAAATTCCTTTTTAAGAAAGTAACATTTTAAAAAACACCTTTTTAAAAAAGTACCTTTTTCAAAAAGTACCTTTTTCAAAAGTACTTTTTAAAAAGTGCAATTTAAAACAGTAGTTTTTAAAAAATAAGGGTCATTCGAAAAAGAGACCTTTTTTATAAAGTATCTTTAAAAAAAGTTCATTAAAAACATTTTAAAAATTACTTTTTTTAAAAAAAGTACCTCTTTAAAAAAATATATTTTTAAAAAAGTACCTTTTTAAAAAAATATATTTTTAAAAATGTACCTTTAAAAAAAACTTTTTTGAAAGGTATTTTTACAAGAATATTTTTTTACAGAAGTACCCTTCCAAAAAAGCCCCTTTTTAAAAGAAGTAACTTTCAGAAAAATACCTGTTAAAAACGTTAATTTTTAAAAGTTGTTTTTTTTCTAAAAGTACCTTTTCACAGAAGTCTCGTTTCTCCTTTTGAACATGTACCTTTTTAAAAAGTATATTTTTTAAAAAGTAACTTTTAAAAAAATACCTCTTTGAAAAATGCGTTTTTAAACGAGTAGTTTTTTTTTTGCAAAAGTAACTTTTCACAAAAGAGCCTTTTTAAATAAGTACCTTTTAGAAAAGTACTTGTTAAAAACCTGCAGTTTTTAAATGAATAGTTATCTTTTTTTTTTTAAAGTAGCTTTTAAAAAATTTTTTTAAAGTAGATTTTAAAATTTTTTTTTAAATAAGTACCTTTTAGAAAAGTGCATCTAAAAAAGTACCTTTTAAAAAAGCACCTTTTACAAAGAGTACTTTTTTGAAAAAATTACTTTTAAATGGATAACCTTTTGAAAAATGTACTTTCTTAGAAAATTACCTTTTTAAAAAAATACCTTCTTAGAAAGTACCTTTTTAAAAAAAGTATTTTTTTAAAACCCTTTTTTTAAACAGAAGTACCTTTTCAATAAAAAACACAATTTAAATAAGTACCTTTTAGAAAAGTACCTTTAAAAATGCACTTCTTAAAACGAGTTTCTTTACGAAAAGTACCTTTTAGAAAAAAGTACCTTTAAAAAGAACGCGCTTGGAAAAAAAAGAAACTTTAAAATATAACGCGCTTAAATATAAGCACCTTTTAATAGTAATTTCTATTAAAAAACAGTTCTTAGAGAGTTGTTAAGTGCCTTTAAAAATTATTTTCTTAAATAAAGTACCTTTTACAATAAAGTACTTTTTAAAATTCAGGCGTTGCATTACACTAGTGGGCAATCATGACATTGTGTGTACATTTATTTTCATCCTTCTCCAAAAATGATATTTTTAGCAACACATTTAACTAAAATATTTTTGTTTTTGTTGTAGTAAAACTTACTGTAAACAATAATTCGCTACAGGAAATTGCTTTTGAAAGCAGTTTTTTATAAGCCATAATTTTTATTTTATTGCCAAAACACAATGTTCAAAGTGACCAGACATTTTTTGTATTTAAATACTTGAAGCACGCAGTCTTAATGTTAAAGTTCAGATTAAAAACGGCAACAAATTCAGATGCAACCATTCCATTTATAGTTTATGAGAGAAATGCAGCATTTATTGAAAGTTTTATGGCACAAAGACATGAAGAAATAAAAAAGTATAGGCAATATTCATATTTTGCTGAGAAAATGCAATACAATAACAAATGGGCACACACATACACATATACAACACATATTCAAATTGAATATGAAGGCTTACAGCCTGTTTAAGTAAATGCAAATGACAGTTTATTGTTTGTATTTTTATTGGAAATGAAATAAATTTGAATTTGAAAAAATGTTAATTTTTCTGACATCCTTTAAAGCATTCAAGTCTGTCAAATTTTTCTTATTTGCTTGAAGTTAGAAATTCGAAATATTTTATAGGGGAAAAAATTGATTTTAACAAACAACACAGAAATACGAGTTCGAATAAATATTTATGTGTTACTTGAACCTAAATTGATTTATTTGTAATTATGTTGTTGTCTGCCTTTCTGGCTGCACGAGTGACTGACTGGCTGTCTGGTGGGCAGAGTCTAATGCAAAACCACACAATTATATATTGAATTCTTGGGTGTAAATAAAATAACATACCAAATCTACAAAATACATTTATTACCTGTGGTGCGTTTTTTTTTTGTTTTCTTTCTTTGCTCTGGCCACCAAATAACAATTATTTGTCCTTTTGCCTAGAAAATTGCTAAAACCGCAGAACACAAGAAACCAAAGAAGAAGAAAAAAACAACAAATAAAGAATTGAAAGTTTAAAATTTTTATATCATGTTATTCAAGCTCATGATGCCAGTTAGTAAGCCAATAGTGATTGAAGATCAGTATGCAAGCAACAGCAAGTAGAAGCTCAATTATCAAATTACACTTAAAGGAGGATGATTGTTAACATGCAAATTCTTTACAAGAATAAATTTCCTTATGAACACAAATCACTGGCAAGTGTCAGTATGAATAACTTGACTTGACAGGTCTAGGAATCAACAAACAACTACTGGTATTTGTTGCTAAAGTTCCCTCGTTTTCTCTCGTGTTTTTGTATTTGTTGTTGTTCCTTTTTTTCTGCTTCAATCTTTTATGTAAATTGTCTTATAGAGTTGTGCCAGTGGCCATGACAATATATTTGTTATAAAATTATTATGTTGCTGAACAATGAAAGGGCCTAATTTGTTTTATTATTTAATCAATTAAATCACAAAATTTAATTGAAAGTTAAGTTATTAAATAATTTTAATATATATGTTTGTCAGTTTACTTTGTCTGCTTTTAATGCCTTAAAACAATAACTGCAAAAAAGTGTTTTTTTTTTTTGTTGTATTTAAATGCTGGGGCAAGACCACAGCCGTCTTGTGAAGGTAAACTTGTTGTAAAAGTAGAAAACAAAAGCGTAGGCTTTAAAAAAGAAATAATTTCATTATTGCCATATTTTGTTTTCCAGCATAAGAAAAATCTTGAATTTTATATTAGAAATACAGTAGAATTTTTTATAATAAAATTTTTATTTGCAGTGGGTGTTTTAGTAACTTGTGTTATTTTCAATTTTTTTTTTTTTTTTTTTTGCTTTAAATGAATTTTTGCTTAAAACAGCAATTAACCATTCGAATGATTTAATTCAGTTATTTACTGCTATTTAAATGTAAGCCCACATACTCGTGTCAGAGTGTGAGTAAGTAGAGGTGTTTCTTGTGTATTGGAAAAAAAGAAGGTCAAACCACAAGACTGCAATGCAATTTATGCGATGAAAGATAATATGTACATATATGTACGTGTATAGATGTATGTATGCAATATGTGTATAAGACAAAAGACCAAAAACAATAAACAATTGTAACGAATTCGTATTAAACATTTAACGGTTATGGCCAACATTTGTGTCGCAACATTTATGAAATTATAAAAATCAGTTGACATCATGACTCATACTTATTTTTAGATAAACGTTATGGCAAGAAAATATTATATGCATTTAAATAAATTATAATATTTTGTATTAAGTTTCCTACAATAAATAATAATTTGGAAAATATGTTGGCATTAAATTTTTTAGTTGGAGGGATTTTTTTAGCAATATTTATAGCATTAAAACGCAGCAAAGATTAAGTCAGAATAATATTAAAAAAATTTTTTTATTTATTTATATCTGTCATTGCATTTTATAAAATCATATTTTATAAATTTAATTTATTGAACATTTGCTTTGTTCCACAAATAAAAAAATATGCATTTGCTTATGCAAAAACTTTTACAAACCAATTGAGAATTAGAAAAGAAAAAGGTTTTAAATTTTAAATTGAATTAAGATTTTATAGGCTAATTGTTCGAAATTTTAATTTAAATATCAGAAAGACATGATAAATATTCTAAGGCACATAGGCAAGTCAACATCAGTTTTTGTTATTCAACTTACACAGCAGAGCAGAACAGCTGTTTTCGAAAGACGCAACCCTTTCATTATCAATGCTCATGTGTATTGTGTTTGTCACCACTTATTAGGTGGCTTAGTTGAATGTGATAACAGTTCCTATTTACACAAATTTTATTGTGAAAAAGGATACGAGAACTGTATCAACCTGATGTTAACATGTTATTGTTATAATACCCGTGTTACCGTTTCATTATTTTTCTTCATGTTCCATTTTTCTGAATTTTTTGTTCCATCATACCTAAGTCAACCTTTTTTAGTTTGAATTTTATACTTAAGTACAAGTGAACGTTTTTCCAATTCATTATTGGTAGCTCAAGCGATATCTTAAAATTTAGTTTGCTCTGTTTTCTAAAAATTTCAGACAATTCTCAATTGGTTTGGGAAAGTTTGTGCATAAACATTTTTGAAATAAAGATGAAATTAATGTTAAGAGTCAATGAAATGGAGGCATATACACGTACTTAACCCACAAGAAACAAAACATATCGCACCCTAAATACAAAAGGGTCACAACTCGAAATTTTCCAAAACTGACTTTTTTCCATAAATTAATTCAGAGTACGCATTTTTAACTACGACAAAAAATTTCTTTCACCTCACTATCTTCTTTAACTGGAAAAATACAGTTATGTCTATTTTTATGTTAAGTGTGTTGCTTCTGCACGATGAACAGTTTTTTGTCTCTGCTGAAAATTTTAGTATTTTGAGTTGTGACCCTTTTGTATTTAGGGTGCGATATGTTGAATTATATTTTATATTTATTAGAGTATATATTAGCTTTGCACTTCAAGTACATTATTCCTGTCTTACAAATAAAAGATATTTAAGTTCTCATTCATAAAAACTATTTTAATTTATCAAATAAGGAAATTATAAGTATGAAATAATTTTTATCAATTCGACCTTTAATAATTATTACCTGCTCTATGAACATGATCTTTTTTTTTATCAACAAGGTCGCAATAATATATTCTAAGAAAGTTTACAGGCTTTTAACTATTTAAATTGAATTAGCTGTATTCATTGAGCCAGAACACTAATATTAAAAAATATTCACAACCAAATCTAGAATAATCAAATCAAAAATGGTTCGTCTTATTGAATTCTTTTTTTTTAATAATTCATTTGTATTTAATTAAAGCAAATCATAATTAAATCCAAAACAGTTTTATGAATCTAATAGTGTTTTTATGCTGACATTAAAACCAATTGTTAAATCCTGGTTTTACCATACAAAATGGTATTGTTAACACCAGCTTAAACTTGTTTTAAGTAGGTTTTATGAAATGCAACCTTGTTCTTGCCTGTGCTAGATTGAGTGCTGCCAAGTTAAATATTGTAAACAGCTGATAATTCACCAGAACATTCAACACTTCCGTATGTTTTCTTAGAGAATTTTTATGATTTTTATATAAAATACAGTGATTTCTAAGAAATTATTCAATTTGTATACGTATTTCCATAATTTTCAAATATGGATTTACAAAATATATAATTAAAAAATTTCTTTTTTAGAGCGCATTACAAAATTTTTGAGATTTTCATACAAATAAAAACTGCTGTGTGTACAGTTTGTCAATTAGGTGTTGTAAAAAAATCATAAGTCAAGCCTTAAAAATTTTTTTTTTAATATTTATAAAAATATTTAAAATAAATATTAAAAAGAGATATTTTTAAAATATAATTAAAAAATATTTAATAAAAAATTTTAAGAAAAATTTTTATACAAAATATTTTGAAAAAATATTTTAAAAAAATATTTTTAAATAATATTTTTAAAAAATATGTTTAAAAAATATTTAAAACATTTTTAAAAAATATTTTAAAAAATTATTTAAAAAAAAATTTAAATTTAAAATAAAGTTTTTTTGAAAAATATTTATAAAATATATTTTTAAAAAATATAAAAAAAAATGTATAAAAATTTTTTTTTTAAATATTTACAAAAAATATTTGTAACAATAATATTAAAAAATATATATTTTTCTCAAGAAGCCACTAAAAGGTAGGGTGAAATATTGAAAAATTAATATTTTTATATAAAAATAAAGAGTGATATAACTTGACTTCCTCTTTAGCTATAATAATCGCTAATAATATTTAAATTTACCTTTTTTTATTTTATATAAAAATATTTATTTATTACTTCTTTATTTTGCATCAAATATTCATTTATATTGGATCACCCCTAAAGGGTTGACTTTTTCATGAAAATTATATGTTTTTTAAATTATATTTTGAAACAGACGCCACCAAATGTAAGTTTTGTGCAAGAGAGCACTCCTTCAGGAAATTGCAGCAGGACATTTCTAATGAGTGTCTTTCAAAACTCCCATCTGATGTCATCAGATACCAAAATCTTAGAATAGAACACAAGAGTCTTACAACCTGACAGAACAATATATTCACTTTCCCTTCCACGAAAGACAATTCATTCCAAAATGACCAGTAAGAAAACCAGTTTCAGATCGCACCTACTTAATACAAAGACATCCTCTAACAAAAAGGGTTCCCTCGACGCTTTGGCTTGTGTCATATCTGGAGGAGTAAGCCAATAGGCTGTGATTCCATAAATGAAGCAGCGGCAGACCTACAGACTACTTCGCACGCCACCTCATTAACCAAATAAAAGAAATTTTAGTTCTTTTCAAGAGTCTCTGTAGTGAGTGAAAACATTCCAAAACAAGTTTAGAATGAGAACAGAAGAACCTTCAGAGCGGTCTGACTATCTGAAAATTCCAACAGTATCAACCGTATTAATAGCACATTGTTAAGACCATTTTCAATTGCATTACTTATGATAACTTTATAACCATTCCCTCACAAACCATAAGATTGGCCATACCGGCAGTGCAAACGAGTACATTCATTTTTCTTTATTATTGTTTTCATGTATTAAATTGTAATAAAACTTGATATATAAAATTTTATTTCATTTTTTTTCTTTCAATATTTACTTAACCAAGAGTGGGCTTTATATTTGTATAGTTTAAAAGAAACTGGTTTGAAAGGCAAATAAACCGAAAATGCTTAACACAGAAAATATGAAAAGGCTTGGTTGAAATATTAATTTCAATGAAATAAAATTAATTGAAAGAAAGGCAATTATTATCAATTTTTCAAATCCGTTTATAACAAACACGAGCACATTAATTAGCAGACAAGAGTTTAAAAACAATAGAAAAACAAAATTATATTAAACAAAGTTCAATAAATTTGAGATTATTTAATTAAAATATAACTAAGACTGGCAGAAAATATATGCAAGACAAATGAAATTTTAAGAAACATATTTTGTGTGTGTGTGTGTTTTTTAATTTTTAATCAAACAAGTTTTCTCAATGCCGTTGTTGACGTCTGCTATAAAATCATTAATTCTTTTTTTTTTTCTTCATACTATTTGCGTGTGTTTTTTTGCGGATTACAAAAATTTTGCATTAAAAACTCTTTTAGTTTTCAAAATAAACATGACGTAAGGTTTGATTTCTTTTTTTTTTTTTTATATATATCCCAAATTTGGTTGTTAGTGTTTTTTTTTCTTCTTTTATTTTCTAGTGGGTGATTGTACGTACAAGTTTGCCACAAATACTTGTTTCTTTTATTCGCTTTGTAGTCCATAAACTTTAAATACCAATTGGTGTCTTGTGGCGGCTTAGCAGTTGCTAAGCTTTCAAATTTGGCAAAGCAAAAATTTAAATAAGGCAGATTAGTACCAACCGCATAATGCCTTATTGGCTTTGAAAAAAAAAAAAAGATAAGCATCAATTGTATAGTGACTTAATGGACTTCCACAATCTTGAATTAGTTTCTTATATTTAGGCACTCCCAACTTCCATGACAAAAATAACTGATTTCACAAGATTTGCATTTCTTGGCGCTCTAGATGTCCATAATAGATCATTGGCGTCTCAAATAAAATCAGCCTTAACATATTGGGTATTTTGGGCCTGCAAATCCGACATTTCTTAAGAGATTAAAAAGACATTTATTACAAAATTTCGAATTTAAAGGCGAAAAGTGCCAAACACAATCAGATTGGACATCTGGTGCAATTGTAGTCTTCTAGTTCTCTGTCCTTTATAATTCAAGTGTAAAATATCAGAAAAGTTTTTCCCGACTGAACGCCACATATTACGCACCGACTGAAAAACTAGTCGTCTCATTAGTAAAGGGTGTGCAATTTTGAGGTTAGTAACTAAATTGGCTCAAAAACACGATTTTTTTACAAAATCCAGCATTAACACAACTGCGACCAACGACGAATTTTTGGTCGCGAATATTCGTCGCCAAAAATAAAACAGACTGTATATATAGAAATGCACCCAAAGGTGATGTTGGTCGAAATTCGTCATACTCAGCGAAAGTTGAAATAGATTTATTTCTCATTGTTTCGTCAGCGAACGACGAATAAAACAGTATCAGGTGACCAGGTGTCATATCCTAGAACTGGTTTTCTTGTGGAAAACAGTTGACTACTATATTGTAGCATATAGCACAAAAATTTTCAGTGAATACTAAAAATACATCCACCAATTCACAAAAATCTTTTTTTCCGCCGAGGTATAATTAATTTCGAACACTTTCTTTAATATAGTATTTCTGCCTACTTCCTACTTTTTCATATGGTCACCCCATCAGCCGTTAAATGAAGAGAATATTTTATTTACAGCAGCAACATTTTTCAGAAAATAATTACAAAAAGAAATTTGTTTTGGTGTAATTATTGAATGTCTGAACAATCTGGCATCAAAAGATTACAAAGATTATTAAAAAATTCGTAAATTTTTTTTTGTTCATTATGTTAATTTATTCGTCGTTATGGTGTTTTATACGACGAATTTATAGAGCGAATTTTTAACTACGAATTCGTCATATTGAACGAAATTCGTCGTTCGTCCCAGTTGTGTTCCTGCCATTATTGATACCAACGTACAGTAGAAATATGGAAATTAATAACGATATATGAATGTCGGGCAAAACTATTTCCATCTCTAGCACGTCGGCAGAGGTCTGTTATTTTCACAATCGCCCCTATTATGAATGGCGACGTCGACGTCACATCAACTCGACAGCAAAAAATTATCACATGTCTGCAAGTTGTCGATAACAATTAATTACTCTGGACGATTTCTTATCATTCTCTTGGGCATATAATATCGATAGAACATGTCAATAGTAGTCAGTTGCTGTCGCAAAAGACTGTACAAGCGACAATCTTTTGCTGTCGTCTTGATAACGCGTCGATGTCGTCATTCATAATAGGGGCGAATATTTTGAACTGCATTTTCTAGCAAAACTTCGCTTATCTCGTCAAGGCAGCGCCGAATTTCATGTTTCACAGCGTCATTTGTTTGTGGTTCGATCACGTAAAGCCGTCCTTTCAAATGGCCGCAGAGAAAATAATATAGGGGCCCTAAATCACAAGAACGAGGCAGCCATTTGACATCCCCAAATCGATAAATTATGGGACCAGGAAATGTTTCATGGCTGTGTGGCTTATGGCGTCGTCTTGTTAAAACCCAAGGCCACTGATGGTCAACATTAGCCAAGTGTGGCCATAAGCAATCGGTTATCATGGTATGGCAGCGCAGAGAATTCACGGTGACGGTGTTTCCTTACCCATTTTCGAAAAAAATATGGGCCGATGATGCCGCCTGAACCACATACTGCAGCATACTATCAGTTTCTTTGGCTGTAATGGTTTTTCGAGGAGTGTTTGTGGATTTTGTGAGCCCCATATGCGACAACTTTCAATCATCACTAAAGATGATTTTGTTGAAAAATACGTTATATCTGTTCCGTTTTTTAAACAGCCAATCTACAAAAGGCTTAAGTTCTTGAACGAGTTGATCTTTATAAGCCTGAATATGGAGGTCCTTTATGCAAAATGTTGCCCAAAGGGTCTGTGGTGATGGAAAATTGTTGCGAACGTAGAGGAGTTGATGTTCCAGGTTCATGCTCAACACTTTGCTGTACAACGGCTATAATTGATCACCAGCGAGCTCCAACGAGCGTATTATTTTGGTCTATTGTGAGCAACAATACCGTGATCTCCGAATTTAGCGATTAAATTACGAAGAAAAACTGCTCGAGTGATATAGTCAAATTCTGAACATTTTGATAGTAAATTTCCGCTATTAAAATTTGTTCAATAGTACAGCGTCCCAACTTTTTACTAAATAAATGTCAAAGGATGACAAGCTCAGTTCTTGACATTTTATGATTTGACAGCCAATTTACTTCCTAACCTCAAATTTGCCCACCTTTTATTAGCACTTTTTTTATTTTATAAATGGCACTCAAGGGATGAACTGCAATCATGAAATTCATAATGAATGTCTTTGAATGAAGGGGATAGTATTTACAGAGTAGATGGAGAAAGTTAAAAAGGTAGCGAAATGGTGGTAGCCATTTTAGTCTTTGTCAGTGGATTTTTGCTACAGTAGAGACACACAAAGAATGAAATTTCCACAGGAGGAAATAATCTGTTCTGTAGTAAAAATTCCTGAGCGAAGCAAAGAAACTTCTCTGTCATCTAAGATTTTTTCAATTGTCCTCTCAACACTATCCCTGCTTTCTTAGCTTCGGCACACTGCAATTTGTGAATAGGATTCATCCCTTGAGTGAAGTAAAAAAATTTGTAATGATTTTTTTTTATTCACCCCTATCATGAATAGTTTTTCCCTCGAAATGTTTCCCTTTTTCCCTAAAATTGCAATCATGAAAAAAATCCCCTGATCGTGAATGATTTTTTTCCTGCAAATTTTTTCACTTTTCCCCTTAATTTATTCACTTAGTTTTTTGTGGAGAATAGAGTAGAAAATGCAAGTATTTTCTATTATAATTCGAATAGTAAAGTTTAAAAATTTTATTTTTAATTTTTTTTTTAATCTTGGACCAGCACTCAGGGGTTGACCCCTATATATGCAATGCATTGCGCTGGAACTGAAAACGAGGGGATGGTATTGAGGGGACAGACTAGGAAAGAGGAGAAGATAGACAGTTTTTTTGTTTTTGTACCTATTTCAACCTTTTTTACTTCGCCGGCTAATTTTTGCTACAGGGCCGACGAAGGTGTGTGCTGTTGCTCTGCTTTTAGTACATGATAGTGTCAGTCGCTGCCAATTATGTTCAGTGACCAGTGACTATGCCTTCATCATTGAAACAGGCTGGCAACAACTAGCACAACCATGCACTAATGCTGATCAGAAAAATTCTACACAATATTCAAAACTTAGCGCGGGGTTGAACTCAGGACCCTCAGCATCATAGTCTCGTGTTCTACTACTTCAGCCAACATCACCCACACTTTTAATGCAATTATCATCTACACATAGTATATGATAAGAATTTTATTTAGGAGATCAGTTAATAAGACATAAACTGATATTATTGCAACAAATATATTGCTTGCGTCTTTGTAAAACTTGTTGCTCCAATTCTAAACATTAAGAATATTTTTAATTTGTTTTGTTCAGTTTCCAAAATGTATCCAAATTATTTGACTACTTTTATTTAGTCATATTTTTTTTTTAATTATTGCATAAACTTAAATTTGTCAACACAAATTCTTTGATTTTTCAAGTTGTTATCGGCTTCTTCTCTTTTTTTGCATTCACTGAGAACTGATAGCGGGAATAATTTCTCACGGGAGATTCACGATACCATTTTTCCCTTCGAGTGGAATAAAAATGTTATGTGAACAAAAATTTCCCTTGTTTTTCACGATAGGGGCGATTATATTAATTTAAGACTTGATTTTAAAATTTGATTTGTAATAAGTTAATAAAAAAAAAACTTCTTATGGAAATTTAATTTATACGGCTCGTAAGGATCAAATTTTTTTTTATAAATGTAAAAGTATATTACAATAGATAAAAACTTTAATAATCCAATTACATCAGGTGGAATTATTTAAAAATAAAAATTCAACATGCGAGTGTTTTAAAACGCACATGTGTAGAGATAAATAAGTAAAATTTTATTTCAATTCAGGCAGACACAATACAAGGACACCAAAATTTTAATAACTGCTACTAAATAACCGCATTAAAGTTAGTCACATGTTAACTTTACTGAATCAAAAACAAAATAGTATGTAAAAGTGAGAAATTTTATTTTACATATTTCTAGGACTGCAACTGATCACTGAGGCACTCAATTTACTTTGAAGTATATAAAATAATCGTATTTAATTTTTTCATTACTACGGATATATTCAACACTCGTGTAGGGTATTAATAACACAACATTAAAACTAAAAGATAAATCTTTAAATCATGCCGTATTTTGAAAGTTGCCAATAAATTGTTTTATTTCTAAGGTTTTCAAATGCACTAAAGTTTTTTGTTTTTTTTCCTCTTTTTTTTTTTTTTGTTTGCTGGCTATGGTTTCACGTTTTTTTTTCTCCGCTTTATTTATATTTTATTTTTCCTTGCAGTTATTTTATTAATGCTGCAAATTTTTTCCCAACTGCTGTTGTGCATGCACTCAATGGCAGGCAGCAGCAGCCCCGCGATAATACGAGTACCAACAGTGAAGTGGTATATTGTTGGTGTAAAACTACCGTTAATTGGCCAGTTTTTTATGTTGTTGTTTTATTTATTTTTTTTTTCTATAAATAAATTTTCATTCACTTAAGTAAAAGCAATAATAGTGTCTGTGAAATATAAAACGCCACAAACACAAACTGCTACAAAAACCGTGGCCAATTAAAAGAAAACAAAATTTTCCGTGTTTTTGTTTTGCCTAAAAACTTTTAAATAAACACCATTTAGCCAAAACTTGTTAAAATATGAAAACATGTTTCTGTTTTTTTTTCCTTTTTTTTTTGTTACTGATTCTATGATCAACTGTATGACTGAATGAGTCATTAAACGTTGGCATTTTGTCAAAGAATTACAAGAAGTTGTTCAGATATTTTTTTTGTTTATTGTATAATTTTGGTATGAAGAGAAATATTTATTACAATGTTAAATTAAATGTTAGTTTAAAAAAGTTGGCAAGTTTGTATCTTGAGTTTTTTTTTTAGCTCAAACAAGTTTGATTAATTTGTTTGGTTTTGTTAAAGGATGGTGTGTAGTAGTATGAAAAGATCGATGTCAAGGGATTTTTATTATGGCATAATTTGTAATTTAGAATTTTAGCAAATAAAATTTTTCAAAATTTCCAGTGGAACGTTCAATAAATAAAATTTAAAGGTGACTCCTAGCAAAGAAACGTATTAAACGTACAACTTCCAAACTCACAACAGCTAAGCACACATTTTTAATTAAAATCATTGCTTGTGTTTATAAAAAAAATACGTCTATATTCAGTTTTATAAATTATTAATAACAAAATTAAAGATATCATTTTACATTCTTGGCCCTCAACTCTCATCATCATATGCCTTCACTATTATTTTAGGACCAAACATTTTCCGAAATACAAACAAGATTAATTGTTTTACTTAAGTAAAAATATTAGATTTTCGACAATTGCAGCAGCAAATTTTCAAAAAACAAAAGACTTAAGAACCAAACTTGTAAATTACCAATCGCTTTTTGCAGAGCATTTAAGCATATTTATTTACGATATAAATACACTGACCACCACCATGTTTTCTTTTTTTTTTAATTCGTTGTACAAACATTGAACCAAAACAAAATAAAGAAAAATGCCAACAATTTTCCCTGCTTTTTCTCTACAAACAAAACGTAAAACGTAACAAACCAGCAGTGGACTTCAAACAAATAATGAAGAAGAAAAATAATCGGGAAAAGAAGATAAATCCATCAAAAGAAATCAACAACAATCACACTGAGCCAGAGACAACACGAAGAAGAAGAGAAAAAAAAAGAAACACAGGCAATCTTTAAATAACTACCAGCAGCATTAAAAGCAACAACAACAACAACAAAACCAACAACCATATTCAAGAATAAACAATCTCCTGAGGTTTAGCTAACTTTTTATTTCAATGTTGTTTGTATTTTTGCTGCTGCAAGTATTTGAAAAAAGTCAATAAACTGCAATTTTTACAACGTGCTGTTTCTATTTTTTTTTCTTGTTCTTTTCTTCTTATTTTCTTCCATCTTCTTTCTGTAGTTGTATTACACAAAAAACAACATGTGGCAAAAGTTAGAAGAAGTACTACCATCAGCCTGTTGTTGTCCATACAATAATAATGATCAGATGAACCAAACGTGGTTGATGGTAGTCCCTGCCACAAGAAGTACAAAGTAGAAGATGATGAGTTGGTTCTCCAACAGTTTTGGTTACAATTTTTTGTTCCACTTGCCGCGAATACTCGTACATTGTTTTTGTAATATTATTTCTATTTTCTTTGATATTTTCTTTTTTTTTGTTTGTGTGGAAAAAGCCACAGTGTAGCTGATATATTATTAATGATGTTGATGAGCATGATGATTTAGAAAAACATTTTTTCTATCAAAAAAAAAATACATCTTCTTTTTTTCCTTATGATCATGATCATTTCTTTCTTTGGTAAAATACTACAAAATACTACAACAATATTGGAAGTTGTGTAAAAGTATTTGTTAAAGAATAGTTTACACAAAAGTGCTCAGCAACAACAACAACAACAACAACAGTTTGTTATTCTTAACATTACACTTTTTCTATTACGACTGTAATTACAATGTGGTTAGATTTTCCATACCAACCGACACTTGCCTAGCAATCAACTCTACTTTGTTCGTGTTTTAGAGTATAAAAATTTTATATTTTTCAATTTTCTATGGGTATTTGGTTTTCTAATCTACGCATGAATTTCAATGTTACTCAATCTAGGGAGAAGAAAAAAAACTGATATAAAAATTTTATGCTGGTTTTATTAACAAGAACCTCAGCTTTTTTTCTTTTTTTGCCACACATTTTTCTGTTGTTCACATAGAGGCTGTTTTCTTCTTATTTTTTTTTTATTATTAAAAATAATAATAATAATGATGATGATGGTACGTTGAGTTCAAAGTTATTTTTGTTTTACCTGCGGTACTTTCGACAAAGTGTGTGAAATTTTTAAAATTACTTGCTATAACACTGGGCAACAATATGTATTTATTTTAGAAAATTTTTAACGAATAGTTCTTTGAATTTTTAATGAATAGTTCTTTTAATTAAATTAAATTCTTGGAATATTTATCATGTCTTTCTGAGATTTAAAAACAAGTTTCGAACAATTAGGCCATGAATCTTAATTCAATTTAATATAGCAATATAAAATGTTCGTTTGAAGTCTTACTACATACAAATATAAGCTATGGCTTGAGCTACCAATATTAAAATTGGGAAAACGTTCACATGTACGAGTACTTAAGTATAAAACTCAAACCAAAAAAAAAAGATTGACTTAGGTATGATGGAACAAAAAATTCAGAAAAATGGGACATGAAGAAAATAATCGAACGGTAACACGAGTATTAAAACAATAACATGTTAACATCAGGTTGATACAGTTCTCGTATCCTTTTTCATAATAAAAATTTGTGTAAATAGGAACTGTTATCACATTCAACTAAGCCACCTAATAAGTGGTGACAAACACAATACACATGAGCACTGATGATGAAGGTGTTGCGGCCTTCGAAAACAGCTGTTCTGCTCTGCTGTGTAAGTTGAATAAAACTGATGTTGACTTTTCTTTGTGCCTTGGAATATTTGTCATGTCTTTCTGAGATTTAGAAACAAATTTCGAACAATTAGCCTATGAATCTTAATTCAATTTAATATAAATTAAATTAAAATTTTAGTTTTATTCGTGCTGATTCTTTTTTCAAATCTTTTTCCACGGCTTTCGCATAGAAGGTGCAACCTGGAACACCAATTTTCAACAACTAAAAAAAATGTACACAAATTGGAAGGACACCACCCCATATGCTGAGAACGGCCACGAATTGATAGATTAGGATCATCTTCAATGCTTTGCTGTACAGCGGCTATAGCTTCTTCAGTGCGCACTGTTCATCGCCTCATGCGATGCCCACTGTCAGTAACAGTAAATGTGGTCCGAAAACGATCTATTGTTCTTCGAAAAAACGATCCATTGTCCCAAAACCATTTGGAGTTCAACTGGCAGTAGTCTCGGCTGCGAGGTCTGACCCGAGACTTGTTTCTGGTACCACGGGTGTCAGGAAGCCCAGAAACCTTGGTTTCTGCTTGGCAATGGTTGCGGACCTTCGGGTAGCATCGTGGTGGCTGTGTGTTGAAATCCAAATCGCTGGAAGAGCGTGGGCTCGGTGTGGAGTTGCAGTGCAACCGGGTGCCGTCACCCAAAGATCGGCAGGAGTTTTAGATGGGCTCCGCTCCTAACCAAGGGGGAGGCCATGTCCAAATACATGGTTTCAAATTGGTACTCATGCGTAACAGTCTTTTGCGTGTGGGGGCGTTGGTACACGCATTGTATCCACCCGGTGCTAAGACCACAGTGGTGTTGGACCGTGAGGCAGGTAACCACTAATATCTGTAGCACATCTGTTCTTCGAATTAGCCGTTCTGTAGGACGATTTACATAATCGTCATAAAATGGAAGAAGTGCACAATGAGTTCAACGAATGGAATAATTATTTTGATTAAAAATTTCAACAATTTGCACGCGTTGCTCTAGTGTTGTGACATTGTAAAAAAAAATCAATGAGTGTTCGAACTCACGGGCGATGTGTTAACACCTTTTTGTTTATTTATTTTATATTAAACCCACAAAAAACAAAGAGAATGCAAAGCAACAGACAAATGTACATACATACATTGTTATGTTTGTACATAAGCTACATACGTTGCTGTCTTGCTATCTCATTTTTATACATGTACGTATAACCACGTCACTATTCTCTTTGCTATGCATAAGACAGAACCGAAGATCAACATAAAACACTTTTTTAATATTACTCCAAATTAATACTCCGAATTAAAACACTTAAATCTCCGCTCGCCGATATCGGATCGCCTTAATTTTTGACCTAAACTCTTCGTCGAAACCCGCTCTAGCGTTTTAATCCAAAAATTAATAAAATCGGCTATGAATTTCCGGAGAAAATCGCGTGGGAAAATTATATGAAAATCGCCCAATAATCACTTTCAATACCGACTGCCAAGCAACAACAAACAAACAAACTCTTACACTTACACTTGCGTATGTATTGAAACTGATAGTTTACTGCCCTAGAGGCGCGCGTATAGATGTTAACACATCAAAAATACGCTTTATGGTAGGAACACAACTGGGACGAACAGCGAATTTCGTTCAGTACGATAAATTTGTTGGTAAAAATTAGCTTTATAAATTCGTCGTATGTAACACAATAACGACGAATTAATTAAAATAATGAACAACAAAAATTGCAATTTTTTTTTTTTTAATTTTTGTAATCCTCTGATGCCAGATTGTTTAGACATTCAATAATTATGCCGGTGGTATCCATTTTTTCCAGAAAGAATTCCTTTTTGTAATTTATTTTCTTAAATTTTTTTTTTCTGTAAATAAATTATTAATTTCATGTAACAGCTGATGAGGTGACCATATGAAAAATCAGGAAACAGGAGAAATACTATATTATAAGTGTTCAAGATTAATAAAAAGTCGTCCGTAATATTTCACTCTTAATTAAAATAGAATTTGAACAAAATTCAGTTAAATTGTTAATTTAATCAACGGGCTTAAGTTCGAATCTGCAAAACTGCAAACCATTTTTTATTATTTTATTAATAAATGAATTTGTTCAAATTCTATTTTATTAATTTTATATTAAGATTGGAGGCGTAGCGGCCTCGAAATCAGTACTGATCCGTTCTGCTGGTTTGATGATTATTGAAAAATATTCTTAATATTCCAATCTTAATATAAAATTAATAAAATAGAATTCGAACAAATTCATTTATTAATAAAATAATAAAAAATGGTTTGCAGTCTTGCAGATTCGAACTTAAGCCCGTTGATAAAATTAACAATTTACATAAGAAAGTTCGACTAATAAAAAATTCATACATAATTCAAAATTCATTTATACAAAATGAAAAAATTTGCAAATTTGCAGTTTTGCAGATTTAAACTTAGAGCCTGTTGAAAAAATTAACATCCTGTATTATAAAATATTCTTTTCATTTAACAGCTGCTGGGGTGACCATATGAAAAAGTAGGATATAGGCAGAAATTCTATATTAATGTAAGTGTTCAAAATTTTTGTGAATTGCTGAATGCATTTTTAGTATGCACTGAAAATTTTCGTGCCACATGCCACAATACAGTAGTCAACTATATTTTCAACAGTTTGAGTATATGAAACATGGTCACCTTATATTGATGTGTTCGTCGTACGTCTGTGTACGAAATAGAAATAAACCTATCGCAAAGTCCGTTGTGCACGACGTATTTCGTTCAACCTACATATTGTGTGTATTTCCATTTACTTAAATCTGGTTTATTTCCAACGATGAATATTCGTAACGAAAAATTCGTCATTCGTCCCAGTTGTGTTTATAGCATTATAGTGTCGATTAAAATATCGAAAATAAGCCATTGCTGGATCAATTACATATATGATATGCAGAGATAATATATGTTGTTGCCTAGTGTTTTTGCTGTGAACTTGTTACGATGCCTGTTTTTATTTTTATAAAATATTCAATATTCCGGAAAACATGTAATTGAAAATTTGAACTTGACATTGGCGTACTATAAAAAAATGCAGGTATTTATGAAAACATGAGTTTACAATTTCTTACAAAGAAGATTGTGTAAGCAGGTTAAAACAAAAGACTTAAGCAAGCAACCCGATAGTAATTACTCCTGAACAACAATAAGCCAATATTTATTACAAAAAAAAAAATATATCAAAAAGATTATTCAATAATTAAGAAAAACATATTTAATAATTCAAATTGGAAAAAAAACGAATAATAGTATTAATTAGAAACATCTACTAAAACGTTAATGAATTGCACAAAAATATTAAATATTTATAAAGTGCAGATGAACGTGTTATAATCGTTCTTTTGCTTCAATCTGGTATAATTTATGAAATGCTGTTTACAAGCAAACAGACCCGCTCACATATTACAACAATAATAATATCGCTGGGACTGTTTGCCTGTACGTCCATTTGTCTTGCGCTGCAGTTTGTTCGTTTGTTTGTTTGTTCGTTCGTTTGTTCGTGCATATGTTTGTTTATGTTACGATGACTTTTAACATGAATGAAACTACCACTAAATAAATAAATTGCTTTATAAATGAAATGAAAACCGCAGCAACAAAATTCTTGCAACAAGATGCCATAAAGCCAATAAAACATCTACTGGACATGAGTATCATCCATATAGGAAAACTGTTTTATATATTTTTGCTATTGTAAAATAGTAAAAATACAACAAATAAGACATGAAGCAAGACATATAAACATACAAGGTGGTCGTGGTGGCTTGATTATTTGTGCTAAAAATAAAAGAATCTATATAAAATGATGGCCAATGTCCCAATGGAGCTGGTCGGCTATAGCAAAAAAGTTTATAAATAAAACAAATATTGCCCGGTTAAAAATACTTACAGTTGCATGCCACAACACACATTTGGAGGCCGCAGTCTATAAATTGTTAACAACGCACAGTCATAATTTAAATAAAATGACAACAACAAACAAACAAACAAATAGGATTATTAAATAACGCCTGACCACAACTGAAATGAAACTTTGCCGTATTTCAATTTGAAAATTTAATTTAACAACGAAATCGTACTGAAACTGAATTACTGAAAAATTGTTCATCATTAAATAATTTAACATCAAGTTTTTAATTGGATTAAATGCCATTAACAAGACAAAAGAAAAAAAAAATAAAACCAATAATAGTTCTTTATGATTTTGGCTGTTATTTTATTTTATTGTGCCTCGTTAATTTATGCTGAATGTTGGCGAGGCATCTTCTTCTTTCTTGGGCTTTAAATTTATTTCCACTTTTACTAGTTTGGGCCCCTTGCGGGCATTTTTTATTTTTTTTTATCGATAATTAACACCTTGCATTTTATATTTGCGACATTATCGTGCAGTTAAAAGAGACGCAGCATGGCATTTTTATTTTATTGCCTGATTGTGGGACTGTCCTTTTTTTCCTAGTATTTTATTGCTAAAAATAAGATCAATTTCTTTGTTGTGGCATAAAGCAACGGACTGCTGTATGGATGTGTATATGAGAGAAGAATGTATGTTGCATTGCATTTCAGTGCAATGCAATAAATATATGCTGCAGTATTATTTATGAAGAAACTTTATGACCAAATTGCTCTAGGTGTAAAGCAAATTCTCGTTACGGTAATTAGGGTTACAATATTGGAATTTTTATTTATTTACTACAAATAGAATTTTATAAAACGTGTTGGGCAAAAAAAAAGTTTAATTCACTATTTAGTAATTGTTTTGGTGGGCTTGGCAAGGATATAGAGATCTTTTACTAAACGACTACGGAACTGCACTGTTAATAAACTGTTTTGGAAAATTTCTTTTATGAGAGCATCAGTCGCCTGATTGTTATATAATTTTTTTTAATTCAACCGCCACTCAGGGTATGAGCCCTACTCTTGAGTTTGTTTTACATATTTTATTTATTAGTTCGCTGAGCTTCCCTACCAACGAAATAAGATTTCTATATATTCTTGACCTTTCAATATTATTTTGTTAATAAATCTTTAAGCTTTGCCTTTTTATATAATTTTTATAAATATTTCAGTTTTTTTAATAATAAAAGCATTTAAAAAAATTTTTTAAAAAATTTTAAAACATTTAAAAAAAATTTTAAAACATTTAAAAAAAATTAAAATATATATGTATGTATTTTAAAAAAATTGCTAATATTTAAATTTAAAAAATTTTTTTTTTAAAAATAAAGAAGGAAACTAAAAAAATAAAAATATATTAAACAAAAAAAATTTTTTTATTGCTGTTTTTTAAGAAAAGAGAAGATAAGTTTTATTTAAAAATTGTAAATATATTTAAAAAAAAATTTAATATATTTTAAAAAATTTAAAAAAATTTTCTTAAAAAAATAAAAAAGAAAACTGAAAAATTAAAAAAATATTAAACAAACAAAAATTTTTTTATTACCGTTTTTTAAGAAAAGAGAAGATAAGTAATATTTTCCGGAAGAAGCCACCCAAAGGAGTGGCGCAATGTTCGAAAAATATATATATTTGAAAATATGTTTTATAAAAAAAAGTCTTAAAGAATTATTACTAAAAGGCTATTCAGCGACCAGGGCTATTATGCATTCATCACTGAACCAGCCGACAGCAGCTAACAAAACCAAGCCGATTAGAGAAATTCGATATAATATTAATAGCTGAGTGGGAAGCTGAGCCCGGTATCTTTGACTTCATAGTTTTATTGTTAACTACATCAGCCAACAGCAACTCTACTCTATGCATCGTAAACGTTTAGTTCAAAGCGCCATTTGCAAAATAATTTCATTGTATTTTTAATTGAAACCGGGCAGAAATATCATATATATATAATCTCCGGCATATGGCCCCCGCAGATACAAATTACACTCCATTCGATCAGTTTAATGTTTGACTACCTTTTTTTAATAAATCAGGCCGTATGGTGGCTTGCAATACTTCAACAGTTCCTGTTCTGTCGGCATAAATCAATGACTTCAACGTTGCTATATTAAAAGTAATCCAAAGGAGGCAACTTTTGAAAATAAATTTTGCGAACAAATTAATTTTCCAATAAATCGATTGCTAATCAAGCCATACGGCCAATTGCTGATCCGTTCTGCTAGATTGATGATTATAAAAATATTCCAAAGAGGCTGCTGTTGGCTGAACTAGCAGAACACGAGACTATGAAGCGGAGGGTCCTGAGTTCAACACCGCGCTGAGTCATGAAATATTGTGTTGAATTATTCTGATCAGCATTAGTGTGTGGTTGTGTTAGTTGTTGCCAACCTGTTTCAGCGATGAAGGCATAGCACACTGGTCACTGAACATAACTGGCAGCGACTGACACGATCATGTACTAAAAAGCAGAGTAACAGCAGCATCCTCCTTCGTCGGTCCTGTAGCAAAAAATCAACCGGCAAAGTAAAAAGTTTAAAATAGCTACAAAAAAATTATCTATCTCCGCATCTTTCTTCATCTGTCCCCGCAATATTATCCCCTCCTTTCGAGTTCCGGCGCAATGCACTGCATATGTAAGGGCCAGACCCTGAGTGCTGGTCCGAGATAAAAACAAATATTCCACTCTTAATAAAAGTAATTTGAATTTAATAAGAATTCAAAAAAATAATTCGCAGATTTGAACTCTGGTCTGAATAAAAAAATTCTTATCTTAATAATAATTATTACTTATATATTTTTTTTCTTTTCAAAGCAAATTTCCATATATTGGAAGCATTTTTCATGCATTAAACAATTTATAGGATGTCAAACCCTATTAAAAAGAAATGTCACCACAGTTTGACATTTTTAGCTGTCAAATTATGGTTATCGATAAATGCTCATTTATTTTGAAAAACAATCGTTAATTAATGAAAAATTAAAGCAAAAGGTTGTAGCAAAAAAAAAGCACATTTTTCTTTTACTTCTGTACGATATTTATTTTATTTAAATACTTGCGTTTAATCATATATGTAATAAAATTTGGATTTAGTGTAAGAAATAAGTGCCTAAATGTGTTATTTGAAATACTGTGGCATTTCTCAATGAAGGCTGGTAATAATAATTGAGCCTGGCGGCCAGTCTTTTTTTATAATTTTCCATAGACCCATAAATTTGGTTTTGTTTCTAAAATAAAGGGTGTTTTTATAAAAGCTTGCTGATTTGAAATTTAAATAAAACACATGCCAAATTATGAAGAGGCCAAAAAATATTTTTTATTTGGTAGATAATTTCTTGTCATTTAACATTTAAATATAATTTCGGGCATATGGCCACCACGACTATTTTGCACAAAGTTCATTCTGGAGGTCCAATTTTCGACCACCTTTTCAAGCATTTGAGGGCGTATTTCTGCAATGACACGTTGAATACTGGTTTCCAAAGCGTCAATCGTTGCTGGTTTATCCACGTAAACCAATGATTTCAGGTATCCCCACAAAAAATAATCGAGTGGCGTCAAATCACACGAACGCGGAGGACAATTCACCGGTCCATTTTTCGAAATAATGGCACCATCCTGTTGAAACCACATTTCGTTTACATCCATATCTTGAAGTTTTGGCACCAGAAATTCATTGATCATGATTCTGTATCGATTTCCATTCACGGTAACGCGTCGTCCTTCCTCATTTTTAAAGAAATAAGGACCGATGATTCCACCATCCCATAGACCGCACCAAACAATACATTTATCGAGACGCATTGGTAATTCTTGAACGGCGTGTGGATTATCTTTGCTCCAAATACGGCAATTTCGCTTGTTGACATATCCATTCAACCAAAAATGCGCCTCATCACTGAAGAGAATGTTGCGGTAAAAAAAGCGGATAAACATTTTTAATTGAACACTGTTTTTGAAAATAAATTTCCACGATTTGGAAGCGATGTTCAAGAGTTCACCTGTTCATGATGATTTGCCAAACAATACTGAGTAGAGACGTCACTTTAAACTGTCAAAACAGCTGTCAGACAACAGAGTGATTCGTATAAAAAAAAACTTCATAAAAACAACCTTTATAAATGTTGATTTATTTTACTGATCTTATTAGTTTTTTATAATATTAATCAAGCCACAAAAGATCACAAGTTTTTTATAGAATTATATTTTGTTAACATCTTCAGGAAATGAAACTTATTAATTTTTTTTAATGTGTAATATAATGTGGTACAATAAAATATGTGTTTTATATTTTTAATTGCTTCCTTGGCCTGGTAATATTTAAAAGAAAAATTACTAGCAAATTACTTGTTGTCCAAGTCAAATTAATTTCGACAAGCAGAGCACGTGTTATCAATTTGAAAATAATTGCTTGGCTGTAGTGTAAATAATTTTTTTAAGGTGGGGAAAACCACATGTCCGCTTATAAAGAAAATTGATTTTTTGCAATACAATTTTCTTAACCTGCCAGCGAGAGTTAACTTCTAAAAATCCTGAAGTGGCCTTTACAAATTGCTCTTGATTTGTGCTGGTGGCCAATTTTTTCTTTTTTTTTTTTTGCAAAAAGTGGCACACGACACTTTCAACATGTTCAATGTAATTGTAGGAAATGTTTAATTATTTTGCAGAAAAAGTTAAGTAATTGTTTAGATAAGCCACGTTGCAACTTAAAAGTAGTTGTTATAAACATTTCCTCCAAAAACCTGATACGAAGTAATTATGGTAATTTTAACCGTTATAACAGTAATAACGATTAACAACTAATTTGTTTATAACAAATTATTATTTGGACATTTGGTTTCCTTTTTTGGCCTATACAATTTTTTTTTGCTAAATTTGACCCAAATTGTTAATGGCCATTGTGAGGGGATTTCTGTGGAATTCTATGACAACAAAATTTATTAACATAAACTATTATTTATTTATTGTCAAAAAAAAAAATAGCACCAAAGAAAAATGTCCAAAGTTTATTAAACTTTGTTAGCACAATTGAATTATTTAAGAGCCAAAGTACTTAAAATGGATTTAATGGCCTAAGTACGTTTTGCACGTCATAATAGCAACAAAGAAAAACGAAAGACTTAAGACAGAAACTTCCTTTTAAAGGATATGCTAATACAATAACAATTTGCAAGCCGAAGTCAAGCAACTAAACAAATTATAATGATTTATGATTTTTTTTTTGCATAAATACACAAGGCCCTAAAAGCTGATTTAATAACATAATGCGTTGCGAGTTGAAATGAGTCATAGATGTTTTATATAAAAAACGTTGTTATGCATAAATTTATTTGCTTTATGTTGTGTGTCATTTAAGCCATTACAAACCGCTCACGCCAATACAGCCATAAATGGAGTCTGTTAACATTTTTCAACGTTTTACATAATAGTTGGTAAAATTGATTTTAATTCAATCAATGCACAAATAATTATTCACAGTTTGTTTCTTGTACACAATTTGGTTTCTCTTCTTTCTTCATTCTCAGGCTTGTTTTGTCAAAAGCCATGGAAACAGAAACGTATTATATTTATAAATACATTAAAGTGTGTGCATGTGTATGTGAGTATCTGTCTGCCTGTCTTTTTGTGTGCATGCAAGACTCATGACAAAAGTCATAAATAATTATGGAAAGAAAATTACAAAATCATTTACCGCGTACAAAAGCCAGAAATATCATTATCGTGGTTAGAGAGAAAAAAAACATTTTATAAAAAGAACAATTTCTTAGGCGAGTGTACTTTTGATTTAACTGTCTTTCTGATACTCTTACCAATGACAATTCAAAGAAATATTTATATGTGCAACTATGCACGGCTGTTGGTTTGTTTGTGGATTTCCGGCGGAAAAACCAAGAAGTCAGCCAACACTACAAAACATTTTTAACAAAATTGTTAATGTCTTTTGATATGCATTTTATTTTAAACATTAAATTAGAATTACCATCATCATCCAAGGCGTCGGTATAGAATAACAAACCATTTTGCTAAGTATTTTCAAGTCCCACAACAAACCACGTTAATGATTCAATTTTGGTCGTCTGTTGTGCAGTTTTTATTTGAATTTCTTAAATATAATTATTTATGGGTCTTGGGGTATCAACTACATATCAACAATAGGTGAAAAAAAAGGTTACATTTACATAAACTTTATTTCCGTTATAATAAAAATAAAAGAAATGGTTTTATAAAAAAAAAAAAAATTCACAGTTTCAGATCAAAAAAAAAATCTTTTCTTTATGTAAATAAATGATTGATGGTTCTAAGCACAAAAACTTTTTAGAAATATTTTTCTTCTTGTACAGCATGTGTGTGGCTTCAATTCGCTGGTTCTCTTTAGAACTCTTTCCATAGCACTTTAATGATGAATAATTACACAAGTTTGATAATTCAAGACGATGTCTTTAATATTATACAGCCGCTAGTTTTAATAAAAACAAGTAAAAACGTTATATTCGACCGGGTCGAATCTTAAATACCCTCCAAATATTTAGTAAGTGAATTTAAAATGTTTAACTTGCTGGGACAGAGTTCCTTTATATAATATCGTACGTCAACGCCCACTAAAGAGGGCGGGGTTAAAAAATAGACAATATTATGTTTTCCACAGACGAACATATGGGCATTGCTAGACCGTCTTAAACTTCATCACTAATCAAGAATACACATATTTACTTTATAGGGTCCAATTCTCTTTGGAGGGTATAAAAACTGTATTTTGGCGGGGTCGCTCTGGCAAGGGCTGTGGGGGCAGCATTTCACCTTTGTCATAAAACTCTAAAAATAAATGCTGGAGATAATTGTATACAAAATTTAATTTTTTTTTTGGTGGTAGGATCATTTAAGGGGCAAAGGGGGAGGAGGGGGTAGGACATAAATCGGCAGTCATAGAACTCTAAAAATTAATGCTTGGGATGATTATATACAAAATTTAAAAAAAAAAATTCTTTTTTTTTGTAGGGTCATTTAGGTGGTGAAGGGGAGGAGGGGGTAGGGCACAGTAGTACCAGGTATCGTCTCAGCTTCGTCATTAAAGGTTAAAAATGTTATTTTTAAGGAATGTAGGCTAAAAACAATTTGTTAAATTTTTACACTATTTTTGCATATCATAACGTCCAATATAGTGGGCGGGGTCCAAAAATATTTTTTTTATGTTATGGCTCCAAGTTTAAGGCGTTGGACCGTATTCGACATAAAAATATATCATTTGCTTAACTAAATAACCAAAAAACTTTAAAAATTATGTTGTTTCTTCTGGGTTGGTTTAGTTTTTCTCAGGGGAAATTTTTTCCCCCTTGCCCGATTTAGCCCATCTCCGAACTTAACCTGCTCTAAGCTTTACAATATATTTATACCAAATTTCAAGAGTCTAGCTCTTTTTGTTTGGACTGAATCGTGATTTCCACAGACGGATGGACGGAAGGACGGACATGCTCAGATCGTCTTAGATTTCATCACTGATCAAGAATATATATACTTTATGGGGTCGGGTCTGAGATGGATATGTCGATGCGTTACAAACGGATTGACAAAGTGAATATACCCTCCAATTCTCTTTTGGAGGCTATAAAAATAGTAAATCTTCTTGTAACAGAGAAATTGTAGAGTCACTCAGGTGGAACTTTTAGAACTTTTTTCATAGGCAAAAATACAGCATAACTTCTGTTCAGGAATTCTGATTTCAATGTAACCAAAAAATAAGGGGGGAACAAAAAACAGCAAAATACTTTAATTTATGAACAAAAAAGAAGAATTAAGAAGAATTTGTAATTAGCTTAATATTGAATTAATGAACAGGTAACCGCCAGCCATTAACTTGCCGCACAATTAAGAGCAACTTAAGTCAGGTACTGGTCCAAGAAATAATTACACTTAATGAAAGCTTTAGAAAAACATAATTGAATTGTTCTATTTTGTTATGAAGGTCTTAAACTAATTTGTTTAGCTGCAAAAAAAATCTTAAATATTTTCTGACATAATTTCCTAAATATTAAACAAATTTGTTAGCAAATTTGCCAGAGTCAGACAAGTAAATTTTGATCAGGAAGTTTTAGCCAGTTGTTCTTGCAGATTGTTTGCTTAATTTTTTATATACGAATTTTTTTAGCATAAGCCAGCAGAGAAAAATGAAACTTACGGTCACACACTTAACGAATATTTGCCAAAAAATAAAAGCTTAACCACTAAATACTAATAAAAAGCCTTTTAATCCAGACAAGTGCTCATTGAGTTAAACAGTGGCCAAGAACATTGGATTCTATGACACTGCCGATCAGTTATGCCTGAAACTGTTTTTCTTAATAAACAGATGAGTGAATCAAACGATTTTTCATTCGTATTTAGTGTTTAAGCTTTTTTCAGCAAATATTTGCCAAGTGTCACACTTACCTTTAGAAATTTAAATGGTATTTTACCAACTGCTTTGGCAAGTCTTTAATTGATCTGTTTAACGCAAACAAATTAACTCTAATATTTTACAACCAAAAAACATTAGCCCAATTCACAATCCTGTGCAAATGGTCTTGCATTATAGCATTTGCAAATTGAGAGAGTATTTGAGAGCATTTTCAATGTATTTTGTTGGTGTAGAGTACAATTATTTTGCAAATGCAATGATGCACGACCATTTGCACAAGATTGTGAATAGGGCTATTGTTTTCCAGAATAATATAAAAAAAATAAATAGAATTTGAACAAGTTCATTTAATAATAAAATAATAAAAAATCATTTGCAGTCATGCAAATTCGAACTTAAGCCCGTTGAAAAAATTAACAATTTACATAAGAAAGTTCGAGTAATAAAATTTCATACATAATTTAAAATAATATTAAATAATAAGAAAGAATATATTGAAAATTGGGCAGAAAATTCTATTTTATATGAAGGGGTTTTCAATTGTGGCAACACATTTAGTTTTTGGATGTATTCGCAGTAGATGTATTGGCAATTGTTGCAATGAATTCAATTTCGCTCGAAAATCGGGTTAAAATACTTAAATTAACTATGAAAATAGTGGTTCTGTTAAAGTGACATTTCGTAAAATTCGTGATATTTTGATTGGGCCGTTTTTCCGAAGATAAGGCTGAAAATGTGGTAACGGTCAATGGATCACGCTATCGCGACATGTCAACAACTCCGTTTTGACCTATTATTGATGACGCGTATATCACTGACATGGTGGACATTTGACGGATATCATATTTCACTCATAATTGTCGAATTTTTTGTAATTCGATAAAAATTTGTATCATCTGCTTCTATATTTTTTGTTTTATTTTGTTTTAGAAAACAAAATTCTTGTTGAAAACCCCTTTATAATTTTTCAATGGAATATATATTTATTTAACTACAACAACATTGCATTTCCCTTAGCAAAAACTTTAGTCTTAATCCCACACTTAGCGAAATATTATTATTTTGTTAGACCTCTTGTCACGATGAGGAAGAATAAAACAAATTTAAGCTCATTGATTATAAAAAGTATTTATATGCAGTCCACAAGGATGGCCTTAGAATTAAGTGCACAGCGTAAAGATTATTTAACATAACATTATGGACATTTAAATTATAATAAAAAAAAAATATATATATATATATAAAAGAAAAAACAAAAGACTCAAGAAACAAACCTGCTTGTACACAAAAACTTGAAATTTTTTTAAACTTATATTTTATTTAGTCTTCTGTTAAGTTTAGCAGAAATTCTAAAAGCTAATGCCACATGATGGTTGCAACAATGTTGCATGCATGTCATTGTTGCAACCCATTAGGTATAAAACATGTTTCTGTTTAAAAATATAAACCCCAATTTAAATGCACACAATTAATTTATATAATTTTTTTTATTTTTTATATCTTTGCAGGTAAGCAAAAACCTAAGCAACGGATTTAGTTGAACTCGCTAATCTAGACAGACAATTTAAATGCATTTAAAAATTATTATAGGAAAAGGTGAGAGCATGAAAAGGAAGTTATGGAAATAAGACCACCAAACAACTGCTTACAATTCAGTTAATTGAGTCTGGAAGAGGCTGAAGGTTAACAAAAACTTTAATTCTGTTAAAAATTCTAAATTCTTTTGTATTTATATGAATTAGAAGAGGATCGTTTAGATAATTGTGGTTTACCAAAAGTATCCATATGGTATTTACCATATGGATACTTTTACCTTGTGTTTTGATTTGCACGCATATTTTTAAAAATAAAAAAAATTATTTTTTATTTCATATTAAATTGAATTAAGATTTATAGGATAATTGTTCGAAATTTGTTTTTAAATCTCAGAAAGAGATGATAAATATTCCAAGGCACAAAGGAAAGTCAACATCAGTTTTATTCAACTTACACAGCAGAGCAGAACAGCTGTTTTCGAAAGACGCAACCCTTTCATCATCAGTGCTCACATGTACTTAAGTATAAAATTCAAACCAAAAAAGTTTGACTTAGGTATGATGGAACAAAAAATTCAGAAAAATGGGACATGAAGAAAAATAATTAAACGGTAACACGGGTATTATAACAATAACATGTTAACATCAGCTTGATACAGTTCTCGTATTCTTTTTCACAATAAAATTTGTGTCAATAGGAACTGTTATCACATTCAACTAAGCCACCTAATAAGTGGTGACAAACACAATACACATGAGCACTGATGATGAAAGGGTTTTGTCTTTAGAAAACAGCTGTTCTGCTCTGCTGTGTAAGTTGAATAACAAAAAACTGATGTTGACTTGCCTTTGTGCCTTGGAATATTTATCATGTCTTTCTGATATTTAAATTAAAATTTGGAACAATTAGCCTATAGAATCTTAATTCAATTTAATAAATAAAATTATTTTTTATTTCTTTTTTCTATTTCCACAATTGCAACTTTTTTCTAGGGTGCAAAATTTAATTGTAATAACACATATTACCGCATCTCCTGCGTACTCCTTCCACATACTCGTACGTGTATATTTGCACTCATTTTTTTCACTATTTATTTTATTTTCATCAAACCATTAACAGCATTTAAATTAAACCTTTAATTTGTCTTTGTTCAGTTTTTCTTTTTTCTTTGCCTTACCACAACTTCTTTGAAAAAATACTACAAGATCAAAGGCATTTTTTTAGTTGTAACGCGAGCGACATCGTCGCAATCAAACACACTTTTCTACATACAAAATAAACACCAGACTATTTACAGACAAATGGACGTTAAGGATATGCCTGTTGTAATAAACAAACATAAAGACAATATCATTTACTGGGCTCTTTAAAATAACAATCTTTTTAATGTAAGACAACAAGAAAAAATTTAACTAAAATAAATGAAAGACAAATAAGCAGAAAAAGAAAATGGAATTATTTTTAAATGATACAAAAAAAAAAGGATTTAGTAGGGCTGCAAATGTTGCTAATTGAGCGCTGGAAAACGACAGAATTTTATGGAATAGCAACAGGAGCAGTGAAAAGACTGCAATTGGCTGTCAAACACAGAGGGGCAGAATAAATATATTCTGAGGGGATATACAACTAAATTTGCATTTGGATCGTGGTAATCATAACCCGGCAGTAGAGATTCAACCATAATTTCTTGACTAGGCTTTGGGAAATTGTTACACAATAAAGGGGATTATCACTGTTATAGTCCACTTTATTCAAAAGCTAAGTCATCAATTTGCCTTGCAATTACCTACAGTCGACCCTTGATAATTTGAAACTCCTTATCTCAAATAAGAAACTGTTATTAATTAGACAGTCATAATAACTATGAAATCAACCCAAATTCTAAAGAATATTTTATGTGCTGGCAACTGAAAGTTTTTGAATTTTATCTGAGAACTTGAAGAAGAGAACTGGCAGCGTTAAATTAGTGGGATAGCTTGTTCTTTTCTGTTGCTAGTTTTCTTCAATGTAGCTGTATTTTATTGTGTTTTATTACCCTAGATGTTTTATATAATGCAGTTAAGATATATATTAGTAATTTGAAAGAATTTTTCAAACAAAAATTATTTATGTAAAAGAAAACTGGGATACTAAAATAGAATTAAAAAGCGATGGGAAAGAGGTTGATAAAAAAAAGTTAATTGATTTTTATGGCATTTTTTTCATACTAATGGAACGATTAAAAGAAATTTTCAAGTAAAATAGAATTCAATCAACCAAAATTTCTATATGTCCATATATTTGATTTATTCGTTTACAAAAATTCAAACAAATTTGATTTGATTTTTCCATTGTTTTTTTTTAAGCAAATGTATTTTTAGGGATTGGAAATATTTTTAAGTTTTATAAAATTTCTTTAAATATATATTTTTTTTGTTTCTGTCCGGCTGCTTATTAAAAGTTATCAAAAAATAAGGAGACAATTTTCAATACAAAATTATTTTGTTATACTGTGTTCATATACAGTCGACTCCTGATAATTTGAAACTCGTTAATTTCAATCACGCGGTAATTTGAACTGTTTTCCAAGTCCCTTGAAAAGCACTCAATAAATTGAAAAATATCTATGAAATTTGATACCCTCAATAATTTGAAATTATTTGAATGGCATTTTGATCGCCGACTCGCTATAATTTGAATTTTTTGCCTCCACGCTCTATAATTTGAATTATTTTAATTGCTGTGTTTTATGCAAAATATAAAATAAATGAAACAATCATTTATTTTAGTTTTTTGCGATGTGCTACAAAAATGACATCTTGCTCGCCAACGTTCTATAATTTGAAGTTCGGTTATTCTACACTCTTTAATTTGAACTCCTAATGTGATTTTGTTTCTGTTTTTTAAAGAAATTTAAATCGTTTGCATTAGTTTCTGTGCCACGATTTTAGTATACACCACTACAGCGACAGTTGCTGACATAAAAAATTAAATTTCTTTGCTTTGCTTTTTTTTATGAAAACTCTTGTTAATTTGAATTTTTTCTGTCTCTCTTTCGATATTTTGAAGTCTCGTTAAAAGGAAACCTGATTATATGAACTTTTTCTCTGGTCCCTTCAGTTTCAAATAATCAAGAGTCGACTGTATATTGAATTCTAGCCCACTGTGCAGCATGCATTGTTCAACATTTAAAGAAGCGTTAAGTTTGAATTGTATGACTTGTCCCGCAACAAGTTAACATGTCTGGCGTTCTCTTGTATTTTTTTCTTCCTTTTCCTCTTTATATGCTTTAGTATGGATGGCTACTGATAATGACTTTAGATATTGTCACTGATAGTGATGTTGTTTGTTAATACTCGCATCGACTGGCTGCAAATACTAAATTTTAAAGTTGTTAAAGTTTATGCTGAGAAAACTTCTTACAATTGCGCCAACAAAATAATGTTTAACATGAGAATCTAGAACAGAATCTGTAATTGTTTTAAAGTAAATGATGGCTGGTCCAAAAAAATAAAATAAAAAATTCTTTTGAAGGAGAAAAAACCAACGACGTTGCTAAATGGAAAAGTTTTTTAATTACGCTACTACTGGGGGAAAAAATATTTGTTACGCCTTCACTTAAATGTTACATGTTTTAAGCTGCTCTTTAATAACTTTTATTCTTTAATAATTTTTATTTTAATAATTTGAATAAATATATTAATTTGAAGTTTTTTTTTTAAAAGTGTTACTTGTACAACATCAATCGTATAGCAAATACCACAAATAAGACAAAAACTTATATCATTCTGATAACAAACGTTGTCAAAGAAATTTGTCAATATCTTCATTTCATATGTGCTATGACTGATTCCTTCATTGTATTGTTTGATTATTTTCTTCATGTCCCATTTATCTGAATTTGTTTATTTTTTATTTAATATTTTTTTACCACAAAACTTTCAAATTACTTCTTTCACAAATAATCTAAGGCATTCCCATCATAATAGTGCTGCATGCACTAAGAGTAGAACATAATATTATAACTCTTTATCAAGAGAATATCAGCAGTAATCACAAAACATAAAGTAGACCTGATCAACACTTTAAAATAAATTTCCTATGAAATTTTTACTTTAAAGCACACTTGAAGTACACATTAATTTTTGTGAATAAAGCAGTAAGTCTTTACTAGCAGCTCAAAATTATTTCTTTAAAAACAACATTAATTTCAAGAAATATCACAAAATAATTTCTTGCAAATATATTTTATGTCCTTTTTTGGGTAAAGGGTGCATAAAATTCGTCTAAGCTGCCTTCTATTCTCCTACAAATTCTCAGCTGTATGCAATAATTAATCAAAGTATGCACATAATCAGCTATAGATTCTAGTAAAATGATTTAAAATAAATAATTTTAAAAATACTTTTTTTTTCAATTATATATATACCCTACAAAAATAATTGGAGGGTATATTCACTTTGTAATTCCGTATGTAACACAACGAAATGTCCCTCTAAGACCCCATGAAGTATATATATTCTTGATTTGCGATTAAATCCAAGACGATCTAGCCAAATCACGATTCAGTCCAAACGAAAAGAGCCAGGGGCCAAATTACCGCATTCGAAATCGAGCGAAATTTCCATACAATTTAGATACAAATTTTGATCGATATCGAATGCCGTAATTTGCACCCTGACCCTTGAAGTTCGGTTTAGATAAATTTGGAAGGATAGTACAGTTTCAAGTTCGTGAATGGGCAGAAGGAAAAAAGTTCCCCTAACAAGAACTAAACCAACCTCTAAAAAATCACATAATTTTTAAACTTTTTTTTTTTGTAATTTGGTTAAGTAAATCTATTTTTATGTCAAAAAAGATCCAAAGCATTGAACTTGCAACCAGAAAATCAAAATAAAAAACATTTTTGGATATCGCCCCCTTTAGTGCGCATTGACGTGAGATATTCACCCCCATCATGAACAACAAGGGGAATTTTTGTTCACATGAAATTTTTATTCCACTCGAAGGGAATGGTATCGTGAATCTCCCGTGAGAAATTATTCCCGCTATCAGTTCTCAGTGAATGCAACAAAAAAAACAGAAGAAGAAGAAAACAACATGAAAAATCAAAGAATTTGTGTTGAAACATTTAAGTTTATGCAATAATTTAAAAAAAAATTAAAAGTAGTATGACTAAATATTTGGTAGTGAAATAATTTGGACACATTTTGAAAACCAGACAAAACAAATTAAAAATATTCTTACCCCCTTATTCATAAAAATTTTGAGAGTCTAATAACATCGTAATAAAACAATATTTCATATAAAATTTGATCTATTACACTCTTTTAAGGCTCTCATAATTTTTATGAATAAGGGGGTTAATCTTTAGAATTGGAGCAACAAGTTTTACAAAGACCCATTCAAAAAATATGAGTTTTTGTCTTATTAAAGGCTCTTGCCCCTAAAATAAAATTTCTAAACTCTAATAAGTATTCGAATTATAATAGAAAATACTTCCATTTTCTACTCTATTCCCCACCAAAAACTAAGTGAATATATTAAAGGGAAAAGTGAAAAAACTCCCGTGTAAAAAATCATTCACGATCAGAGGAATTTAATTTTAGAGTGAAATCATTCACGGGGAATTTTTTCATGATTGCAATTTTTTTTTTAACAACTTTAATTATTACGCTAAGAATTATTATTCAAGCTCAAGTTCATATCCACGAATTTAAAAAATATTTATTATTTAAAAATTTGTATTAAATTAAAATTTTTGACATTAAATTAACAATTGCGTTGTAACAATAAAAAATCACTCAACAAATAAATAAAAATTGTTTTTTATATTAATAATTACACTATATTTTAGTAAGAAAATTTAATTACTGTGATGAGATAAGCAGATGACAGTTTCTAAATTTAACATATTAAAACATTTCGAAAAAAAAAATAAATAAATTATAATAACCAAACACAACCAGTTGAAGATTCCAAATTAAAATTTTATTACAACTTTTTTTTTAAATGAAATCCAGTTTCTAACAAACACTCACACACACACACTCAAATCATAACATGTTTGATAAGTAATTTATTTAAACAAAAATTAACAAAAATTTAACTTTTTTTTTGTTACAAAAAACCAGAATAACAACCAGCCAACAGCAAACGACAACAGCCACATCTTCAAAATTCTCCATTTGCCTAACAAGAATTTTAGTATGCCGTTGGTTATTTTAAGAAAAATCTAAGAATGTAACTGTTAATTTAAGCGAGTATCTTAAGCGAGTATAAAAGCCAGCACTAAACACAACAAATACAAGTATAAAAAACTAGCACTCTTTAGCACCCACCAGTTGAAGCAGCCACAAAAAAAAAAGAAAAAATAAATAAAAAAAAGAACTGGTTAGAATTGTAGCATCTGCATCAAAAAACAAAATGCTCTGCACAAACTCAGTCACTAACCGGTACCATTAAATGTTAGAGAAGGTTTTCTAAAAAAAAAACCAAATATGATCTGAAGCCACAAACCAAAAAGCTCTGGTCAAGTTAAATGACCAAAGTTTGTTACTTTTTCCATAGGCCATTTTGCAGCTACAACTTCAACTATTTCATGTATTTGCAGTTAGCGCTTTAAAATAAAATAAAAGTCATGTCTGGGTATTTGTTTTTGTTTGCCTTAAACTGAACGAATGAGGAAATCATACACACACACAACATCAACTTCCTTTCGGCTGTATGTCTGTACTAAATCATTTAGTCAAGGCAAAGCAAAAACAAAACTGTTTCGGTAGATAACTAACTGTTCTTTTCTATGGTCTTTTAATTTTTATTTTTTTATGGCTCTACGAAATGATAAATGTTTGGCACTTTTCAAGTTTTTTGTAATTAGACAAAATGTACGAGTATTTGATGGTTGTTTCCTTTAATGAAAATTAACAATAATAAACACTCACACAAAGAAAAGTGTTTCTGTGAAGGTGCGTGTATGTGCATAATTAGCAGCTTTAAGTTTTACACTGAAAGGAAAACCTTTTCACATAGTTTTTGTTGTAAGAGTAGCATTTAGAATTATACTGTAGGTCACTTTTTTATAAAAGTAATTGAAATTTTTTATTATCGAATTTTTTTATTACTAAATTTTTATAAAAAAAATATAATTTTTCTGTTAAAAATTTTTAAAAATATTGTTATACTAATTTTCATTTTAATTATTGCACTGCAGAAGATATATATCCAGAGGATGTTGAATTATTACCCCTTATTCCGTAACTACTTGTCAACGTCACGTCAAAGCAATTTCGAAAATAGGACACCTACAAATTCCTTGTGGACAACAATTAACTACTTCTGAGATCTTCTGACTACTCTCTTGGGTGGTGAATATAGCACAGAATGTGCTAGAAATTAATAATTTCTGAAGAGAATGAGTACAGAAATTTTCCAATTTTGATATTGTCTCAACGTGATGTTGACAAACAGTTACAGAATAAAGAAGATTGAATAATAAGAAATTTCAATTTCTTTTATAAAAAAGGGAACTAAAGCTTAATAACAAAAAAAACATTGAACATCTAAAGGTCGAAGAATCACCAATGAAATCATCAGAATTAGAAATTTTTACAATCAAGTGCCAGCAAAATACTTTTGTAAAACTATAAAATTGGTATTTTTAAAATGAAAGGAGTCAAGCAAAATCATAAACTCAAAAAGCTGATTTTGAAGCAATAATATCAGTCTAGTTAAAAGAGTAGAAAAGAAAAATAAATCAAACAAAATAGATTCATCTCGAATTAAATTTTTTATTGTTGCTTCTTTTTAAATTTCATAGTTTTGTAGATTTTACCTTTTGTAATTCTCAAACGGTTTAGGGCAAATGGTGAATAAGTTATGAACTTTTTCTCTTTTTGCGATTAGATTCTAAAACCTTCTGATGATTCGGTGTAAGAGCAAATAAAATGCAGGCATATAGATGAAATTAAACCTTAAGAAACAAAACATATTTTTAAAAAAGTAACTGAGCATTAAGTAAAAAAATTACATTAAAAGCATAAAAAATTGATATGCCACTTATTATTGAATTTTGTGTATTTCTTTTATTATTTTGTATATTTCTTTTATTACTTTTATTATTTTCCGGATTGAATGTTATTTTAATTTGGTGCAAGTGGCAACTCTGACATGTAACAGCTGTTACATACTCATGTGATTATTGCGATTATTGAAAGTCGATTATTAAACGTCTTCTGATATATCCTCTGGACTGAAGCCAAATTTGACAAAAATATAGGGTGTCTCAGTAAAAATCCCTCTTCTGGATTGAATGTTATTTTAATTTGGTGCAAGTGGCAACTCTGACACGTATCAGCTGTTACATACTCATATGATTATTGCGATTATTAAAAGTTTGGACTGAAGCCAAATTTGACTAAAATGAACTGTATCTCAGTAAAAATCCATTTTATAAATTTAGTGTTATTTTTTAAATTTTTTTATTTTTTTTATTTATTTTTTTTATTTTATTTTTTTTATTTTATATTTTTTTTATTTTTTTTTTATTTTATTTTTTTTTATTTTATATTTTTTTTATTTTTTTTTTATTTTATTTTTTTTTTATTTTATATTTTTTTTATTTAATTTTTAATTTTTTTTTTTTTTGTGCAAGAGGCAACTTTGACATTCTCGTATAATTATTTCGATTATTAAAAATGGGCCGCTCTACGAAAGAACAACGCGTTATAATTGTGTAAACTTTTCACAAAAAATTGGAAAATTGTGCTGAAACCACATTCGTTAACTACGAAAAAATTTCCAGTCAAGAAAGTTCATCTGATACATCAACCATTCGAGGAGTGGTCAAAAAAATCGACTCGGTTATGGACAGTAAGACTCCTCCAGTGCATCAACGTAAGCAAAGATGCTGCAAAAGAATGTCGCCAAAAAAAACTTCAATTTGACAATTTAACATCTCAACAACTTTTGGTAAAATAACTCAACCATCATGCAAACAAAACTCATCTAGGTCAGGATTTCAAACCAGCAGACCATAGAAAGCGCCAACAATTCCTTAATAGAACTGAAGTCAATGACAACTTTTCGAGAAAAAAAACCTCTTATGAAGCGTATTTCTAGGTGAACGAATTCTTGAATATAAAACATATGAATGAATGTTCGAATTTGGGGCTCAGAAAATTCTGATGCCAACTGGCCATCAAGATCAAGAGATTCAATACCGTAATATGTTTTTCGTTGGGTTTCTGTGATATCTCGGACTTATGCGAATAAACTAGAAATAATTGCTGATCTCAAATCGGAGATCCAAAGCATAATTGATGCAATACAGCAACAAATCCTCGATAAAATCTTAGAAAATTTTATGAAAATATTGATGGCCCGTCATCCGTGGGGGCTATTTTATGGATATTTTGTTTCATAATTAATCGCAGCATGTCTTTATTACAATCTAGTAAAAAAAAATCGCAAAAAATAAGTGTTTTTTTTTGTTTTAAATTGAAAAAGTGGGTTCCTACTGAGGCACCCTTTATTACTTTATCCAATCATTTCCCTTTTACATTTGCTGCCTCTACATGCTGGAACATTTCCTTGCTGGCACATTACAAAGCAAGTCAAGCCGAAACTCGTCATTATATGTAATATAATAATATCAGCTTTTGAAATTGTATTAAGAAAGGATTGAGTAATTATACAGTGACACAATCAATTTCATTGTACGTGAGCAAAAAAAAAAATAATCCCTCTTATTCTGTAACTATTTGTCAATGTCACCTCAAGACAACATCAAAATCAGGACACTCATTATGGACGAAAATTAATTACATTTGACTGGCCGTGAATATTCTCTAAGGCCTTTTCTATATCGAGATGCTGTTAGAAGTTGTCAATTGCTGAAGAAAGCGCGAACAGAAATGTCATATATTTCATGACGTTGACGAATACTTACAGAATAAGATGGAATAATATTTAGTTATTAATGAATATATTTGAATTTATATTAAAATAAAACTCAGCATAACAATGAAAAAGGTATAAAAAAATGTTTTCTGTTTGAAAAGCCTTTAAAATAATTTTTGCTGCAGAAGTGCCTTAACAAGAAAAAGAGCTCACATATTGTTTCGCAATTTCCCAAACATACACTATTTTGCTAGACACACATATACACACACACGCACATGATCACAACTCATTGAAAGCACTTAATAAAAAGTCTTGTGCCAACGCGTTTGTTTGCATCTTAAAAAACCGTTTAAAATTCCTCATAATTTTGCCATTAATTTAAATATCTCCTTAAAGCAATTCAAACATTTCAGTTACATTGTTTGCACAGTTGTTGACAAACAAAACATGTGGTTAAACCGCAACTAGACACGGCTACTAAATGCCAGAACAAGTACAAGCCAAGATCATTGCCCGCTGAGAAGGACTCGGACATGGCAAGGGACACATACTAAATCAATACGAGTGCAACGTTTTATTTAATAGTCAAACAAATAATAAAACGTTGTTTGCTTTTAAACAATAATTCATATTACTTTGTTGCGCGCTTATACTCTTTCTTTAAGCTTGCTTTTCTTGTTCTTTTTCTCCCACTTTTTAGTTGCTATTAACAATAAGGCTAAAACAAACAAACGAACAAACAAATTTTTATATAAATAATTTAAGTTAAAATCCTTTTTATGATCTGCTTAAACGCTGGCTGGCTGGGCCATTAAGATTTGTATTTTTGTATAGAGTTGTTCACATACATATGTACCACTCCGACAAGAAGTGTACACTCACTCGTATGTGGAAAAATTGAAAAGAATTGTGATGTAGATGGAGATCAAAAAAATGTAGACAAGATAGAAAAAAAAACAGGAAAACAAAAAGAAAAACGCGGACCAAGCAAAATAACAATCTGTGAAAAATAATAAATTGCTGCAGCAATGAGCCCGACGATTTTGCTTCTTCTGTTGCTGTTAAGCTGATTTTTATTTGCTTTCATTTTTCTTAACATAAATGCTTACTTTACTTGATATATTGTTGAAGTTGTTAAGATTTACAACCCTTTTGTATTTTTGCCAGGGATTAAAAAAAAACAAAACTTTAAAAACTAAAACGGTTTCAACAGAAAGCGTTGCAACGACTGTTTATAAACCCTTCCCCAGTTGCATAGTGTTTTTTGTTTTGTTTTTTTGTTCTTTAAATTTGTTTCTTTGCAATTTAATTTTCGTGCTTTAACAAGTGTGGCAAATGTCATGTGTGTGTATGTGTGTGCGTGTGTGTGTGTGTGAAGGCAAATTTAAGCCAATTTAAGCAAGTCAGCAAACAAAAACCCTAAAGATGTGGCAAAACTCTAAGCAAGCGCCTTTTTGGCACGCATAAGTGATTTGTAACTAAATTTTGTTTTATTTCTTTATTCTGTTTGTTAATGTTTGCAACTAGACAACAACAACTACAACGAAACAGAAACCATTACAACATGTTGGAGTTTTGAAAATTGCATTGTTTAAACTGTTTGTGGCTGGGCTTTGATCTTTTAAAATTTTGTTTGTAGTTTAAATGTTGTTCTTGTAAAATATGTGTACGAAATTGATTGTGGTTGCTGACCGCTGGCCGCTGGCTGTTGTTGGCTTCACTTTTATGCATGTTAAAGCCTCTGACATAATTGAGACATTATCGAACTATTTAAATTTATATTTAATATAATTGATTAGTCAAGGTCCAGTTTACAGCGTAATATATACAAAATAAAGTATGTCTCTTAAGTCTTTTATTAAGTACCTGTTGGATTCTCTCTCTTCTCTGTCTCGGACAGATACAGAAAATAAATAGTCAGTGCGGTAATAACAAAAATTCAATGAAGTAAAAACTGCCTGCAGCATAATTGCTACCAAAGCCGTTCGTATTAATCAATTTTGTTTTATTAAAAGCTGTACCAAAATTAGTCTTATATAGGGTTTTTAGAGTGTCACAACACCAGAGCAACGCGCGCAAATTGTTGAAATTTTTAATCAAAATAATTGTTCTATTCGTCAAACTCATCGTGCACTTCTTGCATTTTATGGCGTTTATAATCGTCCTTCAGAGCAGCTAATTCGAAGAACAATAGATCGTTTGACGACCAAATTTATTGTCACTGATAAAGTCCAAATCTAATTAAAGACTAATAGTGTCCTACCGAATATTCGGTTTCGACAAAAATTCATGTTCTGCCAAAGTCTGGGGCCAAATTACGGCATTCGATATCGATCGAAATTCGTATATAAATTGTATTGGAATTTCGTTTCGAATCGAATGGCGTAATTTAGCTCCTGATAAAATCTAATTACAGATTGAAACTGTCCTACGGAATATTCGGTTTCGACATACATATATGATATTCTGCCAAAGTCCATTGGTAGACCAGAGTAATTTATATTGAAAAAAATCATTTTCTTAAATTATGTATGAATTTCATTAGTCAAACTTTCTTATGTAAATTATATTACAGGATATTAATGTTTTTCAACGGGCTCAAGTTCAAATCTGCGACACTGCAAATTATATTATTTTACATTTTGCATAAAACACAGCAATTAAAATAATTCAAATTATAGAGCGTGGAGGCAAAAAATTCAAATTATAGCGAGTCGGCGATCAAAATGCCATTCAAATAATTTCAAATTATTGAGGGGACCAAATTACATAGATATTTTTCAATTTATTGAGTGTTTTTCAAGGGACTTGGAAAACAGTTCAAATTACCGCGAGATTCAAATTACCGTGAGTTTCAAATTATCAAGAGTCGGCTGTATATGAACACAGTATAACAAAATAATTTTGTATTAAAAATTGTCCCCTTATTTTTTGATAACTTTTAATAAGCAGCCGGACAGAAACAAAAAAAATATATATAAAGAAATTTTATAACACTTAAAAATATTTCCAATCCCTAAAAAGACATTTGCTTAAAAAAACAATGGCGAAAGCAAATCAAATTTGTTTGAATTTTTGTAAACGAATAAATCAAATATATGGACATATAGAAATTTTGGTTGATTGAATTCTATTTTACTTGAAAATTTATTTTAATCGTTCCATTAGTATGAAAAAGATGCCATAAAAATCAATTAACTTTTTTTATCAACCTCTTTCCCATCGCTTTTTAATTCTATTTTAGTATTCCAGTTTTCTTTTACATAAATAATTTTTGTTTAAAAAATTCTTTCAAATTACTAATATACATCTTAACTGCATTAAATAAAACATCTAGGGTAATAAAACACAATAAAATACAGCTACATCGAAGAAAACTATCAACAGAAAAGAAAAAACTATCCCACTAATTTACCGCGCGCTGCCAGTGTCTCAAGTTCTCAGATAAAATTCAAAAACTTTCAGTTGCCAGCACATAAAATATTCTTTAGAATTTGGGTTGATTTCATAGTTATTATGACTATCTAATTAATAACAGTTCCTTATTTGAAAGATGAATGTTAGTTATAAAGAACCGTTAATATTGTGTTGCAGGTTTTGCTCTTAAGTCTTTTGTTTTGCCTTGTGTTGTTTGGTATTTCTATTTGCATCTTTTATTAATAACAATAATAATAATAATAATGGCTTTTCATCGCTCTACACTCGTACATAAATCCAATTGTTTTATTTACATTCTTCTCTTAAGTTTTATTTCACTTTTTATATCTATTATAATGGGTGTTAACACAACAACAGCAACAACCTTTCTATAGAACACAAAACAACGTCTTTTTTATTTAGCTGCAAGCCTTTCGGCCATAGTACAACATTTGAGCTGTAAAAGAAAAATCGTTTGCTTTTCGAATGAAACTGTTAAAAGCCGGAATGTTTAATATTCTTTTGTCCAGTGCACTATTTACACTTCCTTGTATGTTGAAATTCGTTACAAGACTAGAGCCATCAAAATCTTTGTATAAAATCATAATAAAAATATTTATGGGAAAGAAAATATGTTTACAAGACTTGCAACAATAAAAATTTCAACAACACACCCAAACGGTCGTCTTTACATGTAAAAGATAATTTGCCAGGTTTTTTGTCTCGGTTTTTTTATTTTTAAATTTTTTAAAGAATAAGAAACTCTTTTACGAGGTCGGTTGCAAAAACTAAGAAACTTACGAAGGAATATTTTGCAAAAATTTTTCCTTAATAACATGATCATACTACAAGATCGCGCTTATAATAAAGCTGGATTACATTGAAACGGTTGTGCTTTAAAGCAGAATGATCATGTAAAATTTATTTAAAAGCCTTCCAGCCCACAGTATTTCATTGGTCCATAAAATACATTTTTGAAGAATGTCTTAAATTAATTTTGATTCAAAAAATTTTTATTTTTTTATTACATTTGAATGCTGTGAAAGTCTCAAAGTATGAGAATCAATAGAATCACGCTAGAAATGCTGGAAAAAGCTTTTAATTGTTATTTACTTCTTTGAAATCATAAAACGTTCATTCTAAATAGGAAATACATAAAATTATAGGTATGAAATGAACATCGACATACAGATTAAGGAGTATAAACATAAAATAGAAATGATCTAGTTCAAAGATCACTAATAAATAAGAGAATTGCTTAACGCTTCTAATGACCATCAGTACAGACAGTGGAGTTGTAATGCTAGGCCAGAAATTCAGAGAGAAGAACAGTCCTCACGGGAGCACACAAGACAATATATTCACATAATATTGGTGCGGTATTCTTGTGCTCCTTTATACATAAACGAGACAGAGATGAATCCTCTAGATCACTTTTCCTGGCAGAAAATCCTAATTGTAGCCGTCGAGCAGCAATACCCGATTAAAATGGAAGGCCATGCAGGGCTTAGATATCTTGACTGCCGTTTTCTGCAGGATCTGGACTGCTTCAGAGACGCCCCACTGGCTGTCTTGTTAGGCTTTGTGAGAACTTCTGAATGGTTCTCAGGTCAGGAACCTTTCGAAGGCCGTTAGCTCCAGTAGGCTTCAGAGTGCCTCCGAGTGTTTGCGAACAGTCATTTTTAGTCTAACTTATCTCTAGCGCACAGGATAATTTCGAGTAGAATGATAAGAAATAAAGTTAGAAAAAAGTTGCAGGTAGCAGCCGACATATTCTAAAACAATCTTATAGGTAAAGGGTTTCATGAACGAAACCTTGTCTACTCTCATGCCCGGAGAAGAAAAGTGAACCTTTTCTTTGTGCCAGATGCTTAACCGCTCTTATCAGTGCAGTGTCCACTGACCAGAGTATCCTACAAGAGAGCTAACGACCCATAACTGAATTATCAGCGGCGGCCAATTATATGCTACCTCATTTCCAATATAGGCCAATTTTAGTTACCTTCTTTAGTCTCTAAACAAAGCAATCGAAACAAGTAAAAACGTTATATTCGACCGGGTCGAATCTTAAATACCCTCCAAATATTTAGTAAGTGAATTTGATATGTTTAACTTGGTGGGACAGAGTTCCTTTATATAATATCGTACGTCAACGCCCACTAAAGGGGGCGGGGTTCAAAAATATACAATATCATGTTTTCCACAGACGAACGTATGGGCATTGCTAGACCGTCTTAGACTTCATCACAATTCTCTTTGGAGGCTATAAAAACTGTATTTTGGCGGGGTCGCTCTGGCAAGGGCTGTGGGGGAAACATTTCACCTTTGTCATAAAACTCTAAAAATAAATGCTTGGTATAATTATATACAAAATTAAAATTTCTTTTTTTTGATAGGGTCATTTAGAGGGCAAAGGGGGAGAGAGGGTAGGGCAGAAACAGATACACATAAAACTGTAAAAATAAATGCTTGGGATGATTATACACAAAATAAAAAAAAAATTATATATATTTTTAATAGGGTCATTTAGCGGGCAAAGGGGGAGGGGGTAGGGCAGCAACAGGCAGTCATAAAACTCTAAAGATAAATGCTTGGGATGATTATATACAAAATTTAAAAAAAAAAAATTTTTTTGGTAGGGTCATTTAGGGGGCGAAGGGGAAGGAGGGGGTAGGGCAGAGTAGTACCAGGTTTCGTCTCAGCTTCGTCATTAAAGCTTAAAAGTGTTATTTTTAAGGAATGTAGGCTTAAGTAAAAGAATTTGTTAAATTTTTATGCTATTTTTGCCTATAATAACGCCCACTAAAGTGGGCGGAGTCAAAAAATATTTTTATTTTATTTAATGGCTCCAAGTTTAAGACGTTGGACCGTATTTGACATAAAAATATATCATTTGCTTAACAAAATAACCAAAAAACTTTAAAAATTATGTTGTTTTTTCTGGGTTTGTTTAGTTCTTCTTAGGGGAACTTTTTTCCCTCTTGCCCGATTTAGCCCATCTTCGAACTTAACATGCTCTAAGTTTTAAATATATTTATGCCAAATTTCAAGAGTCTAGCTCTTTTCGTTTGGACTGAATCGTGATTTCCACAGACGGACGGACGGACGGACGGACATGCTCAGTTCGTCTTAGATTTCATCACTGATCAAGAATATATATACTTTATGGGGTCTGAGATGGATATTTCGATGCGTTACAAACGGAATGACAAAGTGAATATACCCTCCAAATTCTTTTTTGGAGGGTATAAAAAGCCTGGAATGAAGTTTTCGTGAAACAAAAGCTTTCAAAGCTGATGAAATAGCTAAAAGCGCCCTCTTGGTAGAATTTCCCAGGTTTACGAAAATTCTTAGTAGCCTTCTTCAGATCTATAAAAGTTCTTATGTTGATTGCCAGAATCTGCTGGTAATCCATGAGGTATTTGCCCGTTGCCACAAACAATCCCCATTAGGTTCATAGATCACCAATCCAACACTCTATGAGTTACCTATAACTATAAGTAAATCATCAATAGCGGACTCTAGCCAAACCTCAGTTTCCTAACCCTATCCTTTGGATTGCCTGCTACATAGAGTATACAGGATCGACGATTATCCCCTGCCAGATTACAAAGAAGACTTCTGAAAATGCATCAGAAAAGCAGCCTCCGATTCACACCATTTTGAGATAACCAAAATGGTTATAAGTTCAACTCCAACCTCAATTACAACCTCAATGTGAAGTGTTAAACATAACCTCACTACCCTATTAGCAGGGAGGCCTTCCATGCTCTGGATTCTGATCGGTTTACAAATGCCCACTACTTATCGAGTATAAAGTTATAGCTATAGTATAGAGCGGCGGCTGATTGCTAGCCATTCTAGCCTCGTTAGGCAAGTGAGAGTGGAGGTTTCGGAAGTAGAGGTTGTGGGAGTTGAGGTCGTGCGTACGATTTCGTTTTAAGACTCTGGTCTGTTTCATTTTGTAACTATTCTCAGTTGTTGACGTTATAATATAATTTGACTTACTATATGTTTAGGTTCGGCTTCGGCAAAAATGATGTTCGGCCAATGTTCGGTGTTCGCAATTTCTACCGAATACCGCAAGTTTTTTATTGACTTACATATTTATTATCATGTTCTTTTATGATATTTCTAAAATTTTTTTGTGTTTTAAACAAATAAATTATTAAAATAAAACAGTTTGGCTGAACTTTGTAAAATTTGACTATTTTCGGCTTGGCGTTCGGTCAGAAAAAGGACATTCGGCCAGACCTAATATTTTGTAAAGTGAAGGGAAAGAAATCACAGTTTTTTTTTCTTTTAAATAGATAATATATTTTTACTCCCTGGTCGCTGGCAATAATTCTAAAACCACCTTCCTAAATTTCTTAGTTCTTTACAAAAGCTTTACATATTTTTTTTCCCTTTTGTACTTCTGCTTTAATGCATTTTTGCTTTTATCTAGTTTTGTCTATCAGCTAATACACGCTTTAAAAAATATACATATACATACAGCCTGAGTATAATCATGATAAGACAACAAACACAGTAAATAATAACACAAAAGGTCCTTTTGCTTAGATGGGCCTCATTTAAAACTTTGGTAAGAAGTTTATGGACTGGCAGATTTTACAGGCGTCATAAATATGCTTAAGTAAATAGTATAATAATATTGTGGCTTTATGGTTTTATGCCACAGCAATGATTACTTAATTAACTTGATTTGTAAAAGGTTTTGGCCGAGTACATGCAGCGGCCACGTCTTGATTTAATCATGCACTTAATATAATTTAACTTAATTGGCAAATATTTTACAGCCGACTTTGTTTTCTAATTAAATGTTAAATAAACCTGTCTTCTTTATTTTGCCTTCTCATTAAGCCTGTTTCAAAGTATCATCTGACAGAATAATAATTTTCTATATAAATAAAAATTATCTAAATTCTTTTTCATTCGAAATGAGTAATAAAATTCCAATACTTTTTTTTTCTTGTTCAAACTCTTTAATGAAAACATGTCAAGCAGTACTCAGAGATTCTGTGTTGTTATGCGATGATATCACACTTGTTTTGGCGTTGGGGTTTTTCATGTTCATTTTAAATTGTGTATGAAACTGACATACATTTGAACGAAACTTGTCTTACCATTTAAAAAATACTGTTTATACAATTTGAAAAAGTTGAAAAAATCAGTTTTTGTTACAAAAAAAAATATTTTAACAAAAAAAACAACCAACTTATGTTAATCGGCTTGTCTTTATCAGTCGTGTTGGTGCATTTGTTTTGACTACTTATTCATAATTTCAAGGATGGCTGTCTTCTTGACAACAATAAAGGTGTGTTCTTTTCCATGCCTCTTAGTGAATTTTCGCTATAGGCCTTCGTAATTGATGTTTATATATTTCTTAGTAAATTCTTTTTAAAATATTACGCCGTCTGGCATGTAAATGCACAGCTTGATTGAGGATTTTGCAGCATCTAACAGTAGTTCTGAACGATCACAATGCTATTAATAACTCAGATCTTTAACTTTTCAAATAATGAAAATAAGCTTTTGAAGTGGATAAACAATCACGCAAGTAAGCAAAATATGATGGACATGATTTAAGCTTCAATGTGCAAATAATAAGTAAAAGTTGGGTGCAGACCTCACACTGAATGTCTACCTCAGACACGTCATTTGTTTTACATCTGAATTGTAAAATTTTTCACTGCAAAAGATATACATGGCATGTGCTAGCTTTAAAACAATGATTCTCTAAGCCAAGAGCTAAAATTTAAATGACATCATGTTTCATTTTATTTTAACAAATTATCTGATATATAAAAATAAAATAAAGGGTGCCTCAGTAAGAATACACTTTTTAATTTTAAAATTAAAACACTTATTGTTTGAGGTAATTGTTATATTTTTATTGGATTGTAAAGAAGACATGATCCGATTAAGTTTGGAATAAAATATCCATCGAATGGCTACCACGACTCTGATGGCCATTCATCTTATCATAAAACTTTCGGTGACTTTTTCATAGAGATGTGGCTCTATCTCGGATTCGAGCACAGAAATGATTTCCGGTTTATTCCTCAAAAGCAAAAGAAAAAAATCACAAAGTATTAAATCGCATGATCTCGATGGTCGGTTGACATCAGACTTTTCTCAGAGAATTTGTTCGGCAAATCGTTGGCTGCATGCGGGATGTGGAAGGTGGCATGTCATTCAGATCCATGCCGCCCAGTTGAGACCACAAGAACTCTGCGTTTATGTTCCTGCAACGATGCCATTCACAGTCACTGCAATTTCGACCTCATTTTCAAAAAAAGTCAGGACCAATCATACCTCCCGACAAAAAGTTCCTAGTTTTTTTTCTAATGGAGTCCAAGAGGATTTTCTTAGTTCCAAATTCAAAAATTTAATCTTTTTAGAGTTACGAAGCTATTCAGATCAAAATGCTGTTCATGGGAGATGATTTTTTTTTATTTTGAAATTGGAATTTGATCTATTACACACTGAACGAATTGCCCCGCGCTTTCAATAATCTGCTCGTTTAAGCTACTGAGTAATCTGAATTTTGTAGGCATGCAGTAGGAGGATATTTTCGGAAAAATTTTCTGTGTGTGGTGTTTCATGATATTTAAAGTCACATTAGGTTCGTACACCCATCCAGATCTCACTTTAAACTCCTGCAGTCTAAGAGTTGACCACTATGGATCAAAGTAGAAAATAAATAGCAAACGGGAGCCAAACCTCAGTTTCCTCACAATGTCCTTTGCACTAACCTCCGGTTACACAGAATATACAGGATCGGCGACTACCCTCTGCCAGATTACAAAGAATAATTCTAAAAATCCATAATAAAAGCAGCTTCCGACGCACACCATTTTATGAAAATCACAATAGTTATAAGTCCAACTACAGCCTCACGTACAACCTCAATGTTAAGTGTTAAACGTAACCTCACTATCCTACTTGCAGAGGCCTTCCATGCTCTGGATTCTGATCAGTTTACAAATGCATACTAGTTATCGAGTACAAAAAGGTGCTGCTGTGGCTGATGAGTAGCGATGCTAACCTATTAGGACAGAGGTCGTGGGTTCAATTCCCGCCAAAGATCTCGGATGTTGGTGAGGTTTTCACAATGAAACCTCCTAGAGCCAAGTGGGCTGGATTTGTTAATCAAAACAAATCCAGCATTGCCTGCGCAACCTAACCTATTGAGTGCAAATACTACAGAGAATAGTGCCTCGTTAGGCTAGTGGGAGAGACATTTAAAGTTGTTGAGATGCTTTCTACAACACTCTCATTTATAGCAGTCCTACTGTTCATAGCCGAGCTACCGATTCGAATTCTCCTGATCAGCATTAGTACACGGTTGTGTTAGTTGCTGCCGCTCTGATTCAGTGACAAAGGCATAGCACTGGTCACTGAACAATTACTGACAGCGATTAACACTATCACGATCCGCTGGAGTGCTGATCCTATTATTAAAAATATCACACACTGATCACCCAATACAGGAGCCATTATTTGGTATGCGCAGACAAGAAACCCTTTAACATAAAATTAGTACCCGTTAACTAGAAGATCCTGGGAAAAGCGCATAAATACCACATTGAGCTCTAATAATAGACAACCAGTGATGCCATGATTTTTCAGCTTTAGCATTTCTTTGTAGCGGCCTCGATATCAGCGCTGATTCCTCTAAAATTTTAATTAATCATGCAAAATCTTAATTAAAAATGCATCTTTTTTTCTTAAAACTCAACAACTCAATTAGTGGTGGCGCTCCTAATACCTGTACGAAATTTTTCCATTATCTGATCTTTATAGTAAAACAAATAGTTTTTTTTTTAAAGAAAAACACTATAAATAAGCAAACAAATAAATGAGCGCAAAGAAATCTTAATATTTCAGCATGAGACACATACTTGCATTTAGTATTTGTCCGTGTCTATTTAATTCAAATAACACATATTTGAAATTCATTGGCTTAAAATACCAAAAGCGATCTAACAAGACACATGCGTCTATCTGAATTTGTTTATAACTTGTAGATTTTTTGGTCAAAACCACTCAAGACAACTGCATTTATTTGCCAAACAACCAGCCAATGCAACCAAACCCAACACACACACACTCACACACAATTGCTTATAAATATTTTTCTTTTCAGCCTAAAAGCAAAAAAAGAAGCATGTTTGGTTGCAAATCAATGTCTAATGCACTTTTCTGCCTGTTGCAAACAGGCTCAATGCAAGCAGGAAAATATTAAGAACAACTGCAGCAAGAAAAAGAGTTTAAAGAACAAATAAACAACAACAAGAACAACAGCACTCACGATTGGCATTAAAGAATTCTTAAAATACAGCATTTTAGAAATAAATTAATTTTATAAAAAAAAATTCTATAAAATACATAAATATAAGTAAGAAAGTAAATAATGGCAAATAAAATATTAAAACGCGTAAAATTTCCGGTTTTACTAGATTCAGCAAATAGAAATATGAAGAAGAGAAGTCAGTATTTATTTGAGTTGAAATAAAATGACAACATGTAAGCAGAAAATAAACAAACACTGATAAAGGAGGAAAAAAATACAATCAGACTACGAAAGCAATCCCAAAATTAGCCGGTCAGTTTTATGCACTATTTTGGACTAATTAATTTTGGACAATTTATTTTTTTAATTGACACAACACTTAGGGGATGACGCCTACATAAACAGTGCATTGCACCGGAACTAGAAAGGAGGGGATAGTATTGAGAGGACAAATGCAGATAGCTGAAAAGACAGAGACTTTTTTAGTTATTTTAATATTTAATGAAATACTTAAAACGCCACTAATCAAGCCGTTCAACAGGTGCACATACACATACACACACACGGGCACATATTTACACAGTAACACCTTCTCAGGAGCAGTCAGAAAAACTTCCTAAGAACTCCAGACTTCGAGATCTGGTTAAAACTTTTTTTTTTTTTTGTTATACGGGTTAAGATTCCCGATAATAGTCTATTTTCTTATCTTAGAAAAATATTAGTCCTGCACTGGAGAATATTTCCCTCATTTCCTTTTTTTGTATTAATTTGGCTTTTTATAGAGCGACACAAGTTTAAATCATAATAAAACAAAGAAATATATTTTAAATACCCATGAAACAGGGTTTATTGGAAAGAATGTTTTATGGCGCGTAGAAGGATCGATCTGGAACACCAATTTTCAACACCCAAAACAATCTTCCATAAAGTAGAAGGATACAACCCCAGTTGCGGACAACAACGGCGACGAATTGATTGATGAGGATCATCTTCAATGTTTTCCTGTACAGCGGCTACAGCTTCTTCAGTGCGCGTCTCACTGGATGCTCATTATTAGTAACAGTAAATGTGGTCCGAATAATACTCCCGATCTATTGTTCTTCGAATTAGCCGCTCTAAAGGACGTTTATGTACGCCATAATATGTAAGGAAGTGCACGATGAGTTTGACGAATAGAACAATTATTTTGATTAAAAATTTCAACAATTTGCATGAGTTGCTCTTGCGTTGTGACACTCTAAAACAAAAAACACGCTTTACAACACAAGAAAAGGAAAAAAGGAATTTGGAATAAAACATTTTGTAGAGTGTTCAATGCTGAACTTTGCCAGGATGAGTATGATTAGGATAATAGGGATAGTCCCTTAAAAGAATTAATCGATTATTGGTGGTTTTAAGATCTTTAAAATTTTGAAACAGTAATTTAATAGCAAAAGAAAGAAAATTAGGAAAAGGACTGAGAAATAGGAATTTCTCTCCTTTGAATTGATTTCAATATCTATAAAAAATTATAGAATTTTTGGTTAAAAGTTAAAAAAAATAAAACAAATCTTTTATTAATTCCTAAGCATTTCAACCAAATCATACATATTTCTAAAAGATCGCTGTAAACTATTAAATTGTATAATAAAATGATCTGATTCCGTTTCTATTGATTATATTTGCCAAATTGCTCTTCTGCTTGTTTTAGTTCTAGAATTGTTATTTTGGCTTATGTTGTCGTTTTTGCCGTTTTGTAATGAATAACATGAATTTTAATATTTAAAAATTGATTAGTTTGTAGAACAATAGAACCAATCGATTAATCGATTAATTTAAAATTAATCGATTAATCGATTTTTTTAATTAGTCTATTATTCGATTATTTTAAAATTGATCGATGCATCTATTATTTTAAAATTAATAGATTATTTTAAAATGAATCGATTATTTTAAAATTAATCGATTTTTTTTAAAGTAATCGATTAATGTATTATTTTCAAATTGATCGATGCATCTATTATTTTAAAATTAATCGTTTAATCGATTATTTTAAAATTAAACGATTAATCGATTATTTTAAATTTAATCTATTAATCGATTAATTTAAAATTAATCGATTAGTCGAGAACTCCAAAAATAATAAAATGCCTCACCTGTAGTGCACTTTAAATAAATTAATGTTTCGTTGTTGTTGTAACTCAAGAATATCTGTCTCAATTGCTCTAACGATTTTGTTAGAATTAATGTTGTTTTAATAAAAACAAATTGTATTTTAAAATTAATCGATTTTTTTTAATTAATCGATTAATGTATTATTTTCAAATTGATCGATGCATCTATTATTTTAAAACTAATCGATTAATCGATTTTTTTAAAGTAATCGATTAATAGATTATTTTAAAATTGATCGATGCATCTATTATTTGAAAATTAATCGATTAATAGATTATTTTAAAATTAATCGATTAATCGTATATTTTAAAATTAATCGATTAATCGATTATTTTAAAATTAGTCGATTAATAAACTATTAAACAAAAAACTATTATTGATCGATCAAACGATTATTTTAAAATAAATAGATTTATAAATAATTAAACAAAAATCTTGATTATTAACTCGAGCGATTAAAATAAAAGTCCGATTAGCTAAATACCCTAGCCAATAGCATCCTCAAAATACAATGAAAAAATTTGTGAAGCCAATTTTTTTCCATTAAATATGATCTGTCTAGCGCGTATGGAAAAGAACGACCTTTTAAAAAATCCCACTTTTGGAAATGTGTTCAACATGTTCAAATTGCTGGAAGTATAAAGATCTAAAAATCTAAGACAATTAAAAATTATAGATCTTCTTCCTACGTTATCTTTGATTCCTTCTTTTAAGTATGCCCTCGCACAATCATATTTTTATATTAAAAAAAATGGTTAATACATACAACATATCTAAATATAACTTTAAACCAGGTTTAATCAGCACGATAAAACCAAAATTCTTTACACCTTTTTTTTTTCTTTTTAAATAGTACAAACTTTTTTTGTTTATTTGTTTTTGTTTTTGCAACAAACGAAAAAAAATCAACACCCAAATTAAAAATATTTTTAATGTCAAGGTTTCTTATTACAGACATTTTTACAATGTTTAAATGTTAAATAAATAAAAACCGGTTACATGCTTACATGCTCTATCAGTTGGTTGCAACTGCACACGACAACGACACAATCAAGCGGAATACATTTAAGCAAGACGCTATTGCAAGAAGTAACAATTTTGTACATACGAGTACAACTTGTTAATACGAAGTTGAGTTTAAATTATAGAGGTTTTTATATAAGAAATTCATTCATTAAATTCTCATAAATCATACGATGCTTTAAGAAAAACGGAATGCAACAAGAAAAAAAGTACTCACACAATATCATACAAAATGATATTCGGACGGACTGACAAATGTTTCTATATTATATATGGCAGCAACCCTTAAGCCCAAGTCTTTTTCTTTTTTATTTTCATATTTTTTTCACCTTAACCTTTGTTCTGCACATTTAATGAAGTAATAATACTCCCAAAAGTATTTTTTTTTTGTTAACAGAGTCTTGTAATGATTTAAAACAACATGGAAAAAAATCCTTGTTCCTTCTTACCATCATCTTCATGTAAACAGATGTTAAATTAAGAATCTGTGCTAAAAGTGTCATTAATATGCAGTACAATCGTGTTCATAATTTAAAATATTTTATTGATCAGCCAGCCAAACATCAAAATTGAATACGAAGACTACAAGAATTGTTGACATAAAAACTTAATTTAATTCAGTTTAAAAAGACAGAAGATTCAATTAAGGCCAACAATGTTGTTAATAATTGAACAAGCTTATGAAGTAAAAACAAGTTTCAAAAATTGCTAGCAATTCCTTTAGACATGCAGTGTTCTGCATATTTTAAAATACTATTTCAAAATAAAAAAAATTAAAATAAAACAACTATTAATTGATCGTTGGTTATCATTAACCAAATTATAACAAGAACTATTCATGTTTCAAATTATGGATACCATAACGATCAGTTACAAGGCCAGCCCAATTAAAAAGCATAGAATTATTCATTAGAGCGATCTCCAGCATGAGCAAATGAGAACTCCAAACATAATAAAATGCCTGTAGTGCACTTTAAATAAATTATTATCTCGTTGTTGTTGTAACTCAAGAATATCTGTCTCAATTGCTATAACGATTTTGTTAGAATTAATGTTGTTTTAATTTAAAAACAAATTGGAATACAAATTGTTTAAACCAAAATCGGTGTTATTTGGAAGTTAGTGAGTATTTGCAGCCCATTTACGATCTTGATCTGTGCTATCCTTCAAAATGTATTTATACCCAATTTTCAAGGGCCTTTTCGTTTGGACTGAATCATGATTTCCCCAGGCCTTCTTAGATTTCATTACTGATCAAGAATATATACACTCTAAGGCGTCTTAGAAGGATATTTTGCCGCGTTACACACGTAATGACGTGGAGGGTATAAAAAACAGTCGCAGGATATTAAATGTGCGGAAAATTCTAAGAGGGGGTGGCAGTTCGTAGCAGTGTTGTCAGATTAGGGGGTTTCCCCCTAGATTTGGGGTTTCTTTCTATTTAGGGGGCAGATTTAGGGGTTAATATTCTTTAGGGGGAAATTTGGGGGTAAAAAATTTTATTTAGGGGATTTTTAGGGGATTTTCGAATTTATAGTTTGGTACATAATTTAACAACTGACTATGTCGAAGATATTGTATCGAAATGACGATTTAGAAAGTAATCTCGCAAATACTAACATTAAAACATTTTTCTCGTTAAATCAATTTTGTTGGTTTTCCTTGAACTGCAAAATATAAATTTTAAAAAAAGGATAACATATATAAACAAAAATACAAAAAGGAGTGGGAAGCAGATCAGCAGTTTATATACCTTTAAATAAAATTTTAAACACAATAAATGCAAAATTAAATTTCATATTGGTTAGCCCCTGTCCAGGGAGACAACTACAAAGCTTTATGCAAATATTGTAAAAGCTTTATGGTGGCTAACAGGAGACCTTATTACACAACAAAATACGAAAAAACATATTGGATTTGCATCCCAAACAAAAGAAGTACATGTAGCCGTAACAAACTTCCTCAAGCCGTCTCTTACAAAAGAAAGACAGATTGCAGATATTTCTTTTTTTGGGCTTTTTATAAAAAAAAATAAATAAAAATTTGGGAGTTTTCGTGCTTTTCGCGTAAGAATCATAGTACCTCAATTCAAATTTAATAGGGATAAGAATGATGAAACCAAATTACTACTTAAACTTTTCTGCTTTAAGGGGGTTTTTTAAGAAAAAGTGTAGAATCTAGGGAGTTTCTAAATTTTTTTGGGAGGAAGAAAAAAAATTATCTGACAACACTGGTTCGTAGGCCTAGACATGGAGTTTTGCCATAATGACACACACACATGTACTCTTCATTTCTATGATATATAATTTTTTCATGTCCATATATTCACTTAAACTATGCTGATCTCTGTAAGTCAATTCTTGACTACTGGAATATTATTTTTGTTCGTCTAACATTCAGGGGATGACCTGAAAATTATTCTCAGGGATGAGATGCATTGCGAACGCAGCAGGGAACACCTCCATAGGAAGTTTATCCCACAAACGAATCCTTCGAATAAAGAATGAGTTCCCTCTGTAATGCGTGATGCAGTTTACTGGCTCCTTAAACGCAAATGGATGCGCCGTGAGTAATGAGTCGATGCTCAATAGAGTTGGCCACCCTTATGTTATCACTGAGTCCTCTTTGCCCTCTGCTGTACGAGGTCCAGTAACTTGAAAATAGTCTTTGAGGATTTTTTTATGCGATTTTTAGATTACCGAATTTTTTTAGAATGTTGATAGATTTTGAAATTTTAGATTTTTTTAAAGCTTTTTTTACCGTTTTTAAATCAAACTAAAAACAAAACGATGCACATGCAGTAATTCAGATTAATCATACATATTTACAGAATATCCTTAAAAATATTTTAGATTTTTTTTTTTTTTTAATTTTCTGTTTTTTTCTGTATACTGATAAATTAATATTATATTTTTGAATTATGTATGAATTTTTATTAGTCGAACTTTTCTTATGTAAATTGTTAATTTTTTTTCATACATAATTTAAAACATTGCGGGGGCACGCGCACTTGTTCATTGTAAATTGACAACTAAAAATCAATTACTTGAACATAAATAACAAAGAAGCTTTAGTTATCAGCAGCCGATGGCTCTGGAAAAAGCGAAAGAGATACATGGAATATTGGGAATATTAATCGTCAGGGTTGGGGAATTTCGTACTAACCAAAAATGTAATAACTTATAAAATTATGGATGTGATAACTTCTCATATTCAATTTTAGTTAAAATATTAGTTAAATAGTTGATATTCCTACCAACTAGCACCACTTGCAAAAGTGGAAAAATTTAACAAAGAACGCTGATGAGATGGCGTAGCGGCCTCGAAATCAGTACTGATCCGTTCTGCTTTTTTGATGATTATTGAAAAATATTCTTAATATTCCAATCTTAATATAAAATAATAAATAGAATTGAAATTCTTTTATTAATAAAATAATAAAAAATCATTTGCAGTCATGCTGATTCGAACTTAAGCCCGAAAAAAATTAACAATTTATTATATTTTTGTTAATTTAAACTTGGTTTGTTTTTATTGTTTAAGTAAATGAAATAAATATATTTTTGGTGATTCGTCTGTGCGTTTTTGTTTTGATTTTTTAATTAAACTTTTAATTTATGCGGATTTTCAGAATTTTCAAACGAGTCGTTTGTTTTTATGTGAAAGTAAAGTATCGTTTTATGTAAATGCCATTTATGCGGTTTTTTCTTTTTTTTATATCTATCGCATAAAACGACACCTAAGTATATGAGAGTTGTATTCCAATTTTGGCCGTAAATAGTAAGGAAATCAGATAAAGTAAAATATGTCTTATATCGTTTTAAAAAATCGTGGCACTCACTCACTCTATCGTAAATTACCATGGATTTTCGTACCCAAGAATGTCGAGAGCTGCTGATTCTTCAATACCTCTATCACCCATAAATTGGAATTGATGTTGCAGAGTTCCATAGTATTTCTCAAGTCATTCCTTGCTTTTAGTGATATTTTTTTAAGTAAAAAACAACACAAGGAATTCACTTTTTTAAATTTTTATTAAAATTCACGAGGTTATCTGGTTTTTAATGGCTATCAAATGGACAGTAAATGACATAGATGGCTCAAAATCTGCTTGTAATTAATAGATGCATTTAAAGCAGATATAGGCACAAACACATCAACATTTTGAGTTTGTGTGTTTCTCTCACAATTCTGTAAAGAAACGAGCATTCTCTCCACCCTTAAATAATTTTTTTCAACAAGCGCTCAAACAATCGTCTTGATTGGAAGCTTGTGATACACTGAATTGTGAATCACAATTTTTGTGATTTGTGAGTAACTACAAATACGTGTGACTCTCAAGAGCGAATTTATATACATGTGAATTGTGCTTATCCACATTGCCTATATCTGATTTAAAGTTACCCCAACGGAAATTACAAAAGTCCCGGAGTTGTCAAGCAGCCTTCGTACCCTAATTAACTGAATAATATTTTATTATACATTAATTGATCCAAGAACTGGGGCCGAATTACGGCATTCGATATCGATCGAAATTTGTATATAAATTGTATTGAAATTTCGTTTCGAATCGAATGCGGTAATTTGGCCCCTGATCTAATCCAAAGGCGTAAGTAATTATAGAAGTTTCCCATACATTTTCAGCACACATGCCATATTTGGCATATCGTGCAGGATAGTAAATCACGGCCTTAAATTGGAAACGCAGACGACGGTTTAATTAATTCAGATCCTAAAAGAATCGTCAAATATATAACAATTCAACAGAGTTAAAGCCACAGAATTCTTTTTGTGTTTATTTCAACACATTTTTTTCTTTTCGTTTCAAATAATTTATACTTCAAAGGAAACACAGCCACACCATTAAAAGCAAATACTTGCTCTTCTTCAGCATAAAACCCATTGTGATCTTTGCCAGTATAACATTAAAATTTACAGCGAAAATCATTGTTCTGAGCACTCTATTACAAAAAAACGTTAATTTGCATTGTTAAAAACTAAGCAAATAAAAGAACTTCCTGCTTACAGCACTTTATTAACTCATAAGCAAAAAAGCAAAAAAAAAAAACAACGAAACACCAACAAAATAAGCGATAAACTTCAAGCACCAAACTTCTTTTTAAAACAATTTGTTAAAATTTCAAACACGCACTTGATTTAAACACTTCAAAACTCAAACATAAAATACCACTTGGTGTTCAGAGCTGGCTAAAAGCTACAACAACAACAACGACCAATACACTAAAAACAAACAGAATATATAGAAAAGAAATAAGTTTTTCTTCAGAAACGACAACTTAAAATTTTGTATTTTATTTTTTATCTTTTTCATACTTTGAAACCATGTAAATTTATATAAAAGGTTAATAAACTATGAAAGATATTAAGGGAAACATATTCAACAAGCAACAAAAAAAAAAAATGAAATTGTTCATAATCATGTGGAAACATTGCGACAGGTAATTGAACTTTAAGCTTAGGTGATTTTGGCACTGCGAGCGAATATTTTGGTAACAGCACAAAATTTGGCTAAATTAAAAATGAATTTGTGCACAATGTATTGTTTCGAGGCATTAATGAAAGCATATCGAATTACAGTGAGACGTCTTTTGCGAGTGAGTATTAAGCAAGCAATTGGTTGAGTCAAGTTTGTGTGCTAAGTCTTTTGTTTTGTTTTACATTGTGTTGTACAGAACGGTAAATTTTCGGGGTTTCTTTGTTAATAATCGTAATAATTTTAATTTTATAAACATCTATGTATTTTTTTTTTTTTTTTTTTTTTTTTTGTTATTAAATTAGAATTAGTTTCCTTTTCTAATTGTGTTAATAATTTTTTAACAGGGTTTTAGAATATTTTGGGCTGCTAGTGTATTTTTTTTTTTGTCTCAGAGCAGAATAATTAAATAGCTGACAGTTGCTTTGCAGTTAGAATTGCTTGTCATTTTATAATAAAAAGTTTAGAAATTTCTTAATACAGTCGACTCTTGATAATTTGAAACTCGTTAATTTGAATCTCGCGGTAATTTGAACTGTTGTAATTTGGTCCCCTCAATAATTGGAAATTATTTGAATGACATTTTGATCGCCGACTCGCTATAATTTGAATTTTTTGCCTCCACGCTCTATAATTTGAATTATTTTAATTGCTGTGTTTTATGCAAAATATAAAATAAATAAAACAAACATTTATTTTAGTTTTTTTTGCGATGTGCTACAAAAATGACATCTTGCTCGCCAACGTTCTATAATTTGAAGTTCGGTTATTCTACACTCTTTAATTTGAACTCCTAATGTGATTTTGTTTCTGTTTTTTAAAGAAATTTAAATCGTTTGCATTAGTTTCTGTGCCACGATTTTAGTATACGCCACTACATCGACAGTTGCTGACATAAAAAATTAAATTTCTTTGCTTTGCTTTTGCGGAATTTAGTGCGTGCAAATGGTTTTGCTTTTTTTTATGAAAACTCTTGTTAATTTGAATTTTTTCTGTCTCTCTTTCGATATTTTGAAGTCTCGTTAAAATGAAAACTCGATTATTTGAACTTTTTCTCTGGTCCCTTCAGTTTCAAATTATCAAGAGTCGACTGTATATTTATATGAAGCACTTGGCGATTGATGTTATTGGCATAATGAATGATTTCGTTAATTGAATATCAGTAAAACAGCGTTTAGTTTATTTCACTGTTTAAGCAAAGTTTGTGTGCTAAGTCTTTTGTTTTATATGCAAAATTTTTTAAATTATGTATGAAATTTTATTAGTCGAACTTTCTTATGTAAATTGTTAATTTTTTCTACGGGCTTAAATTCGAATCTGCATGACTGCAAATGATTTTTTATTATTTTATTAATAAATGAATTTGTTGAAATTCTATTTATTATTTTTTTTTATATTAAGATTGGAATATTAAGAATATTTTCAATAATCATCAAACCAGCAGAACGGATCAGTACTGATTTCGAGACCGCTACGCCATCTCATCAGCGTTCTTTGTTCAATTTTTCCACTTTTGCAAATTTTTTTATAAAACTTTTTGATTTTATTTTCGCACAATTGCAATATTTTTTTATATCCTTCATCAAAAATGGTGAAAAAATAAATATTCTGCGTCCTTAATAAGAAGCGATGTCTAAGTGAAATCGCGTTTCCAAAAGTCCCGGAAAAGCTGGAGAGTTCAGTTTTGAATTGAGATATTGCGAATAGTCCTAAATCGATTTAAAATCAGCAAACAACAAAATACCTTTCCAGAGCTGGAAATTTTTAATTTACTTTTGGTATATAAAAGTAGCCAGCTAAAATAATTTTTTTTGTTAATTAAACTTATTTTACCCTACAGCAAATATTAATGGCAATTAAAAACCAAACAAAATCGAAAAAAAACCTAGTCCAGGGATGGACAATTGTAACCTTTTTTTTTGGTACATAAATGTAAGGAACTGAAAAATGAATTTTCTTATTGTTTATAAATTAAATGTATTTCATAATTTTGAAAGAAATTCAATGGTATTAGAAATCAGAAAAGCTAAAAAGACAACCCCAGAGCTGGAAACATGATTTTTTTTTTTTGGTTTTTAATTTTAAAGTAGTAAATAAAACTAATGTTTTTTTTTTGGTAATCAAATATAAATATTTTATATTTTATAAAGAACTAAAGTTGTATTCAAAATTAGAAAAATCATTAGACATTTTTGTTAAAATTTCAAAAAAGATGATGCCATAGTTGGAATGAAAATGTGCATAAAAACCAGATGTACTTCGGTGAAGGGTACAGAAGATTCGGCACAAGCGAATGACGAACTTTTACGAGTTTTTATATTTAATTATTATTGTGTGCCCTTCATAAGGGTATTTATTACCCACTTCTTTTAAATAGAGTTTTAAAAATGTAAATAATTAGGATGGTAACACTGTTTCTGACAGACAGTTGATTTGTTGTTGTATTTGTTATTTTATAATGACAATATTTTATATTGATTAATGGAGGATTTGATGACTGAACTGTTTCAGTGAAACAATTCTTATTTACTAAGAAGCTGGTTAAGTGAAGTTTGTGTCTTAAGTCTTTCGTTTTATATTTTGATTTATTGTAACGAACTAACTGTAATGAGTTTTCTAATTTTAGTCCGCAGGAATAGCACTGATTTTTTATTACATTCTATTGTTATTATTGAGAGTTTCCTATTAATTTTTTTAATGCTATCTCAAGATTATCACATATTTTTAGACGATTTTTAAACGTTTATGTAATAAGTTTCCCAGTTTTAGCCTTCAGCAATTGCAATAATTTTTATTCCAATCAATTGTTATTAATGGCAATTTCTAAATGGAGTCTCAAGATCATCACATGTTTTTTAGACGATTTTTAAACATTTCTTTATTAGAGCTGGCAACTCTTTATTATGTGACATTTGATTTAATATCTGACAGTTGCTTTACAATTAAATTTCTTTGTAGTTTTTTAACTATAGATTGATAAATTAATTAATGCACTCAAATAATTTATTTGGTGAACGAATAATTTCTCATAATGGACCACCAAAATCTAGCGATTATTTGATTAATTTCTTGGGGCGGTATATTAAGTCACTCGTCAATCAAACAGTTGAATTGTATGTAATTGTATGAGCCGAACGCCAATCATGAGGATCACTTGTGCCAAAATAACAGAAAATGGTTATCTATGCAATTAAAACGGCTGTATTTATATTAAAATTATTATTTTTTTCACTCTTTCTAAGCTTAATGTTGAGGTAAAGAAATTCCTTTAAATATTAAAAAATTACTTGAACGAGTTTTAATATATGAAAAAAAGAAAAGCTTTATATTTTTTAATATATTTTTCATATATTAAAACTCGTTCAATTAAATATTAAAAAATTACTTGAACGAGTTTTAATATATGAAAAAAAGAAAAGCATTAAGCGTTAAAATAAAAACTTAAGAGCATTTGAAGAAATATCATACAGATTCACAATCATAAATGTCACTTGGGTTTAATATTAAGAAACCCACAGCGTCGTGAGGCACTTAATGCTGTGAAATAAAAAAAACTAAACTATTTATTGTAAACAACTGCCCTAATAACAAATCGAGCTTCAAATTATTTCGATGAAGGCTATCAAATTCCGCTGAACAGCTGGCCGCATACCGCAAATGATATTCATTATAAAATTGCTATAAATAAGAAAACTCAACACAAAACCGATAAACAAAATTTATGCGTCTACATCGTTAGAACTGAATTTTCCACTTTAAATAATGCAAACACTAAAAATTGTCTCTGCAGGCCAGTCATATGAAACCGATCTTCATTTGAAATTAATTTAACCTTTTCAACATGCACACATTATCTGGTTGGAATAAAGTTTGTGTCTTAAGTTTAACGTTTTAAAATACACTGTCAGATAGATATTTGACTTAAACAACTAAATCTAACCTTGAATTGAATTTCAAAGTTCTGTTAAAGCAAAACATTCTGTCAAACCCTTTGGCCCGTTCGTTTTATTTATCAGCATATGCATAGGCACACACACACAGAAACACACACACACACACACACATACACACATACGCTCACAGGAGACGAGATATATTTCACCTGTTTACATAAACATGCGTTTAGAATTTCTTCCACTTCCAGGCATGATTTATAAACACTTGTTATGCTTAAAGCATAAAATATCAATTTACGCAATTTTTCTTAGTTTGCCTAAGAGTAACAGCGCCAGTGCACAGCCAGACTACCTCCCCTTACCCCTTCCCCACTATTTATAGGTTTTCTTTTGCACAGTTAGCGTGAGATGCCGATGGGCATTTTAGTTGCAGAAATAGAATAAAACCTAAAAAATAAAACACAATTTTTTTGGTGGCAAGTTTTGTGCTTTTATTTAAAAAAGTTAGCCGCCTTTTTTCTTTGCATTCAACTTACATATGGCGCCCTTGTCTTAAGTGTTTTTATTGCTGCTCTTTTTTTTCTAGCTTACTTATAGTGACAGTTTGACATTGAAAAAGTGTAATTAATTAGTCATAGTTTAGGCGCTTAACAGACGCTCTTACTCACATACTATCAATTAATGTTACACGACTACACAATTTAAGTATTTTATTTGTTTGAGCACAACTAATCCCATGCGAGTTTCCACAGCCACTGATGAAATCCTGGCAAAGTGGTAGGGCATATGGTCAATATGATGTTTTTTTTTGCGATTAACAATTTTAAATGCATTTTAAGTTGCAGATTAATCTCAATATACTATGAGACTTTTATTGAATATGTTATTAATTAATTTTTTTCTTTCTTTTTTTTCTCTTTCTTTATCTTTACAGCAAAAATGAAAATATTTTTGCCACTAGTCACGTGGATAGTGCTACTTTCGAGTACAGTAAGTAACAAAAAAATGTTTCCAACTCATATTTATTATTATAAAAACTATGGCCACAATTAAGTTAAGAGTTTTCTATGGAAGTATATTTAGCCAAAAATTTTGTAAATCATTTTAATAAAGTAAATTTTATATAAAAAGCAAAAAAAAAAAAAATTTGTCAAGTAAAAAGTTTACATCAGAACTAAAGGGTGTTTTTTATAAAGTGACACAAGTTTAAATCATAATAAAATAGGGAAATATGTTTTGAATATTAATGAAACGGGCTCTATTAGAAAGAAAATTTTATGAAATTAATTTTGGTGCATGTGCCGGAACTAGAAAGGAGGGGACACACAGAGAAAGACACATTCTGACACAGTAACACCTTCTCAGGAGTATTCAGAACAACTTCCTAAGAACTCAAGACGACATCGAGATCAGGTGAAAACGTTGTTTTTATACAGAGTAAACTTGCCGATTTTTTAATAACAGTTAATTTTCTTATTTAAAAAAAAAATTGGTTCTGCATTGAAGAATATTTCCTTCAGGTTCTTTTTTTGTAATACAGGGTGTTTTTTATAAGGTGACACAAGTTTAAATCATAATGAAATAAGGAAATATATTTTGAATATGAATTTGAATAAGAATTTTCTTTCCAATAGAGCCTGTTTCTATTGGAAAGAAAATTTTATGAAATTAATGTTGGTGACCCCCACATACACAGTGCATGTGCCGGAACTAGAAAAGAACAGTAACACCTCCTCAGGAGTATTCAGAACAACTTCCTAAGAATTCAAGACATCGAGATCAGGTGAAAACGTTTTTTTTTATACGGAGTAAACTTGCCGATTTTTTTATAATAGTTAATTTTCTTATTTAAAAAAAAAATATTAGTTCTGCATTGAAGAATATTTCCTTCAGGTTCTTTTTTGCAATACAGGGTGCTTTTTATAGAGTGACACAAGTTTAAATCATAATAAAACAAGGAAATATATTTTTAATATCAATGAAACGGGGGTTTATTGGAAAGAAAATTTTATGAAATTTATGTTGATGACCCCCACATATACAGTGCATTGCCCCGAAACTGGAAGGGAAGGGCATAGCATTGAGAAAACAGATGAAGGAAGATGAAAAGACAGAGATTTTTTTTACTATTTTAATGTGTAAAGAACTTTTTAAAACGCCACTAGTAAAGCCGATCAAAAGCTACAAGCGGTTCATATACTTACATACACACACACACAGAGAGAGACACATTCTGACATAGTAACATCTTCTCAGGATCTCAAGACTTCCTAAGATCTCCAGACTTCGAGATCTGGTGAAAACATTTTTTTTATTATACGGGATAAACTTGCTGATTTTTTAAAAATAGTTAATTTTCTTATTTTAAAAAAATATTGGTCCTGCATTGAAGAATATTTCCTTCAGGTTCTTTTTTGTAATACAGGGTGTTTTTTATAGAGTGACACAAGTTTAAATCATAATAAAACAAGGATATATATTTTTAATATCAATGAAAAGGACTTTCTTGGAAAGAACATTTTATGAAATTAATGTTTAAATATGATTTCTGCCATGTGGGCGCCACGGCTGGCGCATAGAAGGCGGAGAAGCGGAAGGTGCTGAGTTCGAGCCCGCGCTTAGTCATGAAATATTGTGTTGAATTCTTCTGATCAGCATTAATGCGTGGTTGTGTTAGTTGTTGCCAGCCTGTTTCAGTGATGAAGGCATAATCACTGGTCACTGAACATAATTGGCAGCGACTGACACTATCATGTACTAAAAGCAGAGTAACAGCACCCGCCTTTGTCGGCCCTGTAGCAAAAATTAGCCGGCGAAGTAAAAAGGTTGAAACAGCTACAAAAAAACTGTGTATCTTCTCATCTTTCCTAATCTGTCCCCTCAATACTATCCCCTCGTTTTCAATTCCGGCGCAATGCTTTGCATATATAGGGGTCATCCCCTGAGTGCTGGTGTAAGATAAAAAAAAAAACAACTGAAAAAATCTTCCCTAAAATGGAAGAGCACAACCCCACATGCTGAGAACGATGACAAATTTATTGATGAGGATCATCTTCAATGCTTTCCTGTACAGCGGCTACAGCTCCTTCAGTGCGCACTGTTCGGCCTCGCACGGGATGCCCACTATGAGTAACACTAAATGTGGTCCGAAAACGTTATATTGTCCTTTAAATTAGCCGCTCTGAAAGACGATTAGGTACGCCATAAAATGGCGGAAGTGCACGATGAGTTTGACGAATAGAACAATTATTTTCAATTAAAAATTTCAACAATTTGCACGCGTTGCTCCGGTGTTGGGACAGTCTAAAAAAACACGCTTTACTTTAATGATGGGAAAAAAAATCTGGTGCAGGTGTATTACACTTGAGGGATAAAATAGAAATTGATAGCTAAATATAAATTTTGAGAAAAATTAAAATTCACCTTAATTTTGAACAGACCTCGTATGTATATTTTTTATTATTTTATTTTTATTTTTTTTAGTTTTAAATATTTCTTTTGTAGATTGCAGCACAGTGTTATCTGATAGCTGTTAGAGGCTTTGGGCTTAGTTTCCTGGGTTATTTTGCAAAAAAAAATTTATTTTAATAAACAAAAATTTTTAGAAAATGGGAAAAATGTTGAATTGGTAGAACAAACTTTTTGCTTGCCACCAAGATTCCAGTATTATTGTTATTATTATTTTTTTTTATTATTATTATTGGCTAAATGCTGAACCACTGGCGTATACCTGCTATTAGTAAAAAGTGTGAAGGTTGGACATCCCTATGGTGTCAATTACGTGACAGCAGCCGGTGCCACGCAACGGAAATTACATTCCAAAATGAGTTTAATAAAATTAGCTCTAAAATAAATTAAAATTATATTATTTTCTATTTTATGCTCTATTTTAATTTAAAGTTGTGAACCTTTCGGAAGACTTTAAGAAACAACACTATGAAGGAATGGCTTTTGATTGCTTTTTAATTTATTAAAGAAAAATATCTATGAATAATAGACATCAGAAAGATCACAGTAAAGTTCTGAAGCAAGAGCTTTTTTGTTTTATTCCAATATGAAAGTATTCATTAGACATTCCGAGGAATGGAAATTAATCAATTTTATTAATGCAAAAAGTCAAATCAAATGTTAAAGTAATTCACATGTTAGAAAACAAATTAAAATACACACACACACACACATGAACTTTAAAGAAAGGCACATTAAGAAGCAGTTAGATTGAAAAATCACACCAATAAAAATATAGCATTTGCTTACTATATATGCAAAGAATAATAAATGGGAAAGAAAAAAATCATAATAAGAGAAAGAAGTCAATAAACTTTAGATGTTATTAAGAAATAAATGAAGCAATTCAAAGAGAACAGAAGAAGGAAAAGGAAAAAAAAAAAATTATATATTTAATACCATTTCTTCTCATAGAAACATAAAGGGAAAAAAACTGCTATTGGCGGTTTTTTTCTCTTTTTTATTTCTAATTCATTTTATTGCCTTTTGCAAACAGATCATATGAATAAAACTGGCCTGCCATTTTTTCTTTTATTACTTTTTTTTTCTTCCATTTCGATTAGAGAAATTTATAGCGTTGACATCATATGAGATCAGCGATCATTCTATCTATTTCATCTTTCACTTCTGCAGAAATTTCTTAAGGTCTTTCAACTTTTCGTGCTTTCAAGCTGTCTTCGCTCCATCCATGATGGGCTTCCTTAAGCACTCTTGACTTGTTTATATGAAATATTTATGCCAATTTCTACGCAAATTTTGTGCAGATGTTTTATATTTTATTATCTTTTTCTTTTTTTTTTTTTTGTACATCCAATTTGCATTTTTAATTAAGGCAAATCTCTCTAATGATGTTTATATCTGTTGCTATATGTAATTAAATTCCCAAGTTTGTTAAACAACATTTTGTTTAAATTTCGCAATAATTTTGGCTAATATTTTTAAGCCATAAAATGTAATGGGCAATATAACCAATAACACAAATGATACAATTTATGTAAGAATTTTCGCTTCATTAACTCCTTGAGAGGGTTTAGTTTTAGTCTGATAAAAAGAATGCACAAATTTGAGGTTAGAAAGTAAATTGGCTGTCAAATGATGAAATGTCAAGCACTGAGCTTGTCAGCCTGTGACATTTATTTGGTAAAAAGTTGGGAAATTTTTACCATTGAACGCTACATTCTTGAACAAATAATTTTAATTGTGAAAATTTACTATCAAAAGGTTGTAACAATTTACTCTATCATTTCGTAAAATTCGAGCATATTTTCCTCGTAATCGGGCTCCTTCTCAGACCACTGTGCATAATTTAATCGCTAACTTTAAGGCTCAAGGTGCTGTTGCTGGCAACAGGCCAAAACCATACGCTCGTAGTGATGCAATTATAGCTGCTGTACAGCAAACTGTTGAGCATGAGCCTCTACGTTGGCAAAAATTGGACATCCCAAGAGACTCTGTGGGCAACATTTTGCATAGAGATCTTCATCTTCCAGCTTATTAAATTCCTAATTAAGCCCGGTCGACGATTGCTTGTGTCGTACGTTTTTCAATTGGTTGTTTGAAAAACTGAACCGCAAAAGACGCACTTTTCAACAAAATCATATTTAATGATGAGGCCCATTTTCAATTAGGCGATTATGCAAACAAACAAATTGGCGCATATGGAGTTCACAAAATTCGCAAACAGTCCCCCCAAAAAATAATACATCCAAAGAAAACGACCGTATGATGCAGTTTGTAGTCGGGCGGCATCATGAACGGTATTTTTTAAAAAATTGACGAGAAAACACCGTCAGCGTGAATTCTGTACTCCAACAAACCTTTATGACCGTTTTTTTTGTGGCCACAATTGGCTAATATTGGCCTGTGGTTTCAGCAAACCACACAGTGGACCCAGAAATTCAATTATTGCCTGAAATATTTCCAGAGGGCAGATTACCGCATTCGATTTCGATTGAAATTTCAAGACAATTCATATGGAAATTTTGATCCATATCGAGGGCCGTAATTTGCCTACAGGTCGCGTAGTTTGTCGAACGCCAATTGGCCTGCCTCGTTCCTGTGTTTTAACGCCGCTGAATTATTTTCTCTGAAGCCATTTCAAAGAGCGGCTTTATGTGAACAACCCACAAACAACTGGCGCTCTGAAAGATGAAATGCGGCGCTGCATTAACGATATAAGCGAAACTTTCTTTGAAAAATGTGGTTAAAAATTTTGTAAAATAAAGCGCTCCTCTGCCAACGTGCTAGAGGTGAACATTTGTCCAACATCATAATTCATTAATAATTCCCATACCTCTGCTTTACATTGGCATCAATACAACTGAGTTAGCCCAAAAAAAAATGTGTGCTTTTAAGCCAATTTACTTCCTAACCTCAAACTTGCCCACCCCTTATTTTTGCAACAAAAAAAAAACCAAAAATATTATACGAATTTTTTTTAAATTTTACTAGGAAATTTAAATTTTTAATTTTAGTAATACCTTGTGCTTCAAATGTCTCGAATCGAGTGCTCTCGTAAAAGAAAACCACGTGATTTTCTCATGACATTCTCATGCTTAAATATAATTAAATTGCTGTGAAATTACAATTTAACGAAAAAAAAAACTTGTTCAATTATGAAGTTATAATTGGCGCTAAACTTATATGAGAATATAAAACTTAAAGTTTGAAATAATTCTTACATGTGGCCAACAAAAACAAAAGATTTAAGACACGAACTTTTGCTTATCTTTTGCTTGTTCACATGTTAATTGTGCCCCGATAGTGTTTACATTTTTGTAAAACAGTGTGTGAATTTTATAACAATTTCATTGTACGATTTGTGACAAATTCAGGAAGTGCATGAGCTTTAAAGACTATTTTTAATGGAAAACTTATTATATTAATAACTATTAAATAAAAAATTACTAAAAGGTATTAAATTTGTATTGCAATTAAAAAAAAACACAAATCCAAGGCCAGCGTAATTAAAACTTTCTAAAAAAAAAAAAAGTATATTAAATAAACTATCTTGCAAAACGAAATTTAATTACAGCATAACTTTTGTAAGTTTTCTTTGTTGCACACATCATTCCTGTAATCACTTATCCAAAACGTTTGAAAAATATTTAATTTCAGCTGTTTAATGCACATCCAAACAAACGATCACCTGCTAATCACAACCAGTGATACACATGACAGTTATAACGGCTGCACTTGGCAAATGAAACAAAATAAAAAATTAAAAAAAAAAACAAATTAAATACGAGCTGGTACTTGAAAAAAGTGCTTTTTTTACAACACGCTTAATAAATTTAATTGCAAATGCACTTGAAATCATAAAAAGTACTCAATCGTACAGGCGTGGAAACATGAATTATGAAGATGCAGCAGATATGCCAAAGAAAACTTCATAGTCAGTTTGCAAACCCCCCTGTGCTCCGGCGCTATCACCTCAAGACTTGATAGACAAGGCAGGCTTTGACTTGTTACATTGTTTCCAATTAAATGCATACGAAGTCAGTCATACAGATAAACAGAGAGACAGACAGACGGACAGACAGACAGACAATGTCATGGGACTTTGTAATAAAGCCAACCTGGCACAGCCACTACAACTACAATAGCAACAACGAAAAGTACTCAGCTATTGTTTGAAGATTAATAATGGATTTTTTATTTTAATGGCTTCAACTACAACGTTTTATTAATATTAAAGAGCGTGGAAATTATGAGTACTTAAGAATCTAGCCAAGCAGATTTAATATGTGAAACAACAACAATAACAAAAACTTAGGCAAATGTATTGTTATAAGCCAGATAAAGTTATTAGAATCGTAGAGCTGGAAAGAAAAAAAAAACATTAAACATATATTGGCATGATGTCTGGCAAGGTCAGGGTATTTTATAATCCAAAAAGGAAATGAATTAAAAATGTGCTAATAATGTGTTACCTGCAAAACGAAGAAGAAGAAGAAGAAGAAGAAGCACTTAAGCACATACCCTTGAACTTGGCTATTAAACAGGCACCTGGGCAAAGTATACTGGCTTTAAAAAAAAAGCCTAAATAAAATTAAATAATTATAATGATAATTAATTCCATCGAAGATGAAAAGCGTGTAATTAGTTAAGCTATTAAAACAAAAGACTCAAAACACAAACAGCTGAGATTAATTATATTTCATTTCAAGTTTTATTGAAACTCACTTTTGTTGAAAACTTTTGCGAATTTGTTTCGTTTGGTTTTAAATTCTATATCTATTTTTTTCTTTTTTTTTTTTTTAACAAAACATTTTTATTTTTCTTTATTAATCTTTTTGTTATTAATGGCTTTTCCTTCACAGATTTTCTCTCTTAATATTTTACGCAAAAGTCAACGATGTGTATCTATACAACATGCAACATGAGTATATTACTTAAGGTTATTCCAAAGATGAAACATATGCCTTGTGTCTGACTGTGTGTGTGTTTCTTTTTTTCCAAACTCAAGTTTGTCTATTGCGTTTTAGTTTTATATATAGGATTAATAGAATGGGAATAGATGCCAGTGGGTATATGGGAGAAAATCATAAATTAATCTCAAGTGGGTGTTGTAAAATGGAAAAACATCTTCATGCACTTGTCTTTAATGAAATAATAATAAATCAAATATTTACCGTGTAATTTATGAAAAGATTTTTTTGATTAATACCACAGGCTTGTAAAACAAATTTTTGTCTAAAAATTTGTTCTATTAACCTGTTATAAATCAGGACATTTTTTTTTTATAAATTTGATCTTTAATAATTTAAAGTTCTTATGGACCAACTAATTTTAAGTTTATTTTTCTTTGTTATGTTTCCCGTGGAAAACCTAATTCCAAATATTAAGCATAGTCATGGTATAATATGTAATACCTTAAACACATTCACGACAGCAGGCTACCGACTACACGACTATAGAAATAGAACACAGGCATTCTATATGGGAATAAGTATTTTCATGACCATACGACAGGTTGTTGTCCGTGCTACTTTTCCCATATGATTACATATGTATGTATTAAACACATTCACGACAGCAGGCTACCGACTACACGACTACAAAAATAGAATGCCTATGTTTACATGGGAATAACTATTATCATGACCACACGGCAGGTTGTTGTCCGTGCTACGTTTCCCATATGATCACATATGTGTTAAACACATTCACGGCAGCAGGCTACCGACTACACGACTACAGAAATAGAATGCATATGTTTACGTGGGAATAAGTATTTTCATGGCCACATGACAGGTTGTTGTCCGTGCTACTTTTCCCATATGATTACATATGTAAGTATTAAACACATTCACGACAGCAGGCTACCGACTACACGACTACAGAAATAGAATGCATATTTTTACGTGGGAATAAGTATTTTCATGACCACACGGCAGGTTGTTGTCCGTGCTACTTTTCCCATATGATCACATATGTATGTATTAAACACATTCACGACAGCAGGCTACCGACTACACGACTACAGAAATAGAATGCATGTGTTTATATGGGAATAAGTATTTTCATGACCACACGGCAGGTTGTTGTCCGTGCTACTTTTCCCATATGATCACATATGTATGTATTAAACACATTCACGACAGCAGGCTACCGACTACACGACTACAGAAATAGAATGCATGTGTTTATATGGGAATAAGTATTTTTATGACCACACAGCAGGTTGTTGTCCGTGCTACTTTTCCCATATGATTACATATGTATGTATTAAACACATTCACGGCAGCAGGCTACCGACTACTTCATGTGAAGTAAGGCCATGATGCCTTTATTGCTCAATTGAATGGGAGATAAAGCCATCATGGTCTTATTTCCCAGTCATTGAGAGTTAAGGGCATATCCAAAATTGCGCGAAATGAGAGATAAAGCCATATTTTTTTTTTGCGAATGTGAGATAAAGCCATATTTTTTTAGAATATTGTTATGCATGGTGTAAACATTCTGTAAAAGGGAAAATCCTTAGTTATGATTGCATAAATAACAACTAAAAATAAATATTTTAAATTCATTTATTGTTTAACAAAAATGTAAAAAAAAAACAGACATACATAGAGGAGAAAATCCTTAAGCCCGGCCGATTTTTTTGTTACAAAAAAAATGGCTTTATCTCCCAATTGATTGAGAGCTAAAGCCATCATGGCCTTATTTCACATGATTTTAAAGCTATTTATTAATTTTTATTTTTTATTTTAATCTCTTCCAGGTACATTCACAACTACAACAAACACAATTATATACACAAACACAACTATCGCCATTTAAAACAAATTTAAAAAGTAGTCGATTTCGTAACGAAGTGTTTTTTATAAATTTGGAAGATGGTTATTTTGGTTGTCAAGTAAATGAGTCATCCGACTATTTGCAATTATACGAATTATCGAAATTATGCGACGGCAATCAAGATTGTTTTCTTGGTTCCGATGAGCTAAATAAAGAGCTTAAATGCACAAGTAAGTTTCTTGCCAGCAGAATTCCCCCAACTCATCATTGACAAGTTAATAACATCGTTTATGTTTTATTTCCTTTTTTTCTTGTTTTTTGTTTTGTTGTTGTTGTAGATGACTGTGATAAAGATGGCACTCAGTGCACAAATGGTGTGTGTCTAAATGGTGTCTGCCATTGTAATGACGGTTGGGGTGGTTGCAATTGCATCGTTGAAGGTGAGTTTAAAATTTTTTTTTTTTTGCAAAAAGCAATTAAAAGTGTTTAGTGTTTTGAGCGGAAAGTGTAATTTATTTATTTTGTATTTATTTCTTTTTTTTTTGTAGATGTGAACGAATGCAAACTGCGTCCCTGTGATGTATTTGCACATTGCACGAATACACTCGGCAGTTATACGTGTACCTGTTTTCCCGGCTATCGCGGTGATGGTCTTCATTGTGAAGGTAGGCCCTACTTTTTTTTGATAACAATCTAATAATGTTTTTTTAATTTAAATTATTTACATTCATTATGAGTTATAAAAAGAAACAACAGGTTAATTTTAATACTTAAAATATTTTTATTAAGCTAGAAAAAGCTCTTACTAATCGCCTTAAATTTCTTTTCCAAATTAATTTTAGCTTTCTGGCTATCAAACAAATTAGTAGGCATCAAATAAACAGAGACGCATAACAGGCAATGCCAAACAATAATGTTTACCTTCTTAATCGCCTTTAGTGTAAGATGTTTAATGAAAATAATATTTACAAAAAAAAAAAAAGCTAAAGTCATCAAGAAATTTTATACCCCAAAAACTGCTCTCATGCATAACATTTTCTGGCTTTGGCTTTGTTGTTGCTGTCGTCTTTGTAGTTGCCTTAACGGTTTCTATACTACCAACATAACCTTAAATTATTATATTTAGACAAGTAAAAAATTATGAAAGCAAAAAAAAGGCATGATCAAAACAAAACAATAGTTATAAGCGATGAAAAAATTATATTTTGTCTATACAAGAACACTCACACTATCATGCCCCATCATAGTGACGCTGCCTACTGTAAAAGGTATTTTTATTGGTGTTCTTGCTGCTGCTGTTGTTGTTGTTGTTTAGAATAGTAATGAAAACGAGTATTATACACGTATACTGTTAGTTGCATTCAGAGGCAATTGTATGTATTTAGAATAGTATAACGAAAAGGTAAAGAAGTAAAATAATTCAAGCTATAAAGTCATCTAACGATAGCATCTTGTATACGGAGGAGCACAACAACAGTCAGTAACAAGATTTTCTAGAAGATAAATGAAATAAAACCTAATATTTTAGAGAGAGAGCAAAAAAAAAATAGCATCACAACACCGTTTCTCCAAGATTTTAGCAGTGAAAATTAAGAAAATTTATTAAAAAGTTTGTTTCTTAAGTCTTTTTTTTTTTTAAATTTCGGACCAGCACTCAAGGGATGACCTCTATAGTGCATTGCGCCGGAACAGAAAGGAGGGAATAGTATTGATGAGACAGATGAGAAGATAGAGATTTTTTTTAGCTATTTCGACCTTTTTTTTTTGGCCGGCTAATTTTTGCTACAGAACCGACGAAGGAGGTTGGTGCTGCTGTTACTCTGCTTCTTAGTACATGATCGTGTCAGTCACTGCCAATTATGTTCAGTGAGCAGTACAATGCCTTCATCACTGAAACAGGCTGGCAACAACTAACACAACTTATTAAAAAAAAATATATATCTCTGGGACGATATGGGTTACACTTACTTATCCCAAACATTTATTTTTAGAGTTTTATGGCAAAGGTGACATGTCTCCCCCACTACCCTTGCCAAAAAAAACCCCGACAAAACACACTGTTAATACCCTCCAAAAAGAACTGAACCCCATAAAGTATATATATTTTTGATCAGTGATGAAGTCCAAGACGATCGAGCAATACACATACGCTCGTCTGTGGAAAACATGATATAGTCTATTTTTGGACCACGCCCCCTTTAGTGGACGTTGACGTACGATATTATATGCAAAAATAGTGTAAATAATGAACACTTTGCATTCCTTAAGCCTATAAGAAGCTGAGATGTTCGCTGATCTTGCAGAGGTAAAACGTCTCCCCCACGGCCCTTCCCGGAATGGCCCTCTCAAAATAAAGATTTAAAATTTGATACAGAGATGTCTTAAAGGAACTCTGTCCCACCAAGTTAAACATTTTCCCCCTTATTCATAAAAACTATGAGAGTCTAATAACAGCGTAATAAAACAAAATTTCATATGAAATTTGCTCTATTACACTTTTATAAGCCTCTCATAATTTTTATAAATAAGGGGGTTTAAATTTACTTACTAACCCCCATATTCATAAAAATTGTGAGAGGCTTATAAGAGTGTAATAGAGCAAATTTCATATGAAATTTTGTTTTATAACGCTGTTATTAGACTCTTATAATTTTTATGAATAAGGGGGTAAATATTTAGAGGGTATTTGAGATTCAACCGGTCGAATACAACTTTTTTTTTTTTTTGGTGTGGACTGTATAAAAAGTGTAAGTAAAACTGGCTTTCCTTTTTGCTTTAAAATATTTATTATATCTTTCGGAGTTTAAAACAAATTTTCAAACAATTAGCCCGTCAATCTCAATTGAATTTATGAAAATTTATGCTCGGAAACAGTGTTAAATATTTTCATACATATAAAAATCTATTTTACACACATGAATGCTTGGTTGAGTAGTGAAAAGTGTTTTTCTTTGTTGTTTCCAACATTTCTGTTGTTATTGTTTGTGCTAAACATTCGTTATGATACCATACGAGTACATACGACTATTACAACAAATAGTTTTTCATTGATTTTTTCTTTTCCGCATAAACACTGACTGCCCATACAAAAATGCACACGCCTCACCAGTTAGCAACAGCAACAGCAACCGACATCCATACATATCTATCGATCAAAATAAGCTAAATATTTTGTTATATGGCAGAAGTTAGGATGCTGAAAACAAACTGTCCAACATGTTACAACGTCATTGAATTTAGATTATGTAATACCTAAATATAATGGCATAATAAGGAGAGAGAGATGGAGAGAGGCGAAGCAAATAACATGAATGTCAGAACAAATATGTACAAAACAATCCATATGGTTTTGAAAATACAGCATTTTTAGGAAAATATCTAGTTGGCAGTTGCAAGGGAATGAGATTGAAAAAACACGTTAACATCATGATCATATTATTTTCTTTTTTTATTGTATTAGAAATTCAAAGGAAATTTAGCCAGAAGCCCGAAAAGGGCGTGTAGAGTGTGAGAGGCTGAGTGTAAGAAATTGTTCTTGCTTTTATTTTAGTTGCTTTCGACATAAAAATGTGCAAAACATTTGAATATTTTGCAACAAAAATGGTTGCAACACGTAGCACAAGTCAAATTGTACCTAAGGGATTTGCTAAATGGAAGATGAGTTTATATTTGCAAATATGGCATTAGAAACGATCGCAAGCGTAAATTAAAATTCCTCTAAAGTCTTTATGTAGAGAAGAAATTTGATTTTAAGGAACTGGATTATGTTTGATTTCTGCAGATAATTAAATTAATTACAGAAAAGAAAATAACTTTAACAGTTATGGTTTCTGCTATTTTCCTAACATGATTTGGAGTGTTAAAAATGGCCACAAATTGCAGGTTGTGCCAAGTCCAGATTTATTAAGAACTGAATTTTCAGCTTTAAGATTGTATAAGATATCATAAAGTGGAGGGCTCAGAGCTGAAGCGAACCAAGTCACAAAAAGACAATTCGTAGATATTTTGAGGTTTAGTAAATTAACTGCCATTAATTCCCATTGCCATTGACTACTACCTTAGGAACGAAACACTTTTCGACTTAGCAGGTTACAGAACTAAATAGATTTAAATTTTTCGCAGAATTTGGCACTAATTTTGACATTTTTTATATTTCGTGACTTGATTCGGTACAGCTTTCAGCCCTCCAAGTGTATTGTTCATTAAAATTTTTACTAAATTATTATTAAGATAAGATTTTTTTTTGTGCAGACTCAAGGTCAAATCTGCAATCTGCTAATTATTTTTTTTAAGCATTTTTTGTTAAATTCAAGTTATTTTAGAGTAAAATTTTAAAAATATTCCACTCTTAATAAAAAAAACCTTAAATTAATTAAAAATTAAAAAAAAATAATTTGCAGATTGCAGATTTGAACTTGAGTCTGAATAAAAAATTCTTCGAAAAATAAAAATTTTACGTTCATATTTTTCTAAATTAATACTTTTAGTGAAGTCATAAATCAAGTTCGTTTCTTAAGTCTTTTGTTTTCTAAGTTATTATCTGCAATATAAAAATTATTTTTTTATACAATTTTTATTAAATTCAAGTTATTTTAGAGTGGAATTATAAAAATATTCTACATATTCCACTTTTATAAAAAAACACTTTAAATTAATTAAAAATTAAAAATAAATAATTTGCAGATTGCAGATTTGAACTTGAGTCGGAATAAAAAATTCTTCGAAAAATAAAAATTTTACGTTCATTTTTTTTAATTAATTGGGGTATTCACACTTCGTGCTATTTAGTCATATTGTCATAAAGTCATAATATTTTAGACCAGTTTAAAAAAGTTGTTGTGCTGCATACAAAAGTCATAAAATAATAGCACTCTTTCAGGTATGTTTTTGTTTTGTCATAAAATAGCTCTAGAGACCTTAGTCGAACGGCTGGAAATCTTAAGGCGAGACGGCGATAGTATATGTTTGCCGCAGTTACTTATATACCATTCACGACTAAGAAACGGGCAAAAAAATTAGCACCTATTTGTCTGTACATTAAATCACATTTTCATAACAAAAAAAATTTAAAGAGAACTAAATCGCAAAAATTAAATATATACAAGTGAAAAATTTTTCTCGTTTAACTTACGTAGCTGGCAGCCACTGAACGTTTTTCCGTATGCCGCCGAAAAAAAAAAATTATTTGGCTCATATCAAGGCAGCAGCTGTTTTAGTTTATACATACAAATTCCTTTAGATATTCTTATGCACCAGAAGACAAATTTAATAATTTTAAATAGAAATGGAGTTTTTCTCATATTCAAACAACTTTATTACAATTGCATTAATTTTTTTTTTTTTTGCTTTGATAACATCTAATTCCAAATGTGTTGTTTTCTTATCAGCTGATCGATGTTTGAAATAGCGTACTAAGTTATGACGGGTTGTTCACACTAGTCATATTTTTCGTGCTATTATTTTATGACTTAATGACTACAGTGTGAATACCCCTAATATTTTTAGTGAAGTCATAAATCAAGTTCGTTTCTTAAGTCTTTTTTTCTAAGTTATTATTATCTGCAATCTGAAAATTATTTTTTTATAGAATTTTTATTAAATTCAAATTAGTTTAGAGTGGAATTATAAAAATATTCTACATATTCCACTTTTAATAAAAAAAACACCTTAAATTAATATAAAATTAAAAAAAAAATAATAATTTGCAGATTGCAGATTTGAACTTGAGTCGGAATAAAAAATTCTTCGAAAAATAAAAATTTCACGTTCATATTTTTCTAAATTAATATTTTTAGTGAAGTCATAAATCAAGTTCGTTTCTTAAGTCTTTTGTTTTGTTATTATTATTTAGGCCCATTTAAAAAAGTTTTGATACAAATTCTGTTTTTACTTAGACTTTGTGTGATGAATTAAAATTTTTATTAAGAGTGGAATATTTAGAATACTTAACAATATTTTTAAAAAAAATTAAATATGGGAATTCAATATTTCTTATATACATTTTATGATAATTCACTTTTGGTTAGCACGAAACTTTCCATCCCTGATAACCATTATTCCAAATTTTCTTTTTTTCCATGTAAAATTTAGAATTCTCATGTTTTATGTGTCAGTTCTTTGACCGGTAACAAGTAAAATTTTTTTAAATTTTTTTTAAAAAGTTACCTGTATCAAGTCTATTATCTATAATATTATTAACATACGAATTTTTTATTCAGACTCAAGTTCAAATCAGCAGATTATATTTTTAAGAATTTTTTATTAAATTCAAATTATTTTATTAAGAGTTTATTATTTAGCATATTTTTTGATGAGATGGCGTAGCGGCCTAGAAATCACTACTGATCCCTTGTGCTAGTTTGATGATTATAAAAATATAGTAAATATTCCGCTCTTCATATAATAAATTTGATAAAAAAAAAAACAAAACAAAATATTCTTATCTTAATAATGAAATGAATAAATTCTAAAAATAACAAATTTACTTTCATGTATAATCTATTATATTTAATAATAATTTTTTTTAAATGGACACAAATATATATTACGAAGAATGTATTTTTGCATTGAAAATTCCAGTAAAATTTACTTTTTAATAAATTCAATTAGAATTTATAGCCTAGTATTGGTAACATGTTTTAATTCAAAAAGCCATGATAATTATTCGAAGGTACATGGAAAATTCATATCAATTTAATTATTCAACTTATCACACAGCAAAGCACAACTGCAGTTTTCGAAAGCTGCTACACTTCCATCATCAGTACTTTTTAATCAAATTACATGCATTCGAACTATTTCGAAATAGAAGCTATAAAATATTTTCACTCATTCAAAATTTTTGTGTAGTGAACATTACCTCTTACTAAATATGCAAACAGTAATCACTTGAATTGTTGAAATTACTATACTTGTTGTTGTTGTTATTTAATCATTTCAACTTCCATATAAGAAATATTTTAAATAATAGGATCATAACGCTGGTCTAGAAAAATATATAGACTTACCTGATATATTGATTTCAGTCGCTGCTAACTTCACGCGAAAATTATTTCTTGCGACTTGTATTGAGTAAATGTGTTCCCCAGCAAAGAGTGCATTGAGGTGGAGGATAATATGCTGAAAAAATAATAATAATAAAAAGACGGTTATTAGAAAAGCATGTATAGAAATGCTTCTTAATATTTAAAAAAAATATAAAATAAGAAATAAGAGCAATAAATTCGATCACTTCTGTACTGATTGTCGACAACAATTGATTACTATTGGCAATCTGTCAGTATTCGCTAATGCGAATACTGAGAGACGTTACTTTGACAAGGAGTTGCAGAATAAAGGGTATTTTATCTGAACAAATTTTAGCATTTCTGTATTTTTTTTAATTTCCTAATGCCAAAAGGAGTTTTTTTTTTCTTAAACGTTTTTATGTCCAGAAGTTGTTTGTGTTCACTTGACCTTTAAAGTTTATAGTAAACATATATCGGATCCGTTTTTTCCCCCCAACCAATTTCAAATCTACTCCATACAGTCTAGCATAGGCTTCATTTGCTTTAAAGTTTCTTATATGCAAGATAATAAGAAAATAAAGTCCACAATGACTTGATCTTGTGTCGTCTCGTGTAACATTGTACGATATTCATATATTTACTATCGTAGAGTAACATCTTTTGCACTCAAGTAATTACGCGTGTCAATGCATGTTCATCGTTCATACTACGAATAGCAGTAGTAGTAATTGTGGCATAAAAGAGTGGCATCAAAATAAAATTACAAAAACAAAAACCAACATAAAACAGTAACAGCTTGAGCAATAATATAAACAGAATCTGTTTTAGTAGCTTAACTACATACTATATGGCGTATCTTATTTTACATGCAAAAAAGATGCTTCAACAAAAATACAAAAAAAAAATTAAAAAAAAACTATTTCAGCGCGCTGCTTAAGTTCATGTAGATCAGCTTGATGAAGAGCTGATGCATCATCATCTAGATGACTTTGGTGTTATAGTTTTTTATTTTTTTATTTACATATAATTTTAACATATATTTTATTTTAGTGCAACATGTAGCAAGCGTAACAAGTTTATCAAATTTTCAAGATCTGGTGTTATGAGCGTGTAGCAGGGTTTTACAAAAAAAAATATATACAGTCGACTCTTGATAATTTGAAACTGAAGGGACCAGAGAAAAAGTTCAAATAATCGAGTTTTCATTTTAACGAGACTTCAAAATATCGAAAGAGGGACAGAAAAAATTGAAATTAACAAGAGTTTGCACAAAAAAAAGCAAAACCATTTGCACGCACTAAATTCCGCAAAAGCAAAGTAAAGAAATTTAATTTTTAATGTTAGCAACTGTCGATGTAGTGGTGTATACTAAAATCGTGGCACAGAAACGAATGCAAACGATTTAAATTTCTTTCAAAAACAGAAACAAAATCACATTAGGAGTTCAAATTAAAGAGTGTAGAATAACAGAACTTCAAATTATAGAAGGTTGGCGAGCAAGATGTCATTTTTGTAGCACATCGCAAAAAACTAAAATAAATGTTTGTTTTATTAATTTTATATTTTGCATAAAACACAGCAATTAAAATAATTCAAATTATAGAGCGTAGAGCCAAAAAATTCAAATTATAGCGAGTCGGCGATCAAAATGCCATTCAAATAATTTCAAATTATTGAGGGGACCAAATTGCATAGATATTTTTCAATTTATTGAGTGTTTTTCAAGGGACTTGGAAAACAGTTCAAATTACCGCGAGATTCAAATTACCGTGAGTTTCAAATTATCGAGGGTCGACTGTATATAAAAAGCGTTACAAAAAAAGAATTGTAGCAAAAACTACTAAATCAATTGGTGGAGTTTTAGTTTTTATATTTTATTTTAAGGTAGTGAGTGTTAAATACGTGAGGTATCATTTGGAGGACGATAAATCATGTGGAGATAAAAAGACTATATGTTTGGCCAACAATTATACATGTTTAAAGGGTTATTAAAATGTTCTTTTATGTTCAAATATCCTTGGCCATGCATTGACTGGTCAGAACTATTATGGCCATTTAGAGAAAGAAAATGGCTTTTCTCTTTTAATTAAAACCATAATCAATAATTTTTGTCTTTGGGCCATTTGTTATAATATCACATTGATTTATTTCCTTCTTCTTAGAGTTTAATCTGTTCAATTCCCAACAATTCATTTCCTTTGCATTTATAAATTTCTTATTTTTCCATTTTTTCCCTGGCCATAAAATATTACAATAGCAACACAAACAAACTCCAAGCCAGAAATAAACTTAAACATGTTATCAGCATGTTTGGGAAGATGTTGTTGTTTGCTGGTTGCTGGTTGCTGGTTGCTGGTTGTTGGTTTCCTTGTAGTGGGGCCGTGTACTCGTATATATTCCTAATCTAATAAAACCTTAATTATTAAATTGTACAGCTTGTTTTGCTGCCTCTAATAACAGGTGCATAATTATGGCTACAGCATTTGTTTATGCAGCACAAGCAAATGGCTTTGGAAAGAACTAAAACTAATAAATAATATTAAGCCAAAAGATGTTACCATAACACGTAACTTGGTTAAGAAAAAATACAAGCAAACAAACGTTCTAGCAAAAATAGAAACGAACTCCTGCTCTGGAACATGTTTGGAAAACAGTTTAAATATTTGCCATACAAGTATGATATCAAGGAAGTGATTAAAAGATTTCATGACTGCTTAGCAAGTAACTATTATTTTTATTCTTCACTTTAATTTTTTTTATTTTTTTTCTATTTGTTAAGCAGTTTAACAAATAAAAAAAAAATAATAAATAATGGTGAGAATTATTCTTGTTATGAGTTTTAATATCAACTTGTTGTTATGAAAAGTTTCCCAGAACACTACGTACAGAAACCGAAACCCTCCCTCCTCTCCTTTTGTTACAGCAAATTCCTTTGCCATTACACAGCCAAACTATAAAAATATATGATGTTCTGTCTGCACTGCCAAAAATATTGAAATTGAAAGCTTTAAATTAAATAACTGATATTAATTAAAAAATATTTGTTGTAACAACGTTAACAACAACAACAACAAAAAAAGAAATCATTAATAATGCCGCTTAAACAACACGTAATTTGAAAAATATTTTAATACAAACTAAAAATAGCTATTAAATCAAATTTACAAAAGACACAAAATCTAAATATAAAAATTACAAATCAAAGAGAATTTCATAGGTCTTTTATTAGAATTAATGAGGCGTCTTCACAATAGATCAGTGATTAATTCAAATGAGCCTGTTGTTGTTTAAAATTAAGAGTCTTATTTTATTAAAGCACGGCGTCCCACGTCATTAATTTTAAATGAGTTTTCTTTTTGTGTAAATTAAATTCTTTCCATACAGAATTTATCAATACCAATCTATACATACGTTTTACAATGTTGGGCTTTAATCTTCAGTCATGATTTATTAAAGTTTCTTGGCCCTTTAAAAAGTAACTTTGAGAATGTCTTAATAATTTATGATTTTGTATTACGATAACTGTTTGATAACTCCTACAGCCATACCTAAATACGGGCGGCAAGCGTTTTTTAGCTGTCAAAAGTTCTCATGTCCATACATTTTGTATGGAGCATACCGAAACAACGCGGCTGCAACGCTGCGGCAACGCTTTGCTATTGGAAAATCCGATTTTGACAGAGCGTTTTCTAATGAAGTTAGTTGCAAAAGAAAACAATTGTAACCAGAGAAAAAGAGCAAAAATTTACAAAAGTGAAATATATAATAAAAGAAAAAATTTGTGCACTTCGTGTTAGAAAATGGAGATAAGAAAATATTTACAATATGATTATATACATAAATATGTATGCACGTTTGTAATCCGTACAAAATTTCAATAACAAAATCACAAATTTGGTCCGTTCAGCTGTTAAAATAATCAGGGTTGTTTAATTTGTTTGTGTGATAACCCTGTTTTTATTGTTTTTTGACATAGCGTTGCCGTTTTTGTTTAGGTATGGCATTTTAGCGATAACGCTCAGCGGAAAAAAACGTTCCGCTTTCCGCCCGTATTTAGGTATGCCTGCTAGAGTATTTGTATAAAAAAAAAATTAATTATTCGACAAATAAACATTTTATTTTTCAACACAATCTCATTTTATATAAATACATTTAGTCCATTATTTTTCAAATTTCTTTTTTTATCCCTTCCAAATAATTAACTTTCTCAAGTCCCTCAAAATGAACCTTTATTTCGCTTAAATAAATTTCCTGTTGATGAAAAAGGTGGACAAATTTGAGGTTAGGAAATAAATTGGCTGTCAGATGATAAAATGTCAAAGAATTGAGTTGTCATCCTTTGACATTTATTTAGTACAAATTAAGGAAATTTTAACCATGAAAGGTTAGACTCCTGAACAAAAAATTTTAATTGTGAAAATTTGCCATGAAAATATTTTGGTATGAAATTCTTTTGGTTTCTTGACGCCTTTTTAATTATTATTGTATTCTGATATTTTTTAGCTTAAGGTCTCTTTATTTTAATTTAATTTTTAATTAAAAAAAAAACATTAAAATAAAGAGACCTTAAGCTTAAAAATATCAGAATGCAATATTTTTGTATCACTACGTAAAATTGGAGTATATTTTCTCCGTAATCAGGCTCTTTCCGATACCGCTGTGGGAAACTTAATCGCTAAATTCAAAGCTCACGGTACTGTCGCTGACCAAAACGATACGCTCATAGTGGCTTTGGTAAAGCTGTACAAAAAAGTGTTGAGCATGAGTCAGGAACAACAACTCCTTAACGTTCGCAACAGTTGGGCATCACTAGAGGCAATTTGCGCAACATTTTGCACAAGGATCTTTATCTTCAAGCGAAAATGAAGATCTTCGGAAGTCGAACGGTTGTGAATTGATTGTTTGAAAAACGGAACCGAAAATAATGCATTTTTCAACATAAATCATCTTTGGTGATGAAGCCCATTTTCCATTAGGCGGTTTTGTAAACAAACAAAATTGTCGCATATGGGGCTCACAAAATCCACAAACAGTCCTCAAAACCAATTACTTCGAAGGATAGTGACCGTATGGTACGGTTTATGTTCAGGTGGCATCATCGGTCGAAAATGAGCCAGGAAACGCCATCATCGTGAATTCTCTGAGTTGCCAAACCAAGATAACCGATTTTTTGTGGCCACAATTGGCTAATTGCTGACCATCAGTGACTTTTGGTTCCAGCAAGATGACACCACAAATCATGCAGTGGGATCAAAAATTCAATTATTGCATGAGAAATTTCCCGGTCGCGTAGTTTCTCGATTTGCCGATGTCAATTGGCCGCCTCGCTCTTGTGATTAACCGCCGCTGGATTATTTTCTCTAGGTCCATTTGAAAGACCGGCTTTACATGAACAAACCACAAACAAGTGGTGCTCTGGGAGATGAAATTCGTCGATGCATTGACGAGACAAGCGAAACTTTCTTTGGAAAATGTACAAAAATTTTGTGAAAAAAGCGGACATCCGCCAAAGTGCTAGAAGTAGACATTTGACCGACATCATATTTCATTATTAATTCCCATATCTCTACTTTACTTTGATATCAATAAGACTGAATATTATTAAAAAAAAAGTGTGTTTTAAGACAATTTACTTCCTAACCTTAAATTTGGCCACCCTTTATTATTCGTTAGTGTCAACGGGATTTAGATTATCTCATACGGTCTTCGATATTAAACCCATTTCATTGCATTGACATATCTGATCAGGCGAACTAGACTAGTCTCTGATAACTGCGATAAGTCATAGTTTTTTTCACCACCAAATAATACGCCACTATTTTATCATGCATGTAAAGAAATTTATTCTTTCCTAATCAAAACACAGCTGGCGATTTCACAACTCACAGAAAGAGATTTAGAAAGAAATATGACGTCAGAAGGAATACAAGAGATTAATTATTTACTTTGCTCTCATAAAAGCGTTCATCTTTATTATTATAATATCAACCATTATATTGAAATCTTTTGCTGGTTTTATACCTCTATCGTAATATATCTTATTTATAATTATAATATTTTCTAAAGTAACTTTGAATGTTGTTGTTTTCTACTTAACCTTTATATTGTGTTCAAGTAATACTTTAATTGAACTTAAATTGTTGTTATGATTGTTTCTAAAGAGCGAAGAGAGAGAGTGAGACAGAGGGAGAAAAAGAAGCACTCAAACATATTAACAAATGCTAATGAATTTTTTTTATAATTGTGCTTATCTGAACCCAAGTTGCATAACAATTAATTAATCTTATTCTCAAAAAAAAAATTATTTTTCAATGTTTCATTATTTATCTTACTATGAATGAATAGAAACCTATTGACTTTAAATAATTGTATTTGTATTTTTGTAAAACATTAGACAATTGATAATTAAAGCCTGTGTGTGTCTTAAGTCTTTTGTTTTTTTACTATAATACACAGAAAATATGTACGGCAATTTAATTTATTAATACTAATAATAAAATGCGTGATATTATTATTCGCACTAAACAGATTGATTTCACAAGTTGAAAATGTTTAGTCAGGCTTAACTTCAAAGCAAATGTTATTGAGAGTAGAATATATTAGAATATTTATTATTATCATTATACATTTTTTTTAACGAAATAGAATACCAGAACTTCTTATATTCTTATATTATATTCTTATATTCTTATATTCTTAGTATGAAATTTCTCATCTCTGACGATTAATGTTCCAAATACTACTATTTTCTTGCTTTTTACAAACACAATGGCTACTGAGATTGAAAGCATTTCTGTTTTTATGATTTTTACAATTGAATTTTTGTTTTAGTTTCCAATCAAAATGAACAAGAACGCACTAAAAACTGCATGAGTTTTGTTGATTATGAATGTGCATTATTTTCAATATTATTTTCAATATTTATATATTGTGACAGAATATTTAAAATGTAAAATGTATTGAATTAGGAACAAAAACTGGAAAATTTTATTCGTATAAAATTTTTTATTTCACACATTTCTAATATTTTTTTTTTAACTTATTCGGATAAAGATTACTCGAATAAAAATTATTCGAATAGATTAATCGAAAAAAATTATTCGAATAAAGATTAATCGAATAAAAATTATTCGAAAAAACTTAACACATTATATATATATTTCTATTAATTGCTGTAAACATATTATTGAATCTAGCTGTTAAAAGGTTTTGTTTGCCTTTTCCAAAAAGAACATACAAAAAAACGTATACAATGAAACATATAATTCAATTATGCAATTTTTATAGTTCTTAGACTCCAACTAAGAATTATAAAAATTGCATAATAAATTTCAGAATACAATGAAAGATATAATGATTATTATTTTCAATATTCTGCTCATTATATATTGTGACAAAATATTTTTTTAAGTATGAAATACATTAAATCGGAAACAAAAAATGGAAAATTCTTCGGAGAAAAAATTTTTTGGAAGCACATATTTAATATATTCGACTAAAACCATTGCAATGATTTTTTTACATTTACATTTCACATATTGCTAAAAGATTTTCTTTTCCAAAAAATATTCGTATAAAGATTAATCGAATAAAAATTATTCGACTAAAGATTAATCGGATAAAAATTATTCGAATAATTTTAACACATTACGTTTATTTCTAAGAATTGCTCTAAACATACATCTAATTATATAATTTAGCTGTAAAAAAGTTTTGTTTGCCTTTTCCAAAAAGAAAATGCCACAAAAACAAACCTATAAAATGAAACGATGAATGAAACAAGTCCATAGTTTTTACCATCCATATAAGGAATTCCATTAAGCAAATTTCATTCTTATTAATTACATCAGTTTATAAGTAAACAATTTTGTTTGGAAAAATTTACTTAAAGACTAACAGAAGAAGAAAAAAGCATGCAACTATGCCACAGAACCGTTAACTGTTGCAAACTGCCTTTTGCAAACACACTGAGGAAAAAACGATCGTGATATAAATTTGAATATTTTACCACCAATGAATTGACAAACCGAACACATTTTTCATATACTCACTTAACAAGTTTTCTTTGGAGGAGAATAAATACAATTCAACTCCATAATATATTTATGAAAGTAAAACATCTTGCGGTTCCCACTAGAACGAAAAAAAATATCATTTGCAACTTGCAAGAATAAATATTGAAAAAAAAAAAACTCAAGACGGGCCAGAGCAAAAAATAATGCAATTTCAGTTTTACCAGCAACAAGTAAAATAAATAAATAAATAAATAAAATTGATGGAAAAGTAAAAAATGTTAATGTAACGCATATAAATTTCCACTTAACCTCATTTCTCTCAAAACATGTACAATACACACACGTATATAAAATATATATGTACGAGTATGTTTATATTTGCGCATAAGTATTAAAAAAAATTGTACAGGAAAAAGCAAGAAATGTTATAACACGAAATGCAACTGACTCTGACTCCAACTAAGAACTATAAAAATTGCATAATAACGTATACGCGTGTGTCTGTGTTTGTGTCCGTCTGTCTGTGCAACTGTTGCATATAAATATGCATGCATTTTAAATAAACATTAAAAAGTACGACTAACTGTGTTTAAACCTACAAAAAAAAATTAAAAGGAAAAAACCACAAACTCATCTTTATGACCATAAAATTAAACAGGTGTTGCTGGTTTTAATTCCTTTTTTTCCGACTCTAACTAGAAAACGAATTGGAAATGACAGTACAAAAATTTATGCGTAATAAATACCCGCAAATAAAAATTTAATGGATTAAACACTCTTCTATGCAAACTGAAAACTATAAGATTCGCCTCTTAACAGCGGGCAGCACACGAAATAAATGTTTGACTGCTCCATAACACAAACTCACTTGCATTTGCATCTAATAAAATTCAAGTTTAGGTTCTAAAGAACAAGAACACTACGGTCGGCCTTTTCTAATTAAAACTAACAGTAAATTTATAATTGTGGTGCAGCAATTTTATTCGCATCATAACTTTACAAGTTTATTTGATGTTATAAAATTTCATTGAATCGTATCAGATGAAACAAAAACATAAATTTTCTAATAAAAAATGTTTTGTATGATTTTTTATTTTAATCTAATTATTTCAGGATAATCTCTCAGTTATCTCAGAATATTGCTTTTCAGACAAACTACGAGTACTTAACAAACATGAAATCCCAAGTGCGAGGGTTGTTTGAGGGCTGCATGACCTTTTGAATTTCACTTGCAGTATCCTCAAATGCAACACTGCAGCCATCAGCCACCATCTATTAATAGAGTACGATCAGATTTTGAGCAATCTATATCATTTAGTTGCTGTTTGACAGCCATTAAAGAGTAGACAACCTCGTGAATTTTAATAAAAATTAAGAAGAAGAGAATTATATTAAATTCAATTAAGATTTATAGACAAATTTTTCGAAAATTTGTTTAAATTCTGAAAGACATGATATATATTCCAAAACACAAAGAAAAGTGAACATCAGTTTTTGATTTATCAACTTAAACAACAGAGCAGAACTGCTGTTTTCGAAATGCGCTACACTTTCGTCATCAGGGGACAAATTACCGCACTCGATATCGATCGAAATTTCCATACAATTTAAATGGAAATTTCGATCGATATCGAATGCCGTAATTTGCACCCTGTATCCATGTGTATTTTGTTTGAGAATTTCTTGCGTTAATTAAGAATAATTTTTTTTTCGTAAAAAGGCCATCGCTGAAATTAACAAAAATGAGGGCGCTGTTGGCTGAAGTAGTTAACACAAGACTATGAAGTGAAAGCATCCGAGTTTGACACAGCACTCACTCCTGAATATAGTACCGAGTTCTTCTGATCAGCCTGTTTCAGCGATCAAGGCATAGCACTAATCACTGAACATAACAGGCAGAGAAAGAGCACCCTCCCTCTCCGCCCTGCAGCAAAAAAGTAGTGGGCAAAGTAAAAGGTTGAAATAGCTACACAAAATTCGCTAAACTTCCATCTTTCCACCCAATACTATCCCCTCCTTTCCAGTTCCAGTACAATGCAATGCATATGTAGGGGTCCCCTAAGTGCTGGTCCGAATTAAAAAAAAAAAAGTTAGAACTCTGCACCATCAATTCCAATTTATGGGTGGTAGAGGTATTGAGGAATTAGTAGCTTTCGATTTTCTTGGCATGAAGACAGAGTGTGAGATTCGATTGACTGAGGACATTTTTCATGCCGCAAAAGGAGCACTCAAGTGCCTCGATTTTTCAAAACGATGTAAAAAATGTTTCACAGCATCTGATCTCCTCACACATAACATATACATCCGAACGAAATTGGAATGTACTGGACCTCGTACAGCAGAGGGCAACGAAGACTCATTGGTAATATTTGGGTAGTCAACTCTATTACAATTTTAAGAATTAAAATACCGCAGAATTTTAAGAACTAAAAATTCCGCAAACTTTAAGCATCAAAAGTTCCGCAGAATTTTGTACAAGGAAGATGCTCTTTTTTTGCAAATGGCGGGCAATGTCAAATCTGTTTTGACATTTGTGAACTAAACAGATGTAGAATACAAGTGAACAAGCCATGGAACGATACACTCCCCAAGTACGCGGGGAGTGTATCGTGCCTATTTTTTTGCGTAACAATTCGTCTGTGGAAGACTTCTTCTGGATCGGATGACTTCTTTTGGCCCATCTTGTATTATTCAGACTTTTTGACTCTATCATGAACCAAAACTTCTTAAATGTATTCAAGTTGTATATGTACTCATTTAAAGTCATTATTATATTAACTTCCCTTTTTCTTTTTATTGTTGCAGATATCGATGAATGCCAAGACCCACAAATATACCAGAGATGCGTAGAGAATGCCGAATGCTGCAATTTACCCGCCCACTTTTTGTGCAAATGTAAAGACGGCTATGAAGGCGACGGAGAAGTTTTGTGTACAGGTAAGTTGTTAAAAATGCACCCAACAAGTTTTCAATTACAGAGAGAGAAAAAACTCAGCTTGGAGTTTTCAACTCAATCGTGATACAGATATTAAATAAAAATATTTAAATGTTTCCATTTAAATTAAATTCATTATCACCTGCAACGGATTAACCCCAAAAAATGTTTTATAAAAAAAAGAAAAAAAAAAATTATAGACCGAGTTGTACTAATTTTGTTTCACCACCCACAGATATCGATGAGTGCCGAGATCCCAAGGCATGCGGTCCTAATGCGCACTGTATAAATGTACCCGGCAATTACACATGTACCTGCCCGGAAGGTTTCTATGGCGATCCCTATAACGCGTGTCATGATATTGATGAATGTAGCACTGAGAACGTCTGTGGTCCCGGTGCCATATGCACTAATTTGGAGGGCAGTTATCGCTGCGACTGCCCTGCAGGTTATGAAGGCGATGGACGTTCGGAAAGTGGCTGCATTGATTATGATGAATGTGCCCGAGCACCCTGCGGTCGCAATGCACAGTGTCTGAATACCGATGGAAGCTTTAAATGTCTATGCCCAGATGGTTACTCAGGTGATCCGTCACAAGGTTGTGAAGGTAAGTCATAGTTTTTCTAAGAGCTTTTTTTGCTTTCCTTAGCAAGCTTAAAACAAACTTAAAGCTTAAACGATTTTTTTTTGTATTCTCATTGTATTTTTTTTTTCCTTTAAACTGCACCCACCAAACGAATTCAATAAACATCAAACCAAATTTCGACTGAATTTTATGAAAACAAAAATATTTACAAAATTTTTTACGGCACATCATTATTACATCAATGCAATTCAACATTTACGCACGACTTCATTATGATTAATTAATAATATTTTTACAATAAAATAATTGCAAATAACTCATTAATAATTATTAATAATAATAATAACAAAAATATATACAAAACAACACAATCACCTAAAAAAACAACTTATGGCAAAACTAATACACTTTGAAAAACTGAAATAATACCAAATGCACACGTAGACGTCGATGAATGCTCTATGAATAATCCATGCGGTTTGGGTGCTGAGTGCGTGAATATGGGCGGTAGTTTTACATGCCGTTGTGCGCCTGGCTTTATGCTCGAAAATTTCACATACGATAATCGTAATGTTACTTCGCTTGAAACAACACACATACAGACAACAGAAATCGAAAGAAAAGCTTTTATAATGGCCAAGACCGGTGCCGGTTTGGCCTGCGTAGATGTGGATGAATGTAATGTAGATGACGGTGTCGCCAAGTGTGGCACTAATGCTAAATGCATCAATTTTCCTGGTTCATATCGCTGCTTGTGCCCAAGCGGCTTTCAAGGCCAAGGTTACTTGCACTGTGAAAGTTAGTATCATTTCTATAACTAAACTAAGCCATAGTGCTTTTTTTTTAAATTAGTTAAGCTTTTTTGTTGCTCCGTGAAAATTTGTAAGCTTTTGGGGTAGAAATAGTTGGAAACGTTTTGCAATTTTAACCAACAATTGCAGCTTAAAGCTTTTGTGCAAAGCACACTTTAAAAGCTTTGAAAGCTTTTTTATATCTTTAAAATATACTTAAATAAAATCGAAACTTAAAAAAGTTTGCAGTATTTTCCCACAACCATAGAATAATTAAAATAATTTTTTTGTTCTTCCTACTGCATGCTAATACCACAAATAGTGGGAAATTTTTTAAGAGCTTTCAGATTTGATTTAAAAAAAATTTGTGAAATGTATGTAAATGATGGAAAGATCTATATGCTTCAATGTTTAAAGATGATTTCATATAAAATTTGACCGTAACAAGGCCTCATTGATTCATCGACCGGTATCTCAAGAATAAATTCTTCAATATTGACTTCCAGTGAGCCTATAGTTGCAGGCGGGTAATTAGCCGGCCCCCAAATGTTAAATAAACTGTTCACCGACCTCGCGTCTCAATTGGGTCATTGCTTTGCGTGCTGTGTGGCTGGTGGCACCGTCTTGTGGAAACCACATGATAGCCAAGTAAAAATATGGGAAAAGAAGTTATTCACAGTACCGCTCGCCATTCACAATAATATCCCTAATTTCACTAGTCTTTGAAAAATAATGCTACCAGTCCAAAGTCCACACACAGTGAATTTTTCGGGATGCATTGGCTGTTCTTGCAAAGCTTCTGGCTGCTCTTTACGCCACATTTTGCTTGCTCAAATATCCATTCAACCAGAAATGAGCTTCGTCCATCAAATTAAAAAAATATGCGATACACTTGCTTACTTGAGCAAGAGTTGCTCATTTGCAAAGTCGATTCATGGTTATATTAGGGACCAAACTAAACATGTTTCACAGCAACATGTTGCACGAAAACAACTGAGCTGCCAAAAACAGAATTGCTAAAAAATCACCCATTATTATGCAAACTTTAAAAGAAAGTGCTTTCTAGGACATGAAAGTTTAAGCAAATTCCAAACTTTTAAAGGACACACAAATTTTGTAATATCTTTTTAAAAACACTTATTTCCCAAGCAAAGAAAAGTGCACCACATTTTAGCCTTCCCCAAAATAAATTTTATTTTCACACCCATCCCCATCCAGCAAAAAAGCTTACAAATCTTCAACAACATATTTTTAGTGTAAAAGCCTAATTCACAACAAATATTTTGTGCTTATAAACTTTTTATTTGTCGAACTTGTACACAAAATTTGTCAAAAAAGTAGTTTATTAACACCTTATAGTTGTTATGAATTAGGCTTTGATCCCTATATAAGCTATACCATTATTATAATAAGCTCTCAAGCATGCTTTGTTTAAAACTAGAAGAAACCTCTTTCAACTTGATATTTCATTTCTGCCGCTTTAAAGCTTTTTTTGTAAATATTTCTCATTTCCAGTATAGAAAGCTTCTTTAGCCCTCTACTGCAGCTCAATTTTCACGCTATTCTCTGCATTATTTAGCTTTAAGTATATATTTTTTATTAGACACTAATTTCATTAACATTTTTATGAATTTTTTTTATACATTAAACTCTCCACCATGTCGCCATTAACATACAATTGTCAAAACGAATACAAACAAAAACACGCTCGCTTAATGGCTTTCGCAACAACCAAAAACTTTATACAAAAATATTTAATGTCTCACTTCCACTCCGTAACTTTTTTGTTTTTCTAAACTTGCGTGTGTGTGTGCGTTTACGCGTTCAGATATAAATGAATGTCAAGATAATCCTTGCGGCGAAAATGCTATTTGCACTGACACAATCGGCAGTTTTGTCTGTAACTGCAAACACGAATACACCGGTGATCCTTTCCGCGGTTGTACAGATATTGATGAGTGTTCAACGTTGGAAAAACCTTGTGGTACCCATGCGATTTGCGAAAACAGAGAGCTGGGTTTTGACTGTAAGTGTCCGCAGGGTTTTGCTGGCAAGCCTGACGCTAAGACTGCCTGCGAGCAAGTGGATGTCAATATTCAATGTTCGACTAACTTCGATTGCACCAATAATGCAGAATGTATAGAAAATCAGTGTTTCTGTTTGGATGGCTTTGAGCCACTGGGTTCCAGTTGTGTGGATATCGATGAATGCCGTACACATGTTGGCATTTGCGGTGATCATGCCCAGTGTACAAATACCCCAGGATCTCATAGGTGTGACTGTGAGGCAGGTTATGTGGGTACACCGCCCAGAGTTGGGTGCAAGGAGCCTTGTGAAGATGTGCATTGTGGCGAACACGCCTACTGCAAGCCCGATGGAAATGAAGCTTATTGCATTTGCGAGGATGGCTGGACATTTAATCCCAGCGATGTGTCTGCCGGTTGTGTAGATATTGATGAATGTGATTCTGTGCATGGACCTTTCGGTAGTTGTGGAGTAAATGCTACTTGTAGCAACTCTTTAGGCAGCTACAGTTGTGCTTGCCCTGCCGGCTTTTCGGGAGACCCATACAACAAATGCCAAGATGTCGATGAATGCAGAAGCGGAAATAAGTGTGGCGATGGAGCTGAATGTATCAATGTGAATGGTGGATATACATGTCAATGTCCCCAGAACTCTATTCCCGATCCTGACCCCACAGTAAGATGTGTTGCCATCGTAAGTTGCCACGCTGATAATGATTGTCCTGGAAATGCAGTTTGTGATCCATCAAAGAGATGTTTGTGCCCCGAACCCAACATGGGAAATGATTGCAGACATCCTTGTGAATTTAAGAACTGTGGAGCCCATGCCCAGTGCATGCTGGTAAATGGCCAGGCACAATGCTTATGTGCCGAAGGTTTTACTGGCAGCCCGGATACACCTGGTGGCTGCAATGATATCGACGAATGTAAAGCTAATCCTTGTGCTGCAAATGCCATATGCTCGAATACTCCTGGCGCTTATATGTGTCAATGTCCTAGTGGTGCCTCAGGCGATCCTTATCGTGAAGGTTGTATTACACCTCGAGCCCCTGGCACATGCTCAGACGCCAATCCTTGTGCACCAGGAGAGTCATGCGTACTAGACTCATTTAGTGGCACCAGTGTTTGTATTTGTCGCCAAGGCTATGAACGTAATCCGGGTACAGGGCAATGTCAAGATATAGATGAGTGTTCAGTCACTCGTACAAAGCCTGCCTGTGGCTTGAATGCTCTATGTAAAAATCTTCCAGGAAGCTACGAATGCCGTTGTCCTAATGGCTTCAACGGAAACCCGTTCGTTATGTGCGAACAGTGTAATTCTCCACAATGCCAGTGTCAAGCTCCTTATAAATTAATAGGAAATAGCTGTATTTTAGCGGGTTGTTCTAATGGTGGTGAAAAGTGTCCCAGTGGTGCAGAGTGTATATCAATAGCTGGGGGAGTTAGTTATTGCGCTTGTCCCAAAGGCTACAAAACTCTGTCCGATGGTTCTTGTGTAGATATGGATGAGTGTTTAGAGCCCGGCAGCAGAGTTTGCGCTTACGGAGCTGAATGTATTAACAAAGTGGGATCATTCTCTTGCATCTGTCCGAATGGTTACACTGGAGATGCCTATAACGGCCAATGCTCACCGACGCAACGTAAATGTGCCGCCGACAAAGAATGTAATACAAACGAAAAATGTGTACAGCCTGGAGAATGTGTTTGTCCTCCTCCATATTTCTTGGATCCCTATGACAACAACAAATGTAAAAGTCCGTGTGAAAGATTCCCTTGTGGAATAAATGCCAAATGTACACCTACTGATCCACCACAGTGCATGTGTGAAGTGGGCTATAAAGGAGATCCGTTATTGGGCTGCACCGATGAAGACGAGTGCGCTCATTTGCCTTGTGCCTATGGTGCTTATTGCGTTAACAAAAAGGGTGGATATCAATGTGTTTGTCCTAAAGGATTTACTGGAGATGCTTATAAGAGTGGCTGTATTTTGGAATCAGGTGAACCTAAAAGTTCGTGTGCTACTAACGATGATTGTGCCAGTAACTTGGCCTGCGTTGAAGGTACTTGTATAAGTCCTTGTGCCAGCTTGCTTTGTGGCTCAAATGCATTTTGTGAAACTGAAAATCATGCTGGTTGGTGTCGCTGCCGCGTTGGTTATGTTAAAGATGCTGCGGGAGACTGCGTATCTCAGTGCAAGGATGTCATTTGCGGCGAAGGCGCCTTGTGTATTCCCACTTCTGAAGGTCCGACTTGCAAATGTCCTCAGGGATACCTGGGAAATCCTTTCCCTGGTGGTTCCTGTTCAACTGATCAATGCTCTGCTGCAAGACCTTGTAGTCGAAAACAAATTTGCATTAATGGTCGTTGTAAGGAAAGATGCGAAGGTGTTGTTTGCGGCGTAGGTGCAATGTGTGATAAACTGAGTGGCAAATGTATATGCGAACCAAATTTCATTGGTAATCCTGATTTAATATGTATGCCTCCAATCAAGTATGCGGAGTGTAATCCTCCTTGCGCTGTCAACGCTCACTGTGAATATGGATTCGGTACTGCTGTATGCGCCTGCAACTCCGGCACAACAGGAAATCCTTATGAAGGTTGTGGCGCTGAAAGTAGAACCGTCTGTGAGCCTAACAGCTGTGGTCCAAATGCTGAATGCCGATCTGATGGAAATGGAATTACCTGCGTCTGCCCTCAAGGCTTTGCCGGTAATGCTTACGTTGGTTGCCATGATATTGATGAATGCATTAACAAACCTTGCGGCGAGAATGCTGCTTGTCTTAATACTCATGGAGGATTCGAATGTCTTTGCCTGTCTGGTTTTGGAGGTGATCCTTTCACCAGCTGTCAACCAGTCGACAATACTTTCTGTTCTGATCCATCTCAATGCAGTTGTAATGAGCGTGTCTACTGTCCCGACGGTTATACTTGTGATAACGGCCAATGTAAAAATCTTTGCTCTAAAATAACGTGTGGTCCTCGTGCTGTTTGCGATTCTGGAAAGTGTCTCTGCTCCCTGGGTTATATGGGTGATCCTTATAACATGGAAACAGGGTGTACGATTAGAGGACAGTGCAGCAACGATGGTGACTGCAAGGACTCTGAAATATGCTTCCATATAAGCAAAGGTTTGCGTAAATGTGTCGATGCCTGCTCGAAGATTCAATGTGGGCCTAACGCTCTTTGTGTTGCCAATGATCATCGTTCTTCCTGCATATGCAGTGAAGGTTACTATGGCATTCCAAGTAATTTGCAAACAGGTTGTCAGCCGGAAAGAAAAATACCCGACATCGAAGATAAATGCAAATCGGATCACGATTGCGACTCGGGTTACACTTGCTCTGCTGTTAATGAAGGATTCAGGGAGTGTGTTCACCTCTGCTCAAAAGTTGTTTGTGGTACAAACGAACTTTGTAAAATTGATAACAACGGAAATGCAGTATGCAGCTGTGAAGATAGTTATGTTTGGAATCCTGTTAAGTCTAGTTGTGAAAAACCCAGTCTACCCGATTGTACTACCGATCAAGAATGTCCAGCTACCTCCGCTTGCAGACCCGATGTGGTCGGTGTTTTGAAATGTGTATCCATTTGTGATGAATTTACGTGCCCTGCTAATTCAGTGTGCATGGCAAAGAACCACCATGGAAGATGCGAATGCTTGGTGGGCTTTGCAGGAAACCCGAACGATAGAAATGGTTGTCAGCCTAAACAAAAACATCAATGTCGCTCTAATGCAGAATGCGCAGAATCGGAAGCTTGTATTAAATTTGGCCCTGATGAAATTCTTTCTTGCAGACCAGCATGCGAAGCGGTAAAGTGTGGTCCACGAGCCGTTTGTATTACCAACAATCATCAAGCTCAATGCCAATGTCCTCCAGGTCCATTTGCGGGCGATCCATATGACCCCTTCCAAGGTTGCCAGAGTGTACCTTGCGTTTACAACAAAGACTGCCCCACTCATCAACTTTGCAATCGCATGACACATACTTGCTTCGACGTGTGCGATCAGGAGTCATGCGGTGAAAATGCCATCTGTTTGGCGGAAGACCATAGAGCGGTTTGCCAATGTCCTCCTGGTTTCAAAGCTAACCCTATTCCTGAGGTGGAATGCACAAAGACTGGCGGTTGTACACCAGGCACTTGTCATCATTCAGCAATTTGTGAAGTTACTATTGACGGTCCAGTTTGCAAATGTCCGGAACATTTCATTGGTGAACCAGTTAAGCAAGGCTGTCGGCCAGAAGGTCAATGTCCTAATGGCGACGCAGATTGTCCAGCAAACACAATTTGTGCTGGGGGTCGTTGCATAAACCCATGTGAGAATGCATGTGGTCCTAATTCGGAATGCAAAGTTATTAACCGTAAGCCTATCTGCGCATGTCCGTTCCGTTTCCAACCAATAGGGGAAACAGCTAAAGAAGGCTGTGTCCGCTCTGTATCCAGGTGCTCATCGGATGTTGACTGTGGTGGCGAGGTTTGCTATAATGGCGAATGCCGTATCATATGCCGAGGAAATACCGACTGCTCCGCTGGAGAAACATGTTTCCAAAATGTTTGTGTAATATCTTGCCTAGATCACAGCCAGTGTGGTCATGGCTTAGCTTGTCTTAAAGGTGTGTGTTCTATTGGATGTCGCAGTAATAAAGATTGTGCTTCAGAGCAGTCGTGTCTTAACAACAAATGCGCCAATCCCTGCCAAGCAGGAAGTGTTTGTGGACCTAATGCTCTTTGTAATATCGAGAATCAACGTAGTCATTGTTCTTGCCCGGAAGGTTTCGAAGGTAATCCTACACCCGATCAGGGTTGTGTTAGAGTTCCATCTCCTTGTCTGGCTACCAACCAATGCCCAAGCGGCCACATGTGCATTGGCAATCAATGTAATTTGCCTTGCCAGAAAACTTCAGTGTGTGCTGTTGGAGAACGCTGTTATCAGCAAGTATGTCGCAAGGTCTGTTACACCAGCAATAATTGCTTACCTGGAGAAATTTGCAACAATGATGGCACTTGCCAACCCGGTTGCGACTCAGATGCTGATTGTCCTCCCACCGAATTGTGTTTGGGAGGTAAATGTAAATGTGCACAAGGTTTTATTGGAACACCGTTCGGTTGTGCCGATATTGATGAATGCACTGAAAATCCTTGCCACAAATCTGCAAAATGTGAAAACATGCCTGGCTCTTATAAATGTATATGTCCTGATGGTACGGTAGGTGATGGCTATACTAAAGGATGCACTGCACCCAAAGAATGTTATAAAAACGAAGACTGTCCCACTGCATTGGCTTGCATCAATGATAAATGTTCCAATCCCTGTCTAGCTACCACATGTGGCTCAAATGCCTTATGCCATGCCGACCAGCATCAAGCATTCTGTGAATGTCCTGCGGGCCATTTAGGTGATCCTTATGATTCTGCAGTTGGTTGCTTCAAGGTGGAATGCATTAATGACGACGATTGCGCCAGCGATAAAAATTGTGATGAGAAAACAAATCGTTGTATTAGACCATGCGATTTTATAAACTGCGGTAAAGGAACCTGCAATGTTGCCGACCATACAGCTTTGTGCTCTTGTTATGAAGGATATATACTAAGCAATGGCATATGTGAAGATATTGACGAATGTTTGAATCATCCTTGTCACACGACAGCTTTTTGTCAAAATGTACCTGGATCTTTTGCTTGCCAATGTCCCGAAGGCCTCATTGGTGATCCAGTTCACATTGGATGTCGCGATCCCAACGAATGTTTAACTGATTCTGATTGCCCTTCTTCGGCTAGCTGTCAAAACGCTAGATGCCGCAGTCCCTGTGAACGCGAAAATGCTTGCGGAATCAATGCCAAATGTGTTGCTCAATCGCACAATGCCATTTGTACTTGTCCAGCTAATACACGCGGCGATCCTTCCGTGGAATGTATTCATATTGAATGTACTGACAACGACGATTGCTCCAGCGAAAGAACTTGTTTAGACTCCAAATGTATTGATCCCTGCTCATTACCAAACTCCTGTGGAGCCCAAGCTCAATGTACCGCCCAAAATCATATTGGCTTGTGTTCCTGCGAAAAGGGTACCACCGGAAATCCTCAACTGGGTTGTGTTCCGTTACAATACTGTAATGCCGATGCCCAGTGTGCTTCAGGCAGTATTTGCTCAAATGGTATATGTTCATCGTTATGCTCATCGAATCGTGACTGCATAGCCGATCAATTATGTATTCAAGGAATATGTCAACCGACATGCAAATCGAATACCACTTGCCCCGATTTCCAATTCTGCCTAAACAATATCTGTACAAAGGAGGTTTTCTGTAGAGAAAATATTGATTGTGGTCCAAATGAAAGTTGTGTTGTTGATAGCTACGGTAGAACCAGCTGTGAAAATGTGTGCACAGGTCGTGCAGTTTGTGGTCGTAATGCCGAGTGCATTGCACGCAGCCATGCCGCCGATTGTGAGTGCAAAGAAGGTTTCTTTGGTGATCCTAAGAGCGGTTGTCGCAAGGTTGAGTGTAGTAGTGATGACGAATGTAGCAATGATAAGACCTGTGATGGAAATATGTGTAAAATCGCCTGCCTGATTGGTGAACCTTGTGGCGACAATGCTCTCTGTACTACCGAAAATCATAAACAAGTCTGCCATTGTCAACCCGGCTACACAGGAGATCCGAAAATACGTTGTGATGTGATTGATTTCTGTAAAGATGCTCCTTGTGGTCCCGGTGCCAGGTGTCGCAACTACAGAGGTTCTTTCAAATGTACCTGTCCACCTGGTCTGGTTGGGGATCCATACAATGAGGGTTGTCGTACTTCAGTGGAATGTGAGACCAACGACGATTGTCCATCGCATGCTGAATGCACAAAATTGAATGGTGTACCCAAATGTCATGATGTTTGCGCTAATGTGCGTTGTGGTCAAAATGCGGAATGTATTCCGAAAGGCCATAAAGCTCAATGCGCATGTCGTAATGGTTATGATGGCAATCCCGCTGACCGGGTTAATGGTTGTAAGCCATTGCCAACGCCTTGTCAAGTTACCAGTGATTGTCCGACTAATACATATTGTTCGGACAGCATTTGCAAACGTAAGTACTAACACGTATGTTTAAGTCATATAAACAGTAAACACAAATAATAATTTTTTGGTTTAAGTGGTTGAAATTAATACAGTAGACACACTTATGCCAGGGGTAATGGGTTAAAAACAAGAAATAAAAACTAAATGTTGCTGTGAGCGCACGCTTCACAGCTTCAATAAATACACAGACATACAAATTTACGTACCTCCACTTGACATGACATCAAGAAAAGCATATAAAATGTAACTTGACATTGCAACAATTACCGATTTATAAATGTTGACCTGATGTTAGGCAATACTTCGCAAGAAATTTTTTGTTTGACCAGGATAGTTCCTATTTTCCCAACTCAACCTCAAATGAATTCTTAGATAAGACAACTCCGCTGTGCTCTTTTAGGTGTATAATATTTATAGTCCACTAACCCCCCCCAGCCAATTAAGTATGTAACACAAATTTTATTATCTTTCCCCTACCAACGAAAGCTGCTTGTGTGTTGGATACCGAATGTTCGCACAATGAAATATGCCAAGGTGGCCAATGTACTGACCCATGCTCTCAACCCCAAGCCTGCGGCATGAACGCTTTATGCTCAATCGATACTCACTACAAGCTGTGTTCGTGCCCGGCAGGCTTTACAGGCAATCCTGAAGTAGAATGCGTTCGTATACCAATTGCCTGTTCGATAGATATAGAATGTGGTTCAGGTTTGAGTTGTCGTGACTCAATGTGTTTCCCCAAATGTTCGGCTGATCAGGATTGTGCCCTTAATGAAAAATGTTTGAGAGGCAACTGCATGTGTAAGTATTTTCTAGGTTTCTAGACTTTCCCCGCAACAAAACGAACAGCAAATGTGATGTCGCACAATATTATGCTTCCCATTTTAGTAACATGCCGCGTCGATAATGATTGCTTTCTGGGCCACGTATGTTTACACAACAAATGTGTATACGGTTGTCATACTGATGACGACTGCAGTGCTACGGAATCGTGTCGCAATGATAAATGCATTAATCCCTGCTCTGAAAATCCATGTGGCCCCAATGCCGCTTGCTTGGTATCCAATCACCGTGCATCGTGTAATTGTTTGGATGGCATGGTGCCCAGTCCTACAGCTCAAGTGGGTTGTGTGCGTTCACCGCCTCAGGACTGTAATGAAAATCGCGACTGTTTTAATAATTTGGCATGTTTTGATGGCGTCTGCCGTCCTCTGTGTGGCGATGATTTGGGTTGTCTTTCCAACGAACACTGCCAAAATGGTGTGTGCAAACCTTTATGTAGACGTGATGATGATTGCCGCAATAGCGAAGTGTGTCTGGGATTGTCTTGTGTGCCTGGGTGTCGGTCCGATCAAGGTTGTCCCGACAATTTGGCTTGTGTACATCAGCAATGTATTGATCCTTGCGCAGATGCACGTGCTTGTGGCACTAATTCTCACTGCGAAGTTTACCAGCATCAAAAGGTTTGCTCTTGTCCTGACGGATTGGTGGGCAATGCCGAAGTTTCGTGTAAGCCTCCCATTACCATATGTTCCAGCAATAGCGAGTGTAAAACCAATCAATTGTGTTATGGTGGCAGCTGTCAGAGTAAATGCCGTAATGATGAAAAATGTTTGGATGATGAGAAATGTATGCGCGGTACCTGCCGCACTGTTTGCAATACTGACTCGGCCTGTGCCCAAGGACAAATTTGCGAAAATCGCATTTGCCAAATTGGTTGCCGCAATGATTTGAGTTGTGCTCAAACCCAAGCCTGCATCAACAAACAGTGTAAGAATCCTTGTGATACGCCTGGTCAGTGTGGTCAGTGTGCCAACTGTTTGGTGGTCAATCATGGTGTCCAATGTAGTTGCCCTAACGGTTTCCTAAGAGATGGTCTAACTGGCTGCCAGCTTCCACCACAAAGATGTAATCCTTTGTGCCAGTGCGATGAAACAAATACCTACTGTGCAGAAACCTGTGCCAGATCGAGTGATTGCGCCTGTGGCCAAATGTGCTCTCGCGGTAAGTGCCGCTCGAAATGTGGCCCCAATAGATCCTGCCCCTTGGGTCAACTTTGCGAACGTGGTTCTTGTGTGGCTGGTTGTAAGACAAATAATGACTGTGCCGGTGACCAAAGTTGCGTCAATGGCAAATGCTCTGATCCTTGTGCAAATAAAAAGGCTTGTGGACGCAATGCTTTATGCACTGTTTCTGAACATCGTATGCTTTGCTATTGCCCAGATGGCTACGAGGGTGAGCCCAGTAAGGAATGCATACAATTCGAATGCCAACACGATGAGGATTGTGAGTCGAATAAACGTTGTGATTCGGGTAAATGCCGCAATCCCTGTTTGGAATATGGCGCCTGTGGCGTCAATGCTCAATGTCGTGTGGTGGATCGTAAGCCACAGTGTTCATGCCCTCCCGATTTCTTTGGTGATGCTGCTACGGAGTGCCAGCCCTTGGAGGGTGGCTGTGCCAACAATCCCTGTGGCGAGAACTCAAAATGTAACGAAGTGCCCGGGGGCTATGAATGTTCGTGCATGGACGGCTGTGTGGGTGATGCCAAGAAGGGCTGCTTGTGCGATGGTAATAGAGTAGATTCCTGCCATGATCAGGTTTGTGGCCTTAACGCCGCCTGCCAAGTTTTGCCACACGATGAGGCCCAATGCTATTGCCCCGAAGAATTTCCCAATGGCGATCCTTATGTGCAATGTAAGTATGGGAGGTTGTATGAGAGTACGTGATGAGATGTTAGAGAGATTTGAAGGAGAATGTTTTACAATCCAAGTGATAGCTTAGCTTACACTCAGGTGAACAACTTACACTTACGTGCATACTGAAGTTGTAATATTGATGATACGCATGTGCACGTGTTATTTACTTACTTGAAACTCTCATTTTCATTTTCTGTTTCGATTTTCTCATGATTATGCACAAAATTTTAATTTTTTTAATTACTCGCCTTTACGTGTGATGCAAAACGATTTTTACTCGTGTCACTCGCTCATCTCTCACAAATACAAGACACATATGTTCATGCAATCACAGGAGACTCACTTGTCCGTTTTCCCCCTCTTTCTCAGGTTACTTAACTCAGCCACCCAAAAATTGCCTGACCGAAGGATGTGTGGTAGGCGAATGTGTGCGCCAAGGTTATGACTATATTTGCAAACAAGGTAAGTGGTTTTTTAGGTTAAGTGAGTCATTAACTCCCCCCTTTTTGAAACTAGAGTTCAACAAAAGCTTTTTAGGTATCACACAAAGCTTCCTTGTTACCTGATATAGGGATTTGTTTCAAATTTTGTTTATATTAATATTTTTAATAATTCTAATCAATAAGTTGTGTGAGTAACTTTTTTAATAATATTTTAAAAAACAAACAAGTTTTAGATTAACAATATTAGCAAAGATACATTTTCTAAACGATCTCTTAACATCATAGGGTTTGAAGTTATTAATTAATTTTTTTTAATTAATAAATAATCTTTTTGTTTTATTTAACATGTTCTGTTAAAACAATATTAAGGTAATGTACAAGGAGGTACTGATAGTTGCGTTAGTTGTATGTGCTGAAGGACTATTTTCCAGCCTTGGTAAAACTTAAGCACAGAAGACAGTTAGTACAGCTATAGTATGATCTTGTGAGTTCCCTTAGTTTCGAAAATGGACAAAACTTTAATATGTTTATTAATTCTGACTAGTTTTATTAGTAGTGTGTGTAAATACCTATACTAAATTTTGAATATTTTTTTTTTAATAAAAACTATCAAATTAACTTTCAAATTGATGACATAACAATTTATACACATGTTAAATAAATCATTAAATTACCGAAAGGAGTTTTAGCCAAACGGTTAAAAATGTATTTTGCAATTCAATGGAATATTCAAATCACACAAACACACACTTTTAGTTTTTATGGAAAAAATCAATTGAAAACAATTTTTGTGAAAAATACACCGAAAACAATTTACTCACGCAAATTATGTTTTTTGTTTCAAGACAGATTATTTTTCTCTCATTTCCCTTTTGTTTTATTAATTAATGCACTATTTTTTTTTTTTTACTTTAGCATTATTATTAGTCTTTTTTATTTAGCAACAGTTTAAGCTTTTTATTAGCTTTACAAAAACAAAACGAGCAATATATAATATATGACAACAATTTAAAAAAAAAAAAGCTTAAGATATTATTAGAATATTCGTGAAATGTCGCTGTCGCTATCGCGGTCTCCCAATCTGTGCCTTATTATATTAGTTATTTTATTATTAAAACAGCAAAAATATTATTTTTTCTATTAAAAAATAAAAACCATTTTAACCTTCCACCATACGCACCCTGACATTTCTTAAAGAACCTAAAAATCTACACAAAAAAACTATATAAAATCTTTTTTAACAAAACATGGTCATTGCAACATTTATAACAAATATGATCATTAATTTCATACCAAAAACGCCGTATTTCAAATAAGCTTTATGTGTCTGCCAATTGGGTATATAAAAAGTTAAGCTTTTGAGAAAAGGTCTAATACATTTTAGCCATTTTTCTTTTTCATACATTTCATAACTATTAAGTAGGCGAGTTTAACCAACAACTAAGTCCTTAACCACATACCAAAAAAGTTCTTGAGATTAAGATCATGCTAGGTCTTCAACAATGATACCAAAAAAGCTCTTGAGAAGAAAATGATCAGTTACACAAGGCATACATAACAAAGAGTGTGGCCAGTAATCCGTAGGGTTATAAAAAATGTTCTTAGAACTTTTAAGCTCTTGAGAAGAAAATGATCAGTTACACAAGGCTTACATAACAAAACGTGTGGCCAGTAATCCGTAGGGCTATAAAAACGTTCTTAGAGCTTTTAAAGTCCTAGTTAGTTAGTGCATTCGGATATATTTTTGCTAAATGAAAATGCAGCCAAAGATATTTTAAGGTTTTTATTATATGCGATATTTTTTTTTTGGGAAAAGCTTTTTAGACTGGTAAGAGCTTTAAAGCTTTCAAACTTGTTAGTCCCTTTTAATAACACTATTATTGAAGAAAATTATAGCTTTAATTATTTTTATTAAGTTCCAACAAGTATTCCTTCAAGTTGCGAAAGCTTTTAAGGCATCAAGATTTCTAAGAGCTTTAAAGCTTTTACAATTTTATTTCTCTCAAAAAAAACTATTACTAAAGAAAAGTTCTGACTGCATCCGAATGCCATATTTATATATAATGATATTATTTGCCTAAATTGAGATTAGTTTTGCCACAAGAATAGCACAGACAACCACCCACCTTCTTACCGTGAAAATAATCATTCAGATACAAATTCTCTTATGCTGTTTCTAACAGGTTGTAGTCGGTAGGCCGTGTTTAGAGCTTTAAGCTAATATTTTTGATAATTTTTTTACAATCAAAAATCTTATACACTCAAATATTAATTTTAGTAAGAAAAACATGATTAACGCACGCGGCATTTTCTTTCCTAACACGAATCAATTTAAGAATTACCATTATAAAAAATTCATATAAAAAGGCATTCGATATAAAGGATTATATTTAACACATTTTATAAAATTTTTAAAGGTATTTTAAACATTTTGCCAATTAATGTTCATATATATAAATTTTTTTGGAAAAATTCGTAATAACAAATTATTGAAAATTTATTTAAAATTAATCCTATAACTGAGCCAGATAGCTATAACAACTAATTTAGTAAAAAAAAATTCGTTTGCACTGAGTAATTACAACTGTTTAACCCAAATTCCCTTTAAAATAATAATTTCTCGAGCACAGATATTTAAAACAGCCCTCTCTCTCTCTCTAAATTCAAACATTGCCTTAGCAAATCAACAGGACAGAATGTGGCCTACAAAGAAAGCTTAACTCGACTACAATTTAAAACAAAAATGCCGCGATAGCGATATGTCTGAAAAACAATTTAAATCTATAAAGTAATTGGTCTTTAAAAATTTTATAGAAAAATGGAAGAAGAAAATAACAAATCAAACCAAATCTGCATTGTTACCTTATCCTGTATGACTTAATTAACCTTAAACATAAACATCCTGTCTCTCTTTCTTCCTCTCCAAACAAAAACCTAACTCCTAAACGATTCCTTTATATAATTTTTTAAATAAAAACTTGTACTAAGAAATAATAATTTTGAGCTTCAAATGATAAATCAATAACGAAAATACGCCAACTGTTAAGCGTCTTCAAACAAAAAAAAAGAAAAAACATTAAGAAAATTCGAAATTAAGTCTCAGATTGGGAACTGTGGACGGGACAATTCTCACACATAGTTCACATATGCTATTTTTATACTCTCTCGCCCATTCTCACTCACTCACTCTGTCTATTGTTTTAAAGCATTTTTTATAACAGCACGCCTTACCTTGATTTATTCAAATTTAAATTATACAAATAATATATCAATATTTAAAATTTATTAATAAATTAAAGCAAAATAATTCATCATTAGCTTACTGAGTTGAAAAAAAAGAAGTAAATAAATATGTAAAAAAAATTTCATTAGGAATTTCATGTTAAGTTTTTTTTTCCTAGAAGTGATCACCAAATAAAAACTTAAAATCTTTATCTATTTAAACAACAAATTTGTAACTAAATTTTTATACTAACATTTGGCATGAGCCAAAACATAGAAATTCGGTATTTTGATTAAAAAAAAAATAAAAGAAAACAATAGCCATAAGTTGTACATACTTTTCCTTATAAATTGTATATAATCCTTTACAAAAAAAAAAAATCATTCAAATATTTACTAATCCCTTACATATTGTAAATATGAATCAAAATTTTCTAGCGAAATTTTCGAAATTATTTTGTATAAAATCTTATTTAAATATTTGCTTATTTTACTAACACTTAAACTAAATTTCCTTTAATTTAAAAACTCCTTATTTCAAACGAAATTCTTCAAAAAAAAAAACAAAATATATAATCAACAAAAATTATTTGAAAAAATAAAATCCTCCAATAATGTGTCCTAGCGTTAGGGCAGAGCGCATGTGTTGGATGTCGTTTATTTAACGTTTTTAAAAAAAAATTAATTGGCTAAATTAAAAATTTTTTTTATTAATAATAATTGGGCTTAACTTTTTCCATAGTTGAAAATCCTTAAAAGAACAACTAAATTAATCAATATAATCACCATCAGCTTGTTTTAAATTTATCCTAAACAACAGCTTAAAACTGTAAAAAAATTTAATGGTACAATAATAACAAATTTCGAAGTTTGTTAGAGATTCTATGTGAGATGTCTACTTCCCTTCACAGTTCTCTGGAATTGCGGAACTTATTATTTAACTGAAATTGAAAACCAAACAACTCAAAATTATTTTTCTTTTTATAAACAGTTTTTTTTTTATTTTTAATTTAAAAAAGCACCCCTGGTACTAAACATTTACTTACTATTTTCCCCTTTACTCCACCCAAAAACAAAAAAACCACCAAAACTTACACAAAATCCCGCTTCTTCCAACCCCAGATTTTTAATACTAAATTTTATAGGTTTACACTTTAATTATTTATTATTGAACCAAAAAAAACATACTTTTCAGAATTTATTTTTGTTTTCTTAAGACCTGATTTTATTTGTATTAGTTTCTTAAGTTTATACACATAAAACACTTTTAATCCCCAAAATCACCCACCAACCAAATAACCCACTCGAAATTCACTGCCTTGTTTAAAAACAACAACTTATTGCAAACAAAATTGAATTGAATTGAAATTTAAATACCCACCAGCACCTATTTTTTACATAATCTTTAAAAAAATAAAACAAGTCCCATGAATGTCACCTAGTAAGAAAAAAAACCAAACAAAACCAAACCAAACTATCACTCTATTTCTACCACACGACTTCATTATTATAGACACCGAAAAATGTACAGCTGACACGGATTGCCCCAGTGAGAAATCTTGCCAACAAGGTCATTGCATTGATCCCTGTACTCTGCGAGGTGTTTGTGGAGAGAACGCGTTGTGCAAAACCGTACTGCATAGACCACGTTGTTCTTGCCCCAGTTGCTTTATAGGACGCCCGGAGGTGGAATGCAAACCCGATCCGAAATGTGAAGATGGCACAAGTCAGCCCAGAGATCCCCAAGAACAGATTCTGTGCGCCCAGGATAACGATTGTCCAGACAATCTGCAATGTGGTGCATATGGCCAATGCACAGATCCCTGCCAAAATCCCCAATTTATTTGCCGAGGTCACAAGAAATGTGAGACCAGAAGACACCAGCCGGTGTGCGTTTGTAAGACCGGCTTTATCGTAAATGAATTTGGCGAATTGACTTGTGCGCCTGAGAAACGTGAATGTTATCGTGATGATGACTGTGCCTCGAATATGGCCTGTACGGATGGCAAATGTAGAAACCCTTGCATAGTGCCGGTGGGTCGTATGCCCATCTGTTCGGAGAATAAATCTTGCGAAGTACAAGATCATAAGCCGGTTTGCATATGCATGAAAGATTGTCAACCCTCGATATCGATTTGCCTCAGAGATGCTGGCTGCCCGGCTGGTTTGGCATGCCGCAACTATCAATGTGTAAATCCTTGCGATTTCGCTCAATGCGCTCCCAACTCACCTTGTATTGTAGAGGATCATAAGCCGATATGTAAATTCTGTCCCAGTGGATTTATAGCCGATTCTCGTTACGGATGTCAAAAAGGTAAAGCATCACAAAAAAAACCTAAAACAAAAAAAACCTCTATCTGTCTTTAACTGTTCTACTTAAATTTAAAGCAAACAAACAAAATTCCATTTTTTTTAACTCTGTTCGCCTTGCTGTGTAAAGTTAGACACACCAATAAACCTCGTTTCATAAGTATAACCCCTTTTGTAGGGAAAGCTTTTCATCTCTAAAAAAAAATTAAAAGCTTTTTTCGAAGATTCTGTTTTCATAAGCCCTTTGTTACTGTCACTATTTCGCCTTAAACAAAAACTTTAAAACCAAAATCAACAACAACTTTATTCACCACCACAACAACAAACAAGTCTTTACCGCTAAGCTTTCTTTAACCGTTAAACTTGTTATTTGCTAAAAATGTTTGTCCGTCTCCATATGAACAAAATTGATTTTTCTTTTTTACAACTCTGATTTAATAAACAATTAAAACATTAAACAACAACAACAAAATTTATTTAATAATAATTAAAATCCTTATTAAAACATTCACACACGCTCATGCTCACTACCAACCAGCCAACAAAAATAAGTAAAACAAATTTAACAAAAAAAATAAGTTAATTTTATAAAGAAAAAATTATTGACACTCTTTTTTTTTTTTTTTTTTTTTAATTTACTTACAACAAAACTTCACCAAAATTATTGACCTCTTACCCCACTTACTCTCCTACTTACTTGAAACTTAATTAACTCTTAAATATTTAATTAGCAAAACAAAAACAACATAATTATCTTAAAAATTGGTATCTTGTAAAATTTGATATGCAAATTATTAAACCCAATCCCCCAAAGACTTACTAATCTGTATTAAATAATTTTTTTAAATAATTAAAAACCCCCTCAAAAAGGAGTAAAACAAACCCTTAGCAGCTAACTTGTGTAAATGTATATACTAGTCCAATTAAATTTAGATAATTATTTTTAAATACTTTTTTTCTACTCTGTATGTTGTATAAAGAGTTTTTAATTAGTATGCATATTTAAATTAAATATTTACTAATTTATATAACAATTGTGCTCAAAAACACAATATCGTAAAAGTATGTGTTAACTGAAACTGTAAAAAAAATCTATAGCAACAAACTTTAGCTAAAAATTTTATTAAAAAGTCTACAAAAAAATATTTCATTTACCCCCTGAATAGTCTGAACATTTTGTATAAACAATTTTCTGCGTTGTACTTTTTTCTATATTTTTTTTTTTTTTTAGTAAAAGGATTTTAGTTCTAAAGTGTGTCTCAAAATGATAAGTTTCCTAACTTTTGTCTCTTTTTATATACCAACAAGTGCGTTGACCGGTTCCTGAAATAAACAAAATATTTTAAGACTCCGATCTAGAAACAGACTCGAACAGATTTCGTTTGTTCTCAAACCCCGTATGAAATTTTTTGTCACATACTGTTCAAATTAGGTTGTGATGATAGTAGCACACTATTTCACATTCGAGTGTATATCGAATAATTTTCGAAACTGTCTGCCTGTCCCGATATCGTGTTCTCACGAATAATTATATGGAAAACAACATTTTAGAATTTGTTTTTGTTTTGAAATGTATTTACCAGACACAACGATATGGACTGATAACGTGGGTCAGGCAGTATGTTTTTCGTAATTTATTGAAACATAGCGCTAGAGAAGTCACTCTTGTAATATTTCCTTATAGAAAAAGACCATAAATTTTTCTGGTATCTTGACCTTTTGTTAATCATTATTATATTCTGATATTTTTAAGCTTAAGGTCTCTTTTTAATTTAATTTAATTTTTAATTTCAATATTTCGTCACACAATGGATTTCCTCTGGAAATTAATTATTTTATATCAAATAATTCATTTCCTGAAGAAGTCACACAAAGGAGTGACGAAATATTGAAATTTAAATAAAGACACCTTAAGCTTAAAAATATCAGAATATAATGAAAAAGAGCATACAATTTTGTAATGAATCACTGATGAAATGAAGTTAAAGTGGTTCCATCTCTGATGATTTATCAATGAGCGAATTAATGTGCTCTAAGAGCCCGAACAGTTCAAAATATTGCCACCCAGCAACAGAGTTCAGTGTATTGAAAATGCCATGAGTCGGGCACAATTTCCTTTTTATTTATTATACTTGATTTTATTTATTTTGGATCGTTCATAACTCTTCAATTGAGTCTTAGATAACATTTTGTCACCATTTTAGAAAACAATTGATATCTGACATGAGATCTCTCCGCCTGTTCGCCGATACCGCAACATTTAAAACAAAAATAATTTTTAAAACCTGTATTTGTTTTAAATCTTATTCCTTCGATCGAACGATAGCTTGCGACATCGGCGAACAGGCACCTATTTTCAGTTACCCCGATTAACTATTGGTTACACTTGGCCAAAGATCTCTGGCTGTTAAATGAATACACTCTTCTCTAAACAAGAAACACAGGAAAGATTTCAAAAACTTTGGGTGAATACGTTATCACGTGCAACAAAAATCTTCCGGAAATCTTCTTCGAATGATATTATTTAGCAAATGCTGCTACACTATATCAAAGTCCGAATACCAGATTTGTATCTCGAGAGTTAAATTGAGCAGTTCGTTCAGTATATGTTTTGCCAAAATTAGTGTTTCGAAAAATCCTATTCGAAGAATATGTGCTTCGCCAGGCTAATTTCTTACCCGTATTTCTGATGCTGCATTAGACCTTCGATGCTTTCCTTGATTCCACATGATTCTTTTGTACACGATTCTAAAAGATAAGAATATTCCAAGTTTACCATTTTCAGTTGTCATACGGTTAAAATATCAACTTCCCAACATCTCAAGGTGACTGTCACCTTGTACATAACTATTTTTTCTTTGCGCGACCAGCACTCTGGGGATGATCCCTACATATACAGTGCATTGCACAGGAGCTAGAAAGAAGGGAATAGCATTGAGGCGACAGATGGAAAGATAGAGAATTTTTTTTTTAGATATTTCAACCTCTTTACTTCGCTGGCTAATTTTTGCTACAGGGTCGGCGAAGGAGGTTGCTGTTCGCCTGCTCTTTTGTACATGATGGTGTCAATCGCTGTCAGTTACGTTCAGTGATCAGTGCTATGCCTTCGTCACTGAAATAGGCAGACATCAAACTAATACAGCCATGCACTGATGCTGATCACAAGAATTCGACAGGATATTCATGATAGAGAACGAAGTTGAAATCGGTACTCCATAGCCGGCTGTTAATTAATCGTCTAAATTTTCTTAATTTGTTGGACCTTAATTCAGAGTAGCATGTGGAAGAAGTTATTGGAACTATCGAAAGTATAAGATCATATTTTCAATTCATGCAGCATTAATTTGGGTTTGAAGTGTTCTAAGGACTTCATGAAACGAATCAGCCAGTTTTCCTTTGACCTTATCGGTGACAATTTTTAGTCCTCAATTATATATCTATATAAAGATGTGAACATTTTAAGGATTAAGCCGTTACTGCAGCGAATACGTCGATTGAATGGAATTCCCATCGATTGAATTTTGCGTTGATTGAATGGAATTTCCCTCGAGGGAAAGTCTAATTATATTCATGTTCTACCCAAACACTATTTTTACGCTCGCTAAGTATCATTAAGTAACAACGGCAATTTAATCTACTTTGTAATTTAGTCAAACTTATCAGAAACTTTTTGAAAAACTGCAGTTTTTTTATATTTCTGATCATTAAATTAAATTTATTCTGAAATCGTTTTGCTCTACTGGTTTACCCATTCATAATTGCCTCTGGCAAAGATTTAGGTTGCCTCTGCAGTTGCACACTTTGGTTTTCTAACATTTATTGCCGAACAAGTGCACAATTATTTCAGCATATCCCTCGCATCAGAATGTTTTAAAATTCGTTTGGTATTTTCATCTAAATAATTGATAAAAAGTGTATTTTAATCGATGGTTCATGAAGGACTGAATCCTCGATTCAACACTTTCTAAAAACAAGATGCGTTTTCATCTTTATTTTTTAATCAAACAACTTTTTACCTTTAACATTCTTGTGACTGCTTGGCGATGTTATAAGGCAAAAAATAATCAAAGACACTTTTATTTAAAGACTTTTCTGTTGAAATCCAAAGGATATTTACGTACGCGAGATATTTTAAGTGACATCATTTTCCTATTGCAATCGTAGGAAGCTGATGTACAATACTATATGCTCAATTGTTCTGATTTAAGTAACTTTAACCACGCAATGGTTAAATTGCATTTTGGGATTAACAGAAAAATATAATTGAATAGATTCTTATCATATTGATGCGCACTTTAGAATTAATGATAATATTCTGTCACTTTCTCTCTCTTTCTTTCTCTCTCTCTCTCTACCTCTTTGTCTATATTTTCTCAGATCCTCTCTTTAATATTACAATTTTCTCAAAATCTCTTTTATTTTGTATATATTTTAACAAAAACTTATTAATATATTTTTTAATATCTCTTTTATATATAAAACAATATACACCAAAAAAAAATTTCAAACTGTACAAAAATATTTTACACATTTTCGATTAAAAACAAAAAAAAATATAACCAAAAAAAACCTCTAACTTGAACTAAAACTATTCAAAAATCTACAATAACACGTAAAATGCGGTGACACAGCTACTACGACAACAACAGAGGTTAATATATTCTGTTCATCCGATGCCGATTGTCCAGATATGTTATATTGCTCAGCTGAAGGTCTATGTTTGGATCCGTGCAAAACGCAATGTACACAATCCAAAATATGTATAGTCCGAGCACACAGGGTTATGACATGTATCTGTTCAAAAGGTTTTATAGGCAACACCACCCATCAGTGCATACCTTTGATGGGTGGCAAGCCAATTGAAGAGACCACTACCGTACTGGCGACAACAGACAAGACTGACTTTACCGCCGCTGACCAGACAACTCAGGCAACCACTTTGAAATATACTGCGGCCGATATATTAAAACAAACACAAATGCGCACAAAATATACGGAAATCACGGCTGAAGTGGATACTACCATGTCATATGATAGTACTACAAAGGCTACAACCTTCGAACCGAAAGACACAACGACAGACGAATCTACATCGAAGTTTTGGGTAGAAGAAACAACTACACACAAAGTGGTGGATGAAAACGTTGAAACAACTATCGCTATAGATATGACACAAACAACCACCTCTAAAACAGATGAGGCACAAATGGAAACATCTACCCATAAAAGACAAGACGGAGATGTTGAAAGTACTACCGCTTCTATAACGGAAGCAGATGTTGTATCGGCTAAAAAGACAACTAAAGGAGTTGAGCCTAGGCTACATGACACAACAGTGCCAACAACTACAGCTTCAGAAACCACGACCTTGGAATCCTCAACAACAACAAAGTCTGCGGAGGAAGAATTAGAAGTAACAAATGGTGTTGAAACGTCCACAATGAGTCGAATATTGGACACGGAAACTACCATATCAAAAGATATTATTGATGAGGACAAAGGAACTGAAACCTCAACTGCTACAAAAATTGAGGACGAAAGTACTCAAGAAACTTCTGAGGGACTAGATATGACCACACCCTCTTTGATGTCCGCTACCAAAACAACGTTGAAGGATATGGTTACTGAAACAATAGAAGTAACCACAGAATATGACAAGCAAACAACTTCTCAAGATATAGACGTAACAACCTCGAAATTGGTAACTACAAAGGACACAGAACTAAATGAAACTATAAGTACTGAATCAGTGGAGGCTACCAGAACTGCAACTCCAAAAACCTCGCAAGAAACTACAACTGAGCCAACTGAAATATCAACAGAAAAATATGCTTCTTCACCAATAACTACTCAAGAAGCAGATAGCACAACTGCGAAATCGATTACCTCAGATGAAACTACTGTTAAAATGGAAGCAAAAGAAGCCGAAAGTAGTACTGAATCAGTTCAAACTACATCTGTGATTCAGCAAGATATATTGACTACCACACAGAGGATTAATATTGATTTAGGACACGAGTCTACATTCAAACCAATCGAAGGCGCAACGCAAGCAACTACTCAACAAGCCGATGCAACTACCCGTAAACTCATGCCTACAGAGGAAACCACAACAAAAGCTGAAGCAACGGCAACTACAGAGAGTATCACATCAGTGGAATCTATGGAAACTACAACTGGCCTTCGAAAAAACGTATTCACCACGACTCCGAAGACAGATGTTGAGTTGGCAGCCGTATCTACGTTTATGCCAATAGAAAGTACAACACAAAAATATGACTCCACACAGGCAACACCTCAAACAGAGGATTCTACAACACACAAGCTACTTGATACAGACGAAACCACAAAGGAAATTACAATAAAAGAAACTACAATGAGTATTGACTCATTGCGAAATACTGAAACCACGACAGCGGAAACACAAGAAAAAGTGTTGAGTACGACTCCCAGCGTAAGCATTAGTTCAGATGAAGGATCTACATTCGCTCCAACGACGATCGCAACTGAAAAATATGAACCCAAAATAACAACTCCCTTTGAAGTGGATGCTACAACCCGTAAAATCATTGTGACTGATGAAACAACAATGAAAACTGAAGCAAAGGGCACCACAGCTAGTACTCAAGCAGTGAAAGATGTTGAAAGAACAATATCTGCCACTCAAAAAGATCTATTTACTACGACTCCAAGAACTAGTGTTGACTCAGCACAAGAATCTACAGTCACACAAACCGCGATACCAACAGAAATATATGATTTCACCCAAGGCATTCCACAAGTGGCGGATGCTACAACTCGTAAATATATAATTACAGAAGAAACCACAATGAAAATTTACTCCAAAGAAACCACACCATCGGAGCCTATTGAAACCACAACTAGCATTCCAATGGAACTATTAACTACGACACCTCAGGCAAGTGTTGGCGTAGCAGACACATCTACATCCAAGCCAACCGAAAGTACTACTCAGATCACGACACAAAAATATGACTCCACACAAGCTTTTACTCAAGATATGGATACCAATACCCCTAAACTCGCAACTCCAGAGGAAACTACAATGAAAATTATCTCCAAAGACACCCCAATGATTATCGAGTCAGTGAAATCTACTGAAACTACAACTGGCATTCCAGTGGGATTATTCACTACGACTCCTCAGACAACTGTTGGTATAGTACTACAACCAATAGATAGTACAACTTCTCAACCAAGTGTTAGCGTAGCAGAAGTATCGACATTCAAACCAATGGAAAATACAACTCTGATTACGACACAAATATATGACTCCACACAAACTTATCCTCAAGACACAACTCCAGAGGAAACCACAACGAAAATTGATTCTAAAGAATCCTCAATGGGTACCACCGAGTCAGTATCTACATTCACATCAGTAGAAACCACAGCTTCGATCACAACACAAATATATGACTCTACACAGACATCACCTCAAGATCTCAATGCTACAACCACCAAACTAACACCTCCAGAGGACACCACCATGAAAATTGACTCCAAAGAAACTACAGTAAGTACTGAGTCACAACAGCCTACTCAAACCACAGCTGAAATTCAAATGGGATTATTCACTACAACTCCTGAAGGAAGTGTAAGCATAGCAGAAGTATCTACATTCAAACCAATAGAGAGCACAACTCTGATCGCAACACAAAAATATGACTCCACACAAGCATCTTCCGAAGATATGGATACTACAACACCCAAACTCACAACTCCAGAGGTAACCACAACGAAAATTACCTCCAAAGAAACCTCAATGATTACCGAATCAATGGAAACTACCGAAACCTCAACTAGCATTCCAATGAGATTATCCACATTCAAACCAATAGAAAGTAAAACACAAAGATACGACTCTACACAAACTTCTCCTCAAGACATGGATGTAACAACTGCCAAATTTATTACTCCAAAAGAAACCACAATAAAAATTGACCTCAAAGAAACTACATTAACTACCGAGTCATCAGAGTCTACTCAAGCTACAGCTGGAATTCGAACGGTATTATTGACTACAACTCCTAAAGCTGGTGCTGGTATAGCAGAAGCTTCTACCTTCAAGCCAATGGAAAGCACAACTCTGATCACAACACAAAAATATGACTCCACACGAACTTCTCCTCAAGACATGGATGTTACAACACCCAAATTCACAACTCCAGAGGAAACCACAATGAAAATTGACACTGAAGAACCCTCAATGAGTAGTACCAAGTCAGCAGAAGTATCTACATTCAGACCAATAGAAACTACAACTACGGTCACAACACAAATATATGACTCCACACAAGCATCTCCTCAAGATATAGATACTACAACTCTCAAACTCGCAACTCCAGACGTAACTACAATGAATATTATCTCTAAAGAAACGCCAATGAGTAGTACCGGGTCAACAGAAGTGTCTACATTGAAATCAATAGAAAGTACAACTCTGATAACGACACAAAAATATGACTCCACACAGACTTCTCCTCAAGACATAGATGTTACGACTCCCAAATTTATAACTCCAGAGGATACCACAACCAAAATTGACTCTAAAGAAATTACAATGGGTACCGAGTCAATGGAATCTACAGAAAAAGGAATACAAATGGGATTATTAACTACGACTGCTCAAACAACTGTTGGTACAACTCCTGAAGTGAGTGTTGGTATAACAGACGCCTCTACATTCAAACCAATAGAAAGTACAATTTTAACAACAACACAAGAATATGACTCCACACAAACTTCTCATCAGGATATGGAAGCTACGACTCCCAAATTTATAACTCCAGAGGAAGCAAAAATGAAAGTTGACTCCAAAGAAACCACAATAAGTACTGAATCATTAGAGTCTACTAAGACCATACCTCAAATAGGTTTATTGACTACGACTCCTCAGACAAGTGTTGGTACAGCTGAAGTGCCTACAACAAGTACGGAGTCACCCGACATTATTACGACAACACAAAGTACTCGGAAGAAAATAGAAACTACGACTTCGGATATTAGTTCAACTCAAGAAACTACTACAGCTAAGCAAACGACTGAAATAGCTCAAACAACCAAAGGTGTTGATTCTGACACTACAACTACGTCAGTTGGGAAGACAACAGCCGAAGAAATGCTTGAAACAGCTATGGAAACAACGACGTACAAAACAACCATGGGAGATAGAAAAATTCTAACGACGACTGAGCAATTTACTGAAAGTACCGAAAGTGGCATAGATGTACGAATCTCGATACCTCCTAGTGGTAAGGACGTCGAAGTTCCTCAAGTTGAAGTTACTACTTCCAAAATCGAAACCGAAGACCTAACCACTAAAAAGGAAATCGAAAAAGAAATTTCTCTCTCAACCTTGAAAACCTTTGACGAACAAACACCCACTTTCAAAACAACAACATTAATTCCACAGATTACTACCGTTGGAAAAGGCGAAACAGCTATGAAAATGGAAGAAACACTCACAAAAGGTACCACCACTAAAATGGAGGGCACTACGCCAACAGCTGCTTTCTATACAACAACACCAATCAGTTTGGATAAAGAAGTTGAAACAACTTCGCCTAAAGGTATAGAAGAAGATAGAGATAGGACTACTATGCGAATTCCGGAATCAACAGAAACTTCAACGAACATAACAGATACTGAAACAACTACAACAATTTTAAAACAATCTACAGAAATGTCCACTTCGAAAGGAATTACTATCGATGGCGAAATACCTGAAACTTCTTCTACCTCAATCTTCCAATATGAGGATTCAACAACATCCAAAGTAGATACAACTGAAATTACCACGCCTGGGGATGTAGTTGCACTAACACCTGTAACTGTCAGAATAGAAGACATAGATAAATTAAGCACTACCAGGCAATACGTAACAGATAAAACTACAACAACACAAACAGATACTGCCGAAATTGAAACAACTTCTCTTAGAAGTTCCACAATCTATTCGGATACCACATACGGCGATTTGACAACAACTCCAAAATATATCGCGCCTGAAACAAGCACCACACCTACAGAATTAACAACACCGATCGATATAATAAGAGAACAATTTACAACAACACCAAAATCATTAAAGGCGACAACTGGCTATACTTACGAGGCACCCAGCAACACAACCACTCCCGAAAGTATTACAGCAGAAACTACTTTGAAATTTAGCGAAACTACAACAGAAGGAGTTGCGGCTGAAGACTCCACAACATTTGATGCAACCAAAGTACAGGGAACTTCAACAACACCACAACAAACAACTTTAAGCTATTTTGAAACAGCTCCCAGTAAACCCAGTAAAGATATCATGGACACAACTGAACATGAAATGGCAACACAAAAAACAACACAGGATACAACATTCCCTAAAGAAACCACCATTGAGATGGGAATTGGACTGGAAACTACTTTCGCTCCAACTACGATCAGGGATCATGAAGCCACAACTTCAAAAGAAAGAGAATACGAGAAACCGGGCACAACTACACCAACTACTGAAAGTCCTCCAAAGCAAACAACAACTCAAGGGATCACTAACGAACAAGAAGTTGAAACTAAGACTGCAAAAGTCATGGGAATGACTACAGGATCAACTGAAGACTTAAAAGAAGTTGGCACAACAACACAAAACCCAGCAACTCAATTCGAAACTACAGGTGGTGTTGAAACATCTACAAAAGACCACATTCAACAAACAACGGGTAGAGAACTTGAAACAACAACCCTTAACATTCAAAAGCCCACAGTTCCAACTACTCTTGGTATACAAACAGAAACTTCAACTAAAGGTTTTGAAGATGAAACAAGTGAAAAACCAAAGGAAATGGTTTTAGAAGAAACAACTCCAAAGGATATCGGAACTAGCACGAAAACTTCCAAGCCTACTGAGGAAACTACACTGAGTGATACAGCAGGCAAAGCTTCCACTGAAGCAGATATAATCCAAACGTCCACTACTCTATTTGGCAAGACCACCGGTATTCCATACGTAACAACAGGATTACCTGCTTCAATAAAACCTGAAGTGGAAGGCACTACTTTACTAACTGAAGCTGAAAAGGAGTCTACCACACCATTATCAACACTTGAACCTGACAAAGAAGGCAGAACTACATTTTCGATATATAAACCAACCACAGAACAAACTTCAGTTGTGCCAGAGCATGAACTAAAATCGACCACACTTAAAGAATTTCAAATTCCAACTTCAAAAGGAACTTCGGATATTACTATGGCACAAACCACATTTACCAAATATGAAACTACACAGCAATATGGCAAAACTACTGGAATTCCATACGTCACAGATTATACGACACCCTCTCTTTCATCATCTACAACTGAAAGAGTTTCCGGTATGGAAGCAAAACTTTCCACATCTACGATGTCATCAGTGCAAATGAAATCTAAAAAGCCAGGTCCTGCTTACACCTATTTACCACCTCCAATACCTTTTGAATATCCCACATTTTCACCCGTTGCCAGAGATAAAGAACAAACAACAACAACCGCACAAATTGAAGAGAGCACAGAATATGGCAGTACCACACCGCTCACACTTCTAACCACAACGCCAATTCAGAAACAAATCACAACCGAAAGTATTACAGAAATAACAAAAGATATTTCGGTCGTCCAGACTAAAGAAATTACTGAGCGTAAGCCAACGACCCAAGTTAGTTCAGATACCACCGAGTCTATTCCCTTAACTAAGAAAACAGCAACTACAGTAACAGGCTACAAAGAATCTGACACTACCGAATCAAGCAAAATAACCTCAGAAACGTACGAAACATTTACAAAATCAATAAAAGAAAAAACTCTGGAACCGATAGCAGACACCACGGAGGATACTTCTGCTACCCAGGATAAAGGAACGACAACACAATCAGTATTTGACAAACAGCGGACTCCACAAGTAGCCTACACAAAACCTGACATTGACGAAACAACAAAAACGGCTTCAAAACTATACGAAACGTCAACAAAATCAACAGGAAGAGAAACTCAAGAACCGAAATTGGAAACCACAACTCCATCAATTCATGATAAAGAAATGACTACTCAATCATTGCCTGACAAAGAAGTCACTACACAAGCTGACTACACAACGCCAGATATTGGCGAAACAACACAAACGGCTTTTGTTGAAACGTCAACAAAATCAATTGGAAAAGAAACTGTTGAACCGAAATTGGAAACCACAACTCCATCAATTCAGGATGAAGAAATGACAACTGAATCATTATCTGACAAAGAAGTCACTACGCAAGCTGGCTACACAAAACCTGGAATTGGAGAAACAACGCAAACGGCTTCAGAATTGTACGAAACCACAACAAAATCAATTGGAAAAGAAACTATGGAACCGAAATTGGAAACCACAACTCCATCAATTCAGGATGAAGAAATGACAACTGAATCATTGCCTGACAAAGAAGTCACTACACAAGCTGACTACACCACGTCAGACTTTGCCGAAACAACAAAAACGGCTTCAAAACTATACGAAACGTCAACAAAATCAACAGGAAGAGAAACTCTGGAACCGAAATTGGAAACCACAACTCCATCAATTCATGATAAAGAAATGACTACTCAATCATTGCCTGACAAAGAAGTCACTACACAAGCTGACTACACCACGCCAGAAATTGCAGAAACAACAAAAACGGCTTCAAAACTATACGAAACGTCCACAAAAGCAACAGGAAGAGAAACTCTAGAACCGAAATTGGAAACCACAACTCCATCAATTCATGATAAAGAAATGACAACTGAAACATTATCTGACAAAGAAGTCACTACACAAGCCGGCTACACAAAACCCGGAATTGGCGAAACAACAAAACCGGCTTCAGGATTCTATGAAACGTCCACAAAATCAATTGAAAAAGAAACTGTTGAACCGAAATTGGAAACCACAACTCCATCAATTCAGGATGAAGAAATGACAACTGAATCATTATCTGACAAAGAAGTCACTACACAAGCTGGCTACACAAAACCCGGAGTTGGAGAAACAACTCAAACGGCTTCAGAATTGTACGAAACCTCAACAAAATCAATTGGAAAAGAAACTATGGAACCGAAATTGGAATCCACAACTCCATCAATTCGTGATAAAGAAATGACTACTCAATCATTGCCTGACAAAGAAGTCACTACACAAGCTGACTACACAACGCCAGATATTGGCGAAACAACACAAACGGCTTTTGTTAAAACATCAACAAAGTTAATTGGAAGAGAAACTCTCATACCGAAATTAGAAACCACAACTCCATCAATTCAGTACACAGAAATGACGACTGAATCATTATTTGAAAAAGAAGTCACTACACAAGCTGGCTACACAAAACCGGGAGTTGGAGAAACAACTCAAACGGCTTCAGAATTGTACGAAACCTCAACAAAATCAATTGGAAAAGAAACTATGGAACCGAAATTGGAAACCACAACTCCATCAATTCGTGATAAAGAAATGACTACTCAATCATTGCCTGACAAAGAAGTCACTACACAAGCTGACTACACAACGCCAGATATTGGCGAAACAACACAAACGGCTTTTGTTAAAACATCAACAAAATTAATTGGAAAAGAAACTGTTGAACCGAAATTGGAAACCACAACTCCATCAATTCGGGATGAAGAAATGACAACTGAATCATTATCTGACAAAGAAGTCACTACACAAGCCGGCTACACAAAACCCGGAGTTGGAGAAACAACTCAAACGGCTTCAGAATTGTACGAAACCTCAACAAAATCAATTGGAAAAGAAACTATGGAACCGAAATTGGAAACCACAACTCCATCAATTCGTGATAAAGAAATGACTACTCAGTCATTGCCTGACAAAGAAGTCACTACACAAGCTGACTACACAACGCCAGATATTGGCGAAACAACACAAACGGCTTTTGTTGAAACATCAACAAAATCAATTGGAAAAGAAACTGTTGAACCGAAATTGGAAACCACAACTCCATCAATTCGTGATAAAGAAATGACTACTCAATCACTGCCTGACAAAGAAGTCACTACACAAGCTGACTACACAACGCCAGATATTGGCCAAACAACACAAACGGCTCTTGTGGAAACATCAACAAAATTAATTGGAAGAGAAACTCTCAAACCGAAAGTAAAAACCACAACTCCATCAATTCAGCACACAGAAATGACAACTGAAACATTATTTGACAAAGAAGTCACTACACAAGCTGGCTACACAAAACCCGGAGTTGGAGAAACAACTCAAACGGCTTCAGAATTGTACGAAACCTCAACAAAACCAATTGGAAAAGAAACTATGGAACCGAAATTGGAAACCACAACTCCATCAATTCGTGATAAAGAAATGACTACTCAGTCATTGCCTGACAAAGAAGTCACTACACAAACTGACTACACAACGCCAGATATTGGCGAAACAACACAAACGGCTCTTGTGGAAACATCAACAAAATTAATTGGAAGAGAAACTCTCAAACCGAAATTAGAAACCACAACTCCATCAATTCAGCACACAGAAATGACAACTGAATCATTATCTGACAAAGAAGTCACTACGCAAGCTAGCTACACAAAACCTGGAATTAGAGAAACAACGCAAACGGCTTCAGAATTGTACGAAACCTCAACAAAATCAATTGCAAAAGAAACTATGGAACCGAAATTGGAAACCACAACTCCATCAATTCATGATAAAGAAATGACAACTGAAACATTATCTGACAAAGAAGTCACTACACAAGCTGGCTACACAAAACCCGGAATTGGCGAAACAACAAAACCGGCTTCAGGATTATATGAAACGTCCACAAAATCAATTGGAAAAGAAACTGTTGAACCGAAATTGGAAACCACAACTCCATCAATTCAGGATGAAGAAATGACAACTGAATCATTATCTGACAAAGAAGTCACTACGCAAGCTGGCTACACAAAACCTGAAATGGACAAAACAACATCTGTTTCAGAATTATATGAAGCATCAACGAAACCAGTGGAAAAAGAAACTACTGTTTTGCCAACAGATGCTAAAAAACCGACAACAGTTCCTACGCAAGTAACAGCAGATTTGTCCGATGGGAAAAATTTAATTACTGAAATGTCCACAACTATAGCTGGTGACGAAACACCCAACGTTACAACTCCTTCTTTTATAATGACAATACCACTGGAAAGAGATACGTCTACTCTAAAAGTTCTTGGCTTAGAAACCACAAGTAAGCCCACCTCCCGGGAACCTTTTGATACAACAACCAGAACAGCTTCTCAATCCGAAACTACAATAGAAATTTCTCATACTACTGAACATGATCTTACAGCAGATAAAACTACAAAACCATTTGATCAAGCAACCGAAAAACCTATTGAAACTAATACAACAGTAACCATGGAATCAGAAACATCAACAGATTCTTCAAGGCCAACAACTACCATTTCCCTTGACAGTACAACGAAACAAATTTCAGCCGAAACCGATATAACCGAAAGTGATTTAACAACAAAGCCATCAATTAACGAAACAACCTTGCCATATGAAACTACAACTAAAATGACTTCTGAACACGACATACCAGCCAGAACTTCAACTGAAGCGATTGGTAGAACTACAATGGAACCAAGTGCAACTGAAGCCACTACCCAAGGTGCATATTTAACACCAATAACTACTTTAAAAAGTAAAACGGATGGAAGCTTGGAAGAAATTACAAAAGCAACTGAAGTGACAAAAGAAACTATTGACGATCTGGGCTCAAAGCCTACTACAGAATCAATACTGTCAGTCGCAACTAGTGCAGAGTTCACAACACCTTCAGACAACCAAACACAAACAACAACAATTGTTGACTCCGTTAAAACAACACCTGCAACGGTATTGGATGTCACTACAAGCCGATCCGAAGGAGCAAAGACAACAAGTAATTTGGAAAAGCAAACCACAGTATCAACTAAAACCGAAACTGATATGTATGCCACGGCTGAAATGGAAACTACAACTGATGTAGCACTTAAAAAATCCACAGAAATCCTACCAATAAACACCACTGAGATACCAGAGGAAACAACAGCGGCCCAAATATTAGCAAAGGAAACAACGCAGATTTCAGGGGATAGAACAACTCTGGTCACAGAAGCAACGACTTTAAGAACTGACAGAACAGATATTCCGACTACAATCGCCCTGTGGCCTGAAGAAACTTCACAATTGCCAACAACCAGTGTAGACACAATCTTACAAGATACAACAACTCCTACAACTGCAAGAGAAAGCACAACCACTCATACTCCTGACATTCTTTCAACGTATTCAACGGAAAGAGCAAATGCTTCAACATCTGTTACTGTGTATCCTACAACAACATCAGAAAGCTCGCTTACCACAAAATCAACTGAAGCACCAACAACTACAGATTTCGCAGCTCCTACAGATGCCGTCACTGCAATATACGAACAAAACGAAACCTCTACAACAATTGCTAGTACATCCTCTCCCGATACAACTGAGCAATATACCACCATGCAATCGAAACCAATAACGGAACCAACAACAACCCGTTTCACTGAGACTGAGTCAAAAACCTCGGAAACTATAAGTGTACTAACTCAAACAACTCCCATATATGCAGAATCTACTAATGCCACAAAGACTGTAGAAGGCACCACTTTGACAAGTCAGATAACTACGGCTAAGCCTGAATTTACAACTAGCAAAGATTTGAAAGAATATCCTGAAGAGACCACGCTAAAGACTGAAATTAAATTAACCACGAATTTTATTACTACTGGCATCCCTGAATTATTAACAACCACTACTGGCATCCCAGATTTAGTAACCACTACCTCAGGCAACACTTTGATGCCAGAGAGATTCACCACAATACCCACAACCGGCTACACGAAAGTAACAACGGAAAAGTCTACTGGAGTAGTTACAACTTTCAGCGAAGCTCCCGCAACAGAAACCACTTCCGAGTCGTCTACAAAGACGACTCCAGAAATATTAACGCAAGCTCCTACAGAATCTACAGATATACTAACAAATGCTACCACTGAAATGCCACAAACGGTTAGTGTCCAAACAGAGCTGCCACTAGATAAGTTTACAGCAGCCTCAAAGAACGCTACCCCTGTATCAGCAACAGATATTCCAATTAGCCAATCTCCTGCCGCTACAACGATACAACAGTTAAACTTAACCACCTTAATATCACAGGATACGTCTACCGTAAGACCATATTACACTACTACACCCATGTTGGTGTATCCACAAACATTTAAGCCCAAGAATGACTCCACAGTTATTGTATTTCCCATAAACAAAACCAAAATACGTTGCCTTACTGACTTTGACTGTGACGATGACGAGACTTGTACAGAACGACGTTGTACTAGACCTTGTGAATTTTATCCGAACATTTGCCATAAGCATAAACCGAAATATCAATACTGTCATACCCTTAACCATACAACAATGTGCTACTGTTCCCCAGCTGATATCCAGTTCCCAACTACCAGCGATTGTCGTATAACAGCAGGTAACTGAATTTAAGAAAAAGTGTTTTCCACAACGTGTCTTCTTCTTCTTCTCATCTTCCTGGAATGCAAATGTCAAATCAAATTATCTACTGTTATGTTATGCGAGGTTAAGGTTAAAACGGCAGGCTCAATGATGGATTGTGTGCATGAGGCATAAACATCTCATTTAAAACATCGCTTGACTAGGTGAAATGAGATAAGCATCCATGCTAGATTATACATGTTCACACCATCAGCGATCGTCTAATTGTATCCGCATCAATACATGTTTTTTTCTCTCGCTCTTTTCTTCTACCACATTGACAAAAAAATGAATGAACGAATGAAATTCACCCACCTTTTCCTGATATACAAAAAATACCTATTGTCTCATTGTTTCTTATTCTCAGCATAAAGTCACCCATTTGTATCCTCAACAACAACAAAAAAGAGATCATGAATGTACTTCCTGTTAATGGGATAAGCTTTATATAGCAGGATAAAGCTTTTAAGGGCTTTCGATCAGTTTGTGGAATGTCTGCATGAATATTATTACACTCTATATATAAATGTTTCCCCCCTTTTTTTATTATTAAATAATGGGTGATTTTTTAAGAGCTTTCTGATTTGATTAAAACAAAATTTAGACATTTTAGAGAAATGCATGAAATCTTTAAACATTGAATCATATAGATCGTTCTATGTAAAGATTTCATGCATTTCTCAAAATTTAGCCCAGCAGGTGAATCATTTGAGGAACTCATAAGCTGGGACCAAATTTTTGGCATAATCTCTCCAACATATCGGCCGTATATTACGAATAAATTCTTCAATATTGGCTTCCAGTGCGTCAACTATTGCGAACTTGTTCCAAAGTAGTCCAACGGCGTTAATTCGCACGACCTAGGCGACCAATTGGCTGGCCCCAATAACGTTCCTAGCTACATTTTTTAAAAAATACGGTCCAGTGATGACACCGGTCCATAATCCATAATTATCAACCGTGTATTTTTCTGCAAGCGTTTGTTCGTTTGTAAGGCGATTCATTTAAATTAAAGACCAAACTGAGCATGCTTAACAGTAACATGTTACAGCTGAGATGCCAAAAACAGTGTTGTCAAAAAGAAAGTTACTAAAAAAAATCACCCAGTACACAAACATATTTTTGTACCTTGTCACGATTAGTTATTGCATTGACTTTGTATGTTCTCTGTGAACTTTTGTTTTCTCCCCTCTCTGACACTCTCTCCCTCTCTTTCTCTCTCTCTCTCTCTGTTTCTCCTAAATGTTTGCAACACTACTTTTTTATCACCTTATTTAGAACAATAGTATGAATGTCTAGTTTTAGAGAATCTGTTTAGAATGAGGATTTTCTAATAGAGCATGTTTGGCAACATATGCATACACATACAATTCAGTTACAATGCTCTTGGTAAAGTTTAAGCAGCTTAAAAGCTCTTAAAGAAATTGTAGCATGTAAACAATTTCTTATGCAAGAAATGTTCTATAAAGTTTGCGTAGACTATGTAAATAATGTAAATAAACTAATCTTGTTATGGTGAAAGATTTACTCAATTATATATATAAATACAAATTTCTATAAAACTAACACTGGTTTGGTTTAGCTTTTTAAGTAGAATTCTTTAGCTTTGCAGACATATTAAACGCAGCATGTGTATATGTTGTATGGCTTTGAAAGAAACAAGAAATTAATATTTGGCTATTTTGAATTTAAAACCTAACAACTAATAATTTAAAATATCTATATCAAAATCTAGTCAATTTGATAACAAAGTACAAATATAAAAATTGAACAATTAGAAAAAGTTTTCATTTTAGTTAAAGTTCAATCAACTGAAACAATCAAACTGAAAACTCTTCTTTTATAGATTTTATTACATCCATTTATTATTAAGAGAATGTCCTGAATGTCTAACCATAAACCAGCTGGGCAAACTTGTTAATTGCTTTTGTTTTCTATTATTTTTACCTTAATGAAAAAAAAAAACATAAACAACCAACAGAAATAGGCTGTGCTTCCAACCAGGAATGTCCTGCTCAAAAAGCTTGTATTAATACTGTATGCACAGATCCTTGCTCTTTGGGCAATTATTGCGGATCACAAGAAGAGTGCAAGGTAATTGAACATCAACCTGTTTGCTCCAGTTCATGCGAGTGTCAGCGCAAAAAGGATTGTCCAGCAGGTTCTGAATGCAACGGCTGCCACTGTCAGCTAGAAGGTAAGAATATTAAAACAATATATATTATTAATAGGCAAACACCTTTAGTGCAATCCCATTTTATGCCGGCAGTACTGCAACGATTTTGAAAAGATATATATGATTTTAAAGAACTTTCGGCACAAATGTGCACAATATTAATTTTATTGCAATTTTTTCAACCAAAGCTTCATAGTTATTAATAAAAGCACAGCACCGCCGTTTTTAGATTTTAGATATAAATATTTAATCACGGTGTAAATGAATTTTATTTATTCTTCCAATTCGTTCCTTATTATTAAAGTTTTATGAATTTAAATAGAACAGATGTGCACAGGAAAAAAATAGTTGCCGAATAAAGAAGATTAAGTGAAAGGCTTCACAATATTGTGCTGTGCAGAGGGTTATGTTTTATCTATTACAAAAAAACATATTCTGATTTACAGCCGTCATTGAGAGAGCAAACCAGATGCATTCGCTCTCTTGAGCGCTTTTTTTTTCTTTTGCACAACAGCTTGCAGGAGCAGATTTCTACGATTTCTAGCTAATTTTTTTTTTTTAATTTATTTACTTTACAGGCATAGGTCGCACACCAGTCTGTGAACACTGTGCACCTGGCTATCGCTGTGAGCCCACTACCGGTGCCTGCATACGAGGTAAGTTCGAATTAGAAAATTTTCTTTAACAACAAAACATTATCAAATATTAACTTCAGGCTTTCTTAATCAAATTTACTAACACTAATTTATAAAATATTAAAGCTATAACAAAAAATTTAAAATTTCCTTTAATTTGGAATTAAATTTTGTAAAAATATAATAATTTATGTACACAGAAAAAATTAGGTCAGTCTGGCAATTATGCCCTTATGCTTAGGAATCTCCACCGACTTCAGTGAATTTCTGACAACAGCTTTAGCTTTTTTTTAAATAATTATTAATTTAATTCGCATAACATAGACATTTACTGCCGTATTCATAAAAAATATTTTAGGTTTATTAAGCGCTTATTTGACGTATTTCAATGGGAACTTTGTCAAATAAACCTGTAATAAACCTAAAACATTTTTTTATGAATACGGCAGTTAGTCCCTGAAGTATGTTAATTGATTCAATTAATTTACACAATTAATGTATTTAAAAATTTAATTGAAATATTAAAAATATTTCTTTTAAACTTTTAATTCATACGATTAATATTTAATTGAAAATTAATTGAATTAATACTGACATGCAAATCAAATTGGTCTAAAAAAATTTTTATTATTATTATTTTTTTGTAACTGCTTTAGATTTTAAAATAGTTTGAAATTCATATCACGAGTTTTTTAATTGATAGACAATATAATTTTTTCTGTGTACTCGTATAACATCTAACAAAAATCAAATTAAAATTCATAAATTTTACTAATATACGATTTAATAAAAACAAACTAAACAATTTGTAAATATTAAAATTTTGTATATATATTTCTTTCATAAATACCTTCTAAAACCTGCAAATCAATGTTGCCTTCCAAAAATAAAAACAAAACAAAAACTAAACCAAATCATTACCACCAACTGTGTAAATATGTTGACCCCCAAACAAACTACCAACACTTTTCATAAACAAAACCTAATAGATAATATAACTACCACCACCACCACTACTACTACTCCAATTCAAACAACTACACCCAAAATAATTACTGATAAAGATACAAGCACGGTTACCAATATAATAACAACAACTACTACCACAATCACAACGTCCACTTTTGCGTCTCACACAAATGTCACATCCTTGTCCACTCAAAAACCTAAAACTACTAAAAAAGAAGATGAGGACGAAGTGCTTACAACAGTATCCACGGCGGTAGACATAACAACAACACCTAAGGTTTCAACTACCCCGACAACTAGTGCCCCCGATATAACAACTGCTTCGGAAACTATTGAGAGCACTACGGCAGGCAAAACGGGTCTAACCAAACATTACCGTGATGGTGAAAATGATATTACAGATGCTACTACCACCACTTCCACGACTCCTGCTCCAAAGATTTCTACCAGCAGTACTCCCACTAGAGGAGAAGATGTCAAGGGTCCATTTGACTTTAGGACCACGCCCAAAATGAAGACAACACGCATAGATACCTCAAATGAAATGGACGAATTCAATATCACCGCACTTTTAACTACAACACCGAAATACGATAGCACTACTTTCCCCGTCATTATGGTAACAGAGGATGCTAAAATCCCGGATAATCTGACAACTCCCAAGCCCCAAGAGACCACAAAAACTACCATGTTCCCGGTTATAATACCCGAATCAACTACACGCCTACAAGAACCAGCCACAATGGCTGGTACTACCGTAACGGCAACACCGGAAGTTATGGAACCTATTACCACTACGACCGCTAAAGAAACACTAACTAAAGATGTTATAACTACATACAGACCCCCCGTGATGGCAGAAGATTCTTCAACCATCAAACCTCAAATAATGCAAGGCTTCACCACTACCATGTTCCCGGTTATAACCGAAAAGGTTACGGAAATATCTGAAATACCGGGCACAACCACATCGCTTAGTTCCGTTGATATGGTAGTTGAAACTTCGACCTCGGTGCCTTTGTCAACACAGTTAGATAATAAAACTAAAACAGGTGTGACCACCAGCACCGCCACCACTCTAACTAGCGCAATTACAACTGAATCAATAACTACTACTATCCCTAATATAAGTACTACCACTCCAAGCACATTGATCACAGTTATTAACACTACTTGTACAGTTCATACTAATTGTGCCCCAAATCAATTATGTGTTTTGGGCCAATGTCGTTTTAAGTGTCGTGGTGATGGAACCAATGAAAACAATTGTGTAAAAGGTATAAAATATTTATTTAAGAAAATCATATTACCAAAGCCTTACAATGAATTTTTCCGGCGGCGGAGAGCTTTAAATTAAAATAAAAAATTATACAGATTATTTAAAGAAGAAATAATTATTATGGAGATTTACAGCTACTACACTAATTAATAGTATTGCGGTAAATAACGTTCCCAACAATTCAACGAGCCTCTAAGCCCGCCGAATGGTGCATTTTGGTGCTTGTCTTTGCTGCATAGATATTGGTTGTCCTCACTGAAAACAGTGTTGCACATTTAAAGCTCTCCGCCTTGGAAAAACCACGGGGCTTTTTTAAATATTTCAGACAACCTTTTCGACAGATAGACAGAATATGCATCGGTTATACCGTGATATAGAATATAAAGAACATCAGTTTCGTATTAGAACTTCTGATATACAGGCACATACTCGTATATGTTGGGAGGAAATTTGCCACAGACCTCTTTGCATTTTCATACACCAGTTTTTTTTTCTCGAAAACGCAAAATACTAGTCAGAAATCCTATTCTAGTAAAACAAAAAGTATTAGATAATTTCACTACAATCAAAAATTTTTCCAATATTTCCATATCCTGACAAAAATAGAGAATTTCTCACTTGCACACGATGGTAAATTTCGAACGAAATTATTTCATATAGCTTTTTTGAGGTTTTTTATCTTGGACCAACACTGAGGGGATTTTTATTATTTTTTTTTTCATCTTGGACCAACACTCAGGGGATGGCCTACATATGCAGTAAGGGGACAGATGAAGAAAGATGAGAAGATAGAGAATTTTTGGTAGCTATTTCAACCTTTTTACTTCCCCGGCCCTCATCTTCATAGTCTCGTGTTCTACTACTTGAGCCAACAGCACCCACTGAGCACTGTTTAATTTTTTAACCTCACAATTTCCTATTAATTTGGTTAAATTTTTTGGTGGTAATTTCATACGAATGGATACATTTCAATCAAGCCACGCTACACCATCCATTTGAAATATCCAAAGCGCAAAGTCAAAATAATATTCTGTATTCAAATTTCAGCAATACATACTGTCCTGTACTAAAAACTACATCACAATGTCTTCCTTCGTATTATAGCAAATGCCCCGGCGAAGTAAAATAATAAATGAAACTATTTTTCTACTTTTCCATTCTTCTTCAGCTTTCATCAACTGGTCTCTCAGCAATATTATTTTTTTCCATAGTTAAGGCACAATGTATTTCACAAGATGGAATCAACGCCAAAGTGTCCATTCTATTTTAAAAAAATATTTATTAAAAAAAACAATAAAATCAGTCTACATAAGCCCATTCTGAACACAATATCAAAACTTCCTAAAGTGTTAGTACCATAACGTCTATATTCTCATATTTTGTGCAATTGTCATCCTCTTTAGAGAATAAACGAAGATGTCCTATAGTTCCCAGTTAATACTCGTACTCCCACAAGAGGTCCACCATCGCTTCTATAAAAATGTTGGCACTTTATTGCCACAAGATTTTAAAAATTTCGCTGTTTTTAAAATCACATGAAATACCTCCGCTTTATCTGTAATTGTAGATTTTTAGCTTTATTCTTCATTCAATATTTTCAAAACTGTTGGCCAGACTAAAACTCAATCAATTCAAACAGACCTTTCCCAAAATATTCGATGTAATTAAATATTTAGAAACCCAGAAGCAATTTCCGTAACGACTGCATATTAGAATTCGAAGATTTAAATTAACCCGATAGAACTATAATAATAATTACGACGTGAATAGATTTAAGTTACAACAAGGACAGGTCTACACTTCAAAACATTTAGATTTGAGTAAAGAAAACATTATCATGAGTGAACAGAAATTAGCTGATTAGTTTTGTTTTTTTGCAGAATTAAAACGCATATAAACAATTTTGTATATAAAATCCATTCAATATTCATTTTGTAAATATTATTTTCAAATCCCAAAAAAATGCATTCCTCACGGCCTAGAATCCAAAGCAAAAAAGAACATGTGTATATAAAACAAACATATATCAGTTTAATTAATTATTTATATATTATTCCGCATTTAACCAACATTTTAATACGATTAATTTTTTAACTTTTTTTCTAACAACCAAAAAAAAACAATAATCAAATCACCTACATCATCAACTAAAACTGTAGAGTCACCAGGTTCACATAAAAATTCGGAACCCTGTCAGTCCAATAACGATTGCATTGAGAGTGAAGCTTGCTACATGGGTCTGTGTCAAGATCCATGTGAGTTCGCTAATGTTTGCGCTGCAACAGCCAAATGTACTGCAAAAATGCATCGACCAATATGCTCATGTCCAGCTGGGCATGAAGGCAATCCCACTGTAAAATGTATACCAAGAGACAAGTCAAGTAAGGATACTAAAACTAAACTAAAAGAATATCATATATGTATTAATAATTAAACCAAAAAATTAATCAAAAAACATTATTAATCCCTTTTGTTAACTTTGGAGTAAAATATATAATTCAAATATCATAAACATTATTCCAACATTTTAATTAAATTATTGCCTTTCTATCGCCTATTTAGTTGAGTGCTCCCAGGATAGTGATTGTTCGATAACAGAAGCTTGCATTAATCGTCGCTGCCAACATCCCTGTGATGCCCACAATCCTTGCGCCCAAAATGCTGTGTGTGTTAATACCAACCATGCTGCCGATTGCAGTTGCAACGATGGCTATGAAGGCAATGGCTACGTGGGTTGTCAACCAGGTATGTGTCACAAAAATTGTTTAAACCTCTACAGTGCACTCGTTTTCGAATAAAATTTTCTAATTTATAAAATATCTAAACTTTTTCTTATCATTTAAAACAAAAAAAAACAACAAATCACTGTATAAAAAATTTCTGCCACAACAAAACTCACGTGTAAAATATGTCAACTTCAACACTGTTTCATAAAAAAAAACACTGCTAAAATTCAAACAAATATCTTCCTGCCCAATCAAAACACTTTGCAATTGGAATCCAAAAAAAACTACTTATTGTATAAATACACCCAACAAACAATCAATGGCATTTTGTGCCACTTCACCAACCTTCCACATCCACCATAAAAACTCCTCACAAAACAGCTTTTATTTATCCTCCGGTATGTCAATACAATGAGGACTGTCCACCAAATAAGTTGTGTGATCGTTTGAATCGCCGTTGCATTAATCCTTGCCAAGAGGATTCATGTGGAGAGAATGCTGAATGTATTCCAACGAACCATGGTATCGATTGCAGATGTTTGGACGGTTTTGTTGGCAATGCCTATGTGGAATGTACAGTACTGCAAGGTTGTCGCTCCGATGGTGAATGTGATTTTAGCCAGGCTTGTATCAACGGCAAATGTTCTTCGCCTTGTAGCTGTGGAGCATACGCATTATGTGATGTGGTAAATCATCGTGGTATTTGCAAATGTCCGCCCGGTTACTCTGGCAATCCGTCCGTTGCTTGTAGTCCACCCACTGATCCATGTGATCCTAATCCATGTGGGCTTAATGCCTTATGTGAACTGGATAACGGTAATCCGATTTGCTATTGTCCTAAAGGTCTTACAGGAAATCCATTTAAGAATTGCAGTAAGTATTGAATTAATTTTAGACCCGACTGTAAAATCAAAATTGCTTATTTTTATTTAGTACCTGAGGGAGATGAGTGCTCACCTAATCCGTGTGGTCCAAACTCTGGCTGCCGTTTGGTTTCTAAACAGCCTATCTGCTTCTGTTTGCCAGAGTTCGAAGGTCAACCGCCACAAATTCCATGTAAATTGCCCTCGAACCCTTGCGAACCTTCACCATGCGGACCCAACACACAATGTACTATGCTCACCAATGGTTTCTCGAAATGTACTTGTTTGCCAGGTTATGTCGAAAGCCCTAACACAATTAGAGGTTGTATTGAACCAGTTAATCCATGCGACCCCAATCCCTGCGGTGTAGGTGCAGTTTGTGATTCAACACGCAGCCCAGTTTGCTTCTGTCCAGACAATAAAATCGGAAATCCCTTCCGCTTGTGTGAAAGCCCTTCGGTTTCTGTAGAATTATGCAAACCCGGTCCGTGTGGTAGAAATGCTGACTGTTATGTGAGTGGAAACCGCGAAGAATGTTATTGCAAACCAGGCTATGCGGGAGATCCTTATCAAGGTTGTCATGAACCACCAAGATCGGCCTGCGAACCAAATCCCTGTGGCCCTAATGCTGAATGTGTGGTAGCCGGTGATGGTCAAAGTGCTTGCATATGCCCACATGGATTGTCAGGTGATCCAACTTCATTATTGGGATGTCATGGTTACGAATGTCAAGTTGATGATGACTGTTCTTTGGATAAGGCTTGCATGGGCTTTAAATGTTATGATCCATGCCCTGGTGCTTGTGGTCATGGTGCCAGCTGCCGCGTGGAGCAACACCATCCAGTGTGCTCTTGTAATCCTGGACTCACCGGTAATCCCGGAATTTTCTGTACTGCAGCGGATACTCCTAAAAAGCCGAAAAATCCTTGTGCTCCTAGTCCTTGCGGTTTAAATAGCGAATGTAAGATCATGAACAATAGAGCTGTCTGCTCTTGCTTGCCGGACTACTTGGGAGATCCTCAGTCCGGTTGCAAACCAGAATGTGACATAAACTCAGATTGTGACTCACATCAAGCCTGTGTCAATCATAAGTGCGATGACCCCTGCGCTGGAACGATATGCGGTATCAATGCCTTGTGTTCTGTTCAGCAGCACACTCCAGTGTGTCGATGTTTGGATGGCTTTACTGGAGATGCGTTCCGCCAATGCATTGCTATCGGTATATTACGTAATGTTTCGCGCGATCCTTGTGTTCCTTCACCTTGTGGGCCTTCAGATGTTTGCTCAGTTTATGGGGACGGAGTGGCTTTGTGCGATCCATGCTTTGGACGTGATTCTCAATATAATCCGCGATGCAGACCTGAGTGTGTTTCTAATTCAGACTGTCCTTTCGACAAAGCCTGCTTGGGCTCAAAATGTTTGGATCCCTGCCCAGGATCTTGTGGCCATAAGGCATTGTGCCGTGTCTATGAGCACAATCCCATCTGCCAGTGCCCTCCTGGTTTATACGGAAATCCCTATGAACAATGTGCAGTTCTTTTAGCTGAAAAACCTGTACCGTCACCTAGCTGCTCAAAATTACAATGTGGAGCTAATGCAGAATGTAAAAAACAGAGTGGTCTTCTAACTTGTATTTGTCAGCGTGGTTACTTTGGTAATCCTTTCGTGGCCTGTAGACCAGAATGTGTATTGAACTCAGATTGTCCGGCTGACAGAGCCTGTGTGAATTCAAAATGTGTTGACGTGTGCTCAGGAGTGTGTGGCATCAGTGCTTTATGTCAAGTTGTTAATCATGGTCCTATTTGTGTTTGTCCTGAAGGATTTACTGGAGACGCCTTCAAATCATGTGCAAGACAACAAAAGATACCTCCGAATCAATATTTGCCTGTACCGAGAAATCCTTGTGAACCCTCACCCTGCGGACCAAATTCACGGTGTCTCACATCAAATGAGGGTTACGCTGCCTGTTCTTGTCTGCCTGGATACAAGGGTTCACCACCAGTCTGCCAACCTGAATGTATTGTTAGTTCTGAATGTCCTTTGCAGCAAGCCTGTATTAATCAACGCTGCGCTGATCCTTGTCCTGGAACTTGCGGTGCCATGGCAAGATGCAAAGTACTAAACCATAATCCCATCTGCTCTTGTGATGCCGGTTTTGAAGGTGATCCGTTTGTATCGTGTGTTCCAGTTCAACAACCGTCTAAAGAGTTAGACAAAAAACCTGAAAATCCTTGCTTACCATCACCTTGCGGACCCAATTCAATATGCCAAGTCAAGCAGAGCAGACCTGTGTGCTCTTGCGTAGCTAATTACATAGGCAGTCCCCCATATTGTCGACCTGAATGTACCTTGAACAGCGAATGCCCAACAGATAAGGCCTGTATACAGGAGAAATGTGAAAACCCTTGTGCTAATACATGCGGACATAACGCCAAATGTAATGTCATTGCTCATTCGGCGTACTGTAGTTGTGAGGACGGTTATGAAGGCGACGCCTTTGTGGGTTGCTCTAAAGTTATTCCAAGTAATTATTAAATACGATTTAATGAAAACTTTCAAGAAATATCTGATATTATTAAATTATTCTCTTAGGACCTGAAGACCATGTTGATCCATGCTACGCTAATCCATGTGCCGAAAATGCCGTTTGCACAGAACGCAATGGCATTGCCAGATGTACTTGCATTGAGCCTTACATAGGTGATCCCTATTCTACTGGCTGCCGGCCGGAGTGTGTATACAATGGTGAATGCCCTTCTCAATTGGCCTGTATTAAACAACATTGTCGTGATCCTTGTGCGGGAACTTGTGGCAACAATGCCGAATGTTCAGTTGTCAACCATGTGCCTGTGTGCGGTTGTGCTCCAGGTTTTATCGGCGATCCGTTTACTGGCTGCAAACGGGATATTGGTAAGTTTAGAGCAAGTTAGGGCATTTTAGGGTCTCTATTACAGTTTCATTAATTTCTTCTTTTAGAAATTAAACCAATTAGTCCGTGTGAACCTAACGTCTGCGGACCTTACAGTATATGCCGTGTGGTGGATGGTCGTCCAACATGTTCATGTCAAGTCAACTATTTCGGAGTACCGCCCAACTGCCGTCCTGAGTGCGTTGTTAGTTCTGAATGTAGCCAACATTTAGCATGCATTAATCAGAAATGTGTTGATCCATGTATCAACACCTGCGGCTTTAATGCTAAATGTCAAGTTGTAAATCACAATCCTATTTGCTCTTGTCCAGCAGATATGTTTGGCGATCCTTTCGAACAATGCGTGCCTAAGCGTAAGTTCCAAAAATAATTCCTTTTCAATGTAATTAAATTCCAGATGTTTACTTTATGATCTTAAAATCATATTATTATCATTTTATTAATACAATCGTATTACACTTTTACCGAATGTAGCAGCCGGACCCAGTCGCGACATTAACGCTTGTATACCAAGTCCTTGTGGACCTAACTCCGAATGCCGTGAGCTAGACAATAGAGCTACTTGCTCTTGCCTTCCCGGCATGTTTGGTGCTCCGCCTAATTGTCGTCCGGAATGTGTTATTAATCAAGATTGTCCCTCTAATAGAGCTTGTATTGCACAACGTTGTGAAGATCCATGTGTTGGAGCATGTGGTTTCAACGCAGTGTGTTCCTCACAGAACCACAGACCAATTTGTTCTTGCATTGAGGACCATGAAGGCGATCCTTATGCTGGCTGCAGTATGAGAGCAAGTAAGTACCAGTTTTCTACATTTCTTTGTATTTTTATGATTTACAGATTCTTTAAAGGTTCTCTCCTATTTGGAAGAACACACCATAAGTATTTTAATTCAAAATTTTATTATATTTTACAGTCTTATTTTATATTTTGAATGTAAATTTGGTACCGGGTTGTTTGTTTATAAAACAAATTTCTTAAGCATTTTATTTGTGCATGTTTATTGTATATTTTTCTTTAAGACTTTGTAGCTTGTATCATTTATGTCTATAGTATTATCATATTTGACTTTTTCCTGTACTATTTTTATGGTTTTGTTCATCATATAGTTATGGTACCGGACATACCTAGCGATCCTTGTAATCCTTCACCTTGTGGTTCAAATGCTGTGTGCAAGGAACGTAATGGTGCTGGAGCTTGTTCATGCTTGCCGAACTATTTCGGCGACCCTTACGTTAACTGTAGACCAGAATGTGTACAAAATTCCGATTGCCCACATACAAAGTCATGTTTGAATATGAAATGCATAGATGCTTGTGTAAATTTATGTGGTTTCAATGCCATTTGTAGAGTAGCAAATCATCAACCGGTTTGCTCTTGTGAACCTGGTTTTACTGGAAATCCAATGCGTATTTGTCATGAGAAACCTTCAAACATGTATTTACCTTTACCGAAGGATCCATGTCGGCCATCGCCATGCGGTCTGTTTAGCAGTTGCCGCGTTCAGAACAGTCGTCCGGTATGTTCTTGTTTGCCCGATTATATGGGCCAACCTCCTAATTGTAAGCCAGAGTGTGTTATAAGTTCTGAATGTAGTTCGGAAAAAGCTTGCATTAATCAACGTTGTCAAGATCCTTGTCCGGGAACATGTGGCCATAACGCGAAATGCAGGGTAACTAATCATTCGCCGATTTGTACCTGTGCTCTGGGCTACACAGGAGATCCTTTCCACCAATGTGTGCCCGAAAGAAGTAGGTTTTTGTTTTCCCTATTTTAGCCATTATACATTAATATTAATATTTTCAATGAGTAGAGCAACCTGAGTTACCCAAAGATCCTATAGTGCCAACAAACCCTTGCGTGCCAACGCCTTGCGGCACCAACTCTCAATGTAGAGTGTCCCCAACAGGTGCAGTATGCTCTTGTGTACGTAACTATATTGGACGTCCACCAAATTGTCGTCCCGAATGTTCCATAAATTCTGAATGTACGTCACAAATGGCTTGCGTCAATAGTCGCTGTGTAGATCCTTGCATCGGATCTTGTGGAAACAATGCCTTGTGCCATGTCAGTAACCATGTTCCGATATGCATGTGTCAAGATGGCTTTACGGGAGATCCTTTCTCGGGCTGCTATCTCTTAATAAGAAGTAGGTTTATGCTTTTAGAAATTATTAAAGGGTAATAAAATATTAAATGCTGAATATGTGTACATTATATTTATCCTGCAATAGTTCCCGAGGAGCCTATTCAACCCTGCCATCCTAGTCCTTGTGGTTTAAATGCTTTATGTGAAGAACGCAATCATGCGGCTTCTTGCAAATGCATACCCGAGTACTTTGGCGATCCATACGTTGAATGTAGACCCGAGTGTGTTTTGAACTCGGAGTGTTCGAGATCGAAAGCTTGTGTCAATAATAAATGTGTAGATCCCTGTCCGGGTGTGTGTGGCAATAATGCCGAATGTTTTGTGTTGAACCATCAACCTAATTGCGAATGTTTGCTGGGCTTTATGGGAAATCCTAATCTAGGTTGCCATCTTATACCAGAAATTCCCAAGCGTAAGCATGATAGCAAAAAAATATATATACTACCCCACACTAACCAAAGAAAAGAAAACAAAAAGGTTGCTTAACCTTATCTAGCACTTACTGTTGATTATCCTTTCTAACCTCTAAACATATTAATTCCACTAATTAAAGTTCCACAGCCCTTACTTTATAGTAGATATAAACCAAATCACTCCTTAACTTCCAATTAATACCACTCACAATGTGATACTGCCTCAGGTAGTTTAAGAGAAAGAAAATGAAACATAATTTCGATTTGTAACTTTGTGTTTAGATGACATTATTGTACCCAGCAATCCTTGCTTACCATCACCCTGCGGCTTATATAGCAACTGCAGGGAGCAAAATGGCCACGCCGTATGCTCTTGTATTCCAAGTTACATCGGAGCTCCACCCAACTGTAGACCTGAATGTATGAGTAGCTCTGACTGTCCGCAAGATCGATCATGTATAAATGAACGCTGTAAAGATCCCTGCCCCGGAACTTGTGGCAATAACGCCCTTTGTCGTGTGGTTAATCACAATCCCATCTGTTCATGCATGTCGGGCTTTACTGGTGATCCATTCACACGCTGTATATATGAAGAAAGTAAGATCATTACCTCATGGTACTGCATCCCTCATTTGTCCATTTTATCATATCATTCATTCCCTCATTCAAAACGAACATATATTTACTTTTTTACATTTTATTTCTTTTTATATTTTATCTTCTTTGTACAATGCTTAAAACATTTCCTGCATGCTCTCTATTGCTCTTCTGATATTATATATGTAAATATAAAAATATGTGTATATATAAAAAGAACGACCAATTGATCCAATCAATCCCTGCGTGCCATCCCCATGTGGACCCAATTCGCAATGTCGCGTTTCAACTGCTAATGATCAAGCAGTCTGCTCTTGCTTACCAAATTATATAGGAAGATCGCCAAATTGTCGTCCCGAGTGCACATCTAACTCGGAATGCCGCGGCAATATGGCTTGTATAAATCAGCGCTGCCAAGACCCTTGCCAGGGTTCATGTGGTTCATTTACCACATGTATTGTAAATAATCACAGACCAATATGTCGTTGCATTGAGGGTTATTATGGTGATCCATTTTCAGAGTGTAGTCCACAAAGTAAGATTTATTCTTAAGTATTTAAATGCTTTCATTGCTGCTGTTATTTTTAAATGCGCCTGCGAGTATTGACCACAACATAATAACAAAATACTTCTCTGTTTAGTTATTGTACCACCGGAAAAGGCTGAACCATGCAATCCCAGTCCTTGCGGTGCTAATGCAGTTTGCAAGGAAAGAAATGGCGTAGGCTCTTGCACCTGCTTGCCCGAGTACAATGGTGATCCATATACCGAGTGTAGACCTGAATGTGTTCTTAATACGGACTGCTCTAAGAACCGGGCCTGTATAAATAATAAATGCAAAGATCCGTGTCCAGGAGTGTGTGGTGTGGATGCCGAGTGCCATGTTATTAATCATTCGCCCAGTTGTAGTTGTCCCTCGGGTTACACAGGCAATCCTTCCCAATATTGTCGAAAAGAAATTCGACGTAATAATCAATAATAGAATTAGTTGGGAGAATATAGTTTAATATATTTTTAAATTTTTGTTGGTTTAGAATCAGACCCTGTTCAACCCTGTCGTCCTTCACCCTGTGGTCCTTACAGTCAATGCCGTGAGGTTAATGAGCATGCCGTTTGTTCATGTATAACGAATTATATTGGTACTCCTCCCGCTTGTCGTCCAGAATGCTCAGTAAGTTCGGAATGTCCTCAAAACAAAGCATGCTTGAATATGCGATGCATAGATCCATGTCCCGGAACTTGTGGAAATGAAGCAATTTGCAAAGTTACCAATCACAATCCTATCTGCTCATGTCCAGCCGCTTATACTGGGGATCCATTCATAAGATGTATTAAAATTGAGGAAAGACATATTGAAGACCATCCTACAAATCCCTGCGTGCCTAGTCCTTGTGGTCCTAATTCCCAATGTCGTCCAGTAGGTGAAACACCCGTGTGTTCCTGTTTACCCAATTTTGTGGGACGAGCACCCAACTGCAGACCCGAATGTACTATAAATTCCGAGTGTTCCTCTAACTTAGCATGTATCAATGAAAGATGTAAGGATCCTTGTCCAGGATCATGCGGTTTTAATGCTTTTTGCAGTGTAGTGAATCATTCTCCAATTTGCACTTGTGAGGCAGGCTTTTCGGGCGATCCTTTCGCTGGCTGCAATCCAACACGTAAGCAAACTGCAGCAGTGTTTCCTTTTTAGATCTACCTAACCAACATTATTGTCTCTTCGATATTAATTCAGCGATCCCTGAAGAACGTCTTACTCCTTGCAACCCTACACCTTGTGGAACAAATGCAGCATGTAAAGAACGGAACGGTGCTGGTTCTTGTACATGCCTTGAAGGTTATTTCGGTGATCCTTACAGCGGTTGTCGTCCAGAGTGTGTGGTTAATTCAGACTGCCCGCGTGATAAATCGTGTGTTAATCAAAAGTGTACAGACCCTTGTCCCGGAGTTTGCGGTATTAATGCTGAATGTCGTGTCGGCAACCATGTCCCAACCTGCCATTGTTTGATAGGCTATACAGGCAACCCCCTAAGCTCTTGTCGTCCTATACCGGAACCAGAACCCACACCATGTATGTTTTCTAGACCCATGTTTTATGTGTTTGCCATTAGGAACTCTAACGTATACTATATTTTCCTCAGTGCCCAAAGAAGCTAACCCTTGTCAGCCCTCTCCGTGTGGTCCTTATAGTCAATGTCGAGAAGTAAATGGCCATCCTGTCTGTTCGTGCCAGACCAACTTTATAGGTTCAGCACCAAATTGTCGTCCTGAATGTATAGTCAGCTCCGATTGCGCGCAAAATATGGCATGCCAAAATCAAAAATGTGTAGATCCTTGTCCTGGCACTTGTGGTCTAGAAGCACGTTGTCAAGTTATCAATCATTATGCAGCATGTTCCTGTCCTCCTGGTTACACAGGAGATCCTTTCAATAGATGTACTAGAATTAAATGTAAGCATGTTTCTTCTTTTTTTTTTTTTCTTTCAACGAGGAGAATTGGAAAATGAAAACAAACCAGTTAGGAGACTGTAATATTAATATTTACATTAAAAGATATTTCTTTTTGCAATTCTCTTCCATAATTGAGGATGCAACGTTATTATTTCTATCGACTTTACATCCTTAATTATGTCTGAATGCATGATTATTAATTTGTATATATTAATGTTGTACTATTGTATGCTCTTTTTATTTTATTATAACGAATGTGTTTGATGTATCCTATCCGACTATAATACTTTTACACCTACACTATCATCCAAATGTAAACGTAATTTGTTAAATGTAACCTGTTCCTATCCAAATCAACAATTTTATTACACCAACACCAATCTACCAACTCTATGTAAACTCTATAACTCTATGTATGACTGTCAATGTAGTGGATTTAACACCTGATACAAAAACTGGTAACCCCTGTTTACCTTCTCCATGTGGACTCAACTCGAAATGTATCGATGTTGGAGGTTCACCTGCATGCTCCTGTCTACCAAACTATATGGGACGACCACCTAATTGTCGTCCCGAATGCATGAGTAGTTCCGATTGTCCTGCCAATTTGGCCTGCATGAATCAAAAATGCTCAAATCCATGTGTGGGTACATGTGGCGTACACACATTATGTACAGTTATTAAGCACAATCCCACATGTCAATGCGAACCTGGCTACACTGGAGACCCTTTCTCTGGCTGTAGTGCTGTACAAATAAGTATATATCTTTCACTTTCCATTTAGCAGAACTAAAGGATTTCAACTCTACTCTACGCTAAATAATAAGAGTAGCGTTCAAATCCTTTATTTCTTTGTGCATGAGTGTTGCTAGGTGTTAATTTGAATTTTCAAAATTTCAGTAACAACTACGGAACGACCTCGTGATCCATGTAATCCCAGTCCATGTGGGGCCAATGCTGTTTGTCGTGAACGCAATGGTGCTGGATCATGCGCTTGCTTACCAGAATATTTTGGTGACCCTTATAGCGGCTGCAGACCGGAATGTGTTCAAAATTCGGATTGTGATCGTTCAAAGGCTTGCCTCAATAATAAATGTATTGATCCCTGTCCCGGAGTTTGTGGAATTAATGCTGAGTGCCGCGTTCTTAATCATGCACCAAATTGCCAATGTTTTGAAGGTTACACCGGAGATCCACATCGTTCTTGTGCAATTTATGAAATCACCACTTCGCCTCCCTTAAATCCTTGTCAACCATCGCCATGTGGACCATACAGTCAATGCCGTGAATCAAACGGTCATGCTGTTTGCTCATGCTTGGACAATTACATTGGCGCCCCGCCATCATGCCGACCGGAATGTGTTGTGAGCTCTGAATGTCCCCAAAACAGAGCTTGTATACAACAGAAGTGCGCAGATCCATGTGCTGGAGCTTGCGGTTCTCTTGCTAGATGCCAAGTTGTTAACCACAACCCTATTTGTACCTGCCCAGCAGGTATGACCGGTGATCCATTTGTGGAATGCATTACTGCTAAGCCCCAGCCAAGGGACCCCGAAAATCCTTGCATTCCTTCGCCTTGTGGACCAAATTCTTTGTGCCGAGAAATCGGTGGTCAAGCTGCCTGCTCATGTCAAACAAATTACGTGGGTAGACCACCAAACTGCAGACCGGAATGCACAAACAACGATGAATGCCCTAACCAATTGTCTTGCCTAAATGAAAAATGTATTGATCCATGCCCAGGCTCTTGCGGTTCGAATGCTTTATGCAAAGTTATTCAACATAATGCCGTTTGTTCTTGCACTGATGGATACGAAGGAGACCCAATAACTGGCTGCCAGCTAATTCAACCTGTTTTACCAGAACAACCAAAATCATCCCCATGCGAGCCATCGCCTTGTGGCCCACAGGCTGTGTGTCGTGAACGTAACGGAGCCGGTGCTTGTTATTGTCACGAAGGCTATGAAGGTAATCCATACGATGTTGAGAGGGGTTGTCGACGTGAATGTGAAAGTCACGATGATTGTTCACCTTTACAAGCCTGTGTTCGTTTCAAATGCGTAGATCCATGCGAGAATATATGCGGAGAATTCGCCATTTGCACTGTGGATAATCATGTTCCCACATGCACTTGCCCCACTGGATATTCAGGTGATCCGTTCTTCCAATGCAAACAAATTATAGTTGCCCCGCAGCCTATACTAAACCCATGTGTTCCATCCCCATGTGGTCCAAACAGTATTTGTCGCAATATCAATGATCAAGCAGTGTGCTCCTGTCAGTCTGGATTTATTAATCAACCTCCAAACTGCAGGCCAGAATGTGTTGTAAGCAATGAGTGTTCTGCTGAAAAGGCTTGTGTGAATAACAAATGCGTAGATCCTTGTCAACATACATGTGGTCAACTTGCTATATGCACCGTCAAGAATCATAGTCCAATCTGTACATGTCCCAGAGGAATGACTGGAGATCCGTTTGTCAAATGTTCTAGAATACGTAAGTTCAAATTGCATTTATTTATCATTATAAGTATTTTTCATTTTTATTTTGTAGCGATTGTTGTGGAAGATAAACCTACGACGGAGAAACCACCATCATGTGTGCCATCACCTTGTGGACCAAACTCAAGGTGTCAGATTATTGGTAATAGTCCCGCTTGTTCTTGTCTGCAAGATTTTATCGGTACTCCTCCGAATTGCCGTCCAGAATGTGTTCTTAATTCAGAATGTGGTCCTCTGGAAGCTTGTATTAATCAGAAATGTCGCGATCCTTGCCCTGGATCTTGCGGCTTTGAAGCAAAATGCCATGTTCTTAATCATGTTCCTATCTGCAACTGTCTCGATGGGTATACTGGTGATCCATTTGTGCGCTGTAGTCCTGTGCCTGTTGCCGACACCCCAAGGATTCCAAATGATCCTTGTGATCCAAATCCTTGTGGTCCCAACGCTGATTGTTTCAATGGTGAATGTAGGTGTCAAGATAATTATCAAGGCAACCCTTACGAAAGTTGCCGTCCTGAATGTTCTTCATCTGCTGACTGTCCGAGAGACAAAGCTTGCATGCGAAACAAATGTGTTGATCCTTGCCCAGGCACTTGTGGTGTTAATGCCGTTTGTGAAGTACTAAATCACATTCCAGTCTGTTCTTGTGTCACTGGTTATGAAGGAGATCCTTTTACTAACTGTCGCTTAAAAATAGAGGAACCTGAGAAACCAGCCCAGCCATGCTATCCTTCTCCATGCGGTTCCAATAGCCAGTGTCGCGATGTAAATGGTCATGCCGTTTGTTCTTGCTTAGATGGTTTCATTGGCGCCCCTCCACAATGCCGTCCAGAATGTGTGGTATCTAGTGAATGCTCAGCTTTACAGGCGTGCGTTAATAAGAAATGTGTTGATCCCTGCGCTGGCTCCTGCGGCATTGATGCTCGCTGTGAAGTAATAAATCACAGTCCCATATGCGGTTGTCCTTCTGGAAAAACTGGTGACCCCTTCAAGAGGTGTTTCGATATACCCATTGCAGCTCCTAGAGATCCCGAGATACCAAGAGATCCTTGTGTGCCGTCGCCATGTGGACCAAACTCTATTTGTAAAACAGGTCCAAGCGGTCCATCCTGCCAATGTATGCCTGAATTCTTTGGATCGCCACCCAATTGCAGACCTGAATGCATTATTAATCCAGATTGTCCGTCTACTCAGGCTTGTATTAACAACAAATGTCGCGATCCTTGTCCTGGTTCATGTGGAACTAACGCCGAGTGCCGCGTTATCAGCCATTCAGTATCATGTTCATGTCCAGCCGGATATGCCGGAAATGCTTTCGTGCAATGTATCCCACAGAGAGAGGAGCCAGTTAAGCCATGCGAACCATCACCTTGTGGAGCTAATGCGGAATGTATTGAACGCAATGGAGCAGCTTCTTGCAAATGCATCGATGAATATCAAGGCAATCCTTATGAAGGCTGTAGACCAGAGTGTGTTCTCAGCTCTGACTGTCAAACAGACAAGACTTGTATACGCAATAAGTGCCAAGATCCCTGTCCTGGAATCTGTGGCTCTAATGCTCAATGTTATGCCGTTAATCATGTGCCTAATTGTGTGTGCAATGATGGCTTTACTGGGGATCCATTTTCCAACTGCCAACTTCAACCTAAGATACCGCCTCAAACGCCAAGTAATCCCTGTTTGCCTTCACCTTGTGGACCAAACAGCAAATGTCGTGAATCAAATGGTTTGGCGGTATGCTCTTGTTTGGATTCCTTTATTGGTTCACCGCCAAATTGTAAGCCTGAGTGTACTGTTAATGCTGAATGTCCCCAAAATAAAGCTTGTCATAAATTCAAGTGTGCTAATCCTTGTGCTGGCACTTGCGGCATTGATGCCAAATGTGAAGTTATCAATCATAATCCGATATGCAGTTGTGCGTTGGATATGACAGGTGATCCATTTACTAGATGTTATCCAGCACCCATTCGTCCGAGAGATGAACCAACTACTAAACCTAAGAACCCTTGCCTGCCTTCACCTTGTGGCCTATATTCTGAATGTCGTGTCAGTGGCGATCAACCGTCGTGCTCATGTTTACCTAACTACATAGGAGCGCCTCCTAACTGCCGCCCAGAGTGTGTGGTCAACACTGACTGCCCCTCCAATTTGGCATGCATTGCCGAGAAATGTCGCAATCCTTGTGATGGCACCTGTGGTATCAATTCCGAGTGTCGTATACAAAATCATTTAGCTATTTGTACTTGCCGATCTGGGTTCACGGGTGATCCATTTAGCCAGTGTGTTGAAATTATTGAAGAAAATACTCAAACACCAGTGGAAACAGATGCTTGTGCTCTACAGCCATGTGGAGCAAATGCTGAATGCCAAACAGGCGGTATCTGTGTGTGCTTACCCGACTATCAAGGAGATCCCTATGTTGGCTGCAGACCCGAATGTACTTTAAGCACAGATTGCTCACCGAATAAGGCTTGTTTAAATAAGAAATGCGTTGATCCATGCCCTGGAACTTGCGGCCAAAACTCTCAATGTGATGTCAGCAATCACATACCCGTTTGTGCATGTCCTAAGGGCTATACTGGCGATCCATTCATCAATTGTCGTCAAGTGGTTCGTAATGATGTAATACCTACAGATCCGTGCCAACCTAATCCATGTGGACCACATAGCATATGTCAAGTGTCAAATCAAGGTCCCCGATGTGCTTGCCAACCTGGTATGTTGGGTTCGCCACCCGCTTGCAAGCCTGAATGTATTGTCAGCTCTGAATGTTCTCTGCAAACGGCTTGTATTAACCGCAAATGTGTTGATCCCTGTCCTGGTGCCTGTGGACAATTCGCTAAATGTCAAGTTATCAATCACAATCCCATTTGCACTTGCAATAACGGCTATACCGGTGATCCATTTAATCGCTGTTATGAAGAACCTAAAGTTGTCGAACCTATACCACCGATCAATCCATGTATACCAACGCCATGCGGCCCTAATTCGGAGTGCAAGGTTGTGGGCGACAGTCCAGCCTGTTCATGTGCTGCTTCATTCTTGGGCACTCCGCCAAATTGTAGACCCGAATGTACAATCAATCCAGAATGTCCATCAACTAAAGCGTGTATACGTCAAAAATGTGAAGATCCTTGCATAGGCTCCTGCGGCTTCAATGCTCGTTGCTCTGTTGCCAATCATATGCCAATCTGTAGCTGTGAAATCGGTTTTATTGGAGATCCATTTACCAGCTGTCAACCAATACCAGGTAGGATTTTTGAAAATTTTCCATTACAGTTAGGATTTAGGCATGACCAAAAAATTTATGGTGTTGGATGATCATGCAAGTTGAACAAGTTATTGAAATTGGTCATGCCTAATAGCAAAGGAGTAAACCTGCTGTAAATCTAAATACTTTCCAGAATTTTAGACCTATGAAAAGGCACGAATTTAAATGTTTTTATGCAAAACTGTGAAATCAATTTTTTATTGAAGGCTTAAGAGATTTTTTAAAGGATGGCCACTTCTAATTAATCTTACTGCTTTTAATAATTTATTGTAACACTTAATATATGAATACTTTGACAAAATTTGAGTGCCTTAGAGATTTAACAGCAGCAATGATTTATCATTTTTTCTCCTTAATTATGAGAGCACAAATTAGAACTAAGAATTCCACCGATTTTTTCCTTTGCTAATATGAAAACTTTTAATAAAAACACAAATGAAATGTTTCTACGGATTTCTCTTCGATTTCTTACATATTTATATTATTTTTCTGTGTAATGTTACTTCAACGCCCACTAAAGAGGATGGGATCCAAAAAAGGTTTTTTCAGATTTTTTGGTTGCAAGTTCAACGCTTTGGACCTTCTTTGACATAAAAATATATCATTTGCTTAACAAAATTACAAAAAAAAAATTTTTAATTATGTGGTTTTTTAGAGGTTGGTTGGTCTTACGGGAACTTTTTCCCTCTGGTCCGATTCAGCCCATTTCAGAACCTGACCTATGCTATCCTTCAAAATATACTCGTACTTATACCGAATTTCTCGGGTCTAGCTCTTCTCGTTTAGACTGAATCGTGATTTCCACAGATGGTCGAGAGGTCATGGCTAGATCGTCTTAGATTACATCACTGAGCAATAATATATATACTTTATGGGGTCTTAGAGGATATTTCGCTGCGTTCCACACGGAATGACAAACTGAATACACCCTCCAATTTTTTTATATTTATTTTTGGAGAGTATAACAATTTTTATTTTCATATGTTCGTTATCGAAGAGAATCCAAGAAACGTTGAAATATTTGATAAAATAAGTTTTAAGTGTCAGCACTTTATATGTATGTGTGTGTTCAATGTCAGCACTGCAAAATGCACATTGTGTTCAGTTCAAATTAAAAGCAAATAAATTTATATTTTTAAGAGTTCTAATTTGTGAAAATTTAGTTTCATGATACAGAAATATATACTATATACATATATATAATTTTATCAGCCAAAAGCACAATTGCATTGCAAAGAATACAAAAAGAAAGATTCTTAGGCGAAATGCAGATTTCAATAACTGCTTTAATTCTGTACGAGTTGTCTGAATTTCAAAGCAAATTGAAAGTGCTTTAGGACTTTGATGTCTTATACATCAAACGATAAAATATTTTTTTTTTATATTATATATGTTTAAATTAATTTAAATATTAAATATAATTACTTCAACTATTTATATAAACATATTTAAACTATAATTATCAATATATAACGCAAAATTTATCTACCAAAAAGCCTTCTACTTGCCTTTTTAATCTTGCTGCCTTTTAATAAATGCTACCAGCTATAATTTTAAACTATCTGCCTCTAAAAACTTGACTCCACTCCAAACCACCTTAACGACTTTTGATTATGCTTATTTTTACATTTAATCATACAGCTGAAATACAACAATAAAAACTTATTTATACAAACATATTCTAAAAACAATGAAGTAGTTATTTGTCTAAAATGGTTTTAGAGAAATTGTTTCGAAAATCAAAACATGCCTTTTATTAACGCTGATTTCAACACGAATACCAAACAAAATAATAAAGCTTTTTTGTTAATCGGCCCTTAAAAAAGTTTTGACCCTTGCGTTTAATTCTCGTTTCGACCCTTAAAATAATAAACTTATAACCCTTATTTAACCCACTGTGAAAACGACACAAAGCCCTTACGCCAAAAATAATCATTAATGCCAAAATAAAACAACGCTGCGCTTAAAATTGTCTTATATGGACAAATCAACGTTGGTACTTTCATCGCTGATTTTGGACCCTTTAATAAAAACTGTAACAATGCTTTTATATTAATATTACAACATTTTCTAGCCTAATTATAAGTATTTAAGTTAAGGAAATAGCTGTAACACTAAAAACAAAATAAAATTAATTTATACCTGCAATAACAGAATTTTTATTTAAAGTTTAGTTACAACAAAAAAAAATAAACAATTAAAACGCGTTACCGTTAACATTAAGACACTTATTAAACACCGCTCTGCTAACACCGCTAAACACCGCCCAATTTTACACTGAACAAAATCCAAATTGTGCACATAAAAAATTAATGTTGTTGTTAAAGAAAACGCAATTAAAGCCCATTTAAAACCAGTAGTGTTAAGCAAAAGTAGTGCAACATATGTTAATCCATAATAACCTCAAAACAAAAAACCAAAATTTAAAAAACAAAAAAAGAACTGCAAAAATTTATTAATTCAAAAGCTTCACTGACCAATTAAAATAAAAACTTATGGAAAGTACTCACCAAAAAAGCAATTCACCAAATTAAATAGCAAACACCTGAGTATGTAGTACTAATCTGTTAAAATGTTTCAAAAATTCACAAGGAATTTAATTGAAATAATTTTGTCTTATTTTTGTTCTTCTCTTCCCCTCAATTATTATGCTGCCAATCACATCGCATCACGTCACATCATCGTAGAACGTATAATCAATGAAAATATTACACCATGTGAACCAAATCCTTGTGGTTCAAACGCTGTTTGCCGTGAGCAAAATGACATTGGCTCTTGCCAATGCTTACCGGATTATTACGGAGATCCTTATCAATCTTGTCGCCCAGAATGTATACGTAACTCTGATTGCCCAACAACTAAGTCGTGTACCCAGAACAAGTGTACAGATCCGTGTCCTGGTACATGTGCTTCAAATGCTGTTTGTTCAGTAGCAAATCATATACCCACCTGTTCTTGTTTGCCCTCCTATACGGGAGATCCTTATAGAATTTGTCAAAGAGAGCCCGAGAAACGTAAGGACACTTACTTGATTGAATTTGCGTAGTTATTTGCTTACATTATTAATCTTTAGCCATTCGATTGCGAGAGCCTACAAATCCCTGTGTACCGTCACCATGCGGTCCTAACTCACAGTGTCGCGAATTAAATGGCCAAGCTATATGTTCTTGCTTGGAAAATTATATAGGTTTGCCGCCTTCTTGTAAGCCAGAATGTGTATTAAGCACAGAGTGTCCTGCTGACAAGGCGTGCATTAGTCAAAAGTGTCAAGATCCCTGCCCTGGAACGTGTGGTCTTAATGCTGAGTGTAGAGTACGTAATCATAGTCCACTTTGCCAGTGCAGACCTAGATTCACCGGAGATGCATTTACCAGATGTTATCCCATACCACGTAATAAAAAAATTTTTTTTAGTTGCCACATCAAATACCTTAGAGTTAAACGTTTATTTTGTTAATTTAGCTCCAGCTGTTCTTATAAAGCAAACTGCACGAGATCCTTGTGTTCCTTCACCCTGCGGTCAATATTCGCAATGCAGAAATCTAAACGGAGTACCCTCATGCTCTTGTTTAGAAACATATATGGGAACTCCTCCCAACTGCAGGCGTGAATGCTCAATTAGTTCTGAGTGCGCCTCAGATAGAGCTTGCATACGTGAAAAATGTATTGACCCATGTCCTGGTTCATGCGGATTTTCAGCAGTTTGCAATGTCATTAATCATACGCCGACGTGTACTTGCCCTGAAGGTTTTACTGGCGACCCGTTCAGCTCATGTGGACCAGCTCCACCAGACGAAGTCTTTAGTAAGTTTTCCTTAGTCTGTGGTGTTTGTAAATATTATGTACTCATGTGTAACACCTTTTGATACTAGATGGACCCTCTGATCCTTGCCGTCCATCACCGTGCGGTGCCAATGCTCAATGCCATAACGGCATTTGTTCTTGTCTTGCAGAATATCAAGGCGATCCTTATTCCGGTTGCCGTCCAGAATGTGTTTTAAATTCTTATTGCCCCCGCGATAAAGCGTGTTCTCGTAGCAAATGCATTAACCCCTGCCCTGGCACATGTGGCGACAACGCTTTATGCGATGTTATAAACCATATACCAATGTGCAGATGTCCTGAAGGTACTCAAGGAAGTGCCTTCATTAGATGCACACCTCAACAAAGTAAGTTTAACTTAAGTGTGTTGTCTGATTTGCAGATAAAGAGTTAATTTGTTTTAGAACTAATAGTGCCAACGAATCCTTGTCAACCATCACCTTGTGGACCCAACTCTTTGTGCCGTGAAATTAATCAACAGCCGGTTTGTTCTTGTATACAAGGTTTTATAGGTTCTCCACCTACTTGTCGACCAGAATGTACCTCAAACTCGGAATGTCCGCCAATGCAGGCTTGCCTCAATCAAAAATGTCGCGATCCCTGTCCGGGTACCTGCGGCGTTAGTTCTTTATGCTCTGTAGTAAATCATAGCCCATTCTGTAGTTGTCCAAATGGTTTTACTGGCAACCCATTTGTGAGATGTCAAAGAATTAGTAAGTTCAGAGAGTTTAATGAGACAACGTTATAAATGATGATTGATATTTTTCTTGACCTTAGTTAAACCTGTAGGTGATATAGTGCCTCAGGATCCATGTAATCCATCTCCATGTGGACCCTTTTCTCGATGCAAACCTAAAGGTGAATCTCCATCATGCTCCTGTATGGAATCATATATAGGCAGACCACCCAACTGTCGTCCAGAATGCACAACTAGTTCAGACTGCTCCAGCAATTTGGCATGCATTAATCAAAAATGTATAGATCCTTGCCCTGGAAGATGTGGTGGTTTAAATACCGAGTGCCACGTAGTTAGTCATGTTGTACAATGCGTTTGCATCGTAGGCTATGTAGGCGATCCATTTATACAATGTAATCCTCCTCCGGAAAGAGATATTATAGAAGTCCCCAAACCTTGTCTTCCCTCTCCATGCGGTCCCAATGCTGTATGTAGAGAACGTAACGACGCTGGATCCTGTCAATGCTTACCAGACTATCACGGAAATCCGTATGAGGGCTGTCGACCAGAATGTGTACTTAGCTCAGATTGCTCTCCAAACAAAGCATGCCAACAGCAAAGGTGCCAAGACCCATGTCCAGGAACTTGCGGCCAAAATGCCGAATGTCAAGTGATTAACCATTTACCTACTTGTAATTGTTATTCCGGTTACACGGGGGACCCTTATAGAATTTGTTCAAAATTAGTAGAACGTAAGGATATCATACATAATTGCAAAATAGATCTTTTTGTATCTTTGTTTCAATATTTGCATCTAGCGCCACGTACGGAATATGTTAATCCTTGCCAACCTTCTCCCTGTGGTCCCAATAGTCAGTGCCGTGAAGTTAATAGTCAAGCTGTGTGCTCTTGCTTGCCAGAATTTATTGGCCAACCACCAGCATGCAGGCCAGAATGTACTATATCTTCGGAATGTTCTGCTGACAAAGCTTGCATTAATCAAAAGTGTGTCAATCCATGTGATGCAGCGCCTTGTGGCCAAAATGCCGAGTGCAGGGTTCGAAATCATAGTCCATTATGTTCTTGTAATCGCGGATACACTGGTGATGCCTTCACTAGATGTTACCCCATACCACGTAAGCTTAGCACCAAGTTAATAGAGTTTGGTTAATTTATATAAGTAATGCCATCCTTAGCACCAGCAATCGAAATTCAACGCGAGGAAATAAAAGATCCATGCCTTCCGTCCCCGTGCGGACCGAACTCGGAATGCCGTAACGCAAATGGTGTTCCGTCGTGCACTTGTGCGCAAACTTATATAGGTCAACCACCAAATTGTCGGCCCGAATGTACTATAAACTCCGAATGTCCCAGCCAACAGGCCTGTATCAATCGAAAATGTAGAGACCCCTGTCCCGGAGCATGTGGTTTAAATGCTATTTGTCGTGTTATAGGTCACACACCATCGTGCGCTTGTATTGAAGGGTATATAGGCAATGCATTCACTAGTTGTTCACCGAAACCACCAGAACGTAAGATATAAATATTTTTTTAAAAACACCTCAGAAGTTTCTAGCTATTTTTGCATAAACAGCTCCTACACCACCAACTCGGGATGATCCTTGCTCACCGTCACCTTGTGGTTCTAATGCTCTCTGCAATAACGGTCAATGTACTTGTATACCGGAGTACGAAGGAGACCCATATGTTGAATGTAGACCAGAATGCGTTCTCAACTCTGAATGTTCACGTGATAAAGCTTGTATACGAAACAAATGTGTAGACCCCTGTCCTGGTACATGTGCCACAAATGCCATATGTGAAGTTCACAATCATATTCCCATGTGCCATTGCCCCGAAAAAATGACGGGAAATGCATTCTTCGAATGTCGTGCCATATTAAGTAATAAAACGAATAACTATTTTGTTTCGAACCATTTATGCAACAGTTTATATATACTTTAATTTAGCCCCTGGGCCAACAAATCCTTGTCAACCTTCGCCCTGCGGACCGAACAGCCAGTGTCGTGTCGTCCAAGGTACTGCGGTCTGCTCCTGTCTGTCTGATTATACAGGTAGTCCGCCACAATGCAGACCGGAATGTACAACAAATTCCGATTGTGCTCCTAGTCAGGCTTGTCAAAATATGAAATGCAGAGATCCTTGTCCAGGAACTTGCGGTTTCAATGCCGAATGCAACGTAGTTAAGCACATACCATACTGCAGATGTCGCAATCGTATGAGTGGTGATCCATTCGTTAGATGCCAAGAAATTTTAGAACCCATTCGAAATGACGAAATTAAAACAAACCCTTGCCAACCATCGCCATGTGGCCCTAACTCAGAATGTCGCGTTAGCGGGGATTCGCCCTCTTGCTCTTGTTTGCCTGAATTTATTGGTTCACCTCCACAATGTCGACCTGAATGTGTTTCCAATTCAGAATGTCCTTCTAACGAAGCTTGTATAAACAAAAAATGTAAAGATCCTTGCCCCGGATTGTGCGGACGAAATGCTCTTTGCCGAGTTTTCACACATACACCTATGTGCTTGTGCGATGAAGGCTTCACAGGAGATCCATTTTCTCTTTGCAACCCACTGGCACCGCAGCCCGTGGAACAAGTAAGACCATGTAAGCCTAGTCCTTGTGGTATTAACGCAAAATGTATTGAACGTGGAGATGCTGGATCTTGCCAATGCTTGCCAGAATACTTCGGAAATCCTTATGAAGGTTGTCGTCCAGAATGCGTTTTGAATTCAGATTGTCCTTCAAATAAAGCCTGTCAAAATCAAAAATGTACGGACCCTTGTCCAGGAACTTGTGGTCAGAATGCTGAATGTCAAGTCATTAATCATTTGCCATCATGTAATTGTCTATCCGGATACACAGGGGATCCTTACAATTTATGTTCTGTCCTTCTAAACGAACGTAAGCCCACAACATCATTCGTGAACTATTCTCTTATAACTGTTTTTTTAGCTGTTCGTGAATACATCAATCCTTGCCACCCTTCACCCTGTGGTCCCAACTCACAATGCAAAGAAGTAAATGGTCAACCTGTTTGCTCTTGTCTGATGGAATACATAGGCTCACCACCGGCTTGTAGACCAGAGTGCACATCTAGTTCTGAATGTCCTTCCGATAAAGCTTGTGTTAATCGCAAATGTACTGATCCGTGTCCTGGTGTTTGTGGCCAAAATTCGCAGTGTCATGTCCGTAATCATAGTCCCATTTGTAGTTGTGATAATGGATTTACTGGTGATGCTTTTGTACGTTGTTTCCGTATCCCACCACAAAGAATCGAATCTGTACCACAGCCAGAGAGGGACCCTTGTATCCCCACACCATGCGGTCCAAATGCCCAATGTAGAAATGTTGCCAATTCGCCATCTTGCTCTTGTTTGCCAGATTACTTGGGTTCACCACCATCTTGCAGGCCTGAATGTACTATAAATTCAGAATGTGGTTCACAACAAGCATGTATTAATCAGAAATGCCGTGATCCATGTCCGGGATCTTGTGGAATCAATACGTTATGCTTTGTTCGTGCTCACACACCCATTTGTACTTGTCAAACTGGTTTTACAGGCGATCCATTTACTCTTTGCAATCCGACTCCGCCAGCACCTGTTCGAAGTAAGACTTAAATGCATTTCAATGTAGCTAAAATATTACACATTTAATGTAATTTCCATTTAAAAAAAAGCTAATATTGTTTCTGATGACCCCTGCAATCCATCACCTTGTGGTGCCAATGCGAACTGTAACAATGGTCAATGTACTTGTCTACCCGATTACCATGGAGATCCATATACGAATTGTAGACCGGAATGTGTACTACATACTGACTGTCCTGGCGATAAGGCTTGCGTTAGAAACAAATGTGTAGACCCTTGTATAGGAACATGTGCCTCAAACGCAATTTGTGAAGTTATCAATCATATACCGAATTGTAGATGCCCTGAAGCTATGGAAGGCAATGCTTTCACATTATGCTCTCCAATCACAAGTAAGAAAACGACATTGGTTAAAAATATGTTATTATATTGGTATGATTCTTGTAGAATTAGATTTACCTACACACCCTTGCCAACCTTCGCCTTGCGGTCCGAATTCACAATGCAGAGAAGTCAGCCAGCAAGCTGTATGCTCATGTCTGGAAGGTTTTATGGGAAGTCCACCGTTATGCAGACCTGAATGCACATCTAATTCAGAATGTCCCTTGAATTTGGGTTGCTTAAATCAAAAATGCACTGACCCATGTCCTGGCGTATGTGGACGCGGTGCGTTATGTCATGTTAACAAACATAGCCCATACTGCAAATGTCCTGATAGGTATGACGGTAATCCATTTGAAAGTTGTCAACCAAGAATAGAGAAGCCTTCACCCCCTGTGAAACTTCCTTGTCAACCATCGCCTTGTGGTCCTTACGCACAATGCCGCGAAATAGGCGAAAGTCCATCTTGTTCCTGCTTACCTGAGTATGTCGGCGCGCCTCCAAACTGTAGGCCCGAATGCGTGACGAGTTCAGAATGCCCTTCAAACCAAGCATGTATCAATCAAAAATGTAAAGATCCATGTCCTGGTGTTTGTGGAACAGGAGCTGAGTGTCGCGTTGTATCTCACACTCCAAGTTGTTATTGCCCACAGGGCTATGACGGAGATCCGTTCGTTCAGTGTAGCTTAAAACGAAGTCCGCCAATTTCATATGACAATGATCCTTGCGACCCAAGTCCTTGTGGCCAAAATGCTCGATGTGTTGCAAGAAATGGTGCCGGATCTTGTCAATGTTCCCCGAAATATTTTGGAAATCCTTATGAAGGATGTCGTCCTGAATGCCTGCTAGATTCTGATTGTGCCAGTAATTTAGCCTGCCAAAATATAGCATGTCGCGATCCCTGCCCAGGAACATGTGGTCAAAATGCTGTTTGTAATGTTCTTAATCATAGGCCAACATGTTCATGTGCAACTGGTTATGAAGGCGATCCTTACATCTCTTGTTTAATTGTAAAACAACGTAAGTGTTACCAGCTTCTAAATGGTGCATAATTAAGAAAATTCTCATTATTTTAACAGCCATAAAAGAATATGTGAATCCTTGTACACCCTCCCCATGTGGACCTAATTCTCAATGTCGTGAAATTAATGGACAGCCTGCTTGTTCTTGCTTGCCAGAATATGATGGTAGTCCACCATTGTGTAGACCTGAATGTACACAATCTTCAGAATGTGCTTTTGATAAGGCATGCGTTAATCAAAAATGTGTAGATCCCTGTCCTGGAACATGTGGCTCTAATGCCAACTGTAGAGTTCATAACCATAGTCCTTTATGTACGTGCAAAGCTGGATTTACTGGAGATCCATTCTTTATTTGTCGTCCCATACCACGTAAGAATATCAGACTTTGTTGTTTCACAACAGGATTTATGTTTAATTACTCTGGTTTTAAAGCTCAACCTCCAATACAAGTTGAAAACACTCCATCCGATCCCTGCGTACCTTCACCCTGCGGCGCTAATTCTCAATGTAGGCGTGTAGGAGACTCGTATTCGTGCGCATGCCTGGCGAATTTCATAGGGACACCTCCTAACTGTAGGCCTGAATGTGTACTAAACGCCGATTGTCCTAGCAATCAGGCCTGCATCAACGAAAAATGTCGTGACCCCTGTGCTGGAGCCTGCGGCTTAGGTGCTCTCTGTGAGGTGAATAATCACACACCGAACTGCAGATGTCCTACTGGCTTCACTGGGGATCCATTTTCACTTTGTGAGCTTGCCCCACCACCCCAACGTAAGCTTCTTCCTGTTTTCGAAAATTATATAAACTAACAAATATATTCATTATTAGCGCCTATCAAAGACGATCCATGCAATCCATCGCCATGTGGAGCCAACGCGCAATGCGATAATGGAATTTGTTCGTGCATATTTGAATACCAAGGCGACCCTTATACCGGTTGCCGACCTGAATGCGTTTTGAACTCCGATTGCTCCCGTGAATTAACTTGTATACAAAATAAGTGTCGAGATCCTTGTCCAGGAACTTGTGCTACAAATGCTTTCTGTCAGGTTATTAACCACATACCAATGTGTTCTTGCCCAGAAGGCATGGAGGGCAATGCATTCGTTTTATGTTCTCCTATACAACGTAACTATCAATCATTTGAGAACAACGTGTAAGCAATAAATTCAACGTAATTTGTTTACATTTTTAGCAGCAGTTAAAGGAAATCCTTGCCAACCAACGCCCTGTGGTCCAAACTCACAATGTCGCGAAGTAAATTCACAAGCTGTGTGTTCCTGTCTACCCAATTATTTAGGAACGCCTCCCGCATGTCGTCCTGAATGTACCGCAAATCAAGAATGCCCGGCTAATTTGGCATGCGTCAATCAGAAATGTGTGGATCCGTGTCCAGGAGCTTGTGGAAGAAATGCTCAATGTTCCGCAGTTAATCACATCCCATTCTGCACGTGTTTGCCACGATATACAGGAAATCCGTTTGTAGGTTGTCAGCAAATTTTCGAGCCACCAAAAGATGAACAGCCTCAGGATCCGTGCAGACCATCGCCTTGTGGCCCTAATTCCGAATGCAGAGCAACTGGTGAAACTCCATCCTGCTCGTGTTTAAGTGGTTTTATAGGTTCAGCACCATACTGTAGACCCGAATGCGTTTCTAATTCTGAGTGTTCCACTAACATGGCCTGCATTAATCAGAAATGTAAAGACCCTTGCATAGGAGTTTGTGGCTCTTCAGCAATATGTCGTGTAGTGTCACATTCTCCTATGTGCATTTGCCCAGCTGGTTTCACAGGAGATCCCTTTAGCTTGTGCTCTGTCATACCAGCGCGAATACAAGACGAACCTTTACATCCTTGTAATCCTTCGCCATGTGGTGCCAATGCTCAGTGCCTAGAACGCAATGGGGCAGGTGCTTGTCAGTGTTTACCTGAATTCTTTGGCAACCCTTATGAAGGTTGCCGCCCCGAATGTCTCTTAAATTCGGATTGTCCTACTAATAAAGCTTGTCATAATCAGAAATGTCGTGATCCATGTCCAGGTACATGTGGCAGCAACGCTGAATGTTCGGTTTTAAATCATTTACCAAACTGTAATTGTTTAATTGGTTTTACTGGAGATCCCTACAGCTATTGCTTTAAGCCTGCAGAACGTAAGATATATGCTTTGTTTCTCTTTTTTTTTGTAACCTTCTGCATTCCTCAGCATTATACATTTCGTATAATGTCTTTGGATCAACTTGACCCAGTTATGACAAATCGTCTCAAAGATAAATATGAATTTAAAATTTATGTAGATTAAAATCTACATAATTTGTGTACACCAAAATATTTTTTCTAATGCTACATACAAATATCATTAGGAAGGAGAAATTGAAAAAATACAATTGAGTCAATTTGACCCAAGCAATGCGGAAGGATTAAAAAAAATTTAATATTTAAATTGAATTGAAGTTTGCAGTAGTTAAATAGTAACGCATAGTAAAAAGACACATATTCCTTTAATTTAGCCATGCATCAAGATTATGTTAATCCTTGTCTACCGTCTCCTTGTGGACCCAATTCGCAGTGCCGTGAAATTAATGGACAAGCTGTGTGTTCATGCCTCCCAGATTTTAAAGGCGTGGCACCAGCTTGCCGACCTGAATGCACAACGAATAACGAGTGTCCTTCGAACAAAGCTTGTATTAATCACAAATGTTCGGACCCTTGTCCTGGCGTGTGTGGCTTAAATGCTAAATGTGAAGTTAGAAATCACAACCCGTTGTGTTCTTGTCAATCCGGTTTAATAGGTGATCCATTTGTGCGCTGTTACCCACAACCACGTAAGATATTTTTTGTCTGAAAATGTAGCAATAAATTTGTATTGTATATTATTCCTCACCTTCTTACCAAATAACTAGCTTCGCAGCCGCCCAGTAACAATGTTAAAATTCTCCGTGACCCTTGTGTACCATCACCTTGTGGACCATTTTCTGAATGCCATAATCAATATGATGCACCTTCTTGTAGGTGTCTTCCCAACTATATAGGATCTCCTCCAAACTGTAGGCCTGAATGTACAATTAATGCGGACTGTCCTTCTAGCCAGGCCTGTATCAATGAGAAATGTCGCGATCCCTGTCCCGGAGCTTGCGGTGTTCACACCGAGTGTACGGTCATTAATCACATACCAAATTGCAAATGCCAATTGGGTTATGTAGGTGATGCCTTTGTAGTCTGCCAACCAGCTCCTCCACCGAAGGTTGTAAAAGATGAACCAAGAGATCCATGCTATCCTAATCCTTGTGGCCCCAATGCTGGTTGTTCAGGAGAAGGTATTTGTTCCTGCTTAGCAGACTACCAAGGTGATCCTTACGTAGCCTGCAAACCAGAGTGCGTGCTCAGCTTGGAATGCCCCAGCCATCAAGCTTGCATAAATCAAAAATGTCGCGATCCCTGTCCAGGCACATGTGGCACAAATGCTATTTGCGAAGTAAGAAATCATATACCAATGTGTCATTGTCCCGATCAAATGAATGGAAACGCATTTCTACTATGCCAACCCATACAACAAAGTATGTTAATTAAAAAAAAAAAAAATACTATAAAAACTTACGAACATATCACTTAATTATATTAATATAGCCGAGGTATATCGCAACCCTTGTCAACCTAGTCCATGTGGTCCCAATTCGCAATGCCGTGATATAAATAATCAAGCTGTGTGTTCCTGTTTACCAAACTTCCTTGGTTCTCCCCCAAGCTGTCGCCCTGAATGTACAACCAATTCCGAATGTTTTGCCAATTTAGCATGTCAAAATCAGAAATGTATTGATCCCTGCCCGGGAACTTGTGGTCGTTTTGCACTATGCAATGTTGTCAATCACAGTCCCTTCTGCACTTGTCTACAAGGCTACACTGGCAATCCATTTGTGCAATGTCAAAGAATAAGTGAGTTTATAGAATTTTAGGGCCTTATTTTGTAAAACGCAACGCTAGCCATTAAGAAATTTTACAAGAAATTTGATTTTTGCAATGAAAATTTCTAAAAATTAGATATTGCGTTAAATAATATATCTACCTTAAGCCCTAATTGTGTAAATCACTTTGCGTTGGTGAAATCCACATGTACACAAAAACAAAATTTCAAATATTCTTACTCTCTTTTAATCCATATTTTTGAATTTTTAACACAAATTTTAAACATTTTGAAAATCCAAGCAAGACACGAATTTCTGAACGTTTCTTCAGTAAACAAATTGTGTACAAAACAAAAACAAATTACTACAAATTGTATCTTAGCAAAATGATTTACAAAATTAAGGCCTTAGTTTATGAAAGAATGTTTGTGACGAATTAAAGTATTATTTTACACAGTTGAGCCTCAAAAAGATGTGGAGCTTTTAAATCCATGCCAACCTTCGCCATGTGGTCCAAATAGTATTTGCAAATCTATTGGAACTACTCCATCATGTTCATGTATAGCAGAATTTGTGGGTCAACCACCAAATTGTCGTCCAGAATGTGTAACCAACTCGGAGTGTCCATCTCAGCAAGTATGCTCTAATCAAAAATGCAAGGACCCATGTCCAGGATTATGTGGTGAAAGTGCAGTTTGCCGTGTCAGTAGTCACACATCAATGTGTTACTGTGAAAACGGCTACACTGGTGATCCATTTGTGGCTTGTTCTCCTGTACGTTTATCAAGTCCCATTGAAAATATTGACCCTTGCAATCCCTCGCCGTGTGGACAATATGCCGATTGCCGTCAACAAAATGGTGTAGGATCTTGTCAATGTATATCAGGATATTTCGGCAATCCTTACGAAGGTTGTCGTCCAGAGTGTGTTATTGATTCAGACTGTCCTGCTACTAGAGCATGTGTAAATGAGAAATGTAAAGACCCTTGTCCAGGTACTTGTGGTCTTAATGCAGATTGTTTTGTTAGAAATCATCAGGCAACATGTAATTGCATCTACGGTTATACAGGAGATCCATATCGCTTGTGTAGTAAGGAAGATAAACGTAAGAACCCTTTTATAAGCCATCATTAAGTGTTTTTATTGCAACTGAATACTATTATCGTATCACCCTCAGCCATTGTTACCGAATATGTTAACCCATGTCAACCTTCTCCTTGCGGGCCTAACTCACAATGTAAGGAAACTAATAAACAGGCTGTTTGTTCTTGTTTGCCGGAATACGTAGGATCTCCACCCACTTGCAGACCTGAATGTACAAGAAGCTCTGATTGCTCTTCAGATAAGGCATGTATAAATCAGAAATGTACAGATCCGTGCCCAGGTGTCTGTGGTCTGCAAGCATTATGCAATGTACGCAATCATGCACCTTTATGCAGTTGCCAGTTTGAATATACTGGAGATCCCTTCACACGCTGTTACCCTATACCTCGTGAGTTTTTTTTCTTTCATGATCAGGGTATTGCCTAACTTGTTGTTGTATTATTTTATGACTTTTAGCACGCCCACCCATGCTATTAGATGAACCAAAAGTAGACCCTTGTGTTCCTTCACCTTGCGGCCCTTTTTCTCAATGTCAAAATGGAAATGGTAGAGCAAGTTGTTCATGTCTGCCGAATTACTTTGGAGCTCCTCCTAGCTGTCGTCCGGAATGTTCCACAAATTCAGAATGTTCGCTTAGTATGGCTTGTGTAAATACGAGATGCATTGATCCCTGTCCAGGATCTTGTGCTTATAATGCCTTATGTACCGTTCAAAATCATATACCTAGTTGCCATTGCCCAGATGGTTACATCGGAGATCCATTCACTACATGCCAGGTTGCCCCAAGACGTAAGAAATAATGTAAATAAAATAGTTTAATTTATGTTCTGAATTTTAAATACTTCTTAAGCTGAGCCTGTTGATAGAGATGATCCCTGCAATCCAAACCCATGTGGTACAAATGCTTTATGCAGTAATGGCCTTTGTTCATGTATTGCCGAATACCATGGTGATCCCAATGTAGGTTGTCGACCAGAATGTGTTTTAAACACAGAATGCCCGTTTAATAAAGTATGTGCTGGAAATAAGTGCATAGACCCTTGTCCAGGCACTTGTGGAAATAATGCTTTATGTGATGTTTATAATCATATACCAATGTGTCGGTGCCCTGAAGGAATGACCGGCAATGCTTTTGTTCGTTGCGACGTTGAGCCTAGGCCAATAGAAACAAATCCATGTCAACCATCACCTTGTGGACCTAACAGTCGTTGCAGGGTACATCAAAATACAGCCGTATGTTCGTGTATTGAAAATTATATTGGCAACCCACCATCTTGTAGACCAGAGTGTACAATCAATTCAGATTGTGCCCCACAAATGGCGTGTCAAAACCTTCGGTGTGTGGATCCCTGTCCGGGATCATGCGGTTTGAATGCAATCTGTCATGTTATCAATCATGCTCCGATATGTACTTGTCTTGCACGCTTTTCCGGAAATCCTTTCGTGAGCTGTCAACCTATTGTAGAACTTCCAATAAAAATCAAGAAGCTGACTCCCTGCCAACCATCACCATGTGGTCCCAATTCCGAATGCAAAGTTTCTGGAGAGTCCTCAGCTTGCTCCTGCTTACCAGATTTTACAGGTTCTCCACCAAATTGCCGTCCTGAATGCGTGGTTAATTCCGAATGCTCCTCTAATAAAGCATGCATTAACCAAAAATGTAAAGATCCCTGTCCTGGTGTATGTGCTAGGAATGCTATATGCAACGTTATTTCGCATACAGCTAGTTGCTCTTGTTCACTTGGTTACACGGGTGATCCATTCACAGGATGTTCTATTGCACCGCCAAGAATTACAGATCACGTGACTCCTTGTCAACCAAATCCTTGTGGATCTAATGCCATCTGTCGCCAAGAAAACAACGCCGGATCTTGTCAATGTTTACAGAATTACTTTGGAAACCCTTATGAAGGTTGTAGACCAGAATGCGTTTCAAATTCTGACTGTGCATCAAATAAAGCTTGCGTTAATCTAAAATGTCGCGATCCTTGTCCGGGAGTATGTGGCTTAAATGCTATTTGTAATGTAATAAGTCATTTACCAACATGCCAGTGCATGCCAGAGTATATAGGTGATCCATATCAGTATTGTCACATGCCACAAAAACGTAAGTGTTGCATCTTTGGTCGAAAACAATATTTACAAATATTTGTAAGTAAAAAACCTTTTCCACCCTAAACTAGCAATAATTAATGAATATGTGAATCCTTGCGAACCATCTCCTTGTGGGCCCAACTCTCAATGTCGAGAATCAAACGGTCAAGCTGTTTGCTCTTGCCTACCTGAATACATTGGAGTACCACCAACTTGCCGCCCAGAATGTACTACAAATTCGGAGTGCGATTTCAATAAGGCTTGTAACAATCGCAAATGTATTGATCCTTGTCCAGGATCATGTGGTAGTAATGCGGAATGCCGTGTCATTAGTCATTCACCGATATGCTCTTGTAAGAATGGTTTTACTGGTAATGCCCTAACGCGTTGTTATTCAATTCCACCAAGTAAGAATTTCTTATAGGTTTTAGATAAATATTAAAATTAACATACTTCTAATTTAGCGCCTCCACCAGAGCCTCAAAGAGATATCTCCCTTAATCCGTGTCTGCCGTCCCCTTGTGGAGAGTATGCCCAGTGTCGTGATGCAGGCGGTTCCGCTTCCTGCTCCTGTTTACCAACATATATAGGTTCACCTCCATATTGTAGACCTGAATGCACTATCAACTCCGATTGCCCCAGTTCATTAGCTTGCATAAATCAAAAATGTCAAGACCCGTGCCCAGGAGCTTGTGGTTTTAATGCCGAATGTCACGTCATTAATCATACACCTACATGTCAGTGTATTAGGGGTTTAGTAGGAGATCCATTTGTAAATTGTCGTCAACCACCGCCGGAACCAATTAAAGTAGTTCCGACCAGTGATGACCCATGTATACCTTCACCTTGTGGCGTTAACGCAATATGCCGCAATGGCCAATGCTCATGTTTACCAGAATACCAAGGAAATCCTTTGATTGGGTGTAGGCCTGAATGTATTCTTAATTCAGACTGTCCAACCAATAGAGCCTGTGTGAGTCAAAAATGCCAAGACCCATGTCCTGGTACTTGTGCATCTAACGCGATTTGCGAAGTTCACCAACATGTGGCTATGTGTCATTGTCCAGAAGGAATGGTTGGGACTGCGTTTACTCAATGCGTTGCATTGCCACCTTTGAAATTAATCCAGCCGTGCCAGCCATCCCCTTGTGGGCAAAACGCACAATGCCGCGTTTTTAATGAACAAGCCGTATGCTCATGTCTACCGAACTATATTGGCGCTCCACCAACCTGTAGAGCGGAATGCACTTCGAATAATGAATGCGTGTTAAATAAAGCCTGCTTACAACAGAAGTGTCAAGATCCTTGTCCAGGATCTTGCGGGTTCAACACAGAGTGTTCTGTACACAACCACAGTCCGATTTGCCGTTGCATAAACGGATTCACTGGTGATCCATTTATTGGATGTCAACCCATTAGAAGTAATTATTACCACACTTTTGCTTAGGATTCTTAGAAAACGTTTAAATAACTCATACATTTTTTAGTTTTACCTCAAATTGAGACAACCAAGGACAAAGATCCCTGCAGACAATCCCCTTGTGGTCCCAACTCAAAATGCCAAGCGATCGGCGAAAATCCTTCTTGTTCGTGTTCAAAAGATTTCATAGGATCCCCACCTAACTGTAGACCAGAATGTGTAACAAATTCAGAATGTTCAATAACTAAAGCTTGCATTAATCATCATTGTCATGATCCCTGCCCAGGAGTATGTGGTTCTGAAGCCCAATGTCGTGTAGTAAATCATACGCCAATATGTTACTGTCCCGATGGTTATACGGGAGATCCCTTTACACTGTGTTCACCAAAAATTAATACTCCTTCAGAGCCAATACAACCTTGTCAACCCAATCCTTGTGGTCCAAACGCTGAGTGTTTGGAACGTAATGGCGTGGGAGCTTGTCAGTGTTTGCCGGAATTCTTTGGAAATCCTTACGAAGGATGCAGACCAGAATGTGTAATAAACTCTGACTGTCCTACAAACAAGGCTTGTATTCAAAATAAGTGCAAAGATCCATGCCCTGGAACATGTGGCCTTAATGCCGAATGTCATGTACGTAGTCATTTACCTACTTGTAACTGCTTAACCGGATACACAGGAGATCCATATTCTTATTGCAATCTTCAAATTGAACGTAAGGAAATTCAACAGTCATATATATCCTTAAAGAAAAAATAATCTACTGTCCTTAAAATATAGCTGTCGTTGATATTGGAGACCCCTGTCAACCGTCGCCCTGTGGTCCAAACTCGAAATGCCGTGTAGTAAAAAATCAACCTGTTTGTTCATGTTTACCTGAATTTAGAGGTCAACCTCCAGCCTGTCGTCCAGAATGCACTATTTCCAGTGAATGCCCGTTTGATAAAGCTTGTAGCAATCAAATATGTGTTGACCCTTGTCCAGGAATCTGTGGTACAAACGCTGAATGTCGCCCATTAAATCATAGTCCTCTATGCTCTTGCAGGGTTGGATTTACTGGAGACGCCTTTACAAGATGTGTACCAATTCCTGCCGAACGTAATATAACATAATTTTTAGTGAAAAATAAACTAACATCCATCATTTTTCCAGCTATTCTCATAACTAAAGAAAAAGATACATATAAAAATCCATGTGTCCCGACACCTTGTGGCATAAACTCCAACTGTAGAGTAATAAATCAGCAACCATCTTGTTCTTGCATATCAGGTTATTCTGGTTCCCCACCAAACTGCCGACCAGAATGTAGTATTAATGCTGAGTGTCCCTCGAATTTAGCATGCATAAATGAAAAATGTCTTGACCCATGCCCCGGATCATGCGGTATTTCTGCACAATGTTCGGTGGTAAATCACACTCCGATATGCACTTGTACTGCAGGTTATATGGGAGATCCCTTTACAGCTTGTGTACCAAAACCAGTCGTCCAAGATCCAAGTAATATTTTATTTTCCGTTATATATCATGCCAATATATTTTTCATATTCATCGAAATATTTCATAGTTGTGCCGAAAGACCCTTGTCATCCATCGCCTTGTGGTTCCAATGCAATTTGTCAGAACGGCCAGTGTACATGTCTACCAGAATATCAGGGTAATCCATATGTTGGCTGTAGGCCAGAATGTGTTTTAAATACTGATTGTTCCCGCGATAAGGCTTGTATAAAAAATAAATGCAAAGATCCTTGTCCTGGAACTTGTGGAATTGGTGCCTTATGTGAAACGTACAATCACGTGCCCATGTGTCGTTGTCCAACGGGTATGACCGGTAATGCCTTTTTGCAGTGTGTTGTCATTGAAAGTAAGATATTACATTTTATCTATGTAAAATGATTGTTCATTACGATAGACCTTTACCATGACCTTTTTAGCTGCAGTTGTAAAAACTCCTAAGCATCCTTGCCATCCGACTCCTTGTGGGCCAAATTCGCAATGCCTTGAACTACAGGAGCAAGCTGTTTGCTCTTGTTTACCAAACTATTTGGGATCACCTCCAGACTGTCGACCTGAATGTTCCAGAAACTCCGACTGCGCTCCCCATTTGGGCTGTGTCAATCAAATTTGCCGAGATCCATGTCCTGGATCTTGCGGAATAAGAGCTCAGTGCAGTGTCGTCAACCACATACCATATTGCGAGTGTAACCCTGGTTATACTGGCAACGCATTTGTTATGTGTCAGATTCTACCTCAACCACCTGAGCAAATACAACAACAACCAATAAATCCATGCATACCATCACCATGTGGATCCAACTCCGAGTGCAGGGTAGATCGAGATTCACCTATTTGCTCCTGCCTACCGAATTACTCAGGAACTCCACCTCACTGCCGTCCCGAATGTATAAGTTCATCGGAATGCGCCAGTAATTTAGCTTGTATTAATATGAAATGCAAAGACCCCTGTCCAGGAGTTTGTGGAAAGTCGGCAGTGTGCCAAGTCATTAGTCATACTCCCTCCTGCATTTGTATCAGCGGTTACATAGGCGATCCATTTACTTCATGTTACCCACCACCACCACCACAGCCACAAGCTAATCCTTGTTCGCCCAGTCCTTGTGGTAGTAATGCCAAATGTCGCCAACTCAACGGTGCTGGTTCCTGCCAGTGTCTGCCTGATTATTATGGAAATCCGTATGAAGGTTGTCGTCCTGAATGCACAGTAAATTCAGATTGTCCCTCAAATAAAGCATGCCAAAATCAAAAGTGTCGCGATCCTTGCCCTGGAATTTGTGGTCAAAATGCTATGTGTCATGTAGTGAACCATTTGCCAGTCTGTTCCTGCTATGATGACTTCACTGGAGATCCATATAGTTATTGCAATATTGTTAAAGAACGTAAGATTTTAAGTTAAATTAGTTACTTTTATATAAGTTATACTAAACTATTTATGTAAATTAGCAATACGAGAATATGTAAACCCTTGTCAACCGTCGCCATGTGGTCCTAGTTCGGAATGTCGCGAAGAACATGAACAAGCAGTGTGCTCTTGTTTGCCTGACTATATTGGCACCGCACCCAACTGTAGGCCAGAATGTACAGTAAATTCAGAGTGTCCTACGACAAAAGCTTGTGTCAATAAAAAATGTCAGGACCCATGTGTAAACGTTTGTGGCTTAAATGCCCAATGTCGTGTTATTAACCACTCTCCCATCTGTCAGTGTAAACTAGGTTATACAGGCGATGCATTTTCTACATGTTCCGCCATATCTACGTTACCATCCCCAATTAGAGAACCTCATAGGGATCCATGTGTGCCTTCACCTTGCGGACAGTATGCTCAATGTAAGTTGACAGATAACAATCAGCCAACTTGTAGCTGTCTGTCCACTTATGTCGGCTCGCCACCTAATTGTCGTCCGGAATGTGTTGTGAGTTCCGATTGTCCCAGCCATCAAGCTTGCATAAATGAGCGTTGTAAAGATCCTTGTCCCGGTTCATGCGGTATCATGGCTTTATGTTCAGTAATTAATCACATACCATCTTGTATGTGTTCTGAAGGATATTCTGGAGATCCGTTTTCGCGTTGTACACCTTATTCTCCAACATCGTTATGTAAGATATTTTAAATCGTGGACCTTTTACATAAATTAAATTTCAACATAAATTTCTTTAGCTCCTCAACCAATGCCCAATGATGATCCATGTGAGCCTTCACCTTGTGGTCCTAACAGCAAATGTCAAAATGGCATTTGTTCTTGTCTTCCAGACTACCAAGGAGACCCTTATCGAGGTTGTAGGCCTGAATGTGTTTTAAATTCTGAATGCTCTCGAGATAAGGCTTGTATAAATCAAAAATGTCGTGACCCATGTGCAGGAACCTGCGCCGTCAATGCTATTTGTGAAGTTCATAATCACGTACCTATGTGCCATTGCGGAGATGGCATGGTGGGCGATGCTTTCATTATGTGTAAACCCCAAGAAAAAAGTAAAAATTCCAACTTTGTATGAATACATCTTTTGAAATTAAGAACCTGTTTCTAATTTACTTAATAGAACAACAAGATCAAAATCCCTGTATTCCATCGCCATGTGGCCCTAACTCAAATTGCCGTGATAGAAATGGACTAGCCTTATGTTCATGTTTACCAAATATGTTAGGTTCACCTCCCTCCTGTCGACCTGAATGCATGACGAACTCCGAATGTCCTTCCAATAGAGCTTGTCTAAATAGGAAATGTCAAGATCCCTGTCCTGGAAGTTGCAGTTATCAAGCTTTATGCCAGGTGGTCAATCATAACCCTGTATGTTCTTGCCCCAGCGGTTTCACTGGCAGTCCATTTGTCAAATGCCAGCCTATAATAAGTATAATTTTTGGTACATAATTCTAGCAAACATGATATTAATCAATTCTTTGAACAGTTAAACCCCAAAGTGTCACCCCATTACGAAACCCTTGTACAACTTCGCCATGTGGTCCCTACTCTCAATGTGATAATGTTCAGGGTATACCATCTTGTAAATGTTTACCTAACTACGTAGGAAACGCACCGTTTTGTCGGCCAGAATGTATTTCAAATTCGGAGTGTCAGACTAATATGGCCTGTATTAATGAGAAGTGTCAAGATCCTTGTCCGGGAGTTTGCGGCGACAACGCCGAGTGCAGAGCTGTTAATCATGTAGCTATGTGCACATGTGTTAATGGATATAACGGCAATCCCTTCACAAGCTGTCAGCCATATGTAGTTGAAAAGCCTTACTCTCCGCCTCAAGTAAATTATCCAGGACCAAGTACTCAACCAGAATTACCGCAGACACGACCACCAGATTATGTAGTTTATCCTCACCCCAGCAGAGTACCTGTAGTTTTAGAAGATAAACCGAATGTATCATCTTATATTCCTCAAACAGAGCCTGAAAATGTAAGGCCCTGTGAACCTAATCCTTGTGGGTCTAATGCAGAATGTAGGGCTCATAATAATGCTGGGTCTTGTATATGTTTGCCAAATTTCTTTGGAAATCCTTATGAAGGTTGCAGACCTGAGTGTGTTTTAAATTCGGATTGTCCTTCTACAAAATCTTGTATACAAACAAAGTGCCAAGATCCTTGTCCTGGTACTTGCGGCCGTAACGCATTATGTCATGTTATTAATCATTTGCCGATATGTACTTGTTACAATGGCTACAGTGGTGACCCCTATAGTTCGTGCCATCTCGAAAAGCAGAGTAAGACTTGATTATATCCTCCTTTATGGTAATAGATTAATTAAATGTTTTTAAAACCCTTTAGAAGAACCTACGGTTTATATAAATCCTTGCCAGCCTTCACCCTGCGGCCCGAATTCCCAATGTACTGAAAGAAATCAAGTGGCAGTGTGTTCTTGTTTGTCCGAGTTCATTGGTTTACCTCCCGATTGTAGACCAGAATGCACATCTAATAGCGAGTGTTCTTTAAATAGGGCGTGCATCGACAGAAAATGTGCTGACCCCTGTCCACGAGCGTGTGGTTTTAATGCCGAATGTCGCGTACTAAATCATTTACCCATGTGTACTTGTCTGCCTTCGTTTACAGGAGACGCGTTTACCAAATGTTACAGACAACCATGTAAGATTTCGAACCTTAACAAATGTGACGAACAGAAATCATTTACTAAAATTTTGTTAAATTTAGCTGCACCCTCCGAACCTATTTCTTCAACCCCGACTATAAATGTAGTTTTGGAAGAACCTATTAGTCCTTGTTATTCCTCACCATGTGGTCAAAATGCCCAGTGTCACAACCGTAATGGTGTCGCTATCTGTGCTTGCCTTCCAAGCTTTATAGGATCGCCTCCTAATTGTAGACCAGAGTGCGTTGTTAACTCTGATTGTCCCGCACATTTAACATGCCTGAATGCCAAATGTCGTGATCCTTGTCCAGGTTCTTGTGGCGTTAATGCCCTTTGCAATGTTATAAATCATATTCCAAACTGCATTTGTAAGTCAAGCACAGTCGGAGATCCATTTACTGGCTGTTATTCAGAGCACCTTATAAAGACATCAGTTACGACTATTACCGAAAAAGATGCATGTACTCCTTCGCCTTGTGGGCCAAACGCCAGATGCGAAAACGGTTCCTGTTCTTGTGAGTCGGACTATCACGGCAACCCATACATAGAATGCAGACCAGAATGCACTTTGAACAGTGATTGTACCAGAGATAATGCATGTATACATAAAAAGTGCAAAGATCCGTGTCCGGGTACATGTGGACTAAATGCAGAATGCAACGTAATCAATCATATTCCTATGTGTGCATGTCCTATCTATATGACAGGAAATGCATTTATACGGTGTGAGCCACTAAGGGAACCAATAAAAGAAGATACAGTTAAGCCTTCGGCACACAATCCTTGCAAACCATCGCCTTGCGGCCCTAACTCTGAATGCAGGGGAATCAATGAACAAGCTGTGTGCAGTTGTATAACAGGATTTATAGGTTCACCACCAACATGCCGACCAGAATGTACGACAAATTCCGAGTGTTCTCCTGAAACATATTGTTTGAACCAAAAGTGCAAAAAAGCATGTGCAGGTGCTTGTGGGATATCTTCAGTATGCCATGCTTACGATCATGTTCCGATATGCTCATGCCCCCCCAGATATACAGGCAATCCTTTTGTTAAGTGTTCAATCATAGGTATACGACTTACTTCCTTTAGCCTTACATACACGATTTAAATATCTTTGTTGTAAAATATATTTCAGCCGAACCATTGCCTTCTCCTCCACCAAAACATGATATACCCAAAAATCCTTGTTTACCTTCGCCATGTGGTCCATATTCACAATGTTCTGTAGACTCATCGAATAATTCTCCCAAATGTTCTTGTTTAGATGGCTTTATAGGTCAACCTCCTCGTTGTCGACCTGAGTGTATAACAAATGCCGATTGTGCTTCGGATAAGGCCTGCATAAATCGTAAATGTAGTGATCCTTGTCCGGGGTCATGCGGCAATCAAGCAGAGTGCCGCGTTTTGGCCCACAGCGCCATATGTCACTGTTTAAGTGGTTTTACTGGCGATCCCTTCGTACAATGCGTCCTTCAACAGGAACCACCAACCGAAGTCGTCGTTCCATGCAGTCCCAGCCCATGCGGGCCAAATGCTTTATGCAGCGTTCATAATGACATGAGCCTTTGCCAATGTTTACCAGACTTTTATGGTAACCCTTACGAGGCTTGCCGTCCCGAATGTTTACGAAATTCGGACTGTGATGCCAATAAGGCTTGCCTAAATCAAAAGTGTCGCGATCCATGTCCAGGAACATGTGGCCATAATTCTCACTGTCAAGTCGTCAATCATATACCCAATTGTGCATGTCTAGACGGTTACGAAGGTGATCCTTACACGCAATGTGTTAAGCAGTTAAATGAAAGTAAGCATCAAACGCCTCAAGAAAACTTCTAAAAATATGAACTCATCAAATAACAGTTAACAATTTCTTTAAACAACGACGCTAATGCCCCTGTTATAGGTCGAGTACAAAATCGTGCGCTCATGTGAGAGCCTACCCATAAGCCTATCAAAATATGCACCCCATAACCTAACGACTGAAATTCAATTTCAAATCCATTCTATTTACACTTTTCAATATTTTCTTGACCAGCTTGGCTTAAGTTTCCCTTTATAATATTTTATAGACTATAAGATAAATGCTTTGCTTAAAACTACTGTACATAGCGCTTTTTAATACTCGCAATAGCTCCACTATTCTCAACTTTTATATTTAGTTATTTGAATTAATTGTTATTAAGGATATCATTTTTTACACTTTAAATATACTTAGTTGAAACACCCGTTTATGTTAACCCATGCAAACCCTCCCCATGTGGAGCTAATGCTCAGTGTCGTGAAGTTAATGGACAGGCTGTATGCTCTTGTTTGCCTGAGTTTGTTGGCTCTCCTCCAGCCTGCCGACCTGAATGTGTTGTTAGCTCGGAATGTTCCACCGATAAAGCATGCATTAATCAAAAGTGTCAGGATCCCTGCCCAGGATCTTGCGGTGTGAATGCTGAATGCCATGTTCGCCGACACAGTCCGCTGTGTTCTTGTAAACCAGGTTATACTGGAGAAGCTTTCACCAGATGTCAACTCATACCGGCACGGAATGATGACCAACCGCCACCGGTACCCGTAAATCCATGCTTGCCCTCACCATGTGGACCATACTCACAGTGCAGGGAAGTAAACGGTGCAGCTTCATGTAGCTGCTTGCCCAACTACATTGGAGCAGCACCGAACTGCCGACCTGAATGCACAATAAACGCCGAATGTGCCAGCAATATGGCTTGTATTAATGAAAAATGTCGCGATCCTTGCCCGGGTTCCTGCGGTTTTGACGCTTTGTGTAATGTAATAGACCACACACCAAGCTGCTCATGTCCAACTGCCTATACTGGTGATCCTTTCACTAGTTGTAGACCATTACCGCCGACACGACAACCAAGTATGATTAATTTTAGTTTTAAGTAATTAGTTATTTTGTATTTACCCATAACAACACACATTTACAGAGCCCACAGACCCTACAGATCCATGTAATGCTTCACCTTGCGGTTCAAATACTGTATGCCACGGCGGTCAGTGTTCGTGTATACCAGAATATCATGGCGATCCATATGTTGGCTGCCGTCCGGAATGTGTTCTCAATTCAGATTGTGCAAGAAATCGTGCTTGTGTGCGAAGCAAATGTATTGACCCATGTCCCGGAACGTGCGGTCAAAATGCTTTGTGTGAGGCTAACAATCACATTGCAATGTGCCGCTGTCCGGACCAAATGACAGGCAACGCATTTGTTTTATGTCAACCAATTCGCGACGAAATACCTAAAAACCCTTGTCACCCATCTCCTTGCGGTCCCAATTCACAGTGCTTAGTACGTAATGGAAATGCTGTATGCTCCTGTATCACCGGCTATTTCGGTAGCCCACCAAATTGTCGATTAGAATGCTACTCGAGCTCAGACTGTTCACCCATACATGCTTGTATAAACAGCAAATGCGTAGACCCTTGCCCTGGCAAATGTGGTTTATATGCTGAATGTCAAGTTGTACAGCATAGAGCTCACTGTGAATGTTTAAGAGGATTCGAGGGTAATCCATTTACTGTCTGCACCAGAATAGGTATACTTTTCGGAATACATCTTGCTTTCAGTTGCTTTATCTGCATTTTTTTTTCTTATCAGAAATACGTCATGAGCCTCCAGCTAAATTTAAGGATCCTTGTAATCCCTCGCCATGCGGTTCCAATGCTCAGTGTTCCAATGTAAATGATAAACCAAAATGTCACTGTTTAGCTGATTTTGTAGGCAATCCCCCTAACTGTCGACCTGAATGCACCAGCAATGACGATTGCAGCAATACTTTAGCATGTATTAATCAAAAATGTCGCGATCCCTGCCCAGGCTCTTGTGGCTTCAATGCCAATTGTATTGTAGCGCTGCATATACCTAACTGCCATTGCCCCAATGGTATGACAGGCGATCCTTTCCGCATGTGTTATCAAAAGAAAGAAAGTAAGGCTGCGTCGAAATTTTGCGTTATATATTGAAGATTTTTTTATATAGGAAATTTATAATTACGTTACTTTTTCAACATTTACAGTTGCACCTCCTACTCGCGATGAACCCAAGAATCCTTGCTATCCTTCACCTTGTGGTAGCAATGCAGAATGTCGTACACGAAGCTCCGGTTTCATATGCGAATGTGTTAATGATTATATAGGAAATCCTTACGAAGGCTGCCGTCCCGAATGTGTTGGCAACTCTGAATGTCCTGCTAATCGAGCTTGTATAAGACAGAAATGCGCCGATCCATGCCCTGGCACCTGTGGCACCGACGCCGTGTGTACAATAAACAATCACATACCGATTTGCTCATGTCCTACGGGTTACACCGGAAATGCATTTGTGCAATGTTCACTCATTGTTATTAAAGACACACCTATAGGCAAAACTGATCCTTGTTATCCAACGCCATGTGGACAAAATACAATTTGTAGGGTTCAGCGCGGCCAAGCGGTATGCGAATGTCTAGCTGGTTTCTCTGGCAACCCGTACGGTCAAGAGTGTCGCCCAGAATGTACACTTAGCTCTGATTGTGCCAAGAATAAAGCTTGCGTGAATAACAAATGTGTAGATCCCTGCCCGGGAGTCTGCGGCTATGGCGCAGTATGTCAAACGGTCAACCATAATCCAATTTGTAGTTGTCCCCCTAAGATGGTGGGTAATCCATTCGTGGAATGTCATGAAGAACCCAAACAAATTGAACCTGCAGATCCCTGCAACCCCCCACCATGTCGATCTAATGGCATATGCCGTGTTATAAATGGTGTCGCGTCTTGCTCGTATCCAGAATGCGTCGTCAACGAAGATTGCTCCAGAGACAGATCATGTGTGAATCAAAAATGCCGCGATCCTTGCATAAATGCTTGTGGCCTTAATGCAATTTGCAATGCCATCAACCACAAGGCTCTCTGTACTTGCCCCCCTGGGTATTACGGCTCTGCCTATAGCCAGTGTTTACCACAACTAGATGTAGTACCAGCACCCAGACCAGAATGCACCACTGATAATGACTGCAGCAACGACAAGGCATGTATCAATCAACAATGTAAAAATCCTTGCGAATTAGGAAATATTTGTGGTCAAAACGCACGTTGCCATGTTCAACTTCATAGACCGTTGTGCGTTTGCAATGAAGGCTTTACGGGTAATGCTCTAAACAACTGCTATTTGATTGGCTGTCGCTCTGATGATGAATGCCCTGCTACTGAGGCGTGTATTAATAAACAATGTACAGATTCTTGTCTGTACACGCAGTGTGGTGCCCAAGCTGTATGTCGTTCCGATTACAATCATAAAGCAAGATGTCACTGCCCCGATGGCTATCGTGGAAACCCTCTTGTGCGCTGCGAACGTCCCGAGTGTACTCATGACGATGACTGCGCCTTCAATTTGGCTTGTCGAAATGAGCATTGTGAAAATCCTTGCAATTGCGGAGTAGGTGCTCAATGTCGCGTTAACAACCATCAAGCGCAGTGCAGATGTCCGCCGGGCTATATAGGAAATCCAGCTGTCCGCTGTGATATCGAAGAAGTGAAGGTAGCCCCACAATGTACTATGGACTCCGACTGCAGCAGCAAATTGGCTTGCTTTAGTGGTGAATGCAAGAACCCTTGTTCAGTTACTAAGCCGTGTGGAGCAAATGCTATATGCTCTGTAGTAGATACGTTGCCTCTTAGAACAATGATTTGTGAATGTGAGCCCGGTTACGTGGGTGACGCAGACGTTGGCTGTCGCAAAGGTAATAACGAATCGAATACGAAGTGAATTTATATTTTTTATATATATTTATAAACATACTAAGTTTATCATTTATTTAAAAGTAGTTTAATAGACTCAAAGATTTTTCTCTTTTACAGCTTTTATTTTGTACAGAAAAATTTCAGTGTTCTTTTTCAGTGTCTTAAATAATTGGCAATACTTAATTTCCTTAAATTTGTCATACTTTATAACCCAAACAACACTCATTTAACAAAGCACTTGCACCACAAAACCTGAACGTAATAATAATATACTAACTTGAGCTTTTTACTCTCTTTAGAACCTGTTCGTGATCAAGGCTGCCAATCAAACGAAGAATGTCCTTCCACAGAGGCTTGTCGCAATGGAGATTGTGTCAATCCTTGCATTGACGCTTCGCCTTGTGCCCGTACAGCTGAATGTTTGGCTCAACAGCACAGAGCTGTTTGCACGTGCCCGCAAGACACACAGGGAGACCCATTCATCAACTGTTACCAACCTCGTAAGTGTTACTTAATACACAATCTAATCAAAAGAAAGTCTAAAATTTCAACTATTTTTAGCCCAAGTTTTGGCTGGCTGTACACATGACTCGGAATGCTCACCTACTACTGCATGTATTAACAAACGTTGCCAGGATCCATGCGCAGAAGGAAATCCATGCGCTGGAAATGCTGAATGTAGAGTTTCAAATAGCCGTCCGATATGCTCTTGCCCCTCTGGTTGGGGTGGTGATCCGCAAATTCAGTGCTTCAAACGTAATAAATGTTTAGATTAATTCAGTTTAACTTCACTCAAACCCCCTCTCTTTTTATTTTCTTATAGCCGAGTGTAAGATCAATGCTGACTGTCCTTATGACAAGGCTTGTATAAATGAGAATTGTGTTAATCCTTGTACATACGGCAACGTTCGTTGTGGTCTTAATGCTAAGTGTGAACCTCAAAATCATCAATCTGTATGCGTTTGCCCAGTGGGAACTCAGGGTAATCCTTTCGTTTCCTGTATTACTGGTCACTGTCAGTACAATGAAGACTGTGCTGATCACGAGGCTTGCGATAGATTGAATCGCGTTTGCCGTCCTGTTTGTGATGAAGATACATGCGCTGTCAATGCAATTTGTCTGGCGAAACGACACCAACCACAATGTCAATGTCGCTCAGGTTACACTGGTAATCCATATCAAGACTGTGTGCTGGAAAAACAACCCCCAGCTGTAAAACCTAAACCTGAATGCACTCAAGATGCTGACTGTCCATCGCAACTGGCTTGTATCAATCAGAGATGTGCAAACCCTTGTGCCACGCCACATGTCTGTACACCTCAACAAACGTGTATAGTTCTGGATACCTTACCGTTGCGCACCATGATCTGTAAATGTCCCAGCGATACTGTAACCGATACCTCTGGTAATTGTGTCCCCATTAAACATGAAATTACTACTGGTTGCCAACATAACGAGGAATGCGGCAATACTGAAGTATGTCAAAGAGGTTCCTGCATTGATGCATGCCGTCTTGAAAGATGTGGTGTGAATGCTCAATGTTTACCTAAAGATCATTACGCCCAGTGTAGTTGTCCAAAGGGTTATACCGGAAACCCGCGTGTTGAATGTAGATTTGTGACAATCGCGGAACGTAAACCTCCTGGAGCAGAATGTATAAACAATGATGATTGTCCAACCGATAAGAGATGCAATAACGAACGTTGTGTTAATCCATGTGTAGATGAACCGTGTGGTCGTGGAGCTTATTGTCACGTTCAACATAGAGAGGCGGTTTGCCGCTGTCCATCTGGCTATACTGGCGATGCCAGACAAGCTTGTATACCACGTAAGTATTTCTAAGCATCAGCTGTAGTCTTATAGTAAACAACATTATAAACTAAACTTTACAGCTGTTGACGTCATTACTGTTGGATGTAAATCTAATTCGGACTGCCAAGTAACAGAATCGTGTGTTAACGACTACTGTGTAAATCCTTGCAATTGTGGTCCTAATGCTGAATGTCAAGTTAGAAATCATCATCCTATTTGCTACTGTAAGACTGGATTCTCTGGTAACGCTCAACACGGCTGTATTCCAATCGGATGTCAATCGGATGATGAGTGCTCTACCGATCAACAATGTATAAATCGAGAGTGTGTGAATCCCTGTTTGATAAGTGATCCTTGCGCGTTGAATGCCGAATGTTATGGCAGAAACCACAGAGCAACTTGTCGTTGCCCCGCTGGAATGCAAGGTGATCCATTTGTTCGTTGCATTCGTGTTGAATGTAACTCTGACTACGATTGCGCCTCGAATCAAGCATGTGTCGATAATCTATGCATTAACCCATGCCGCGACCAGGATAACCCATGTGCTCAAAATGCATTATGTAACGCCTTGCAACATCGTGCCGTTTGCAGATGTCCGGACGAGTTGCCTTTGGGCAACCCTTACGCATATTGCGAACGTCGTCCACAGGAGCCTGTTTGTCGTGATGACGGAGACTGCCCCAGTGGCTTGGCATGCATCGACGTTAAATGTCAAAATCCTTGTACAGAACTTTCTCCGTGTGCTCCTTCTGCCAAATGCAGCGTGTTGGACAGCATTCCGGTTCGCACCATGGTATGTGAATGTCCTGCTTCTTATGTACCTGATACAAGAGGCGAATGCAGGCAATTGGTATTGCAAACACCCGGTTGCGTTTCAGATTCTGACTGCTCGGACCAGGAAGCCTGTATCAATAGACAATGTCGCAATCCCTGCAACTGTGGAACAAATGCCATATGTCAAATATCTAATCATCGTGCTATTTGCTCTTGTCAAGATGGATTCGAAGGCAATCCTTACACATTGTGTAAGACCATTGGCTGCCGCATCGACAGTGAATGTGACTCCGGCAAAGCATGTATTAATAGTAACTGCATTAATCCCTGCATAATAAATGATCCGTGTGGTATAAACGCCGAGTGTTATGTACAATCCAACAGAGCTCAGTGTAGATGTAAGAGCGGTTATAGAGGCAACGCCTACGAAAGGTGCCGTGTTATTGGATGTCAATCTAACAACGATTGCCCTTCAGACAAATACTGTATGAATGAGCAATGTGTTAACCCTTGTGTCTATCAGAATATTTGTTCACCCAGAGCCGAGTGTAGACCACAAAATCATTTAGCGGTGTGCCGCTGTCCAGCTGGCTACCTGGGAAATCCATACGTAGACTGCACTCCAGAACCTCAACCTACATGTCGCCAAGACACCGACTGTCCTTCTCGTCTGGCTTGTATAAATAACGACTGCGTAGATCCCTGTGTGACTTTGGAGCCCTGCAATCGACCAGCGCAATGTCTAGTTACACCTACATCGCCTGTCAGAACAATGATTTGTATATGCCCAGACGGATATATAAGTAGTGGCAGTGGCACTTGTAAGCCTACAAAACCTGTCATTGAAGTTGGCGGCTGCATTGCCGACTCAGATTGCCCGGCTGAAAAGTCTTGTCTAAATGGTATATGCCGTGATCCTTGCAATTGCGGCAACAATGCAGAGTGTCGCATTAAAGATCATAAGCCAGTGTGTACGTGCCGCCAAGGTTTTGAAGGCAATCCTGAATTTGAATGTTCGAAGGTAGAATGTTCCATTAACTCTGAATGCCCTTCCACCCACATTTGCCGCAACCAATTATGTGTACCAGCATGTCAAGGCGAACAATGTGGCTTAAATTCTCAATGCTTGGCTGTCAATCATCAGGCAATATGTCAATGCATACCTGGCTTTAAGGGAAATGCCCGAATATCTTGTACACCATTGGGTTGTCGCGCCGACGATGATTGTCCCTTTGATAAGGCCTGCATCAATAGCAAATGTCAAGATCCTTGCGATACCACTGCAGTGTGTGCTATTGACGAAGTTTGCAAAGTTTATGAACATAGACCACAATGCGCTTGTCCACCTGGAACGATAGCCAGACGCAATGGTTGCGAGCCTTTACGTGATATCCCAATATGTCAATATGACGGAGATTGCCCCAGTCAAACAGCCTGTATTCGCGGAGAATGTATCAATCCTTGTAATGCAACCCAGCCTTGTGGCGTGAATGCCGACTGTAGAGTTCTAGATACGTTGCCTGTTCGAACGATGATTTGCGAATGCTTAGAAGGATACACTGGAAATGCTGCTGTACAATGTGATAAGCGTTTGCTGTGTGTTATTGAGAAGGGCTTTGTACGTGATATAGATGGACAATGTGTATGTCCTCCGGGCACCGCTTTAGATATTTACGAATACTGTACTCCATGCCTACCAGCACAAGGGTACAAGATCGACGACACTGGTCACTGTGTTTGTGCTTTAGAAAGAGGTTTCGTTATAGACGAGAGGGGACGTTGCATTTGTCCTACAGATCATGGTTACCGCCTAACAACTAGTGGTGAATGCATACCCGGAGACAATCCCGAATGCAATACCAATGAAGACTGTGCTGACAATCGTTATTGCCATGAGGAAACTAAAACATGTGAAGATCCTTGCTTGCTGAAAACTTGTGGCATCAACGCGTTTTGTAATGCAATCAACCATCGTGCTCAGTGTCAGTGCATTACCGGCTACACGGGCAACCCAGACACAATATGTAATCAAAAGAACTTTAGTACAGATTTTCCACGACCTGACATGGTGGTCAGCTGTTTGGCCGATGGCGTCCAAGTAGAAATTCACATCACCGAACCCGGATTTAATGGTGTGCTCTATGTCAAGGGTCACAGCAAAGACGAAGAGTGCCGACGTGTTGTCAATCTGGCTGGCGAAACTGTGCCACGGACAGAAATATTCCGCGTACACTTTGGCAGTTGCGGTATGCAAGCAGTTAAGGATATCGCCAGTTTCGTATTGGTCATACAAAAACATCCTAAGCTGGTAACCTACAAGGCACAAGCCTACAACATCAAGTGCGTCTATCAAACGGGCGAAAAGAATGTAACCTTAGGATTTAATGTGTCCATGTTAACAACTGCGGGTACAATAGCTAACACTGGTCCACCACCTATTTGTCAAATGAGAATAATCACACACGAAGGTGAAGAAATCAACTCGGCCGAAATTGGAGATAACCTTAAATTGCAAGTTGATGTTGAACCAGCCAGTAAGTATTTAATAACTTTTTTTCTTACTAAGAAAATATTTTTCAATGTGTGTGTTTTTAGCAATTTATGGAGGCTTTGCGCGATCCTGCATAGCCAAGACTATGGAGGATAATGTCGAAAACGAATATATTGTCACAGATGAAAACGGTTGTGCAACTGATCCTTCCATTTTTGGTGAATGGGAATATAATCCAGATACTAATAGCCTTTTGGCCAATTTCAATGCATTCAAATTCCCTTCATCGGACAATATACGCTTCCAGTGCAATATACGTGTTTGCTTTGGCAAATGTCAGCCAGTCAATTGCCGTGGCTACAATGCCTTCGGCCGTCGTAGACGTCGTGCTATAGCCGACAATTCTACCGACGATGCTACCGCTATTGCTACAAACACTGGCATGGAAGGACAGTTAAGAGAGGAAATAACCATATCATCTAATGCAATATTGACATTTGAAAAGAGAACTACATCAACGGGAGCTAATGATGCAAACAGTGAGTTGAAATATTTTACTTAAGTAACTGTTTAATAATTCTTTTTGTGGCCATTTCTTTTGCAGTTAAACCTGCTGCTCAAAGAGTGGAGGATATTTGTGTCTCCATGGTGGGTCTTATCATAGCCTTGGTCATAACTGCTCTACTAGCTTTAGTGGCAGTAGCTGTAGCCGTTTCGTGTTGGCTTATGGCCTATCGCAGAAGACCAAAGACTTTGGCGCCATTACCCCATCCACCCGAGTTCCCCAATCCGTTGTTTACCAACCCCGAAGCAGTGCCAGAACCCACACCAGACTATTTATCGTAAGATATAAAAAATAAATCTTAACTTTAACATAGAAGACAGAAGAAAAAAAAATAGATAAAATCTAGAAATTTAAGTGTATTGCTTTCATTGAATTTTTGTAAAAAATATCAAGTGCAAAAAGGTTTTAAAACTAACTGATTTAAAGCGAAAACCTTAAAGGTTTTTTAAAACAAACACGCATAAAGAAAAACAAAAGTATTTCAAGATTTAGCAAAAGTAAACGAACCTTAAAAAATATTTGCATATTTGTGTAGATTTTTGGAAACTAAAATTTAATATAATAATTTAAGAAAACATTTTTTTTAGTATAAACATAAAATTTTCCATATAAAAAAAACTAACATGAGAATTTCAAATAGTTTTCGTAAAATATGTTACAGCGTTTCTTATTTGTATAGTATTTTCTTAACTAAATAGTTTTAAATATTTTATAAAAATAAATAAAAAAACAAAACTGCCAAAGTTATATAACAAACACTGCTTATAAGTTACAAATATATAAAGAGACAAAATGGGCACAAAGCTTAAGAAACACTGAACACTCTGCCTTTTATATTAAATTTCAATTTAAAAAAACACACACACAAAAACTATTCTGAAATTCTCGTACTAACGACAACTTCTTCATTAGTCAAGATTTTCTTTAGTAATTAATAATCACGATTGCCTACAAGGATTAGGCAATTTAGGCTACTTTTGTATATAGCACAGAATTTACATAAGACATTTACACACACACAAACACACATGTACTTTTGTATGTATGTATATGCACAGAATAAACTAAAAACAAACAGGCCTTTTCGAATTTGCAACATTGTAAGTACAACTTAGCAGGCGCTAGCCTGACTGAGACTGCTAATGCAGTTACACTGACACTGAACATTAACTTATGCAACATATGAGAATTGCAAAACAGTGTTATGTTGAATCTTTGAAATGGCCAGAACTTTCAAAACTGCCACATTTGAATAATACTCTACTTTTTGTTTTTTGTAAGCCGATACAATGCAATAACAACCAGAGTCATTTTTCATTTGGAAACATGTAGAAATTTAGCGAGAGTTTTTTAAAATGTTTTTTCAAAATTCTTTTTCAAGAGAATTTTTTATAAAACCTAATTTCTAGAACTTCTTTACAACCATCTTCCAAACGAAATTGAAAAAGTACTTCACACCCCCTAAACTTTCCAAGACGCAAGCACACACACACATGCGCACACTGATTCTAGCTCGTTGAAAACTTCCTTATAAAAAAACTCTCCTGAATTGTTAAGGTTTCCAAAATTGAAAATATACCTTTTTTATAGATATTTATTTAAAGTAATTATGTAGGATTATGTAAATTATTGTTTTAATTTTTTTATACATGACTAATGGAGGATTTGATATATTAATAATTTTTTATTTAACTTAATACATAATTGTTTTTTTTTCTTATTATTATTATTATTATTTTCCTGTGAAAGGAGGAAAATATTTATATGTTTTTTTTTAAAGCAATTTAAAACATTTTAAACAAAGACAAAAGCGTATAGAAATTATTTACAGCATTTTGCACTCGCAAGATTCAAAAGAACACAAAACTGCTAGTTGTAGGGCCACCCTCAGCAGCTGTTATTGCTGGCAACAAATGTTGCATAGTGTTTAACTTTTAGGAATAATAGTGAGTCTAGATATTTATTACCGCCAACAAATCTTTTTCCTTTTCCTAATTTTCCATATTACTTGCAAAAATGTTCTTTGTTATAAATGTTTTAAATAAAACATGTGATTAAAAAATATATCTTAATGTTAGAAAAGAAAAGAGAGGATTTGAATTGGCCGGCAATGTTTTTGTATGCAAAGCAAAATCTATAAACATTTAAAGGGAAGTGAAGTAGATCAAAATAGATAATTTTGCTTAAAGCAGCGAAACACAAGTAAAAATTATCATATTTTTTTTTAAATTTTTCTTCCCTTGAAGTATTTATAAACTTGCTTTTTGTTACAAAAATATAATGCAACACAAAAACAAAAAATATATATAAAATGATAACAAAAAAACATTTAAAAAAAACACAATGTATAGTCACTACTTTAAGTCAATTTCCTATTAAAAATATATATTTTTTAAAGAAAAACTTAAAATGATTAAGTCTAAACCCTCGAACGACTAGAACATTTTTATGTTCTCTTAACCCTAAATCTTTGATTTCTTTTTATTCATTTAACTTAACTGTAATTGTAAATACTATATTTTTTTTCTTTTTCATTCAGGAAAACGTGTTAGAAAATTGCAATTTTGTTTTTTATTTGTAATAAGTTTATTTATCTGCCTATCGTATTTTGTATATTAACAAACTCGCCAACTATTACAACGTTTTTTTTTTTTTTTACTTTTCTTTCAAACTAATATTTATACTTGCTTCTAATTTAGCATGCCAGGACTTTTATAACTTTATTTGCAACAAGGAAATATTATTTTTTAGTTTGGAAAATGTCACAAATTAAAACTTATTCGACTAATTTGAGACAGGAGTTTTCCTGCAATTTATTTATACTTTTATTTTTCTTTTTTTTCTGTTTTCTTTTTAATAACTGCAATAGGCTTATTTAATTTTTATCATCCAAAATACTTTTTGCACTGGCATTTTATTATTTAAAAAATAAATCGAATGAAAACTTTTGTATATTAAATAGTTAAATTTAATCAAAAAAGAAGAAATATAAATAAAACGAAATTATAATATATTAATAAAGCATAAATAAATTAAAACTAATATTAAAAAATAAATAAATAAAAAATATAATATAACGAAACCGTGTTCTTATTATACATTCAGCATGATCACATTTTTTGAACTCACAACCTCAGCCATATTGCTTTTAATTAAATTCAGTTAAATTAATTTAATGGTTTGCATCTTTTCATATAAGGCTAAACTAAAGACCTTTGACATGCTGTGACGGTAACAAGACGCTATTAACCATTTTGGAGATGCTTATACTCCGCTAAGACAACACTATGAAGTATTCACGCAATATCCGTGCAAATCAAAAATGAGGGTGTTGTTAGCTAAAGTAGTTAACGCGAGACTAATAAGCCTGTAGTCCCGAGTTCGAATTCGCACTCATTGAGGCATATGATGTTCTTAGTTTTGTCTCCTTGTTTCAGTGGCGAAGGCATACTCCTGGTCACTGAACATTACCAGCAGCGACTGGTATTATCAAGTACTAAAGAGGAGAGTAACAGCACCCCTTTCGTCAGCTCTGTAGCAAAATGGCAAACTAAAGCTTAAAGTAGCTGAAAAAATTCTCTATCTTCTCATCCTTCTTCATATGTTCTCTCAATACTATTCCCTGATCCCGCTTGCTCGTCCTACTTAAGAGAAGAAAAATTCCCTAGCAAACGTTTCGAATTCCACTACAATTTGTTGAAGACTTGTTTGCTTCCGAAACAAAAAATCATTCCTTGAATTAGGGAAAAATTTCTTGTCATTGCATGTCAAATTTGGTTGGCCACAGACGGACTACCACTTTATGGTTCTTTATTATTGTTCTCTTTTTCTCATAATTATTCATTTTCCATTACTGGTATTACTATTTTCCAGATGTGTGTGTGTGTTCCTCATTTTTTGTTCTTTTGTTTATTTATGTATCTCGCCTCATTGTTTATCTCTCTCTCTCTCTCTCTCTTTCTGTGTCTCTGTGCTCCTAACAAATTCTTGAGGAAGTGCGCAAGAGCAGGATCGCTCTTGGATGAAGCAAGCTAAGAAAAAGACATTGATAATCCCTTAATTGAGATGTCAAACGTCATTAAGGAGGGGGAGTAGAGGAAAGTTACACTCAGGTGGTGTACAATTACCACCTGCAGAGTATCCAAGAGTGTCTGGTCCTCTCTCACTACTGCTAAGAGCTTGGAAAGAAATCGTTAGCACTTCTGGTTGAAGTCATTACGAGTCATTGAGTAATCGTACATCTGTCGCAACGTCTAGGCTAGGTGAGAGTTCGACATCTTCTCTACGATTGCCCGGCCCTGTAGGAGTGCCGGCTTAGACATCTAAAGCGTAGTTTCCAGCAGAATCTGCTGCCTTACTGCATTTTGTGAGAAGTTTTGGATGGTTCTTAGGAATCGGTATACTAATACTTCGTAGGAATGTGTAGGTGTAGTCCAGTGGGCACGTACCAAAATGGGCTTAAGGTATCCGAGTTTTCTCGCTAGTTTTCGGGCAGCCCAATTCTAGTAGTTATTTGTAGTTATTTGAAAAATGTCTCACCGTAAATACGCCATAATTCTGTCCATGCTTTCCTCATTATCTTAAAAAAGATTAATTCTGTTCATGCTTTCCTCACTATCTTAAAAAATATCAATCCAACGAAATATCGCACTAAATTTTTAGAAAATTTTTGTTTTCCTAGACTTCAATGTACGTATTTATAATATATTTTAAATTAATATATATTAAAATAAACTAAGATTGATAGGCTAGTGTGCGTAGCGTGTTAAAATCAGAAGGACATGATAAATATTCTAAAAGCGAAACAGTTGTTTTCGAAAGCCGCATCACGAGTACTCATATTGCTTAGCAAATTTTTAACTGAAGAGATACACATCCATTAATGTTTGGAATCGACCCCACTGTGCAGTGGTGCATACTACTAAACTGATGTAGGCAACGTATAATCCCAGAATAGAACATTTAACTGATGCAAATTAATTTTATTCAAATTTTTATTGTTGGGCAGGTCCAAAAAGGATCCAAAATAAACGCAACCCATTTCCGTGCCACAAATAAATCTTATGTAACCTATTTAATTCATTATCTCATACGGAAATCTAATTTCCATAATGAAAACCTAAAAGCAATAAAATGATTTTGCTATCGAATTAATTGCAAAATACTTTGCAATGGATTTTAAATAACACGGCTTTCTTCCTATCTTAATTTTGCTTAACGAATTCTCTAAAGAAGCCTGCGGTAAAAACTTTTCTATATAGAGAATATGTATTGCGTAAAGCAACATAAGCAAATTATTTTCCAGAGATGGAAAATCGTACTCAAAAGTATTATTATAATTAACTAATAAATGTAAAAAAATGCTTTTGTTTAAAGTTTGATAGAACTTACAAACGGGGTTTCAAACGAATTCTTCTACTGCGCTCATTTTTTCAAAGCTATGATCAGCATCTTGTAGCCAACAAATCTATAAATTTACTTTGAAAATCAGTCATGAAGGCACGCCACTTGCTGATTTTTATAATAAACTCTCTAAATCATGTACAATAACACATGGAAGCAATATGCGTACTGAAGATCAAGTTGCTGCAATCCAAAATATTGAAAAAGATCTAAATTTATCGATTCGTCATCGATAGCAGAAATTGCGGATCTGTCCATCCATTATGTGGACAATTTTGTACAAAGATCTTGAAATTACAACCACGAGCGAGATCAGCATTTTCGTTACTTGTTCGCCTATTAGACTCCCTCTAGGGAAATTGAAAACTGATCGCAAAAATGCTTTCAGTTATACGGCTCATTTTTGGATAAATGGGGTTGCAGCTTATGAAGTGAGATCAATTCACAATAGTTCGAAAGGCTCTATTGTGACGTTTTTTACGCTTTTATTTGTTAAAAAATTATATGAAAGAACGCATTACGGCCAATATTGGTCCAAGGCTTCAAGGTATAGCTAGATAGCATTCGAGACCTATCACACACTACCCCAGTTGAAGTGAGATCAATTCACAATAGTTTGAAAGGCTCTATTGTGACGTTTTTTACGCTTTTATTTGTTAAAAAATTATGTGAAAGATCGCATTACGGCCAATATTGGTCCAAGGCTTCAAGGTATAGCTAGATAGCATTCGAGACCTATCACACACTATCCCAGTGTTTGAAGACGTCTCAAATATTTGTAGTAGGGTTTCGTGCTTACGTGGAAACATCAACAATAATTAAGGCTTTGAAGGCCAATATTGTTCGGATATACGTAAAATACGGGCAGTATTGTACTAAAAATTGGATCGAGATTCGATATTCAGATTGCCCCACCGGCCGCATGACCCAAAAAATGTTAGTGCCAGTCATACTTTTATAGTGATCTTTTGAATAAAAAGTTTGCTTCGGTTTTTTTTTGTAATTTGTTTATAATTTAAAGTTCTTGATTGAAAAATTCCACTTTATTTGATTTATTATAATTTTCCGATTTTAATAACTCTGCAACTTTTCTGCTTCTCAACGAAACAAAACAGAAAAACATTACATAAATAGATAAATCAACTTTTTAAGATTATTATTTAATGAATAAAATAGTTAATTCTAACTCATGACTACGAGTACAAAAGACATGAAGAATCTCAATTGTATACTGTTGATTAGGTCCATAAGACTGAGATAAATTTCAGCAACAATCTATCTAGCGATTTCTGCTCAAAACAGAGCTACTACGTGATCTATGAAATGATCTTTAAGATAAATACAAAATACATGAAAATTAAGATAAATACAAAATCCATTAAAGTTTTACAATTAAATGCTCATGAATGTTGAAAATTGGTGTTCTAGACGTAGAAGCCAATAAAGCCCGTTTCATTGATATTGAAAATATATTTCCTTGTTTTATTATGATTTAAACTTGTGTCACTCTATAAAAAAAAAAACACTTTTTATTTAAAACAATTTTCATTTCGAATAATTCGAAATAAGAACAAAAGAAAAAAAAATAAGTACAAGTGATACTTCCATCGCTGATGTTTATAACCAAAACAAAAACACAATGTAGGTGACATCCATATCGCCACTCAAACAGCAACAACAACGCCAATGATCCGAATGCAGTAGATATTTTATCTAAAGTGTGAGAGAACTAACACAAAGATTGTAGCGTAACGAAAGTTTCAACAGGTAGATTGATGAAAAGAAATTAATTTTAAATTTCTATACAAAATTAAAATCGTTATCAGTTGAATGCCAAGCAAGAGATAAAAATGTGTTTCGATGCAAATAAAGGTAAAGTTTCATTTTAGTTGATAAAATATTTAATATTCATAGTTCATATACAACAGCTACCCTTACACTGTGGATACACCCACCACTGGAAAATATTAGTATTCTACAAAAAAATAAAAAAAAAAAGCTTAGCTCAAGTAAATTGAGCTGCCGACGCTTTTTCTTGCCTTTCTCCATAATCACTTCTCAGTGCAACAGCGTTGGCAATTTGATTAAGTGCTTTCAACTGCTAATTTAATTATTTAGGTTTTCCGACGGAGATATTGGGTGTATTCATAGTCATAAACAAAAGTATACTTTATGGCTTTAAAAGCACAGTTTTCATACAAAATTCTATTTTTAAACTCACAAAATATCCGCCATTCTGCTTTTAAAACAAACAGGATTTTTTGCAAAGAAAGAAAGCTAAAGTACAGTGTAACGAAAGTTTGCTACAAGTAGATGGGTGAAAAAAAATTAATAAGTGGTGACAAACAAAACACACATGAGTACTGATGATGATAGTGTGGCGGCCTTCGAAAACAGCTGTTGTGCTCTGCAGTATAAGTTGAATAATTATAAACTGATGTTGAATTTCCTTTGTGCTTTGGAATATTTATCATGCCTTTCTGAATTTAAAACAAAAATTTCGAACAATTAGCCTATAAATCTTAACTGAATTTAATATAGAAAAGAAATTATTTTTAAATGTATCATTTTACGCTGCGAAGTCATGTGATATTCTGTTGTCGATTTTTGAAGTGTGCAGAAAACTGGGTTCGAGACCTGAAAAACTAAAATAATAGTAATAAGAGGAAGCAAAAAAAAATAAGTAAAAGAAAAAATTTTTATATTAATTTCTCCGGTTACAATTTTTAAGTTTAAATAAAACAAAGTTTGTGTGAGATATCATAGATCAAATGTCCGAAACGATTTCTCTGAATCTAGCGTATTCAAAATGTTTAATTGTCCTTGACTCTGGTGCATAACTCGATCAGAATTTGACAGATGGCTTGGCTTATGTTGGTTATGGTTTGGGGGCTTAGTCGTATACATCTGCGACTTATCGGTTTCAAAATGCACGATCGCGTTTGTCACTTCACATCGCCTCCACGTGAAATGGCCATGAAACCACATGTCGTTGGTGTCCAGATCTTCGAATTCAGGCTAAAGAACATTGATAATAGTCGACCTATAGTGCTCGTCCTTGGCAGTGATGGTCTAGCGAACATTGTTCTCAAAGAAATATGAACCGATGACGCCGCCAGCATAAAATTCATAAAAAGCAGCAACTTTTTCGAGATACATTGGCCGCTCTTGGATCTCACTACGGCAATTCTCTTTGTTTAAACTGGGTGGGTGCTGTTGGCTGAAGTAGTAGAACACGAGACTGTGAAGCGGAGGGTCCTGAGTTCAACCCCGCGCTGAGTCATGAAATATTGTGTTGAATTCTTCTGATCAGCATTAGTGCATGGTTGTGTTAGTTGTTGCCAGCATGTTTTCAATGACGAAGACATAGCACTGGTCACTGAACATAAAGTGGCAGTGACTGACACGATCATGTACTAAAAAGCAGAGTAACAGCACAATCCTTCATCGGTCCTGTAACAAAAAATTAGCTGGCGAAGTAAAATGGTTGAAATAGCTACACAATATATAGAGAAGATAGAGAATTCTCTATCTTCATCTGTCCCCTCAATACTATGTTCTCCTTTCCAGTTCCGGGGCAAAGCGCTGCATATGCAGGGGTCATCCCCTGAGTGCTGGCCCAAGATAAAAAAAAAATACCCACTCATCCCGAAATGAGCCTCATCGCTGAAGATCCTTCTTCGCTAGAAAATCGCTCTGCCCAATTTGATACGATGTTATTATTGGCAAGTGTTATTGAATGCTATATCCGTCCATTGCATAATATGTCTGGATAAACTCAATATAAAGCGAAGGAGCTGTATGTAGACAGATAAATCGAAAGAAATAGAAAAGACGAAGAAAGCATCGCATAAACATCAATATAATAGAACCCACAATGTTGTAGTCATTTTGACCTCCCTAAAACCAGCCGAAGACGATTAGTAGAAAAGGAACTACAACAAAGAAAATATCACATTTTACCAAAGTAAAACCTCATGCAGCAATAAAATTATTTCGTCTCATGATCCCAAGTGGAATAAATAGAGAAAACTAAAAATATTCAATCAAATCTGTTTTAAAATTATTAAGAAAATGCTTTTCTAACACTCCGAAAAACACTGAATGCCCTTAAACAAAATTCGCCAACTGTAACTTTAAATAAATGTATAGAATTTAATACATTTATAAAAAACAACAAAAACAACAACTACTTAAACAATAAATAAAAGTATCTGCACATTATTATAAAAATTATCTTGCACATTTGTGTAGCTGGAAAGTAAAAAAATGTACTAAAAATTGTAAGCGATATTTTCTCTTATAACAGATCAGTTGACATTTGACAGCGCGTGTAAGAACACGTTCCGTAGAAATAAAACAAACGCAGAATAAACGAAAACGAAAATATTAATTAAATTCTGACAAAAAAAAACTAATTTCCGATGAAAATAAAAATTATATTCTTTTATAAATAAATGAGAAATATTTAATAAATTATTAAAACGTGGAGGCGTTAAAATTCGGGTAAAACATTTTAAACAATTTCCCTAGCAGGATACAAAGGAAAGTGTTTGTGTTTTATTTGCAAAATAAATTTAAAAAAAACAATTGTTAATTAAACATTTTAATACAAAACAGTAACTTTCAAGAATAAAAATTTGTTTTAAACAATAACTGGGAGCGGTGGCAAATTTGGATGAAGCGAAATGATCCAAGTAGTTTCTGTGTTTAAAGTGGGAATTGTAAGGAGTGGGACATTTAGATGTTGATTTAATACTTAGTTACTGTTCACAGATTGTAGTTGAATTTCATTTTAATAATTATTTAATCTAGTAGCTATAGATCAGCAATATTGGCCTTTTAGTTCTATGGTCATGGGTTCGATTGCCGTAGCAAGCCCTGGGTATTTTCCACAAGCAAAGGATTTAAAGGAACCTTTACGATCTATTGTGAATTAAATGCACTCTATATGGGCAATTATATTCATTAACAATTGCATCTGCTCCTTTCTATAGTTCCGTCATAAACATTTCATGAGAAGGCCAGTCCCTAGACTGCCGCTCCGAGCTAAAAAAAATGCACGTTCAATTCTGAACACTTTCATGCTACTGCTTCAGAGCAGAATGACGTAAATGTTGGTATTGTGTCTTTAATATCTAGTGGAGTTTAATAACTAAATTCATGTTAAAAATTATTACTTTCAATATTAAAAAAAAATAGAAATATAAACAAACTTCATTGCTTCTCAGGGTTTTTTGTCTTATTCTCATTTTAAAACGTTGCGCAAAAGACGAGTTGCCATTTTGCTTATTGTGAAATGATATTGTTAAAATAAAAAAATGATACTCTTAGCCAGATTTAAATCTGTTTAGAAAATCACAGAATATTTTACTTTTAAAAGGAGAAAAAGATTTGCACGTTTTATATAGAAATAGCCCACAGCTTTTCGTAGTACACTTTCAAGTATTTTACCCTCCACCAATATTCATGAATCGTATATGTTTTAAAAGGTATTTTTATGTAGATATGCACAATTGCATATTCTTGGCATAAAAGTGTTAAAAATACATTTTAAGTTTGGTTGAAGGCAGCAAGAAATTTCAGTGGCTTTAACTTGAATAGTAAAGATATATTTTTACTGTAAATGTAAACTCGTCGAATTCCCGCGAGGAGATTCTAATGTTTCAAAAAATGAACACTACATAAATATATAATAAATAGGCAAAAGTTTTTAGAGAAAATAGAATTTCAACAACTGATAAGAGTTGGAATAACCCAGCTGTTTTAAAAAAAGAGCATATTTCCCGATCCTTCTTTAAGGCTGATTACCAGGAAGATCAGAAATATGCTGTAGCAAATTTTTCCTTTTTTTTTTTATGCAATCAGTCAGATATAAAGTGTTTTTGCTTTTCAAAAACTTTTTACAATTCCCTGTTCTACACTGTTTTTCTCTCGAATTTTTTTCCATATGTTAATGAAACCAATTCCCGAATTTAGTAGTAATATTCAAAGGTTTTAAGATACGAGTATGTTAGTCAAATGTTTTCGTTTAGCTCATATAATAAAATCTTTTTTATAATAGTCATATTAAGCAATCCCATAGTGCATATAATACATCAATTCAGACAAAATTCAATAAATTATTAAATGAAATTAATTATAAATAACTTAAACAACTCTTAACTTAATTAATTGTAATTAGTTGCAACTATTTGTAGCTAAAAAAAATATTAGAAAAAAAAACTATTTCAGACGGTTTCTAAATTTTCATACAAAATTAACACAATGGAAATATTTGCATATTCATATAATAAATATTATTTAATAAAATACTCGTGTCTGGCGCGCTAATAACATAAAATGAATTAATAAAAATTTTAAATAAATTATCTAAATGATAAATGTGGACCAGAAAAAGGTCAAATTCACTAGCCAAATATGTGCAGTGCAACAAGAAAGAAATATATTTTAATGCAATGTGTCATGAAGACAATAACGTGACAAAAATATAAATCTAGAACAAATTAAAAGAAAATAAATTTCGCAAAAGTTAAATAAAAAATTGTATACAACAGAATTGTAATTTATCAGTTGAATTGCTAATTAATTAAATAATATTAAGAAATTTAATTGAATCTTACAAATATTGTTGGACTAAAATAAAAATTTAGCGTAAATAATAATAGCAACTACAACAACTGTCTGCACAACACGGAAAAAAAGCAGCAAAAATGGAAACGCAGCTAAGTGACATGGCGAGCACCAGCAAAGCGGCCCAATCTGCCAATGCGCACAGATCCGCAGCACCAACACTAAGCAAAATTATAACATCGCCGAGCGCTCTTAATAACATGGGCCCTAGATCACCAACTGCACCAACATCCCCCACTACTGCCACACCAACTCTAAGCCAAATTGGAAAACAGGGATCGATAAATTTTCGCAACAGTTATCTTTCGGACAGTGATGCTGATGATCAGACATTTTTGCTACGCACCCCTTCGATACGTTCACACAAATTTATCATAATACCAGCCACCTCCACCGCGGTGGGACAAGATAAAAAATTCCCAAAAACTTTATCAACAACATCATTAACATCACTGCAAAAATTGCCCCTTAGATCGCCAACAAATCAAAATTTAAGTGAATTAATCAACACCCCAACGTCTCCAACCCCCCAGCAGACAGCATCAGCGAAAACAGCAGTAAACAAATTTCAAACACAGCCACAGCCAGCAGCAACAACAACGAACACGAAAACATCTACATCGCCAACGTTATTATTACGATCGGATGTCATTCATCATCAGTCAAATGTGCCTGAGTCGAAGAGAGCAAAGCCCACAACACCAACGACAGCTTCGGCTGATGTCAACACAAGTGTTAAATTTACAATTGAGGATTATGAATCTGATAACGCCACTGATGCAACAACACCAACGACAACAATAGCAACAGCAACAAATGCCTCCACCGTAATGACAACATCATCTTCATCTACATTAGATGCATTGTATTCAGTTCATATGCCTGCAATCACTTCCATTTATTCTGCCAGCAATAATAGCAATTTTACACTTCCATCACAATCAGCCTCAAGACAGTTATTGCTGTCCTCCTCATCATCAACGTCAGTGGCACCATCATCAGTATTAACTCTCACTAAATCCCCACCATCATCGCCCAGTGTGAGACCTGTCTCAGCTCTGTTAGCATCATCATCAGCATCATTTAACCACAATAATTTTAATAGTGGGATCGTCAGTGCCAACGGTACTCCATCACTGGGAATCGGTTTGCGTCCACGTAACGATCGTAATAGCAGCATGCGTTCTGTTGTATCAGGTAAATGTGATGCATTTCTTCTTCTACTTATTTTCAATTATTATTTAATCAAGTAAATATTTATTAATTCTAAAATGGTTGTATGTAACGGCTGACATTAATTCAAATTCCATAGAAGGATTGATATTGAAAAAATATATGATATCTTTGGTATACGTGGCTGCCTGTATCCCACAAGCATTCAAGTAGGATCTCTGAGATCCCGTTTTGAAAATATGATATCTTAATTTAGCAAATTAAATTTATTACTCGAATACATTTGAATTTGCAGTATGCAAAACAAAGAAAAATGTGATGTAATTGAGGCTGTACAATTACAATTACACTTTTAATTAAATTTATATTTGGGTATAATATTGGAATGCAGTCTCCGCTTTTCTTATACGACGGTAATTTGATAATGAACGGAGTGATGGGCATTTTCAGTTCAAATGCCGCTCTGGCTCATGAGGAGAGTAGCATTGACCTATTTATTCAGCCATGGCTATGCCTTTCAAATATATTTAACATTTTTATGAAGAACAAAAGCAAATATAATAAAAGAGAGGATTGTGGAAATAATTAATTATTTGGGTTCTCTTAGTAAAAATTTACTACAAAGTCAAAAATTTACATTTTTTGATACTTGGAAATTTCCCACATATTTCACTGCATGCATTCAATAATATTCTAAATAACGTATTCAAGTGCCTTCCGCGCAAAACTTCGGTGTTCTCGGAACGCCCTCGAAGACCTTGCTCTGCAGCTACACTTATATAGGTTGCTTGATTTTTATTTTAATTTCATATTTCTATTACAGCGTATTTATCCGATCCGAATGAATCTACCATCAATAGTTTCATACAACAGGATGGTGATTCAAGTTCCTATTTATATCGAGATAGTGCCGCCAATCAGATATATTCGGATGTAACTTCAGTAAGATCGTTAGCATCAATTGGCATTGGTTCAACGGATGGTCGAAGATTGGTGATAAAAAGGGTACCCCAAACACCAACGGAGTTATTAAATATTGTCAATCCTCCAACACCACAGTAAGTATGAAAATCGACTTTATTGAAATATATGCCACACTATAGTTAACCGCCCTCCTAAAAAATTGTAAATCTAAATCGTTTTTTTTTTGTACAATGATGGAGTTTGATATAATTTTTCGAAAGTGTGCTGCCAACGTAACAGAAGTAGAAGCCGAAAATGCCGAGTTCATCTCCGGACTCAGCCATGAATATATTTTTGATCTGCCTTGTGCACTAGTTGCGTTAGTTGTTGTCGGCCTGTTCCAGTGATGAGGGCGCAGCACTGGTCACTGTACAGTTACTGGCAGCCCTATCATGTACTAAAGAGCAGAGTAACTGTAGCGTCCTTCGTCCGCCATGTCGCAAACATTCTCCTGCAAGGTAAAGATGAAAAAAAACTGCAACGAATTCCCTATCTTCTCATCTTTCCACTCAATACTACTGCCTCTTTCCTAGTTCCTGCATAAAGCAGTGCATATATGGTGGTCATGCCCTGAATGTTTGTCCTAAAAAAACTCAGATGTCCACTGAGGTAGTTTAAGGCTGTATTCTACCGCCGGCCAGTCTGTTGTTTGTCGTATCTTTTTGCATCTCCCACAGTGTACTTACTTGAGTTTCATAGTTGTCAATGATAAGTTAAGACTAAATCACACTGTTAATAGCCGGAGATCACATTTTTGTACATTGTTAATAGCCTTTGAAAAAAAATTTTTATAACAGAAATCGTTTTTCTTAAAAGTAACGGCTTGCTCATTCCATTTGAGCTCACACTTTATTGTATTAAACATGCACTTCGCTAGTACAAAACAACTTTAGGTTCCTTTACTGTTAAGGAATTTGTTTTCAGAACGTCCTTCATGGACAGGCACTCAATAAAGTTTTAGTTCATTTTGAGCTTTATGTCCATTTAGAGATGTAGCACAGTCCATGACAACGCTCGACCTTTATCTTATAAAGCCTCAATGCCTTGATCACTGTTTGACTGTTTGATTATTAGAACATCAATGTTGTTGTGTTCAGTGTCAGTTATTCTAATGTAATTTCAATTTTCCCAATATATTCCATATAAAAAAAATGTCAGCCAGACATAATTATAAATTGTTTGAAACAACGATTTCGCTTTTAGCGATCATTTTCTTTAACACTCCATTTCTTATACAATATTCTGATGACATGGTCTGCAGTTCATAGAGCTGCAAAACTATCGATGGTACTATCGATAGTATCGATAGTTTGGTTTCAAGTGGACTATCGATGTTTTTATCGGATAGCGATACTATCGAGAAAAATCAGGTTATTCAAAAAGTAAAAGTGAAGTTAATAAAAAGGTTCTGACGGCGGCTTTGAAGTAAAAAATGCAACATTCAAATTTCGCCGCCTGTAAGCTTTTGTAATAATAAAAATAATGATAAACATAAATGTAAAAATAAATTAATAAATTTATTAAATTGAATTAAGATTTATAGGCTAATTGCTCGAATTTTTTTGTTTGTTTTAAATCCAGAAAGACATGACAAATTATCCAAGGCACAAAGGAAAGCCAATATCAGTTTTTTAGTTATGCAACTTACACAGCAGTGCAGAACAGCTGTTTTCGAAATCCGCAATTCATTAGTGCTCATGTGTATTGTGTTTGTCACCACTTATTAGGTGGCTTAGTTAAATATGATAACAGTTCTTATACAAATACATATTATTAGGAAATTGCATACGAGAACTGTAGCAACCTGATGTTAATACATTTTTATTTTTTTTTTACCCGTATTGCCGGGTACATATATGTGTATGTTTTGTTTGTTTATTGTTATTTAAAAAAACTTTTTAAGCTTCTAAAAAACTGTTAATTTCTCCACTTTTTTTTACTTTATGGAAGATAACATAATTTTAGTTTAATTACATACATTTTTTGCTATAGACAATTTTCCGAGAATTCGAGACTATCGATAGCATCGCAAAAAACTATCGAAACTATCGAATTTTTTATTTTATTTTTTATTTTTTTATCTTGGACCAGCACTCAGGGGATGACCCTGAGTGCAATGCATTGCACCGGAACTGAAAACGAGGGGATAGTAGTGAGGGGACAGATTATCAAAGATGAGTAGATAGATAGTTGTTTTTGTAGCTATTTCAACCTTTTAATTCACCGGCTAGTTTTTTGCTACAGGGCCGACGAAGGTGGCTGCTGTTACTCTGCTTTTCAGTACATGATCGTGTCAGTCGCTGCCAATTATGTTCAGTGACCAGTGACTATGCCTTCATCATTGAAGCAGGCTGGCAACAACTAACACAACCATGCACTAATGCTGATGAAAATAATTCAACACAATATTCATGACTCAGTGCGGGCTCGAACTCACGACCCTTCGCTTCATAGTCTCGTATTGTACTACTTCAATGGCGCGACTATCGATAGTTTTGCAGCTCTAGCAGTTCATTTACCCTCTGTATTTTACTTACTCTGTATGCTACTTATTCTCATCAACTGATTTAACTGTATGTAAAATGTTAATACAAATAAAAGTTTTTTAAAACAAGATACGACCACATGATCATTGGTTTGCGCTAACAACTTAAAATAAACGTTTTTTGGGTAAAAACTGTGCCAACAAAAAGAATATTTTTTAGCTTAAATTCGGGTCCCATTTCGAACAACCGCATTGTTAATCTGCATTTATGTGTTTATAATATTTGGAAAAACAATCTTAATGCCAATAAAATTGGCGTTTAATAACAAATAAAAAAATCATAATAAGAATAATACATATTAAATTAACACTTTTATTGAATGTTCAGTGTAGCACGATTTAGTGTTGATTTATTGCGGGAAAAAAAGGAAAACAAGTTAAAAAATAAGTATAATAAGAATATCAAGAACACTACATTCAATACTGCAGCAGCATGTTATAAGGTCTTGCAAATATACAGCAAATTTTTGTTATGATTTAAATTTATACAAAAGATATACATTTATTATACAAAAAAATATTAACTCGTAAATATGTCTGAATGCATTTAACCTAATTTTTATACTTTCTAAGAAAGTCTCGCCGCTCACTTGCTTTTGAGTTGCAATTTTTTGCAAGACTAACAAGCAATGATTTCCTGTCTTGTAATTCCGCTCAAGCAAAGTATCTTTTAATTTGAAATACATTTTCATTCTGTAGTCTTGCAAAATATAACATATTTGCTAGACTTACAAGATCAGTATATTTTGCAAAGCTGTTTCGAGATATAGACAAAAATCAATTTATATTAAAATTTCACAAAGTTTCTCAGTCAGTATCTTGAAGCCAAAAGGCATCAAAATTAATTGTTGGACTTGGACAGAGAAACTGCATTCTTTATCCGTTTTTCTTTTTGTTTATGAGACCTTTTGGAGTTTTTTCAAGACTAACGATTTTTTATTCCGGTTCTAAGCTTGAAAAGATTATTGGTTCGATATTTTTAGGGTCTCATGGATGCACAAGTGCAGTTTCAGCGCTACAGATAAAGCAGGATACCGAAGGGACATTGATAGTTCCTCGATGGAGCTGGCAAATCTAATCAAACTGGGCGATAAGGGAAGGAGTCACTCAAGATTCTGTGTTCTTAATTTAGTAGAAGCAGGACCTGGCAGTCTCTAACACTGCAAAGACGCAAGCGATCCTGCTCAGAGTAAGGGATATAGCGGTCATCTATGCATGCTATAGGCTTAATATGAGACTAGGAACGGAAAATCCCGAGTTCGACTCGGGTCATGAATACGGTGTCGAATTTTTCCGATCTTCATTAGTACATACTTTTATTAGTTGTTGTCAGCCTCCTTCAGTGATGAAGGCATAACACTCACTGGTCACGGAACAACACTGGTAGCGATTGACACTATCGATAGATGTAAACTTGCCTAGTTTTTGCGATCTTGCAGTTTTACTGCTGTATTCACAAAAATTAATGTGTACTTCAAGTGTGCTTTAAAGTAAAAATTTCATAGAAAATTTATTTTAAAGTGTTGATCAAGTCTACTTTATTTTTTGTGAATACTGCTGTTAGACTTTTCTCATGGAATACAATATTATAATATATTGCTGCCTTAATTTTCAGTTTGGAGTATGTGTTCTAAACTGCATACCTGTTAACCTCTAACCGATGGATTTTTTCCTATAACTAATCAACTACATGTGTTTAATAATTGGTTTACAATGTCTTTAGGAAGTTAGAATAATTTCCTCCATGCCATTATTGTAACAATTGCACAAAGTCATGTACTGATCATACACACTCAGTACCATTATGCTTAAATTGTAGGGCATAAAGTAAAGTAAAACTACTTAATTTTTTAAATACATAACAAATTGTTTTTTAAGAAAAACTGAAATTTTTAGTAGCTTAAGCAACATTTTAATATTTAGTCATCGAAAAACGATCTATTAAAACGGACGGCTTCTCTTAAAGTGTACGTATCTATGTGAGAATACCCACACAGACACTCGTGGCAAAAAAAAAATCTGTATAAAGGAAAATCACCTAGAAGCAATGGCTAATTTCATATAATTTAAAATTTTAAAGTAATAAAAATTTTCTTAATTGGCTAATTTTTTCCTTTACAAAATTAATAAATAAAAAAGAAATCATTAAAATTTTTTTTAAATGCCACCTCGTGTTGATATGGAACGTTTGTCTTCAAAATACTCTGAACAATCGTACACTCCATTTCAAAGGATTGCCAAAGTGTAAGTGTGAACAACAACTAATTAAAACGGTAACTCTTGAACTTATTAAAGAAAAACCGATGATGGTTCGATATGTTAAGGCACGGCACAGTCAGTTCCTTGATAGAGAAAATAAAATTGCAAAGTAGAGCGGAATACCAATTTTGAAAGGATAAAAGATGGGTGCTGTTAGCTGAAGTAGTAGAACACGAGACTATGAAGCGGAGAATCCTGAGTTCCACCCTGCGCTAAGTCATGAAATATTTTGTTAAATTCTTCTCATCAGCATTAGTGCATGATTGTGTTAGTTGTTGCCAGCCTGTTTCGATGGTGAAGGCATAGCACTGGTCACTGAACACAATTGGCAGCGACTGACACAATCATGTACTAAAGAGCACAGTAAAACCACTCTCCTTCATCGGTCGTTTAGCAAAAAATTACCCGGCGAAGTAAAACGGTTGAAATAGCTACAAAAAATTCTCTATCTTTTCATCGTTCTTCATCTGTCCCCTCAAAATTCTACCCCCTCCTTTCTAGTTCCGGTGCAATGCACTGCATATGAGGGTCATACCCTAGATACCAAAGTTTTAAAAAAAAATATCATCTGAAAGAAAAAATCTAGTTATTCTGTTATGTAAGACATCCTGCTTGTTCATAATTTAATAGAATTTAGTTACGAGTAGCCTCAAACATCATTTAAAGGATTCATATTTTGGTATATTTACTAGTCCTAAAACTAATTATCATATTAATTTGAAAACATTAAAAACTTAACAAATGGGTGGCGCACAGTGGGATATAAATTAAAAAAATTTACATACTAATATTTTTAGGCAAGCCTTAGGATATGAATAAAATTTCGCATGGTTTCAAAGTACGGGTATTTGAACGTAAATTGTTATGGGCAGTGGGGAATTTTGTTGTCAATTTATTAAAATAAAATATAAAAAAATGCACTTACCTGGTTTTATATAATATTTTGTTGTTGGTATTTTGGCCAATCTAAAAACAATATTAAAAAAAGTAAAATGTTTATTAGTTCATTTATAAAAAAAAATCATTAAATACAGTATTAATAAAAAAATATTTAAACATGAATGTGTATAATTCTTAGCTTAATAATTAAAATAAAACAATATTATTATTATTCTCTAATATATTTAAGCTTCAGGTCTCTTAATGTTTATACTCGTATGTTAAAATGTTATTTTTCAATATTTCTTCAGCAAATTAATTATAATTAATTAATTTCCTCAAGATTAATTAATTATAATTATTTTCCTGAAGAAGTCACACAACCGAGTGACGAAATATTGAAAAATAATATAATTATGAAATTTTTATTTGACACAATGTTGTCACAATAGTTTGATTTAGATTTTCATTTTGCCTTATAAATACTTTTCTTGTTATCCAATGGATTTCTGATTGTATAAAGATGTAGAAAAATAAAATGGATTCATATCGAATATAATTTATTTGTTGGTTTAGTTTTGTATGAGTTTCAAGGCCTACTATGCTTATTATGTTGTGATTTTTGAAAATTGTTTGTAATTTACAAATTGCGAATTCTCAGATGGTTTTCGGAAGTATATGCATAAGATAAGAGGTTTTTAACTTTTCAAAACTGTGGTTAAAGTCTACTGATGATTTGGTAAAGCACCAATGAAATGCATATAGACATGGCTTAACCACCAACAAATAAATTTCATGAAACATAATATATTTTAACCAGGGACCGTAACTGTTACGACTTTTATCAAAAAAATCAAGAAATAAGAGTTATTTTTGGGGAATTTCGTACTAACCAAAAAGGTAATAACTTGAAAATATGAATGTGGGAACTTCTCATATTCAATTTTCGTTAAAAACATTGGTTAAATAGTTGATATTCCTACTAACTAGCACCACTTGAAACAATGGAAAAATTTAACAAAGAACGCTGATGAGATGGCGTAGCGGCCTCGAAATCAGTACTGATCCGTTCTGCTGGTTTAATGACTATGAAAAATATTCTTAATATTCCACTCTCAAAAATAATAATAAATAGCATGTAATCACGTTCATTTATTAAAATAAAAAATAAAAATAAAATAAAAAATAATTTGCAGTTTCGCAGATTTGAACCTATAGCCTGTTGGGAAAATTAACATCCTGTAATACAATTTACATAAATAAAGGTTCACTATTAAAATAGAAATTCATACATTAATTTAAAAATAACTTTTATTTTTCATTTAAAAATATAAAAATCAAATATAACTTTTATTTTTCATTTAAAAAAATAAAAATCAAAAATAACTTTTATTTTTCATTTAAAAAAATAAAAATCAAAAATAACTCTTAATTTTGATTGTTAAAATAAAAATCAAAAATAACTCTTACTTTTGATTGTTAAAATAAAAATCAAAAATTTAAAAATCATGCAATATGTTGGATGCATTTCGCCTAAAAATCAGTTTTCTACGATGTTCATTTATGTATGATTTATTTCTTCAAAAATTGAAAAATAACTCTTATTTTCCGTCCCTGATTTTAACATATAAAAATAAAGACACCTTAAGGTTAAAAAATATTAGAGAATAATAATCTTTAAAAAAGAGGTCAAAAAAGAAACAGAAAATTTAATATGTTATAAAAAATTATTTTAAATAAGCAGTATATAAACGTATATTATTTTTTAAAAACATTTCCGTAAAAATTTCACACCTAACGGAGGGTTAATATGTAATTCGATTCGAAACGTAAATTGTTCGAAAAGATATGCTTTACCATAGAGATTCGAAAGCTTTTTCTTTCGAATCGAATTACATGATAGGCCCCCGCCCCCCATTCTCGAGAGTTGAACTCGTTGAACTCTTGATCATCATTTAAACAGTAAATTGCTTAAATGATTTCTAAACACTTTTTTCCGAATAAATAAACCATGTAGTTGATGCAAACAGCATTTTATTTAGTTAACGTTAGAAATTGTTATTTTACCCGAATGAACAAAACGTGTATGAAAAGCACTCGCTTCTCTTCAACAATTTCTACACGAATTTAGATAAAAATCAAAAATGTTTGTCTTAAAATTCCATTTCATTTGCATGCCACTGCATTTACCTAAACTTGAATTTTTACTATCTTGCTTTTGAATTAAAGTGATCTGATAAATTATTTTATTTGATAAATTTACTTAATTATACTCACGTGATGTGGGTGAGATGGGAGATGTGTAAACTGAAGAAATAAAACCAACCGTGTTTATTTGCAATTACAATTGGCGGTTTATATTTAGTTTCACTCAATTTAAATTGTTATTTACTAGTATTTAAAATACACAAAGAGTTACGAGTATAATTTTTACTGATTATCAGGCTGTTTATAATATTTATGTAAACAATTTGAATGTATTTATTGTTTAAGACGATAAAGATGAGGCTTTCAATAAATTATTAAATTGGCAATTAAGTGTCGAAAAGAGCGTTAATGGTGTTTAGAAGTAATTTATATGTGATTAATATTAAAAGCATAATATTTTATCAAAATGTTGCATAAGTTTAAGTACATTTTATTTATATCGAATACGCACGATAAAATGATATACAAGCACACACTCATTGAAGCAGTTTTTAAAGCATCATCACATGAGAGTTAAACAGCCTTGACCACACAAATAGTTCATATCAAATTAAATTTTAAAAAGCTTTGATACATAATACTACTACATACAGATACATATATATGTATGCATTCTTATATACATAATATAGTGTTTTTACATTAACATGGATTTAATAAATCTTGGCTTTAACATTAGAAACAACTGTAAAAACTTGGTTTTAACATACAAAATGATTTTGTTAGAACCAATCTAGAATTTTTTAGAGCTGGTTTTGAAAAAAATTTATGAAACGAAATGAAATACAACCTTGTTGTTGGCAGCAGTAAATTGGTGCTGCCAAGTTCCTGATTGAAAACAGATGACAATGTTAAAAGCATGAAACGGAAATTTCACCACAACCGCATTTTGTCTTTAAGCATCCGTGTAATTTCTTAAGTTTCATAATTTTAAAATATTAATTTACAAAATTTTAAATAATTTCTATTTTAGAATGCATTGTAAAATTTCCTAGTTTTTCCTATAAGCCAAAACAGCTGTTGTACAGTTTGTCAATTAAGTGTTGTTAAAAGAACAAAATAGTACATCAACAAATACAATTTGTTTTAAATTAATTAATTAGACACTTTGTAGTATGTTGTGTAAACGCATAATCAGTTTTTATGCATTTAATGTATCTGACGACGCTTTAAGGCATCCACATATATTCGAAATTTCAACTTTAGAAGTTAAGCAAAGCATCGAAGTTCGATATTAGGATATAAATAGCTGACTGATACTTAATTACATTACTTGATTTTTTTAGGCTGATTATTTTTTTTTTAATAAAACTGATTTGCTATTTTAGTTTTCGATTTAAAAATATATTTGAAATTTTATTTCTATTAAAAATGGAAGTACTTGCTTTAGCGAACTTAAGCGAACTACACACATATTCAAATTCAAAGCCGGCATAGTTTTAATTTAGATTTTTTGCTGAAAATAAATCGAGTAAGATCTAGATTATATTTTTTATGGAAAACATATCGCCTAGCTATATTTTTCGTGTTCTCTTTTATTGTTTTCGCATAAATCATTTTGTAGTCCATGCCAGGTTTATGTCATTATTTTTTCGGCACCACTGCGAGAAGCAGCGTAATGTAAGTTTCTTACTAGTTTTATAAGGAGCCAACAGGAATGATCTATCATTATGTACTATTGTTTTAATTTTGGTGTTTTCTGAGATCTTGTGTTTGCATAATAAAGTATGCTTTTTATGGAGTGACTCAAGTTTAAAAATTGTAATAAAACAAGGAAATAGATTTTTAATGTCAATGAAACGGGCTGGCGAGTAGAAGGCGCACCAATTTTCAACAAATAAAAAAATCTTGCATAAAGTGGAAGGAGACAGACCCAGTTTGCTGAGAACGCCGACGAATTGATTGATTAGGATCATCTTCAATGATATTCTGTACAGCGGCAACAGCTTCTTCAGTGCGCACTGTTCGGCATCTCACGGGATGCACATTATCAGTAATAGTAAATGTGGTCCGAAAAGGACCTATTGTTCTTCGAATTAGACGCTCTGAAGGACGATTATGTATGCCATAAAATGGAGGAAGTGCACGATGAGTTGGATGAATGGAACAATTATTTTGATTACAAATTTTAATGATTTTTTTTTTATCTTGGACCAGCACTCAGGGGATGACCCCTATATATGCAATGCATTGCGCCGGAACTGAAAACGAGGGGATAGTATTGAGGGGACAGATTAGGAAAGATGAGAAGATAGACAGTTGTTTTTGTAGCTATTTCAACCTTTTACTTCACCGGCTAATTTTTGCTACAGGGCTGACGAAGATGGGTGCTGTTACTCTGCTTTTTTTAGTACATGATAGTGTCAGTCGCTGCCAATTATGTTGAGTGATCAGTGACTATGCCTTCATCATTGAAACAGGCTGGCAACAACTACCACAACCACGCACTAATGCTGTTTAGAAGAATTCTGCACAATATTTCATGACACAGCGCGGGCTCGAACTCACGACCCTCCACTTCATAGTCTTGTGTTCTACTACTTCAGCCAACAGAACAATTATTTTTGCTCGAGGTTGCTCTGGTGTTATGACACTCTAATAAAAACACGCTATATTAGGCGAGCCTCTTCCTCCTCTGTACTAACTTTTCATTTGGAGAGCTCTACAGAGATTGACTTAATCAGAAAATCTATAGCCCTAGTGAACCTATGAGCTGTTGCAGTGGCGGTCTGTAGTCCAGATGATTTTTATATTCAATTCAAATTCTATTCAATTGTCAATCTTGGCTAAACTTGTGTTAAACTTTTAAACGACAAAATAATATATCGTCCCGTTTTTGTAATATCACATTAAAAACATTAAACACATTATTGTTGTTTCAATATATACATATAGCCTTAGAGTTAAAAGGCTTTCCAGACTAAATTCTAATACATCTTGGATATATATTTAATTTTGACGGAAGTTAAAAGTTGTACGTAAAACATCAAAATTAATTTCGAAAACGAATCATGTGAACTGTATCAATGAAAAAAATACTACGTATGATTTTTTTTTTATCCAATTAAAACTTGCCGCCAAAATTTAAAAAGAATTTTTTTGTAGCTTAAATTACTCATCTATTTACACACAATTTAACACACACTTGCATGAAAACACGTCCAATATGTTATAATTAATTTACACATTTTTATCATGACATAAATCATGTAATTAATTTAATTATGGAAAAAAAACTACATACGATTATGAACATGTTACATCAGATAATAGTGAATGAAATATTATGTTCAATATGCATATAAGTTCATGCGTTAGCTCGTTACTCGCATAATACGTGTGAATAGAAGAATATGAATGAATTGATATATACAGTTAAGGGAACATAAATAGCACATATGATTTTAAACAAAACGATTTCGTCATCATCTTGAAAATACGTTGCCGCAAAATGAATCTAAATGTTATTATATGAGAGTCTCGAGACGGAACTTCAAAGTCCCCTTGTTATTGTGAATTATAAGCACCGACCAAATGATCTTTTGTGGAGGCCAAATGTTCATTGAAAGAGGTCAAAGCTATGTCATCTGGAGTCAAAACAAATAGCTCCAATGGGCTACTCCCGCCATGCAGTCTTTCTTCTTTTCTTGCATCTTCCTTTGATAAATGGCTGTCGTGTGGGACCGCAGTGTACTGCAAAGTACCCTGTTAATAATTATATTTGTAAATTGGCAGCATCTTTTGGTTTTTATTTCGGGATAACGTCATAAATCGTTTTGCTTAGACCGTGAAGCTCTTCCAAACGGCCAGAAAATTATACCTGAGCGTAGAAATTACTCCGCCAAAAAAAAATAGTTTTGGTCCTATAAAACAAGTTTGAGATCCTCTATATGCTAAAGAGCCAACCAATTTCATTCCAAAATGGGCTTTATAGCCAGACATGTTATGGGTGCTGTTGGCTAAAGTAGTAGAACATAAGACTATGAAGCGGAGGGTCGTGAGTTCAACCCCGCGCTGAGTCATGAAATATTGTGTTGAATTCTTCTGAACAGCATCAGTACGTGGTTGTGTTAGTTGTTGCCAGCCTGTTTCAATGATGAAGGCATAGTCACTGGTCACTGAACATAAAGTGGAAGTGACTGACAATGTCATTTACTAAAAGCATAGTAACAGCCCTGTAGCAAAAAAAAAAAATTAGCCGGCGAAGTAAAAAGGTTGAAATAGCTACAAAAACATTGTCTGTCTTCTCATCTCTCCTAATCTGTCCCCTCAATACTATCCCCTCGTTTTCAGTTCCGGCGCAATGCATTGCATATGTAGGGGTTATCCCCTGAGTGCCGGTCCAAGATAAAAAAAAATTTAGTTTGTTATGGGCTTTAAATTGCTTTAGAGATATAATAGAGCGTTCAGCCCTGCCTGACAATTTGACTTCTGACTGGGTTTTAAATATGTCAATTACATTATTGGATAGTGTATCTACGAATACTACAAATATTTTACATAAACTCGTGTATTCTGTAAATAGTTTTGATTTTTAACTTGAAATATTAAATTTTAGAAGATATACAATTTGCAGTGTTTGTAGATTTATTTTTCCTTTCGTGGCATTTCTATTTTAATTTTTTTGTAAAACTATATTTATTTCCATTGTAAACTTTTAATAAAAATAGTATGTTTGTGAATTGAAATAATTCGCTTTAGTATTATTATTTAATAACCACAGGTTATTAATACAATTACGTATCTCCGCCTTTACTATTAAATAATCATGACAATTGAAGGAACTAAAACAACACTAACAATATAGAATTTTTCAAATAAAATTGTTATCAACTTTTTAAACAACAATTGAATTAAAATAATTGTAAATATACACGATCATTTTTTTACACATCTTTATAGTTAATCATGTGGTGACAAACAATTAAATGTACATCGTGTTAAATATACTCGTATTTGATCAGATTAATCAGTTGCAATCAGAAATAAAAAATTAAATTTTCTTATCTGATTTGTAATAAAAATTTTGATTTAAATACATTCTCATCAAGAATATAATTTATTTTGTAGGGTTGGTATGGGACAAGAAGGATAATGTGATGAAATATAATCCTGGAAGCTATTCTTAAAATATATTCATTCTGTTAAATACCAAAAACTGGTGATATTTATTCTGAGAATTCATTTACTGAAGGTTCAACGAAGTTGCAAACTATTTTCGCATAAATACTCTTTAAAACGTAAAATTTTGTTTTTATTTCAAATCGGCGAATAGGCTGTTATTTGTGATGAAAGAAGGACCACTTTTATTACGACAAAGCAAACTGAAGATGACTTTTTTTTATCTTGGACCGGCACTCAGGGGATAACCCCTACATATGCAATGCATTGCGCCGGAAGTGATAACGAGTGGATAGTATTAAGGGGACAGATGAGGAGAGATGAGAAGATAGACAATGGTTTTGTAGCTATTTCAACCGTTTTACTTCGCCAGATAATTCTTTGCTACAGGACCGACGAAGGAGGGTGCTGTTATTCTGCTTTTTAGTACATGATCGTGTCAGTTGCTGCCAATTGTGTTCAGTGACCAGTGCTATGCCTTCATCATTGAAAACATGCTGGCAACAACTAACACAACCACGCACTAATGCTGGTCAGAAGAATTCAACACAATATTTCATGACTCAGCGCGGGGTTGAACTCACGACCCTCCGCTTCATAGTCTTGTATTCTACTACTTCAGACAACAGCACCCACAAGAAAGTGGTTTATTTATAAAGTAAATGTGTGTTGGGATAACGGATGAGCCAAAAAAAACTCTGTAATTCAACATGAAACCCAAAAAGCCTACATACTGTTCCTAGAAATATTCAGACCCTCATAGAGGGCTATTTTAACGTAAGGACTTCACCTATTTCTGTACTTCTTAGTGGAAACTTCCTGTATAACCTGAAACGCCGTTGAAGACACAGCTGAAGTATCAGATAACTGGGACAGGTTACGTCTCAGCTTCGTCATTAATGCTTAAAAATGTTATTTTTAAGGCATGTAGGCTTAAGTAATGCAATTTGCTAAATTTTTACACTATTTTTGCATATAACAACGCCCATTAAAGGAGGCGGAAAATTAGTTTTTTGGATTTTATGGCTCCAAGTTTAACGCGTTGGACATAAAAATATATCATTTGCTTAACATAATTACAAAAAAAAAGAAACAAGTAAAAACGTTATATTCGATCGGATCGAATCTTAAATACCCTCCAAATATTTAGTAAGTAAATTTAAAATGTTTAACTTGGTGGGACAGAGTTCCCTTATATAATATCATACAACAAGGCCCACTGAAGGGGGCGGGGTCCAAAAATAAAATTTTTGATATTTTGGCTCCAAGTTTAACGCTTTGGAGCTTCTTTCACATAAAAATATATCATTTGCTTAACAAGAATACAAAAAAAAACTTGAAAAATTATGTTGTTTTAGAGGTTTAGTTTTTCTTAGGGGAACTTTTTGCCTCCGGCCCGATTCAGCCCATTTACGAACTTGACCTGTGTTATTCTTCAAGATATATTTATACCAAATTTCAAGAGTCTGGCTCTTTTCGTTTGGACTGAATCGTGATTTGCACAGACGGACGGACGCACGAACATGGTCAGATCGTCTTAGATTTCATCACTGATCACGAATATACATATATACTTTATGGGGTCTCAGATGGATATTTCGCCGCGTTACAAACGGAATGACAAAGTGAATATAGCCTCCAATTCCTTTTTGGAGGGTATAAAAACTAAAAATTATGTTGTTCTTTTATAAATTGATTTAGTTCTCCTTAGGGGAACTTTTTCTCCTCTGGCCCGATTCAGGCCATTTACGAACTTGACCTGTGGTATCCTTCAAGATATATATATTTATAACAAGTTGCAAGGGTCTAGATCTTTTCGTTTGGATTGTATCGTGATTTGCACAGACGGGCGGACGGACATGCTCAGATCGTCTTAGGTTTCATCACTGATCAAGAATATATATACTTTATTGGAGTCTCAGAGGGGTATTTTGCTGCGTTAAACACGGAATGACTTTTGTGGAGGGTATAAAAAGAGGGATTTTGTATATGCAAATCGATATATAATACAGCTATGAGTAAACTGCGATCATAACGTAAATGTTGAATGGGATCTAAGGAATGTTTTAACCCGTACTTGAACTAATATACTAAAGGGATCTGGTTTATTTTTGTATTTTGTTTTTATTGCACCATGAAGAAAAAAATCACATGATGCAGCATATAAATTTAATCGCCCCTATCATGAATAATTTTTCCCTTTTCCCTAAAATTCCAATCATGAAAAAATTCCCTGTGAATGATTTTACGCAAAATTAAATTCTCCTGATCGTGAATGATTTTTTCCCCCAGAGCTTTTTCACTTTTCCCTTCAATTTATTCACTTAGTTTTTGGTGGGGAATAGAGTAGAAAATGGAAGTATTTTCTATTATAATTCGAATATTAGAGTTTGCAAATTTTCTTTTAGTGGCAAGATCCGTTAATAAGACACAAACTTATATTTTTTTGCACCAAATCAATTGCCTGTGGCTTTGTTATACTTGTTGCTTCAATTCTAAAAATTAAGAATATTTTTAATTTGTTTTGTCTGGTTTTCAAAATGTATCCAAATTATTTGACTACTAAATATTTAGCCATATTTTTTTTAAACATTTTTAAATTAATACATAAATATAAATTTCTCAACACAAATTTCTTTAATTTTTCATGTTGTTTTCAGCTTGTGCACTTTTTTACATTCACTGAGAACTGATAGCTGAGAATAATTTCTCACGGGGGATTTACGATACCATTTTTCCTTTCGAGTGGAATAAAAATTTCATGTAAACAAAAATTCCCCTTGTTATTAACGATAGGGGTGAATGTGTTTATTTGAAGAATTTCAAAGAAATGTCGAAAACTTCAACCTATTAATCAGAAACATGCAATTCAAAAATTAGCTTTAACTTTGTAAGTTGTTTGTCTCAATCGCGTACTTAACACTCACGAGTTTTTTGAAGCCAATTTATCAAAACCTTTGACATTAAAAGTTATTTGTTGGTCACAATGTTTTATTTGTTGTGTATTCAATTGCGTCTCTATGCCTGCATTTCTTTGGTTCTTACACCAAATCATTAATTAATAAGTTATTTGTTGGCTTATATCTTCGAAAAATCAGCAAATCGGTTTTTAAAACGTGCTCAAAATAGATTTTATAACACTTAATGATTTAAAAACAGTTGCATTTTCCACAACATGAACTTGAATATACAACAAAAATTTAAAAAAATTTCCCGTCTGGCCTCGTAACACAATATGTAACAGTTTATGATAACAAACAATTAATAAAATGTTAAAAACACATTTACAAATGTAGAGAGCAACCATTTAAATAGGCCATTTAAGTATTTGCCAGCACACAGAAAATAATATGATCTGTCTCGTCTCTGTGTTGTACACTTTTAAAACTCTCAGTGTTATCACAACATTAAAATCAATAAGATTTATTTTGTATAAAATAAATTGGAAAAATATTATAAATTTAATACTTATTTTATGGGATTTTATTCTCTCCACCAGACTACCCGGTGCCGACGATGATGACGATGACAGCTTAATGGACATGTCAGATGAGGCATCCAATTTGAAGCCCAGAAACCAACATTGGGGAAACAAAATGCAATTTGTATTGGCATGTATTGGCTATTCAGTGGGCTTGGGCAATGTTTGGCGTTTTCCCTACATGTGCTATAAAAGTGGCGGCGGTAAGTGTTCAAACGGACGGAATTGCTATTCCCACGATAATAGTTTATTTTAATTTATGTATATCAAACATATGAGTATTTAAGCGGCTATAAAAAAATGAAATTTCTCTATTTAAATACTAATTTCCTCTTTACGTAAAATTGTGTAGCAAAAGAGAAAAAAAAAGATTAAATAATATCCATATGATATGAACATATTTATTATATTTACGTATTTAAAACGTAGCAGAAGTACATGAGTGTTATTATTTTGTATATTCTTTTCTATTAAAAACACATTTAGTACGACTATTATAAAATGAAACTTACGTCTTGCCTTTTTTTTTTTTTTTGAGGAAAAAACAAAACTTAAGATTATCTGCTGTTTCCGCTTATTTTTGCCAAGTGGAAATCTCATAAAGTAAAACGTATCACATCTTACGTTTTCGAAAGCAAATTTATGTCTGTCAAGTATAATATTTCATTTGATTTTGTTAATTTCACACTTTAGAGTGCCGCTTCAAATACGTTTTATTAACGAAATGAGTGCGAATGCTATAATAATATATTTAATATTTGTACTTAGCAAATTTGTCATTGTTATGACACTTGGCTTGTGCAAAAGGTTTGGAAAGGAAAGTGAAATGATGTTTGCGCCACAATTAAGAAACTCATAACATCCGATGACATCAAAATGAAGCAAATAATTTATTAGAATATTTATTTAAAATAATGTTACTCTGTCCATGAAAGTGTATTATAAGTACGGTGACCATATTTTTCAACCCAAAAAAGAGGACATTTAGAAATCTAATAAAAATTGTTTTTACTATTTATAGTCAATTGCATATATTCTAGGCATGGTCGACTTACTTATATATATTAATGTTTTTTAAACAATATATGCCGAGAGCTTAAAATATGTCCAGATATATTACAGTCATTTGAAAAAAAGATTTTAATTTCTGCACAATCCATTTGATGATAATAATTTCTATTGTATGGGTAATTTTGACTTTTATTGTGTTTAGAAAATAAAACTCTTAATTTTGGAGTTTAAACAAAAAAGTATTAATAATCAAAAAAAAGGACAATAAAGGACATTTCAATCAAAAAAGGACAATTTAAATTTTTTTTATCTAAGAGGACATCATGTAAAAAAAGAGGACTGTCCTCTTAAAAAAAGGACGAATGGTCACCGTAATTATAAGAGAAGGAGGTTTATTTTTAGAGCAAGCTGTGGTGTGGCAACGGCGCGGTAACTGTTTATTCGAACGCTGTCGAAACCTATAAACGTATAAGAATAGCCGTAATGGTGAAAAATTGTATATATATAGGTTTGTCACTTTGTGTGTAATTTCCTCAATATTAATTAATATACGACCCCATACGACTCTGGATGCTTATAAATAGGGAAGTCGAATAAGCGATGTTTGCCAGTATATCTATCTGTATGTGAAATCGGTTTTCTGAAGCTAAATACCTCGGTCTATGATTGATGTATGCATTGGAAATACTCCAAATACTCTTTACTATCGAAAATCCCCAAAATCCAAAATGCGGTGCAGAGCTGGAAAATTCAAACTTATGCTTGGTATTTAAAACTAGCTAAAATATTTTTTTGTCAATTAAATCTATTTTATACTTCAGGAAGAATTATGTTTGTATTGAAAATCAAACAAAATCAAAAATAGGATGCCAGGGTTGGACAATTGTAAAATTTTCTGGCAAATAAAAGTAACCAACTAAAAGAAATTTCTTTTTCTTTATATTTATATGAAGCATATGCGATTTTTTTGGGAGAAATTTATTGGCAGTAGAAATCAGAAAAGCCAAGAAATAGCTACAGAGCTGGAAAGTTTACACTTTTTTAAATATATTTGATAGTTTAGAAAGTAATCTATATAAAGGGTGTTTATTTTATGAAGTTTTTTTTTGTTTATTTCAGGTGTTTTCCTGGTACCGTATTGCATTATATTGATCGTATGCAGCATTCCCTTGTTATTTATGGAATTATCAATAGGCCAATACACGGGCAGAGGACCCATAGGTGCTTTAGGACAATTGTGTCCATTATTTAAGGGTAAGTTTAGATTAAATTAAGATGAATATCTGGATGTTTTGAAGTCATATGATATTGTCGACACTCTTTAGATGCGGAACATTAGAAGTTCTTAAACGAGAGGCAAGACTTCTCCCAATATTTTCTATAAACGCAGATTTATACATTTTCTTCCTTTTAAGTAAATTTATTTTATATTTTAGTATTGTTTTCAGTAAGACTTATTGTCTTACTGAAGGCCGTGAACATGGTCCTAAAGGGTGGTAGTTAAGGTTTCGAAACAGTAAATTTAACTCAAAGTAGGAGAAATTACTATTTTTATAACGCTATACAGTAGAACACAATCGAAATACAGTCGACTCTTGATAATTTCAAACTGAAGAGACCAGAGAAAAAGTTCAAATAATCGAATTTTCATTTTAACGAGACTTCAAAATATCGAAAGAGAGACAGAAATAATTCAAATTAACAAGAGTTTTCACAAAAAAAGCAAAACCATTTGCACGCACTAAATTCCGCAAAAGCAAAGCAAAGAAATTTAATTTTTTATGTCAGCAACTGTCGATGTCGATGGTGTAAACTAAAATCGTGGCACAGAAACTAATGCAAACTATTTAAATTTCTTTAAAAAACAGAAACAAAATCACATTAGGAGTTCAAATCAGTGTTGTCAGATAATTTTTTTTCTTCCCCCCAAAAAAATTTAGAAACCCCCTAGATTCTACACTTTTTCTTAAAAAACCCCCTAAAGCAGAAAATTTTACGTAGTAATTTGGTTTCATCATTCGTATCGCTATTAAATTTGAATTGATGTACTATCATTCTTACGCGAAAAGCACGAAAACACCCAAAATTTTTATTTTTTTTTATAAAAAGCCCCCAAAAAAATATATATCTGCAATCTGTCTTTCTTTTGTAAGAGACGGCTTGAGGAAGTTTGTTACGGGTACATGTACTTCTTTTGTTTGGGATGCAAGTCCAACATGTTTTTTCGTATTTTGTTTGCAATAAGGTCTCCTGTTAGCCACCATAATGCTTCTACAGTATTTGCATAAAGCTTTGTAGTTGTCTCCCTGGACAGGGGCTAACCAATCTGAAATTTAATTTTGCATTTATTGTGTTTAAAATTTTATTTTAACTGCTGATCTGCTTGCCGCTCCTTTTTATATTTTTGTTTATATATGTTATCCTTTTTTGGCATATTGGTAATAAATTGTAAAGATGAACAACTTTTTAAAATTTATATTTTGCAGTTCAAGGAAAACCAACAAAATTGATTTAACGAGAAAAATGTTTTAATGTTTGTATTTGCGTGATTATTTTCTAAATCGTCATTTCGATACAATATCTTCGACATGCTCACTGGTTAAATTATGTACTATTATGTACCAAACTATAAATTGGAAAATCCCCTAAAAATCCCCTAAATAAAATTTTTTACCCCCAAATTTCCCCCTAAAAAATATTAACCTCTAAATCTGCCCCTAAATAGAAAAAAACCCCTAAATCTAGGGGGAAAACCCCTAATCTGACAACACTGGTTCAAATTAAAGAGTGTAGAATAACCGAACTTCAAATTATAGAACGTTGGCGAGCAAAATCGCAAATCGCAAAAAAAAACTAAAATAAATGGTTGTTTTATTTATTTTATATTTTGCATAAAACACAGCAATTAAAATAATTCAAATTATAGAGCGTAGAGCCAAAAAATTCAAATTATAGCGAGTCGGCGATCAAAATGCCATTCAAATAATTTCAAATTATTGAGGGGACCAAATTACATACGATATTTTTCAATTTATTGAGTGTTTTTCAAGGGACTTGGAAAACAGTTCAAATTACCGCGAGATTCAAATTAACGCGTTTCAAATTATCAAGAGTCGACTGTATATTGAAACAACTCCGAGGAAGATGTGATCGGTATAAAATAGTATAGGAGCATTATCGTTAATGTTTTGAAGATTAACTCTCCTGAGTACTCAGCTGCGCAACTATGAAGTGTCAAAAAAGGGGATTTTGTGCACTAAAAGTGTTTTACTGTTTGTAATTTTTTTTTATTTTATTTCTATTATTATTTTTTGCTATTAAATTCAAAACTTTGCGGTATTCTTAATAATCTTATTAAGATCTATATAAAGCATGTTTAGCAGTAACGCCATCCTTTGTGAAGTTAGTGACTTAGACTGACTTCCAAAACGTCAATTGTTTTGTATTCGAATTAAGTGTTTCATGTCAAAATGCCGCCGATAAGTATCGCAAACGTCGAAAAATAACAAACAGCGCATCCGTTTTAAAATTGATGCAGTATTTCTCGACTTAGTATTTACACACGATCAAAACTGTTATCACATCAAAACTGTTCAGTTTTCGAGCACAGCAGCCAAATTACGGTATTCGATATGAATCGAAATTTCCATTTAAATTGTATTAAAATTTCGATCGATATCGAATGCGGTACTTTGGCCCAGCCATCGGCCGCTATGGCAGCTAACGGTACCAACGGTAGCCTATCTTTCCAAAGATCGTGGGTTCAATGCCTGCCACAAACCTTGATTGCTTTCCGTAAGCAAGCCAAATTGCTTGGTGGTTTATTTTTTTTTTAACAAAAATTAATAAGAAATATTGAAGTATAAAATGAAAACGGTTTTTATGTCGTTATGCAGCCGTTATATTTTAAATAAAACTTTTACATCTCATTGCGATTGAATTGTTTCCAAACAATCAAACGGGGGAGTTAATGCATATTTTAAAAACATATTTTTTATTATTTTTTGTTTTTGCTATTTTATTCAAGATTAAGAAGCCAGTCAGTAAAAAAGATTTGCATTAACAATGAACACGTTATGGTGTGGACCCCTGCAGTTATCAGTCCTGCGTATTGCCATGATCTAATTATTTACATATTTCTGTAAATACTTAGTACGTATATTACGTATTTATACAAAATTACATACTTGTATCTAGTTTGACGCTAATAGTTGTCTACTTTTATTATTTTATAAGCAGGGCTGGTCAACAACATTGTGGCATTGTGTTTCCAACAACTGTTTTGTTCAACACAGTCTATGAATATCTATAACATCTATGCAACTTTACAACAAAAAACTTGTTGTAATTTTATATGTGATATATCTGTCGTACCACAAAATCACCTGTGATTTGTCAATTTTGACAGCAAGAGAGATCAAAAAATTCTACCATCAAAATATATGCAATTAAGAGATTATATTCTGTAGTCAAACATCCATTTATTAATGGATTGGTATTTGTTTGCAAACATTAAATTAAATAAAGCGTAGCATCTGCTTGTTGTTTATAAAGGGTGTCTCAGTAAGAATAACTTTTTAAATTTTAAAACTAAACTCTGAAATTTTACATCTGTGAACTTTGTCAGTGGTCTCCACATAAATTTTCGATTCAAATCGATTGCTTCAATTCTAGAAACGGCACTTATTTTAATTTCCATAAAATATATAACAACTACTCTTTCCGATTTGTGTATTTGTTGAATATGTAAAAAATTTTAAATAATTTTTCGTTGTTAAATATCCGCCAGAAGTACAGTTAGACAAGTTCCTATCAAAAATTAACTCTCTTAACTCTCGTCATTCTAACAAAAATTATATGATATATAAAAATAACTTAAAGATTTGAAAAAATTGTTTTTATTTTAAAGATTTGAAAAAATTGTTTTTATTTTAAAGAACTTATCAAGGAAAAATCCTAAAATAAATGCATTTGCAATAAATAGATTAAAAAACTGGGGGCAAATTACAGCATTCGACATCGATCGAAATTTGTATTTAAATTGCATTGAAATTTCGATCGATATCGAATGCGATAATTTCGCCCCTGAATCGAAATTTCCAAAAGAATTCAAACCAAAAAAAGTTTGACTTATGTATAATGGAACAAAAAATTCAGAAAAATGGGACACATGAAGAAAATAATCAAACGGCAACACGGGTATTAAAACAAAAATGTGTTAACATCAGGTTGATACACTTCTCGTATGCAATTTCCTAATAAAATTTGTTGAAATAAAAACTGCTATCATATTCAATTAGACCCCTTTCACACACATCAGGTTTGACTCGTCAAGTCTTGATCTTTTAGGAGAGAGCGGTGAAGAACATGAAAAGGGGTACAGACTTGACGGTACTAGTCAGTTTTTATATTTTCTTTTGTTTCATCATCCGTAATATATTAAATGAATGTTCAGCAATGAAGAAAAACTTGACATGACGTTTCGTGTGTGAACGTAAATGCAGGTTCAAAAGAAAATTGAAGAAAAATTTATCAACTAAACCTGATGTGTGTGAAAGGGGACTTAAGCCACCTAATGAGTGGTGACAAAAAACACAATACACATGAACACTGATAATGAAAGCGTTGCGGCTTTCGAAAACAGCTGTTCTGCTCTGCTGTGTAAGTTGAATAACTAAAAACTGATGTTGGCTTTCCTCTGTGCCTTGGAATATTTATCATGTCTTTGTGAATTTAAAACAAAAAATTTCGAACAATGAAGCCTATAAATCTTAACTCAATTTAATACAGCGATATGGATGTTCGTTAAAAAAAATACTTACAGAAGAAAATATCGATTTTATTTAGTGGCAAAATTGTGGGGCTTTAATTCTCAAAATACCAACTCTTTCTGTAAAGACCAGTACCATTTGAAAATCGAAATTGAACGCCCATGTCTGGTGGAAAAAAGCAAATACAAAATAATTTCACTCTCTAGTGCATTTGGTTTATATAGTGGAAAAGGTGTAGAACAACTATTCTTTCAACTGTATGCTAATTAGCAAATTGTAACAAAGCGAATAATGCGGCTGAAGTATTTATTTGTAAAATGGTCATAATAAAACAAAAAAGCAATAAATATACAATCAACCAGGAAATAAATAAATATTAAAATAAAGTAATTATTACGAACATATCTAACAATTTGTACATGCGAGCATGTATGTAGGTGTTAGATTTGCTATGCAATGACATCGAAGGGACTCGAAAACAGATATGAAAATTCAAATATTGATACAAATTTACTTTTATTTGTTAACAAATCAAAAAAAAAAAATCATTACAACAATCGTACACACCTTATTGTCTTAATATCGATTTCTTTACTCCCCCTTTTTAAATAGCAAACAATTTCTGTGATCATACCAATTGCGCGTGTGTGCATATGAAATGAGTTGTTTTTTCATACACTTCCATTTAATTCACTCTTTCGGCCTGTGGTATAATCGTCCATATTCTATTTGTCAACGTCAACGTCACGTCAAGACAATATGAAAGTTAGAACACTTCTATACTCATTCTCTTCAACAATTTTCAATTTCTGACAACTTTTTGTATATTCAACGACATAGACAGTAGTAAGTCTGTGTTCATACAGGTCATGTCTTATTGACAAGATACTTACTTTTTCTTCTTTGAACTTGCATTCGTGTTCACACAATTCATGTCTTGTTGACGACATGTACTACATACATATAGTTGTATTCATGTACATATAGTTGTGTGCTTTACGAATGAGAAAGCAAAACGTACTGACAGTACATGCGCATGAGTACTCGTTACTTTTCCCTTATCGACTCTCGCCTACAAAGTCGTAATCATGTCAGTAAAACATGACTCGTATAAACACAGACTAAGAGGCTGTCAGAAGTAGTTAATTGTTGCACAGAAAGGGTATGTAAGTGTCCTATTTTTGATATTGTATTGACGTGACGTTGACGTTGACAAATAGAATAAGGGGAAATATTTTCTTTACTTGTCTTAATTAATTTGTCAGGTTGCAGCATATTGTGCAACAATGCGCAACCTTTTATGAATACCTTCAGGTACGTTCACACTTATCAAATATTTGACCAAAAAAGCGTAACCACTAAACACTAATAACTAACTTTTTAATTCAAAAAAGTATTTATTGAGTTAAATAGTTTACAATAATATGGAATTCCTGATACTGTCAACTAGTTTTGTATGCAACTGTTTTAATTAATAAACACGCATCTGAACAAAATTATTTTTCATTAGTATTTAGTGGTTACGCTTTTCGGGGCTAATATTTGATAAGTGTGAACGTACCATTAGTCATAAAAAATATTTCTGTTTTATAAAGGGTTTATAAAACAATAATTTTAATAACAATAAAAAGTAAATCTGTGTTATAAACCGTTTATAAATCAAAAGTATTTTTTATGAATTAGGCCTCTATAAATTAACAGAACATAAAAATATGTTCTGCCGTGTTGTTAGGCATTAATTAACATTAACTTTTCTCTTCTTGCTGGATATATTCAATTTTATCATGTTTGTCTTTTTTCGCCACCAAATTTGTCAAGTTGTAATAGATTAAAGAAAAATTTAGCTTTTTGTTTTTAAGCTATTACAAACTGTTTAATTTGAAGTCGAAAACGCTAAATACAAGAAAAGTAATTGCGAGACTGACTGGCACTTGTCTTTATTTTTATTTGTTGTTGACTAGTGTAGTTTGCAACACGCTTTATATACAATCAAATCACTTTGTGCATAAAATATATTTCATAAATGCAGATGTAACAAGTCATAATTTCTAAAACAATCATAGTAATTATGGTCGCAAATAAATTTTTATTATAATTGTCGTTTATTTAGAACATTTCTAGTTTTGCTGATTGATCTTAAAAACGTTGTCTAGACTTTTTGACGTGAATTTGAATTTACGATTACGTATGTATATTTTCTAACAAATATTAAGTTAAAAAAAAAACTGATTGTAATTATTATGGAATTTGTTAAACAAAAAAATAAATTGAAAACAAACGAAAAAACACTGGCTTTTAATGTCATTATTACAACTTCATGTTAGTTAAAAATAGGATTTTATAGGATTAATAAAAAGTTTAGCATTTATTATAACATTTCTTTAACCTAGCAGATAGAATGAACCGGCCTTCAACTTATCGTTTAGGTTTAAGTGTAATTGTAACAATAGAACATTTTTTAAATGTCAAAGAAAATCTTACTCTTAACTAACATGAAGTTGTAATAAAGACCCTTAAAAGTTTTGGGTTATAAATTCTATATCGATCGAAATTCTCAATACAATTTATATACAAATTTTCATCCCAGGGGGGTTATGTAATTCGATTCGAAAGAAAAAGCTTTCGAACAATTTCCGGTTCGAATCGGATTACATAATAAATCTACTTTGACATAGTCATTCCGGGAAGGGGAGAACATCTCAGCTACTTATAGCCTTAAGGAATAAAAATTGTTCAATATTTACACTATTTTTGCATATAATATCGTACGTCAACGCCCACTAATGGAAGCGGGGTTCAAACATTTTTTTTTTATTTTATGGCTTCAAGTTTAACGCGTTGGACCTTCTTTGACATAAAAATATATAATTTACTTAACAAAATTACAAAAAAAAAAATTAAAAATTATATTGTTTTTTAGAGGTTGGTTTAGTTCTTCTCCCTCTCGCCCGATTTAGCCCATTTCCGAACTTGACCTGTGCTATCCTTCAAGATATATTTATGCCAAATTGCAAGAATCTGGCTCTTTTCGTTTGTACGGAATCGTGATTTCCACAGACGGACCTACTCAGATCGTCTTAGATTTCATCACTGATCAGGAATATATATACTTTATGGGGTCTCAGATGGATATACCCTCCAATTCATAGGCTAATTGTTCGAAATTTGTTTTTAAATCTCAGAAAGACATGATAAATATTCCAAGGCACAAAGGAGATGAGCACTGATGATGAAGGTGTTGCGGCCTTCGAAAACAGCTGTTCTGCTCTGCTGTGTAAGTTGAATAAAACTGATGTTGACTTTCCTTTGTGCCTTGGAATATTTAACATGTCTTTTTGAGATTTAAAAAAAACAAATTTCGAACAATTAGCCTATGAGTTTTAATTCAATTTAATATAAAATCATTTTATATTGCAATAAAACTTGTAAAAAATTTATTTTTTAATAGAATTATATGGTAACTCCCGGGATATCCATCATGGAATAGGCAGTAAATGTGTTTTGATTTTAATCTGAAAGTGTATATGTCACTTCATTCTCATGGTTAATACAAATACGAACAATTTAGGTTATTGTGTGTTTTTCTATGAAAACAAGTAGCTAAAATTAGAGCAAAAAACTGCTTCTGATACTTCCGGATGTATGAAAAAAAAGTAAAATTTATTTAACAAAATTTAAATTTGTTCGCTATAAGCATTCTCAAGAAAACATTTCAATGATCTACTGCTTAGTTGACATTAGCGTCAATGACATGCAGGCATATAGACTAATTTGACCCACAGTAAATATGTTCAAGACATAAATTAGAAAGAAAATTACGAATAAACACAGTTTACTAATAAACATCAAAATAAATCATTTTCAAATTGATAACGTTATTAATAACATTTTTACAGGTGCTGGCTTGGCAAGTGTTGTGGTGTCATTCTTAATGTCCACCTACTACAGCGTGATAATTGGATATTCCATATACTACTTTTTCACAGCCTTTAAAACAGATCAACCCTGGATAGACTGTAATAATCGGTAAACAGAAACTTAAGCTACGTTTACATCTCTCAAAAAATTTGACGAAGTAAGCGTAAGCAATCACCCGTATTGTGTTTGGCGTTTTCGCTTTCAGATTCGACATTTTGTAATAGATTAAAGAAAATTGTACCTTTTGGTCTTTAAGCTATTACATTTTGTCGAACTTGCAGGCGTAAAACGCCAAACACAATACGGATGAATAATTTAACTTTTTATAAACTTTAGGCAAAATATTTAAAATTTGCATGTGTGTATTTGGTAATGCAATACACAATCGGTATTGTCTTTTATTGTTTCACATGTACGGCATACAGAGGAAATATTAAAGAAACGTTTGTCAAAAAATAGTGGTTACACTTATTTCGTCAAATATTTGATAGATGTAAACGCAGCTTTAGTTTATGATCTATAAAAATATTCGCCCTTATCATGTTTGACGCTTTTCGCCTTCAAATTTGGCATTTTATAATATATTAAAGAAAAATAAAGCTTTCGGGTTTAATCTATTACAAAATGTCGAAAATTAATATAACGAAGATTTAATTGACTCTATGCTACTGTTTTAGATGGAATACTCCTGATTGTTGGGTACCGCAACGTTTGTCAAATAATGTTACTGCTCCAGCAACATCGAAAACTCCTTCAGAAGAATTTTTTCAGTAAGTAGAACCATCATAATCCTTAAAGGCCTAATCACATCACCACAGTGAAATTTACATGCAAAACGATAACAAAATTTTAAAGGGAATATATATTTGTAATTGTTTTTCGTATAAAAGTTGAAAATTGTGAAAGGCAACGCATAAATTTCCATGTGTTTATTCTTTGAACGAATTATATGAAATGTCCATTCCTTTTAAAAATTTGGTTTTGATTTCCATAAAAAAAAAACTCCTTAACGCAAGGCGGTTAGACAATTTGTACAGTTTAAAATTATTTCTTTCAGAAATAAAGTACTACAGATAAGTCCTGGCATAGAATATCCTGGCGAAATGCGTTGGGATTTGTTTGCTTGTTTAATATGTGCCTGGTTGATGGTGTACTTTGCCACTTGGAAATCGATTAAATCATCAGCAAAGGTAATTAAAATTTATACATTTTTAAGTGCGTACTGGAGTCGTTAATAAATACGTATGGGCGTGTGTGCATCTTCCTTGCAGGTGCGTTATTTTACCGCTACTTTTCCCTTCGTTTTGATTATTATCCTAATGGGTCGTGCTGTCACTTTGGAAGGTGCCGATGATGGTTTGACTTATTTCTTTAGACCGAATTGGTCTGAATTGAAAAATGCCAACGTTTGGATTAATGCCGCCTCACAAAATTTCAATTCGTTGGGCATAACTTTTGGCTCTATGATTTCATTTGCCAGCTACAACAAATACAATAATAACATTTTACGCGACACGGTGGCTGTCAGTTTGGTAAACATTGTGACAAGTTTGCTGGTTGGTGTCTTTGCTTTTGCCACCTTGGGCAATTTAGCTTTGGAACAGAATACAAATGTCAGAGATGTTATCAGCGATGGTCCAGGTTTGATATTTGTGGTGTATCCCCAAGCACTTGCAAAGATGCCCTATGCCCAGTTGTGGGCGGTAATGTTTTTCTTTATGTTATTGTGTTTGGGTCTAAATTCACAGGTGAGTCTAGCGAATAAATTTTCTTATACATGAATACATACGGCGTTGTTCATAAAAAAAATCAGCCCTATTGTGTTTGGCATTTTTCTACTTCAACTTTGGCATTTTGTACTAGATTAAAGTAAATGTTGTAGTAGATTAAAGAAAACGTTGTTTCGTTTTTAATCTTTTCCAAAATGTGGTTGAAGGCGAAAAATGCCAAACTTTTGTTTATTAACTGCTGTTTTCATAAAAATTATTTTGGGTTTACAAAACATTTAATAATCACATTTCCACACAAAAATTGTTTTGTAAACTTTTTATAAAGCAAGAAAATTATTTTTTATGAATACGTCAGTAAATGTCTATTTAACAAATTTCTATAAAAAAATTTTTTAAAATAACATTTTAATAAAGATTCACTATTTTTATGATTAAAAAAACGATTTTACAAAAAAAAAAATTCATTGGATTTTTGTGTGTTATAATTTTTATAGTTCGCTATTGTTGAAGTTGTGGTCACCTCGATACAGGACGGTTTTCCCAATTGGATTAAAAAAAATTTAGGTTACCACGAGATAGTTGTTTTAATAGTTTGTGTCATATCATTTTTGTTTGGACTGCCAAATTTAATTCAGGTTAGTGAACTTTGGAGCTTCTCAGGCTTCACACAAGCACAATTTAGCAGCCTAGATCCTTCCTGGGCTAACAACATGCAAATATCAATTTTTATTTAAATATATTTATATACGCAGGGTGGAATATACTTTTTCCAACTAATGGATCATTATGCAGCTTCTGTTACGATTATGTTTTTAGCATTTTGTCAAATGATTGCAATTGCTTGGTTCTACGGCATAGGAAGGCTATCGAAAAATGTTAAGCAAATGACGGGCAAAGCACCATCATTATATTTGAAATCATGTTGGGTTTTATTTGGACCCTGTTTGTTATTTGTAAGTCAACAACTGGCGAAATAATACATATGTATAAGTATTTATTTAATTTATGACTTTTTAAAATGTTCAGGCTATTTGGATTTTAAGTTTAATCAACTACAAAGAGCCCACCTATCATAATGGCCACTACACATATCCCGATTGGGCTTATGGCATCGGTTGGATGTTTGCTTCTTTCTCCTTAGTATGTATACCTTATTATGCCTTATTTAATCTGTGGAAAGCCGAAGGCATTACTATACAAGAGGTAAGGTATAATTATGTATATCTATAAATTTTTAATATTTAATGAATTTTGTCTCCTATTAGCGTTTTCAAATCGCTCTACGTCCAAATATTTATGAATGTAAAATCTGTGGAGAGCATCATTGTGAACACGATTATCCGGAACAGGAACAATATATGTTATCGCAAGAATTGTCCGGTGTGTATAAATTTGCAACACCCGTACATGGCATTCCGCAGCCAACATTTTCTATAAGTATGGGGCAAAAAGCCGGCTACAATCCAATGCATTTACATCAACAAGAGCCAACAGTAATCAGGCAGGAGAATGTATGTGAAAAACCATCAACGTCAGTTGAGGGACAGCCTACGACATCAACTAGATGATTGAAATATCCATAGAACTTAATGCTTGATTTATGTTCGCTCATTTTCTAGTATATTTTTAGGATGAATATTTGACAATTAGTTTTGTTAAATTTCCGTTTTTGTTAAACAAAAAATTGTTGTTGTTTTCAAATTGTTTATTATTATTAGCTAGATTTCTGTTTCCCAATCCATGATAATCTATTTATGTAGTATTAACCAAAGACTTGATGAATCAAATGAAAATAAATACCTTTGAAGGCTCAGAGCTTTTTGTCTACCTTGAAATTTTATTATCATGCATTCCATAGAGATCATTCAATTATTTCCAAAAACGGAATTTATTTCATATTTTAATTCCTTTTAAAACAAAATAAATTTTCGGAATGAAATCGTTTTTAATTTCATGAGCGGAATTAGTTAATAAAATTAAAAATTATTTCATTCAGAAAAGTCGTGCAGCTTTTCGTTTTCTAAAGAATCAAACTTTTTGCCGTCGGGATTGATGACTTGTCGTTACTTTTATTAGAAGTTATTTTCTTAGAAAATCCAGTGACTGCGGAATTTCTACAGTAATTTTAAATCTCCTAAATATCCTTTTTTAACTACTAGTATACTATTTAGTGCCTAACAAATCAATTTGTTTCCCTGTTGGCATGTGTATTATCTGGTAACCAGTACAAAATGTCTGGTTAATTAAATATACGGAGTTGTTTTTGTGACTAGATAATTTATAACTAATTTCTACCAATTCTACTTGATAACTTACTTATTCTTATTGATCTTTAACCCATCAAGACCGAAATTTGCATGCGCTTCTTTGTGGAATTCTTCGCATTTTACACTAGTTTTGAAATAATGTTATTGTTGTAATGTTTATTGCTTAAGCAAAGCCATTGATCATTTGAAATTGCAATTGATTCTTGAATACCGGAGCCACATTGTTCATACTGCAAATGCATGGCTACTGCCCAACATTTATTGAGGTTTCTATTTTTACACTTACTGTCAGAATATTTCCTACAATAAAAATAGAAAATTTATTTAAAAATCTTCACAATAAACATATCGTGTTCTTCTAAATTGTAATAAAAATTTCATATTTATATATATGTATATACATAGATTTTTTTATAAATTTATTGAGAATAAAATGAAGGCTATTTTTAATTTGTTGTTTTGATAATACATTTTCGAACATAAACTGATTTTCCAGTGATTGCGAAATTTGAAATATAGAAATTGCTGTAAAAATTTCCACACATCATCCGCCACTGTGTTTATATATTGGAGTAATTAGCATTTCTTGTATTAGAATTTGTATGTAAGTATGTACATACATACATACACATAAACAAAAAGCAGAGAGTAAAATATAAATTGCGTATTAGGAAAATGCATTCTTTCTTCTAAATAGTATTTTGATTATACTCCTTCCTAACTGTTTCATTTATTTAAAGCATAAAAACATAACGATATATTTTATCCATTTCATCAATTTTTGGTACCGCATTAAAATTGCGAGGAATTTTACAATACTCCTCATAAATACGCTGACTCTCTTCACTTACAGTAGGTGGTGTAACGGACAAATATGAATCGGTACCATAGTCATTTAATGGTTTTAATTGTATGCCCGCGTTACGTGTAGTGGATGAGTTAGAAGAGGCGGCTGATAAAGTCGGTAAAGATGTTGTCATTTGGGATGTCATACCACTTACGTTGGCCACCGGTTGAGTAGTTAATTTTGCCATTTGTACATAGCGCTTATATATAGCCATATTCTCTTTAGACGGATTACTTACCTTACAACCGTAAACTTCTTCCATGGGCGGCATTAAACTAGCCAATGTAAACGGGATTTCTTTTTCTAAAGATTTGTTCATATTTTGTTCTTTCAATGACAACGAAGCACTAAATTCTTCATCCGATGAACTGACTGAAGCTTCTGATGTTGAGCTAGAATCATTGCTGGTAGTAGAACTAGTTGAGCTTTGACCAGTAAGTGAGGGATTTTTAGGTTTTTTACGTTCTTGTATTTGACGTTGGAATGGTGAATAGTTGGTTCGAAATGTTGGCAAGTGTCGCATAGCCAACTGACTTATTTCAAATGATATATGTTCACTTAAGTCGGTCCATTTGAATGATTGATGATAGTTCGAGTAGCCATCAATCATTTCCAAATCTTTACTGTGCACTCGAAATAGTTCTTTAACGATTTTGTTGGCATCTGAACAGGTGTAGGGTAGACATTTGCGAACTTTCATGCAAACCCAGTCGGTGATAAGTCGGGTCTCATTGCTGGGCGACAGTGGTTTGTAGGCGTTATGCATGTAGTAATCGGTTTGCAATTCCCAAATTGGCTGATTTTCTAAAAAAAATATTATTCAATAGTTATTTTTTTATATTAAAAAGAAAAATAATAAGAGTTAAAAATTGTTGTAATTACGAAACGAAATTAGTAATATATTTTTAAAATCGTTTATTCGACATACTCAGCCTGATTGTGTAAGGCGTTGACGTTTACGTACCAGATTAAAGAAACACAGAAGCAGTTTCTTTAATCTACTACGAAAAATTACTAAGGCGTAAACGACAACGTCTTACATATTCAGGGGGATTGTCTCATCTCAAAAAGCACGAAATTAGTGATATTTAAAAAATATTTTTTAACTAAAGAGGAATAACAATTAAGACTACGTATATTTGATAAGAAATTATTACTGTATTTTACTGGACTGCATTCGTTTTCTTTTAAATAAGAAATTAAATTAAATACAAAAATATTAAGGAGATAATAAAATAATAATAAAAAAAGTACTTACGTTTCAAATTACTTTTGCTTGGCTTGTAATAGCCTAAAAATAAATTTATGCTGTGCTGCTTTTCGGTATCGTTAAATGTATTACTATAATAACGGCTCAGTGTTTGCATAATATCATTGCCTTGTGATGCCCAGGCAGCAGTTTTGCGGTAAGTCTTTATGCGATGAACCAACTGTGAACCGCCATATTGCAAAGCTAACGTGTCACCATGTTCTTCATACAAGTTTTCCAACATAGTAACACAATCTGAATCGAATTCCAATTTCGCAGACTTTACAAAGCCTAAACGTTCCAACTGATGGCCCAAAGCACATTTGCCAATTGCAAATTGTGCCGTATTTGTACGATCCAAACAATCAACGCAGTTTGTGCGCACTAGACCAGTTTGGAATGTTATTGGATGGCCACGGGTTTTAAAAAACATGCCCGTCTGTTGTACTACTGATTCAGCAATATCTGCTAACATTTCCATTACATTACCACCGCCTCGGCTTTTGCGAGCCATATCAAAGTGTATGTATTTCATACGGTGTTGTGGAGGCAAAAACTGATTTAGATAGCGTATACTGTTGACCAATTCTTTTGCTATAATGTTTTCATGTTGCCTTTTTTCTCGTTTTTTAACCAAATTCAATATGATAATGGGTGAGCCATAATGAAAGAGTAATCTTTCAAAATGTCTAGCAGGTGTTTGTGCATAAGGATCGGATATGTCTAATTGTATGGGAGGTTTTGGTACCATTTTGCTAATGTCCTGAGACCAATGCGAAGGTACAGAGCCTCGCATTTGTGTAAAAGAACACATATTATGACCATCTGTTACAATCTGTTCCGTTTCTACTTCGTTGGCCACATCACCACGAAAATTAGCACCGCGCTTCAGGAATCGTGTACCTGCAAATCTGGTACTTCGGCGTGCTATCAAACAAACATTAACTCTCCGCCCAAATACGCTTATGCACGATTGGCTTACATAACCGTGGGTAACTTCCAAAAGCCAATCTCTCAGCATTATACCACACGACAGCATCGGTTCCAAAAGAAATGCATTCCAAACAAAACGTTTACGCGAACAGCTTCGGAAAGCGTAGTCGACACGTTCATTGGAATTTTCTACATTGTTAGTCAACGAATCCCAGTCAGGTAAGGGCTCATCAATTTCAATGTCCACGTTTGGGCCTACGTATCTAGGGGCGGAGCAATTATATTGCAAAGTACGTGTTAAATCGTAGGAATATGAAAAATAAAAATTGCTACGCAAATCGATATTTTGAAACATTTTTTTATAACGTTCTTCATATGGATGAGGAGTTTTAAGAGCCACAGTTGGTTCATTGACCTTAACCATAACAGTATCTTTAATGGTATAAATTAAATGCATGCCCAAATGAGCACAACATTTTCTTTTCGTCACCAGTATTAAATAATAGCCCTCCAAGAATCTGACAAATCCCAACACTCCGTATGCAGATATGACCTTGGGTGAGCCACCCAAAGAGCTAAGAAATCTGCGTATTTCCAAAGCATTGAATTCATTGGGATTTTCATCAACAACCAAACGGTCATGTTGGGTACGGTCAACCGTCAATAGACGGAACCGTGTCTCTCTATTATTGCTGCCCACCAAATACAAACGCTGCATATGGAATTATTTTTCCAGTTATTCATGTAAAATGTATCATAGTAAAGCGCTTACCGTCCGAGTTTCATATAATACCACCTTTTGTATTGCACTTATCAGAGGATTAAATATGATGTTAGGATTATTATTATTCATATTACAGAATATTTTTTTCTTAAAACGACAATTTATGCGCGAAAATGTAGAAAAACTAACCAACCATCTGTGATTGGCTGTAGGAACTTATAAGGTGTTAGTATGATAACATATGGTGGCAGCACTGAGTACATTATGAGGTGCTGAGGGTACTAAAAACTTGAAACACGATGTGATTAGTTTCCAGAGACTTTTGTAATAATTCGACATGCATTTTTCGTTTGATATAACAATTTGAAACAATATATTGTAGTAATGATTTACATCTTAATATACTACTTGGAAAACAGTTGGGTGCTTTTTGTAACTTATGTTATATATATATATATATATATATATATATATATATATATATATACATATATATATATATATATATATATATATACATATATATATATATATATATATATAGTTATATATATATATATATATATATATATATATATATAGTTATATATATATATATATATATATATATATATATATATATATATATATATATATATATAGTTATATATATATATGAAATGAAAATAGAGTTTTGAAAACGTCGGGGTTTTCAAAATGGAATCTCTGTACATCATACGGGATATTTTGTTAATTTATTTGCCAATATATACTGCTCAAACTTTTAGTTAACTATATGAGTACATATATGTACTCATATAGTTAACTAAAAGTATGTACTCATTTTAGAAAAAAGTACCATTGACGATAAGTATTAATCATCCCAGTTTTTTACTTTCTATCAAATGCAGCTGGTTGTGTGTTGTTGGTATATAGTGTTTCCCAGTGTATTTTGTTAAAATTTGTGTTCTTGTATGTACTTTAATTGTTTTATTGAAAATTCAAGAAATATTTTAAGAATTAGTTATTTTATTACTTGACTAACTACCAAAAATTAAATTGTGTTAAAAATAATGACGCTCTGGGGTAAAATATGCCGCATTTGTGCAAGTCCTGGAGATTATGAAATTTTCGCAAATATACCAATTTATTTACATGCAAATTGTAAAGAATATTTAGATTGGCCAAAGCCAATTAATGAAATGATCGAGGAAACCACCGGGTTAAAGGTAATTCTAGAACAGAACATTCCAACGTTAAAATATTTTATCAAAATTTGTATATTCAATAAGGCAAGGTATACATGCATAATGACAATAAATACATACATAGATATGTTGGATGTGTGTATGTAAATATCGACTGCACTTGCCCAATAAAATATATGCACACACATCCACATATGGTCTTCCGGTCCATCATAAATATAGGGCATCTTGTGCTTAAAATCGAACCGTTTGATTTTCAAAAACAATTAATTGTTTCAGTTGTTTTTTTATAAGTCATATAATGTAATTTATAAGATATATGTACATATGTACTTATATACATACACATGTTAATTCCCAAAAATATAAAAAAAGTGTAGGTGTTAGTAGAACAATTTTTATGGATTCAGTGGCCTTCAACCAGAGGAGATGAACAATTTAGCAAAAAAAGTATTAAAAATTAAATTATTTTTCAAATATTTAGTTCAACACAAAACTCTTGTTAGGTCAAGTAGCACTTTTCTTTTCAAAAATGTGGACTTACTATATACAGAAATAATTTATGCATTATAAATATGATTTTAAATGAAAAAAAAATAGGTATAAATGCGGTACGTTTCACTATAACTTAAGATATTTAGAGAGAAAAATTATATTGAGAGTAATATCACTTTTAAATATTCATGGAAGTTTCCTTCTTTTTACAATATACTTTGAAAAAGTCAGAAATATGCTACAAAGCAATTTAACCAACAACTAAATAAAAGAAAAATTTTAAATTAAAACTGCTATTTTTGTGTTAATTTCTTTTCAGGTCTCATTCGATGATGGTCTTCCAAAAAATATCTGCGCTTTATGCATCTCGTACTTAAAGCATGCAAAAACTTTTCGTGAACAAGCTATTAATACATGTTTGAATTTTCTGTCAGTTAAAGAATATAAAAATATTGTTAATGACAAGGAGGTATGGAATTATGACAAAATAATCGAAGATGTCGCTTCGGCTACGCAACGTAATTACTATGATGTCGACAACTTAAAAAATAGTCAAAGCAAAGATCAAGATAAAGTTTCCAAAAAACTTATGTCCAATACAAACATCAACTCCACTCATACTCTATCGAGACAAGTTCAACTTTCTTTACAATATTTAAGTAACTTATATGATAGCAATGTAAATGCTGAAACTAGTACATCCAATTTGGAAAAATGTGGTAATGGTACATACAAATCACTAGTCACAAAACAAAGAAGGCAATATAACAAATCATTTGATATAATAAAACCTAGCACAAGTGGCAGCATTAGCAAAAGACATAATTTGGAAGATGATTTACCACGGACAACATCAAGTGATGAATATGAGACAACTGAGGAAGCTGGAGCAGATCGTATTAAGAACAATATATTCTCATATAAAGAGAAAAACTTTCAAGAAGATGATATTATGGATTTAGACGAACTTAAAGATGCTATAACCATTAATATACCATCAACCTGTAAAGAACATAAATGTTCATTTTGCTTTAAACGATTTATGTTTGAAGAATCATTTGGTGATCACATTAAAACCTGTATTGAATACAAATTTGCAACCTTCTTGGAAGAAATGAACAATCTTTTATACATTAGGCGGGCTAAAGAAATTTCACCTCACGAATTTATAAGACGAATGATATTTAGTTTACGCAAAACTTGTGAATGGTTGAAGGAAAATTGTATAGATACCACTTTGCCTGACTTGCTGCAAAATAATCGAACCACAGATGATGTTTCCAATAAGCAAAGACAAGACATTCAAAAAAAATCGGCGGAAAATATATCACAAAAAGTTATACCTACATTAACTAACTCCTTACTATCATCATCTCCGCTTATATCATCAAGACCAACAGTTGAACGCAACACTCCTATTAATATCAGTAATAATATTTTATATGAAATTGAGAGATCAGAAAGCAGGAATTCGCAAAAAATTTTGTTGAAAAAACCCATCCCTATATTAGCTACCTGTTCTGCCATTAATGCCGCAGATAAATTGCCGTCACCCAGTATTCAAAGTATTTCACATGACTCGGAACGTATAGCATTTATAGAAAAATTACAAAATGCTGCTAAGACCACGCTGGACATAAACTTAGCAAAAGCAGCTGTAACTACTTCAACTCCTATGAAGCCAATACTTCAATTAAAAACGAATAATTCCACTACTCCACTTATTAGTGTTAGGCAAGACTTATTAACCTCTAATAGCAGACGTGCGAAAACATCAAACAATCACGCATCCCCATTGTTAGATTCATTACAATCCTCAAACTCTTGCAATTCAACAACTCCGGTTACAAATGCTTGTGCCCGCTGTCCCCAATGTAATTTGTATTTCGAAACATTAGATGCGCTAGAAATTCATAATGCCATGCAGCACAATTCATTACCAATTAACTCATATGCAGCAACTAGTAAAACACAAGATGATTTAGACTCGGAACATAAACGTATAATTGCATTATTCGAAGATGACGATGAAATTTAAATCGGAATATGTTCCTTGTTTTTCAATCCATCCTTTATGGTTGATATTCATGTCAAACAGCAAAAATCTCTTTGGAAGCTACTATTTCCTCGCATAAGTACATACTTTTACTATATTTGTTTAATTCATCTTATGTACCATTTAAAAGTAGATAAAAACTCAATTTTAAACTCATCAATTTATGTAAGAAATGTTCATACATACGACCGTAACTTTAAAAATTTTATATATGTTTTAATTTATTTTTTATGTATTATTTTTTTTAATACTTGTAAATTCTTTTATGAGATATGTAACGGAGATCTATTAGTTTCAAGTCAATGGTAATGAACTTCGAACTATTTAATGTCAAATTACTGACTTGAACAAAAATAAGATAATATACAAGCAATTATTGTGTGTTTCATTCTAAAAATATAATAATCAATTCTTATGATAAATGTGTAAACAAAGAACAAATTGCATAATAAATATTTTTCAAATAACTTATGAAAAAGCAAACTGTTTAAATGTCGAATAAAATATGTAACGGCGCAGAATATAATGAAATTTTATTTTAGTTTTCTAATTTGTTTCTATCATACATCTGAATATAGAAAGAAGTATTTAGAAATAAGATCTTATCTCTATCTTGATAACATTCATAATAGTATACGTTGTACACATTCATTCTATTTTTTCCATAATTTGATTTTAACACCCAATTTTATATATGTATCGTATGTGTATTTTAAATTTCAGTTTGAATTTTGATTATACATGCATAAATACATACATATTTATTTTAGTTTAATTTTTATTTTAATATTTTTAACAACAATGTTCAACTTCCAAGTCGTTTGTACGTAAAAATACGTATCTATGCATCTATACACACATATGATGCATACACACACCTAAACTCCAGTTTTCGAGATACTTTCCCTCGTATTTTAGGCATTAGGTATGATATTAAATTGTAATGTATTTGTTTTTTTTAATATTTAATAAAATAACATGCAATGTTTAAAATAATAAATTAGTTATTTCTTTAAGCAGCTACCTTTTCTATTCAATTGATATATCCCTGAGATATTACTTTCAGTAATAAAGATTAACCATGATGGCCAAAAAGGGTTGCGGAGCATTCGTCTTCGTAGGAACTAAAAGTTATAGGCCCATTTTTGAGATTTTTGGATAATAAACTAAGCCATGTTTGTTCAAAACAGAAAGTATTCATTAAATAGTAGGTGTGTACAATAAAATGAAAATTGATGATTGATAACCAGCAGCCATAGATCTGCCTGAATATGACGAATGACATGGGCAAAAGATAACCAGCTGCCAAAGATCTGCCACCCGTTTAAATAAGGCTTGATCTCATTGTTGTCCATACCCACAACTGTACTAAGTTCATTGAAATATTATGGTGTTTTATTCTACTACAGTTTCTACAACTCTTCTTAGCCAAGTTGTTGACTGAATGTTCACTAACATTCATTAGTCTATGTTTGTGTTAGTTGTTGGCTGGTTAAAGTTTGTTATTCGAGAAAATTACAAGTGCAATAATATACCTTAATTTGTTTAATTATTAAAAATTATGCAATATTAGAGAAATTTAATGGCACGTTAAATAATTGTTTAAAGCGTTTATAGCAAAATAGAAATGTAAAATAAGTAAATAAGTGATCTAAAGTTAGACAAAATCTCTGAAAAAATATACCTAGACCGATCTACGTACAATTATGTATGAATGCATGCATGCATGTATATAACTGCAGGTATCTATGTGGTATGTATGTATAAAGCAAAAACAAAAAGAAATTCCAATGCGCAGAAGCACAAGCCAACGATCAGTTATTGTAAATTGTTGTGGTGAAGCAGTGTGAAAGGTGTGTGAGTTACTGCTCCATATTGTGCTTGATGTTCTAGTGTGTGTTGAAGTAGGTAGTTTTTTTTTCAAAAAAAGCTTGTGGGCCACCACATAAACAAACTAAAACAGTTGTAAGGCTTTTGTTCGTTTGTGTTATGGGAAAATTTTTAAAAGAAATTGTACTTTAAGTAACAATTATACAAAAACATAAATTCTAATTAGAAAACCCGTTGTTCACGAATAAATTATTTTCAGGGAATACGAAAAATACAAGTGTTTTTGTAAAACAAAAGGGTGAAAATGAATTCTTACACTTAAATTAGATAATCCAGGCTACAAGAACAATAACAAAATGTTAACTCTATTAAGTGAATGTCATTTTTGGACAACCCGCGAAGATGTTCGCATTAAACATACAGACTTTGGTGCATTTAGATACGTACGCAATCGTGAATTGCAAAACACACCTGTGGACTATTGTGCAGAAGCTAAGCGGGACTATACAAAACGACGCAATGGCTTAACGGTACTAAAGAATTCCCGTAAATCTCGCATGGGCAGACTGAAAGATAATCTCAAGCGTTTGGAAGAACTCATGCGTACATCTAAAGTTGTCCATATACATTGGGCAGATGGTTCGCAAGTTTTATTGCTTTTTGCCAATGGAGTTATTGCCCACATTTGCATCGATATGTTCACTGGAGATATTTCCCGCATGGTTTTTGAAAAGTATTTGGTTGGTAAATTGGCAGCAGACACAATAACCGATGGTAAGTTTTACATGTACATACTTCCATGAACATAAGCATTGTACACTATCCTTTGCTAGCGCAAAAGTTCTTATACATACTTGATCTTATTTAATTTAAGCGCTAGGAATTCGAACGCATCAAACTTTTTATGTGATCACATAACCTTGTTAACAATTATAAATATAGTACTTTATCTTAAAGTATAATTTATTTTGACATATGTATGACCCATATTTCCATACAAAATAATGGTTTTAAATTCTTAAGACTAATAACGCCCATATTAATAAAATTTGAAACGAATTTAAGATGTTTTTAGTCAAAGTTTTTCATACAACATTTTCTTAAAATAGATTTCAAATACATTTTATTTTTTTTATGAATATGGGGTTCAATGTATAAAAAGCATTTTATGCTTATAAAAATATTTTATGCTATTCAAGTTAAAAAAACACTTTCGAATATTTTCGTTCACGATATCTCACGAACGCATCCGATTTTTATCCGGTTAGTGGCAATCGACGTTTTTCAATGTCAAGAACTAATTAGTTTGTGGAATCAATCGGTAAAGCCGTTTAGAAATTCTTCCAAAAAGCACGTTTGAAAAAATACTTGTTTCCATTTTTGTTTTCTATGAAAATACGAATTTTTCAGAACGAGGTAAATCCAATAACTTTCCGATTTTTTGTATAAATTAAAATTTTTTAGCGGAAAACCCAAATGAAACATTTTTTTTATTTACCAAAACAGTAAATCAAATTTATTCATACATTTATTACTTTAGAAGATAAATGGGTTACAAAACCAGTATCAAAACGGATTTTTTTCCATTTGACTCTAAATGTCAAAGAAGTAAAAAAAAAATCTGGCTATTTAATTTTCGATTTCATTACGGCGAATTTTCAATTTATATTCGAAAATATAAAATTACCGTATTTACCAGTTACGATGTTTTTAGTATTCGAGTTTTCAAACTAGCTATCTAAACTATGTGTAAACTAGTATAGGTCTGTTAGAAAAGTTTTACCCGTTTCTAGTTTCTAGTTAGCATTCGAATTTCCGAAAGAAAAGTTCACGGCGTTAACTCGAAATGTAAACTAATACAGAACGTTTGAAAGAACTAATGAAAGTGTTCTAGAAAATGTAGTATTTAATTTTGAGAGATCTTTGCAGTCAAGCATCAATAGTCTCAATGAACAAATTTTTTTTTTTTTTAATTTTCCTGAATTCATTTTTAATTGTTGATTTTTTTACCACTTACCCAGCTTTTTTTACACGTTCTCACATCGTTTTGGCTTACAATACAAATCAAGTGACCGTTGTTCATCTGCAGAAACCCAATACACGATCACAAGGTCCTGAAAAAATATCTCATATGGAACCAAAAATATTTCATGCCATCATTCCGGGAGCAGCTGAAAGGAAAATAGCACGTCGTCTCAGCTTCAATACAACTTTTGATATGTTTGTCATTTGGACAAAATCCTCACAAAATGAAGTGTTTCCTTGGCGGCCAACAATGAGAGATCAAGATCGTGCCAATATACATGTTTTCAAATTGAAGGGGTATACCAAAAATCTATATATTCTAATTTTTCATAGATTTTTTTATTATACATTATACTTTTGTAGCAACCAATTGGATTTTTTCGCTTATTGTTGGTCCGAAAATGATCCATTACATGTAGACTTTTTGCGAACGTGCGAAAATCAAATATTGACTTTGGAGCAGAAGATTTCGCGCAAAGGTGAAATAACCGCGGAAGTTTGTTCGTATGAAATAGCAGTAGGAAAAATGCAAAGGAGCCCATTATCCTCAATATCTGTGGGAACTCAAATTACTACATATGCTTTTAGTCCTGATCAAGAGAAATTGTTTTTAGGAACTGTGGATCGCAATATATGCTTGCATGATTTAGTCATGCAAACAACGAAGTGTGCGGCACAAATTGATATAGTAAGTAAATTATTTTTCCATAAGTAACACGAGAAAATAAATTACTTTTGGTACGTTTTCATATTAAATCTATAATGTTTCACAGGTTCCTACCCAATGTTCCTGGCATAGCGACTCCAGCATTATAATGATCGCCAATACAAGATCACAATTTGAATGTTTTGATCTAGCTTTAACACCCATCGGCAATCAATTGCAAAGTGAGGATGTGACACCAACAAATATTTTAGATTTGTCTCACTATTTCACCACACAGACGACACTTCTGCAAATTTCTTTTAGCCGTAAACCTGAAATTAGTCACAATTTAAATAACTATGCTGGTACAGATTGTTTCATATTATTGCTTTATGACCAGGGCCCAATTGGATGTTTGCGCTTCTTTGCTGGTGCTGGAATGCGTGGCGATATACATAATTCTGGTTTAACTGCTGATGTGATACTGGATAAATACTTGGCTCTGAATCAATTAGAAAAGGCTGTGAATCTGCTAAAGGCTTTGAATTGGGAAACATATGGGGCCATGTGTCTCATATCTCTGCATAAAATTGCCAATCATGTATTTTACAAGGGCGACCACCGACGCGCGCGCATTGATTTGATGGCAAAAGCTTTAAAAACCTTCACCGATTCACTAACTGAAGAAACAAAGGATGAATTTAGTGATCAAGTTTTTGATTTAAAGCGAAGGTTTTTCTTTTTCTTGCTAAGGTAAGTGCGAAGTATGTACTTCATATCATAAACTTTAAATTGGTTTTATTCCCCCTGATTGTGTAAGGCGTTGGCGTTTACGTCTCAGTCGTTTTTGGTAGTAGATTAAAGAAAACTGCTTTAGTGTTTCTTTAATCTTGTACAAATACGACTTCAGCGTAAACGCCAACGCCTTACACAATCAGATTGATTATTTTCGCCTTGAATCATATTTTTGATTAATTTATTAAACATAGCGTTTAAATTAACCAAGGGTTACGTTTAAACGAGAACTAAGACGATTTATTGATTTTCTATTCAATTGATTTTCATTAAACAGTTCGAATTTGAAGAATGTAAATTAATAAGATCATATGTACTTAAGTTTAACCTTTAGTTAATTTTAAATTGAAGTTAATCTTTATTTGAAAAACTGTACCCAAAAATATAAATACATCTTTATATAATCTATAACAATTTTCTAGGCGCAATCTATTTGCTGAAGCTTTCGAGGTGGCCCAAGATATTGAGGATTATGATTTGTTCATGGATCTTTTTAATATCACTAAATTTGATCAGAATCTTGTAGAATTTTCAGCAGCTTGCTTTAGCCAAGCAGCTACCATACTACATGAAGAAGATAGAGCCAATGGCAATCTGAGCACCGCCAGCGAATTGCGATCTGAATCGGCTTGTTCGCAATCTACAATATCAGATAATGCAAGTCGTAGCAAATTACAGCAGCAACAACAACAGCATCAAAAATTTCTTAAAAACTATGTACCACCGCTGCCGTCATTCAAATCGAAAGTCTTTAATGCTGAAATGATTAAAATCAAGTTACCCAAACCCGAGTTGCATGTTGATAATGCAGCGCAACAAGAGAAAAGTAGACCTCCACCGCCGCCAATTCCGAATAAGAAACAAACTAAACTTAATCCTACAAGTATATCTGCATCAACATCGTTAGCCTTAAGTAGTAATTTGGCTAATTTATCAATGAGTGCTAATTTATCAAAGTCGCAACAAGTCAAAACCAATGGTTTAAATGTGAAGAATTCAACCTTAAACTCAGCTTTCGTTCAACACACAAGCAATATTGCAACAAAACCAAGCCCAGGCGTTTCATTCAAGCATTCCTTAAGTAGTAATGTACCACTAGGTCAATGCTCGATTACGCCAGCACCATATCCATATCTTGCCTCACCTGTTGTTGTAAACGATTCGCGTTCAAATTTAGTAACGCAACGGACATATCAACAGCCACCCGCTCCAATAGTACCCATCAACTCTTATCAGCCAAAATTCTTCCAGCATCCTCTTGTATCAGGAAATATTCCATCAACGGGTACAACCTCTTTGGCTCCGTATAGTATATCAAATGAGGAATATCAAAAGGTTTTGTTGAGCAAGAAACCAACTGCTTCTATACTTTCGAACGGTTCGGCTACACAAAATGGCAGCAATGCTTCCGTTCTGAGTTGCAATAGTGGCCAGAATGGTAATATTAAAGAGGCGAATAAACATTCCAGTGGAGAGAAAAATAAAGTAAAATTTTCCGATACTGTACAGGTGGCTGTTGTACCGGTAAGTAATTCCAATAGGATTTTGGTAATTAATGCAAGAACTGAAGCACATTTTCAAATTATTTATTTTAGGAAATACCCCGCAAGGATAAACTTCTTATCAAACGTAACGGTTATACTAGGCCGCCACACCGGAATTTCACTAATCCCAAAAAGGAATTACAAGATAGTTTACCACTTTGTCATCCAAACGATGACTATTTAAAGGATTTTAATCCCTTACCATCAGGTAGTTAACCATAAGTAATTGTTACAAAAAATTGCTTATTAATTTAACTAAGAAAATATTGTACATTTTTAGCAGAACCACCACAAAGAACAGCAAATAAAAATAATCTTAAAGACGAACATCACCAAACAATTAACAAAACTAACACTACAACTAACACCACCACCCCGACCAACATCACAAAAACTAATTCCTCAACTCCCAACAACACAACAACTCCATCCATAAAAGTAGTACACTTTGGTGTAGTCTAACTTATCATTTAAAATGTAAGTTTCCCATATTGTTACAAATGTCTTCCAATTTTAGTTTAGTTATGTATCCATAGCACAAGTATCCGTCCATTACCGAAAGCTTTAAGAAGATGTGTAGTTTCTTAATCTAATTGTAATCATACACATTCTAAAATTTTAAATTAAGTTTAAATTTAAAATGTTAAATTATTTGTATTCACATGTTTTGAAGTGATTTTGTTAAAATGTAAATCTTAGCAATATTTAGATAGTACAAGCAATATTTACATTATGTATTTATAATTTATTATTTTTCGTTTATTTTTTATTTGTTTACAAATATATAATTAATTAAAACAAAAATAACGTAACACTTTATTTAAATATGAATTCACTTTTTCCTTGCATCCTGCATTTTCTCCAACTCAGCTTTGAGTTCCAATAAATCTTTGTCTGGTACGTAACGCCTCTCCTCACATTCTTCGGTATGTTCCTGCATTGTAAGTGTTACGCCTTCCGGTAAAGCCGCTTGGGCAATCCTTAAAAACATCGGATACATTGGTGCATCTACGTCTTGAAGAAGTAAATTGCGTTCGTAAACAGTTAAACGATACTCAGAATCGATTACTGAGGAGTTAGGTTTAAATCTTTGAACAGACATGTTTTGGGCTGGCAGAGCGTAGCTGTTGAAATTTATATTGATATCATTTTCAGAAAAGCTTTTACGTTTACAAACAGAACATAATGGCCCATTCTTATAATCAAGAATTGAAAACCAGTGTTTCCGTAAAAATATACGGGTTGTAAACTATTAGTGTACTTTGTTTTGAATATGATTATGGACTACTATTATAGTTCGGTTAAATAAAAGGTTATCAGAATGAATATATTATTAATGGCAAACAATTTTAAAGGATAAACATATCTACTAATGGGAGAAAAAAAATTCAATATACATATGTTTTTAATTTTTGTACATTTGTTAACTATGTGCTATAAAATTTCCATTTTATTTGTAGCTAATATTTCCGTTCTAAATATCTACCTAGCCTTAGCAAATATCATGTATTCCGAATTTGAAGATGTTTTAGTCTACATTTTAGAGAAAAGAACCCAAACCTACTGGTTAATACATTACAGATAATTTAAAATTGAAGCTCAAAAGTCGTGCATCAGATCTGAATCAGTAACCCAGACGTAATTGGTAATTGTACGTATCACAATTGGCATTATGCCTGAGTATTTATTCCCCTTGTAGATCTTTACATCAATTTAAAGATGTTCAAACTATTTGTATTAACTATTACCGTAGTGGTGGACCGCTAGCAAACTTAATTAGATATGAAGCAGGAATTTATATTTCTATGCATAACCGGCATTTGGGATACCACTTATAAAGCTAAGTAAATATTCCCAAATGGCTTAGGCTATTAATTCCATAACTTAAAAACGTAACAAAATAATTCTAAGTTTTCTATCTTTTTGATCTTACCAATCAGCGACATCAATGGACAGGTACTCTGCAATGCTGTGCAAATAACGTTGATAACTTTCTAAAATTGGGTAATCATATCCCTTTATTTGTATGTTTAGACTTTCATATTGCGGATATTTTGGTTTAAGAAACTTTAGTAAGAAGAACCAAATATTATTCAACAATTTATACTTTGAAATTTTCTTTTTACCTCCAAGTAGTCCGGTTCATATATACTAGCTGGAATACGCGATGTTGTACTAATGTTGTTTGCAAAGTTGACATTGTGTCGAGTTGCAGTTCTGAGTAATGTATTCAACTGCAATATTTAATAAAAATATACCTATATAAATACACCAATTTTAATACAAATACCTACCCTTCGCAAAAACATTTTGATCTGTTAAAACCTATTTTGAGGTTATCGAGCTTGTCAGCTGGTATGAACAAAAATGGAAGTGGTTGGAAAGTAGTTAGGGTGTCCCTGCACGCTGGAAAAAAACTTTATCTAACCTTTGAAGAATACATTTTAAAAAGGAACGAACTTAAAGGATTTGATACAATCGTGATTTGAGACAATTACTAAACATTACAACAATTCCTAATCAAATGTTATATAACGCCTTCATCATATCTTACTATTAAAACTTTTAAAAAGTTTGTGATTAAAAAAATTTTAGTCACATATCAAGGTGTGAAAACATCCAGTCTGATATTAATACAGAACCATCAGACGCCTTAGAACTTCAGTGATTTCGAAAACTACCGCTTAAATTTCGTGTTTGCATGTGTATGTATATATATATATATATATATATATATATATATATATATATATTGATAAGAATATAAAAATGTTATTAGAGGAAAATCATTTTGTGCTTAAATCTATTGCCAACTTTTATATAATTATCAATAATTGTTTCAACTATACCAATATCTGATGTTCTTGTATATATATATATATATATATATATATATATATATATATATATATATATATATATATATATATATATATTTATATATATATATATATATATATATATATATATGAAATTTCGATTGATAACGAATATCGTAATTTTCCCCCAAAAACATAAGGAATATATGCAAGTTTCTCTAGGAGTCCTGGCTACTCTGGAGTTTTATCTGTGAATTTGTTTACTCTGTCATTAATGACAGTAAAATAATTCTAATTGCCATCTGAGCCTAAAATAAAATGTACATATGTACGTGCAGAAAAAAATAAGTTTTAACGAAGAAATACTAAAATTTCCATGTATTGCCCAAGTTCGTTGTTAATTAAAGTGTAATAATCATATAGCAAATACTAAAAAGGTAGAAACAATACAAGTGCTATACAATGGCACTCTTTTTAAAAGAAAATATTAAAAATATTTTGTATTGCGTGGCGTTGCTAGTAACATGGGGTAGACTCCAAATGGTTGTAGGAATATCCGACCCCGGTATAACAGATTTTATATTAACACCGGTAGGAATGGAATGTTTTTTTTTTATTTTTGACAGTTTTTTAATCAGATATCCATTTTAGAATTTAATTACCGAACGAGAAATGAGACCATTGTTGGAAAATACCAAAATATATGTGAAAAGTAAATTTATTGCAGATTTTTTGATAAGGGATGTTAAGTAAATATCGATTTAACTTTCGTGTTACTCTATTTATAGTTGAATGTCATACTCTTGACAAAAATGGTTTTGATATACAAATTTCTTGGTCGTTGGTGGAGAGACAATGTTGGTTTGATGCTCTGGATGTAAGTCAGGGAAAATGGCATGAATTCTGTTTAGTAATTTCCTTAACAATTTTGTAGATTCAAAAAGCATATATTGAATATGATAATCAGCAAAAGGCGTTGAACAAGTCTTCTCAATTGGATATAAAGGGACAGCTTATAACTAAATGTCCCAGTGATATCATCGTTTTGGAAGTGTATAACAATGCTGACACGTCAAATAGCTATTCAAAATCATCAACGATTTCTAGTCTACCTAGCAGGCCGAGTAATGTGTCTTTAGTTGCCAAGTCACCAGTTGATAATTTAAAAAATGCTAAGCATCCACTTTCTGTAAGTACCTGTTCGATTGTTTATTTTGGAATTTATTTTTCTCTATAATTAGAAATTAAATTTGTTGAATGGTTATATGAAAATTCGAATTAAAAAGTAAAAGCTTATATTTAATACTTATCGCGTATTTTTTCTATATTTATTTTAATGTGTTATGATATGCATTTTATCAAAAGTTTATATAATCTTTAATTTAAATATATGTACATGTCATCAGTCGAAATGCAAAAAATCTTGTTTAGACTACAAGCTAAATTCAATATATTCTTTATCACTTTTTTATTTGATGTGAAAATATTCGTTTGTTATTTTAGCCAACAAATAAATTATTTTACGAAGTCCAATATGATGGTATTTACGAAATATCAATTACTATTGAAGCAAAATCGGAACAAGTAGAATACTCCGCTCCAGTTCATATCGAAACGTTGGGTCCTTATGGTTACATATCGGCGACTGATTTCCCATTTTTACCGGTAAATTACACGGCATTTAAATACAGCAGACAATAAGTTAATTTTGCATATAATTTTCAGTTTTACGGTATCATGTGCATTGTTTACGTTATTTTTGGTATTATTTGGTTAGTGGTGTCGTTTATGCAATGGCGCGATTTATTGCGTATACAGTTTTGGATTGGCGGAGTGATACTGCTGGGAATGTTGGAAAAAGCATTTTTTTACGCTGAGTATCATTCAGTGAATACGAATGGTCTTTCGGTGCCTGGTGCAGAGCTAACTGCTGAATTCGTTTCGTGTGCCAAGAGAACTTTGGCTCGCATGTTAGTGATTATTATGAGCTTAGGTTTTGGTATTGTAAAGTGAGTATAAAAAAAATAAAATTAAAGAAATATATTTTTACAATACTTCTTGTTTGATATTTTAGACCTCGTTTGGGTCCCTTGCTTCATCGTGTAGTTGGTGTCGGAGCATTATATTTCCTTTTGGCTTGCGTTGAAAGTTATTTGCGTGTTATGCGTAATAAACCAGATGTACAGAACGAACTGTTAGTGGCTAGTATACCACTAGCAGTTTTAGATACAGGCATTTGTTGGTGGATATTTACATCACTTGTTCAAACGACTAGAACTTTACGCTTGAGAAGGTTTGCTTTAGAATACTTTTTAGATATTTTAAAATAATAATATAAAATATTGGGATTGTTTACAGAAATATGGTGAAGCTATCTCTGTATAGACATTTTACCAATACTTTAATATTTTCTGTTATTGCTTCAGTAATATTTATGCTGTATGCTTTGCGGTTACGAAAAGCTGAAAACTGTACACCAGTGAGTTAATGATTAAAGAAATGTGTGCAATGTGTTTATGTTTACTAAATTTTGGTTGTATTTATTTCACAGGGCTGGCGTAATATTTGGATTGACACAGCATTTTGGCATATTTTGTTTTCGGTTTTACTCTTGGTTATTATGATTTTGTGGCGTCCTACAAATAACAATCAACGTTATGCGTTTACTCCTCTACTGGATAACCCAGAAGACGAAGATGATGATGGTAAGATAAATATTTGTAACATTTAAACTTTAAGGCTAATTTTAAACTAAAAAAATTTTAAAATTACGGTTATGATATATGTTAATTTTTTAAATTCCGGACGATTTTATGGAAACTGAGTTTTCCAGTAGCTCCTTTTGTTTGTTTCACCAAGTTTCTCAATAACTCACCTACTAACAAAAAATAAATAATAATAATAATGTGTAAAATAAAGCAGAAAAGGCATAGTATAAATTGCGTGTAAAGAAATTCATACGAGCATAAGTGCTATTATATACAACGCCTTTCCAGTCTGCCTTGCTTTGAAAATTTCCTTGCTAGTCTTTGTTTAATACATATAATACATCTAAAACTATGTAAAAGGTGAATAGAAATATGGCTTTTGCTTTACTTCGCACCTCTTACAACAAACCATAAACAGGCAAACAGTAACGGAAGGTGCAGAGCAAATTATTTGTTTAAACAATTTTAGATTTGCTAATTTTTTAAACGCGTTTTTATTGCTTATTAGCAGAAATATTTGTGTGTAATAGTCAATTCCTGCATGTGTTAGATAAATAAATAAACAGGTTGTATAATGAAATAGGCGAAAGTTTTTAAAAATATGTATTTACTTAAATTCCATAGATTAAATTTATTTAACTATTGTTTTTTGTTTGTTATGTGGTCAAGTATGTCCATATGCCTGCATTTCATTGGTTCTTACACCAAATCATCAGTAGACTTTAACCTAATTTCAAAATAATAAAACCTCTCAGCTTATACATAAACTACCAAAAATGAATGCAGGCATATAGACTTACTTGATCACATAACAAAGAAAAAGCACTAATTTAATTGAGACAATATGTCGAATAAACGATTTTAAAAACGTTTATTTAACTATTATATTTTTCATTAACAGAGGAAGATCAATTTGTTGCCGATGTATATGGTGTAAAAATGCGTGGCAACAGCAACGGAGCCAGAACACCACCTTCGAATCAAAAGACCACAACTAACGAAGAAGATGATTTGCGGTGGGTAGAGGAAAATATTCCCGAATCAATGGCTGATGTTACATTACCGGCATTAGATTCTGACGAAGAAATCATTAACACTAAATTTGAAGTTTCTAAAATGCAGTAGAATTAAGAAATAAATCATCCCATTGTAGTATAAACAATGACATCGACTGTATGACTTATGTAGATTTTTTTTAGTTTTGGCTATATATTTACAAATATTTTTTTCGATATAAAAAATTTAACTGAAGATAAACAATTATGAATATAAGTTAAACTAACAGACAACCAAAAGTATTCTATTTTAATTTGCGTATGTTCTTTCTCATTAGCGCTTTCTTAATATTTAGTTTTAATAACTTTTCGCGTATAATGCGTAAATTGCTGGTCAATCTGATGAAAACAATAATTATTATTATAATATTTAAACACATTTACTTTTTTTAATTGTTCCTAAAACCAAGCAACAAATATCAAAAAAAATCAATGTAAAATATTGTAAAACATATTCTCAGCACTTATTCACCGAATTTTTTTTAAATCAAAACAATATGTATTTTTCTTCATTCGTATTCAAAAATATTATTTAGTTTCTTAATTATGTAGATAAAATATTAACCAAGGAAATATAATGCTTTTTCTTATTAATAACGATCATTAATTAATAAACTATGTAAATATATTTCAATTGATAATGATAAGCCCATATAAGATTAATAAATCTCTTCTTATATATATATGTATGTGTAAAAAACAAAAAAAATCCTTTTATCAAGTGTAGATGTAGATATAATTAGTTTTCGGCTGGTTTGTGAAGCAAAAAAGGATGAATTCAAAAAATAAATTTTAATTTTATATTATATATTACTCAAAAAAAATGTTTTTTAATTTGAGAATTTTATTTAATTTATGAAATTTATGTATGAAATAAATCCAACAGTAATAGACCCAAGGATTCCTTAAGCCTGTTCGGCACATCTGTTCTCAATAATCAAATTTTGCCGAAGTTCTTTATTTTGGATTCGATTGAAAGTAATTAAAAATCTTTTTTAGTTACAATTCTTTTTTAAAGGATCGTCTATTTAATATAAAATAATAAATAAAATGAACTGAAACATTTTAAATTACGCTTCATGATATTACCAGGGGCCAAATTATCGCATTCGATATCGATCGAAATTTTCATACAATTTATATACAAATGTCGATCGATAGCGAATGCCGTAATTTGCCCCACCAGAATATAAAGAAGTATATCACATATTCGACTATGATGAACGATTTTGATTTGACCATAATTTTTGTCTGTACGTATGCATGTTTGTATGTATGTAATTTACATAGCGTGCAGAATATGCTGCTATTAACAACTATAATTTTCCAGCCATCAACACATTAAATATTGATTTAAATAAATAAATTAGTGTTACTTTTGGTGATGAATAATAAAGTGCTAAAATATGAATATTCAAGGTAAATTACGTTCATATTATAAAGAATTTCAAGAGTGGTTCAAAAAGGAACATTTATATTATAGGTAAGATCTTTAAAACCTGTACATTTTTAACAAATCGTTTAGAATATTCCATATACCATACACCACTTTTTTATAAATTCCTAAAATATAATTTAGAGCGTTTTGGGGTTTTATCATTATCCTTTCGATTTGGAATATAATATCGATCTTTTTGTTGACTTTGACACGATTCTCTTCGGACACTATAAGTATTGGTGTTGAGACCACATACCTTCGATGGAATAATACATTTCCAGCAGTCAGCTTTTGTTTGACAAAAAATCGTTCCAGCAGTTCCGTTATGGAATTTATACAACGGGAAAATATATCGTACAAAGTATCACTGACGAATTATGTTAAAAATCTTCATGATTATATGTTTACGAATCCGAACAATATTCATTTTAAGGAAGATTATTGTGATGGCTTGAATTCTACTTGTGGCGTTGACATTTTGAGAGTACGAAGAGAGGTAATTAAATATTTATAAGAAATTCTTCTGGTTTCTTGACCTCTTTTTAATTGTTATTATATTCTAATATTTTTATTATTATGCTCAGATATTTTTAAATTAAAATAAAGAGACCTTCTGAGCTTAAAAATATCAGAATATAATAATTATAAGAAAATACGTTCGGTTTTGTTACGAGCTTATGGTTGCACTTTTCATGTTTTTTATATATGTATATAATCTAAATAATTAAGTATATAAAAGTGAAAAATGACTACGACTCTTGTAATAAAGCCAAGAAGTTATTCTCTGTTGATTGCAGAATACGTTTTAAGTATTATAGATATTTTAAGATGAGTAGGAGTACATGTAAAACTTACATGTAAATTAATTTGATATTCCTTTTAGCTATTGCCGAATTCTTGTGAGGAGATTATGGCAAACGTTTCCTTCTGCGGAGTATCGTATGAGAATTGTTCAGATATTTTTAAATTTCACGAATTGGAAATGGGTTATTGTTATTTGGCGAATAATATAATGGACTAGTAAGTATGCACATGAAGTTTTTAAATTGTAAACAGAACAGGAAAAATAATTAATTGTAATAAAATATATATATAAATGAAATTTATTTGTTGGTGGTTAAGCAATGTCTATATGCATTTCATTGGTGCTTTACCAAATCGTCAGTAGACTTTAACCACAGTTTTGAAAAGTTAAAAACCTCTTATCTTATGCATATACTTCCGAAAACCATCTGAGAATTCACAACTTGTAAATTACAAACTATTTTCAAAAATAACAACAGAACAAGAACATAGGCTTACAACTCATACAAAACTAAACCAACAAATAAAGTATGTTCAATACGAATCTATTTTATTTTTCTACACCTTTATACAATCAGAAATCCATTGGATAACAAGAAAAGTATTTATAAGGCAAAATGAAAAATAAAATCTAAATCAAAATGTTATGAAGTTTTTTTATTTAACACATTGTTGTCACAATACTAATATATAAATGAAATTTATTTGTTGGTGGTTAAGCAATGTCTATATGCATTTCATTGGTGCTTTACCAAATCGTCAGTAGACTTTAACCACAGTTTTGAAAAGTTAAAAACCTCTTATCTTATGCATATACTTCCGAAAACCATCTGAGAATTCACAACTTGTAAATTACAAACTATTTTCAAAAATAACAACAGAACAAGAACATAGGCTTACAACTCATACAAAACTAAACCAACAAATAAAGTATGTTCGATACGAATCTATTTTATTTTTCTACACCTTTATACAATCAGAAATCCATTGGATAACAAGAAAAGTATTTATAAGGCAAAATGAAAAATAAAATCTAAATCAAAATGTTATGAAGTTTTTTTATTTAACACATTGTTGTCACAATACTAATATATAAATGAAATTTATTTGTTGGTGGTTAATAAATAAATTTCATTTATATATTAGTATTGTGACAACAATGTGTTAAATAAAAAAACTTCATAACATTTTGATTTAGATTTTATTTTTCATTTTGCCTTATAAATACTTTTCTTGTTATCCAATGGATTTCTGATTGTATAAAGGTGTAGAAAAATAAAATAGATTCGTATCGAACATACTTTATTTGTTGGTTTAGTTTTGTATGAGTTGTAAGCCTATGTTCTTGTTCTGTTGTTATTTTTGAAAATAGTTTGTAATTTACAAGTTGTGAATTCTCAGATGGTTTTCGGAAGTATATGCATAAGATAAGAGGTTTTTAACTTTTCAAAACTGTGGTTAAAGTCTACTGACGATTTGGTAAAGCACCAATGAAATGCATATAGACATTGCTTAACCACCAACAAATAAATTTCATTTATATATTAGTATTGTGACAACAATGTGTTAAATAAAAAAACTTCATAACATTTTGATTTAGATTTTATTTTTCATTTTGCCTTATAAATACTTTTCTTGTTATCCAATGGATTTCTGATTGTATAAAGGTGTAGAAAAATAAAATAGATTCGTATCGAACATACTTTATTTGTTGGTTTAGTTTTGTATGAGTTGTAAGCCTATGTTCTTGTTCTGTTGTTATTTTTGAAAATAGTTTGTAATTTACAAGTTGTGAATTCTCAGATGGTTTTCGGAAGTATATGCATAAGATAAGAGGTTTTTAACTTTTCAAAACTGTGGTTAAAGTCTACTGACGATTTGGTAAAGCACCAATGAAATGCATATAGACATTGCTTAACCACCAACAAATAAATTTCATTTATATATTAGTATTGTGACAACAATGTGTTAAATAAAAAAACTTCATAATAAAATATATATATTTTTGAAATTCGAAAAACACAACACTCAAAATATAAACACACCGAAAAATATTAATAGAGTGCCAGTTAAAATATTGTTGACATTGTACTAAATATTGATTTATTTTTATTGACCTTATCAGTTTATTGTAATATTTATCAAGCTTGTGGTCGTTTTTTATAATATATTATAAAAATTATAAGAAACAATATATTATAAAAAACGACCACAAGCTTGATAAATATTACAATAATATTGTACTAAATATTCTAAATTACATTTATGCAAAATAATTAGATTCAACAGTAATCATGCATGCCCCACAATTCGGGAAATTAAATCATTGCACTGCTGTGTCCGGATAAATTCGAATATTTGACCAATAATTGAAATAGAAAAGTCTAAAAATCATCGTTTTAAAATCTTCTATTCGATATGTTGTCTCAATTAAATTTAGTGCTTTTTGTTTGTTACTTGACCACATATCATACAGTTTTATTTTATTTTTTCTTCAAACTTATAAGTCATTTTAGTCAATAATATTAATTTGTGGCTTAGTACTTTAAGCTGTCCAATGGTTCAATATATTGTTGCATTTTTTTAGTGAGACATTTAAAAACTTGCCGCTGAAATATGATATGTCGAGTATCGACAAAAGCCTAAAATTATATTTAAAAGGTGGATTTTTATGGAAATATGAAGTAAATATATATACAATATAAAATTTAAATGTTTTCTATACTCATTCTTAATTACTTATCTATGTATTTTTGTAAAAGATGTATGTACATAGTCCAGAGGATTTGCCTTACTTTAATTCAATGACGTATGATGCCTTTTCGGATTCGACATTGTACAGATTTGACATTAATGAATATGAAAATAATGTGGATGTAAAAGATGAACCCATTGCAAAGAGATCATGTAAATTTCCCCATGAAAGGGATCCTGGAATGCCGTGGCACTATAGGTACACATATAGATATTTAATACAATATATGTATAGTATAAGTAATAACAGAATTCGAAATCGAATAATTGATTTGCTATGATGCACCGTATCAAAATACTGCAAATTTTTATAGTTCCACAACTAAAAGTAACGTGCTTATCAATGATCATGATTTCTATTAAAAATTTGCCTTTTTAAAATTTTTTTACAGTTTTTCTACTTGTATGTCATACATAAGGATACAATTTGAGTTGGCTCAATGTAATTGCACACACTTTACCTCACCCAACGTATGTAAGTTTTAATAGCTTTATTACACAAGGCATCCTAGCCTTAAGAAAAATACAGACTTTGTTAAATTCATAAGAGAATTACGCTGAAAATTATATAGAAAATCTGAAATATTTGTCTAATATTTATTTAAGACCAAATAATTAAGAAATATTTTTTTAACAGATGAGTCGCAGTACTGTACAACGAAAGGTTTAAGATGTATTGCAGAAGGTAAGACTATCGCTACCTGAATTGGAAATGTATTTTTGTAATAATATAGGAGAGTATATATGTAATTTATATGTATATTTTATATCGAATCAAATGTTAAGCTCAAACATCCGGAAAAACGAAGGAGTATGTTATTAAAAATAATGCATGTTATCCTTCATGTTGGGAGCAGCAGGTCTCATTAGTTGGGTAAGTCAAAAGAGTGAGTTAGTTTATACTTATTTCTATATTAAAGCGCAATTATGAGGTTGCAATGTAATATTTTCATTGATTACCTTTTTCGTGAATATGTTTTTAGGTTTGCCATTCGCTCAATTCACAAAAAAAATAATATATATATATGTATGTATATATATATATATATATATATATATATATATATATATATATATAACAACTGCGAAATTCCAAAGTTCCTGTACCACTTAAATTTCGTAGAATAAAACGAATTCATTCCTGCTCCATGATGTCAGAAGAATTCCCTCTTTCGTACAATTACATTTAAAACAAATCTAAAATTATTTGCACAAATTACATTTTATATTTCCTATAGGTATACATGTATTTTGTTTGAATAAATATCTATTCACTTCTTATGGTAACTATTCCAAGAGTGAAATTAATGGCTTAAGCATATTATAATTGTTTTTCTTTGCTTCTACAAATATTTAGTTATCAATTTATCTCAGTCACTTTCAATCACTTACAGTTCTAATGAAGTCAGTGGCGTCGAAGCTGACAATATGATTTACGTGGATATAAGAATGGCAAATTTACCAAGTGTTCGATTCAATCGTGTTGTCACCCAGACTTATTTGGACTTAGTGGGTATAATTTACTGAAAAGATTTTGCTTAAGAACATCATTTTATTTAGATCAACTATTTATTTCAGTTTCTGTTGGAGGAGTTATTGGATTATTTGTCGGTGCTTCGGCTTTAAATATATTTGAAATATTCTACATAATATTGCGCAGAAATTGATATGAGTAAATTATTAACTGTTGGAATTATCGTTTGAATTTGAAAACACATTGCTTGAAATGTGTTTTTAAAGAATTTTATTGTGAACAGGAAGATCACACGAATTATCAGAAATATAAAAATATTCAGAAATACAAAAACAATTATTTATGTAATCTAGAGTGCTTATTACTTGAAGTTTATGTACTTACTATTTACACTATCCATCAGTTTTATTGAAACAATTTAGAGCACGCCTTATGTTTCTGTAATAGTTTAAATTCCTTCCGCAATCAATAATAAACAATTTTCATCAATAACTTCTAAGTATTGGTTATTTTGATTTTTTCTTGTAGTTTTCAAGTGCTTTGACTTTTATTTAAATATTACGTCTATACTATGTTTTAATAACTAGGCCTAAATATTTTTTTGTTGTTCATGTAATTGATTGATTTCCTAAACAAATAAAATATAAAAATTTATTTTTATAACATGGTAATTAATGCCCAGTCACGTTGAATATTTTAATACTTTCAACATTTATATACTTTGTTTTATTTAACACCCGTTCGTCTGTCATTCCCACCAAATGTCAACATCTAACTCGCTGTCTGGCTGCTCTTGAAGCCACTTTTATTTCAGTTAGAGTCTGGTTTAACGTTGCGCCTCAAAATAGCTGCTGCTAAATCTTGCTTCATGGCAACTTGTTGTCGTTGGTCAGCCAAAGGTTGAGTACTACGCAAACCATTGACGATATCTTTTGTTTTACCAAAATAGATTTCATTCAAAGTGTTACGTATTTTATTTTCCATTTCTTCAACCATTCGTCCAATATTGGCAATATGAGGCGATGATTCACTTACATTGGCATCTTGTTCAGTTTGACGGGTTAGCGAACCGCCCAAATTCATTGTGCCAGAACCTTGTTTATTAGTTTGCAGCCATAACATAGCGGTGGATGTTAGTTTATAGTGCGCTGTACGACCGGTGGGTTTTTCTTGGACTTCAACAACATGTATTGAGTCCCAACAGCCACGAATTTTTTTACTGCCATCTCCAGCTTTCTTAATAAGTATCACAGCAGCAAACCCATGATCCAAGTCCCATAGGTAAACTGAGGAAACACCACCTTCGTAATACATTTCGCGGTATTGATCGAACGCATAGTTTGCTTCGATTTCCAGTTTGCGTAACCGTTCCGACGGCATTTGCCCATCTTCCAGCGGTGGATAATATGTATTCGACCACGGAGATCTATATGAATCACCATCCCGATTATAGTCGCACAGCAAATAATCCTTTCCATGTTCCTTATCTTTGGCAATTTTTAAAGGCTGATCCACAGAAGAAAGCAAATCTTCACATAAATCAGGTGCCAAGTCAATAAGATCACTTAAATTCTTTTCAATTTGTTGGGGTGGCAATCGGCGCATTAAATCCAGAGCACAATCCATTTGTAAATCAGACTAAAAGTATAAACATAAAGAAACACTAAATAAATAAATACAAGATAAACATTAACATTTTTTTTCGAATATGTGATTGACTCATCATTTATTTTGATAAGCTCTTAAATACCGGTTGTTCTTCCCCTCATAACCCAAAAAGCATAATATTCCTTATTATTCATAAAATTTTGCATCAATAATTTTTTATTAATGCATGTTCTTATAATATTTTAATCTTGTATTATTCCATTTAAAAATTGTCTTATTACTCACCATTTTAAGATTGATTCCTCTTACTTTGCTTTTAATAACTTTTTTGTTTAAATATTACACAGTGGTATATTCGGAAAAAATGCAAGTTTTTATTTTATAGTTAAGAGCTATTTTATTTACAGCACAAAATATTTTGTGATTAAAAATCCAAATTATTTTCCTGAATTTGGGGTCAGGAAAATTGCTGATGAATAGGGAATGGCTTTTTGTAGTTTTTATATCTCCTCTGTTTTGACAATTCGTAGTATATAATACAGGTATTGATAATCTAGCGACTTTTCCGCCGAAAAAATATATGACTTTAGTTTCAAACAGAGTGTTTCGATATTATATGTTATTTAAAAATACATATATAATATATATGAAGTTTACAGTTTATTTAAACGTGATGTTGGATTTCTTTGCCAATTTTTCTTGTATCATGTTTGTTCAATTCTCTTTTAAAACTGTCTGTTGACTTACATGCAGGTAACTTGTGTGCATTTGATTTTCAATATGGAATATGACACCATGATGAGCATGATATGTATAATAGATTTGAATTGAAGTAACTTTTCGGCACAAGCTAGTACGTATCTGCAATATGCTCATCCTCAGACTCGATTCAGAAACAAATTTATTTTTACAGAAGCAGATAAAGAAGTAATCAATAGCCTATGTTGTGCAGGTTGTCAGCTTAGTTGAATACTAGTAGGTCCCATTACTTTACCTGAAAACGTCACAAACACCAAATAGCTTTGCTTAGAAGCGAACCAACGACGTTCGTACTAGCAGGAATCAAGTAATCAATAACACAATTATCAAGTATCTCGAAGCAAGTTCTGCTATGACAACGGCAAGACGGGTACTTTTTTGCATATTTTCAAGTATTGCTGTCCATTATTATTGGGTACTAGGATGTAATACATACAATCAAGCAATGCCATACAGCCAGCTAATAACGATTACGTTATGTGCCTTCGAATTACGGCAAATGTAAAATAACTTTGTGTAGCCAAGTCTACAAACGGGATATTTTTCTAGCATTCAGCTTTCATATATAAATTATATATTCACTAATTTACAGCTGAGGTTAGAGACGTGTTTTTCACTTCATTTGTTGGAGTGCAATAAAAAAATTTCACTTCCTAAATTTCATTTTCAATTTATTTTTTTATGATTATATACCACGTATTTATAATGAATAATGTTTAAAGTTGTAGATTAACAAAAGAGCCTTGAAATTCTATAAAAATTATGGTATGGAAGTGAAATAGTTTCAAGTAAAATGTATTTGAAATGTGTGAAAAAATGTTGATCAAATAAGACAAAATGACGGGAGTGTGTTGAAGTGATGAAAAGTATGGAAAAAGAGAAAGACTAAAATGAATGAATTTAAAGAAGAAAATAACAGTAAATGGAGTCGTAAAAGATCTAGTGTTGATTGGCTTCATTGTGGTTTTCTTGTGGTGATATGTTTTTTGTGGCAAATATTGGAAAACCTAAGACCTAAACAGCGGTTTCAATTAATTGTAGTAATTAATCATACCAATGTCAATTTATTTCGCTTATTTTCCGATTAGACTGAATACTACTATTCGTGATTCATATCTAGACCATATATATATGTTGGAACAAATGTATAAAATTGCGTGTGTATGCGTAAGTCTGCTTTTACACACATCAGTTTTTCTTGAAGCAAGTCTGAGTTTATGGGAGAGAGAGGAAAGAAGCAAGAAGAGGGGTACATACTTGATTGTACCGGAAAGTTACTTCAATTCTCTTTTGTTATTTTATTCTCATTAATGGCGTCATATTAAGAAATTGAACACAGACTGTCTGTGTGTAAACAAACGGGCAGTTTTAAAAGAGAACTGTAGAGAACTGCTTCAAGAAAAACTGATGTGTGTAAAAGCAGACTAATGAAATAAAATACATAAAAGAAAAATAATCTTATGTGATAAAATTGCCTGTTGTTAAATTGTTTATATCATCACCTGATCAAGAATTTTAAAACAATGCATTAATAAAAAGCTGGAGTACAACATATCATCTATAGCGACAACAAAATTACTTTCCCGAAGTTTGCTATGCAACCTTTTTAAATTGTGTTAAAAGTCATCCTGCTGAACTTTCTGATGTTTTATTGTTGCTTTTCATTTGTCGCTTTCTTAACTGGTTTTTATTATAGCAATTAGAAAAGAAACTAAACAAGTTATTCATAAGAAAGATATTGGTTACGGTAATTTCTTATTAGAATTCTTTTTTGGCAAGACTGCTAAGTTTTGATGACTCTTTTTCGCGATTCGCGTAAGTGGCTGCTAGTAATATTTAGCTTTCTTCGTTGGTCAGTACTCTTTAAAACCTATTTTCACACGCTTAATAAGGTTTTTGAGATAAAAGTGAGTATAATTACGTATTTATCTTAATTTTTCAGTTTACTTATTATGTTTTCTTCTTTATCTCAGACTAATTTCTCAATTTTTGCTCTATGCAGAATATTTATGCATTACCATTAATTTTTCATTCCAGTTCACATGCTTTCATTTTAGCTGTTGCAGTTTTAATTAAAGTTCACTAGTCTAAAGCAGTTTTTTCAGTTATTATTATTTTGATTTACTAATTAGCGAAACAGCAAAGGGAGTCTAATTACAATTGTCTCGTTGTATATTCAACTGTTAAATAAAATGTAAATGCATGTTATACATATACACGCATACCTACAAATTTATGCGAGTGTACATCAAGGCATACAAGTTTACTTAAGCCTTTGAGAGCCAGCATATTAAAATTAAAAATGTAACTTGAGTATTTTCAAAATTAACGATGCTTTTTTATATAAATAGGGTTGGGTGTCCCATAAAACTATTAGTTATTTTTATTCAGCACTCAATAACATCAAGTCATGTATATTGTTTATAATGTCAAAACGCAAGGTAAGATCATCACTGAACGATACCGAGGACAATAGCTGTACTGTTGTGGTTAAGAAAGGATTGCGATCGATGTGCAAAAATGACCTGGTTTACATTAAAATTCAACAAGACGTTACAGAAATGTCGGCATTAATTGTCGAAGCGTCTATATACATTCATCATTCACTAATGAAAAGATGGAGAACAGGCAATTTTGAACCTGTAAAATTTCTACATTACTACTATCCACTGATGATCAAGAAGAAAATGCAGTACTGTCTCGATCCTGAATATGAAAATTTACGAAATGCCTGCAAGACCCCCTTACGGTTATATGACAGTGCATATCGTTCCAATTTGTTTGTGGATTCATCTAATCAATATGAGACGGTATTTCACAACAATATATGGATGCATGGCTATACAAGACTGAGGCGATTCTTCAAATCAGAACCTGACAAATCAAAAGTATATCGAACGCTATCATACCTTTTTCAAGCTAAAAGCTCACATTCACCAGATGAGGAACTCTTGAATAAACTACGTACAGTCTTGCAGTGGACTGGCGAAAAACTCGATAAACTACAAAGTAAAAAGCTATTTTGGAATTCGTTGTATCTGTTTTATAATTTGCAGCGCTACAACGAACGCAATAATCTATGTAATTTTGCTCTAATTCCAATATTTAAACACTGCATCACATCAGATATGACACGTTCGCTTTCCGATACCTCTTGTCGAGTTTGAAACTGTCCTCAGCGATCCAAAAACCTTTGATCGCGCCATTGAAGGGCGAAAATATTTAAAATTTCCTGAAACAAAAATAAAGAAATTCAATTACTCACTTTAAACGGATGGGGTGTCTATATCGTTTTCAATGAAAACAACCTGCAATGTGTATTAGTAGCAGTACGGCGAAACGGAAACTAAATCAAAAAAATGAAACAGACTGCCAAGGGGATTTGCTAAAAATTCGCAATACACATTATGATGACCGAATTGGTTTGGATCCGGGACTGCGTCTCATATATGGTGGCGTTAAAAGTAATAAACCAATAAAGTTAAAAAATTCAACATATCAGGCGATGAATGGCCATCATTCGCGCAAACGACAACTAGCAAAGTATACACAATCATGTAATGAGATATCTCAGGAATCACCATTTCTTGAAGATACTTCATCATATACTAAATATCGATTGGAGGCATTGTTGAATAAGCAAAATGTATTTGGTCAGCGTAAGGTGGCACATCTCAAACTGAAGAAATTTATTTGTGTAGAAAAGACTTCACAAAGTTGCAGCACAAATAGTTGCTGATACTAAGAGGGCAACGTTGATTTGTATTGGATCGACAGAAATTGCTGGAGATTCTCCGATACGCGACTACATACGAACACCGAACAAGAAGACGTTCTGTTTGTCAATGAATTTCGAACTACAAAGCTGTGTGTAAATTGCCATCAACCGAATATCACATCAAAATCACCACGCAGGTATAAGTTTTGCCCAAACTGCCATACTTGTTGGAATCGAGACGTGAATGCTGGCATCAATATACTATACCTTGGAGAATGTATTATACATCAGAAAGAAAAACATTTAAATTTTGTAGAATCTAAGTATCATTATTTCTTGTATTACGAAAAATATGTATACTTGTCTGTTTTTAATAGCACAATTGTGTATTGTGGGTCTGAAAGGGTTAAAGCAGGTCATGAGAAAAGTTAGGACCGACATGAGATCAACTTCAATTGCTGGATAAAGTGAAATTTAGATCGTACTGAAATTTATGTGCAATAAAATGAATGTGAAGAAGCTTGCTGCACCGAGTATAGTTAGGCGATACCATGGCTTTTGTAAAAAGTGATATACATATTAAATATTTTTATTTGACATATCGTCATAATTCTATTTAAAATGAAATTTTTTGCTGATATTTAAGCAATGTCTATATGCATTTCATTGCTTAACCATCATTTAAACTTTATTTAAATATTTTTTAAAATATTAAAAAATTTAAAATAAAGTAAATAACATAAAGCGTTTCATTTAAAATATCCGAAATATTAAGTCATCCGATACTGTAGGAGCTCAACACGAATAAGTACAACAACATGGTTCCATAGTTTGCCCTGAATTTGTTAATACTGAGCCATTCGATGTACCTGCTGACATAGCTGGCAATGATGCTTTAACTCAGGCTTCAGTCATTTATTGAATTCAGCACTGAGAAATGCTTATATTTTGATGTTTCTTTGCTCTGTGAAATAAATAGCTGTTTCTAAGCTTATTGGTTATTAGGTAGTAATAAAATGCATTCTGTGGCGTTATTTCGTTAAAAAACTACATAATTTTATATAGATTTCTTTTGAAGAAATGTGTGGCTAGGTCGAACGCAAAATAATTTAGGTTATTGTTTTATACTATTATTGTATTTGATTCCCGAAATTATTTAATATTTTTGATTGTTTTATTTCAGTAGTAAATGCAATACACACTCGTGAAAGTCGTCGAAAATCAGCAAAATTGAAGATCTTTACCAAATACAATATATTCGCACCTACATTTACTTTATTCTGCGTACTAACTTAAATATTGCAATACAAATATTTCTTATGCATATGGTTGATTATGAAAGAAGTAAAAAAATATATACACGTATATATGTATATAAATAAAAATTAACAATTAGTTTGTGCAGTGATGCTTCAAAAACTTTTCATTTTATGCAGTGGTGCTGCCTTAAATAGCAAGATTTTCATTAATTATGCAAGTATGTGATATGTACATACATATAAATATGTAATTCAGTCTATTTGCAAATTGCCTCTTTAAAAAGGTGTGATGGATTCCGACGATCTGAAAATATAAAATATTGTAAAAACATTCATTGGAAAAAAATATTTTGCTGGGGACAAATTACGGTATTCGATATCGATCAAAATTTGTATTTAAATTGTATTACAATTTGGGTCGATATCGAATGGCGTAATTTGCCTCCTGGACAGGTTTTCGTTTTTTTAATGAATGTTTTTAAAATATTTTATATTTTCAGTATGTATTTATTAAGCATTTCTATTCACTAGTTTGGGCTGAAGTGGCTCCAGTTCCTAGATTTTGGCTTCCAAATGAGTTTAATCAAATTTTTAGTCCAAATGTCAAGTGCTTAACGAGCTCTGTTAACTGCAGAATAGGTGTATTACAACTTTCGGTTTGCGTCTTCGCTAATATAAATTTAAATTTATCTTCACACACATTTACAATTAATATACATTTTATTTTGCGTTTTCCCTTATTGAATACCTTTGTTTACCAAGGAAAAACTAATTGTATACATGTAGGAAATTAAAAAAAATTTCATATCTAATAAAATTTGCTTTTTAGGGTATCGAGAAATTTCATTTGTGTAATCGGTTGAAGTCCATTTTGTGTACGAACCACAGAAATGCAGGCATATGGGCGTAATTAAACCAAAGCAAACTAAGAGTATATTTTATAAATTACAATTAAATTTTGAATATATATATATATATATATATATATATATATATATATATATATATATATATATATATATATATATATATATATTAAACGTTATAGAAGATAGTGATACAAATCTCTTAAATGTTAGATTAAATAATTAAAACAAAGAAAATATTCAAAAGTGTGTGTTATTCTTTGTTATTATGTGTTATTCTTATTTTTACATGTTACTACAAACTATATGATTAAAAATAAATGATTACAATATATGTAATATGTATATGACTACAATTATGTAATTTCGTTTCAGGCTTTTTTATTCGAGAGGATTGTTAATACAACTTAAATGATGTGATGGCTAAAATGGCTTCAGGAGATCTTTCTTTAACCAGCACTAGTAGTCAAGAAGGTAATTTTCATATCCATATATTTGCTTTTATTGTGTTCTTGTCTCTATGGAAGGCAGTTATAAAAACAACTAGGTAAAATATTAAAATACTTTGTAGTGACGCGCATTCACTGCACTACATTTGGAACTCTGAAGTAATTTGTTGTCGCACTAAAATTAAATTCATTAATTGTTTGAATAAATTGTTTTTGGGATAAACGATAAATTAGTTCCAGGAGTTTTTGGTTATTGCTCATATATCGGTTATATTGACTGGATAAAAATTATTTATATTGTTTGTAGATATAAAGTACTTGTCTATAACTTTTAAAAAAGGCAAACTAATTGGTTTTTGTATTACGATGCAAGCAAAATAAACATATAATAATTCTATTGCAGAAGAAAGTCCTGAATATGCTGATTATGATCGTACGCTAAGGCCACCTTCGAACTCGAGTGGTAGTACAACAGCAGGCAATATGAATAATAACAACAATAATGGAAACAGCAGTAGTGGTGGATCTGGTAATCCAAAAATTTATGATACTATTAAAATTCAATATGATTCGGCACTGATGGAATTGAAAACGCTAAGGCATCAGCATGCTGATTCAGTAAGAAGGTGTGATAATTTAGAAAATCAATTGGCATTTTATCAAGAACAGTATAATGCAGCAATGAATCAAATCAAAAGTTCCGAACGCAACAAACTAACAGATGTAGCCGCTGAGAATGTGCGGCTGAAGCAACAAAACTCCATATTGGAGAGAAAACTTATGCGTTTGGAGAATGAAGCTACGAATCCACAAACAGAGAGAAACGCCAATTCGTATTATTGTGATTATGGTGATGGTGGCAGAGGAGGTCCGGGAGGGAATGGGACGGCGGTTGGCAATTGCGATGGCACATGTCCGAAGAATGAACAGCTCAAAGAGGAGCTAATTTTAAGTACGGAGAGAAATAGTGATTTAATGAAGGAAAAGGAAAAGTATAAAAAGAACTATAATGCTGCGTTAATGGATTTTGAAAAAGAAAGAAAATTTTTTTGCGATGCTCGTGATCAATTCAATATGCAACGGGAGCAATTTCAGTTGCAGCGGGAAATTATGGAAAAAGAAAATCAAAAGTTGAAAAGTTTATTAGCGGCAGAATCCAATAAAATGTTAATGATAACAATGCAGAAGGGACGCATCGAAGAGGAATTGAATCAATTGCTATCGGAAAAAGATAATGTTTTGCAGGAGCATCAAAAAATGTCTGACGATTTAGCTGCAGCCAATAAAGAACTGGAACAGTATAAGAAAGATGAAATAATGTATAAAAATGAATTGAAATCTCTACAACAGACTATAGCGGATTTGAAAAAGAGGGATCTACTGAAATCTCGAGAGAGCACCTGGTCCAAGGAATTCTCGGATAGTAAAGATGATTTTAAAGAAATCGAAAAATTACGTAAGAGTTTAGAAAAGGCTCACGCTGAAGTGGACCGCGCCGCCCAAGATACCGAAGAAGCCAAAAGAGTTAGAGATTGGGCTATATCGCAAAGGGAAAAAATAGTACAGGAAAGAGATTCGGTGAAAACTTTATGTGATAATTTACGCAAAGAACGAGATAAAGCCATTTCAGATTTGCTTTCGGCCATTAGAGATAGTGAGAAAATTAAAAAGCAAAAGGATGAAGCCCAAAGGAAAATAGATGTTCTCAAAGAGCAATTGGAACAAAACCAAAACAACGATTCATCTTCGCGTCGTAGTTTCCGTATAAGCACTTACGAATCTGAAGACATAATGGAAATAGAATTGACCAATTATCATGCTGATTGCGATATTGGGATCATCATAGATGATAGTCAACAACGGCAATTGGTATGTGGTGTAACAAATGTTTCGCCAGCTTTTGGCAAGCTAAAAATAAATGATGTCATAGTTAAAGTCAATAATTTGGACTGCCAGGGTGTGAGTAAACGCATGTTAATTGATGAAATCCGTTCATCGGCACCACGTTGTAATCTATTAGTGTCTCGCACTCGCCACAGTAAGAGACATTTCTACACAGTGCATCTGAATTTGCAACAAAATCCAAATCACGGCTTACACCTGGACACTGGAGTGTTCATATCTAAAATTGAGCCCAATTCTTTGGCAGCATTTGAACCTGAGCTTGAGCCTGGCGATAGGATATTGTCAATCAATAATAAACTTATGGAAGGTATACAATCTGTAGAAGATGTTTTGTCTATTTTAAATGATGATCGTAATGAAGCCATAACAATATTTGCATTAAAAAATGTTCAGGAATCGTCTACTTCAGAATCGCAGAGAAGAATGACTACTTCAGCAGCACAAACGGACTCAATTGATTCAATGCACCGCGTAACTGGCACAAAACATCCCTCAAAAATAGCCGAAATGTTGAGTAAATTTAAGGAAAAGATACACATTTCCAAACCTGGTTCCGATGGTGATCATTTTGCCCAAGAACATGATGCCCTAGCTGCCTTAGATTCAGTATTAAGTGAGAATTCTTCGGAAAAGAGTAAAGAAAATCTCTTCAAACGAAACAAAAGTAAGAAGAAGGAAAAAGAAGCAGCTGCAAAAAGTATGGGCACATGGCCAAGAACCAACATTTTACAAGCATCCCAAGAGAATCCTACTGGCACTATAGTGCAGAGGGAGAAGAAACGTGCACCATTGTCGTTATTTACAGCAGGTCCCATTAATGTAGATAAGGATGATGAGCGCGTAGATTCAGACGAAGCTCCTCCCCCTCCCCTGCCACCCGTGCATAACAAGCCGCAAGCTCACATACGCAACGGAGTGAGTTCTAATGCCAAGCATAATCCGAACCGAAATTCAAATCCTATTCCTGCTTCTGTATTGTTTCAAAATTCCAATTCTTCATCTGGTAATGGCAACAATAACTATGCAGTTAACAATTATATGAGACATTCAGTATATGCTACGCCTTCCAGTATGGAGTCAGAGCCTTTGGTTATGGAACAGTCCAAACCTCTGCAGAGGCCAAATCCTGTAATGGCAGCTGCTCCCAATATGAGGCTTAAGCAAACTGATAAATACGGTAATCCAAGAATACAGAACCACAACTATCAAAATCGTTATTCCTTGAATATAACACCAACTGAATTGTATAAGACTACGGGTCAACAAGCTCAGCAACAGGTTATTAACAACGGACAACATAATTCACAACAACATCAGCAGCAAGTGCTTATTGGTAGCGATTTAATATCACGAAAGCAACATTTGTTTGAAATGTTTCACAACAATTCATCATCTAACAGCAAATCAGCTCCTCATCCGGCGCTGTTTGTGCCACTACAACCACCCCAGCCCCCGCCACATTCAACGAATTTCATGCGATCAAATTCATCAAACCAACAACAACAAAATTCTTTAGATATGATTTCTTTAAAGTCGCAAAATTCAATCGACTCTATACTCTCCACTAAGAGCCCGCCGATCAGCGAATATGCTGTACTTGCCAATTATCCTAAAAGGGGCATTCCAATGCCACAATCGGCTCCAGGGTCGGCATCAAAAAATGTATCCAAATATCCTAGCGATAGTGAAAGTATTGCCTCGGGCATAACTAGCGGCGGTGGCCTCTTTCACTCGTCCAACAACGGTCCACCCTCAAGACATATGCCCCTCTTTCCTTCCTTTACCCAGTCCAACCATTCAGCTATGAGACCTATACGCCATTCTAGTCCTTTAACTTTGCCCTCACCACCACCTCTGCATCCTGGTGGTTCAACCCCAAATGCCCATCCGCACCATTTGGATTCGTCTATTGGTATACCAACTTCATCGGTGGATAAATTTGATATGGATTATATGAATTCGGCACACAATCAACACCACCAACAAGTCCATCCTCATTACTTAAATGACTACCCGCCTAACATACCCAACCACAATGCCTATCATCCTCTTCCTAGCATTCCCAACTCGGGCCAAGGAGTAATTTATGAGGGTGGTACTTTTCCTCGTAAAAAAGATCATCAGCGCTTGCGCATACCTTCAAACCCAAGTGTAGCTAGTAAAAATAGCGGAGTTAAAAATAGTTCTGGTTCCATCGATCATCATTATGCCTCAGCAAATAATGCTTCATCTCTAATGTCATCGTCCATGGCTCCATATGCAGCTGGAGGCGGTATTATGTCACATCATCATCACACTGCCTTGGCAAATGTAGCCGCCAATGGTGGAAATAGTGGGCGTGGTTCTCCCATGCCACAGGTTCATGTAGAAGTGTTATCGCACGGCGGTAGCAAACGAAATTCGAATGTGCCGTCGGATTTTTTATGCCCTGGAGATCTTAGAAGAGTCACGATTGAAAAGAGCGATAAATCGCTTGGTATTACAATACAATGTAATAACAATGGAGGTGGTATTTTTGTATCAACTGTAGCCGACAAAAGTATTGCCACTCGTGCTGGTCTTCAGGTGGGCGATCAACTCTTAGAAGTATGCGGTTTGAATATGCGTTCGGCTACAAATGATATAGCAGCTAATGTCTTGCGCCAATGTGGTAATTCAATCACCATGTTGGTGCAATATAATCCAGAAAGTGAGTACATACGACTATTATAATAATGTTCAGAAATTTTCATTAATTTATTCACAGAATTTCACTCAACTGAATATGAAGGCACTCACAATTTAGAACCTGAATCTCCGGTCAATCATTCAGGATCACCAACACCACGTAATTCTCCTCGACCACCTATACGTCCAATAATAGCCTCCATGTCACCAATGCCTATGCCAACATCTACGCCATCCAATTTAATAACACAAAGTGCAATAATGCCCCAATCATCTTCAATGATTTCACAAAAATCCATAAAAGATCAAAGTTTTGCCGACAGCTTAGAAAATCAATCCGATATAAGTAGCAGCCAAGATATACCATCGTCAAATGCTACAACCACCACAACAGCTTCGACCACTTCAACATTGCCATATGAGGAGGAACCGCGTTATGTCACTCTGCATATGGATAAATCAAAAAATCCCGGTATTAAACTATTTGGTGGAAATAAGGTGGGTATATTCGTGCACGATGTGCATCCGGGATCTGCTTCGGATCATGCAGGGGTACGCAAAGGCGATCAGATTTTGGAGTATAATGGCGTCGACTTACGTTGCGTTACTGCCGAACAGGCTGCTAATGAGATCTCGAAATTAACTGATACTGTGTCCATGTTGGTGCAAAATAAACTAAAAAGTAAGTTTCTTTTTAATCGAAGTCGTTTATTTCTGTTTCTAATGTAATTCTCTATATAGAATTAAAACAAATCAAAGATAAATCGGGTGACTCATTCTATATACGGGTGGGGTTTGACAGAACCGGCGATTTAAATGAAGGTGATTTGCGTTTTGTAAAAGACGAAGTTCTCTATGTTGATAACACTGTTTTCAATGGAACTTTTGGTTTATGGCGTGCTTGGAAATTGGATGGTAAAGGATATCGTAAGGAATGCGGCATTATACCTTCGCAAATGAAGTGAGTAGCAAGTGAAATGATTAATTGTGAAATGACTTTAATGTCAAATATAACAATTGTTTTTGTTTGTATTTTTCTAGGGTGGAGGAGGAATTAAGAGCCGCAGAAGTAGTTGAGTGTGAAAGTGGCAGTACGACACGTCGGGGGAGTACTTCTACTAGACGTTCTTTTTTTCGTCGTAAAAAACACCAACGCAGCTCATCGAGAGATTCAACAGAAATTGCTAGCTTTAGCAACACACAATTGAGCTATTTTCCAGATTCGGGAATCCTCAATGATGATGGTGGAATCTTAAGTTACCAGCGAGTCGAACGTTTGGATTGTGAGTAATACGTTTTTATATTTTTTTAATTTTAAAATGGAAAGTTTTGTATTGCTAAAACCGATTAATAATCTCATTAGCTCTTTATTTTAGTAATTTTGGTAATTTCCTCATGTTCGAAAATGAAATGCGACAAATTGCGATTTAAGTTGTATTCTTGATATGTTTGAAAAAAAAAATCGTTCAATAGTAATTTCGACTGAGTTTGGTTAATAAGGATATTTATTTACAACAGAAGCCTGTGTAATATAACAAATTTTTTTTGAAGAATATATCTTGCCTAAACATAATCTAAATGAAAATTTTGAACATTGCAAAGTATTATTTTTTTTCGTGAGAGGAATAATCAACTCGACTGGGTAAATTAACAACGATTATTTTTCTAGAGAAAATGTTAATTTCAGTGAACATTTTTAGCGAATTATTTATAATGAAATAAGGAAATAAGTAAAAAGTTAAAAAAATATATGAATAAATAATAGACATATAAGTAAACTAAAATAAATACATTCTAAATTAAAGAAATAAATAATATATTAATACACATGTTGAAAACACTCTCAAACATAAACTCTTTATTATTTCAGCTCCCGTTCGTCGACCTGTTTTAATAATAGGACCACTATCAGAATGTGTTATGGAACGGTTGACTATAGATTTTTCCAATCTCTTCAAATTTTGTGAAGTGACAGCAATGGATTGCTCCCAAGATGCTATGGAAGAGGGACTGCAACAAAATATATTTGTTGATTATCGCAGACGGGGCAACAAGTTTGAATGTACTACTGTAGAAACTATTAATAATGCATGCAAAAATGTAAGAAACAAAGATACGATAAATTTATTTACCATAACTTTATATAATTTAAAAATATCGTTGTTTATATCGTCAGGATCGTCGTCATTGCATACTCGACATATCCATATCAGCCGTTGAACGCTTACAACGTTTACAGATCTATCCAATTGTTTTACTTTTACGTTTTAAATCGGCTAAACAGATAAGAGAGATTCGTGACTTTGGCACTGATAAAATATCTGCAAAGGCAGCTAAGGAAATGTATGAGCGTGCACTTAAATTAGAAAGCGATTATAAACAGTATATATCAGGTAAGTTCGCTAGCATTAAACTTTGACATTTTAACGTTTTAATTCAAATTAAAATATTGCTTACAGCTGTCATACCGGGTGTTAGCATTAAGCATATGTGCACCCAAATTAAAGATGCAGTTGACAAGGAACAGGATAAAATCTTATGGGTGCCTGTTTCAAATATTTGATGAAAACATAATAAGCAACGAATATAAATAAATGAAATATAGTATTTTAATATTTGTCTTCTGTGCGCACATTACACTATACTGTAATTTATTTTCTTTAGTTTTATATATGTAATACATTTATATAGTTATTTTTAATTTATTAATGCTGTGTAACACAAGCTTAAGTATCTATGGTTTGCTTTTTAAGGAAACTCTTGTATTTGTTTAACCTGCTTAGCCTTTCTTTAAGTTTATAAAGAAAAATTTCATGTTTTCAACTAATAGTATTTTTTGTGTCTTAATTTGTATTGTTTTATTTTGTTTCGTTTCTTCTTATTTCTTCTGCAAAGCGCTTAAATTAAAAAGTATTTTCACTTTATTATTTTTAACACAATATGCTTTAATATGTATTTTTTTTGTAAGTTGCAATCTTTTATCTTTTCTTCTTGTATTTATTTGATTTCTCTTATATTAAGCACGTTAACTAATGCTAATCCTCTTATTATTTTATTAGCAATCTTATAATAAACCTATGTAAACTAAGTGCCTTCAAGTGTTTATTTTACTAATTGACAATTTAAAATTGTCAAAATTTTGTAAAATCTTTTGAAATAGACAATAATAATGAAATTTTATATAAATTTATGTATTCATTTCTTTATATATATACATATATATTTATACTATACACAACATATATAATCTGGGTTACAGGGTTCTATATATTAAAAAGCAATTTTTATGATTTACATTTTACACACAAAACTATATATTTGATGTTTTTATATTGAAATAGATTTGACAACAAAATGTAACCTAATATTTATGCAATTACAAACAAACACTACTTTTTTTAAATAAAATTTTATAAACATTTTTAAATAATAGTGATTTTTTTAAGTGTAAATATGTAAGTTGTTCTTTAGAGAAATTTAAGAAACTTTTCAGAGAATTAAACAAATATCGTATATAATTGAGCTGAAATTTTCCATGCTGGTGCTAATTTGGTGACAACACAATATTATGATAAGACTGGAGCCAATACAAAATAATTATACATCAAGTACTTCTACTAAACCGATTCTTTTTAAACTTTTGTCTCTTACTGAGTTCCTGTAATAACATTGTGATAAGAAATATCAGTACCACAACCGCTCAAATTAAATATCAAGTACTTTCAGTAACATTACACTATGATTAGTAAAGTAGTTGTGCCATTGCATCTATATTTAAAAAAATAAATAATAAGAAAATAATTTAACATTTCACGACAAAAAGATTTTTACATGAGACAGTATTCCAAGATCAAAGCAAAAATTTACGGTAACTAATTCTAATCTATATGGCAGAACATAAAAACATTGTTTTTAGAAGCCACAAAACTTCCTTGCCACTTGATCAGTGTTTCATATCTCACAATACTTGGGTGACTCCTTTGTATGTGAATTTAAATATTATTAACACAAATCTGGAAGTTAAATTGAATATAAGGAAATAAAAAAATATTTTGAATTACGTAAAATAGAAAGAACATAAAATTATGTTAAAATAGTTAAACAAATTTAATTAAAAAATTTGAAAATAAAAAGGACTTATTGAGTGCATGCTTGAACTTGATACATATTCTTATGCAATTGACTTTGAAATAACCAATCATATCATGTTTGGAATATTTCGCCTTCAAATTTGGTAATTTGTAATAGATTAAAGACAAAAATTGTCGAACTTGAAGGCGAAAAATGTGAAACAACATAAGGGTAAATATCTTTAGAAGTTTTGAGTAAAAGGTTCTTACCAGCAGTGAAATGGGTATAGAAACTAGATGACACTTTCATTGTCATAAATATTTCGAAAAGGAATGAAGTATCTGGTGTCTACGAAAAATCCAGATTGACGTCTTTATGTTCGAAGCAGATAGGCTCTGAAAAACTTGCACATATCCCTCTTATTAAGCGATCTGCTAATAACTTTCAACATTACTACTGTAACCGATTCCATTCGAGTTCAATACTCTCACATTAGAAATTATAAAAATAAAAGGCAAAGTGAATGCAAAGGCACTTTATTTTATCCATTTAAAGACTTACAGAACAAAATTTCATTATCACTAGCCTTAATATTATAAATGAAATATTTATAAAAAATTATTTACAAAAAATTCTATTAGATAAAAATATTAATCAAAATTTATATCGAAAGTTCATTTAATAATTCAATTATGAATAAACAATTATTATGGCGTGTGAAAATACAAATATTTATAATTACTATAATTATTATAAAAAAACAACTATTCTAAACAATTTAAAACTTTAGCTCCTTTGTGTAGGGTGCTTCTGCACAAAGTTTTAAAATATTTTCAAGGTACAAACGCTCTGTTTTAATGTTCTTTGTTTAAGAAAACATCATGTTCAACTATATTTACAAAAAACATAATGTTTAACAATTAAAAAAATATATAAGTATATATTTAAATATATCTTAAAACTAGGAAATATTTCAAATATATAACAACAAATTTTGCGACTAGTTTACAAAAAAAAACATGAAAAAAATGTTTTAACAAAAACAGTGATAATAAAAATGTAATAAAATTGAACTCAAACAATAGAATTTCACTTAAAACTTAACAGTCATGAAGTTTTGTTTGTGACACCATCCATTATCAGCCTTCGTAGAAATCAAATTCATCTTTTGGGCGATACCATTCTTCGGTAGCGTGTTCATAAATTGCATTTTTAACTTGTTCTTCGGCCACCTCAATGGGATGCCTGTACTCGCTAGTGCCGCTTTCTGAACGCGGTGATCTTGAAGTGGCCCTAAAATCTATAGGTATATTGTAGCACTTGCATATACAGCACGAGGGAAATCGAAACCAATCCGAAAATATGCCACGACATTCATTGTGCGGATCATAGGCCAAAAGACGATGCAGACGGTATTGCTGTTCGCAGCGACATCCTTCACGGCAATACATTTGCTTATGCTCATGCGTACATTTCTCCCAGTGCACGTACTGCTCGAAGGGATAGAGATTCAGCAGAGCCAAGACCTCACCGCGTGTATTGTTGGCCCAAAATGGTGCGACTACTTCTTCCTTAACAGGGCATGCGTTACTTAAATAGAATGAGAAATGGCTGATTAATAAAGATCATATTTTCAGGGTATAAAGTATATTGAAAGATTTATTTTTTTAAAATTTTCCTTCTTTTTAACAATATTAAATCCATTCACAATATAAATAGATTAAACGCAAAGTGCTAGTGGGATGTTGCAAATAAGGACCAGGAATTTTATTTGTTACGATGTAAGGGTAGAATTAACTTACTTTATATGGAAAAATATTGAAGAAAGAATTATTAGAATAAAACTACTCGAACAAAATTGTTCGAATAAATTATTCGAATAACATTATTCGAATAACATTATTCGAATAACATTATTCGAATAACATTATTCGAATAACATTATTCGAATAAAATTATTCGATTAAAATTGTTGTAATAAGTATACATATAACAAAAAATGTTTATAATCATAAAAATTAAAATTGTTAGAATAAAATTCTATGGTCGAATAAAAATTATTCACAAATCTAACTAATTCTTGTTCGAATAATTTTTATTTGATCGAACATTTTAATTTTTTACAATAATTAAATATATATTGTATAATAATTAAAAAAATTTTCCGGCCAGTTTTATGGTTAAATGAAAATTATTCGAGCAAGATCTATTTGAAGAAAATTATCCAGAAATGTAATTAATGCCGAGATGGTAGAAAAATTTATTCCAATAAAAATATTTTGATCAAAGCCTATGAAAAAAAAACTTAGCACAAAAATCAAATCAATAGAATTGAAAAAATACCGGGTACAAATTAGTCGAATTAAATTATTCGAGCAAACTTCGAATAATTTATTCGATTACAAGTATTCTCACATTAAATACTTTTGTTTCAATTTGAATTTCTGTTCTAAAAAGAAACATCCCTTTAATTTTTTCTTAATACTTACACTCCTCTTGTGTTAGCGAGCGGAGCGACTGGTTCTTGTTTCATAGTATCCTGATATAATTGGCTATCCTTTAGTACTGGCTTATTAGAAGCAGTAAGAGATGCAGTAGCACTAGCAGCTGGTCTGCGTATTTTTTCACCCAACAAAAGGTCAGCATTCGATTTAAACGGCTGTACCGATGGTGTTAACGACTGAGCAGCTGTAGGCGAGGTGGTGGGAAGTGCATAACGATTGTTATTTAAAGTGGTATAACGATTATAATTTTTATTGAAATGACTTTTAAAGAGTGACGTTTTAGAGGACGTCAAAGGTGTTGTGGAAGTTGAACTATTTGCTGCGCTAGTTTCGTTGTTAGTATTGGAGTCTAGGTTTGAAGTAGTTATTCTAGTGGCCGTGGCTTGTGTAGGATTCATTTTCAATTTCAATTTAGCCGATATTGTAGAGTCCCCTCTTTGCAGTTGTTGAGAGGGTCTTTGACGTTGAGAGAAGGGAACATAAGGTTTTCTCTGTTTGGCGGGTGCTCTTTCAGCTACAGTTTCTTGCTTTAAAGTGGTTACAGCTTTTGTGGTTGCAGTGGTCAGAGCGGAAGAAATTGCATCTGATTTTTGGGTTGTGGTTGTTGTAGTTGTAAAGAACGGTGACGAAGATGTTGTTAAATTAGTGAAACCCAATTGTGGCGATTTTACAATTTCAATGTTATCACCGAAAATTTCCTGCGGTGCTGCAGTTTCATTGGCCGTTTCATATACGCTGTTAAACTGAATATTGATATCTTCGTCTTTTTTGTCCTCCACTGTTGTGTTGTCTATTTCGTCCAAGGCCGTTGGTGTAGTTAAGTCAGGGTTTTCTTCCACTTCAAGTGATTTTGTTTTGGAACTGTTTTTATTCGAATCAGTAGTCTCTGTCACGTTGCTGTTGTCTGTGGGCAGAGCAGTGATTTTTGTTTCTTCCTGCGAATCAGTAGTCTTTTCTACCGGATTGTTATTTGTTGTATCCTCCAATTTTTCCATCGTGCTCAAAGCTGAATTTCTTGGCGTTAGTGTTGTCGTTGTGGTAGATGTCATCGGTCTAAAATGTGGCTCTCGCAAAACATCATTTGATTTGATATTGTCAAAGTCTTCACGGTTGTGCATGAATTTCGAAGCTCTGTGATTAAAGCCATCTCGCGTATATCTTTCTGAAGCCATTTCTATATCTTCGACATCAATTTCATTGTTAACAATTTCATCGCGTAATATGGATATGTGACGCACATCACCATACATTCGCTTCATTAAGCCCTGATTTTCGTGAACGAATCGCCGCACAGCGTGCCAAGGATAAGCCGCCCCTGGTAGATTACAATAAGCGTGTGTTGTCAGATCACAGGGTATAGCGGCTAACATTTGAGCTCGTCCTCTTCTAGACTGTTTCGTATTTGGGCTACATGATGTTGCCGAATCGAAACCAAACGAGGAGGTTTCTTCGATCGTGTGAGCGAAGAGGAGCAGAAATATTAAGTGGCCCTGGAAGAGAGTGAAAAGAGAGTATTTCATTAAAATATTTAAACTCAAAAATCAGTTAAATTATCAATAAGAAGTAAGAACGTTATATTCGACCGGGTCGAGTCTTAAATACCCTCCAAATGTTTTGTAAATAAAAACTTTATTTTGTAGGGTCACTCGTCACTTCGGGAGGGGCCGTGGGAGCAGACATCTCCCCTTTGCCATAAAACACTACAAAGTCAATTTTTTGGTTTATTAAATGATTTTTTTTTTGTATAGGGTCATTTAGGGGGCGAAGATGATGCAAGGGTAGGGCAGAGGAAGATCAGTACAAAGCATTAAAATTAAATTTTTAAGGAATGTAGGCTTAAGCTATAAAATTATTTAAGTATTTACAATATTTTTTTTCATGTAATATGTTATTTCCACTCCCACTAAAGGGGGCGGGGTCCAAAAATTGATTTTCTGAATGCAAGGTCAACGTTTTGGAACTTCTTTGATATAAAAATTTATCATTTGCTTAACAAAAGGACAAAAAAATTAAAAAATTAAGTTTTTTTTAGAGGTTGGTTTAGTTCTTCTTAGGAGAACTTTCCTTCCTTCTAGTCCGATTTAACCCAATTACGAACTTGACCTGTACTATCCTTCAAACTATATTTATACCAACTTTCAAGGCTCTTTGCGTTTGGAACGAGTCGTTATTTCCACAGACGGATGGACATGCTCAGATCGTCTTAGATTTCATCACTGATCAAGAATATATATATATATATATATATATATATATATATATAATTTATGGGGTCTTGGAGGGATGTTTCACTGCGTTTCACACGGAATGACAAAGTACTTGGGTGCAAGTTGGAAATTGAAAGCAGTGCCAATCTTTCCGGCCGACGGACGACTATTTCATACCATTTTGAGGATTTTCTCAATCGTTTCTGACGAGAACATCTCAGTTTGTTGTTTATCTTACAGCTTGCAATCATTATTGCTTGTAGTCGTGGCTTCCAAATGAAAGTGTGTAATAAATACATTAATTGATAATATGTTTTATGGTATTGTTGTTGTTGTTATAAAAAATATTCATGGCAACAATTTTTAGCTAAATTCAATTTTTTTTCCATCCCATAGTCTTATTTTCAATATAAATTCTCACCTGAATTTCTTTTAATATATTACAAAAACAAACAATTAATCAAACAAAAAAATCCCAATTATATTTTAATTTTTATTTAAGCACTCGTGGGAAACCATGTAAAAACTTTTTAATACGTACAACAGAAATATTTATAATCGGATTATTTTCAAAGCTTGAACGTTTTTCTAATAAAAATATGTGAACTACTACCGGCTTGTCTTACAACAATTTAAAAATATCTACATGTTTGTAAAGTTTTAACGGAAATCCAAAAATTAATTGCTTAATATTAATCAGAAATTGTGCAATTATAACCAAAAAAATATTTTATAATAATTTTAATGGTTTTTACCATTCATTATGTCCATTTGGCTGTCTGACAAATAAAATAAAATTTCATTGCAGGTTTTAAAGTCTGACCATATAGATTTTTATTGATTTTCTTTTGTTTCAATTTAAAACTAAAATAAATTTTTTTAGTGAAATGGAAAGTATTTCCATTTATTAATATCCTCTATTAAGGGCTTATGGGTAATGTTTTGATTCTCTTTTTTTTCATGTTAATTTTGACCAAGTTTTTTTTACGCTCGAATAAAAGTGAAAGAAAGACTGACTGGAAAAAAAGTAATAAATAATTATAATGAAAAATTGGTTTTATGTTTGCCATACAACTTTTACTTTGTCTTGTAGTTTGTTGAATGTATATTTTATATACATTTGTATGTGTATGTGTATATTATTTGATTTTATGCAACATCGTTTTGAAATTTTTCTTAAGATCGTTTTATTTTTTTTTGTCATTGTTTTTTTTATTATTAAAGTGTTTAGTTTTGCTTGATCACACTGTCAACGTTGATTGAATTTATGCGTGTGTTTTTAGTTTAAGTTTCGCTGCAATATTTTTTTTAAATATTGAAATTCAATTTTCTTTGGTTGGCAAAAAAGAAAAGAAAAATACTTTTTACTTTCTTTTCTATATGTATTTGAGTTGATTGAATTTGCATTTCTCTTGATGGTGGCTTGATTTATTACAATCATGGCTTTAGAGGGGCCAGTTTCTTAGTGATGGGAAAAAAACTATTTTTATTATTATATTAAATTCAATTAAGATTTATAGGCAAGTTGTTCGAATATTCGTTTAAATTCAGAAAGGCATGATACATATTCCAAGGCATAAAGGAAAACCAACATCAGTTTTTAATTATTCAACTTACACAACAGAGCAGAACAGCTGTTTTCGAAAGCCGCTACACTTTCATCATCAGTTCTCGTGTGTATTTTGTTTGTCACCACTTATTATTAGGTTTATTACTATTTAGTTTTAGTTCAAAAAATCGCAAAATTGTTTTAAATGGTTGAAGCTACGAATTTCAATGAATTTGATACTGAATGATTTAAATATAAATACTTAAAGTTACTAGTTGGCTTAAAAATTTATAAGTTTGTTTCGAATAAAAAATAAATTTAAAGAACATTTTCTTTTCTAAGTCTTTCGTATTCTTTAGTGTGTTTATTATTAAATGAGTAGTTGGTTTTATAAAATCGATGGATAATTGTATTTCAATAAAATGTTGTATTTCTTAAAAGTTATTTTTTTATAACAAGCAAATACTTTACGAGATTGTACTAGGAATAATAGTCGATTGAAAGAGATGAATAAATGGAAATCAAAATCATCATTTTAATATATACAAAAATCTTTTTTTAAATGATACTGTTGTCTGAACTAAGAGTAGCGCGTAGTATAAAAAGAAAAATGCGAGTACTGATGATGAGAGTGTAGCACCTTCCGAAAATAGCGCTGTTTTGCCCTGCTGTGTAATTGGAACATTAACTTGATGTTTATTTTCCGTTCTTGTTTGGAATATTCATCAGGTCACTTTGAATGCACAAAATTACGAACCTTAAAACAACCTGACCCAAGCAAACAAATTCATGAATTTCACCTCTTCTCGAGAGAAATTTTCCAGTGCAGTACAAAAATATTCTGTATAGTATATAAAAATAGTATATAAAAATTCTCCCTAAGCGAAATAACTTTCCATATAAAAAAAAGACTTCCTAATCGGACAATGGCACTCATAAATAAATTCATTTCGTTTAAATAAAAAAAAAATATTCGCTGATATTATTTTCACCGATTACATAAAATCTTTTTTATAACTTTTTTAAAATTTCTTTATAATTTTCAACTACAAACAAAAAAACGAAATTTCATAATCGACCTAGATTTAAAAAAACAGTCCCACTAAAACTAGTATGTATACACACATGTGAGCATATAACTATGTATGTGTGCATATGCATATGTATATGTGGAATAAACCTCATAAACAATTTTAAAAGACTGCAAAACAGTTGAAGCAGAAAATAAAAAATAAAATAAAATAAAATAAAAAGCCAATGTCTGTGACAACTTAATGCCAATTAAATTAACAAATAAAAAAGGCAGTTAATGGCGATACAACAAATGGACACAAGCTAACAGAGAACTGCAACTTCTAATATAAATAGTGTGTTGAAAATCAAATAAACATGATAATGACGATTTGTGACAAATATGAGATATATACGAAGAAGAAGAAGAAGAAGAAAAAGTCTTTCTATTTCATTTCTCCAATGAGACACAGTAACAGCACGAATTCCCCCCACAAAAAAAAGTCAACATGGGAAGTCAGTCAGTTAAAGATGAAGCAAAACTACTTTCATACGCGTATAAGTTTTAATCGTAGACATACGAGTATCAACATTAACGTTAACACAAACAGCACTTGTATATTAACATTGTAGCAAGTCAAATCTCATTATGATAAATATTTGTCACATATTTTGACGATAGTACTACACATTTATTCGTTCATCACACTCACATGTGATCGTATGTGATTGGTTTAAGAATATTTGGCGATTGCAGTTTTTTTTTATAGGACACTGTTTCTGGGCCTTCACGAAGTAATGGAAAAAGCGGCCCGTGAAGATGAACACACCGGAGAAGGATTAGGGATTGCTTTAGTAGAAGCACTGCTCGACGCAGTTGGCGAGGCTCACTGTAATTGCGAATGCATTCACCGAAAAAAATAAAGAAATAAAAAACATAAAAAAGATAATATAATAATAATAATAATAATAATAATAATAATAATAATAATAATAATAATAACAATAATAATAATAATAATAATAATAATTGTAATAATAATAATGTATGGTTTCCCCCGGGGGTACGATAAGCAGCTTGATAATATTTTTCATGTTGTTGTTCGACAGACCGGTGGAGAGGGTAATATAGCCTTTTTAGATCAAGATCATTTGGCTGGTTAGCCATAAAATTTATGTGTTACTAGCCAATCTCTGAAAGAACAGATTAAAGTTAGGTACTGGGGTTAATTTTAGACTCTTTTGTCCAGTGTTTAGATTTCCCTGAGAGTACAATAGGTAAGTTGGTGATATTCTACCCCCTGGTTGCAGAGGATAAATTTTTTTCAGACATAATTTTTGATGGGAGCCTATAAAACATACGTGTGACCAAACTCGAAAATATAGAGAAACGAGAGCGCATATAAGAAATTTAAAAGGAGCAGTTTCGCCTACAATATTCCAGTAAAAACATGCCTAATATTCCCCACATAATCAAAGTCAATAAAAATTTAACCTCTACGAGCTCTTCGAAGCTCGACCAGCAACCTGACACTGGTGCCACGGAAATATCATGCCTTCTACAGAGTGAAGCGGTGATGTTGGACAGCAGGCACGTGATCACAGTTTAACTTGCAGTAGGGTATTTACAGCAATAAATTTTTTTCTTTTTTTTTTACTATTGACTCGTTATTGAACGAGAATAAATGTGTCGCAACACATTAAAGTTTTCTTTGTTTTCATGCATCATTTATGATGCCATCCATGTAACGAAATTCAAAACTAGGAAAACTTTCTATGAAAAATTACATACAAGCAAATAACAAGTAACTGAGGCAACCCGGCAAACATTTTCCATGGCGGAAGTTTTTGACAAGCGGAGATACCAAATAGGAAATCTTTATTGCAGGATTTAAAAAGAGTATTTTTATATTCCAAATGTCCGGATTATTGTAAATAAATAAAATAAAATATTGCGAAAATATACAAAGGAAAATGGTTTTCCACAAAACTATTGAAATCGTTTTTTTTACTATTAGTTTGATAATTTTTTTTCGAATCTTGTTTTTGGCTTTTTATAGTTATGAATTGAAAATGCTCAGCCTGTCCAACTATAAATGTTTAGGTGCCAGCGACACATGTATTGCCTGATGTATAAATAAGTATTTATTTACTTTTGTTGTTTTCTATTTTATTCTTCTCAATATAATGGAGACAAGTCTGGATACTCAAATTTGGCTGTTCTAAACCTGACAGCATTAAACTAAAATAAAGACTAAACAAGAAACAAAATACTAGACGAAGAGCTAAAAGTTAAGGTAATTTCTATGTATTGAAAAGTGTCTGGTCGAAGCAACTCTATCAGTCAGCCAGTCTGCTAAATCTTTGTGCTGCAGTAGTACAAGAATTAAAAATAAAGTTGATTGCTACATTTATCTGTTTTGGGTAGACTTGTTGCAACCTGTAGCTTTTTACTAGCAAACCATAATTGTTGTTACTGTTGTATTTGTTAAGACGTCTGTCTATTTTAAAATACGTTCTAAGCACTTGATTATATTAGAAATTTCTGTGTAAAAACACTTTAATATGACTTTATTTGGTGTGATATTCAACATTAAATGATTTGAAATGTATGGAGAAGAAAAAGTTAAAGAAAAATATTGGAAGATATCAATTTATTTGAGATATTAAAGCGAATAAAATTGATTTAAATTTGTTCATAAAAAAATATTTGTGGGCTTAATAGTTTATATATAATTTAAATGTGTTAAATCATATCAATTGTAAATATTTGCAGAGAAATGAGTTTCCATTCCATTTCTCCATTTTTCCCGGGAATAAAATCTTCCTGTTCTAAACAGTTGTGGAAGGGAGTATCAAGGAAGAGAGAACTTCTAATATGCGAATTAATTTTTTTGTTTGTTTTGATTTTAAATATAGAACTTGTTTTTGTACAAATTGGAAGGATTATGGGTTTCAGCTAAAGTTTGTTTTCCAAGTCTTCTGTATGTTTTTTGTTTGTTTTGATTTTAAATATAGAACTCGCTTTTGTACAAATTGGAAGGATTATGGGTTTCAGCTGAAGTTTGTTTTCCAAGTCTTCTGTATGTCTCATCGTTTTCTAACTATAAAAATGTAATAATTGTAAATTTTTTGAATACATTTTTATTAAGTGTTCGTCCACACTATACCACTAACTTTTTTATTAATAATAATCCTGCTGATTATTTTTTACCCATGCCTTTTCAATTAACTGAGTAAGTTTCAGACAATATCTTTATATTTTTCAAAGAAATTTCTGAAAAAGGCTCAGTGAAATGCGCATAGAAACTAAACTTTTTAATAATCACTTTGAATTTGTAAAGATATTTGCAAAAAAAAGTATGATCACGTTCAAAATTAAAAAAAAAATTAGGGACTAATTTTGTAAATCCTTTTATGTTACTGAGATGTGGAAAGCAAAAACAAAATTATAAAAAATTAAAAAAAAATTATTTTTATTTTCCACACAATGTTTAAAATTTGTATGAAAACTAAAAGCAAATAGAATAAAATGCCTCAAAATTTTATTTTTGTACAAATATAAATTTCTCTCACCCTAGGTGACTTGTAGAATTAGGGGCATGGCGTACACAACAATTCTTAAATATAATATATAAAATATTTTACTGCATTTTTAGTGGGGCACAAAAAAGAAATGCTTTCTCAGGAACAAACTGTCGTTGTCACTTCCCCTAACATCACAACAATTGATTGACTTTACCAGTATCTTACAATTTTCTAGATCATCGATAATATTGAAGGGTTAATTGTTTCGATAGGAAAGTTATTTACTTGTGCCGTATTGGTTTCAACAAAAAGCTACAGGAATGGGCGGCTTCTAATGGTAATTGCTAGAGTATTAAATCAGTTAATTAATTTATAGCAAATATATAGTTATTAATCAGCTAAGCTACTAATCCCAAATCAATAGATTATTAATGGGTTAAACCAAAACCCCGATAATGAAACGATTCTAATGAAAGCCGTATGATCGAGATTGATCCTTTTTATTTAAGTTATTTATTTATTAAATATTACAAATACAGTTTCATATTATAACATAACTTAATAAACAAAAATCACCTTTAATCATTGTAGTCAAACTGATGGGAGCCCAAGCTGGGAATCGAGCCGACGACCTTTACACTGATAAACTAGCACTCAACACTCTACTTACAGTTTCATAGTGTTTACTGATTTTAATCGAAATTTATATTTTAATTGAAAGCAACTTTTACATTATTTCCATCAAATTTAAACTTGAAATTGAAAGTAACTTTTACCCAAAATAAGAAATTTAATAAACATTTAAAAAAAATTGGAAATAATGTAATGGGGAAGCTACAAGTTCAATTACTATTTAAAAGGTTTAAAATGAAAATTAATTTTTTTTGAAAACCATTTCAAATAAAGCTTTCATTTTCGTCTGGAAACCAATTATTGAACTTAATGCAGTTTAACTGAATTTTAACTGAATTTTAAAAATTTTCTGTTTAAAACATTCAAAAATATTCACCCAAAAGAAGAAATAGCTTATCATGCATATTAATGATAAACAAAATAATATACAAAAAAAAAAAATCAATTAAAAACCAAAGCAACTACAAATTCCACGGAAAAGAAGAAAATGAGTAAAAAACCAACATGATTAAAATTCATTGATATGTAAAAATATTAAATAGCCACAAATTGCATTTAGCGTTATAACACTGAACCATGAAAGGGAAAGACAGACGGACGGATACACAGACATGCAGCAATTTACTTTAAAATTAACATATTTCCCAAGTTTTAAAAAATTTTTTAAAGTGTATGCAACAGAGCTGCAAAATAATGACTAATTTTTATTTCATTTATTTTTATTGTGGGGAAAAATGCGAGAGAGTAAATCGGAACCTTCGAAATTTAGTCTGTGTCTCAAAATTTAGTCCGTGTTCACTACAAATCTGAAGCAGATAGTTCCTTGGCAAGAGGAAGAGAGAAAGAGAGAGACAATGGGAAAGGAATCAATTTCTCAGCTCCATGTGCCCTGGAAATTCGATTTTCTTTATTGTAATCATTTGTATTTTTACAAAATGCACATATAAATATATTAATGAAAAGAAAAAAAAATAGCTTAAGCAATAAGACTTGCATTATGTGAATAGTTTAACGAAATAAATTAGACAGTGCGAATGAGGACTTAAAAAATGTATTTAAATTATTTTTTTATGAATATCTATTTTAATAGTGAACCTTTATTTATGTAAATTGTATTACAGGATGTTAATTTTCCCAACAGGCTATAGGTTCAAATCTGCGAAACTGCAAATTATTTTTTTATTTTAATAAATGAACGTGATTACATTCTATTTATTATTTTTGAGAGTGGAATATTAAGAATATTTTTCATAGTCATTAAACCAGCAGAACGGATCAGTACTGATTTCGAAAAAGCGAAAGAGATACATGGAATATTGGGAATATTAATCGTCAGGGTTGGGGAATTTCGTACTAACCAAAAAAAGGTAATAACTTGAAAATATGAATGTGGGAACTTCTCATATTCAATTTTCGTTAAAAACATTGGTTAAATAGTTGATATTCCTACTAACTAGCACCACTTGAAACAGTGGAAAAATTGAACAAAGAACGCTGATGAGATGGCGTAGCGGCCTCGAAATCAGTACTGATCCGTTCTGCTGGTTTAATGACTATGAAAAATATTCTTAATATTCCACTCTCAAAAATAATAAATAGAATGTAATCACGTTCATTTATTAAAATAAAAAAATAATTTGCAGTTTCGCAGATTTGAACCTATAGCCTGTTGGGAAAATTAACATCCTGTAATACAATTATTTTTTTATCGTATTAGTTGTTTACAGGCGAATAATTCGTTGTCGTTTACTATCTTGCTCTTGTAACAAAATTATGTATTTTCAACAACTTCGAAAAGTTGTTCCATGAAGTTAGCAAGCATTTCACGGCAGATTAACGTTAGTATTTTTCCCTTTGAGGGGAATAAAAATTTTCTGGGACCAAGCAATTCCACTTGTTGTTTATGACATGTTGAAGCTATAATTATTTACTTACTCAAGTGATCTGATTTTAAATCTCAGGCCGAATATAGATTTTTTTTGGTGTATTCGTAATAGATTTATAATTGCATTGAAAATATATTTATAAATATGTAAAAATTTTCAAACCTTCAAAATATTGCTTTCCAATTAAAAAAAATGCCACATAAAATTGTTATGAAAATACAATAACAATGGCAACGCTGGTATGCAATTTAAGCAAAAGGGAAAGACAAAGCAAGAGAAAGAGACAAAATAAATTAAAAATTTCACTTTCTGTAAGTTTTATAATTATGCTTATATTTTTTAATACTAATTTAAATATCTAACAACAACAACAACTACATGTATCTGCAATACAAATATTTGTACACTTAAGGTGTTATTGACACAATAGTCATACCTTAAAAAATACCATCAAATAATTATAGTCTTACACCGAACAGCATATTGGTAATATTATGATTGCCTGCTTGTGGCTAATGGCAGTTGTACACATGTGAGTGCTCGCAGCTAAAAATATTTTTGTTGTGAAATTTCATAAATTCAGGGTGTAATAGATGTTTATAATACTATAGAAAACTTAAAGTGTCAGAAAACTGAAAACTTATAAAATATTAATTTTCTAAGCATTTAAGAGGCCGTATGTCTGTCTGTCTGTGCTTTTAGTGCATATTTATTTATTTGTAAAAAAACACGCTTGTTTCTGAAGTCTTTTGTTTTGTGTGAATGAAATATGAGTATTGGGTATGTTCTTTTATTTTTCCATATCTTTTTTCTCTCGAAATACTACATATCTAAGCAAATTTCCTAGCATTCAATGAATGCTGCCAGTTTAAATTTCTCAGCACCCAACCGAAAAAAGAATATGATATTGTTTGCCGAACGTTGGTTTTTCTCTCGTCATGTGCTATTCATTTCCATGGAATTATTACAAAAATTTTTAATTTTAAATTGAAATGTTTTTATTTTCTAAATTTTTTAAAATTTAAATTGATTATTTGAATTTTTAAAATTTTTCTGTGACTAATGCAGATCATCTTTACCGAAAATGCCTTAGACAAGGTAGAGATATTTTTCAAATTTCTACTCAATTTATTGAATATCAAGAGCAAAACAGAAACTGGCTGAACTTTTTTCTAACTTTGAAACTAATCAAAGCTATCCTACTCAATGTTAATAAAACAGTTCATTATATACATATCTTACCCAACATTTCGTCAATTGTCTTTCGTCTATATAAATTAAAAAAATAATAAAATAAGAAAAAAAGAATAATTCCTGAAAGTTAGTTAACCGCTTTCTTAATAAGTTTTAGGCATTTTTTTTTTTGTAAAAGAAATTGCATTTTTTTATTTTCCAAAATTTCGATATCCTCTGGTTATCTTCTTTAGGGCAATAACTATAATTAAAATTAATTTGAAATATTATTAAATTAATTTAATTATAATTATTGTCCTGAAGAAGATATTCGGAGGATATCGAAAATTTGGAAAATAAAAAATTCAATTTCATTTATAAAAAAAAGTGATCGAAAGCATTTTCATAAAACAGGTAATTACAAATTTAAAGGTCGTAGAATCAGCAATCAAATAATCTTGAAATGTTATATATTAATAAAGTTGTATTTACAATGTTGTAGGTATTAAAATTGTATTAAAAAATTTTTTTGTAACAGAATTGTATAAACATTTTTTTTTATTAATTAATTCATTTAAAATTGACCTCAGTACTTAATAAATATGCTATTGATATTGAAATTATCTTGGAATTTTTTTTTAAATTGAAATGTTGCACGTGACTAATTAATTTTATACAAATCTTTAAATTTTCTGTAGTAGAGTATTTAATTTTAATTGTGTTAAATAACTCTATTTGTAGCGAATGTGTATTATTATTCGATTTATTACAAATTAAATTATTATTCAGGCTCAAGTGCAGATCTGCGAATTTTCAAATTAATATTTTTATTTTCAAAATTTGTTTCAAATTCAAATATATTGTTAAGAGGGAGGGGAATACTTAGAAAATATATGTTTATTTGTTTTATTATCATATATACATTCATGATGAGCTAAATATGACAAAACAAAATGTTTTCAAGAACTTTTTAGGTGTCAGTGAAACGTTCAGTGGAAACTTCCATATTAAAATAGGAAATAAAAATATATTTACTATAAAGCACATATGTTGTTGGAATTTGGAAAATATCATTTTGGTGTGAATTTTCATGCATCAATATGACAGTTAATATGGAGTTTATTTTACATATGGGCAGCTCGGCCAATAATTAGTTTTCTGAAATCATAATTAAATCCACTTTTATTTTCAATAAAACTGAAGCAAATTCTGAAAAACAGGCAGAATTAAAAGTTACTTTGTTGTAAGCAAACTAGTGCTTTTTTTTGTTAGAAGTTGTTATGCAATTTAGAGTAATAGAAAGACATAGATATTTGAATGGTCTATGTAAATTATAGTCAAAGAGTTAGTCACTGGTTATGGGTTGGACGGATGTAAAACAGCTAAAAGTGTGGGAAAATGACCAAACAAAGTTTATTGAAATAACCGAGAAAACAAGTTCAAAAGCAGTAAATTTTTGAAAAAAAACAGGTCTTAATATAAAAAAATCTGTAATATGAAGTAAAACAAAAGACTTAAGACACAAGCACTGGAATTGAATAAATTTTTTTTAAATTCATATATGCAATAAAAAATACTTACAATTAATATTTTTGATATTTTAAAACGTTTATCCATATTTATATATTCCATGGTCTAATTATATTCTTATTTATTGTTGACGAAACGAAAGAATAAAAAAGGCTGACCCAAGCCTTTCAACACAAAAATACACACACACACAAACACACTGTTAAAGTTAGCTATATTACCAGCACTTTGAATTGGTGTTTATGATAATGAATCAAAGTAATATCTCATTTACATACTTGTTTACACACAATATATTAATTACTTAATTAATTTGTTTGTTTGAAAATTAATTATTAAGCTGTCATCGCCGGCTGGATACTGTCTGTTTTGCCCATAAATTTGTTTTTGTATATCTTCTATTTTAATTTTAGGCTTAGTTCCACTTCTTTTATTTATTTTGAAATATATGTACTATATATGCCTACACTTTTCGATATTCGTCTGAGGTGTTTATTAATTTTCACAACACGTACCTTAGCACTCAACTACAAATAAACAGCGTTTCTTATTTCATTTAAATTAAGTTTGCTAAACTTTTTGTTTCAAACTTTCACAAAAATAATTTTTAAATGTTATACATACGAGTATGTCTGCACTATGCATTTAAAATTTTTCAAGTTTATTAAAATTTTCTTGTGAAAAGTTGTGATATAATTTTCTGTAAGTTTTTCTTTCTTCTAGACTTAAGTATTTTTTCTTTTTAATTTGTTGTAATTTTCGTCAGTGGTATTTGTTTTTATTGTTGTATTTTTCTTAGCGCTGCTGTTATTGTTGGTTTCTTAAGGAAAAGTAAAATTCACGTTCACACGCTTTGCACTCACGATTGCAACTGTTTTGTCTGTCAGGTTTTTTGTTACTTGGTAGTCTGTCTACGAATACGACGAGTACCAGGCCATAAACAAACACCCCAAACAACAGACTATATCATCTCGACTGAAACTATTGAACCAACTAACTAACAACCAGTCATTCATCGTTTTATGGTAGCGTAGTTGTAGTAAACTATAGTTAAGCCATTTTTTTTTGTTGTATGCGATTTTTTTTTTAAGTTGTCGTAAGTCTAATGTTTACGAGAAATATAAAAAAAGCCATAGAAAAAAGACTTCCAAGCAAACTTAACGTAGCACAACTTTTTCTCCAAGCTATTAATATTTGCTGTTCTTGTTGTTGTTATTGTAGCTGCTGTTTTCTAGTGTTGTAAGTTGTTATTGAATGACCACCAAACACGTCTTGTTTTGTTGCTGCGTTCAGCTCACTTTGAATTCATAAGAGTGTAAATGAATAACGTTTGTGCTTTTATGTAGTTGGCGCAGATGTTGGGTGTATGTGTATGAGTGTTTGGCCGTGTTGTTTGTATATTATGATGTCTGTTACGTTTTATTTTAGCTTTAGTTTTTGCTCTCTTCATGTGGTGTTAGTAAAGCATTGGATTACAAAATATAAATATAAAGAAAAAGGGGAACGAACCAAGTCTGAAGAAAGTGAAAATCTAAATAAGATTTTCTGAGTAAACATTTGGTTTGTTTGTTGCTGGTAAAGAATTTTTAAATGGTCGAATATCATTGGATCTTACATCAAATCATTAGTGAAGTTTAACCTTATCCCAAAAAATAAGAATATTTCGTATTTTAATCATAAACTAATTGAGAATTGCATAAGCGAACTTATATAACGCTTTGATCTTTCTTTAAACATAAAAAACTATCCAAATTGATATGAATCTATTTTAGTTTTCTAACTTTATACAATTAATAAACAATAAAAGTATTCATTAATACTAAACGAAAAATAAAATCTATATAAGTATTAAAATATTTGATATAATCTATTTGAGATATTGTCTCAGTTAATTTACTAAACAATCAGAGTAAATGTTTAATAAATAAATTGAGACAATGTCTTAAACATTTTCTGAATTTAAAACAAAAATTTCGAAAAATTACCCTATAAATCTTAATTGAATTTAATAAATTACATGCTTTATTTATTTAATTAAGGCTTCAAGGTCAATAGCGTATTGCTGTAATTCTTAATAAGTTAACAATTGCAAATTTAGCAAGAATCACTTTTGATAATATAACAATACGGGTTAAATTTACTTTCCCAATATTTCCCGAATTTTAAAAAAGTAATCTATATTATGAAAAATTTAATTCTAAGAAAAAAATTCAAAATAAAAAATATCCTTATCGACCAATATTTTTGGAAAATTTTTATAGATTTTAGGCCAGCAATGCCGAAAAGTATTCAGAATAAATAAAAAAAATCTGCTAAGAAAATGATTACTAGCAGGAAAACGTTATGGGTCCTATGAAAATATGGGTACCTCGGAAAGGAATAGAAATAAAGATATTATTGATAAAGATAAAAGTAATATTTCTTTCGTAGTAAAACTTTAGAATCCCATAAACAGAAGATGTTGTTGCTCAAATTTCCTTAATTGAATTTGTAGTCATTGTAGAGATTTTATTGATTAATACAGGGTGACCGCTGGAAAGGTATACTACTTTGTTTTGCCGCCATTTTGGTAAACATAAGTCTTGACAGTTCATATTTGGCAGTCGTGAAGTAGACACGTGGCAAATTTATTGTGGAAAAATATTGGATGTCACATTGCATAGAACCAGGACTGCAATGGAATTACTGCGAGTCCTCTTTCCGCAACAAGTTATTTAAAGAAATGGTGATGTTGATTGGCCTCCACGGTCGCCTGATTTGCACAGCTCCGGACTTCTTTTTGTGGGGATGTATGAAAAGCCCATTTAAATGCTTAAAATTTATTTAAGATTACAACTACTACTTTTAGTTGGATTCAGCACATGAATTTTGATAAAAATTATATAAAATAATCATAATAAAAACAATTTTTATTGAATTTATTTGAGAAACAGTTTTTTCTGTATACAACTCTCCCAATAAATTGAAGCTCTTTTGACCGATATAACAGCTAGTTCTTTCTTGCGAATTTCTTCTTTACATTTTAGGTTCTAGCAATTACTCTAATTCAAATATTTATTATTTTTATGTATAATACGATCAATTAATCTCATAGGATTAAATTCAAAAATATTGTAGGATATATTTTAATAATTAAAAAATTTTTTAAATTGGATTACCAAAGACTTGCAACAAGAAAACTTCCCCCTACTGGTCATGTTAATTGAAAGAGAACCAATTTGTTAACTCTTACCTGCTCTCAAGTGTTCAATATATATTTTTTATACTATTATTTTCAGTTTGTTTATTTATTTTTTTTTTCATATTATTTTTCACTATAATATTCTCTTATGACGATTATACCTTCTTTTTCTTTTGCGGTTTTATGTGTATGAGTGTTATACGATTTCCATGTTGTAGTAGTATAAAATGCGTGCTCGAGACTCTTCTGTTAGTAGGTCAGTAGTGATCTTCCTCACTAAACAACAACAACAGCAGCAACAAAAACTATATGAATATATGTATGTATATGCTAAGATATCAGCAACACTAGCAACAGCAATGATAAAAATAATAACAACAAACAACAACACACGTACTTACACATCATCACATCCAGTCGCAGTGCTCAAAGATACTGGCATATTTATTTATTAATATTTGATACTGTAATTTCTTTTCTAGTTAAATTAATAGAAGTTGAGTTGCAGAGACTGAGGAGGTAGGGAGTGAGATGGAGAGACAGAGATGATAACTGAATAACCATCTAAATAGAACAAGAAAAATATTGTCAATGAAAAGAAGATTGTTTAGTGTCTGTAATGAGTTTTTGTTTTATTTATAATTTTTTCAATTACATTGTATACTTTGTAGTTTTATGTTGTACATGATCAGATATTGATCGAAATTTCAGCACAATTTAAATATATGTATTTTTTTTATATAAATAACAGCCAGTAGCTCTTAATAGCTTAGCTATTATTTTCTATATATAAAAATTTATTGTTGGTAATAAATGGTATAGGTAAATAGAATAGAGGATTTCAGAGTGAGAACGACTACAAGGAATTACCTTGGATCTGGAGTAATGGACTTAAATGTTCCTGAATAACAGCAGTTATTCCATATAAAAACAGTTGCTTTTAATATACAAGGATTGTTTTTTAGCGGGAGGTTTTACAGGGGCTGATGAAGAGGCTTACGAGAGGGTCCCTTGTAGGTCCTGCATATACTCGAGTTAATGTAGCGTTTTCCAGGCTAAAATTCTTGCTCTTCTAAAGATCATGGAACTAGTATCGAATATATAACCGCCTACGTTGATACTCAGTCTGACTGAGAATGTCAAGCAAGCAAGCATACAATTGATATCAGGACTATCTAGTTAGCGAAGGTGCTATTGACTGAAATAGCTAAAGCGCTGACTACGAAGCGGTAGATCATGAGTTCGATCTGTGACCTCATTAATACATTCACACCCACCTATTGAATTTTGAAACTCATTCTAGCACCAGTTCGAAGTATATGTTCACTTAAGCACGATCAGATAGTCCTAATCGATGAGAATTTTCTCGTTCTCTACACTGACCAATTACTTAGATGATTTCAGATGGTCACTATTAATATTATTATGTTGAGGGAAATTAAGCCTCCAATAGATTTAGTTGCCGATTGATAAATTTTTTATAAAAACTTCGTCAATGTGGGATTGATTGGCACTCAGTTAACACTTTTAATTTTATTAATCATTTTAGGAGAAAAATCAGCACTATTAAAATTGAAAATTGTAGGCAGTGGAAAAGCTTTACCACTTGTTTTGTACGCATTATGAAAATACTAAATTGCTGAGTAAAGAAAATTATTTGGTGTGCATTTAAAACTTATTTATTTGAACTGTATTTCAAAAATTAAAAGTGTTGAGAAAAATTTTAATGTTATACTACATATAAATAACTTATTATCCACATCGTTTTAAAAAGCAAATGTCGTCACCTAAAATCCTAAAAAACCGTAACTAACAAAAACTACCAAACGGACTATTTAATTTGATACTTGTAAATTCTAATCAATAAAAAATGTGTTTATTAACAACAAATTTTTTATTTATTTATTTTCTGTCACTTATGTCCTTTTTGATGTTAGGCGACGATAGGTATGTATGTATATGTCTGACCTATGTGATTTTACTAATAACTAAAAAATAAGACTTTTCAATTACAAGAAGAAATATCTTCGGTTGCAAATTTAAAAGAATAATTTCCAATAGAAACTAATATTAAAATAAAATAATAATAATAATAAAAAAAAAACAAAAACAAAATCCGTGAGACTTGTATGCTAAAGTAGGTGGCTATGATGAGCTTGACGAGGATAAATTTTTATTTTTTCCAACATTTCTGCAAGTCCCAAGTGCACAACTGCAATTGTGAAAATGAATAGCAGTTTAAACGAGTACTTAAGCTGATGATAAATTGTTTATTTGATTTTGTTGGATTTCTTTATTTGTTTATTTATTTGCTTAAACATATTAAGTGGGTCGTTAGTTTAAACATGACGTTTTCCTTAGATTTTGAGAGATGTTCCTTTTAGTGTTAGAAAACTGTGAGAACAAATATTATAAAATGTTGTCGGCATGTTGTTGTTGTTGTTGAATATTTCGTAATAAATTGCTGTTAAATTTATGGCATAATCGTTAAAAAATAACTGCAAAAAATAAGACGAAGGCAATACCTTTAGCTCACTTGTTTCAATATTTATTTTTCTTTGTTACAAGAAAAAATAAAAAAAAAATTTCAAATCTCACTATTAAGGTATTCGTGTACAGTTTGCCTGGAAACTAGTGTGAGAATATTAAATGTGGGATAAGCGATATAATAGTTATTCGAAGGAGGACTTTCACTGTAATAAATTAAAATTTTTATGAGGCAAAGTATTTATAAGCAATGGACAAATTACCGTGCTAGATAATAAAGGCTTAGAAATATCATAGAGCCGAGGCACAGACTCTTTGACAATGGCATTGATCCAGCACACATATGAAATGATTTTATCAGCTGATCGTAGAATGCTAATAACAAATTTGCACTTCATGTATGATGCAATTCAATAGAAATTTATTATCCAATTTTTTCCAACTAATATTTCAATTGATTTTAATTATCTTTTAAAAGTTTAATATCATCGGATTTTAAATAAAAATGCCTTAATACTAACCAAGATTTTTTTTATTATAAATTTACAAGGTGTCGTGTAATTTTTCTTTTGATATTGTTTGATAGTATTTTTTTTTTCATAAATGAAAAACTTTAGTTGTACTTTCGGATATTGTTTATCTAATCTCGGCATGTTTTCCATTAAATATGTTTTTCATTAATAGAAAAATGTGCCAAGTAGCCACCGTCAGAATTGATGATTATACAGACCCGATTTCTGATATTTTCTATCACTCTGGCCATAACTTCTGGCTATAGAGGTCTGAACTCCTCACAATCAACCATCAATGTTGTAGTGCCCTCATGACTTGAAGACATCCCACAAAAGAAACTTTATAACGGTTAAATCTGGCGATCTGGCCATCGGTAGAATATACCAAAATGCAAGATTAGGCAAACAGGAAATTTTATTACAATTTTATTAGCCGTTTAGAAACTGCAGAATTCTTTTAATCATTCTTTTGGTAACCCGTGCTATGGCTTTAACTAATGCTATCACGCACTAGTGCAGTTAAGAAATATGAGTACGGGGTGGAATCCACGGTCTTCGAGTGCATAGCTAGTGACTTAGCTCTGTCAAACAATTTTTAAAATATTTGTTAATGTTATTTTGAATATATAAATAATAATAGATTTGAGCTGGAGTCCAAATAAAAATACTTGTCTTAATAATAAACTTAATAAGTTCGAAACATGAAATTTATATACATGTTTTTAAATTAATATTTTATTTACTATAACAAATCTTTAATTGATGAAATAAAACGAATTTTCCAATTAAAACTGTTCTTGATTGAAAAATATTTTATTTTAATTGCATATACATACTTTTTTACTACTTTGTGAGCACCTTGATGTCACTTAATGTTTTTCTATAATGAAATAATGATTTTCAATAATAAAAGAAATTCTATGTCAAACGAGATAAACAAAATATTTTCATTTTGCCCTGCTGTGCTTTGATATCTTCCACAGAAATATTTCTACATCTCGGTATAAATTTACGAGTTAAAAAATGTAGCTCTGGATTCAATTGAAATGAATCAATTTTATTATATACGAGTACTTTGAATCATCAATTCACTTTTAAATAGAAAATAAAAATATTTATGTGATGTTTGGATATAGGTTAGGTTAGGTTAGAGGACCGTTGTCCCTGGCGGGACAATCCACTTGGGTCCGTCAATTCGGTCCCTTTGTGATGCCCTTAAGCAGAGGACCTCCTAAGGGATGTCCTCCGCCGTTTCAAACCTGTACCCCTGAGGAAGGATGATACCCCTGAAAGCTCCATGTTTGCCAGGCTGTCTAAGTCTGACAGGAATCGGGAGCCCAGCGCCGCTGCCTTGCTGTGTCAGGACACTGACACAGAAGATGGAGGACAGTTTCTTCCTCCTGTTTCCTGTTTGGATATAAGTCCCCAGCTATTTTAATTCATTTCGATACCATCATTTCTTGTGTTAATAATGATGAAACACTGTAAGTGTACAGTACAAACACTACTGGGCATAACAATATAGTTATTAGCAATATTTTATTTTTCCCACTGCTATTTGTTAAGAAATACTTTAATTGATCTATTTAAAAATAAAAAGTACTGAAATGTTAGGCTAACGCTATAAAAAGAGCATGAAAAAGAAACTTGATGTTTTGTTTGCTCATGCGCAAATGTACCACCAAACGTACTAATTTACCCATGGCCCAACTGTCGGTTCATTGCATTATTGCAATAGCACAACAAACAACAGGCAATGACAAAAAACAAAACAAAAAGGAAAACAATATACAGGGTCCGCCAAATAACTTTTTTTTTTGAAAATGCTATAAAAAAAACTACTGAATTTTTTCTCAAATTTCTTTTTTTATTTGAAAGTGCAATCCTTCCGGCTAATAATGGAAAATAATTTCATTCAAATGGCTGCCTCGACTGGCGTCATACCAAGGTCCTTTCCCAGCGTTGTTCAAGCGTATACACAGCCATATTCGTTCAGCGGAAGGATAAAACTAGTTATCTGTCAAATCAGACATGAGTTAAGTGTTACCATTCATGAAATAAGCACTAGTTAAATAAAACGTTTGATGGCGGACCCTTTAATAAACAAACATCGGCAAACGTAAAACAAAAAAGTATAGAATGGCAGTATGAAATGTAAACAACAAAATATGAAATTATTTTAACTGTCAAAACACAACCCTGGAAAAATCATTTGGATATTTCCAATGGCCTATTTTTTTCTTTCATGAATAATTAAATTATTGTACCATAATTTCCATCCGTAAAATCGAAACTCCAAAATGCTACCAAAATGTTGTTTCGATTTATTTTTGGTCTTTTTGTATATAACTAAAGAGAACCATTTTTAACAACAACTGCCTACATGGTGCGACATTACATATAATTATAATAAAATTTATATATTTATTTTAGTGTTGAGCACTGTAAAAAAGTATTTTTGCTTGCATAAAAATTTGTTTTTTTTGTCAAAGATTTATCACACAATGCATGTGATTTAAAATAAGTTAAAGTACCAAATAAAAAAAAAATATATATATAAAAGAAGCGAAAGAAAATTTCTTCACACACTGACGCCGCCTAAAGGTAAAACTAAAAGCGAAGAAAAAGCCAACGACTAAGAAGAGGTGTTATTTTTCTAAAGAAACAAAGTTGGAAATATGTAAAGTTTTCCTTTATTTAATTTTTTTAGAGACAACAAACGTGTGTGAAAATTTTTTTTCATTGGTATATAGCGACTATTGATTTACTCTCCGCATCAAAAGCAAAAAAAAAAAAAAATGGTTGCTAGCGGACTTGCAAGATAAAAGATTTCAAATAATTCATTAAATTCAATTAAAACTTACAAGCCAGAATTCGTAACGCGTTATATGCAGAAACACAAAAGTAAATATTTTCAGGAATATCAATTTTCAATTGTTCAATTTGCACCGTAGAGAAGAACACCTGTTTTCGAAAGCCGCTACACTTTCATCTTGAGTACTCTTGTGTAGTTTTGCTTATCAGCAATTTATTAAATGGATTGAGTGAATGTGATAACGGTTAACTTCCACAGTCTGTTTGATTGACAAAATTAGGCCAATTGTGTTACCTGAAGGTTATACAAATACTTAGGGAATCGAACCCATAACTTCCGTATTAATAGATTAGCAATAAACAAATTAGTCAGAGACACCTCTTATAAAAGTTTTTAGTTATCAATACTAAACTGGTGTTAGCTTTAATTAAATTCCTGTCTCACAGTTAAATTATCTTCTTCAGGTAAAGGTTTAAAATTAGAAAAAATGTAACTAAAAACATATAGATGTTGCCACAAAGTGCCTTGATTATTAGTGAGCAATTTCTAACTTCACACGGCAAATTTGGTTAGCTAACAAACCGTTTTCCGACTACGAGCCATTTTTATTGTTTTTTTCCAATCCTCATTTTTGAAATACTTAAACAAACATTCGAGGGATGGCCGCACAAACAAGTCACTTGCTTTGTGTAGGGCATTTGCATAAAAAACTTTTTGTTGCATGCAATTTCTTGTATTGAATGCAAATATGAGTAAGATGTGTGGGTATGTGTGTGTGTGTGTAACTGTGCATGTTACTGCATTGGTGCATAATGATTAAGTGGCAAAAGTGCAACTTATAATGAAATTGGAAGTTGTGGGAATGTCCTGACTGCAGTCAACTCAAGATGAAGTTAAACTAAACTGTATTGAGCTCTTAAAAGTGCTGTGTGTGTGACTTTTTTTGGTAAAGTTTTTTTTTTTTTATTTCGCTCTGTAGTCTTGTACATTTCTTTCATATTCATGTGTTTAAATAAAAAAAAACTGGCGGGTGGTCTCTTGTGTTTGTGGTTTGTTGTTGCTGCTGCTGCTTCACTGATTGTGTAGCTGCATTTAGTTGAATGTGAAAATTTTGCCTAAATACTTGTTTTCTCCCACCATCAACTAACAAAAGTTTACACAAACAATTCCTTTGTATGTTCGTATGTGCTTATGTTTCATCATAATGATTTACATCATTATTATTGTAATCATCACGATGCTTGTCGTCATTTGTTATGAGCATCATTGAATGCGCCAGCAACAGCACTACGAGTACGATCATTTCAAACGAAAAACAGTGTTATATCTTGTGTTGTCGTTGCTGTTGTATGTTCATTGACTGTAAATTTTCGTTTCCCCAAACAAGTTTTGTGCAACAATTTTTTTCTTATATTTTTTCTCAAATTTAATGCATGTATTTTTTTATATATGAAGTTAAAAATTATTCTTTTTTTTGGCAAATGATTGCGAAATTCAGGGAAATTACGTTTTTATTTTATTTGATTACAATTTCTTACGGCGCTTATCTTTATGCACAACAAAACAAAATGTAATTGGAAAAATCGGACTATTGCCAGATTTTATAGTTTTTAAAAGGAAATATTGTACCGGTTGGTTAGAGATCAAAAAGCTGACAATTACATGTGTATGTAATATAAGAGCTAAAACTTAAAAAATACCATTTGTAAATTTTTTTGTCCACTCTGCAAGCTGTGTTTTCTAATAGCTGAAACTTAGAAAATAATTAACGGCCATGTGATGGAAATCGCTTATCGCATGAAATAAAGCGTTTTCGATTTGAAGTCACAAAACTGGTGTGCTCAAAATCGTTAAAAAAAAAATTGACGTTTTTCAAGTTGCATGTGATTCGACAATCGTGCGATTCACAGCACATACATGTAAGTCTTTAACCTTTTTTATTTCCTATAGAAGCTGAATTTTTTGAAGTGCCAAAGCCAAAAAAAGAAATATCACGAAAAAGTGCGGCAGCGCCACAGTTTGCTTCAAGATCTGATTCCTTAAGTCTCACTCAGCCAGCAGATGTATTTTGAATTTTCCGTCAGTTACGCCTTTTCAGATTTTAGGTGGCGATAGATATAAGGAACATCTACAAAGGAGCAATTGCATATTAGCGATTTCGGGATATACAAATCATTATATTAAATATTTTTATTTCCTTTTACCTTAAGATATTAAGTCAAATCGGTCTGGCATCATGCTTTAAAAGCCTCTAAATGAATAATTTAGCAGAAGCAAACGTGTTTTTTAAGTCTTTTCTACATTTGCTTGCTTTTTTTTAGTTTTTCTTGTTTGTTTATTAAGAGGCGTATGTGTGAGAGTTTTTTTCTTTCCTAACTCTCAGATCTCATTATAGTTGGGTACTTCTTTTATTTCTTTCTTCTTGGCCGATTGTTGTAGATTTTTGCTGATTGTTTGACTTTTAAGCTTTTTTTTTGCTCCTCTATTTTTTGTTGTTGTGTGGTTATTGTTGGTGCATTTAGTGTTGCTATTTTCTCAAGTCTTTAAATGTCTTTACGTTAACATGATATTTAGGGTAACATAAGTGAAAGTGCAAAAAATATATATACATATATATGTATATAAAATTATGATAAACTTACTGAAAATACAAAAATAAATTACTCTCTCACGAGCAAACCAACATGCTCAGTCATCCTTTTTATTATATGTATATTATCAAATATTAAAACGTTATTAAGTGCTAAGATAAATTGTGCACCAAAGTGGCGGAAGTAAAAAATTTCAAAATTTTAATTTCTGTACTTTTTTTCTGTAGTTGATTATTCTTTTGTTATTTTTGATTTTTTTAATGTAGGTATTATAGATAGTATATTTATATACGTAAATGGTATTCATTTGACCTGGTAACATTTAAGTGTAATTATAAATAATTTAAAATTTATATAAAAAAGAATAATTTTAATTTAAAATATAAATTTAAGGACGTTACTACAATTTCAATTTAGTAAAAAGTTTTACTTTATAAAAAGCATTTGGGCTGGTAATTTTTAAGTCCAATCGAAAGACTTAAGACACGAACTCGATAATTATACATAAGCTAAAATTTATATTAAAAAAATAATTTTAGTTTTAAAATACAAATTAAGGGCTTTTATTACAATTTCAATTTAAAAAATCATTTGCAGTCATGCAGATTCGAACTTAAGCCCGTAGAACTTTATTTAGCCTAATAATATTTTAGCTTAAACAAAAGACTTAAGACACAAACTCGATAATTATACATAAGCTAGAGTTTATATTAAAAAAGTAATTTTAATATGCAAATTAAGGACTGTTATTAAAAGTAGAACTTTATTAAACGCATTTGGCCTGGTAATTATTTAGTTAAAACGAAAGACTTAAGACACAAACTCGATAATTATCATTCGAAATTTATATTAAAAATTTAAATAAGAAAAAAAACATGAGAAAAAAGTTGGCGTAACTTATAATTGACATCAACAGTTTTGCTTCGATAAAAAGTAATAAATTTTAGAAAAAACAAAAAAAAAATTAAGGATAGGCATTTAATTCATAGCAAATTAAATGCATTGCATTGGAATTCCTGACCGTCTGTATTCACATATTAAGAACAGAATAAAAAAAACATGTAATAACTGCAGTAGTATGTACATCAATTATTTTGTTATAGTTATACAAGATTTTATAGTGGTTAAGAAGAAGAAGAAGCATTAGACCACATGTATCCCCATCACTAATACGACATATTTATGAGCGATACACACATACATACTTGGATACATACATATATTTATAAGCATATAAGGTTAAAAAAGCACAATAAGTCTCTGAAGCATAACTATAGTTTCTTCAAACTCATATTGCAGGCTAAATAATTGTCTAAGATTTTCCATTTGCATATTGGCTTCAATATATCAATAGAATTTGAAATAGCAATTAAATGTTTTTTATTACTTCTTCGAATTGCAGGCCATAAAGAAAAACATCTCAATATGTTTTACAGTTTTATTAAAGTTTAATCTTTTTCACTTTAGAGATATGAAATCATTAAATAAACAATTTCTTTTTCATCTTTTTGCTGTCTGTTGACTTCTAATATCGCCCAGAAACTACAATCAATTAAAAATCAACAACTACGACAGCAATATGCTGTCAGATAAGGAATTTATTTCCCTTAAAGTGGCAATTTTTACTCAATTAAATGGGGATTGAAAATTTTATCTGGCACTGTGGGTATTTATTAAGTGCACATTTTGTACTCTGGGGATTTTGGGGATTTTTCTTATTTCGGGCATTTTCGCTTAACATGTTGTTTTTTAGATTATACAATTACGAAAAGTCTTATTTCAATTACAATTTTTATTTATTTTTATCAAATATGGTAATTTTTATTTGTATTTCATAAATTTTTGAAATGGTTAGAATTAATATGAATTTGAACTTAAGTTCAAATCCTCGAATTTTCAAATTAATTTTTATTTCTTAATTAAGAATATGTTTTATATATAATTTTTTTATTCCGTAGATTGGATTTGTACTGATTTCTAGGCCGCAATAGTAATTTTTTGGCAAAGGTATTTTTGTGGAAAAGGCACTTTTTTTAAAAAGTTCTTTTTGGAAAAAGTACTTTAGGAAAAAGGGACTTTTTTGGAAACTTTTTCGTGAAAAGTACTTTTTAGAAACTGTACTTTTAGAGAAAAAGTTATATGGGGAGAAATGGCTTTTTTGGAAAAGTACTTTTTTGGAAAAAATACTTTTTTGGAAAATATACTTCTTTGGAAAAGGTACTTTTTTGGATGAAGTATGTACTTTCTTGAAAAAAATACTTTTTTTTGTGAAAAGTACTTTTTGGATACTGTCCTTTAGGCAAAAAGTTTTTTGGGGAGAAATGGCTTTTTTGAAAAAGGTACTTTTTGTTGGAAGAGGTACTTTTTTTTTGGACAAAAATACTTTTTTGAAAAAAGTTATTTTTGGAAAAAGTTCTTTAGGGAAAAAGGGGTTTTTTTTGGAAAAACTACTTTCTTATGAAAAGTACTTTTTCGAAACTCTGATTTTCGGGAAAAAGTTATTTGGGGAGAAATGGATTTTTTGGAAAAGTACTTTTTGAAAAAAAAAAAAATTTTTTTTGGAAAAAGCTCTTTAGACAAAAAGGACTTTTTTATCTTAGCGAAGAAAGTTTTACTTTGAACAAATCTAACATAAACACGGGACTTTCAGCAAACATGATAATATTGCTGAACTGATACATGTAACTACACATTATTGTTGTTACTATTGAAAGTTGTTGTTGTTGTAATCGTTGCTATTGCTCCATTCAAGGAATAAAGTGTAGTAGACAACGATGATGATGTTGCCATCGTAGGCCAGAACAAAGACAACATGATAAAATTCTATTGACGCGAATATGTCTGAGAGTGAAAAGAGAAAAAAATAAATATATAATAAGTAAATAAAGAAATGTGTTGCTGCAATTGAATTGTCTGCTATGATGTTGTATGAGTTAATGTTGAAATTGAGATTAATTTTATTACTGCAAATAAAATAATGACTGAGTGGGGGACAGACGTTCATAAAAGAAAGATGTTTCCTTACACTTGTTTTTTTGCCAACTTCGAATTGGGCAATCTAAGAAGTCGCTCTAAATCTATGAAAATATAGCACATTATTTGAATATTAATTGCCTGATATTTTCAGTGTGAATACAATAGAATATTCAGAAACTTAAATCGAAAATTAGAGTTTCACTGCTAAGTAAAGCGATTTGAAATAGTTTTCAGATGAAAAGTATTTGTATGCAAACGATTAACTCAATAGCATATTTTTGTTGATTTTTTTAAAAGACTATTTTTTGTTTGTTAATATAGCAAAAAATTATTATTGACTACTGAGTTCATCAATCTAATAATCAGTTAAAAAAATGTCAGTTATTTCTAAGAGGTAAAATTTTGCAGATGTTTAGAGTGAATATATTAACAGAATAGGAATTTGTGATATTTTTCTAGATAAAATAGACAGCCAATATTTATTAGGAAGATGAATATCTAGGAAATAGCTGAGATGTTTTGTGAGCTTTTCAACTTTATTTTTAGGAGAGTAGAATTTTTTTCATGCATTTTAATCTATAGAGTTTTATGTTATTATTATTATTAATATTATTTTTATGTATTAGTAATTTATTTAAGATATTGTTTTAGTTAATTTATTAATATGCGCCATTAAGATGAGCCTAATCTGTATTATTAGTAGTTTTTAACCTAATTTTGAAAATTTTTCATAAAATCTCTTATTTTATGTAAAAGTTTTCAAAGGTATATATTTGAAAACCATTAAGCGTTAAAATATTTCAAAAACTCTAATATTTACACCCTCGTATCATGTCATTTATTGCTCATATATTTTTCAAACCACTTTTAATTGTTAATCACTAGCCGTCTGTCTGGCTGTTGTCGTTGATGTCCAATAACGATTAATGATGATATAAGAAATGCTGTTGAATTTCATGCTGCTGCCATAGTAAATGCTGCTTTTATTATACAGTCGACTCTTGGTAATTTGAAACTGAAGGGACCAGAGAAAAAGTTCAAATAATGGAGTATTAATTTTAACGAGACTTCAAAATATCGAAAGAGAGACAGAAAAAATTCAAATTAACAAGAGTTTTCATAAAAAAGCGAAACCATTTGCACGCACTAAATTCCGCAAAAGCAAAGCAAAGAAATTTAATTTTTAATGTTAGCAACTGTCGACGTAGTGGTGTATACTAAAATCGTGGCACAGAAACTAATGCAAACGATTTAAATTTCTTTCAAAAACAGAAACAAAATCACATTAGGAGTTCAAATTAAAGAGTGTAGAATAACCGAACTTCAAATTATAGAACGTTGGCGAGCAAGATGTCATTTTTGTAGCACATCGCAAAAAACTAAAATAAATGGTTGTTTTATTTATTTTATATTTTGCATAAAACACAGCAATTAAAATAATGCAAATTATAGAGCGTAGAGCCCAAAAATTCAAATTATAGCGAGTCGGCGATCAAAATGCCATTCAATTTCAAGTTATTGAGGGGACCAAATTACATAGATATTTTTCAATTTATTAAGTGTTTTTCAAGGGACTTGGAAAACAGTTCAAATTACCGCGAGATTCAAATTAACGAGTTTCAAATTATCAAGAGTCGACTGTATTTTATTGGTTTGTACGATGCTGCTAACAATTTGAAGTTCTGTTGCGTTGGTGAAAGTCGAACGTTAATTTGTTTCGTTCTGCCATAACGACAAAGAGGATTGTGTTGAAACATATTATTATTGTGGTAGAGATTTATACCCTTAATGTCTAATACTTGTTGAATATTTGATTACTGAGTAGCACTTTAAATGACTCATCATATGTTTTTGTAGGGAATATAGCAGACGTTGAAAGTTTTAGGGAAAAGTTTTTAAAACGATTTGAGTTTTTCAAAAAATATATATGAATGGATTTAGTTTCCAATTGAGGACGTATTTAATACAATAGTATAATAGTTGATATGTGATATTTCTCTATTATTTATTATATTCAGCCCAATTATGAACAACCAGACGGAATTTCTCTCCTCCACCTTTTATTCTAATAAACTGGGGAGTAATTAAATTAGAGAAACAGGAAATCAGAAGTAATTGCTTTGTGTTTTTGACAAATTAATTTGTAATTCTGGTATAGAAGATAACAAGAGGCGGTTAAAAATTGTCTATTATTGAAAAAAAAAAAAGAGTACGTCAGTGTCTTGGCACAATGTCGACAAATACTCACAGAATAAGAGGGATTATTTTATGTACTATTAACAAAAAATATTTTTAGTTTAATATAAATATGAAATTTATTTGTTGGGTGGTCAAGCAATGTGTATATGCATTTAATTGCTGCTTTACCAAATCATCAGTAGACTTTAACCACAGTTTTGAAAAGTTAAAAACCTCTTATCTTATGCACATACTTCCGAAAACCATTTGAGAATTCACAATTTGTAAGTTACAAATTATTTTCAAAAATAACAACAGAATAAGCATAGTAGGCCCTGAAACTCATACAAAACTAAACCAACAAACAAATTATATTCGATATTGAATCTATTTTATTTTTTTATGCTTAGTTTAATACATTGTAGCACAATTTTCTTCTAGTAATTAACTAGCCCATGAAAACAGTTACATCCGTTCCAAGTTTGAATTTTCGTAGGAATATAATTCCTGCGTTTAGGAAAAAGGCTATTTAATTATTTAATATAAGTACATACAAACACATATATGTATGTATATCCAACTCTACAGCAATATGTTTAGAAGTGTTTATACTTTTTTCTTTGCTCAAAATTCATGTTGTATAAAACGTTGGATTTTTTGTCGCTTATTTTGTTGTTTGTTGTTTCCTTGTAATTGCAGTTGTCGAAGTATCGAATCAAGTAGAACGTACTTTTCTTCTTGTTTCTCTTTTAAATGTCTAATAATGATAATGAACTTTTTCTTGTTTTAGTGCCACTATATTTTATGGGTTTGTTTTGATTTTGTTGATCTTGTATATAGTCTAGTATCTCAACATGCGTAGATTCCTGTTTATGTCTTTGTGGACTTGAAGTGCACTTTCATCATAGATTTTCCGCCAATGTTTGTTTTATTTTTTTGTCTACAATATCGTGTTTTTTTATATGTATTTCCATTTATGTACGTACATCTGTCTATTCGTGATCACTATAGACTACATGGCGTCATTACATTTAGCTTTTTATATGAAAAGTTGAATTTATTTGCTTGTTTTTATCTCTTGCTCATGTTTTTCCTCATGTTGTCGTTTTAAGTGTTTTTCTTAAGTTAGTACGAGCATTCAAGGAATTATTAATCACGCTTGGTTGATAAGAATTTTCCAAGTTGTAAGTTGTTTTTATACATACATACTTACATATGTATGTATGTATATGTATGTAAATATGTAAGCCAAGTGTTAATGTGTTTTATCATAAATGATTTATTGTTTGTTATAGGTTGTTTTGTGAGATTGTCCACCAAAAATCTTTACTAATTAATTAGGCCTTCCACTTTAGTTTTTTTATTTTCTATTTGCTTTTATATAATTAGCTGACTCAACCTAATTCCAAAATATGGTTAAGCTTTCTGAGACAAAATATATTAATACAAATTACATTAATTTCTTTGGACTTCTATTTGAAATAGACAATTAGTACACTATAATAGTATTTACCGAGATTCGTTGAACGGCTAGTTGCAAAATAAACAATTTTTCTGTTATAAGAAATAAATATAAAAGTTCGTTGCTTTAGTCTTTCGATTTAAGGTATAGTTGTTGGTTTTATATGTGACACGTAACAATTTTTAACACAACAACTAGTCTATAAAACTTTTAATTGATTTGATACCATCTATAAGATATATATTAAAAAATTTTTGACTCAATATATATTAAATTCTAATATATTTGAGATACTGTGTCAGTAACAGTTAAACAACATGCATTCATGTATGCATTTGTGTATGTATTGTATTATTATCTGTGAAACCGCTGTAGGGCGAAGAAGACAAAGAGTATGTTCGCTATATAAAAACATTCCTGCAACGCAATATTCGCATGTTCTTACCATGTAATAACGCATTTTTTTATTGTCTGCAGCAATTCAAATTTAAAAGTATTTTTTAACTGACAATGACATCAGCAATGTGCGGCGTTAGCGCCATCCTACGGCAAATTCTTGCGCTGTTATTACTGTTGCTACCAGAATGGTCAACTCTGCTGGTAACAGCTGATACCAATTAAATTTTATTTGCCGTGGCAAAAGTTAATAAATTTTTCTGTGTCAATGCAAACGAAAAAATAATTATTTTATAATAAAAATGGATTTAGAGAACGAAAGGATAATAAAACTAATATTTCCTGATGGTATTCCAGGTAAGGAAATAAAACATCACATGAAATATTTAAAAGACATTCAAATTTCATATTAGAAAATTTGCGTGATAATCCGGAGGTATTTAACTATTTGAACAAATTGGGTTCGTACAAAGTGGACCAATTGAAAAAGGAGCAAAGTCGTCTGGCAGACGAAACAAAAAATATTGTAGAACAGACGCAGGACTTGGCCATATCCAATTATAAAACTTTTATTAAAACCGCAGAAAACTCACGTTCAATATACAGTGAATTTCAAAATGCCGAGTCCCAGGTTGAAACATTAACTGATAAGCTGCCGGAATTGATCGAAAAATGTGAAAATTTCCAAACTGAATCGAAAGCAATAAATGAGCAGCGCCGTCTAAACTCCATTACTCTAAAGAAAAATGCCCAATTGTTGGAGATTTTAGAATTGCCACAGTTGATGGAGCGTTGCATACGCGAAGGCAGATATGAAGAAGCTTTGGAGTTGGCTAGTTATGTGCAGAAAATGGGTGAAAATCAGGGAGATATACCAATAATTAAGGTATACATATATGAAATTTATTGTAGGAGCACTTCCTTGTTAATAACTTCTATTTTAGGGTATTGTAAATTCCGTTGAATTGTTGTGGCACACCATGTTGGTGCAACTTATAGCACAATTGCGCACCGATTTACAATTGCCAAAATGTTTACAAATTGTCGGTTATTTGCGCAGAATGCAGGCGTTTAGTACAAATGAACTTAAATTGAAATTTTTGCAAGCAAGAGATGCGTGGTTCACAAATTCGCTGAAAGCAATTCCTAATGACGATGGTAAGTGATAAAATATTTCATTGATCAAGCTATTCTTATGGCTTAATACATTCTTCATCTTCGAATACATAATAAATACATAATAGAGTATTATGGCCCTATAACAGTTATAGGATTGAAAGGAACGCATAAAATCGACATTTCGAAGATTTAGTATTTGAATGACTCTGTTATATCGATTTAAAAACAGTATTAGATACGAGTTTTTTATTTGAGAAAATGTTGCTAAACAGGACCCAGTAAGAGATTTAATAAAATAATATTCCTAAGTACGGCTTTAAGGTCTGACCATGGTATTGAAAACAAAAATTCTATAAAAATTAGACTTGTATACAAACTGTATTGATACTTTTTGAAATCTCGGCTTTATTCATAAGAAATATTTTATGTTTATTAAAAGCTAATTCAACAAAATTTAATGCAAAATTTATTAAAGAAGTACTTGATAAACATAAAATAGTTTTTATGAATAATGCTGTATGAAAATATACTTGCCAAATTACAAAAGGATACTTTTATATTTAAATACGCTACGCATATTTTTGTTGTACACTTTTAGGTATTTAAACGTCCACCATTATTGGTGAAATATGTATATGTGATTTTTAAATATATTTTCGTCTAGATATATTATAAATATTTTTCTTAATTGTTTGGATAAAAGTGTTGAAAAATCGTTTTAAGTCTTTCTAATTCATTGTGTATTTGCGAATACACATGTATGTATATTCACTAGTTAGCAAGAAGAGAAGAACTGCTTTTGTTAGTCTCTTAACCTGTGCTGTGTAACGATGAAAAAAAATCAAAAAACATAAATTGAAGTATACAAGTGTGTAAATATGTACATTTATTTGTATGCACTTCATTGCATATAAATATTTATTTTAATTGTAAATGTGAAGTGGTCCAATTGTGCTCAGCAGGCGATTCTAGTTGTATTAATTTTCCAATGTGAGCCGCCAATCGCTGAATTTCCCTACCAAGTACATGAACCTTAACCACAAGAAAATTGTAATCTTTATATAATGCATGTTAATGTTTTAAGAAATTCCTGCTGTTCAAAATATTTAAAAATGTTACGCCTAACTGCTATAAAAAATCAAACTTGTACTACAAAATAGTTTGAGACAAAAATTGTAAGGGCTTGGAATAATTAGCGGAGAAAGAAGACCCTATTGAGCTTGATAACAAAGAAAAAATACAATAAAAATTAACTATTAAAGAGCTGGAAGTATCAAATTTTTTATTTGTACGGGAACTCAATGTGTGTGTAAAGTTTCATAAGGATGTATTGAATAGAACTAGCTGAAAGAGTACGTTTAATTTAAGTAGGCATAACCCTGTCCAATTTTTTTACTCCTAATGTTATATTGACAGGTGAACTTAAATTTCAAAGTACATACTTGATTTTTATTGCTTGTGTGTATGGGCGTGGCACTGCCTATTTTGTAAATTTTTTCACAATAGTGCTTAATCTGTGAATCCAAATAATCATGTAATCACAAAGGGAATGAAATAACGAAACCAAATTGGGAAGCGATAGCTCTTCCAAACTAATTCGATCGTATAACTGAAAGTGGTTGAATAATGGATTGAAACTTTTGACTCAAACATAAGTAGAAGCCAACAATACTATTTTAATTAAATATTATATCTAATTATAAAAATGAAGGTGTTTTGAGTAAAAATATAAGGCTTACATTTTAAAAGAAGTTAAAGTTGTGCCTTCAGGTATGAGAACCTTTTTGTCATGAATCCAAAATAGATACAAAATATGCGGAATCATAAAGGTCATAACCATTCTTACTGGAATATGTGACATGTGGGCGTAAATTTATTAAAGGTTAATATATGCGTTTGCTACAGAATGAAGCTAAAATAATAGGTCAGCATATAATTATAAAATTATATTAAACGGAATCTTCAGAATTTGAAGCTAAGAAAGATGCAGGAATATCAAGAATATGAATAAGTAAAATACATTAACACATCACATTGGCAAAACATTCATGATACAAAAAAGTAATAAATAAAAAATAAAGGATAAATGGGCGTTTTAAAGGATGATATACCAAATGAACATTTTCTAAACGGTTTATTTTAGCCCAGCAGCATCTTACCAAGACAATAGAAGCAACACGCGTAAATTTATTCAATATTATCAACCAGTATAAGGCCATATTTCCTGACGAGGATGAACAAGTTCCTGAAACCTTAACTAATACAGCGACAGGACAAAGACCGTTACAAGGTGTCACAAGTGATTGTTCTCGCCTATTTCAAACTTGGTTAAACGATAAAGTAAATATTGTGCTTATAATTACTCCACTATAACAAAATAAAATCTCCTTTTAATATCTTCTTTTAGATAAGCGACTTTTTAAAAACCTTAGAATTGGATTTGCAGCGCGGCGTTGTACTTTTCGATACAGTTCTGGGACAATGTATGTATTTCGGGCTATCTTTTAGTCGTGTTGGTGCCGATTTCAGAGCACTTATGGTGCCAATTTTTGTTAAAGTTATAAAAGAGAAATTTCTGTCAGCGATTGCAATTGTCAATCAAAATTTCGAAAAGGAATTGGAAACTTATACTCTTATAAACAAAGTAACCGTTCATCATGGAAATACTGCAACTGTGAGTGAGGAAAACGATTCGGAATCCTATTCACCACCTGAAACTCTATTAGATTTCCATCCCTTGGCAGCATTGTGCAACGGTTACTTAAATGCTCTTAATGATTTACGCTTGTGTGCTCCCGCAGCTTTGGCAAATGATGTTACCAACAGTTTCCAACAGACTTTAGAAATGGTGGCGAAAAGGATTTTAGCGTTCTATCGCCAGGAACAACAGGCTTTTACAGCTAGCGAAAGAGACACGTTTACAAAGTTGTGTGCATGTTTTGCTTATGATTTAATACCCTATTTACAACGTTGCATTCATGCCATATTTCCACCTAATGTCTTAAGTAATCTCATGGGTGTGAACCTGAATGCTCTGGAGAGCACAAGGATAACGTATTTACAGCAAAAAGATATTTTAGAACCAATAAAACATTTAGTACCCAACAGAATAGAGACATATAGGAAACCTGAAGTGTCCAAGGCAATGGAAAGCAATGTGTCTGTAGCAGCCGAAGGTTAATTACTGCTGCTTCACAATGTTGGTAGTGTAAGTCAGTAATAAAATTTTAACTGAAATTTAAAAATCGTTCTGCAAATTAATACTTTAAGGCGAATTGAGAAGAATGTATCGTGCTGCTGCTTGTACTGTGGATTTATCGACATGCATATCTTCTATTCCTTCGCTATGCAATGAATTCTTGTTCTCAATAAATTTTCAATTTCCCTTAATTTTAACTCTCGTTGATATAAGTTTGACGTGTGTATTAGCCTGTTTGTTGGTTTTACTTTAAGGCTGTACCTATTTTGAAACCTTTTATTTGTTTGAAAGCTACAATGGCTCAAAGATCGAAGAAGGCCGTTTTTAAAATTAAAAAAAAAATAAATAAATAAATCTGAATAAACCACTTAGTCTAAATCAGTCAAATGTGGCCGGATGACAGAAAGTTTAAAATTCTAATATACGTCACAAAAAAAAAAAAAAAAAAAAAGTAAATGAAATCGGTAATGATTTTCTGTCATCCCACTTCAATTTAATTTTGTAAACGGTATCGGCGAAGTTCAATATTTTAATAAAAATACAGAACGCAATGGGGAAAATACTCAATTGGCATCGCTGCAAACTGCACCCCCTTTTTTAAGTCACTTTCATAACTTTATCCATTAGTCTTTATTAAAAAATTGGTTAACGTTAAAAATAATCGACTATTACCTATGACTACTTCAGCCCATGTTCAATACTGCCATTGTGTCCTCTGCTTATGGAAGTTTATTTACTTACTTGTCCATTATCCTTCGTTACTTCATGATATGTGTGTACTTTTGAACATTATTGTCATTTTATATGTGAACATATTTGTTTCCTTCTCCCTTTACTCCCCGTATGCGGTGTTTTAAAAACTCTGCTCATTTATTTGATTTCTGTGCCATTGTTCTTGTTGCTAATTTATCGGTATAATTGCCAAATGACCAAATGGGGAGTTTTATTACACCAGCTGCAAAAATGATGACCAAAGTATTGGGAAATTTTTTTTTATTTAAACATCTATTACCCACCCACCATCCCACTATCAGTTTTTGTCTTTCGGAAGGCCAACACATAAGAATGAAAGTAGTATGTGCACACTACGCTTGGAAGAAAAATTCTATTGTAGCGAACCCAATTATTTACTATATTCGATTTTCTACTTTATCGGTTGAATATCTACTTGTATTTGTGTGTGGTTGTTTTGAATTCATGTGGCTAATTTTTCGTTTTTAATTGTTAATCATAAATTACATTATTTACTCTTAATCTATGTATGTGGGAGTATGTGTGCGATATACGAGTAAAATGGAGAGTTGGGAGTTGAAGGAATAAGCACATGTTTACTGTTCCTTTATGTATCAAAAATTAAGTTTTTAATTACATCAAGATATTGTTTATTTTTAAGAATAAGAAAATGTATGATGTTTAGGTAGAGTTTTGAACTGAAAGGATGTTTTAATGTTAAATTATAAAATGGGCAGATCTTTTAGATTTCTTCTCTAGTGGCACGCTTATGCCAGATATAAAGAACTTAAAGGAGCTGTTCCTTATGAATAGTTTATTTGACGGCTTTGGCTATTACAACTAGCCTTGATTGTTGCATATTTTTCCACGGAGTTTGTTTGAATTTGGAACGGCTGTCTGTTGTCCCATTTCGAAATTGGGTAGTGAAACCCCAGTTTGCTTGTCTTGGAAAAAAATACAATCAATTTACAGTATAACCCATTTAATAACTCTACGTTCAAATAATTTTCCCGCTTATTTACCAAGAATTTTAAATCCCAGCTTTTTTACTCCATTTTACAAACAAAAGTGAACGTTTAATTGCCAAACGCTTAATTACCCAATTCGGATAATAATCTCCGATAAAATTAAATATGATGTGAATTTCGTATTTACTTTTACGTTCGTTATATTATGTGAATTATTATTTTTAAAATAAAGCTTTTAAGTTGATTCAATGAAATTATTTCGTAATTATTTTTTATGTATAGATATATTTATATTCGTATAATTACCTCTCTGAGGCTTTCATAATATAGATATTGGCATTTCGGGCGAGGTATTTTTACCGTGAATGATTTATTATTTTCTGAAACATTTACAGCCTATTTTATAAATTAGGCCTATATATTTTAATTTGTTATGAGACTGTAAGCCACCTTCAGCAGCGATCACTTCTTAACGGCATCAAGATTTCAATCCTGTAGAGCCTGTACCTCTTTCAGTCTGTTTTGTCATAGTCCCAGTCACTATTTTTGCGTACATCAGTAAACCTGGCTGCTTACTGTGTAATTCCATTCGAATTTGTATGCTACTAGTATTTCAATTCGAAAGCATTTCCTTTCGAATCGAATTACACAGTAACCCCTGTCTGTGTCGGAATCTATTTTATGGCTCCAGTAGGAGCCGTTCATTAGACATGCAGGAGGAATATCGAAATAGGCCACTATTGCAACGGGTTTCTTTTCGATCCTCTAACATGCCTCAGTAGTAGATTGTTCAGTCCACTATTGGCAGGACCTACCAATCACTGAGGCGAGAGTCAACACCGTCGCTTAGTATAGACTTTTTCGATTCGAAACGCATGTTGCAGTCCACTATTTTTATTTATAACTAATATCGGTAACTAAAAATACTCGGAATCCTATTTCAAACACTTTATTAACAAATTCGAATAATATGAGATTTATTTTTAATAAATAACTTCGCTTAATACTGCTTCAACACATTTTGTATTCATTTTCCTTTTTGGCCATTCCATTTCCATAGTTTTGGCAAATATTTTACTTAAACGTTTTTTCTTCCGCAATCCCTTATTGAGCAAAATATAAAATGCTGGAATGAATATTCAAGTGTCCAATCATATAAAAACGTGTGAATTGTGGATTTACACACGACTTAACACACAACCAAATGCAAATGCAAATGCATAAAGTAATTCGTACAACAAAATATGAGGACGCAGGACTAGGCGCATGAGGTTAAATAACCAAAACCAAGCAATCTTTTTAATACTTTCAGTTTGTTTATTTTTAAATCACAAAAAAAAAATCCGTTAAACGACAATATATTTATGCAATTTCACACGAAATTTTCGTTTTTCTTGCTAAAGCGAAAAATATAGCAGCACCCCCCTCCAACCGTTTCAATATACGAATACGTGTGGATGCTTGTTCCACAACTTTTTTTCTTTTGTGGTTGCAAATGCATGATTTAAATGGGAGTTACAAATTGGTGGGTCGGTCGGACGGTCGCTTGTTAGGTCTTTTATAAATAATATTACAAATTGGTAGGTGGATTTTGAATGCTTTTAAGTCTACCACTAAATACAAACGAAAGCACTCAAGCTGAATTTACAATGGGCAGTAGGTTCTTCTTCCACATGCTCGTATGTGCGTTCAAATGTATCTATTTGGTTGGTTTTACTCCTAGTTTAGAACTCTTATGTGCTATAGCTTTGAAAATATTGATGCATGTTGTATGTTGGGAGGGAGTGGAAAAATATAAAAGAATCAGGCAAACCAAATTGTATACCATATGCAATAAAACTTTGCAAAAACATTAGTTCATTTATAAAGGCATGCATGGTCAGAGCTTTCAATACGTCTGTTCTCTATAATTTGCAATTCTGAGAAATGGTTCAATATTGATTTATTTTATTTTTTCTACATGAAATATGTTTAATTACCAAAAAAAAAACTGTTTTATTTACTTACATTAATATTCTAAAAAATAAAACAAATAATTTTCCATCTCCAAAAAAAGCCTTTTTTAGTTTTTTGATTTCTAATACTAATGAATTGCTTTCAAATATATCATATATATGAATTTTTATTAGTCGAACTTTCTTATGTGAATTGTTAATATTTTCAACGGGTTTAAGTTCGAATCTGCATGACTGCAAATGATTTTTTATTATTTTATTAATAAATGAATTTGTTCACATTCTATTTATTATTTTTTATATTAAGATTGGAATATTAAGAATATTTTCAATAATCATCAAACCAGCAGAACGGATCAGTACTGATTTCGAGGCCGCTACGCCATTCATCAGCGTTCTTTGTTCAATTTTTCCACTTTTGCAAGTGGTGCTAGTTAGTAGGAATATCAACTATTTAACCAATATTTTAACGAAAATTGAATATGAGAAGTTATCACATTCATATTTTTAAGTTATTACCTTTTTGGATAGTACGAAATTCCCCTACCCTGACGATTAATATTCCATGTATCTCTTTCGCTTTTTCCAGAGCCATCGGCTGCTGATAGCTAAAGCTTCTTTGTTATTTATGTTCAAGTAAATGAATTTAGTTGTCAATTTACAATGAACAAGTGCGCGTGCCCCGCAATGTTTTAAATTATGTATGAATTTTTATTAGTCGAACTTTCTTATGTAAATTGTTAATTTTTTCAACGGGATCCGTTCCGCTGGTTTTATGAAAATATTCTTAATATTCCAATCTTAATATAAAAAATAATAAATAGAATTTGAACAAATTCATTTATTAATAAAATAATAAAAAATCATTTGCAGTCATGCAGATTCGAACTTAAGCCCGTTGAAAAAATTAACAATATCAAATATATTTAATATATAAAGAAAAACATTATTTTAGTTGGTTACTTTTATGTACCAAAAAAGGTTTCATTTGATTTTTAATATCAATTTAATTCTTCCTGAAGTTTAAAAGAGCTTTAATTAACACAAAAATCAAAAAACCAGTTTCAACTAAGCCACCTAATAAGTGGTCACAAACACAATACACATGAGCACTGATGATGAAAACGTTGCGGCTTTCGAAAACAGCTGTTCTGCTCTGCTGTGTAAGTTGAATAACTAAAAACTGATGTTGACTTTCCTTCGTGCCTTGGAATATTTATCATGTCTTTCTGAAAAATTTCGAACAATTAGCCTATAAATCTTAATTCAATTCAAAAAACCAGTTTTTTTTATAGCAAAACTAAATTTTCCAACTCTGGAATCGCATTTTGAATTTTTCTGATTTTCAATAGCAATCTATTTAGGAATATTTCCAATACATCAATTCTTTAGCTTTTCCAAGGGCTCCAGAAAACCAATTTCACCTACAGACAAACAGAGCGACAGTTGGACGTCACTAAATCGACTTTCGTATTCATAAGGACCCAGAATATATAAAGGGTGTTTTTATAAGAGCTTGCTGATTTGAAATTTAAATAAAACACATGCCAAATTATGAAATGGCCAAAAAAATTTTTTTATTTGGTAGATAATTTCTTGTCATTTAACATTTAAATATAATTACGGGCATATGACCACCACGACTATTTTGCACAAAGGTCATTCTGGAGGTCCAATTTTCGACCACCTTTTCAAGCATTTGAGGGCGTATTCAACAATGACACGTTGAATACTGGTTTCCAAAGCGGCAATCGTTGCTGGTTTATCCACGTAAACCAATGATTTCAGGTATCCCCACAAAAAATAATCGAGTGGGGTCAAATCACACGAACGCGGAGGCCAATTTACCGGTTCATTTCTCAAAATAATGTCGTTGAAATGTTCTTTCAATAAGTCCATTGTTTCGCCCGCAGTATGACAAGTGGCACCATCCTGTTGAAACCACATTTCGTTTACATCCATATCTTGAAGTTTTGGCACCAAAAATTCATTGATCATGATTCTGTATCGATTTCCATTCACGGTAACGCGTCGTCCTTCCTCATTTTTAAAGAAATAAGGACCGATGATTCCACCAGCCCATAGACCGCACCAAACAGTACATTTATCGGGATGCATTGGTAATTCTTGAACGGCGTGTGGATTATCTTTGCTCCAAATACGGCAATTTCGCTTGTTGACATATCCATTCAACCAAAAATGCGCCTCATCACTGAAGAGAATTTTGCGGTAAAAAAGCTGATAAACATTTTTAATTGATCACTGTTTTTGAAAATAAATTTCCACGATTTGGAACCATTGTTCTGGAATTAACCTGTTCATGATGATTTGCCAAACAATACTGAGTAGAGACTTCACTTTAAACTGTCAAAACAGCTGTCAGACAACAGAGTGATTCGTATAAAAAAAACTTCATAAAAAAACACCCTTTATAAGAATATAATTATACGGAGACCTTTACGTCTACTTGTATGTAAATACGCACATACAAGTATAAAACTTAAATAAAATAGTAAGATTTTCTGCCTGCTTTTCAAACAAACTTAAAAGGTTTTTTCAACACTTTTATGTTAAAAAGTTAAAAAATATTTATATTGTGCATATCTAGATAAAAATACCTTTTAAAAAGAAGTTGTTTCACCAACATCGGTACACGATAAATACTTAAAAGTGTACTACAAAAAATGTTTGTCGCATTTATATAAACGATTTTACTTCTCCTGCGAGGTTATTATAGTACCGGTCAAGGCGAATTCATACCAGGTGGCCTTAGTTCAGAAATTGGTGATCAGCTGTTACCAAGGAAAAATTATTGAACTGTGAAAGTGTTCTTCTGGTTTTTCGTTTTTGTATGCGGCCATTGTTTTTTCCAAAGCATTTCATTTGACAGTTCAATAAATTTTACACAGAGTTGCATAAGTGAGTTCACCTTGTATGAATTCGCCTTGGTACCGGTGAATGATAAATTTGTAGAACAGAATGTGGTTCTTAAAGAAGAGTTGCTTCGGGAAATATGGAAATTAAATTCTTTGGTCAATTAAATCCTTCAGTTTCTGTATTTATCTGTATGTGCACACATACATATGCACAAGGCGATGATTCCTTTTTTGCAAGATGGGGGAAAACTAACAACATATTTACTGAAATTTTCGCATAAAATCAAAATCGGCTTTTATTGTTGTTGCTATTTTTGGTTGCATAAAATCCATACATTCATCTAAAATTTTGTTTCATTTTTTTGTGCAATTTTTTTTTCTCTGGACTAGATGGTTCCTTGCTGCCGCTGCACAGTGGATTGATATCGTATATGGCATATTAAACTTTATAGGCTTTTAGTCGATTTGTATGAAATAAACAACAGTTTGATGGAGAAATATTTAACTCGGCATTAGATTCATTTTGTGTGAAACAAAATCATATGCTTCAAGTTCTTCCCATTTCACTACACTGTGCTTTTTACTGACAGTTACTCTGGCTGGCTGGCTGGCTGGTTTACGAAAATAACTCAACTTTTAATTCAAATGGAATTTAGGATTTTGATTGTGTGTTTACAAACATACTCGTACGCTTACAGTTGCACATTGAATCCGTATAGATTTTGTGGCATGTAGTCATGTGTATGTACTCCTGCTCTGTATTGATGCAGTTCATTTTCATGTGTGTGCAAATGTATTTCTGTGTGAGAGTATGCATTATGTTGTGTTGCATGCACCAATAGACAGTCTTCTATTGCGAAAATTGCATTTTGGTAAAAAGGTCCGTAATTCTATTTTATAAAGTTGTATGTTATTCGCACTCTTGTTTTTTTTTGTCCCGGTTTTTTCTTTCAAAAATTTCATTGCGTACGCGTTTGTTTTTTTTCTGTGTTGATTTCCCCCTTCAGTTTGATTGATTGGGTTTTTAGACTCTTTTTTTTTTTTCTTTCTTTTATTGAACGAACGGAGGTTTTAGTTTTCTTTGTTCCTCTACTAGAGTTGCGTTTTATATGGAAACCTTTGCTAAAGTGCACCATAGTACAGTTTGGAAAATGCTGAGCTGAGTGAGTGGCCAGGCTGATAATTTAGTTAATTTAAACGTATTATTTTACTGTATTTTTTGTGTTCACATCGATTTTGTGTTTAAAGATTTTCTGAAAACTTCTTTCGTTATTTTAAAATTCAGTTTCCAATCAAAATGTAGTGTAATTTATTTACGTTTTTTTTGCAACTATCAAAATTAAGTTTTTGAATGATATGTAGATATTTTAGCTTGCCTTAAAAATATTTTTTAGAATTTTCGATTTCTTGCAATTTTTGAATAGTTTCGAAAATCTTTAAATTTTGCGTTTTTCGGTAAACTTTGCATCGATTTCTTTATGGAATTTTGAATTTTTGTCCATTTCATAATGATTAACCCGCCGCCGGGGGTTGGATTTTAGCTACAAGGACATGGAGGTTGGGTCATAATGACCCACTTATTAAACTCGGGTTTTTTTGCTGTATTTATGAAAAAATATATATTTATATATTTAGATTGAATCTAACCTTATTAAAGAAATAAAACACGACTTTGTTAAAAAATAACGTATTTATTATTATTTTTAAACAAAAAACATTTCATTATGCAGAATTTATATCAGGAGCCAAATTACCGAATACAAATTTCGAAAGATATCGAATGACGTAATTTGCCCTTTCTTTTGTTAAAAGTTATTTAAATATTTTTTTTTTATTTTTGAGATTTTTCGCTGAAAATGTCGAACTTTTCATTCTATGTATGTTAACATCAGTTTAATATGAATGCAATTCTCGTATACTATTTCCTCAAAAAAATTGTATAAATAAAAACTGTTGTCGCCACGTAATTAGTCGTCATAAACAAAAATACACATGAGTACGGATGACGAAAGTGTAGCGAATTTCGAATACACCGCTATTCTGCTTTGTAAGTTGATTTTTCGCTTATTCCTTGGACTATTAGTTATAATTTTTTGAATTTAATATTACGAATCATATAATTCTTCTAGTTTAACTCTTTTTCGATTTTATTAATATATTTAAACTTAAGCTGTTTTTATTTTTATATACAAATACTCTTTATTTGCCAATATTTCGCCACTACCTTTTTTTTAATTTTGGACCAGCACTCAGGGGATGACCTCTATGTATATATGCAATGCATTGCGTCGGAACTGAAAACGAGGGGATAGTATTGAGGGGACAGATTAGGAAAGATGAAAGGATAGACAGTTTTTTTGTAGCTATTTCAACCTTTTACTTCGCCGGCTAATTTTTGCTACAGGGCCGACGAAGGTGGGTGCTGTTACTCTGCTTTTTAGTACATGATAGTGTCAGTCGCCGCCAATTATGTTCAGTGACCAGTGACTAAGCCTTCATTATTGAAACAGGTTGGCAACAACTAACACACACAACCAGGCACTAATGCTGATCAGAAGAATTCAACACAATATTTCGTGATTCAGCGCAGGGTTGAACTCAGGACCCTCCACTTCATAGTCTCGTGTTCTACTACTTCAGCCAACAGCACCGCATAACTTAAACTTGCAAAAGAGGTGTTCTGTGTTAATCGCAATCGCAAGACGTATTGGCGAGTTCAAATCACCAGAGTATGCTGAAGTGAACTGATGTATTTTTAGTAAATTGATTATTATAAAATATTCTATAAAGCATTCCTTAAAAAAAAGTTAGTTGAAATCACAGTTACTGATGAAACGGCCATCAATTAAAATTTGTAAATTTGAATATTTAAGTGTATCCTTTTGGTTTATGTAGTCCAATATTCATAGGCCCTTTATATTTTATTCTCTATTTCGTTTCGTTTTAATTCAGTATAAATTTGATTTTGTTAACCTGAAAAAGCTGATTTACGCAAATACCTAAAAATTGTTTTTCCAATTCAGTTTCCTAATGTTTTCACTGCACGAGTATGTGCGAGTGTTTGTTTTACACGCATACAGACATACAAATCATTTACAATGTAATACTAGTTGGTTTGGTTGGCTGAATCTTTTTCATTCAAATTGTTTTATTTTATTTCAAGTTTTCGAGCCTATAAACAGGCATGGGAAATTGAAAATTTCAAAATGATACTCTATATCAGTTTCAATGTGCTTGGAAATAAGTCCCGGTTTACATTATGCAATTTTTGTCGCAGCAATTCTTGATATTTAGTGAGGAAGAGCGAGAAAGGAATACAAATGGTATATATTCCTATTCAGGACTCTCACACAAAATAAAAATTGCTGCAACAAAAGTTGGATAGTGTAAACCGGGACTAAATAACCAACAACGAAATTATCAATTTATTACAAAATATTTTCGAAGTAGAACGTCTCTTGCATACTGTTTTTGCACTGATGTGGTTTTAATAAATTTTGAGTTTTAACCATAAAACCAACTTTTATTATTTGATTTACCACGGAAAATTATTTTGTTAAAACCAAAAACTTAAAACTTTTTTGTTTTGAATTACGTTTTTATGTTTTTGCTGTAGTAAAATTCGTCTTGCCATCTTCAATCTTAAAGATTGAAAACAGCTGATAATGTCGGAAGAATGTATCAGAAATTTCAGTATTTTTTTTTGAGAATCTGTATTTTTATATGAAACAATTTGATTTAAAAGCAGTGAACACATTTTGCATAAATAGTTCCATAGTCTTAAAATATTCATTTACAATTAAATAATATTTGCTTTATAAATACGTATTGAAAGGAATTTAAAAAGCAAAGAAGCTTTCGAAAAAGCTTATAAAAAATTTCAAAAAATGTTTTCAAATTTTTTTTGGAAAGGGGTACTTTTTTGCAAAAATCAATTTCTTGGTTATACCACAATTTTACCCAAAACGTGTTTATTTCTAATAAATAAGTATTGAAAGGAGTTTCAAAAGCAAAGAAGCTTTCGAAAAAGCTCAAGTCGCATGCATTTAAGCAAAAAAAATTTTGACCAATTTTTTTGGAAAGGGGTACCTCTTTGCAAAAAATCAATTTCTTGGTTGAAACACAATTTTACCCAAAACGTGTTTATTTCTAATAATTAAGTATTGAAAGGAATTTAAAAAGCAAAGAAGCTTTCGAAAAAGCTTATAAAAAGCATTCAAAAAATGTTTTCAATTTTTTTTTTTGGAAAGGGGAACTTTTTTGCAAAAATCAATTTCTTGGTTATACCACAATTTTACCCAAATCGTGTTTATTTCTAATAAATAAGTATTGAAAGGAGTTTCAAAAGCCAAGAAGCTTTCGAAAAAGCTTTATATCCCATGCATTTAAAGAAAACTTTTTCTTTTTTTGCAAAGGGGTATTTTCGAAGCTTTAGAAAAAATTACAGCAAAAAATGCACCTATTAAAAGGCATTGAAAAATCTAAAGACAATGAATTTTCCATCCCTGGCATACACACAACAAAACTTGTGTTTTTCTATGCAAATTGTAATGTGTTTGTGTGCATTTTTTATGAACATTTTAAAATGTAGTGTAATAGTGTTACTTTGAGAATAGATCGTATAACGCATTCATTTATTGTATTTATGTACGTTTAACAAAAAGCAAAAAAAAAAGAAAAAAACAAGTTGGAAAAAGCACACAGTACATTCAAATAAATTTGTTTATTTTTACCATTTTGCAATTCAGTTCAATTCCACAAAATCCTTTTTGCCTATTTCAAATCCAAAGGCTAATACCTCCAACTGAAGCTACATACATACACACATACGTGCATACATTCTATTTTTATACGAATACATACGCACCTGTGATTATGTGTGTGGATGCAGTTGCTTGTACACTTGGAAAATGCTTTCATATGGAAAGGACTGTTGTTGAAATTAAAATTGATTGATTATAGGAAAGTATATTTCTATAACCTCTATATTGGTAATGGAATAGAAACAGGGACTGGGTCTTGGGAAACCAAAATTGGAAGCGTGCCGAAAACTTTGAGTAAACTTTCGCAAATAAAGGGTCCGCCATCTAACGTTTTTTTTCAACTAGTGCATATTTCGTGTATAGTAACACTTAGCTCATGTCTGATTTGACAGATAATTAGTTTTATCCTTCCGCTGGACGAATATGGTTGTGTATACGCTTGAACAAGGCTGGTAAGTGGGCCTGCAATCGACTTACAGATGATGCCGATTTTGCCAAAAATATCTTTTCAGATAAGGCTCATTTTGATCTTGGCGGGTATGTAAACAAGCAAAATTGTCGCATTTGGAGCACAGAAAACCCGCACGCATGCATTGAAAAGCCGACGCACCCAAAACGAGTCACTGTTTGGTGCGGATTTTGGTCCAAAGGCATAATTGGGCCATTTTTCTTCGAAAATGAACAAGGAGTGGTCGTTACAGTCAATGGCGATCGTTTTCGAGCCATGTTGAACGAATTTTTGTTCACAAAAATTGAAGAGGAGGATATTGGCAACATTTGGTTTCAACAGGACGGCGCTACGTGCCACACAGCCGAAGCTACACTCGATGTTTTGCGCCCTGTTTTTGGAGAACGCATTATCAGCCGCAGAGCTGATGTCGTTTGGCCACCTCGGAGCTGCGATTTGACACCGTTGGACTATTATTTGTGGGGTGCCGTCAAAGATAAGTGTTACGCCGACAAGCCTGAGACAATTGACGTTTGAAAGGACAATATTCGTGAAGCCATTGGTGAAATACAGCTGCACACAATCGATAATGTGCTTAAAAATTGGACCGATCGTGTAGGCTACTGCATGGCTAGCCGAGGCAGTCATTTGAATGAAATTATTTTCCATTATTAACCGGAAAGATTGTACTTTCAAATAAAAAAAGAAATTCGAGAAAATATTCAGTAGTTTTTTTATAGCATTTTCAAAAAAAAAAAAAAAATTATTTGGCGGACCCTGTAGAAAAACATGACCAAAAATCTGCGTCCTTATTCGAAAAAATATTTTTACATTTCCATTAAAAATTAGTCAAATGAAAGATAAAACAAGATAAAATATTTATTTTTAAATAAGGTATCTAACATGCGAGGTCTGTTCAAAAATAAAGTGAATTTTCAAAATTTCGCTTGCTACGTACATGCGATCAGGGGTTTTTCATGTTGTTACACTCGTCTCCTGCTGTCGAAAAAAAATGGATCAAAGAATTTGCCTAAAATTTTGTATAAAAAATAGAATTAAGTGCTCAAAAGCACTTGAAATGTTAACAGTGGCATACGGCGATTGTGCTCTGAGCCACAAAAATGTTTACAAAGGGTAAACATTTTTCAAAGAAGTTCGAGAAGATGTGACGTCCTAGAATATCAATAACTTGAATGAATGTATTGAGAAATTAAAAAAAAATATTTTCAGAATTGTTTAATTACCATTAGAGAAATTTTTAGAATGTTTTTGTGTGAAAGTTTTTGGCATGAAGCGTGTCACATTCCTAGATTTAGCACCCTGTGACTTTTTCTTGTTCCCAAGATTGAAGAGACCTATGAAAAGTCGGCATTTTGCGACGATAGTGGAGATAATCGCTGAGAAAGCTCAAAGATATACCAAAATGTTCTTATCAGAACTGATTCGAGAAGCGACAAGAACGTGTATTAAATCTGAGGCGGTCTATATTGAAAGCGAAAAATATATATAAAGATTGATAAATAATTAACTTTTTTTTGTGAAAACTGAAAATTGCCCTTAATTTTTTTTAACAAACCTTTTAGGCAAAATTTATTAAAATTTTCGTATTTCTATGTTCGTAATGTGGGTTTCATTCTACCGCTCTTCTTTTCATTTAGCAGAATTGCATTCTGATGGGATAATAAATAGCACTAGAAGGCCATATTTTTATAGCCAGAGAAAACCCCCCATCGACAATAGTCGCAGTTGCACAGACGTCGCCCAAAGTAAGTGGCTGTAATAAGCTGATACATAAGCCATTTAGCAACTAAACTGAAAAGAATTTTTGTTTTCTGAAAAATGCCCAAAATATATATATTTATTGTTATTAAATGTTCGACGACTAAACCAAATCATTTTCCTTAATTTTTTCCTTAAGTGTATTTATAATAAATAGTTTTTAGTCGTTATCATTACCACATCAATATGTGTGTCTGTGGTAGTGTTTGCTTTAGTTAGTGTTATTGCAGGTTTACCTTTTTTTTAAACACTTAAATAAGTATGCAAATTAGAATATTAATTATTTAAAATTTTATACAAATAACTGTGCAACTGTACACAAACAACATTGTTTTTTCTTGCATGTTTTCACATGAATATCCTTTGCTACCTTCAATTGCTGTTTATCTTTAGTAGCAAAATATGTAGATTTTATGCAATTGCAACCATGTGTAGGTTTCGAAGTAATTCGAAAGATGAAATCACTTTAAACATGGCAGAAAGGAAACTGATGAGATATTATATTTATGCCTAATTTTATTGAAAAACTCGAGATCCTTAATATCTTTTGCCAAAGACATATCAGTACCCTAGTCAAGTAGTGTAAAAAAATTTTTAGTATTAGAAACAAAAATAATATACGAGTATTCAAGTACAAAATCGGAATAGAAGAAGATAAAAAGGTCTTACATAATGCCGTTTACGAGTAGATAGCTGCAGATATTTGAGTTAAAGCTCAACAATTTTTTATTGTTTTTTTTTTTATCCGACGAAGGTGGGTGCTGTTACTCTGCTTTTTAGTACATGATAGTGTCAGCCCCCTCCAATTATGTTCAGTGATCAGTGACTATGCCTTCATCATTGAAACAGGCTGGCAACAACTAACACAACCACGCACTAATGCTGATCAGAAGAATTCAACTCAATATTTCATGACTCTGCGCGGGCTCGAACTCACGACCCTCCGCTTCATAGTCTCGTGTTCTACTACTTCAGCCAACAGCACCTATGACATCTCGTTTTGTGTCTCTATTTTTCGTCTTCCGAAATTAACTGGAAAAAAACGTTCAGAATTTTAGTAATAGCTACTACCAGAAATGAACATATTTGGATAGAATGATTAATTATTACCCTCTACAAACGTTAAGCAAATACAGTTCGATATCGATTTTCGCAACTCAAACAAATCAGGCCTGCTGACAATTGCATAGACTGTAGAATGGAACATCTAATAATATTTATGACTAGAAATGCCTCACGAATCACCATTTTCTTGTTTGGAGCCGTCGGTGAACAGTTTATATTTATACAAATTTTATTAGGAAATAGCTTACGAGAACTGTATCAACATTAAGCCGATGTTAACACAAACTAAATCCTGTGTTAGCTTTTGATTGTTTTCTTTACGCACATTTCTCTGAATTTTTGCTCCATTTTACTAAGTCAAGCTTTTTTGATCATATTTGATATGTGAATATTGCGGGTAGCTCGGGATTGGATTAATTTTATTTTTTATTTCGAACTCTTTTTTTTTGCTGTATTAATTTCAATTAAGATTGGTAGATCAATTCTCGTAATATGGTATTCAAATATATTTTTTTTAGGAGTAGAACCGACGCTCAGTGGATGACCCCTACATATGGGCATTTCCAGAAAAAAGTCCACCTTGATCGAAAAATTAAAATTTAACAAACAGATATTTTCCTAATGTATTATAAAGGAGAAACTTCTAAAATAAATTAAATTTAGGAGCTTAAAGCTTTCTTTTGTTAGGATGGTGAAATACTGAGCTACAAGTTTGAAGTTCTCGTTTTTGTAAGTGTTTCTTAACTTCAAGGGCATTTTCTCTTTATAATTAACATTCCTAAAATCAATTTCATAATAATACTCTTATTGCAAAACTGTTGCTACAAAACTATTCAATCATAAAACAAATGCAAAAAATATATTTAGTATATCGTAGTTTTTATATAATTTTCTAATATTTATGTGTTTTTCGTATTTTTTTAACAAAATAAATATCAAGTGGAAATTTTAGTAACGTAACGCCAGTAACGTAACGCCAGATCTTTTTTCCCTCAAAGAACAAAAGGAAAAAAAATTTTCCATTTAATAACTTGGAAAATTAATGTATATAAGTCCAAGTTCTACCAAAAAAGTTTTGATTAAAAAGACTTGCTCAAAATTCGCAGAGTTAAACAATTTTGTTATCAAAGTCAAATCGCACTTCCTTTTTTTGTAACGTAACGCCAGGTAATTTTTTTGAGTATATCTTGAAATCCTTAGGCTGGATTATTTGCATTGTTTTTACTGAATATAGAGCTATCCAATCTCTTCTCGAATGTGAGAAAAATCCTTTTTTAAATTATGGTTTTTAAAGTTTTTTTTCAACATATCGTCGTACAAAAGTAACGTAACTCCAAAATGGAAATGCCCATATGCAATGCATTGCGCCGGAACTGAAAGGGAGGGGATAGTATTGAGAGGACAGGTGAGGAAAGATGAGAAGATAGAGAATTTCTTTTTGTAGCAATTTGAACCTTTTCACTTCGTCGCTTAATTTTTTTTTTGCTACAAGGCCGACGAAGGAGAGTGCTGTTCCTCTGCTCTTTAGTATATGATTGTGTCAGTCGCTGCCAATTATGTTCAGTGACCAGTGCAATGCCTTCATCACTGAAACAGGCTGACAACAACTAACACAATCATGCACTAATGCTGATGGGAAGAATTCGTCACAATATTCATGAATTCAGGATCTTCCGCTTCATAGTCTGGTGTTAAATACTGATTGAGTTAATATTCACTTTATTGCCATGATTATCTTCCTGTTTACATATACAAAATTTGATCAATTCAATTAATGTATGACAACTAAAAGTAAACATTTTTCATATTCATGAGGAGCTCAAGTTCAAATCTGGGATCTTTTTTATACCCTCCAAAAAAGAATTTGGAGGGTATATTCAGTTTGTCATTCCGTTTGTAACGCATCGGACCCCATAAAGTATATATATTCTTGATCAGTGATGAAATCTAAGACGATCTGAGCATGTCCGTCCGTCCGTCCGTCCGTCTGTGGAAATCACAATTCAGTCCAAACGAAAAGAGCTAGACCCTTAAAATTTGGTATAAATATATTTTCAATCTTAGAGCAGGTTAAGTTCGAAGATGGGCTAAATCGGGCAAGAGGGAAAAAAGTTCCCCTAAGAAGAACTAAACCAACCCAGAAAAAACAACTTAATTTTTAAAGTTGTTTGGTTATTTTGTTAAGCAAATGATATATTTTTATGTCAGATACGGTCCAAAGGCTTAAACTTGGAGCCATAAAATAAAAAAAAATTATTTTTGGACCCCGCCCACTTTAGTGGGCGTTATTATATGCAAAAATAGCATACAAATTTAACAAATTGTTTTATTTAAGCCTACATTCTTTAAAAATAACATTTTTAAGCCTTAACCTGGTACTACTCTGCCCTACCCCCTCCTCCCACTTCACCCCTAAATGACCCTACAAAAAAATTTTAATTTTGTATACAAATTTTGTATACAATTTTGTATCAAAAATAAAATTTTTTTTTAAATTTTGTATATAATTATCCCAAGCATTTATTTTTAGAGTTTTATGACTGCCTATTTCTGTCCTCCTCCCCCTTTGCCCCCTAAATGACCCTATAAATAAAAATATTTTTAATTTTGTACATAATCATCCCCAGCATTTATTTTTAGAGTTTTATGACTGCCTGTTTCTGTCCTACCTCCATCCCCCCTTTGCCACGTAAATGACTCTATAAAAAAATATATAACATTTTATTTTGTATATAATTATTCCAAGCATTGATTTTTAGAGTTTTATGACAAAGGTGAAATGTTTCCCCCACCAGCCCTTGCCAGAGCGACCCCGCGAAAATACAGTTTTTATAAGTAAATATGTATATTCTGGAACAGTAATGAAGTCTAAGACGGTCTAGCAATGCCCATACAATCGTCTGTGGAAAACATGATATCGTCTGTTTTTGAATCCGGGCCCGTTTAGTGGGCGTTGACGTACGATATTATATAAAGGACCTCTGTCCCACCAAGTTAAACATTTTAAATTCATTTACTTAATATTTGGAGGGTATTTAAGATTCGACCCGCTTGAATATAACGTTTTTACTTGTTTTATTTGCTTTTATTTCCTTATTAATGATAAATTTAATATCAAGAACTTAACTTCAACATGGCTCGATATAATTAGTTTATGGTTTTTCTCACTGTTTCACAATTTAGGTGCTAAGTCTCTACTAACTTTGTTGAGTGTTTTGCTCACTAAACACATTTTTTAGCAGTATTGTATGTGTAATTTTACTCAATATTATAACAATTTCATATTTATTGTGGGTGCTGTTGGCTGAAGTAGTAGAACACGAGACTATGAAGCGGAGGGTCGTGAGTTCGAGCCCGCGCTGAGTCATAAAATATTGTGTTGAATTCTTCTAAAACAGCATTAGTGCGTGGTTGTGTTAGTTGTTACCAGCCTGTTTCAATGATGAAGGCATAGCACACTGGTCACTGAACATAATTGGCAGCGACTGACACTATCATGTACTAAAAGCAGAGTAACAGCACCCACCTTCGTCGGCCCTGTAGCAGAAATTAGCCGGCGAAGTAAAAGGTTGAAATAGCTACAAAAAAAAACTGTCTATCTTCTCATCTTTCCTAATCTGTCCCCTCAATACTATCCCCTCGTTTTCAGTTCCGGCTCAATGCATTGCATATATAGGGGTCATCCCCTGAGTGCTGGTCCTACTCCTAAAAAAAAACAGTAATTAATTGAAATTTTATATGGGAAATTAAGCTCAATAATGCTATTTATTGCGATAAACTCAAGTAAGTTTGGTTATTAAATTGATGTTGACTTTTCTTGGTTGCCTGAAATATTTATCATGTCTTTCTGAATAAAATGCTTTATGAATATCAGCCTATACATCTTAATTAAATATAATAAATAAAATGGTTAACAAAAATTATGTCCTCTTCCTCAATTTACGTCATCTCAACACTATCCCTTTTTGTCTAAAGTTTTGAAGCAATGCATTGCATAAGTAAAGGTTATCCCCTGAGAGCGGGTTCCAGAACATAAATTTTTAAACATATACTACATGTAATTTATAAAAGTCCTTAAAACATATACATTTTACTTAACTAAAAGATTCATATAATTTTTTTTTTCTGAAAGTATCAGCCACAATCAAGTTGAATTGAAATTCCCTTCCATGGTGTAATTTATGCAACCAAACAAAAGCCAAAATTAAATCAGTTTAAAGTCATAATCGTACATATACGAGTAGATATAGCCCAAGGCTAAATTTGTACATAACATTATATTAGCATTAATGCTAGGAAAAGAGGAAAAAAAAAATAAAATAAATTAAATAAGTAACAACAGCAAAAAATGCCAACTTTTCTCGTGTCACATGCCTAAAGGCGGGCAACACTTTAACAGATGCATACATTATCCTCGTACATACACACTTCGTTGCTTGCTCACTTACACATACACATTATATGTATCATTATAAGGATGACAATAAAATTATTTAAGCCAGCGACAATTTTCAAATGAAAAATTGTAAAGCTGAAAAAAAAAATAATAAATAAATTTACTTGTTCTGCGTTTAACTAAAAGAAATCTGATACTTTTTTTATGACAAAAAATGACATTTTCTTTCTTTTAGCCAGAATTTTTCGTAAACAAGGACGAAACACCAGTTGGGGAAGAGAAAGCAGTATCATATAAATAAGGGAATTGTTTGCTAATAAAATTACTTAAGAGATTTTTATTTTGTTACTACATATTAAATTTTGACAATAACTTGTTTCCCTTTTCATTTCAAAAATATTTTCCAGACTACACACATATTCCTTCACATTGCCAAATATACAAAATCACTTAAGGCTCTTCTCTATGGGAGCATACAATTTAATATCTGTTTGTTTGTTTGTTTGTTTGTGTGCATATTATTTTTAAACTTTATCCTAAAACCCTCAGCCCCTTCCACCTCCCTGAAGGATAATTTTCAAATAAAGAAAAGAAAAACTCTAGAGTGATTTGTTTGTCAATTTACATATTCATACTCGTACATTATGTTTTTCTAAGACGACTTATATCAGCAACGTAAATATGAGAAAAGTATGAACGAAAGTAAATCTTTTAAAATACTATATCCCGTTTATTGCATGTGCTTGTACGAGTATGTGTGTGTGTGTGTGTGTGTTTTACTGAGCCGTATGCACAAAAGAAAGTTTCCATGTCATATAACCATTTTTTTGTTGTTTGTAATCGCATGGTGTATTTAATACTGGCAATTGAATCTCGAAGCCCATGCCATTTGTTGCCACCAGCTAAAGCGTTAATATGATAATGGCAGCAGCAGCGATGGCAGCAGTACAATTGGAAAAAACTGCTTTGTCATTTATACTCCCTGAGTGTTTTCCAATTCGTTGAGTCAAAGGTTTCATTTTTATTTTATTGAAATCTGTAGTTGATATATAGATAGGTAAAATTTAGTTGATCAATTCTTTTGTAACCAAAATTTTATTCTTATGCTCTCTGGATCAGGCTAGTGGACATTCGAGTGCTTGAAAGCGTCACTAGACTTGACGTGAATATGTGGTTGATTCATCTGCTTATTCATAGTCAGATGAAAGTTTCTTTCGCTACTTAGATTAATATGTATTAAGAATGGTCATGATTTGTTTCTTCGAGGAAAGAGCAGATAGTCAAATCGCATAGCAAGGTTGTAGTTTTATAGGTCTATTCCACAGCCATAAAACTGCAAGGACAAACAAGACAAATATTATTGGAATACTTGAATAGTCAAGATAACTCTAAGTTGTACACTAGTAAAAATACATACATGTATTTGAGGATCTTCTTAAAGTAAATTATGTATACATATTTGTAAGAACTTTTCAGCTTTCTCTCGTAATTATATTAATAAACTTCTAGGAACCCGCAATTCTATTACTAAGTCGCACCCTTTCAATGTCGTTTGTTTTATGGCACTAAGTTTTTAGTACCTTTTAGCTTTAGTTTCAGGCAGGGACCGTAAATAACATTTATCAGAAAAATTTGAGCTCGAAGAACCTTCATGCTAGAATCGTCGAAAGCTTATACTTTCATATTGTTCGAAATTTGTTTTTCAAATCTCAGAAAGACATGATAAATATTCCAAGGCACAAAGGAAAGTAGAAAATTCAAACTAAAAAAGTTTGCCTTAGTATGATGAAAGAAAAAAATTCAGAAAAATGGGACATGAAGAAAATAATCAAACGGTAACACGGCTATTAAAACAATAATATGTTAATAATATGTTAACATCAGTCTGATACAGTTCTCGGATTCTTTTTCACAATAAAATTTGTGTAAATAGGAACTGTTATCACATTCAACTAAGCCACCTAATAAGTGGTGATAAACACAATACACATGAGCACTGATGATGAAAGTGTTGCGGCTTTCGAAAACATCTGTTCTGCTCTGCTGTATAGGTTGAATAACTAAAACCTGATGTTGACTTTCCTTTGTGCCTTGGAATATTTATCATGTCTTTCTGAGATTTAAAAACAAATTTGAAACAACTAGCCTATAAATCTTAATTCAATTTAATATAGCAATATAAATGTTCGTTAAAATACTTACTACATAAAAAAATTAAAATTTTTTCGTCCAAATAAAACTTTTCTAAGAAGAGTTTTTTTTTAATTCTCTTAGTCTCAAAGCAGCTCTGTGTCAGTCAACATCAAGCCTAATGCAGACAGACCACTGATCGTTTGCTCTCTTTAGAGAGTCTTGCGTCTTACTCGCACTATTTAATTTCGACACCTCAGATAACTGCATAGATTTACACTTCTTCTGAGGAATTTTTCGTGGTTAACTACGTTGCTACTTTCTATGCGACAGCATAGGTCGTGTACAGTCAGTCACAGTAACGAATAAAAATACGGGTTAATAATATCGCCGACATCTGTGTAGCAATACTTTGCAAATTTGCTTTGTAAAGTTATCTACACAGAAAAAACAAAATGATCTAAACGAAATGTTCAGAAATAGTCAAACTGAATGCCTTTAGGCACATTTACTACGGCCCTTTAGAAATGCGTTCAAGTCTTTTAAGACCGAACGCATATGTTGCTTTTTAATACGCAGCGTTCAGTTCGTAAATATGGATTTTGTTTCGACTGAACGTAAAATGTATGCTTCTCCATACGCGAACTAAATGTTTTGTTCAGATATTTTACAACTTTCTACTTAATTTTTAGCTGAACTGTCATTCAGAAAAACGGAATGGAATATTTAGTAATTTTTGTCATTGAAAATATAAAATGTTTCGTTCAAAGAAATGATTTGCTTTACATGTATTTCTGTGTAGAAATAAATAAATAATTCTCTTAAAAATAGAGTTTTATTTGTTATGATTAGTTTTATTATTATTATTATTATTATTGGGAAAATACTGTGCAAAGTAAATTTGTAAAGTATCGGTGCACAGATGCTGACGGGATGACTTAAACCATATGCCAGCGATCTTGTTAATCCCTATTTTTATCCGTTACTGTGTCTGACTGTGCTTCACCTATGCCTTTACATAGGAAGTAGTAAAGTAGCTAACTACGGAAAATTCTTGAGAAGAACCGTAAATCTACACAATTATCTACGGTGTTGAAATTAAGTAGGCACAGTCCGCTGTGCCTAAAATATAGTTGCAAACGGCGGGCGGTTGATTGGTTCAGAGCTGCTTTGTACCTTAGGAGATTTTTTTTCCGCCTAAAATTAAACAATAACATATTATTGAGATAAGAATTCCTTTATGGGACTCAAGTTCAAATCTGCAAACAATTTTTTTTTTAAGAATTTTTTTTAAAATTCAAATTATTTTTTATTAAGAGTGGAATATTCCATCTGGCATATAAACAGGCTCGTTTTTTATATATAAAGGGTGTTTTTATAAGAGCTTGCTGATTTGAAATTTAAATAAAACACATGCCAAATTTTGAAATGGCCAAAAAAAATTTTTTATTTGGTAGATAATTTCTTGTCATTTAACATTTAAATATAACTTCGGGCATATGGCCACCACGACTATTTTGCACAAAGGTCATTCTGGAGGTTCAATTTTCGACCACCTTTTCAAGCATTTGAGGGCGTATTTCAGCAATGACACGTAGAATACTGGTTTCCAAAGCGGCAATCGTTGCTGGTTTATCCACGTAAACCAATGATTTCAGGTTTCCCCACAAAAAAGAATCGAGTGGCGTCAAATCACACGAACGCGGAGGCCAATTAACCGGTCCATTTCTCGAAATAATGTTGTCGGTGAAATGTTCTTTCAATAAGTCCACTGTTTCGCCCGCAGTATGACAAGTGGCATCATCCTGTTGAAACCACATTTCGTTTACATCCATATCTTGAAGTTTTGGCACCAAAAATTCATTGATCATGATTCTGTATCGATTTCCATTCACGGTAACGCGTCGTCCTTCCTCATTTTTAAAGAAATAAGGACCGATGATTCCACCAGCCCATAGACCGCACCAAACAGTACATTTATCGGGGTGTATTGGTAATTCTTGAACGGCGTGTGGATTATCTTTGCTCCAAATACGGCAATTTTGCTTGTTGAGATATCGATTCAATCACTGAAGAGAATTTTGCGGTAAAAAAACGGATAAACATTTTTAATTGAACACTGTTTTTGAAAAGAAATTTCCACGATTTGGTAGCGTTGTTCTGGAGTTAACCTGTTCATGATGATTTGCCAAACAATACTGAGTAGAGACGTCACTTTAAACTGTCAAAACAGCTGTCAGACAACAGAGTGATTTGTATAAAAAAAAACTTCATAAAAAAACACCCTTTATGTATTTGCAATTAGCAGATCAAAAGCATCAGCTTGGCATTGGTTTCATAACCTCAAGGTCTCGAGGCTACGGTTGTTTTCAAGATTTAAAAATTCAAATTCCAATTTAATCTCAGTAACACCTCTTTGAATCCTATTTTATTTCAGTCGGACTACTAGTTTAGAAGCTGCAGAACTAATTACGTTTTCTTTAAATCCCTCACTGTGAATCGTTTGCTTCGTCAATACAAATTGGCGGTACTCTAATTGATCTCTACAAAAATCAAAACAAAGAAAGAACTATTAATATACTATTTTATAAAACACTAATGAATCGTAGCATATATTATATTCGTCTCTAATAATCATAAAGTGAATACAGTATAAATTTTATATACAAGTATTATTTTGTCTCTGCCTTTTCCACCCAAAGATTTTTTTTTTATTTTTATTATTATACGTATCAACGTATCAATATGTTTTGGCAATAATTTTGCATAATGTATTAAATAAAAAAAATAAAAAAGAAAAGTATAAAATTGAATTTGCTGGTACTCGTTTATTCAATTCAAAGGTCCTTATTAACAGTTTTCCCTTCTTCTCTCTTGTGTTCTTTAAATGAAAATATTTTCTCGTGGGTGATGAAGGCAGCATTGAAAACGAAACATAAAGTATCAATATCACCGATATCGAAAAGGAAGGGGAGACCAGCCAAAAGTGTTTAAAAAAGAAAAGAAAAAACCTTGTGTCTATGAGAAAAAATGCTTAAATTATTTTCACCGTTTTCCACTTCTATAGGTCGGCTTGTTAACCAATTCATACAGCATTTTATTGTAATTTTGTTATATGCTGCTGCCGTTCCTGCCGCTGCCGCTGTTGTTGTTGTTTGTGTTAAATAATAGCATTTCTGGTTGAGCTTTTTATATTTTCAATTGTGGAAAAAGTAGAAAATTCAATTTAATTTGCGTTTTAGTTTTATGTTTACGATGCCACTCACTCGCTTTGCTTGCCGTCTCAGGGCAGGTGTTAAGTGTGGCCAAAGAAATGAATTTTTTTCTAAATATATTTGAGAAAAAGGAAATGGATTATAAATAAAAAAAAGAAACGCTTTCAATAGATTATGCAAAAAGTTTTTATTTAACGGGAACTGGCAGTTATTGATTATTAAAGATTTCCATTTCCACGTGCATTTTTAGAGGAGTTGAAAGCAAACCCTAATAAATCAAATGTTTAACTCTTTCAAGGATACAAATTTATGTACAATTTTAATAAGACCAGTCATACATTTATTCACAAAAATATTTCTGGGGAAGTGGATCAGAAAAAGGTCGCTTAAAAAATCTTAATAGAATTTTTATTGCATGCGATAATGATCTGGTGCAGGGCCTAACGCATCTATTGTGTAGCAGATCGCTAAATTAACTCAACGTTATTCTAATTTTTTCCATCTTCTTATTTATATATATTTGTTATCACCAAAAAATGCACTTTGTTTTTTAAAAAAAAACTCAAAACATTAAAAACAAAAGTTGGTTATTTGATTCAATTATCTGCTCTATTAAAAAGTCGGTCGAATTTTTATAAAAGAAAAATTCAATTTTTTATTTTCTAATATTTCGATATTCTCTGGATATCTACTTCAGGGCAATAATTAAAATTAATTTAACAGTATTTTTGAAAATTTTAACAAAAATTTTAATTACTAGTGCTGATGATTTGGAATGAAATGCAGTCATACAGACATACTTAACCATATAGCAACCAAAATGCACTGATAAGTTAAAAATTATATAGCAGGGTCTAGGTTCGAATCTGCAACAATCATAATTTTCAACTTAGTGATTTCCAATTATTACAAATTCTGGGGAAAATTTAGTTTTTCATCACTATAAAAATATTGGTTAGTTGATTGGTATACGTGGCTGCCTGTAACCCACAAGCATTCAAGTAGGATCTCTGAGATCCCGTTTTGAAAAACCATTCCACTCGTCAGTGTCAACCTGTGTAGAACCGAGTCCTGATCTCGGATACGGTGATGGATGCTAGGTTCAACCTGTCGCATCGAGGAATCTAATAAGGTCACCTAGGCCTCTACCTGATAGCTCCGAAAGGTCGGATATTATACTATTGCCTAAGTTTCTGTGTCTCGTATGGTGCAATGCCGAGCATTCACAAAGGAAGTGATAAACTGTCTCTTCCTTGCCCTGATCCCGGCAGCGGCGACAGAATGCATTATAGGAGAGACCTATCCTACGAGCATGTCTGCCTATTGCCCAGTGCCCCGTCACTACTGCGATGAGTCTTGAGATGTCCCTACGGTTCCTATTGATCAGCTGTGCTGTCCTCCTGTCGTTGTAGCAGGGCCACATACTTCTGGCCACCATACACGTGTCCAGCTTGCGCCACCTGTCTGCAGCATTCTGCCGGTAATGGCTCTGAATACCGCATCTTATAGCGCCATACGGCATGGCTACCGATACAGCGGTGGAGACGTCCATAGCAGATCCAGCCCTAGCTAACTTGTCCGCCCGTTCGTTTCCAGGGAAGTTACTATGTGCGGGAACCCAGATGGGGGTAGTGTCAGTCTGATATCCCAATCTGGATAGAAGCTCCCTGCATTGAGCTACTAAGGTAGAAGAAGTAGTGAATGACCTCAGAAACAGCAGTGCCGCCTGGCTGTCGACAAATATGCCGACCCTACCCTGAACCTAGCCGGCTTCGTTATAGCCAATATTTCCGCCTGAAATACACTAGCTCCATCAGGGAGTCGGTGCGAAAGTCCTGTTCCAAGATTCCTTGAGAAGACTCCTGAACCTACACCACAGATCATTCTTGATCCATCAGTCGAAATCTTTCTCCATGTTTCCCCCCTCCACTCCCGCCTGGATGGAATGAGGACTCTGTAAGTAATATTGAAGTCAAAGTGGGGTACCATATAGCCAGTGAGCCCCCTCAGTGTCAGTGGTAACTGACCTAGGATCCTTGCGATAAAAATATTAATTGAAAGCAGAGCTCAGATTTACTCGATTTTACTCGCGAGTGAAAAATACTCGCGAAGAAGAGTACTCGAAGATTACGAGTGTTACAAAAAGTTTACTCTCCACTCGTTTGTTTTTTAAAAAGTAAGAATGGGAGTAAAAATCTTCGAAATAGAGTGAGAGTTTACTCTTAAGAGTAAAATCGAGTGGAAAAATAGAAACTGTTTGTCTTTGCTGACTTGTGTGTGCGTGTGGTTTTTGTGTACTCTTTCAGTCTTTCCATACAGTGCGCGTGTGCGGAGCAATTAGTTGGTTTTATAAAAAAAGTTTTATTATATTTTTAAAAGTTTACTTACATTTTCTATATTATAATAAACAATAAAGACACAAATAATGAAACGCGAAAATATTTTCGTTATGACTTTGAAGGAAACAACACAATTTGTGAAATTAACAATTGTGAAAAAAATTAAGTGGAATTTTTTTTTTGTATGAGAAAGACTGAAAGAGTACTCGGCAAGAGTATAATCTGCTCGATTTCGAACGTATTTTACTCGCACTCGAAATCGAGCAAAGCATATGCGCTCTTATTCGAGTGGCATAGAAAAATAGAGTACACTCGATATTTTTTCAATAGCAAGAGTACTCGCGCTCGAATTCGAGCGACTTTCACTCTCTACTCGAATTCGAGCGAAGATTTCGGAGCTCTGATTGAAAGCAATTTTAATTTCCAATTAATTTTATTAATTAATCGTTTTTGTCTCAATTTGAAATATTAATTACAAAAAAACAGAATAAAAATAGAATAGAAGAAAAAATATTATAGTGAATTATTGGTCTGACCCTCAAGCACATACAGGGTGTCCGCCTGGAAAGTATACTACTTGGTTTTTCCGCCATTTTGGTAAAAATTAATCTTGATAGTTCATATTTGACACTCGTGAAGTAGACACGTGGTAAATTTATTATAGAAAAATAATCGATAAACCAAAGTATTTTAATCGGATTACAATGGAATTATTGCGAGACCTCTTTCCACAACAAGTTATTCCAAGAAATGCTGATGTTGATTGGCTTCCACGTACGCCTGATTTGACTGCTCCGGACTTCTTTTTGTGGGGAAACGCTTGAGCAACTCAAACAAAATATTTGTGATGAAATTAATGAAATACCGCGCGTGAAATGTGTGAGAATGTAATGAAAAATGTGCTCAAAAGGGCTCTCATCTGTGATGGTAACAGAGGCGGACATTTATCTGAGATTGTATTCCATACATAATTGACGACATTAAATAAAATTCATTCTCTTTCATTTAATCATTATAAACAACAAATTAGTATACCTTTCCGCCGGACACCCTGTATTTCATACTTATTTTGCTTCATTTAAAAACACATTTTCTCAGAAATAATACATTTATTTCTATCTCAAAATTGTGATTGAATATCCTTTTTCTTAAAGGTCTTAAAAATATATTGCATCAATGCTGTAAAAAATGTGGCAAACATTTTTAGTATAACCTCAATTCTCACCATTTTCTTCACTAATGCACGATTATAAAATGGCTGCCACAAATTTTATGACTTTATCTTTTACTGCAAGAACTCATATCGGACTATGAAGAAGAAAGCTCATGAATATATTTTTTTTTATATATTTTTATTAAATCTACTCGAATGGCTCCTCTTTTTTTTGTTGTTGCTGCTATTTTCTGTTTGCAATTTTTATAATAACATATCGACGCGAACCAATAACCAATGACTTGACTATGGGATATGAAACTAAGGTAAAATGCCATTGGTTAGTTGAGTGGAGAGAAAGCAGTGTACGTACAATTTAGATATCGTATTATTATAACGTACTGGACTCTCTTAACCATCTCCAGTAACAACCATCAGCAGCAGCTATACAATCAGCTATGTTTTATTAACGTTTGTGGTGTGAGTTTAAATGACTTGAGATGACCTAAAAAGGTAAAGAACGAACAGCTACAATGGAAGCACCTGAGAGGAATGAATATAATGGATGCAGTGAGGAAAAAGTGCATGTACGGTAAAATGTTATTGTTGGAAAAGCTGAAAGAAATTGATGGCGATAAAAACAAAAACAAATCAAATTTCTGTGGTTAGACGAACAACAATATACGATTTTTTTTCTTTTTTTTTTAAATATATTTTTATTTTTCAAATACATGTTAAAGGATATATAATGTGTATGTGTGTGTGTGTGTGTGTGTGTTTGTGCCATGCAACTGCGAAAATATTTTTCTTTTTCATAAAATTTTTTCCATTGGCTGTTATAACTTTGTTATCTTAATGCACGTGTTTCGTTAAGAAACAAACAAAATCACAAAAAAATCTCTTCTTAAAAACAAACAACAACAAGTCTCTTGATATCCTTATTCATATGGTTAAACCTAGAAATAGCTGTGGGGAAAGAGCCAAACGCGCTGGCACTGGCACTGGCATGAGGGTGTATAAGGAATATATTCTGTGAATCAGTTTTGCTATTTATCATGATTATTTTATGAAGAAATTTTTATAATTTCGGTTTATTTTCTTGAAATAAAAGAATGATATTGAATATTTTCGCTCTGAAGAATGTTTCACATCCTTAAATAAGCCTGTATGTGCAAAGTACACTTCGTAGTTTGTGTGCAGTCCACGAAACTATACCTTTTGCTTTTGAATTAAGGAAATGTGCTGGAAAACTTATCCTATTTATTTAGAGGACACTGTGCTTCTCTCTAATTTGTATGTTCAATTTTCAGAAATAAAACTGTAGAAATGCAGGAAGGCTAAAAATTAATCTTAAATGCAAATGTCAAGGGGTCAAATTTTGGTAATCGGGATCCTGGCAAATATAAATATTTCAAATTCATTCGAAATCCTTGCAAAGAAAATATTTTCTTTTAAATAAAATACGTTTCTGTTGCACCTATTTAATACTGCTCCATACTTTTCATGATTTTTCTCATTATCCTTCTTAACACGTTCACATAAGTATAATTTTTTTTTATTACCTTTTCTTTGGTCTTGCCTTAATGTTTAACTATTATATATCTACGTTGCCTCGGTTTCAGCCACAGGTATTTTTCTTTAGCGGGTGAAAAAAAAACATTTTTAAGGTTGTATGTAAGGAAATACATTTTTATATATACGAGTTTATAAAAGTGTTATTTAATGATAAGAACAGTGATTCTGAAAATAACAAAATTTTAGCAGCGCCCAAAAAGATAGAAAAGATCAAGACTCAAATTACACTGAAAGTTTGCGCCTGAGATCAAATGCTGCCCATACACGAAGGAACAGAAGTCGAAACATGGTCACGTTCCACTTAATGTTCCATCGTGTGCGGCACTGTTTCCTGTTAAAGTTCATGTTTTGATTTTGCCTTCTCAAATAACAAAAATTTTGGTTCCATCGTCTGTATTGATGTTCAATGGTTTTCTCTGGAAAAGTCTAATGGATTCTAATCACAGGATCTTGTCAACTCACATGAGACCATGCCGACGTGTAGCATAACCAATGTGGCATAATCTGTATGTTACGTAGTGTTGTCCTGTTGAAACCACGTGTTGTTTGTGCCCTGATCATCCAATTTAGGCCAAAAGAAGTTGCTAATCGTGGCCTTATAGTGCTCGACGTTAAAAGTGATGGCGTGGCCTTAAATCCACAGCAAACAGTTACCTTTTCGTAATGAATTGCACGCCCTTGGATCTCACGGGGAATGGTACCGCCCTAAATTCGACAAATTTGTATGTTGGTGTACCCTTTCATTCCGAAATGGGCTTCATCGCTGAAAATTATTTTTTCATGAAAACGTTTCCCAAACAGAACACCCAGTTTGATAAAACAATTTTATTATTTGTTTGGAAGTCCTTGTTGGAAGACTCTTTATATATTTTTATATTTAATTTTTAGTTATTAATCCTTTTGAACCATTTCAGTAATTTAAATGTTTTTAAAAAATATTTTCCGACAATTTCACGATTTTATGCCACTGTATTTGTTTATAAAAATATATTATTCAATTTTTTATTTTCCATCTCATTTCCTTGCATTTAATATCATCGTTATCTGCTCTCTTTCTTTCCTTTGTCATATATTTATTATATTTTCTTACATGCTGTTGTTCTTCTTCTCCTACTTCATTTTTAATTTTTTTTTCTCAAGTACTTTCGTTTATATAAATCTTTTGCAATTTTTATTTTATCTCTTTTCTATCTTATTTTTATAACAAACAATAAATTATGCTGTTTTTTTCTATTTTTACTTTGGCTTTTTTATGTTGTGCGCTCTTTTTACCGATTGGCAACCTCAAATGCACTGACTTTGCCTTCTTCATATTCGTCTCCTATTTTTTTTTTTTACAACGGCCATTACATTTTCTCAGCTTTACCTTTCTACATCCTTACTAGTCTAGGTTTTATTTGTGTAAAACTGTATTTTTTTTCTTAGCAGCTTCATAATTCCTACTTTACCTTATCACGCTTATCGCCATACGATTTTAGATGTCTAGCGTATATTATAAATGTACACCGTGCTTCAATGCCACCCACACAGTCCTAAACTATTTCGTTTTCCTCCAAAACCATTCACAATATGCGAAGGTGTACAAAAAAAATAAATTATGTATTTATAGGTTTAAAGAAATAGAGCAAAAAATATTGTAGTAATTTTTTATAGAATTTTATCTTGTTGCACTTGCACACGTACACACATGTGTGTCCTGCAAGTTTTATAGTTTATTTCCTTTACCCTTTTTCGTTTAACTTTTATCGTTCTATTTTTAAATCTTTTATAAGGACAATGTAAGAGACAGGAAAAAATTGCGCGTTTCCTTTCTGTTCTTTATTTCATTCCACCACTACTCTGGCATACTTTTTGGCGTCTCAAAATATTTATACTCACTTATACATATTAGTTTGGTCAGAGTATTGAAATCATGTATTCATTAGCAATAAATGTTATTCATTTTAGAATTTCAAATAGGCTGCATTTTTGTGCTAATTTTAGCTATAAAATTTTATTTTCCATGTTTCAATCATTTATTTATAAAATTGTAACATTATTTACAAATATGTATATAAATGATGTAGAACTTGAGGTCACTTGTTATGAAATAATACGACTGCTTGATAAATAAATATATGTATGTAATTTGGGGTTAGAAGACCGTAGTCGAAAATTAGCTCACTTAATGTGTAAAATATTTTTCAAAAATGTCTTTAGAAAACCGATCCTTTCTAATATCCTTTTTTTTAAAAGCCGTAAGAACTGAGAATTTTTTTTAACAATATTTAAAATTTTTCATTATTATTGCCAAATCCAATGTACATATTGGCATAATATAGTTTATATTTAAAAAAAAAATTTAAATTAAAATATTTGAAAACATTTTGTAATAACTTAATAAAATTTTAAGATAAAAGAACGTAGTATTGAACTATCTCGCATTATGTGTAAAATATTTTCCCAAAAAAGTTTAATGAAGCAGGTCCTTTCTAATATCCTTTTTTTTTAAAGCTTTAAGAATTAAGAATTTGTTATCAATATTTAAAATCTTTTGATATTATAGCCGAATACGATATATTGCAATAATATAACTTGAGTTTTTAGGCAAGTTTTTTAATTAAAATATTCAAATAATATTGGATTATTGAATAACATTTTGAGATAAAAGAACGCAGTATTGAAGTAACTCACATTATGCGTGAAGAGTTTTCCAAAAATATGTCAATGAAGCAGGTCCTTTCTAATATCCTTTTTCTTAAAAGCTTTAAGAATTAAGAATTTGTTAACAATATTTAAAAGCTTTTGATATTATAGCCGAATACGATATATTGCAATAATATAACTTGAGTTTTTAGGCAAGTTTTTTAATTAAAATATTCAAATAATATTGGATTATTGAATAACATTTTGAGATAAAAGAACGCAGTATTGAACTATTTCATATTATGTGTAAACTATTTTCCAAAAGTATGTTAATGAAACAGGTCCTTTCTAATATCCTTTTTTTTAAAGGTTTAAGAATTAAGAATTTTTTAACAATATCTAAAATATTTCTTTAATATAGCGTAATACGATGTATTATAATAACATAACTTCGTTTTTAGACAAATTTTTTAATTAAAATATTCTAATAATATTGGATTAATGAGTAATATTTTGAGATAAAAGAACGCAGTATTGAAGTAACTCACATTATGCGTGAACAGTTTTCCAAAAATATGTCAATGAAACAGGTCCTTTCTAATGTCCTTTTTTCGGACATGCGAAAGATCAAATTTTTTCAAACAATATTTTATTTTTTTCATTAAGAAATTTAAGAAATTCATCTTATTTTTGGAACAGAACACACGAGCGTTAATTATATGATGATAAAAGCCATGAAAAAGTCATGACATTTCCATATCAAGAGCTTATATATAGTAAAACATTATAATAGACGTGGGTGAAATATATATATCAGTATACACTTGCACGCATAAAGATGTGATTATAAATATTTTAAAAGTATAACTCTTGATATAATGAAGTCCTTCTTCGTGCAAGTTTTATCTTTGTTGAATCGTACTTGCACTTTTTACACTCATTCTTATTGGCAAAACAATCAAATGGCAGCTAGAAGATGTTATACATCCCTTATATATATTTACATATTTCTTTCTATAGAAAATATTTAAAAATTCACTCCTTGAAATACTGAATCTATCTCTTCGTTTCATTACATTACTGGACTTGATGTCCCTGGTTAATGGTTGTTTGTGTGAACCTTTCATAAAAAGTTTGTCTTATGGTCAGCCATCATCTCTCACACAACAACAAGCGAATTCTGCTCTCCATTTAACTGTTAAAATATGATGTCATACATTTCAATAAAGTTATATTTTGCTTTTTATATACTCCCATACTCGTAAACAGTAACGTTGAACCTTTTTTCTCTTTTTTTGGTTTACATGCGGTCAAGTATATAATATTTTTCTGTTCGAGTACACACACACACACATACACAAATAGTTATGGGAGTATATAAACATCCATATGTAGTTAAGTTTGTAAAATATTAATGTTTTCGACTGGATTCTTAGAATCGTAGGTGTTCTGTTGTATTTCAATACGCCAAAAGTTGTGGGGGTTAAATTTTTTTTTCGTTACTTGTCCTGTTGTTGTCTCTAGCATTCAGTGTGATTTTGTGTGAATTGTGGCATGTGCAACAGAGTGTATAATTTTTATTGTAGATATTTCCCCCCCCCCAAACAAGAGTAAATGGGGAGATTAATTTTATATAAGTTTTTGTATAAATACATTTTGTGTTGTAGTTTTTGCTTTCTTTTAAAGCCATTAGATGAGTTTTTATACATAAGATAGTCTTATATATACACATGTATATAAATATATATGTATGCATGTGTACATGCATGTAACTATTTCTTTTATTTGATATTAATTCAATTACTTTAGAATTTATGACCGCATAATGATGGGTCATTAAGATGAATAATAGCTGATGATGCATGATTGATATGGAAGGATATTTTTCTTAGTGTTTTTTTTTCGCAACTTGTCATTACAAAATTTTAATTAAATTTATTTTGCATTGTACAAAAAAAAAATAATAATACTAAAATAACAATAAATTTATATTGGATAGTTATTCAACATTTCTATATCCTTTATTAAATCTTTATATCTTTATATCAACACGGCTTTAATAAAGGGTGTTTTTATAAGAGCTTGCTGATTTGAAATTTAAATAAAACACATGCCAAATTATGAAATGGCCAAAAAAAATTTTTTATTTGGTAAATAATTTCTTGTCATTTAACATTTAAATATAATTTCGGGCATATGGCCACCACGACTATTTTGCACAAAGGTCATTCTGGAGGTCCAATTTTCGACCACCTCTTCAAGCATTTGAGGGCGTATTTCAGCAATGATGCCAACGCGGAGGCCAATTCACCGGTCCATTTCCTGAAATAATGTTGTCGTTGAAATGTTCTTTCAATAAGTCCATTGTTTCGCCCGCAGTATGGCAAATGGCAGAATCCTGTTGAAACCACATTTCGTTTACATCCATATCTTGAAGTTTTGGCACCAAAAATTCCTTGATCATGATTCTGTATCGATTTCCATTCACGGTAACGCGTCGTCCTTCCTCATTTTTAAAGAAATAAGGACCGATGATTCCACCAGCCCATAGACCGCACCAAACAGTACATTTATCGGGATGCATTGGTAATTCTTGAACGGCGTGTGGATTATTTTTGCTCCAAATACGGCAATTTTGCTTGTTGACATATCCATTCAACCAAAAATGCGCCTCATCACTGAAGAGAATTTTGCGGTAAAAATAAATTTCCACGATTTGGAAGCGTTGTTCTGGAGTTAACCTGTTCATGATGATTTGCCAAACAATACTGAGTAGAGACGTCACTTTAAACTGTCAAAACAGCTGTCAGACAACAGAGTGATTCGTATAAAAAAAAACTTCATAAAAAAACACCCTTTATATTTGCAAATAACCTCTTAAAGAATGGAAAAATGCACAAACTCTATGGAGATAGTGTAAGTCCATTTTGGCGATCGTACGCTATTGTGGCCTAATTGATTTTTTCCAAACGATATTGTAATAGTTGTACGAATTTCCGGAATAGGTTGAACTGATTTTGATTGTACATAATTTTTTTAAAGTATTACTTCTTCTATATTTCATCAAGTGGCTTTCACCACTAGAAACGCACAGTGGTGCAAGGTTTGACAAAAAGTAGTCATAAGTATAGAACTTTTACTGCCTGTTCGCGGATGTCGTAACCTATCGTTCGATCGAATAAATAAGATTTAAAACAAAAACAATTTTAAAAATCTGTTTTTGTTTTAAATGTTATTTATTCGATCGAACGATGGCTTGCGACATCGGCGAACAGACAGTTAAAGTTCTGAATGAATTTTTCTAGAAATCAAAACGATTTCAGAAGAGGAGTCACCCTTTTAGCATCATGCCTTGTGAAGTATGTTGCTACGCTTTGGACTACAGGGAGTGATTTTGGAGTACTGCCAAATTTAGGTTACATGTCCAAAATGAATAAAAGTTTATGTGGTTTGACTACTTAAAAAGTTATATATCCAGCAACTGTTTTAATTTAAAAAACATACATTAGGGTGCTATTGCCTGAATTGGAATGCGTACGCTTTGAGCACATTTCGTCATTTCCCATCAGATTTTCCAAACCAGTTTCGAGAACCTCTTAAAATGCAAATGTCTGATCTTCCTGCACAAACTTATTATATCGAAACAACCGACATACATCTATGATAGAATTGTGTTCGCAAGATCTAACCGCGGCAGGAACATTATACAATTGAGGTATAGACGTCTTATATCCAGTCGACAGTTCTTAATTCACACAATCAGTCTTTGGAACACCTTGCCAAACAACATTCAAAAATTAGGCAACGCTAACGTATTTAAAAGAGAAGTATTTAAATTTTTTAAGTAATATTACCTTCTGCTCTCCTTTTTCTATTTAATAATTTTTGCTTACTTTCTCCACCATATTATATTTTTCATCCTCATATTGCAAATCTGCTTTTGTTTTTAAAGTCCTGTTTAAAAGAAGCTCCTTTGTTACAAATATTAATATTATTGCAAGCCTTTGAAACCTAATTATATATTATATTTTATTTATGACTTATCTGTTTTTGTGTAATCAATAGCACTATCATTTATAAGACATCTTGTCTTGTTGTGCTATGCCCCAATTTAAATAAAATAACTAAATAAAATAAACACTACGAAGAAGAACTTTCCAAACTGACTGCGCCATAAATATATGTATATGTAGCATAATATATTTCTGATTTGCATTATTGTATGGTTGTGTTGGCATAAATCTAGTTGTTAGATATTCCCGACAGCGACTGACACTATCATTCCCCTTCGTCGGTACTGTAGCAATAATTCGCTGGTGAAGTAAACCTACAAAAAAACTCTGTATCCTCTCAGCTTTATTCATCTGTCGCCTTAATATTAACTCCTGCTTTCGCAGTTAACACATAATTTCAGCCATACAGATCTATAAAAATTGTTATAACGCTGACATAATGTGGCATCAAATGACTTATTATTGGATCCCATGACTTGTCACCACTACGATGTTAACCTCTACATGAGATGGTCATCACCGTAATTCGCCATTTTCTACCCCCCTGTTATATAACAACTTCGTATATTCGATTATAACTCCCTGAAATTCATAGAGACAAACAATTATTAACCACAAAGAAAGTCTAAATATTTCCATCCAACTGGCCAACCAACGAAAACCACTCTCCTTTTACTCGCAAGCTAAAAATAGCAAAAGTTTACAATACCACGCCCTATTTAATAAATGTTATATAAAGTTATGCCATCATATCATAAACCATAAAAAATAACTTTCATATCTCTACTGCAAACAGACACGAAACATATTTTTATGCGCTCACATTTATGCGTACGTACAAGAGGAAAAACTCAATTCCATTGTATAAAAAGTAAAACTCCAGGGAAAACAGGCAAAAGAAGGGAAAACGACCGAAAGAAACAGAGAAAAATTCGATAGCAACGTTTGCAATACATACATGTGCACACCTATTTGCACTAATACACCCGTAACGGAAATATGAGGGTGAAAATATTATAAAGACCAAGTAAAATTAAAAAAAAGAAAAAAAACCCCAGCAACAGGAGTGAACGAACGACAAAAAAAAAATGAACAGGAAAAATATGAAATGACTGGGGTGACTGAGGCGGGGGAGAAGAGCAACTAACTCATGCATACACCCATACACTAAAACAACATTGGGACTGCTAAGCAAATAATCGGGCAGGGTGTTCTTGTTACATGGCAACTTTTAACCCACATCCACCCACAATTATAATATTATATTTCCTTTAATATTAAAAAAGGTACAACAAACATGTATAAATATTTATTTGTATGTGTGAATGTATTGTGTGTACATACCATAGATGTATGTGTATGCGTGTGTAGACATCGACGTGTGGTTATGTTATTGTTCAATTTTGTTGGATTTGAAGTTACTATTATTCCTTTTTTTTCTATTTTTTCATAAGAGTCTTGCTGTTGGTAGGGAGTAAAATTGTTTTCTTATGAAAGCCGAATTTCGTGGGTTTGATTGTATGAACAATCATGAATGTGGTATCGAATTTTTCTGATCTGTGTTAATTTTTATCAGAATGTTTTCATGACGAAGGCACAGCACTAGTCTCTTAACACTAACGGCATTTATTGACACTGATTGTCACTGTAATGTATTAAGGAACCCATTACAACGCCATATTTCGTTCAGGTTATAGCAAAACTTGGCCGGTGAAATAATAAATAAAAATCTCTACTACAGATTCTCTTGCTTCCCATTTTTCTTTATCTGCTTTATCAACACCATGCCCATACTACCGAGAGAATGCCTTGTGTATGAGTAGGGCTCATACCCTCGGGTACGTAAGTGTCCTGTTGTTGATATTGTTTTGACGTGACGTTGACAAAGAGTTTAACATGACACAGCAAAGCCATCCTTTGGTTGTATCATATTAAATTTACTGCAATAGTTTTTGTGTTACAACAGTTTTAGTAAAAATTAATTTGTTCTAAAGGGTGTTTTTTATAGAGTGATACAAGTTTAAATCATAAAAAAAAAACATAGTAATATATTTTTGATATCAATGAAACCGTTTTTATTGGAAAGAAAATTTTATGAAATTAATGTTTAAATATGATTTCGGCCATGTGGTCGCCATGGCTGGCGCGTACAGAATGTATATTAAACATATATAAAGGGTGTTTTTTATATAGTGATACAATTTTGAGTTGGCATCACTGCTTTATTTGACCACCCATTTAACAGCTGATAGTTGCTTTTTGTTTAGTTTGCTTTGACATTTCATTATGGATCGACTTACACCAGAGCAACACGTGCAAATTGTGGAAATTTTTAATAAAAATAATGGTTCTGTTCGTCAAACTTATCGCGCACTGAAGAAGCTGCAGTCGCTGTACAGGAAAGCATTGAAGATGATTCTAATCAGTCAATTCGTCGCTGTTCTCAGCAACTGGGGGATTGTGTCCTTCCTTCCAGTTTATGGAAGATTTTTTTAGTTATTGAAAATTGGTGTTCCAGATTGCGCCTTGTACGCGCCAGCCGTGGCGGCCACATGGCCGAAATCATGTTTAAATATTAATTTCATAAAATTTTCTTCTATTTGATATATCACTATTTAAAATAACTTTTTCCCACATCAAATATTTGCTTCAAATACAGCTGCAAGTATGAGAGTGTGCAGATGGAGCATATAATATTCTTATCATAAAAAGGACAAACAATAACAATAAAAATCATGCTGACCGAAAAACCCAACTACAACTCTCACTCACACAGTGCTTCAGCAACACATTCAACTACACATGCTGACGTATGTATATGATAAATCTGTATGGATGTGTGTATGTTGAAATGCTTATGTATATGCATGTCCTGTACATAAAATGATATATATAGTATATTTATATTGGATAGAATTTTATTTTGCACACATGTTTTAGCAAAAGAAGTTATAGTTTATCTTTATTTTATTTATTTATACCATTTCTTTTTCCAAGGGATCCCTTTTATGGTCATTCGTTTCGTTTCATTTTCTGTTTTCTTCATCCTCTCAATAATAAATAATGAACATAAAAAGTATACAATAAATACTTTTATGAAATTTAATTTATACATATATTATTTATATTCTATTTAATGTTTATTTATGTGTCTGTGTGTGTGTGTGTGTGCGAACTGTTGTAAATGTATGTGCGGAAAAAATTACAAAGAAATATAGAGGTGTAGATATTGGAAGAGAAATAGGTTTTTATGTGGACTTATATATTTTCAGTGTGTATATGCGGATGTGTAAAGAAAACAGTAAAAACGTAACTTATAAAAACCTTTAGATAAATAAAAAATTAATTAGATTTCAGCCGCGCACTCAGCAAATTTTGACTGTAACTGAACAGTTTAAACTAAAAGTATTTTTCCATATTTTAAGGCAGTTCAATTCGGATAAGCGCACGCTATTTAATTGAAAAAATTACTTAATCAAAATTAAATAATTTTATAATCCGTTTCAGTGAAATGTATATTATCCTTGGAATAACGCCCAGTTATACGAAACATTTACCCCATAATAGCACCATTTTTATGATAACAAATTTTAAGCTAGGAATTTATATTCAGGCTTAAGTTCAAATCTGCAAGTCTGCAAATTATTTTTGTATTCAACAGTTTATATTAATTTCGAATTATTAAGAGTAGTATATTTAAAATATTTTTTTAATTATTGAGGCCGAATATGTTTTGCTAGTTTGCATACTATACAAAAAAAAAGTTCTAAATATTCCACTGTTAATGAAAAATTCGAATAAAATAAAAATTATAAATAAAAATATTATTTGCAGGCTTGCAGATTTGAACTTGAGCCTGAATATTAATTCTTAGCTTAAAAACTTAATCAATGAGTTCGAATAATAAACTATTTCTAAAGTACGAAATTCGTTTAAACGATCCGAAATTGGCTTTATAAAAAATTTCGAAGTGGAAAAAATTTCTGTCAATTTTCGTGTTCTCTTATCAATTATCAACTTAATTGTTTTACATCACAAATTTATTCCACTTTTTATACCCTCCAAAACAGAATTGTCATTCTGTTTGTAACGCAGCGAAATATCCATCTGAGACCCCATAAAGTATATATATTCTTGATCAGTGATGAAATCTAAGACGATCTGATCATGTCCGTTCGTCCGTCTGTGGAAATCACGATTCAGTCCAAACGAAGAGAGCCAGACTCTTAAAATTTGGTATAATATATATTGAAGGATAGCACAGGACAACTTCGTAAATGGGCTGAATCGGGTCAGAGGGAAAAAAGTTCCCCTAAAAAGGACTAAACCAACCTCTAATTTTTAATTTTGTTAATCAAATTTTTATGTCAAAGAAGCTCCAACTCGTCAAATTAGGAGCCATAAAATAAAAAAAAAAATTATTTTTGGACCCCGCCCCTTTTAGTGGGCGTTATTATATGCAAAAATAGTAAAACAATTTAATAAATTGTTTTACTTTAGCTTACATTCTTTAAAAATAAAATTTTTAAGCTTTAATGACGCAGCTGAGACGTAACCTGGTACTTCTCTGCCCTACCACCTCCTCCCCATTTGCCTCCTAAATGACCCTATAAAAAAAAAAAAAAAAAAAATTTATATAAATTTCACATTTAATTATTCCGAACATATATTTTTGAAGTTTTATGGCAAAGGTGAAATGTGTCCCCCACGGCCCTTGCCAGAGAGACCGCGACAAAATACAGTTTTAATACCCTCCAAAAAGAATTGGAGCCCATAAAGTATATATATTCTTGATCAATGATGAAGTCTGAGACGATCTTGCAATGCCCATACGTTCATCTGTGGAAAACATGATATAGTCTATTTTTGGACTCTGCCCCCTTTAGTGGGCGTCAAAGTACAATATTATATGCAAAAATAGTGTAAATATTGAACAACTTGTATTCCTTAAGTCTATAAGAAGTTGAGATGTTCTCTGATCTTGTAAAGATGAAACGTCTCCCTCACGGTCCTTCCCGGAATGACTCTGTCACTTAAAAGAACTGTCCCACCAAGTTAAACATTTTAAATTTACTTACTAAATATTTGGAGGGTATAATTTTTACTTGCTTATGAATTAATTCGTTCACAATAATTTACAAGATTTCTTTAAAAGATTTATTAAATTCTTCTGGTTTCTTGACCTCTTTTTAATTATTATTGTATTCTGATACTTTTAAGCTTAAGGTCTCTTTATTTTAGTTCAATTTTTAATTTCAATATTTCGTCACTCCTTTGTGTGACTTCTTCAGGAAATTAATTATTTTATAAAATAATTAATTTCCTGAAGAAGTCACACAAAGGAGTGACGAAATATTGAAATTAAAAATTGAACTAAAATAAAGAGACCTTAAGCTTAAAAATATCAGAATACAATAATAATTAAAAGATTTATGAAATAAAATTTTTAAAACATTTAGAACATGAATGTTTAATTCATTATTCGAACTTTAGGATTAATATAAGGATTAAGCGGGAATTATTAATTAGGCTGAAGTGCAAACTTGCGATTTTAAAAATATTTTTTTTAGTTTTAAGAATTTCGCTTAAATTAAAGTTTTTTATTAAGAATAGAATATTTGTTGTTGGAAGTGTTGGAAGCCATTATTCTGCCCTCCATTGACGACAATATACGTTCAGTTGTATTGGAAAATTTTTTCAAAAATGTAACTGATCGGATGGACCATGTAACTCGTAGCCCCGGCCTACGTACGCTGAAAAAAGAAAAAGTTGAATGAAAATATTTTTTAGATTATATTAAAAATTCATTCCAGCTATATTTCTGTCTTGTATTATCATTTCAAGTTCCCATGCAACTAAGAAACACGCGATATCTGAAATCGTAAGATGTTGTTCACGAAAATACTTAAAACTATTATTTTAGTTCAGTTTTTCTTTTTTTAGTGCTGGGATTACTTTTTGAAGAAATGCCATATATTTCGATTTTATTCACATAAGGATTTTAAAATTATGAATTTCTTTAGTCGTGCTTATAAGGCCTTTTAACACCTTATTTAAGTCTTCTTAGACCAGCTTACCTTTCGAGCACCTTTCTTTCCTAAAGTTTCTCCATGAGAAAGATTTACACTTAAGTTTTGTTTTTAGTACCGAAACCCTTGTGTCTGCATAACGTACAGTGTATAAGTCTTATTTACAATAATACAAATTTAGAGGTCACGTTTTTCACAGTAGCTGGATTTATTTTCATTTTTCTAACCTCATGTATTGTTGAATGTGTTTACACAAATAATTGTAAAAGATTTTTACGAGTATTTCAATTGAATTGCATGGCTGACGCCTGTGTGTATGCAAGAAATATTTCGTACATGGCTCTCGAAATACATCGCGTATGATAAATCTCACTTTTATCTCTAACGGAAGTCTTAAGTAAATAAAAGAAAAAAAATGTGCAAAACTAAAAGTTATCGAAGAAAAAATAGAAACTAAAAATAAAAACGAAGCAAGTGGAGAGAATAAATAATGTCCGATAGTCTGTTATGGAGAAGAAAAAATACAAAAGGAAATAAACAATCCATATTAATGCTATTTTGAAAACGATGTTGCTTGACCAAGTGAATTAAAAATATATTTTCATAAGAACTATTGTACGTTCATGCGAGTGTATGGGTGCTTCATTGCTAAAATATATACACTGAGCTTAATGTTTTGCCAAAGTTTTAGTTATATTCGTACGTATATAGTTTTATTATGTTTTTGCTGTATTTTATGTTATTAAGTGATGTTTCTGCGAAGCAGCGCAAATGGTTGTAAAAAGCTTCAAAATAAATTTGCCGAAAAATATACTTTAATAAATGCTTTAAAGTGAATCCTGGGGAACACACTGTAGTACATTTGATGGGAGACTTTTGTTTTTGTAGCTCTTAGAATTAAGATCATCTAGATAGGATCGGAACTTTAGCAAGGTGTTAGATCATGGGACTTACCAAATCATGTCTAGAAATTGCCACTGGGCGAGGTCGCCTTCGTGTGGTTCTTGGGTACTAAGAGGGGTGCTGGTAACAGTTAATTTTTACCCGATGTTAAGAGCATCGTCAGGTAGGGCCGCAAGGCAGGAACTGACGTTAAACTTTTGACTTATTTGTAGTACATTTGATATCGATCAATATCTATATATAAATTGTATTGAAATTTCGATCGATATAGAATGCGATAAATTGGTTCCAGTACCAGATATTCTTTAAAGTTAGTGTGCATCGAAACATGAATAACTTTATGGAATAAAAACTAAAGTCATAAGTGCGTCTCTGTCTATTTATTTTATATCAAATAAACAATTCTCGAGGGAAAGTTTTTTGATTAATTTTTAAGTAATTTTTAAAAGACAAACATGACTGAGGACATATTCTATACAAATTAAAAAACAGATTAAAAATAAAAGCTCACTTTCGCCAGACTTTTGTCAATATAGAAAGAAAGAAATAAAACCTTTTTGCAGCAGCCAAAAACGTCAACAAAACCAAAATATTCTTAGCAACAACAGAAATGACAAGTTTTAATGATAATTTCAAGGTACAAAACCATAAGAAAAATGTCATTCATCTACATCATCATTACCGTCCTTGTCCTTGTCCCTATCATCATCATCAGCATGGCGTGTCAAAGGCATCAACAATTGCCAAGAAGAAGAAGCGTACGAAGAAAAATAAGAAGGTGTCGGCTGCCATACCGAAAGTAGAACTCTTTCACAAACTTTATCACACTTCTTAATCAAAATTGAAATTTATTTGTTTTTCCTCATCGCTTTATGGAAAATTGTTCTTATAATTATTTTTGCCTGCGAAATGAACAAATTTCTATATTAAGAAATTGAAGGCAGAAAAAAGGGTTGTTGACTTTAATACACTTATTCATTCGTTCATGCATTTATCCACCATTCATTCCGTCAGTCATTTGTGCTTATAATCTTGTCAGTCTTGTTGTTGGTAGGTGACAGCCCAACCCAACTAGACATTCAGTCGTCGTCACTCAGTCCTTTAAATGAAATCTTTATTATGATAAAATGTTGTACGTATAATTGAGGATTTACGAGTTGAATGGGGCTTAGAGTTGGTGCAAAACGTGGCAGAGAATGTAACACCCTCCTGCTGTCATTAAGAAGTTTGAAATTAAAATTTTCACATGAACTTCATGATTTAATGAAAGAGTTTTATTTTGTCTGTTTTCTTTTTCTTCTTCATTTTGTTCTCCTCATGCTGATAGAGAGTGCTTAAGTTGTTGAATAAATGCAAAAGACAAGTTTATGAATTGAAATTAAGATCTTTTTGATAAAAAGACATTGTTGAATTATAAAAAATAATAAAATAGAAGAAACAGCGGAAACAAAACAGATATGGAATATTTTATCGGTTCAGATTGGAAAGACTTCAGAAAATATATTGAGGAAAAGAGATTTTTGATCTAAACAATTTTGATAGGTTTTTATTTTTTTGTTTCTATAGTGAAAAGTCACCTAATTTTCTCTTAAGAGCGCGCAATGTGCCACAAAAGCACAAGCATAATCTGGAATGGATTAGACCCCATTTTTTAACTTATCTTAATCTAATCTAACTTAAGTTCCAACAACGCAGCTTTTCGACCTACACATACACAATTAAACATTGCGGGAGTTTTGGAATAACCATTAAAAATTTTTATTTTTGGAGGCTGTTAGCATACACAAGACCGAAAACCGTATATATATACATATATATATATTTTTTTTTTTTTGATTAGGACCATCACTCTTATCATATATCCTTATTTTAGGAACTATAGAAAGAAGAAAGTGAGTACAGAATGATAATGATCAGAGGACAAAGATTTTGTAGGTGTAGTTTCATATATCCTTTTTACGTTGACTCCGAATTTTTGCTACTGTCTGTATTGCCATAATTTTTAGAAACAAAATTTACTCATTTTCACGACTAAATGTGGAAACTGTGCATATAATTTTTAAAATTTTCAAAGATAATTTTACGAGGAACAGAGATTTTTTCAAATTGACTTCTATTTATTCTTGACCTTTCAATATTATTTTAGTAATAATTTTTTAAACTTGAAGGCTTTTTATATGACAAATTTTAAAATAATTATACATATATTCAATATTTTGCATGTTTTTCAAAAAGAACAGATATGCAAAATTTTCCTGAAAAACCCAACAAAAGAAGTTGTGAAATATTGAAAATATGAATACTTTAAAATTTTTTTTAGATAAAAAGACCTCAACATTAAAAAATTTTTTTAGTAAAATTTTTTAATTTCTCTCTTATTCTGTAACTATTTGTCAATGTCACGTCAAGACAATATCAAAATTAAGTCATTTGTATACTCTTTTCGCTCGGCATTTATCTACTTTTAACAGCCTCTGGTTATTTTCTAGGCCTTAGAGAATAGTCAGTGAGTGTCAGCAGTAGTCAATTTTCGATATTGTCTTGACGTGACATTGACAAACAGTTGCAGAATAATAGGAATTATGTAAAAAAATTTAGAATTTATACATAAAAATGTTTTCATAAAAAATTTAAATTTTAGTTAAATATAAAGGGTGTTTTTTTATAGAGTGATACAACTTTGAGTTGGCCTCACTGCTTTATTTGACCACCCATTTAACAGCTGATAGTTGATTTTTGTTTAGTTTGCTTTGACATTTCATTATGGATCGACTTACATCAGAACAACGCGTGCAAATTGTGGAAATTTTTAATCAAAATAATGGTTCTGTTCGTCAAACTTATCGTGCACTTCGTCAAACTTATCGCGCACTGAAGAAGCTGTAGTCGCTGTACAGGAAAGCATTGAAGATGATCTTAATCAATCAATTCGTCGGCGTTCTCAGCAACTGGGGGATTGTGTCCTTCCTGCCAGTTTATGGACGATTTTTTTAGTTATTGAAAATTGGTGTTCCAGATTGCGCCTTGTACGCGCCAGCCGTGGCGGCCACATGGCCGAAATCATATTTAAATTAATGTTTAAATATATAATAAAATAAAATTTTCTATCCAATAAAGACCGTTTCATTGATATCAAAAATATATTACTATGTTTTATTATGATTTAAACTTATAAAAAACACTCGTTCTGTTCAAAAATAATCTGACTTTATTTAATTTTCCAAAAAGGTTTATTTATTCGTTAATTTCTATTTCCCCCCATCCACGTAATACACTTATGCCAACGTTTTTTTCCAATCGTCAAAGCAGTTCGGATGTGCACTTTTTGATATGTCCTTTAGTTGTCGCAATAATTCGTTTCTTATCTCCTTTCGAAAGAACTCAGTTTATTATATCCAAATCTGTTAAGGATCTGAAAACCGGATATTATTCACCGAGACTCTTGAGTTATAAACACATACAGGGACGGAAACCCGGACACTTACCTATAACATAATATTTTGGAAGTGTTTCGAAAATTTCAAAAACAGTATTACCTACTCAGTGTTTTTTAACTCAAAGTGCTATTAAAAATCGTTAAAAAACCATTAAAAATCACACTGCCTATTTGTAAAACAACTGGCTATCAACGAATATTTCGGGGCACCTTAAAAATAACCTGTTCAGTTAATAAGGCAGCTGCCGATTTAGTGTGAAAGAAATTATATTGCCCCTCCTAAACAACAACACTATAAAAATGTGTTGTATTACTATTGCATTGCTAAACTCGAATTCAAAATATTCTTTGTTCAATTGAGTATTTTTATTCCACACCAACCAAACAGAACCATCGTTTTATATGCCTTAACAACTTGCTGATAATATAAAAATATTTCAAAGTTCACATATTCGAACATGTAATATTTTTAATAGTTTTGCCATTGGGAATAAGACAAGGAGGAGAGAAAATAATAACATTTTGTTGGAAAACTTTTTCTTACACTTGTTCAAAAACCCATTAAACATTATTAAAAGGAAAACTCAATGATAAAAGTTAACATATGGTCCAACAATATCATGCACTCATACTTACATCCAATCATATGGACAGACAATTGCCCAAACATACCTTTATTTTATTCCATTATCGAGAGATGAATGGTCGTTCGGTCACTTTGTGCGACAAAATATAATCACCCTTCAGCAGTTGTACAAGAAAAGTGAAAAATGTAAAAATTAAATTGATTTTTTTTTTTTGTGAAGATGGACATTGTCAAAGTGATAGTTCAAATATAACAAAAAACATTAGACGTTATTCTAAAACATGATTTTGTATTTTTCATAAAAACCAGAGGGGAACAAACATATTTGCAGTTTATTTAATAAGTTCATGTTTTAGTCCATGTACGAAGAGTGTTCAAGAAATGCGATGCAATTTTAAATTTCATTGATTGCGTTCTTTCGAAGGACATTTTTGTTGGTGCACTCGTCTCAGTTTCAGCTCTTTAGTGTGTCTAGTTTGTTTGTGAGATCAGTAAAAGTTAGAAGTATTCGGCGATTTTCTTCTGTCGGTACAAATCAGTTGAAGTTTTCAAAATCACTTGAATTGTTGACAGGGGCGGTACGGTGATTGTAGTCTGAGCCAGAATAATATTTACAATATTTTCAAAGAAGGTCGAGCAGATTTAAATAACGACACTCGTACTGGACGTCCCAACACATCAACAACCGATTAAAATGTTGGGAAAATGAAGAAAATTGCTATGGAAAATAATGGAATCGCTATAAGAGAAGTTCCTAAGGATGTGGTCATATCGGTTGATTCACACCATGTATTATTTTTCAAGAAGTTTTAGGCATAAACCGTGCGGCAATAAACTTTATTTAATGTTGTATAAAAACTTAATTTAAATAAATATTATTTAAGATGGAACTGAGTTTATGTTTCAGGCTGCAAGTTTAATAAAAAAGTATATGTACAGGCATGTCATGAATTCCGTTAGCAATTGAAATGATTCCGTAGTTACGATTCCGATCGGAATGGTTTAAGCTTCTATAGATTCCGTTCGGTTTCATTAAACCGAAGAAAAATGTGAAACCACTTTTTATGTATTAAGTATGGCAACGCAACAACGAATATAGCAAAACCAAAAAAAAACAGCTGATTCTAAAAGTCAGCCATATTCAGGTATTTGTATCAAAGTTAAAAGTTTGTGATTTTTGAGAATCACAGTAAAAAAATTTTTAATAAGAAAAACTGTAATAGAAATGCCCGGAATATCCGTAATTGCAGCTGCAGAAGAAAATAAAATATTCTGTTTGTGCCTTTTCGTGGTTTTACGTGCTGCCACTAGATTTTTTTTACAAAAACTTACTTGAATAAGAGTACGGCAACACTAAATAAAAAAATTCGGTATTTTCTTTTATCTTTGAGGAAGTATTTAAAAAAATTTTAATTTTTTGTTAAATTTGAATCAAAGAAAATTTATTTTAGAAAAATAAACAAAGAATCAACATAATTTACAAATAAAAAGGTATCATGAGTACTTTGTACGCCACGAAAATGCTTAAAATATAAATTCCATATAGAAAATCGAAAGTGGTTTCATTCCGAAAGAATTTTTCGCAATACTTTTTCCATAGAAGCAGAATGCGGAATTAATTCCACTACTGAACGGAATTTATCTTTGTGACATGGCTGATATTTTTTTGTTTAATCAGTTTTGTTTCACAAATACTATATCAATGCCTTAAATTTTTATTATATATTTTATTTTTGCAGAACGCTGTTTGAAGTGTTTCCCGCTGTTGCTTTAGAACGCAGCACACAACTTTATAACCTGCTAAAATATAAGTACACGCCACGAGGGCTGACTAAGTAAACAAGACCTCTCTTCTGCTGGTATTTTTTAATAATCCGCAAACATTGATTTGGAACAAAATCTTGTATTACCGATTGCACCTTATTTATAGTCATTTGAACCGGTAAGTAGCCATAATTATATATTTATTTCATTAAACACTTTTCGGGCAGTACCTGCCGAAAAATGTTTGTTATGTTCCTACTGACTTTATTCTTACTGCCGTATTTATTATGAGGTTCAAATGCGTTTCAAAATAAAATACTACGGCATGTTATAAGTAGGACCAAAATAATATTTTTTATTATAATGTTATGCAATTGCACAGAGTGCTTTTCAAAGTGTGACCATTTTTATAAAAATGCGTTAGTGCATGGTTATCTTAGTTGTTGTCAGCCTGTTTCAAGGACGAAGGCTTAACACTTGTTGCTGGATGTAACTGGCCGTGATTGACACTATCATTTACTAAAGAGTAGAGGAATAGAACCCTCCTTCGTGCACCCTGTAGCAAAAATCTAGCCGGCTAAGTAAAAGGTTGAAATAGCTACAAAAATTTTCTATCTTCTCATCTATCTTCAGCTGTCCTCTCAGTACATATGACGGGGTTACTCCCTGACTGCTGGTCCTATTCAAAGAAAAATGTGGACTACCGAACCAGACCTTAACCACAGAATCATCCAACCTTTGTTGAAGCTAGACTGTCCGTCTGTGCGCACTCTTTGGTATCCTTACACCTTCTGCTAGACTATTGTAGATAAACCTACTCTTTTTTAACACCCGTTGCTCTGTTATTTCAGGGATTGAGCAGTAGCTTATAAGCTTTATGGGCTACCTGAAAAATTTTATTTCTGGGAAAACTGAGTAAACCTCTCCCCAGGTTTGCAATGTAACAATGTGTAGAATATTTCCAAAGATTCGAAAAAGGACGATTGTAATGAATTTATCATCCTTGATTTTTTTTATAAATAAAATGGATGGTTCTTATCACGGCAAAGATTTGAAATTTTTTTGTAAATAAATTGGTGCAATTATCTTTGGCTAAGTTTTTTCTGTTTATGTTAAATCTGGAGGATTTTCTAGTTATTAGAATTTTTGGTTGGCAATGCTTACACTTTCAATGCTCTTGCATCTCAGTATGGGTCCTGTTCAAACTGTTTTTATACCCTTCAAAAAAGAATTTGGAGGGTATATTCACTTTGTCATTCTGTTTGTAACGCATCGAAATATCCATCTCAGACCCCATAAAGTATATATATTCTTGATCAGTGATGAAATCTAAGACGAACTGAGCATGTCCGTCCGTCCGTCTGTGGAAATCACGATTCAGTCCAAATGAAAAGAGCTAGACTCTTGAAATTTGGCATAAATATATTTTAAAGCTTAGAGCAGGTTAAGTTCGAAGATGGGCTAAATCGGGCAAGAGGGAAAAAAGTTCCCCTAAAAAGAACTAAACCAACCCAGAAAAAACAACATAATTTTTAAAGTTTTTTGGTTATATTGTTAAGCAAATGATATATTTTTATGTCAAATACGGTCCAACGCCTTAAACTTGGAGCCATTAAATAAAATAAAAATATTTTTTGACCCCGCCCACATCAGTGGGCGTTATTATAGGCAAAAATAGCATAAAAATTTAACAAACTGTTTTACTTAAGCCTACATTCCTTAAAAATAACACTTTTAAGCTTTAATAAGGAAGCTGAGACGAAACCTGGTACTACTCTGCCCTACCCCCTCCTTCCCCTTCGCCCCCTAAATAACCCTACCAAAATTTTTTTTTTTTTTAAATTTTGTATATAATCATCCCAAGCATTTATTTTTAGAGTTTTATGACAAAGGTGAAATGTTTCCCCCACAGCCCTTGCCAGAGCGACCCCGCCAAAATACAGTTTTTATACCCTCCAAAGAGAATTGTGATGAAGTCTAAGACGGTCTAACAATGCCCATACGTTCGTCTGTGGAAAACATGATATTGTATATTTTTGAACCCCGCCCCCTTTAGTGGGCGTTGACGTACGATATTATATAAAGGAACTCTGTCCCACCAAGTTAAACATTTCAAATTCACTTACTAAATATTTGGAGGGTATTTAAGATTCGACCCGGTCGAATATAACGTTTTTACTTATTTTAAATAAATTTAAAGAACTTTTAAAATGTTGCTCTTTTTAAATTTAGCCCTGTTCCACTAAAATAGTTTTTAAAAATTCCACATCTCGATTGACAGCAAAATATGACTCTAAAATTGACAACTTTTAATCCGTTTATGAAAGACAGCTTATGCTGCTAAAAATTTGTTTCCTGTTTAATAAAAAAAAAAATTAATAAAAAAACTTAGTTCTTATAAAATTGTTTAATAATATTGTGGAACATGTTAACAAACTAAATGTGCCTTTGGTCAAACACTTGTGGGCAAATGTCACTGCTCTGGTTGACATGTCACATTTTCAGCAATATGAATGTGTCATTTTCTCATAAATAAGCAAAAAAAAAAACTTACAAAACATATTAAAAAATTCTTAAACACCCTTCTTAGAATGTTCCTCCGGCAAAAACAAAAATCTGTTTCTAAAAAACAGTTTTTATTGACTTGTTTTACATGTTAATTCTTTTTCTACGGACTTTTGAAAATTTTCTATATGCTTTTTTTAGTATGAAAAAAAAATTTTGTCATGCCAGAAGTTTATCTGTCGGTATAGTTGCGTTTGGCATGTGTGGGTATGTGTGTGTGTGTGTGTGTGTGTGTCCTCTTCACACTTGCTTATTGGTCAAGTAAGACATGCTTCAAAATACAATTTTTGTTATAGACTCCCAGGAGTATTTTACGTATAGAATTTTGTTTATTTGTTTGTTCATTTTCATCTTGTTATTGATTCATGTTTCCATAAGAAACATGGCAACTAAAAACGTGCACAATTTTTTCATTCTACAAAAGACAAATTCTCTTTCCTTACGTTTTTTATTTTTATTTTTCTTTGGAATGAATAAATAAATAAATATATCGTTTTTCATAAAAATTGCTTGGTCATTTTATATTGCAATTTATTGTATGAAAAGGAAAAATTTCATTTCATATAGAACGTGCTGGCAGAAGGAAATGATTATTAAGAGGACTACGAATAATGTTGCCCTTGACGTCATAAGCAGTCAAGCGTTTAGGTTTGGCTAACTGTTTACGTTAACCGGAAACAGGAAAATGAGATTTGCAATAAAATAAAAGAGAATATCAAACTCGAATGAAAAAGAATTTTTATACAATTTTCAAATTTCGATTACTTACGAACGACTGAAGCTTTTAATAAAATTTATATTTACTTTAGTTAATAAAATATTAAAACTGCCCCATTTGTTTGTGAGTCAGACAGAGGACTCGTATGTGTGTGTGTATGTGTATGTGTATATGTGTTTGCATGTGAATGTCATGTGCATGTAAATCTAAGTAGTTTTAGTTTTGATATTAAATGACCACTCAAAAATTTATTTAAAATAAACTTTGTTTAGTAAAAAGTATTTGTATTTGAAGTTTTTTATTTGATAAATTGTGTTTGCTGTTCGCGTGTGTGTGTGTGTGTGAGACTGCTGCAGATATAGAGTGATTCAATAAGGCAGACAATTTTCTCTTATAAATAAAACAAATTATGTAGTAAGAATTTTAACGAACATTTTTATATTGCTATATTAAATTGACTTGATGTTGACTTGCCTTTGTGCCTTGGAATATTTATCATGTCTTTCTGAGATTTAAATTAAAAATTTCGAACAATTAGCCTATAGAATCTTAATTCAATTTAATAAAACAAATTATTGTTTCCATAGTGCAGGATGCATTCTATACTCATTAAACAAAAAGTAGGGCAAATGTAGGAATATGAGACATGTTTCTTGTATCTAATTCTTGTGATGAAAGGCTCATTTTGTTGATACTTATATCTGGGCGGTGGGAGGGGCAGATGTTTATAAAACTTAGAAAACTAAAATCTTTTATTTGGATAAGAACAACTTTATGGGAAAAATTTATTTGCATTGGAAGCTGGTAATGGGCGTGGCTAAGATTGATGAAACTTAGCATGCTTTAGTTACTTGTATGTGTACAAGTTTAAGGCTTTTGCTTCGATAGAAAAATTTTTATGCTGAAATATTAGTTTGACTTGTATGGGCGGTCGGTGCCGATTTTTCTGAAAATAGATTTGTTTCCTAATTCAATCAACATAATCCTGGGTGACAATTTTCAATGTTCTATGACAACTTCATATGCATTTTGCATAAAAATGCATGAAGCCCTCCCTCTTTGGGTCCTTGTGGGCATTTAAAAAATATTAAATTTCATAAAAAAAAATCCAGGGAGTAAAAAACATCCTAAAATAAAAATGTCATTTTGCCTTATTTTTGAAAATCTATTGCCTCATTGAATCACCCTGTATAAAAGTGTTATAACTGTTGGTTTGTTTGTCGATTGTTAGATTTTTTTTTTTGTATTTCACATGACAAAATATGCAATTTTGTTATATTCTAAATTATTCTCAATTCAATTTCCTATAAACAAATAAAATCAAAGCTATTTTATTTATAATTTTTTTTTACTCGATTCTACTTTTATAAGCGAGTTCCTGGCATCTGTGTATAGACGTTGTATGTGCAGCTATACATTATCATAAGTTGATATGTTTGTGTACGTGTATTTATTTTAAGTAGAAACATTTTTCGAAAATCTCTATACAACACATTTTAAACAAACAAAATGGTTAGCAACAACAATACGAGCAATTCATATTATTAAATATTAAAGTGGTAAAATGTAAAATTTTTTATAAATCCCCTCAATAGTTCTTTGTTGGATTAAAATCAAGGGATGGATGCCCAGTTAACAGCAGTTCACACTAATTTCAAACTGATAGATTTAACAAATTATGTAGCAAAGAAAAAGTCGTAGTATTTTTATTTTTTTTCTTAAATTTTCCATGAGGAAAACTGCGTTTTTTTATCGTTATTATAACTGAGTTGGCCTCCATTAATAGCAGTCCATGTTAAAAAGGAGATTAATTTTTTTGGGCAGATATCTTTCGAGTCATATTTGACATGGAAAAATTCAAAGCGAAGCAGAAAACATTACTATTTCTTTCTTCCCATAACCAGTTGTATTGCATAAGTAGGGGTCATCCCCTAAGTGCCGGTCTTAATAAAAAAAAAATAACTTCAAAGATTTAAATTTAGATTAAAATTGAGGTATCCTACTATTATGTTATAAAATGTGGACGAATTGGCCAATATGTCATTGCCCTTGGTTGAAGTAGTAAACACATTAACAAGCTGAAGGTCTTGAGTTCGACCCCGCACGCAGTGAGCTTATGGTATGACTTTTTTTGATACAGTTTAGTGCAGGATTACGTTAATGTCGTTCAGTAGTGGTCCACTCAGCTGTAACGAAAGCGTGCTTTACAACTCCTTCATTCTTTATTGTATCAAAAAATAATGAAAAAGTGTTGAGAAACAAAATAATAAAAAAAAACTTCTACTAACAAAACTCTCTCCGATGTTTCTCTTCCTTTTCATAGTCACGGCGTGATGCATGATAGGGGGCATCCCCTGAATGCTGGCTCCAGAAAAAAATAATAAAAGAAAAATTACTTGTTTTTTTTAGAAATGAACAATAATTTTGAGACAAAATGTGTGCGAACAGGGGTAATATTTTTTGAGTTTAAGATCTGAGTCCAATATAAATTCGATTAAAACGTTTCCGCAGAGGTTTTTTCTAAAGAAACATTTTTTTCGAAAATGTTATTTGCGAAAGTAATCAAACCTCCCGAACCAACGTAACAATTGAAAGATCCAAAAAAATGTAAACCAGTCTGACAATATCAAGATCTTCTGTAGGTATAAAAAATAATACTGAAGGCGTAGCCGAAATCGGTCTGTTTGCAAAACCAAATTTGACGTGGGAAAAACCTTATCAAATTCAAATAAAGGCATTAAGACCGATGCGTTTTTATTATAAAAATTTTTGTTTGTATTCAATTAATAATAAAATTTAATTGGAAAATAAAAACAATAATAAAAAATCCATCGTAGGAAAAATAATTTGTTCATAATGAACTTTAAGTTGTAAAGAAAATGCAAACAAAAGCACATCTTGGCTCAAATTGTCGTCCTGCATTTTATAATCGGATTAGTAGCTTAAACCATGCATTCTTGTTATTACCATTACTTTTGTCTTCATCCTGATTGTCATTTAATACAATATGACTTGCTTATGTCGAATACTTCCCCATGTCCACTAATAAAAAAACCCCTACTGAAGGGGGATTTTAAAATCCATATGAAATCCTTTTGGTATAGAATTCTAAATAAAATAAATTTTAACAAATCTGCCACACACACACACACATACAGACATTTTCACATACTTTTTCGGTTGGTCTTTTCAAACAACCGCTACAACAAAAAAAAACTTTTTATTGTACTTTTCTAAACATTCAAATACAAATTCAAACAAATACGAACGGTAAATGTTGTTTATTCTCGTACGAGGATGTAACACAAGGCTGTTTTTAATGTTCATCTGGTTGTTTAGTTTCGAAAATTGGTATGGACTGGACAACTAACTGGTCAGCATAGAGCCGTAGCAGAGAAAAAAACTTTTATTCGTATTGATTCATTTTAGAAAACGCATAAATATTTCTCTTTGTTTATCATCATTTTATACCCAAAACTCAATACAAATGCAAACATCACAAATGTATTTGAATTTTGTACCCTTTATTTTTTTTTTCTTGCTCAACAAAAAACCAATCCATAAACCATGAATTGAAATTTTAAGCAGAATGATTGCATTTGGGTTGGTTGGCTGTTTGGTTGGTTGATTGGTCACTTTAAATCATGCAATAGTTTGTTTAGTATTTTGGTGCGAATGCTTTTATTGCTGTCATGTCATGTAAAATGTTTCATCTTCTCTTCACCGTTCACTGTTCACCGTTCAAAAACACTTTTAACTTTATGTCAGGTTTGTTTTTTCTTCCTAAATTATGCTTGTGTGCTTCAGGGTTTTAAAAAGGCCTCAAGGGGCTGTAGTAAAAAGATACGTTGTTGCTCTTCATGTCAACTTTTACTAAAGTGAAAATTATTTATTCAAATATAATAAAAAACATATTGATTTTCTTTGTTAGGGAATCACTGATATGAAGTGATTGGTTGGTTGGTTGTTATACGTGGCTGCCTGTAGACCACAAGCATTCTAGTAGGATCTCTGAGATCCCGTTTTGAAAGACCACTCCACTCGTCAGTGTCAACCTGTGTAGAACCGAGTCCCGATCTCGGATACGGTGATGGATGCTAAATCCAACCTGTCGCATCGAGGAATCTAATAAGGTCACCTAGACCTATACCTGATAGCTCCGAAAGGTCATATATTATACTGTTGCCTAAGATTCTGTGTCTCGTATGGTGCAATGCCGGGCATTCACAAAGGAAGTGATAAACTGTCTCTTCCTTGCCCTGATCCCGGCAGCTGCGACAGAATGCATTATAGGAGAGACCTATCCTACCAGCATGTCTGCCTATTGCCCAGTGCCCCGTCACTACTGCGACGAGTCTTGAGATGTCCCTACGGTTCATGTTGATCAGCTGTGCTGTCCTCCTGTCGTTGTAGCAGGGCCACATACTTCTGGCCACCCTATAAGTGTCAAGCTTGCGCCATCTGTCTGCAGCCTTCTGCCGGTAATGGCTCTGAATACCGCATCTTATAGCGCCATACGGCATGGCTACCGATACAGCGGTGGAGACGTCCATAGCAGATCCAGCCCTAGCTAGCTCGTCCGCCCGTTCGTTTCCAGGAAAGTTACAATGTGCGGGAACCCAGATGAGAGTTGTGTCAGTCTGATATCCCAATCTGAATAGAAGCTCCCTGCATTGAGTTACCAAGGTAGAAGAAGTAGTGAACGACCTCAGAGACAGGAGTGCTGCCTGAAGTGATAGTGTAAATAGTTTTGCTTCAGAAAGCATTTTGTGACTGCACACTTGTGCCCATTTTATCGCATTTTCCGGGACTTTCCGCTGTGAAAATAGTCTCCTTAAAAGCTACAATTGTCCTAAAGAAATAAGTAGGAATGGTTGAATCGGGCAATCTTGCTGACCACGCTAAATCCAGCAAAACTAGTGATTATGTGATCTGGAAACGCTTCCTTCACAACATCCAAACGGTTTTAGTATCTAAAGTAGAGACAGACAATTTTATACATTAACAAGACATTGTCCCATTTCTGATACTGATTTGATAGACGTCGATGTAAAGTTACAGAATACAGGGTATTCTATATACTCAAAATATTTTATTCGAATAATTCTTTTGCAGTCAAATTTTTTTTTCAAAATATTTATTGAAGTAAGTTTGGTTGATAACATTTATTCGAATAATATTTATTCGATTAATTTTTATTCGATTAAATTTTGTTCGAATAATTTGTATTACAATATTTTTATAGTAATAGCTGCTATAACATAACAATAATGTATTATATTTTGCCATATCTATTGAAAACTTGTATATCTTTTAGTCAATTCTAGAAAAGGTGAACCGACGATATTATTAAAAGCACACAGCTTTTAGTTATTTTTATAGAGCTTGAATAAACTGTTACAGATTAGTTCGCAATAAAAGAATTTTTAACAAAGATGTGCATATGCATGGGCTTCATATAAATTTACTTTTGAAATTTGGAACTGCTCACAAAAATTTTTTTACGACAAACCGCTTTTTGATTAGGAAATTACCATTTTATTTCGCCTAAAAACTTTACCAAACTTCTTTAAGATTTTTTTTTATTATAACGTTGACATTGTAATCAGTGTATATGGGTTTCCATATGTATAATTAAATGCTAATCACAAAATCCTATAGATGCATAGTTTTTCTTCAAGGATATTTTGGGGGTACTATTTTTCTATTTTTCCTGCTTCCAAATGGTATTAAATAAATAAACACTAATATAAAAGGACAAATATTTGATTGGCAATCGGAAAGTGTAACGATAATTAATAGAATTTGTGCAGTGAATAGATAATGAGCCAAAGCAAAAAAAAAAAAATAAAAAATCTTAAAACAAATGCGGAGGACAATAAAATTAAAGAGAGAGAAAAAGAAAACATCTTAAGAAGGTGGTTGTTGTATTTTTTCTATTTATTCAAGACACTTTTCTTGGAACAATAATATTAGCAAACGTTGGCAGGACATTAATGAGGCAGAATAAATTCATAAGCTGTGGCAATACAATGAAACATTAGCTCTAAAACAAAAATGTGGAAATAAGAAAAAATTTCAAGTCGATTTGAAACACGTCAAGAAATAATTAAATAAGTTTATTACAAGGCTAAAACTTATATGAGATTACGGAAAGATTTAAAGATTTTCCTTTATTTAAAATTAGTTACAAAAAAACCAGGTTATTTCGTTAGTGGTTGAAGGCCCTGCTAGACGCTCAGGATAATATCCTTCATGGATGAGGTACTCGTACTTAATGTTTAGACTATAAAGCTATCGTTGCAAGAACCGATCTCCTATTCAGTCATAATAAAATTTTTCTGATCTGCACGTTTGTGATAAAGTCGTAGCACTGATCGCTGAACAATAATGATAAGGGTTGATAACATCATATGCTAAAAAGTTTGTTACGCCAGCCGCCATCGTCGTTACTGTAGCGAAAATTCGACGGCGAGGGAAAAAATAAAATGCCTACAAAATACTCTCTCTTCTGATCTATCTTTATTTTTCTCCTTTTCTTGGTTCCGTTCCAATGCATTTTTCATAACTAAGGCCTTGTTGATCATGGCTACTTAAAGCCGTTGTGTATCGTGTGAGTTGACCATATATCACTTTATCACACTCGAAATTCTTTTGCTATTTGACTTTAGCAGTAAAATATGGCCCTGCAGTTTGTATTGAAAATTTTATTAGATAAACATCTGTATGGTAGAAATGTTAAAAATATCGAAATGACTCGTACACTATAAAAATTCTATTAAAAATATATTTTTGCCATTATTTTTTTTTTCTTCGCAACAAGGAAGCATTTTTGTTCTACATTCTTTGGTCTAGTGCTTCAGTCAGCCAGTTCAGTCATCACTCTCTTACTCACACTGCCAAATGTTTGCAACGACATTTGTGCGTTTCAAATAAGAATATGTTGTTGGTGTGTTTATTTATTTACTTATCTAACTGTCTGTCCCTCTGTCTATTTGTTTGCTAAGCGTGTCGCATTATAAACGCTTAATTACATTTACATTTCCTTTTATATGAATAACAATGAAATGAAATAAATAAAAATAAAAAAAAAAAATTTTTTACATACGGAATTTTTTTTTGTACAGAAAAGTTGTACAAAAATGCCTGTTTTTAATTCCTTTTCTTTTAATTTTTTTTTCCTTTGCTGCCTTTGTTTTTACAATGACATTTTAAGACGACTGTAAATTACAAGGAAAATGCCAAAAGATTTAAATCTTAATTTTTATATTATTAAAATGTTAAAATAAGAAAATAATGAGCACGAAAAAGAAAAATCAGTGAAAATAGCGAAGGAAGTATAATTTTGTTTTTGGGTCTCTTTTTTAATGTACGGCAAGTTAATATTTTAATTAAAGATAGTGGTGCGTATGAGTAATATTATTTTGTGATATAATATTACTCATACGCTACACACACACACACACACACACACACATATTCCTGAAGTACCACACGTTGTTGCTTGCGTTCAGAGAAGTATTGCAAAAAAAAAATTATAAAATAAAAAAATAAAAAATAGAGTCATAAATTTTTTTTCTCTCAAAAAAAAACTGACCAGTTATTTTTGGTGAATTCTTCATAATTCTATTTTATTTTTACACAACATCTAGTAAAATAAGGCATTTTCTCATATCCATAAACTGCTATTTTTTCTAGCATTTTTATACCCTCCAAAAAAGAATTTGGAGGGTATATTCACTTTGTCATTCCGTTTGTAACGCATCGAAATATCCATCTCAGACCCCATAAAGTACATATATTCTTGATCAGTGATGAAATCTAAGACGAACTGAGCATGTCCGTCCGTCCGTCCGTCCGTCTGTGGAAATCACGATTCAGTCCAAACGAAAAGAGCTAGACTCTTGAAATTTGGCATAAATATATTTTAAAACTTAGAGCAGGTTAAGTTCGAAGATGGGCTAAATCGGGCAGGAGGGAAAAAAGTTCCCCTAAGAAGAACTAACCAGAAAAAACAACATAATTTTTATAGTTTTTTGGTTATTTTGTTAAGCAAATGATATATTTTTATGTCAAATACGGTCCAACGCCTTAAACTTGGAGCCATTAAATAAAATAAAAATATTTTTTGACCCCGCCCACTTCAGTGGGCGTTATTATAGGCAAAAATAGCATAAAAATTTAACAAATAGTTTTACTTGAGCCTACATTCCTTAAAAATAACACTTTTAAGCTTTAATGACGAAGCTGAGACGAAACCTGGTACTACTCTGCCCTACTCCCTCCTTCCCCTTTGCCCCCTAAATGACCCTACCAAAAAAAATTTTTTTTTTAAATATTGTATATAACCATTCCAAGCATTTATATTTAGAGTTTTATGACAAAGGTGAAATGTTTCCCCCACAGCCCTTGCCAGAGCGACCCCGCCAAAAGACGGTTTTTATAGCCTCCAAAGAGAATTGTGATGAAGTCTAAGACGGTCTAGCAATGCCCATACGTTCGTCTGTGGAAAACATGATATTGTATATTTTTGAACCCCGCCCCCTTTAGTGGGCGTTGACGTACGATATTATATAAAGGAACTCTGTCCCACCAAGTTAAACATTTCAAATTCACTTACTAAATATTTGGAGGGTATTTAAGATACGACCCGGTCGAATATAACGTTTTTACTTGTTTTTTTTTTAATTTTATTGAAGGCACAAGATTAAAAAGTGCTGCTGAATGCGTTTTTTAGGAATCTAAATGCTATAAATATAATTTAATTTAATATGAAATCCAAAATGCATTTAAACAATGAGACCTTAGGAAATACTATTTCGTCTTGATATTAAGTGAACATCAAATTTTGCTAAAATTTTTCTGTTTTTGACTGGCTTTTGGGATGTTTTCATATTTTTGCAATATATTTGTAAATTTTATTTTATTACATTAATTTCTAACGGCCATATCCATATTATGATAGTATGAGACCGACGAAAACCTTGCCAGAAATTTTACTACCAACATTAATCTTTCTTCTAAATTGAATCCTCAGAGGAAGCATAAGAAAATACTCACAATCTTTTATCCTTTTTTTCAGAAATTAAAATTCCAATTTTCCTTTATTTGGCTTTACAATTGCGTCTACAACTTTTTTTCACATTGTTTGTGAGCAAAAACAACGTTTTCATTCAATGTTTTTGTTAATAAGGCAACTAAAAAAACAAAGACAGTCAAAATGTTCTAAAATTTTAATGAGATTTTTTTTTTTAAATAAAATAAAATAATGGTGGGCAATTTTTTATAAGAAAAACATAAACAAAATTATGTTGTGCGCTGTAGAAAAAAAAATAGTCCATTATGTTTATTGTTTTGCAAATATACACACACAAACAAAAATACAAACAGTGAAAAAGGGTCTTGATTTGAATAATAAAACTTGAAAAAAGTGGCTATTTATTTTAACATTTTGTTGTTTATTTTACGTTTGAATAAAATTTACCCAAACAGGAAGTATCTTTGGTTTTGTTTAAACTGTGGAAGTGTGCGAGAAGAAGTCAGTAGCACCTTATAAGGAATTTAAATATTTTTTTTGAAGTCTTCTAGATATATTGTAATAACTAAAATGGCCCTAAAATTTACTAACAAATTAAAAATAAAATGAAGTATAATTTTATTCTCAAGTGGCCCATATGACGTTTATTTCTGTATTTTTTCAACAAAAAAAAAATACAAATTTTTGCTCTTGCAGCAAAGACTTTACTTAACTTAACATATTTTGCCGTATTTTATCATAAAAAAAAATATTCAATTCCTAGTTCATGAAGTTAAAAACAGCATACAAACAAACGCACACACACTCACACACTTTAGAACTGAAAAAGGAAATTTGTTATCGTTATTTAACACAAATATTTGTTTTTTTTCGGTTGTTGTTTTGTTATTGTATTCGTTTGGGATTCATTCATCTTTTTTTTCGTTTTCTCTCTTAATTACTAACTTAGTTTATGAGTTTTAATATTAAAAAATTTTCTCTAACGCACATTCGAATAATGTCCTGGGAGAAGTATTTAAATAAATTTAATATAATTTTAGCACATAAAATGACAACATCATATATAAAGCAAGCGTACGCTTTCATGTACGAGTATGTTTGTATAACTGGCAATATAATCATATGTACTTAAATTTTCAGCATACATAAATATATAATGGGGATAACAAATTTTAAAAGCCTTAATTTAGCTTGTACACATACAACCAACCAACCAACCAATACTAATGCAAAAAGAAATCCTACGACTAAAACTCTATTGAAATTTATGAAAATAAACGAATTTATACCGCGAATGACAAAAAAATTAACGCACGAGCATGTGATCGTAGCAACTGCAATTGAAGGAATATATGACGAGGTCCTTCCAACCAGGGGCCAGATTACGGCATTCGATATCGATCGAAATTTGTATATAAATTGTATTGAAATTTCGTTTCGAATCGAATGCCGTAATTTGGCCCCAGGTCATTTCTCTTTAATTACAACCCAGTAAGAACAATGAATACCGGCCATATATTTCAGAGCAAGCAAACCACTGCGTTTGAAGGCAAATAAATATCTTACGGGATAAATTTTTATTAGTACCAGATTGTTGGTAGTACAAGGTGGACCAAAAGAAAACACCTTATTGGAAGATGCTCTGCAAATGGCGGCCACTGTGGATGCCGTTGGATGAAGTAGTAGAACACGAGACTATGAAGCAGAGGGTCGTGAGTTCGAGCCCGCGCTGAGTCATGAAATATTGTGTTGAATTCTTCTGATCAGCATTAGTGCGTGGTTGTGTTAGTTGTTGCCAGCCTGTTTCAATGATGAAGGCATAGTCACGGCTCACTGAACATAATTGGCAGCGACTGACACTATCATGTACTAAAAAGCAGAGTAACAGGTTGAAATAGCTACAAAAACAACTGTCTATCTTCTCATCTTTCCTAATCTGTCCCCTCAATACTATCCCCTCGTTTTCAGTTCCGGCGCAATGCATTGCATATATAGGGGGTCATCCCCTGAGTGCTGGTCCAAGATAAAAAAAAATAGCAGAGAAAATATCTAAACTGCACGCCTCGTTATCTGTAGCTCCAATCCGGTGCATATATTAGGACGCTGATCTTCTACAATACACTAATTGACACAAACTTCGTCCCACTGTGCGGTACATACTAAGAAGCCAAACGTGGCCAACACAATGAAGAATACGGGTAAATTCAGCAATTTTAAATATGGACAAAGCTTGACATTTAAATTATGGGAACAAGATAATTTTTGTTATAAAATAAAAACGAAAAAAAAAGAAAAAAAAAAAAAAGAAATACAACAAAACTTAACGGAAAATTATACTTGTAACATTTGAAACGATCTCAATGGATGAACATACGGCATGAAAAGGTTGAATGAATCTCTTTCCTCTTCTTTCAAATAATGGAAATAAAACAAACAAAAAATAAAAATAAAAAATTAAATAGTGAGAAAACTATAGTCGACTGTGTGAGTGTAGGAAGTAATCAACGTTAAAGTTAAATTTAAATAACTAAAAATTTTTGATTCGCAGACTGTTTGTTGCTTTAATGCGAATTTAATTTTATTGCATTTCATTTTTAGAAAGAAAAAAAAGCAGCCATTTCTCACCAAATTTTGTTAAGAAAGAAATAACAAAAAGTTTATTGTAGGGGAATTGTCTGCCATAAATTTTATTTTTCATAAATAACCAAAAAAAAAATTTTTTTTTCATTAAATGAATATAAATAAAGTTGTGTCAATAATTCTTTTAATTGCTTCTTAAATGGAAAGAAATTTATTAACGATCTACAAATATATTGAGGCGCTAAATATTTTTAATTATTTGGGCAAGAGTAATACGAGAGCAGTTCTAAAATCATAAAAGTCCTTATACTGAAAAAAAAAATAACAAAAAGATTACAATTTTCTGGTAACATATTTAAGCCGTTCCAATGATTTTTGTTACAGTGTGGACACCTAAATTTATTTTGTTCATTTATTTATTATTATTATTATTTTCTTTTTTATTCGGACCAGCACTCAGGGGATGCAGTGCATATATAGGGAACTAGTAAGGAGGGGATAGTATTGAGAGGATAGATGAGATGTTTGATGGTCCAGCTAAGGTAATATTTACTCTACGATCAATTTCTTACTATCATTCTTCTGTTTCTATTGATTTTTTTGTTTGATTCGTGTTGCTTCTGCTAGTTCGATAGTTACAGAATAAGGGGGACTATTTATGACTAAAGCAGTTAATTAATACGCCAAGATAAGCATATATTCCCAAAATAAGTATTCCTATGATACAAGCATGAACGCTTGTTAAATAAAAATATTTACTTAATATGCTAAATATAAGCATTTACTCCCAAAATAAGCATTTTTATTAATATTGTTGTATTATCTGCTTGTATTAACTGAGGCCAAATTTAAAGTTAACTAACAATTCATTATTAGACCTTATTTTTGTGTATTTGTTGACTCATAACTCATCCATACACAAATGAATTTTTTAAAATTATTATTGAATATGGAAAGTTAAACTTCCAGACTGAAAAGTTAAAAAAAGGAAAGCATCCCTAAATGAATACTTTTTTTTAAATTATTTTATAAATAAAATTGCTCACACAAAAATGCTAAAGAAAAGTTTCAAAAACTTTTGAGACAGACCTACAAAATATTCCGCTTTACAATTTATTAAGTTTTATCTATTTCTTAATTTGTATATGAATTTTTTAAATTGAAAATTCACTATAATTAAGTGGCATAACAAAAATATAATATTTTTGTTAATTTTTCTAGCACTAAAAGAAAATATATTGTTTTAAAAAATATTTATACCCTTAAGTGAAAGAAAGATTTATAAATTGTTTTTATTAGTTCAACTTAATGGCTCTACCGTTCAATATCATGTGGTGTTAATCATTGTGGCCAATAAAGAAAAAACAAATAACACGATCGCAACCACAGACGGCGATCAGCAAGTATATGGCAAAGAGAAGAGCTAATTTGACCTTTATTATATTAAAATATAATCGTAAGCAGTATTTTAATATCTCTTTTTAATTTTATAAAATAAACGCTAATAATAAATTATGAAATTATCAAACTCATACTGTGACTGCAGGCAGACAGGAGAGCCAAAGAAGCGGTGAGTAATATGAAAAAGGTGTCAAAGTGACTGGCACCCCCTCTGCTTTGGTTCACACATTAAAGCGCCAACAATAATAATTTGTTTTGTTATACATACGAATACACTTTCGACATGAATACACGATCATGCTTATCATGGATATTTCCATTATTACAAGAAAACAAACACGAATTACCGTGATCTCTGTCATCTTCGATTACTTCAGCGATATCATAAAGCTGCTATCTTGTTTGTTCTGTTGTTGTATGTATTTGTTTTTGTGCCCGGTACAATCGCAAGTGTAGATGTTCTTATTGTCCGGATGGTTACCTTTTATCTCCAGCTGTGATAATCGCTTGATAAAAGATGCTTTTATGGCTTATTACTAGTCGTGGCGTTAAATCGTTTATGTTTCGAGTTGTGGAATATTAAATAAAATAATGTTATGAAATTTTTTATTTATATTTTTCTGTTATGAATTTTTTGTGTGTTTAAACACATTCGCACATTAATACATATATATATGGGCATTTCCAGAAAAAAGTCCACCTTGATCGAAAAATTAAAAGTTAACAAACAGATTTTTTCCTAATGTATTATAAAAGAGAAACTTCTAAAATAAATTAAATTTAGGAGCTCAAAGCTTTCTTTTTTTGGGATGGTGAAATACTGAGCTACAAGTTTGAAGTTCCCGTTTTTGTAAGTGTTTCTTAACTTCAAGGGCATTTTCTCTTTATAATTAACATTCCTAAAATCAATTTCATAATAATACTCTTATTGCAAAACTGTTGCTACAAAAATATTTAATCATAAAACAAATGCAAAAAATATATTTAGTATATCGTAGTTTTTATATAATTTTCTAATATTTATGTGTTTTTCGTGTTTTTTTAACAAAATAAATATCAAGTGGAAATTTTAGTAACGTAACGCCAGTAACGTAACGCCAGATCTTTTTTCCCTCAAAGAACAAAAGGAAAAAAAAATTTCCATTTAATAACTTGGAAAATTAATGTATATAAGTCCAAGTTCTACCAAAAAAGTTTTGATTAAAAAGACTTGCTCAGAATTCGCAGAGTTAAACAATTTTGTTATCAAAGTCAAATCGCACTTCCTTTTTTTGTAACGTAACGCCAGGTAATTTTTTTGAGTATATCTTGAAATCCTTAGGCTCGATTATTTGCATTGTTTTTACTGAATATAGAGCTATCCAATCTCTTCTCGAATGTGAGAAAAATACTTTTTTAAATTATGGTTTTTAAAGTTTTTTTCAACATATCGTCGTACAAAAGTAACGTAACGCCAAAATGGAAATGCCCATATGTAGGGGTCATCCCCTGAGTGCTGGTCCTACTCCTAAAAAAAAACTGTCAAATCTGTTTTGATATTTGTGAACTAGACAGATGTAGAACACAAGTGAACAAGCCAAGAAAGCGGGATAATCGTCATCCTCAATCTCGAGGACGAAGTGACCTCTTCGACCAAAATCATAATGAGCGATGAGGCTCATTTCCACCTCAGAGGGTACGTAAACCAGTAAAACTATCGCTTCTGAGGCACCGAAAATTCACAAGTGGTGCATGACGAACCATTACAATCGCTCAAAGTGACTGGATGGACACCGCTGGTAAAACGATAACAGTAGACGGTGCGCGCTATAGGGCCATGTTAACCGAGTTTATTCTGCCGCACTTAAACGATATAGGACTGGAGGACATGTGGTTCCAACAGGACGGAGCAACGGCACACAATGCGCGAGCCACAACCGATATTATGAAGGCGGCGTTCCCGGGTCGCCTCATCTCTCGTTTTGGCGATTTACAGTGGCCCGCAAGATCGGCCGATTTCACCGTTCCACACTTTTTTATGGGGTTTTTTGAAGTCCCGTGTTTACGTGAACAAGACCGAGACCCTGGAAGCCCTCAAGGACAACATTTGACAAGAGTGCGAAAATCGGTCACCCGAAGTTCTCGCCGAAGTGATGAAAAATGCCATAAAACGAGCCCGTATAACAATCAATTGTGACGGCGCCCATATGGCCGATATCATCTTCTCGGCTTGACCAATAAAATTCTAAAGGCTCAAATAAACGTAGATCTCACACGCAAGAAGAATTTTACTGTGAGAGTGCGCGTTTTTGTAAAAATGTTACCATCGTGCGTGAAAGTACGTGAGCGTACGGAATCGTGACCTCCTTAAATCTTGTCGTGCGTAAAATAAATTTGACTTTCATGATCGTGAGGTTAATTTTGCTCACGCGCCCATCTCCAATCGAGATAACTGAAAATTTTGCGCTGTCGTATTGATGCTGATGAATAGGGAGATCATTTCTTTAATTCAAATATCATACACTAGTTAACAAAATGTCTTGCACAAATTTTTCCATATGGCAAAATAAAATTTGATATGCCACCGACTGTAAAGTTTATAAGTTTTACTTGTATGATTATATGAATGCAAAATTTTCATTACGCCATATTATGAAATTTATATGACAGTCTTAACTCTCACACACACACACACACAGTCAGCCTGGTTTAGTTTTCTACTCCTCATAATCCCACATTTGCAATTGTTCGTTAAAAGGACCTATACGGAATGTTTGTATGTGTGTTGATGATTAAGTGTGAGTATTTAAATATTTGCTGGTTATAAATGTAGTTGTAACATATAAAAGCCACATTTTGTTTATTTTAGTTGAAACATGGTTGGGGATTAATTATGATATGACTGTGTTGTAAACACACACACACACACACACACATTCAAATACAAATGATATTCACTGCGTATGTTTATTGAAACATTATGCCTTTTCAAGGATGTATGTTCTCTGTGCTGGTTTGTGTAGGATTTAAAATGAAATGTAATAATTTTACGAGTAGAATTTTAATATTAAAATTTTGGAATTTGTTATAAATTTGAATGTAAATTTTTAATGAATTTTGTTTCAAATATAAAGTACTTAATGCAAACAGCAGATATGAATGTTGGTAAGAGTAAATTTGCAAAAGTACACTTTGAGAAAAATATTTAATTTAAAAATTTATTATAATAAAAACTTTGTTAGAGGCTTTTATAATTTTATATAATTAAATAATATTTAGCGCCAAGCACTCAGTAATTTCTATAGGGTCCGCAATCTAACGTTTTTTCTTTCAACTAGTGCTTATTTCGCGAATGGTAACACTTAGCTCATGTCTGATTTGACAGATAATTAATTAGTTTTATCCTTCCGCTGAACGAATATGGTTGACCATCCAATGCGTTTTCACTTCGCTAAGTGGGCCTGCGATCGACTTACAGAAGATGCCGATTTTGCCAAAAAAAATCATCTTTTCAGATGAAGCTCATTTTGACCTTGGCGGGTATATAAACAAGCAAAATTGTCGCATTTGGGGCACAGTGAACCCGCACGCACACATTGAAAAGCCGACGCACCCAGAACGAGTCACTGTTTGATGCGGATTTTGGTCCAGAGACATAATTGGGCCATTTTCTTCGAAAATGAGCAAGGAGTGACCGTTACAGTCAATGGCGATCGTTATCGGGCCATGCAGCCATTTCAATGAAATTATTTTCCATTATTAACCGGAAGGATTGTACTTTCAAATAAAAAAAGAAATTTGAAAAAATATTCAGTAGTTTTTTTATAGCATTTTCAAAAAAAAAAAAGTTATTTGGCGGACCCATTATTTGCACTTGTTACCATTTTTTTCTGTACGGTTTTGTTTAATATATGAATTACTTTTTTAATATCTTCAACTACACGTTTACATGAAACTCATAAAAAAATTAAGTTGAAGCAATATCCCAAAAAAGATGTAAAGGGTGTTTTTTTTAAGCCCGATAGAACTTTAAATTGTAAAAAATAACACAAAAAATTAAATTGTAATCAAAATTTAAAGATCAATACGTGACATTAACATTTGAAAATGATTTGGGGCATATGGGCACCGCGGCTGTTCTTGACGAAGTGCATTCTGGACGTCCAATTTTGGGCCACTTTTTCGAGCACTGCTGGCCTTATGTCACGAATAACACGAACAATGCTGGCCTCCAAGGCGTCAATTGTTGTTGGTTTATCAGCATAAACCAGTGACTTCACGTAGCCCCACAGGAAATAATCGAGAGGTGTCAAATCGCACGACCTTGGAGGCCAATTGACAGGTCAATTTCTCGAAATCAACTTATCGCCAAATTTTGATTTCAATAAGTCGATAGTTGCGTTCGCCGTATGGCACGTAGCGCCATCCTGTTGAAACCACATCTCCTCCGGATCAATGTCATCCATATTTTCAAACAAAAAATCATTGATCATGGTGCGGTAGCGATCTCCATTGACCGTAACGCGAGCTCCGGCCTCATTTTTGAAAAAATAAGGTCCGATGATGCCACCAGCGTGAAAACCGCACCATACGGTGCATTTTTCTGGATGTAATGGAGTCTGTAGGGTCTCTTGTGGATTGGTCTCACTCCATATGCGGCAATTTTGCTTCCACAGTTCGACGAATGGCTTGTTCAGATGGACGATTATGTACGCCATACAAATGACGAAGTCGTCTATAAGTTGCGCGAATCGACGACTGATTTTCAAAGTAAATTTGGAAAATTTCGTAGCGTTGTTCAAGCGTGAGTCTATTCATGATGATTTGTCAGAGTATACTGAAACAAATAAAAAAAAAATTTATTTTTTGTGTTAATTTTTACAATTTAAAGTTCTATCTAGCTTAAAAAAACACCCTTTATAATTAATTTATTTTTTATATAAGCAAAATCGTTTTCCTATGGTCAACACATTTTTCCATATATTTTTCGCCATAAACTTAAACCAGTGAGAATAATTGCTTTTCTCGAAATAAACTGGACTATAAAGAGGATTTAAAATTGCATTTTTATTTCATTTTCATAAGTGAAGTGTTTATATATATTGACGGTTTTTTCGCATCTCTTTTCCTTTTGCTTAATTAAATATTCCGTTTCCATAATAAGTGTATTAAATTAATTAAGCCTGCCTAACCATGCCAAGTCATTAAAGTTGAAGTCATTGATGGGATTCCATTGATGAAACTCCATTAGGAAAAAAACATCTTTAATTTTAATACAAATTTTTAAAATAAAAAGGAAAATAATTGCAGATTTAAACTCCAGCCTAAATAAAAAATTCTTAGCTTCACAAAAAACAAGTTGTTCATGCAGATGTTTGTACAGGAAATTATTACCGAAGAACTCTGGCATTTATATAATTAAATAATTCGTCCTTACTAACAGTTCTAATTGTAATTGTATTAATTCTTTTTTTCACAAAATATTAAAAAGAAAATTAAACTGATAAAGTGATCACAGAAAAGGTTCCCTGATGATCTGCTTTAACTTCAGCCTTACCATAGTTTCGCCATATTGGCATTGCACGTGTGGAAGTCCTCGAAAAAGAAATTTACAGATTATTAAAAAATTTTTTAAATTAGAACAAGAATTTGGAAAAACTTTTGAAAAGTCCAAACTTAATTAAGGTAACACTAAAAATAGCACGTACTCTAAACCGACATCTTTACAAACCAAATTTAACGTAGAATTACAGTGAATTAAAAAAGATATTGTGACAAAAAAAAATCAATTAAAATCTGTTAAAATTTCTTTCACTTGTTATAATTATAGAAAATAATATGTATTAAATGCAGGACAACTCAAATTCAATCTATTGTATTTAATTATTGTTATTAGAAGTATTTTTTAGTATTTAAAAAAAATTCTCTTCTTTTCCTCGGCAAAAAAGTAGCCATTTGTAAGCTGTCGCTCACGTAGTCAGTGTCCGTGCAATTAAATTAAAATGAAAATATCCTGTGGATTAAATTAATTTTCATTTGCATAAGTTTTTCTTTATTTTTATGCCACTCACACTACACGCCCATCTACACACACACACACACACACATACACATGCAAATAGCGTAGTAATTATTGTGTGTTTGTGCTGCATTTGGACCTTTATATTTGAGTAGGAATTATTTCTATTCTGTTTATTATTTTTTTATATAAGAAAAAGAATTGTTTTAATAGCTCCATATAATTTTGTTGTTGTTGTTGTTGTTCTGAAATTTCTGGCTGTAATGTAACAAAAAAATGTTAATTGTCATTGTGCCTAATTATTATTTTTTGTTTGCTTTTTTCCACTCTCTTCCTTGTTTATATTTAATAAGTTTTTTTCTCATGTCCTTTTATTCCTCATGTTCTGTAGTACATTTTTGTTTCGGCAACAACAAGACAACAACTGTAAGCCCCAGCTAGAACAAAAAAAAAAAAAAGCTGAATATAAAAAACAATCAAATTAAAAATAAAGTTTATGTGACATTTTTAATAATGGTCATTCGTTAAAAAAAAAAGAAAAGAAAAGTAACACAAAATATTTACATTCTCATTTCGTAATAAACATTAGTCTTATTGTCATTTTGTACTTTACATTCCTTTCCAGCTTATTTTCGAGTCGTTTCAATTTTTTCTTCCAACAACATCTTTTGCTCGGTATGTTTAATGTCCTTTTTGTTGGTAAATAGTGGGTAGCAGGACCTCAACCTATTATTAAAACGTTTGCACATCCTTTAAAAGACCGCTAGACCATTTTCCCCCCACTATTGCCAATAAATAGATTGTGTCCATCCATTTGTCATGTGTTTCTTTGTGACGCCATATTTGTTCATGAAAAATATTCTCAGTTTTATAATATTTTACTGCCTGCGTTTTTGCTGTCATGGCGTTTATGAATGTGTATCCAAAAATATTGTACCTACACAGACACACTCACACACACACACATACACACATATATATACTTAGCGCCATTTGTATGTGTATTTAATATCCTTTTTTCCCAGCAGTAACTGAGTTGTCCATACTCTTTCATTTGTTAATGGATATTTTGCTGAAACAGCATCCATATTTGTCCCCAAAAAATTTATGAACCACATTCTCGCACATGCACACACTCACACATGGTGCATGTATAGCAAAGCTTGTTAAAGAGGTTATATTTAGTGCCACCATATCGCTCATTCACCCATCTTCCATTTGTCCAGTGTGTCTGTTTTAACAGCTTAGAACCCTCAGTGGCCAGAAAGTTACTCCAGCAGCAACAGCAACAGCATCAGCAGTGGCTGTCATTCAGTCAACCCTTAATGTTTAGTACAGTCAATAATAAAAAAGGGTCGCACAAATTTACAGAATGCTACAATTATGATTGTATAAGTTGAAACCACAATAAAATCTGGATCTGAATTCAGAGGGAATGAGTTTTTGTTAATTTCGTTTTTGTTATTCGTATGTTCGTTCGTTTGGAGTCCGTTTGTCACAGCTGATTGCTATAAAATATTTAGCCTTAAAATTGCATAAAAAATTTATTATTTTAAATTTTATGATTTAGGGTTGGCTACACAAAAAGACAGTTTGAAATGTAAAATTAAGGGTCTAGTTTAATTTATATATGGCAAGTACTTCGTTTCTGTATTTCTCACATCGTAAAAGTTTTTATTTGAAGTACGAAATAACAAAAATTTCATTGTTTCCCGGTTTGTGAATAAAAATGGGTTTCTGTATTTCCGTACAACATCTGGGGTGTTAACTAGTCACAAATTATTGACAAAAAAAATAAATAAATAAAATTAACAAAAATGGGTCTTCCATGGAGATTTTAAATACAGAGAATCGATAGATGTGACGTTTGCCACTATTAGTAATACTAACTTAAAACTACTTGAAGACTGAAAACAGATGGGGCAATTTAGGCACTGGTAAAGGTGCAAGGAAAGTGCAGCCTTATAATATTAGGCGCTTAACGGAAATAAGAAGTAGAAACCGTAATGACATCTCGAGGATGTAGTTGTAACGGTGCACTGGACAATCAGCAGACATGCAAGCAGGATAGGTTAATCAATGAGATCTACTGCAATTGCCAAAAAGAAAGCAGAGAAGAGACAGTCTTACACTTGCTTTGCAAGCCCCGCATGTCTGAATATACAAATTCTTATACTAGAATAATTTCCAGAGTTATCAGAAATCGTTCTAACAGACCTGATTACATATTGATTACTTAAATCCGGCCATGGATAACCTTCTACAAAGCTATCATGTAGATTATATTTAAACGCCTGTGCATAGTAGGCATCCACGCAGACCAGAGGAAATAATTTAATTAAATAAAAAGCTATAATTTTATGTCATACAAAATACCTTAAATTCATATTTCTCACAATACATTCTAAATACATTCTAAAGATCATGAATTTAAAAAAAATACGTTTCAGATATTCTCTCGAAAACATATTTTAACTGACTATTTCACGATGTCGTAAAACGTCGTTATAATTATATTTGAAACAAAAACTATTTATAAAATTTTGTTTTCATTTCAAATGTAATTGTACGACAGGAAGAAATCCGTCGACTTCGAAATAAATGAATGCCATATTAGTGTTCCTTGAATCAACTTCAAAATTATATCAGTGTGTTAGTTTTTTAAATATATTCTAGCAATTGGTCATTACATTTTTTTACATATTATTTTGCATATTTGAGTCCATTGCTCTGTCGTTTGTTTGATCATAAACACTTTTTAATATTTTGTCCTCAAATTAGTTGAATTAATTATCGAAATAATCATTCCTATTATGTTTAGCGTCGTTCGACTTGAACTGGGATATTTTGTATTACAGCAAAAAAGAATTACCTTATTGTCTTTAACAGATTCAAAAATAATGTGTGTGAAGATAAATTTAAATTTATATGAGGGAAGACGCAAACCGAATGTTGTAACACACCTATTCTGCAGTTAAGGACTTTACATTTGGTGTAAAATTTGATTAAGTTCATTTGGAAGCCCAAAATCTAGGAACTGGAGCCGGTTCTGCCCAAACTAGTGAATAGAAATTGTAGTCCCAGAAATACTTAATAACTATATGCTTAAAGGATGTACTGAAAATATTAAATATTATAAAAATATCCATTTGAAAAAAAAAATTATGCGTACTCATCCCCATTTTTCCATAACGACCACTAATCCTCTCAAGCCAATTATTTTAAGAAATTTTTTAAAATTGATCTTTTTCGAATTCCAAAATTATTTCACACTAAAGAGCCTTGACTTAAGACAGTGACTTAGAAATAATCTCCCTTATTCTGTAACTATTTGTCGACGTCAATGTCAAGACGATATCAAAAATGGGATACTGAAATAATCGTTGTGGGGATCAAATGAATACTACTGACGTCCTTAGTATTTTCTCTAACGGCAAGAAAGTAACAAGAGGCTATTAAGAATACACAATTGATAAAGAAAAAGTGTAAATAATTGTCCTATTTTTTAAATAATATTGACGTTGACGTTGACAGATACTTACGGAATAAAGGGGAATAACTTATTGGACACAGTATGTACTATTGACTTACTTAATTGAATATCGTAACAATACGCCAATGATTTTACGTCAGTACCTGCCATATGGCTTAAACTGACGGTGCTCTTAACACCGGGTGAAACAATAAGTGTTACCAGCACCCCTCTTTGAACCCAAGATCCACACGAAGGCGACCTCGGGTCGCCCAGGTGGCAATTTCTAGACATGATTTGGTAAGTCCCATGATCTAACACCTTGCTGAAGTGTCGATCCTATATAGATGATCTTAATTCTATGAACTACAAAAAGTCGCCCAATATAATTTTATTTGTTGATTCACAACAATACATAGGTTTTGCTACTATCAGCCAGACCGAAGTCCAACCCTAGGGTTGAAACATCAATCCTTATCTGACAAACCTTCCACCAAGTTGGTTACCACAGCCACCACGTGTACTCCCGAGGGAGACCTCACCAATATCCAGCCGCAGTAAACTGCGGGGCTTGTACTGGATCCCGTGGCACCAGTTGTAACTACTGGTGAAGTTTCGAAAGCCAAACCAGTGTAGGTTCTATAAACTTTCTATCGACTTCGGTTTAATTTTTACCCAAACCCAGGTGTCGCCTCACCCGCCAATTCTTACTCAGGCTCGTAGGCGAACCTACTTCTTTTAGATTCTTATATGCACATCCGTTCCACTGTTTTAGAGATTGGGCAGTAACAAATAAGATTTACGGGGCTACCTGCAAAAGTTATGCCTGAAAAACAGAATAACCCCTCGAAAGCCAACCATAATAGGTTTTAACTTTATATTGACTTTTGAACTCTTAATTAGTTCGAGGCGTCCTTAGACCTCCTTTCTTATTTTCCCCGGATCGGTGCTGGAGCGAGGCCCGACATCATAGCCAAGCTCCCCAACGGCACCCCCGGTGGGGGGGGGGGGGGGGGAATATCGTAACAATGTGGTGTGCATTTCCTTGCTTTTTTTATTTTATTTTTTTACTTTAATGAAATCAGCGATCTTTTTCCTGAAAAGCACAACGTGTGCCATTGTTATCACACAACATTACTTCCATTTACTAATGATTCGCGATATGCATTACCTACGCAGAAAACTCATCATTCTTTAGCCGAATTATCTTTAGAATTAAATGCAATACATATCGTAATTGGTAATAAATACCACCGTTCAGAATTATAAATTTTTGCCCACTTAGATACATTTCTCATATCTTTTTTTTATCTCGGACCAGCACGCAGGGGGTGACCCCTATATATATGCAGTGCAGTGCCGGAACAGAAAGGAGGGGATAGTATTGAGGAGACAGATGAAGAAAGATGAAAAGATAGAGATTTTTTTGTACCTTATTCCACTTTTTTACTTCGCTGCCTAATTTTTTTGCTACAAAACCGACGAAGGAGGGTGCCGTTACTCTGTTTTTTTAGTACATGACAGTGTCAGTCGCTGCCAATTATGTTCGGTGACCAGTGCTATGACTTTATCATTGAAAACCGGCTGGCAACAACTAACACAACCATGCAGTAACGCTGATTAGAAGAATTCAGCACGGAGTTGAACTCAGGACCATCCACTTCATAGTCTCGTGTTCTACTACTTCAGCCAACAGTCAACACTACTTGTTAGTAGTGTAGATAAGTTTAGCCAAAACATAGAAAAAGTTTATTCTGTAAGTATTTGTCAATGTCATGCCAAGAAAGTTAAATTAAAAATATGTCACTTACCATGTGGTCAACAATTAACATCTTCTGACAGCCTGTAACTATTCTCTAAGGCGTTGGATATAGCAAGAGGCTGTTAGAAACGGAATATAAACGTATTACCTATATATTTTTGAAACTATCTTGAAGTGACGTCGAAGACGAATAGTTGCAGAATAAAGGCGACTGCTACATTTCGGCACGTCGAGTAGAATGAAATCGCATCTCCTTAATTATTGGTTCAAGTTAAATTCTTATTGAATATAATTATATAATTTTATATATTCGACAGAAAATTTTAATCATAAATTGTTAATTTTATCAACGGGCTTAAGTTCGAATCTGGAAGACTGCAAACCATTTATTATTATTTTATTAATAAATGAAAAATTGAACAAAGAACGCTGATGAGATGGCGTAGCGGCCTCGAAATCAGTACTGATCCGTTCTGCTGGTTTGATGATTATTAAAAAAAATATTCTTAATATTCCAATCTTAATACAAATTAATAAAAATAGAATTTGAACAAATTCATTTATTAATAAAATAATAAAAAATGGTTTGCAGTCTTGCAGATTCGAACTTAAGCCCGTTGATAAAATTAACAATTTACATAAGAAAGTTCGACTAATAAAAATTCATACATAATTTAAAAAAATTTTAATCATATTTACAAAACTATTGACATTCAGTAGAACAGGAAGAGCTCTTACGTTTCTGTTCTTGTATGTTTTTTTCCCCAAAAAGAAATTTTTCAATATGTAGAAAAAAAAAACAAATTTTGTTTAATGACTGAAAAAAGAAAAGTTCATTTAACTCTGCACAAAAATCTCACTGCGAAATCAGTGCTTACACATACAAACATATATCACATAAACAATAAATATGTCATTTCACAAATTGATTTTTATTTGTGAAAAAGAAAGAACATAAAGGTTCAATTAATCAGTTTCTTATAATTATAATAAATCAAATTATATGTTCAAATCAAGTAACGCCCATTCACTGTTGCAAACAAAACTACAACACAACAATGAAACAAACATTAGAACATTAATAATCTCAAAGAGTTATTTAACCCCCTCTTAAACAAACAATAGAAAGTCATGCACAAACTGCTTTCTTGCCCTAAATGCAAAACAGAAAAACATACAAATATGACAATAAACCCCTTTTGTATTAAAAGGCTGCCGGAGAAACACAGAGATACGAGTAGCATGTTAAAATTAATAAAAATAAAAAATATGAAACTTATGAACGCGAATAAATGACAAAACAGATGTCTGTCATGATACAGCGAATCGGCAACAAAAAGAAAAAGGACACCTTAACTAATGAGGTGACAACAAATTTAACGCAACTGGTAACAAAAATATAACCGAATGAAAACAAATTGAAATCTTAACAAGTGTAGTCAAAGAAGAAGCACAAGTTAAAATGCCGAGTATGATTTGCACGACAGGACGAGAGAGGGTTACAACCGTAATATCAAGCCGAAAGATATGACAAAGTATCTACATATAAATTCACTTAACATTTTGTTTAATATGCGAACACTGTTTAACATTTTATGACAACAACAATTTGACAAAGAAAATCATATGTCATCATTATTAACACCAAAATGATTTCAGCAGCGCAAGAAGAAAAACCAAAAAAACAACGACGACAAAATTTCATCCATATGTCAGTTTATTGTTAAAGCGGATAATTTTAAAATAATATCATAATCATAACATTGATATTAAAAGTGAACAGGCAGTGAAATGCGTACACAACATACAGCCGCAGGATATAGACAGGATTTTGGCTATGCAACAGGGTTGTTTGTCCTTTCAAATGCAAAAGTCACCCCTATAAAATTGCTACCTTACACGCAGCGAGATGACAGGTTTTTTGAATTTTAACTTGAACATTTTACACTTTTTATAAGCCGCATTATTTGCCAAAGATGTTAACACTTTAACGTAAATCAAATTATAAAATAAAAATTCTTTAAATATTTATGCGATAAACAGTCATGGAAATAGCTAAATGGGCGGTAATGATGTTTTTCTACGGAATTTTGAATGATCAACAGACGATTTCGCAGACGATACAATATAAAACAAGTAAAAACGTTATATTCGACCGGGTCGAATCTTAAATACCCTCCAAATATTTAGTAAGTGAATTTGAAATGTTTAACTTGGTGGGACAGAGTTCCTTTATATAATATCGTACGTCAACGCCGACTAAAGGGGGCGGGGTTCAAAAATATACACATTATTATGTTTTCCACAGGCGAACGTATGGGCATTGCTAGACCGTCTTAGACTTCATCACAATTCTCTTTGGAGGGCATAAAAACTGTATTTTGGCGGGGTCGCTCTGGCAAGGGATGTGGGGGAAACATTTCACCTTTGTCATAAAACTCTAAAAGGGCAGCAACAGGCAGTCATAAAACTCTAAAGATAAATGCTTGGGATGATTATATACAAAATTTAAAAACAACATTTTTTTGGCAGGGTCATTTAGGGGGCAAAGGAAGAGGGGGGGGGGGGGGGGTAGGGCAGAAATCGGCAGTCATAAAACTCTAAAGATAAATGCTTGGGATGATTATATACAAAATTAAAAAAAAAAAATCTTTTTTTGGTAGGGTCATTTAGGGGGCAAAGGAAGAGGGGGGAGGGGTAGGGCAGAAATCGGCAGTCATAAAACTCTAAAGATAAATGCTTGGGATGATTATATACAAAATTAAAAAAAAAAAATTTTTTTTTGGTAGGGTCATTTAGGGGGCGAAGAGGAAGGAGGGGCTAGGGCAGAGTAGTACCAGGTTTCGTCTCAGCCTCGTCATTAAAGCTTAAAAGTGTTATTTTTAAGGAATGTAGGCTTAAGTAAAACAATTTGTTAAATTTTTATGCTATTTTTGCCTATAATAACTGAAGTGGGCGGGGTCAAAAAATATTTTTATTTTATTTAATGGCTCCAAGTTTAAGGCGTTGGACCGTATTTGACATAAAAATATATCATTTGCTTAACAAAATAACCAAAAAACTTTAAAAATTATGTTGTTTTTTCTGGGTTGGTTTAGTTCTTCTTAGGGGAACTTTTTTCCCTCTTGCCCGATTTAGCCCATCTTCGAACTTAACCTGCTCTAAGTTTTAAAATATATTTATGCCAAATTTCAAGAGTCTAGCATTTTTCGTTTGGACTGAATCGTGATTTCCACAGACGGACGGACGGACGGACGGACGGACATGCTCAGTTCGTCTTAGATTTCATCGCTGATCAAGAATATATATATTTTATGGGGTCTGAGATGGATATTTCGATGCGTTACAAACGGAATGACAAAGTGAATATTCCAAATTCTTTTTTGGAGGGTATAAAAATATATATTTGGAAAAGTTTAAAAATGCAACTGAGATGGCAGGCAGGTAGCAGAGAACAACACAACAGATTTTTGGCGAACAACACAGACGATAAGAGCTACTATTTGTTACACGCGCATGCCTGGCCATTTTTCTAGCATTACGGGGTTATAATCGAAAATATAAAATTGAAGAGACCGGCAGCATTATAGATGGAATGTACCGAAAAAGTAGCGCATAATATGAGTTCGCCATTTCTACGGCGCATTCATCTATTTGACGTATTATAAGTCTGTGTTCATACGAGTCATGTTTTATTGACATGATTGCTATTTTAAAGGCGAGAGGGGAGAAGGGAAAAGTAATGAGTACTCTTGCGCACGTACTGTCAGTACATTTTGCTTTCTCATTCGTAAAGCACACAACCATATGTACATGAATACAACTATATGTACATGTCGTCAATAGGACATGAATTGTGTGAACACGAATGAAAGTTCAAAGAAGAAAAAGGAAGAATCTTGTCAATGAGAGAGGACTCGTATGAACACAGACTAACGTATTTTGCATTTGAATTTGAACCTCCATCAGCAGCAATTAAAGCCGGATACCAGATCAACAGAGGCCAAATTACCGTATGCGATATCGGTCGCAATTTCCATACAATTTAAATTTAAATTTTGATCGATATAGTACAACGTGGTAATTTGCCCCTAAAAACTTTTAATGCAGATTTTTGGAACAACATTTTCTTTAACAATAATTTAATTTCTCACAGTCAACAATCAAAATTTTCACTTGAGGCTCAGCGAACCCAGAGTTATTGTAAAAAACCATTCTTTCCGGTAGAAGTGAGCTTTAGGACTGGAGCTGGCTTTGGGACTTTTCTTGAATGACGCTGGAATAAATATCAATTTAGAGCGCTATGCTGTATCACAACCGGCTTCATTGGACCAGCAGTTGAATATTATGAAATGGAAGTTATTTAGTTTCGACAAGACTTTGCCACGAGCCGCACAACACGACTTTAGATTTATTGCATAAGAAGTTTTCAACGCTATCTTGTGGAATATGTCATGAATAAATGGAATGGAAATTATTGCAAACTCATCCCTTGACTGGTGACTAGGACTGGTACAATAATTAATAAACGTTAAGCAAGACTATCTATCAAGTGGCTTCAACCCATTTGGCAACCGCTCACGTATGTTGTGAAAATATATCCTTTATGAGAAACAAAAGATTCCTGTCATATAAAATTCTAAAATTAGAGGCGAATGTCATCGCTTTGAAACCGCTCACGTGATTAGTTTCCGACAAAGTCTCGTCAATCTAATGAAAGCAATACAAGTTTAAAACTTCTAAAAATATTATTAATTCCAGCAATCTTTTAAACTTGCAGTATATTTTACACCAACACTGTTCTGACCGAAACATATAATTTAAAAGTTAACCCTAAGTGGGGTCGACTATATCATTAACATCCCCCTTTTTTAAGAACTTCCAAACAAAAATTATACATATTTCTCGAAATACAGGAAATCTATTATTAAAATAATGAATGAAATTTTAAAATGTCCTTTTTTCCCATTACCATCCAGCCATCCATCCCACTATCTTCTGCAGCAACAGCAACATCATAATCATAATCTCTATTCCATAGAGTATGAGTTGGAATATAAAAAGATGGAAAAAAAGGATGTTAATTTTTTTTCTTATTCGTTTTTTGTTTTGTTTTACGATTGAGTATTAATGCACAGAGAAGGGTCTTTAAAGTACCATTTGTGTGTACACTTAAGCATAAATGTAGTCATTTGGACTCACTCTTCGACTTTTGAAAAACAATTGGAAAATTATACACTTGTGTCGGTTTGTTATTGTTCTTGTGAGGGTTACAATAATAACAGCAACAAAAAAAAAAATTTAAATGTCAACTTCCACAAGATTTTTTTATTGTTTAAAATAAATTTTGCATATTAATGCACTTGTTCTTATTATGAAAAAACGAAAAAACAAAAATTCTCTTTCACAAACTGTATAAAAAGAGAGTGGCTGCTGTAAAATGTTGGTATGAGTGCCTTTTCTTTTGTACTGAAATAAGTTAAGCGAAAAGCTAAAGGAGTTGACTCAGAAATATTCTTTTTGTTATATTGTAATTTGAATTTTTGATTGTTTTTCGTTTTTATTATAATATTTTATATAAGCAGCTGCGTTGTTTTACATTTTATAGTCTTTTAAAAGTCATATTTGAGTTTACAACTGGAATGGGACAAATTTCCATAATAAAAAACGCCCACTTTTTACATTTATTGGCTGGACAATTTTTTGATAAATTAAGTTGCATCAAATTGGTTCGGAAGGTGTTATTAATCGTGATTTATCATTACGAAAATAGTAACATGTGTTAATATCAGGTCTATTAGTTAATTTAATGAATAAAAGCTAATGAATAATAGAAATATCGTTAGTGCATTTTATCGATAGTGCATTTTATTCGTAATAAAAACGTCTTTAAATATCGTCTCATTGAGACAATTTAAGCAGACATCACCATCGTAAAGACATGTTTGTCGCGCTTCTTTCAAATTTTCTTCCTAGCGGAATTTTTGGAAATTACGATACATTTAAAAGCAGTGAATAAGGCTTTCGGCGGGCTAGGTACATTCGATTAGCGTTTTCTCATGTTGGCAAACTCGTCTCATATTTTGCGCATCTGTTAAATATTTTTCATTTGAGGTGTGTCATTTATTTAGTGAAAGCTTTGTCATTTACGAATGCAGATCGTTTAACAACTAACAAATTATCTAATGATATGGAGTTGTGTTGTATGAATTTGTTTATTGTTGATTTAATTCAAAATCGAGTTTAATGTTTTAGTCAATTCAGATAAACAAACCAAACCGTTGTGCATATAATTCATCTAAAAAAATAGAACCAATAAAAAAACTATTAGCTGATTTGGGATCTCTGGCGCAAAATAATCAAGAACAACGAAACTATCTGTAGTTGTACTATTATTTTGAAATATATATTTTCTGTTGATTTATATTTGAATAGTTTTGATTCTCTGTAGTTGAAGAAATCTGCTGCATAAAATTTAAATTTTAAATAATTTTTGAAAGAATAATATTTTTTGTAATCGAATAACTTTTACTGTAATCGGTTAAATTTTATTCGAATAATTTTAATCGATTAATTTTTAATCGAGTAATTTTTAATCGAATAATAATATTTAGAAAATAATGGAGACATTTATAACTAAGTAATATTATACATACATATATATGGATACAAATTATTTATCTATTGTTGCAATAACTTTTCGAATCGACACAATACCAATTACATAGTGATTCTCTTCATTACATAGTCACAAACGATTCAAATGAATCTTAAAAATGTAGTAAAAAGTAGTCGATCAATTTAAGAACATGCTTCTACTGAATTATCAATGCAGTCATAGTAAAAGCATTTGCTTATTTTACACGCCTGATAACAAACGACTTTTTTCTATTATTTTATTTCAAAGTTAAAACCAATAATAAAATAAAAGAACATGTATATAAATCCACAATTTATTAACAACAAAAAAATTGGAAAATTCGGTTTGCTTAAGAAATTAGTGTCAAAGCGTGACATTTATATTAAAAATTAAACTTTCATCCCCAACAACTGTCTTACATTTTTTTTTTATCTTTTCATGTAAAGCATTTATGTAAACAATATTAAATCAATTTGTATATTTTTTTTATTTACATATTTACAAGAACGACATGAGTCAGTCGATTCTGCCCTGTCCTGTTCTGGCCTGGTCTCATAAGAAAATTTTGCCACCATTTGATAATTTTCCGACTGTATCCCGTTGCGATGAGGGTTCATTTGACTCGTCTTATTCCTGTTCGATCATCCCACCTGCTGTTGCGAAATTAATCGTTATTGGTTATTTGTCTAGAAATCATAGTGTCTGTGAATGAATCGTGCTCCCTACAGCAGAAGGTAAGCAATTTAAGTTTTATTCAATTATTTGTTAGTAGAAAAGGGAAATTCGTAAAAGAAAATACATTCATAAGGTTGTGTTTTACATAAAAATTTTAATATAGGAAAATTTATTGAATTTTCCAACGAAACTTATTATCAGTATTATCAGATGCTCTGTAATCCGATAAAAAATCCGTTTGAATGAAAACGTTTTCATTCGAAATGATTCACTGTATAATTAAAAAAAACGTATAGAAACAGGAAGAAAATATTTTTGAATAACAAAAAAGTGCAAGGAACGAAGAGGGAAATATAAGCCCAATTCACAATTAGAGATTGCGATTTCCCGACATTTTTCATGTCTCGAGACATCGAGACTTTTTTGTCTCGATATATTCGTTGTCTCGAGAATTCGAGATTTTTTTTTTATGTCTCGAAAGTCTCGAGATTTCCCGAGACTTTAATAAAATAAAATAAAATGAATTTTTTACAAAAAATCTTATAAAATTATTTTTATTAAAACAAAAGTAACAAACCAAACAAACATAAACAAAATAAAAAAAATATAATTCATTATATACTTATACGTATGTATAAAAAAAAATCAAAAAATCTTATAAAATTATTTTTATTAAAACAAAAGCAGGGCATACTGATACAGGTAGGAGCGGTTTTACAAAAATAAAAACCTACATGTATTTTGTTTTTGTGAATTCTAATTCAAACGTCACAATTAATTGTGTAGAGCAAAGCAAAACGAAAAAGTACAAAAACAAAATATACATGTTTGTTTTTACATTTGCTCTTATGTTTTGTATGTATGTAAATATGTAAAGAAATTTTGACGTTTGTATTAGAATTTCTCCCAAAAACAAAATAACCGTATGGGCTATCGCTCCTACCTGTATCAGTGTGCCCTGAAACAAAAGTAACAAACCAAACAAACATAAACAAAATGAAAAACATATACTTCATTATATACTTATACGTATGTAGTATATCAGTTAATCCCTTTCGCATTATTTCATGTTTGCATAAAAAATAAATTATTCATTGCTTTGCGAAGAAGATTGAACTGTAGGAACAAGAATAATATTACATAATATGTATATGCCTTAAATTAAAAGTATGTAAAAAAATATGAAGTTTATAAGGAAATGTTTTCCTTCATAAAATAACATTTTAAAAAACAAAGAGTATCTATAGCCCTATCTGATAGTCGAGTCCTTTTTATCTGATAGTCGAGGCATTTTTAAGTAGTTTTAAATTGGGAGTAATTTGACCAGTTACTTCACATAGGTTAATTTCCTTTAGCACAGTACTCGTATTCGTATTGTTCTTTATAATATTTGTTGCCAAGCTCTTGTGAACTGGAGCTTCTAGTTTTTCTATTAATGATTTTTCTCTATTTTCTACGACTTTTTCATTTTCGGAATTTTCGTTTGCCACTTCATTTGACGCTGCTTCGTCATCAAAAGCAATCAATCTTTTCAGGAAGGATTTTGCTGTTTTTACTAATTCATTTTTTGATACCATCTTAAAATAATTTGTAGATGAACATTCAGTTTCAATATCAATACTTTTTCTGTAGCCATTAGGATTATTTAAGAATTTTTGGATTTTGATTTCTTGCAATAATTTTTTTGTTAATAATGAATCATTTTTGCTAAAATTTCTCGAGACAGAAAAGAAAAATTCTCGAGACACGAGAATTCCCGAAACATTACGTATTTAAATTTCTCGAGACACGAGACATTAAAATGTGTGAAAGTCTCGAGATTTCTCGAGACGGGAATTCTCGATCACAATCTCTATTCACAATTCTGTGCAAATGGTCTTACATTATAGCATTTGCAAATTGAGAGAGTATTTGAGAGCATTTTCAATGTATTTTGTTGGTGTAGAGTATAATTATTTTGCAAATGCAATGATGCACGACCATTTGCACAAGATTGTGGATAGGACTATAGTGTCGGATCTAATTTACATTAAGTAAAATCTAGCTGTAGGTAATAAAAATGTCGTTGTCTACCAACTTGATTAACGTTGTTGCTCTTTTGGTCTTAAGATTTTACACAGCAAATAAATAAATAAAAAATTAACAAAATTGCTTTGTGATAATCTTCATGCAAACATTGTCTGTTCTGCGTTAGTCTGTTTGTTTTTGTTTTTGGGGAAAATTAAAAACGTATTTGTAGTGTTTGACAGGGGATGGACAAATCTTTTTTTCTTCTATTTTTTTGAGATTATAAGTAATTAAACGGTGGAATGGCTAACCACCACAAGAAACATTTTCATATGCGATTTATGTGTAAAAGATTTATAGGACATTAAATTTAGCATGTTCGTGTGTATTTATGTATATTACAAATATTAGTAGTTCCATGTTAAATCGACACCATCCAACGCTTTAGCTTTGGATGAAACTCTTTCAGAGGTTTTCTTTCATTCTTTTTTATAGTTATAAATTTAAAAAAACTGTTTCTAAGGTATTCAAAATAAAATAACTTCAACGAAATTGTTCAGTTTATTTTGCCAATATCTTGGTACACATGAGTACTGATGATTAAAGTGTAGCGGTTTTCGAAAACAACTATCCCGCTCTGCTGTGTAAGTTGAATAATGTTGACTTTACCTTGTATCTCAGATATTTTCCTTTCGAAGCACATAAATCTTTATTAAGTTTAATATACTAGTAAACAATTCGATAGAAAATATTTATATAAAAAACATATTTTGTAACCTCAATTATTTCTTTCAAAATGACATAAAAATAATTTTTATACCCTCCAAAAAAGATTATGGTGGGTATATTCACTTTGTCCTTCCGTTTGTAACGCAGCGAAATATCCATCTGAGACCCCATAAAGTATATATGTATATTCTTCATCAGTGATGAAATCTAAGACGATCTGAGCATGTCCTTCCGTTTGTGGAAATCACGACTTAGTTCAAACGAAAAGAGCCAGACTCTTGAAATTTGGTATAAATATATCTCGAAGGATAGCACAGGCTAAGTTCGGAGATGGGCTAAATCGGGCAAGAGGGAAAAAAGTTCCTTTAAGAAGAACTAAACCAACCTCTGAAAAACAACATAATTTTTTTATGTAGTAAGAATTTTTAACGAACATTTTTTTATATTGCTATATTAAATTGAATTAAGATTCTATAGGCTAATTGTTCGAAATTTTTAATTTAAATCTCAGAAAGACATGATAAATATTCCAAGGCACAAAGGCAAGTCAACATCAGTTTTTGTTATTCAACTTACACAGCAGAGCAGAACAGCTGTTTTCGAAAGACGCAACCCACTGCTGTGTAAGTTGAATAACAAAAACTGATGTTGACTTGCCTTTGTGCCTTGGAATATTTATCATGTCTTTCTGAGATTTAAATTAAAAATTTCGAACAATTAGCCTATAGAATCTTAATTCAATTTAATATAGCAATAATTTTTTTATATAAATAATTTTTTTAATTTTTTTGTAAGTTTGTTAAGCAAATGATATATTTTTATATTAAAAAAGGTCCAACGCGTTAAACTTGGAGCCATAAAAAAAAATTTTTTTTGGCACCGCCCCTTTTAGTGGGCGTTATTATATACAAAAATAGTGTAAAAATTTAACAAAGTGCTTTACTTAAGCCAGCATTCCTTAAAAATAACTGAGACGTAACCTGGTACTACTCTGCCCTACCCCCTTCTCCCCCTTTGCCCGCTAAATGACCCAAAAAAAAATTAATATTGTATTTAATTATAAATTAATATTGTATTTATTATTTTTGGAGTTTTATGACAAAGGTGAAATGTCTCCCCCACAGCACTTGCCAGAGCGACCCCGCCACCCGCCAAAATACAGTTTTAATACCCTCCAAGGAGAATTGGACCCCATAAAGTATATATATCAGTGATGAAGTCTAAGACGGTCGTCTGTGGAAAACATGATATTGTCTATTTTTGAAACCCGCCCCCTTTAGTGGGCGTTGATGTACGATATTATATAAAACAACTCTGTCCCACCAAGTAAAACATTTTAAATTTACTTACTAAATATTTAGAGGGTATTTAAGGTTCGACCCGGTCGTATATAATGTTTTTCCTTGTTTTTATATAGACAAATTCCTGGAAATTATAATATTTTAAATCACACAATTTTGGAAATTTTCTTTTTTTTAATTCTTTTCCGTTGGTATAACTATTAAACGAAATGCAAGAGAGCCTCTGACCGAATTTCATCCAAACGGAAAGGGGTATTGCCTAGCTATTAGACGATTTGACATGAAACTATCCATATAAGACTTTTAAGCCTTATCAAGGTCTATTGAGGTAGACTGATTTTTTTAATTTCTTTCAAGGTATATCTGAGCAAAAACAAAGTATCGCGGATAATTTTTTAACGTTATTGTAAAAAGTTCCAAAAATATTGCTTGCAGAAAATTTATAAAAATATCTTTAAATGAATGCAAGGAGCAAATTCTGAGCTAAACAATGCAAAAAGTATCCAGCTTTTAGCTTAATATGTGCCATGAACATTTATAGAAATTCATTTACTTTTCCCATTAATAACATTTCAGTTTATAATCTTAAAACTGCATTTTGAATCTTTAAAAAAAAAGCGTCTATAATATGTAATAATTTAACGAAGAAAAATCTAACAAAAGCTGTAGCCTTCTTGCCATCCGTCCCACTATACTTAGCGTTATAACCAATTTCAACAAAATAGGAGAAGGTCTGGCCACGTCAGTGGTTACTTTTGGATCGTAATAATTATATTCGTTATTTCCTTATGGGAGGACACCCTTTTCATGTGTCAAACGTAAACAGCGAAACATTTTTTCTGATGTTTTTCTTTTGTTCATTATTATTGTTTTTACGTTTATAAATGGCCACTCATTTTTCATATGTAAAAAATGTCTCGGCAATTTCCTTTTATTTATTTTTCGCTTTATTTCTTATTTTTTTTTTTGCATATTTTCTTGTGTCTTAACACAATCAATTGTATTAAGTATATGTGCAATAAATATAAAGAGTATAAAATAAACCTCACCACACTCCAGTGTTGACCAATAAGCTAAAGTAATGTTCCTGTAGGAAGAATCCCAATAAGCAGAATAGATCTTAAAGTTAAGCAATGATAGAGCAAAATGCTTCGTTTATCAGCCCTGTGGAAGGCTTATGTTTTTTTTCCTTAGTAAATGTGCCAGGGCTCATAGATGAAGAAGTATGAAAAGTGAGAGAATTTGCTCTAACTATTCTAATCTTCACTCTGCGTTATTTAGTAAATGGTAGTGTCAATCGCTAATGTCCAGGGATAAGTGATTCGAACCGATGTTCATGACTGTGTGTGTGGAATCGAAAAGGGCAGCGATTTGCGACAACATGATGGTGTTAATAGCTGACGGTAGTTGTTCAGTGATCAGTACAATTCAATTCCTTCGTCACTGAAACAGGCCGGCAGCAACTAAAAACTCGAAAACAAACAATTTAAATTAAACAAACACGTTTTTATTTGATTGCCGTTTCTACTACCTTCTAGATTTTTAATTCAACCGTTAGGTCACTTTTTTATAAAAGACATTGACATTTTTTATTATCCGATATTTTGATATCCTCTGAATATCTTCTCCAGAATTATTTATTGCTTTTTTTTGCTAATATTTTTCATTATTAAATTTTGATATAAAAAATAGTAAAAAATAATTTTTCTGATAAAATTAAAAAATAAAAATCTTATATTAATCTTAATTATAATTATAGCCCTGAAGAAGATATAAAAAGTTTAGATTTATTTTATAAAAAAGTGGCCCATATCTAAAGCTTGATAAAAAGACAGATAATTGAAAGAAAGGATTATATCCCTTTTCTTGAATTTTTTTTGTAAAAAAAAAAAATGGTTGAAAAATATAAAAATGTGCTGCTTGTATTTTTTTGCGTGTGAAAAGAAGAGGCAGGCAATTTAATTTAAAATTATACTTTATATCTGCTATACAACTAAGTCCTAGTGGATGACGACATCCACATGCCTTTCGCACGGTCAATTGCCGTTTGAGGTCAACCCTTTTGAGTATTTATTTTTTCTAAAAAAAAATAAAAAAAAAAATAAATGAAATAAAAAGTAAATAAATAAAACGAAAATAAAAAATTGTTATTGGAAGGATAACACCTTCTCGCTGTATACAAGCCACATACTCACACACATACACACACACACACACATGTATACCTATGCATGTGCATACATCCGCTGCCGCAGATAGTGGGTAACACATGTGTTTGTAATCCACCAACATGCCCACACAGCCATACCAAAATATAAATATCCGTTAGAACATTTTTCAAAAATACAACAACAAAGTAATAAAATTTATATGAGGAAAGATAGCAAAACATGTCCTTTTTCATTTTCCATTTTCAATTTATTTTTTTTTTTTTATTTATTTTATATATTTTTATTTCTCCTGCTTTTTTTGTACAGTTAAAAAGATTAAAGTAACGTTTTCAAAGTATTACGGCGTAAATTATCGAAAACCTTCTTTATAAACACATACTCTCCCTCACACACTCATACCATTTTAAATTCTACACGTAACACGACTAAATGACCAAAGGATTTAAGACTAATACCAACACGTGCATGGGTATGCATCTTGTACATAAAAAATTCGAAATTTTTCTCATCTTTTCATTTTTCAAATACACACGGGTATTTTATAACATTGTCCTGATTATGCATTAAACATTTGATAAGTGTGCTTGTATGTGTGGATGTGTATGTGTGTGTGTGTGTATCTATATAGGAATATATTATTTATATCGCATTTTTCTTAGCCATTTGTCATTTAATGTTCTTTATATGTTAACCCACGCTAGTATTGGTTTTTTCTATTCCTTTTATAAATGTTGTTAAATATTTTGTCATTTATAAAATTGCCTGTAAATTTATGAATTAAGTTCTACTTTTACTGGCTGTACGTATCGAATATTTGTCATGAGACAGTGATAGCTGAAAGTAAGCAAAGAAAAACTCTAGTTTGGTATTTGTATTGCACAGGATAATAGCAATTTAATCCTTCTAATTACAGAACATGATTAGTATTCCATGTTAATACTTGATGTTTTTTAAATTAATTTTAATATATTCACGATGTCTTGCTTTTATTAAATTCGATTTGATATAAACGAAGATTTCTAATAGAACAATACGAATGTGATTTTCTTTTTTGAAATGTTTAGGTTAGGCATCGACGGCTGTTACCCAAATTAAATAGCAGAATTTTGTTCTGTCTCCTTCTTAAGAAAAAGAAGGAAAGTGGAATTTAAAAAAAATTAAGAGTTCAAATAGAATATTTGCTGGTAGCAAAGATATTCGCCGGCCTTGAAAAGCTCTTTCTTATTGTATAGTTTAAAATGCTCATATTTCCTGAAGTAGTTAACTCTCTGATAATGAAACCTAAAATTCCGGGTTGCACGTACTCGGTCATGAATAAATAATCTGCATGATTGTGTTTGGTAATGCCAGCCTGTTCCAAGGACGAAGGAGTATTGCTGACCGCTGAATACTATTAACAGCGATTAACACTTTTATGTACAAAATACCTCTTTACAGCACCCTCCTTTATCGCTACTGCAAATATTCCTGGCCTAGTAAAGAATATAATGGCTACAACAAATTCTCTGTCTTTTTATCTTTTCTCCTCTGTCCTCTCGACACTATCCCCTCCTTTCAAAGTTTCTGCACAATGCGTTACATGAATAGGATTCATACCTTGAGTGTTGTTCCTAGTAAAAAAAGTCCTTCGCCTGGATTGTATTCCAATCCTGGAACCAATTCTTTGATCTTTCAGATTTCGTATACTAGTTTATTTCTTTCTAAAATATAAAATATCTTTGATTACTAAAAGAAAAAGTTAGCTTTATTTAATATTCCAGAAAAAAGTTTAAAAGTCCCAGCTCTGGAGCTGTCTTTTGGCTTTTCTGATATCTGATACCAATTAATTTCTTTCAAAAACTTCAAATATGTTTAATTTATGAAAAAAAAAGAAAACATTAGTTTTATTTGGTTACTTTTATGTAGCATAAAAATCTTCAATTGTCCAACCCTGGAATCGCATTTTAATTTTTTTTTAATTTTTAATACCAACTTAATTCTCCCTGAAGTTTAATTTGTTTCATTAAAAAAAAAAACAGCAATTAGTTACAGATTACTTTTATATACCAAAAATTTGTTTGAATTTTCCAGCTCTGGAATTGTGCTTTGGATTTTTCTGAATTTCAATAGCAATCTATTTCCGACTATTTCCAATACATAAATCCAAGACTCTGGATTTTCTGACGGTATTGGAAAAACGATATCACGTACAGACAGACGGACATCATTTATTCGGCTTCCCCATTTATCAGGACCCAGAATATATACTTTGTGGTATCTTATATTAATATTACAGAAATCACGCTCGAAATGGCAAACCCATATACACCCTTTCAACATATTTGGTGAAGAGTATTAAAAGTTTAAATGATATTCCGTAAGTCTACTCCTTGACAGGCCATTTACCTGTTTCGCTATATAATTTGAATATTTTAAAATTTCTCTTTAACTCATACACGGTGGCACAAATAGTTATCGAAAAGTATATTATAAAAATCACAAACTAAATAAATATCTTTTTGTACTGAAGCCTAAAATATACGAAAACAATCATATGCAGACTCCCAACAACCCTCAACTACTGCGCTTTAAAATTATTCAAGCGTATTCATTTATTACAAAGAGTCCTTTATTTTTTCAAGCAACAGGTAATTGAAACTTAATAGTTTGTTACTTCAACACTCATTTTTAACAAATTCTTTCAGTTGAAGTGTTTTTAATTATACAAAATACATGAATTGCAAAATTTCATAATTATTTCAAATACTTGAGAAAATTAAATTATTTCAATAATCGTTTTGCTACTGCCAGCAAGCAGGCGGCACCAACCACTCAATGCTCGCTCGCTGCAAATAATTTCACAAAATTTAATTAAAAAATCACTTAATTACTAAACAAAAGACAGATACACAAAGGCAAGAAGCTTTTCATCAATAAAGTGACAAATTCAGCACTCAAGTTAAATGAACGTCAGCATTAACAGCGGCAGGCTTTTAATAACGGAAAAACACCCTCAATAAAATTTTTAAAAACATTTCATAATATAAAATCTTAAACACCCCACACACATACAACTTTTAATTATTTTATATACGAACTCTTAGAAACACACAATATTGCTTTGAATATGTTTGCAACAGCTCATATCCTCCCAAACACACGCACACACACACGCACACACATTTTGATAATATTCAAATACAACATGGATTAAATTATAATGCGTGTTCGTGAACGAATGAATGTGTGTTTGTATGAATAAATTACTTCCCGCTTTACATCATTTGACATTGTAAAAAAGTTTAACTTTGTCACAATGTTGCTGCCGCTGTGGCTGTTGTTGTTGTTTTTTTTTAAATTTCAACTGCCAACGTATGTGTCACAACGACGAACGTTCATAATCAGCAGATTCTGCCAGAAACTGTTTCAAAGTCGGTCCGTCTATCTGACTGGCTGGCTGGATGTGGCATTAAAACCCACAATTTGTCAAATTCCAAAATCCATCAATATTATTTATACACATACACACACACAGCAGCAGCAGCAGCAGCATACATCATGTTCATCAATGTTTAGTATTTTTAAATTGCCCTTTTGGCCATTTATTAATTTTTCCATATCAAAGGCCCACAACAAATGATGGTCGTTTGCAACCCTTCTTGTAATAGCTGTAGAAATATTCGAATCGTCATTAGCATATTCAGCAAAATATATTTTATTGCACAGTGGGTAATATGGCATATTCGGTTTCTTTCTCAGCTAGACATTCATTTCGTTTAAATAAAGTTTCAACTGCCGATTTCACAATGTCTTTCTTTCGTATAAACACATTTGAAACAAAAACAGTTTATAAAATTTTGTTCTTGTTTCAAATATATTTTTGTACAAAACAAAGAATTCCTTCGACATTGTGAAATATGCAGTCAATCCTTTTTTTTGTTTAAACCTAAAATACGTTGAAATGATTTGAATAATAATTTATTTTTTATATATCCCTGAAGAAGCTACACAAAAAAGTGGCGAAATATTGGATTAAAAACATAATTTTTATATAAAAAAGTAAAAAATAATTGACCTTTTGCTTAAATAAACCTAATAAATTAATAAAAAATAAGATCGAATATGTTTATAAAATAGATTTGAATAATATATATAATACAGAATATTTGTTTTGAGAACTTCAAACAGTTCGTATACATGAATATTTAATGGCTGACGCTGTGGAAAAGGCCGACAATTACTTAATTAGAGGAAAGAATAAAAATTAAACATATTCCAGCATATTCTGTAACTATTTGTCGATGTCATTTCAAGATGCTATCAAAAATAGGACACTCCTGTACTCTCTCTCTCTTTTCAGGACATAGACGATTCCAAGAGCCTCTTGCTATATTAAAGGCCTTAGAGAGGAGGCGCTGTCAGAAATATGTAGACAATTGTTGTCCACAAAGAGTAAATAAGTCTCATGCTAGAGTTAATGTCGACGTCGTCGACGGCGTCAAATGTCAAAAAAAAAGTTGAATCGTATGAAATTGTATGAGAACAGTTAATCTCAACGCGTTGCAACGCCGTAAAAGTTCAATCTATTTCAACTTTTTCGGCGTTGAAACGCCGTCAACGGCGTCGACATTAACTCTAGCATTAAATTTTTTATATTCTCCTGCATTCCGTAACTATTTGTCAATGTTTCGTCAAGACAATATCAAAAATATGACACATAAATATTTCTTGTGGACAACAATTAACTACTTTTGACAGGATGTAACTACTCGCTAAGTCCTTGTATATAGAAACAGGCTGTTAGAAATTGTTAATTGCTGAAGATAAGGTGTACGGACATGATCTATTTTTGATATTGCCTTGACGTGATGTCGACAAATAGTTACAGAATAAAGGAGATTGTCTTGACGTGAAGTTGACAAATAGTTACAGAATAAAGGAGATTAAAATTCACAAAAATAAAGAAGGACCTCCGTGGCGTGAAATCAGGTTGTAAAATTAAAACCTCAAAAGAGCCGTGGCATGACTTCGAATCTAAGACTGGCCGAATCATTAATAGGACTATTGTTGTATAACAGTTACCTGGATCTCAACAAGAATTGTCTGCATCTATTTACCGGTTTCCGTTCTCAATTCTCTGCCTTGAGTTTCATTGCGATAGTCATTCAGAACTCGAATTAATGCAGTGGTTTCCTAAGTCTGTTCTAAAAATAAGGTAGTGTCCTTTAATGTTGATAGACTCGCCTCATCCGTTTAACATGTTTAGATTGTCTGTGAGGGTCATACAACTTTGAAGTTTGTTACGTGTTCAGTGATTTCCGCTGTCAAAAAAAATATAAAAAAAAATAAAAAAAATAGATCAACGAATTTTCATCTAATATTGTGTTAAAAATGGAGTTAAATATTCAAAAGCACTTTAAATTTAGACTAACTGTGGCATACGATGATTGTCCCCCGAGTGAGAAAAATGTTTTCCAGCTTTTTGAAGAAGATCTAGAATAAGAACCTTCGTCCTGGACGCTGCAGTACACCAAAAACTGATGAAAATGTTGAGAAAATTGCCCCACTTGGAGAATCTTCGAATCGCTATTAGAGAAATTGCTGAGGATTCTTTTTTTTTTTTAATTTGTTTATTAATTTATACTATTGAAAAAATTTAACGAAACTATAATAAACAATAGTTAGTAATTATAAATATTTACTGTCTTATTAATAAAAAATATTTCTGTTTTATAAAAGGTTTATAAAACAAATTTTGTGTGGAAATCTATTTTATAAACCTTTTGTAAATCAAAAATATTTTTTATGAATAAGTCCCTTTCCATCGCTCTCAAGTACAATAATTATAATATAATTTTACATTTTAAATTGATTTTTGGTTTTGATTATTTCTTTACTTCGAATGAAGAATATATTTAATATTCCGTAATGAAAAATTTTCTTAAAAACAGTACCTTGATATTTTTATATGTAAAAAGGTCAATAAAAAGTAAAAGCAAGGAAGTGAAAGCTGAGTGCTGAGGATTTTGGCATATCGGTTGGCTTATGCCATAAAAGTGTTCGTGTGGAAATTGTGAGCATTAACCGTGTGGCAGCGAAGTGCATTTCAAAATTTTTTAAAATTTTATTTAGACAACTTGATTTTTTTGGCCAGAAGCAATACCGTAATAATGCCTCAGTTACCGTTTGTTTGTTGTGGCCTTTAAAACTTTAAGGCCTTCTATACTTTTTGTAATTCTCAAATAAGTTTGTAAATAAGCTAAAAGGTTTTGTTATTTAAAGTCTTAACTTAACCCGAAACAAAGAAAGCAGATATCTATTAAATTAATTGAGACAATATCTCAAGAGGATTTCAGTAAATACATAATAATAATAATAATAATAATAATAATAATAATAATAATAACAATAAAAGCTTAAGAAAAACAACCTCAACGACACCCTGGGGATTATTCAGAAATCTGTGATTCTGAATACATGCAACATTGTAAGACGCTTCTTACAAGCACAGTAAAATAAATAATAAAAAAAGCAGTTAATCATCAGAGCCTAATCCCTTGGCATAGCCCGGGATAGGTATTTTCCAGTCTCTTAGAGATTGAGAGACATAGTAACGCTATAACAATAAGAATAATAAGACTGACAACAATAACAGAGACACTACATTTAGCACAACTGCAATAGCAACCATATATAACATCTTTGAAATTCGTAATCAATATAAACTTTTTGCAATTTTAAACGGATTTATTCGCAATCGGTCCCACTGTGCATCATGTCATTCCATATATGAACTTGCCATAAAAGTTTTATTTGAACATTTTCATTCCGAAGAAAAGAAATAAAATTATTATCCTTTCGCGCATATATCCGTTTCCGCAATTTAGGCTTTTAATTCGAATACTTGTGTAAGTTAAACAGTTTCAATTTCGTGCTAAACAACTTTACTCACCTCCTTTTCCACGAAGCGTCGTTTAGATTTTACAATTCATGTTTATAGAAACTAAATAAAATTATTAAAACTCCACCAAATGGGTGTCTGATAAGAAGTTGGTAGTAAATATTTTAATTATGTATCCTGTTTTCCTGAGTGTGTGTGTGTGGGATTGTGTGTATGTGAAGGGTTAAAAGCATTAAATTGCTAAATTATCAAATTGTTTCGAAAGTACTTACTTATTTACACAAACTGTAAACAATTGGTAGGGGTGCCAATAAAAATATGCTTGGTAAAATTAAATATTTAATACAAGACGTGGTAGAGCAAGAGGAGTAAATACAACATGTATTTATTTAGTGAAAGATGTAGTGATCAATATGTGTTAGAAATAAAGCAATTACATTTTGGAAAAAATATTTTACAAAAATAGGGCATGAAGAAAATAATGAAATTCTATTAGATAACACTTCAGTATTGATACACTTCTCGTATAATGTTTTTTTTTGCATAAAAATTTTATAAATAAAAACTCTGTTTATAATCAGCTAAAGCCAGCTTTCATGTATATGGTAATTAACAAAAATACGCATGAGTACTGATGCTGAATGTGTAGCGACTTCCGAAAATACATTATTCTGCTCTGCTGTGTAAGTTGAAAATTAAATTGATGTTGATTTGCCCTTGTTCCTTGGAATATTGATCATGTCTTTCTGAATTTAATATTACGAGTTTCAGCCTATAAATCTTAATTGAATTTACAAAACACAAAATTATTTAAATAAATAAAACAAGAATTTTTTATGTAGTAAGAATTTTAACGAACATTTATATTGATATATTAAATTGAATTAAGATTTATAGGCTAATTGTTCGAAATTTGTTTTTAAATCTCAGAAAGACATGATAAATATTCCAAGGCACAAAGGAAAATCAACATCAGTTTTTGTTATTCAACTTACACAGCAGAACAGAACAGATGTTTTCGAAAGCCGCAACACTTTCATCATCAGTACTCATGTGTATTGTGTTTGTCACCACTTATTAGGTGGCTTAGTTGAACGTGATAACAGTTCCTATTTACACAAATTTTATTATGAAAAAGAATCCGAGAACTGTATCAACCTGATGTTAACATGTTATTGTTTTAATACCCGTGTTACCGTTTGATTATTTTTCTTCATGTTCCATTTTTCTGAATTTTTTGTTCCATCATATCTAAGTCAAACTTTTTTGGTTTGAATTTTTTGCTTAAGTACATGTGAACGTTTTCCAATTTACACAACGCAACAAAATAAAAAAAATTTCATATGCTTTTAAAACCACTATACAATTTTGATGTATCATGACTACCGTTGTACAAAAATGGTAAAATTTTTAAATTCTATGGATAGATTTTTTTTTTAAATATTTTTGTAAAATTGCATTTTTTTTAGACGCTTTTTCACATTATTAGTGATAACTCAAAAGCGGCTAATCGGATATTATTCAAATATAATCAGAAAAATTAAGATTTACATAGCCTTTAATCCGTCTATATCTTTTGCTTTAATCGGATCAACAGTTTCGGAGTTATAATAAAAAATGTAAGAAAAAAATATATTTTTTGCGTAAAAATGACAAAAATTTTTGTTTTAAAAAAATCATGAAAAATAAGAAAACGGCAAAAAATGTTCAGATTCATTATTCTATTACAAAGCCACAAATAATAGCAACAAAACGAGATATCGACCATAAAAATCGACTGATTATTTTCGAATTTATTCACAATTAAGTAAATTAAGCAACTTCTTTTGCCATACATTTCTTATTCATCCAAAACACTTCAGCAGTACTTGGATATTGTATAGTAGTTCTAAAAGCATCTATAAAGCATTTGTTGCTATTATTTGTGGCTTTGTAATAGAATAATGAATCTGAACATTTTTTGCCGTTTTCAATTTTGCATGATTTTTTAAAACAAAAATTTCTGCCATTTTTACGTAAAAAATATATTTTTTTCTTACATTTTTTATTATAACTCCGAAACTGTTGATCCGATTAAAGCAAAAGATATAGACGGATTAAAGGCTATGTAAATCTTAATTTTTCTGATTATATTTGAATAATATCCGATTAGCCGTTTTTGAGTTATCACTAATAATGTGAAAAAGCGTCTAAAAAAAATGCAATTTTAAAAAAAAAATTTCAAAAAAAAATCTACCATAGAATTTAAAAATTTTACCATTTTTGTACTAAGGTACCCATGATACATCAAATGCATATAGTGGTTATTCGGGCATATTTTTGCTGTTGCCCTGTGTTATTATTGGTAGCTCATGCCATAGCTTAAATTTGTATGTAGTAAGTATTTTTATGAACATATATATATATTGCTATATTAAATTGAATTAAGATTCATAGGCTAATTGTTCGAAATTTGTTTTTTTTATTGTGATTATTATGGCAATTATTATATACATACATATATGACCAACAATATTGAGAAAACTAGGAAGTGGATGATAGCATGTATTAAATTTAAAAAAAAACAACTGAGCTTGTTGGAACAAGTGAGATTTTGGGGCTTTAATTAGTTCCTTAAGACCAAGACCGACAATTCGTTATAACCCTATTTTACTGTAGCCGTTTGTTTGCCGAAAGTGGACCATCTGAACTGCTTTTGCTTGGTAATGCATGCGCTCTACTTAGGATTGAACAAGCTGAAAGCACCACAGACAGACTCTTGGAACTCTATGTTCAGCTTATAATTTATGGGGAGCATTTGTAAATCTTAATGCTTGCTACCTAAGAATCATGTTCATAATAATAAACTTTATTTTTATTAATCTTTTAAAATCATTAATTATTTGGAAAGTATATAAAAATTATCTCAGTTGCTGGCATGAATAAAAAAAAATATATGTGTGTGACAAAAGTAAACTGTTTAATGGAATATTAAATGATTTCTGGGGAAATTGCATTATTTGTAGACCGTGAACACAAGTGTCACATTATAAGTGCATTTAAGGCACACGTGTTTATGTTTTTATTTTAGTTTTAATTTCGTGCTAAAGAAATTTATATAAATTTCTGTTTTAATATTTCTTAACATATTTTATCGCTGCTGTTGTTATTTTGGTATTTACAGTATCTTTCATTACGTTATTTCACCTGCGATAAACGTTTTATGATAAGACCATAACCACTTTATGAAATGCCTTTAAAAAAACTTACAAAAAAAGTCATAATTTTATGGCTTGTTGTTGTTGTTTCTGAAGCACAAGTCTGTTTGTTAACGTACAACATATTTTTTTAGGAACGACTAACCGACTATAAAACGGTTACAACATTTGCGTAGTGTCACGTGTCTCGTTGACATCATGTAATATGTGGATTTATTTTAGTTTCCAAGAAGTTTTAGATAAGAAAATGCCCCTTTTAGACGTGTTTTATATCATATTGTGCTGATAATAAATGCTTATGGTTCCATTTGCAATAAAAAAATGGAATTTATGACTAAACATTAGGTGTGGAAACGGACCTGTAGTTCATAAATGTCTCAACAATTTGCTAGAGAAATAAAAATTGGTTCTATCTGTGGAAAAAATAAATCTGGAAAAATTTTATAACAAATATTAACCCCCTTATTCATAAAAATTATGAGAGGCTTATAAGAGTGTAATAGAGCAAATTTCATATGAAATTTTGTTTTATTACGCTGTTATTAGACTCTCATAATTTTTATGAATAAGGGGGTAAGCTTTTATATAATATGTAGTGTTCAGATATACAGAAATATTCAAATTATAACATTAAGGGCCATTATTACAACTTAAAGTTAGTTAAAAGTAAGATTTTATCAGACGTATAAAAAGCTTTCCATTATAGCAAATTGGATTTAACTTACCAGGTAGGATAAACTTACCTGTAATTAATCGCTCACTTTAGGTTAAAGTAAACTTTTGCAAATGATAAATTGTTTATACGTCCGATAAAATCCTACTTTTAACTTAAATCCTATTTTTAATAATGGCCCTAAGGCTATTATTGAGACTAAATTTTCATATAAAAATTACAATTAAATTATTGGCAATTAAGAGATAATTGTTTTAATAATGAGTAAAATTTATAATGCAACACTGTCAAAATTGTGTTCAGTGAAAAGAAAAATACTAAATGGACAAGCTTTTACAACGAAAGTACTTATTGAACACACTTTGTTGAAATTTGACTAAAGTACGTGCTGTTGGCTGGAGTAGTAGAACACGAGACTATGAAGCGGAGGGTCCTGAGTTCAACCCCGCGCTGAGTCATGAATATTTATGATAAAAAACAACAAAATTTTCACCGGAAAAATTTTAACAATAATTTTTTTTTCAGTTGTCAAATGCTAATTGTCGTAGCAATATTGAGTATGTATGAACACCAGAAAGATATTGACAATTAACTGAATATTGTTTCATTTAAAACCGGATATATGAGCACAGTATTATAGTACCGTGTTAACTACTTCAGCCAACAATACCTGGTAAATTTTCGCTACAGTAACGAAGGATGAGAGGCCTGTAATGCACCCTTTAGTATATGTTATTTACCATATTAGACCTTAACTACGGGGCACCCAGTGCTTTATTGGGCATTTTAAAAAGGAGTTGTTATTTGCATAAAAAAATTTTTTTTTATTGCGCATCCTCTGAAATCATCTTGTGAGATCTGAATCTGTTAGTTTTCCCTATATTTGTGTGGCAAATATAAAATTTTTAATTTAAACAATGAATCCGTTTAACTTCTAATTAGCATGTTGCTGCAATTTTAATTATTGTCTTGAAAAATAATACTACAGCACACTTTTAAAATCATACACTTGTTTTTCGTGACAATTAAATTAACAAAGATTTCAATAACGAAAATAATCACAATATAAATAAGATGCAAACAAGGTGATTGTTTTAAAACGAGACATTTTTTCTGCAGCAGCCAAGAAATAAACAGCTCATGCAAAGTGTTTGTAGGCGTTGGAAAAGCTCAAACAACATAAACGAACATCAACCAACATCAGCACACTGATGAGGTAGACAAGACCAAACATTTTTACACGGCACCACTTCCAACACAGATTTTTTAATTCTTTTTTTTTTGAATTTTTCTACTGTAAAACATCTTGTCATGTACGGAAAGAACAACAACAAGAACAACGGCAACAACAATTACAATCAATACAAGTCAATTCAGTCAACAATACTATTACAACAGCAACAACATTTAAAACGAATTAAATAAATTTTAGAAATTATTTATTGTTGTTGCATTGATTTGTGTTATTTCTGTTGCAAGTGGCGCACTCTGCCAGTAACGTTGCAAATATTCAGCAACAAGCCAGCCAGCCAGCAATTATTGCAATTGCGGTTCAAGACCACACAATCGAGTGAAAAAATATTTGTTTTGACACTAATTTACAAAATACTGGTACGTACAATCACATCATATTAAACTATTTATGCGAGAGCAAACATATTAACAATAATATGATAAATAAAAATATTTTTGTTTAAATATTTTAAATTTTCGTTTTTATGGTCATGTCATTGCCAATCAAATATCCAAAAAAAAGAACAATTTTAAATATGTATTGTTCGTGTTGTATGGGATGGAAAAACTTTTGTGCCATGCACAGTGGGCCCGCAGCGCTAGTAAAGTAAATTGTAATCAAATCATTGAGGATATTGTTTCTTCGGATAAAACTCTAACTTGAAATATATAGAAAAATATATAAAACACATTAAGGGGCTACAGGAAGTTGTTGACTGTGTGTGCTAGGAGTTTTCATACCTTTAACGTATTTTTATTTATGATATCCTTGCGAAAAATGGAAGGCAGGCAAAATAGAAAGAGAATACAATGTCATAGATCAAGAATGATGATCTAATATACTTCTAGATCAAGAATGATGTGTGACTTGGGTGGCGGATCTATCTCGGATGACCTAGAGGCTAAATACTCCTTCCGTTTCCCTAATGAATTTAATGTACTTCAGGTTGAAAGTCTGGTTGTAAGGAAACCAAACTGGAGATTGATTGACTAGAAAGCACTGGGTAAACTTAAACGGCACTCCCTTCTCTAAGACCACTTAACGCTATACAATCATTGAATTGAATTCAATTCAATTCGTGCGATGTAATGGCTGTTTATCATAATTGGGACGGGCCACTGGACGATCGGGAAGACATGCCAGTATAATAGGCTTGTTTTATAATGACTTCTTCTATAGTTAACATGAATAAAGAGGAACGTTTTGCACTTTTATGCCTATTGCAAGATAATATTCAAGTCAATCAACCAAAAGGGCCAATGCCCAATTTTGGACTATTTCTGAACAATAAAAAAATTAAATGAATTTTTTTTAAGAATGTACAGACATACATAATTTATTATTTAATATTAATAATATTATAATTAAATTGCTAAAAATTGTACTAAATATTATTATAATAAAAAATTTGCCTTTTACCTCCAAAACGTGACAACATGTCCACGTTAGTGGGTGCACAGCTTATTTCCGAAAATAGCAATTCTCATAATTATCAATATTAAATATTTAAGATTACTTTTGCGCTTTCCTTGGAGACTACACGTAGTGCAATTATTCAATGTTGCCATTAATTTCTAGGCATGTGTGTTTGTCCTTCTCTGCTTTGAGACATTCTGAAACGCAATGCGTCGTAATTAATAATTGTGTAGTTTTTGCTGCTGCAATAGTTTTTTTTTCCGTTTTAGCGGTTTTTATTTAAAGACCATTTATAGCGACATAATTTTAAGACTTACATATATTATTGGCCCACAAAAATATTAAAGGCACAAGAAGAAGAAGAAAAAAAAAACACAAAATAAACATTGAAAATATCACAAAAATAATCAAGCGTAATAAAAAGTAACAACAATGCAATGATTCCCTTGAGGCAGACAACGGGCAAGCAGACAGGCGGACAGACAAATAAACAAGCAACATGCAGTGAGCGGTATACCGCCATAAAGCTTTTTCTTTTGCATTTGTTTGAATTATGAACGAATCAGCAAAACAATACAACAAACAAAAGCCTGCTTACATATACACGCACATGTTGCTTATGACTGCTACTTTTATGGTCAATACTCTCGTATATACCGGACGCTCCTCGGCAATGCTGGTGTGGCTGCATTCATACTGCCGCCAAAGATGTTGCTGTAGCTGATGCTGCTGCTGCTACTTTGCCAATAATTATATTGCACAGAAATGCTTTTTTTCTCTTCATGCATTTCATATCATAACTGGCGCGGACAGACTAAATGGTTATTAACAGCAATAACGATTGTTGCAGCAGAACCAGCCACTCCGAGTCAATATCAATCTCTGATCGGTATGTTTGGTTGTGTCATTTTTACTACTTGCACTCGCACAACAATACGATTCTTCGCCACTCATAAACACATGGTGTAATAAACATTTTTTTTCTTCAATTTTATTTGTTTGTGATGTGATTTAATTTTCGGAATTGAATGTTGTTATATTTTATAGAATGAAATATTTTTATGCGTCAATTTATGGCACGCTTCAGATAAAAACCAACAAACACTAAGAGAAAAACAAAAGTATCCATAATGCACAGCATCGTTAAATAATGCCAACATATCAGATATACAATATTATGGCAACACCATTTCCCTAGTGCGACTGGAGAGATGCTTGATTTGTTATTTACACGACTGTTAAAAAAAGAATGGAAATGCATCGCCTGTACCACGATATCACTAGATGTTGTTCTGTTGAAAAATTATATTTAATACGAAATAACGATAATAATAATAAAATGTTACAATTTCGTTTTGTTATTAATGTAATTTTGCAATAGAACGATACCTAGTCAAATCGTGGCACAGATAGATTTTTTTTCTTTTTTTAACTTCGGACCAGCTCTCAGGGAATGACTGCTACCTATATATGCTGTGCATTGTGCCGGAACTAGAACCGAGGGGATATTATTGAGAGGACACTTGAAGAAAAATGAGAAGGTAGAGAATTTTCTATATAGTTATTTTAACCTTTTACTTCGCTGGCTAATTATTTTTTGCTAGAGGGTCGACGAAGAAGGATACCGCTGTTTAGTATCACTCGCTGCCAGTTATGTTCAGTGGCCAGTGCTATGCCTTCATCATTCAAACAGGCTCATAACAACCAACACAGCCACGCTAAGGTACCACTCTATAAGGGTACCCAACTCTGACATTGAATTTATCGTATATACAGTCGAAACGAACTGCTATATAACGAAGTTTTCTTTATTGCAAAGCAATTATAAGAACACTGTACTTTGGGTCAACTTTGAGTGTATTATAATCTCCATATAACGAATTTCCCTATAGCGAATATTTCCTTATAACGAAGCATTTTTGCGACCGTAACTTCAAGATTGAAGCGTTTTCAATCTCCATATAACGAATTTATTCAAATAATTTTTCATTATTATTTATATCAGTGGTAGGTAAAACCGAACGCACGCACACAAAAAAGAAATCGACGTCGCTTTGTTGTGTGTTATTGGTGTTGTTATTGTTGCTCTGTATGTACTTTGTTGCTTTCACAACTCAGAAGCAGAGTCTGATGCTTTGAATCGTTTATTTACCATAAAATTGAAAGTGTATTTTGGGGAACCACCGAACTATGTAAGTGACAACTGGAATCATTACCATATCTTACATTTCTTGCAGTCGCTATCAGTTTGCCTTTCTATATCGTGATAATAAACCAAAATAACTGACTACTACAAATAAAAAAGGAACAAAATTTTTTTTGCTTTTCTACATAGCGAATTTTCTTTATAGCGAAGTAAATATCCAGTCCCTTGGAATTCGTTATAGAGAGTTTTGACTGTAATTTATTTTAACTTAAAATTACTTAATCACCCCTGTCGTGAATAACAACTGGAATATTTGTTCATGTGAAATGTTTATTTCACTCGAACGGAAAAATGGTATCGTGAATCTCCCGTGAGAAATTATTTCCGCTATCAGTTCTCAGTGAATGTACAAAAGAGAAGAAGTTGAAAACAACATGAAAGAACAACAAGAAGAAATTTCTAATAAAATTTGAGATGAAATGTGTAATGAATGAACAACAAAAAGAAATTTGTAATCAAAAATTTTCGTTTATGTAATAATTTAAAAAAAAAAATTTAAAAAAGTGTGGCTAAATATTTAGAAGTAAAATAATTTGAATACATTTTGGAAACCGAACAAAGCAAATTAAAAATATACTTACCCCGGTATTCATAAAAGTTAAAATGAGTTTGAAATGTATTTTACTCAAATTTTTTAATACAAAAGTTTTTTAAAACAGATTTCAAATACGTTTTATTTTTTAATGAATATGGGGGTTAATCTTTAGAATTGGAACAACAACTTTTACAAATACGCAGGCGATTGATTTATTGCAAAAATATCAGTTTGTATCTTATTAACGGATCTTGACCCCAAAATAAAATTTTTAAACTCTAATATTCAAATTATAATAGAAAATACTTACAATTTCTACTCTATTCCCCACCAAAAACTAAGCGAATAAATTCGAGGGAAAAGTGAGAAAACTCGCGGGAAAAAATCATTCGCGATAAGGGGAATTGAGGAGGTCCATAACAAAATGCAACAATTCCACCATAACAATTTTTTGGATAAACAAATAATACTAATTAAAGTTAGTAGGATATATATATATATATATATATATATATATATATATATATGTATATATATATATATTTTTTTTTTCTAAACACTTGTTGTGGTATAATAGTTTTCTAATCTTAATAGAAATCATAAATAAATTGATATATATGCCAGTTAGTTTTTAAGTTATTTAGAAAACAAATTTGGAATTGTTGCGTTTTGATCCAATTCATATTAATAAGTTCGTTTTGATATGAACCCAATGGAAATGTTGCGTTTTGACATGAACTTAGTTTAGAATTGTGACTTTTTCATTTCAATAAAATTGTAATTTTACCTTTTTGTTTTGAATTTCATGTTTCATAGAAAAATTAACAACGCGTTTATTATATAGGCAATATTAATTATTCAAATTCATATTTTACATAAAAAAGTCAACATTGTGTTACAGTCTAGTTCTAATGTCCTCCTCCAAACAAGTATATAAAGTCATGTCATCTATTTCGTAGGCACTATTCCCTTGCTGGTCCAAAATTATATTTTTTTAGTATTCTAGCTCAGACATGTTAGACCGCTGTTGGCCATAATGTTTTGCCAACAATTTAACAACGTCTGTTTTCTTTTCTGGCTTGATTGCAACACCAAGAGGAAGTTCTTCTAGCAAACAATAATATTTCGAAGTCGTTTATTGCATACATATGTAGATGTATGTGGAAATGTTTCATTTTGATCTGAACCATTATAAAGGGTGTTTTTTTATGAAGTTTTTTTTTATACGAATCACTCTGTTGTCTGACAGCTGTTTTGACAGTTTAAAGTGACGTCTCTACTCAGTATTGTTTGGCAAATCATCATGAACGGTTAACTCCAGAACAACGCTTCCAAATCGTGGAAATTTCTTTTCAAAAACAGTGTTCAATTAAAAATGTTTATCCGCCTCTTTAACGCAAAATTCTCTTCAGTGATGAGGCGCAATTTTGGTTGAATGGATATGTCAACAAGCAAAATTGCCGTATTTGAAGCAAAGATAATCCACACGCCGTTCAAGAATTACCAATGCATCCCGAAAAATGTACTGTTTGGTGCGGTCTATGACCTGGTGGAATCATCGGTCCTTATTTCTTTAAAAATGAGGAAGGACGACGCGTTGCCGTGAATGGAAATCGATACAGAATCAAGGATCAATGAATTTTTGGTGCCAAAACTTCAAGATGTGGATGTAAACGAAATGTGGTTTCAACAGGGCGAAACAATGGACTTATTGAAAGAACATTTCAACGACAACATTATTTCGAGACATGGACCGGTGAATTGGCCTCCGCGTTCGTGTGATTTGACGCCACTCGATTATTTTTTGTGGGGAAACCTGAAATCATTAGTTTACGTGGATAAACCAGCAACGATTGCCGCTTTGGAAACCAGTATTCAACGTGTCATTGCTGAAATACGCCCTCAAATGCTTGAAAAGGTGGTCGAAAATTGGACCTCCAGAATGACCTTTGTGCAAAATAGTCGTGGTGTCCATATGCCCGAAATTATATTTAAATGTTAAATGACAAGAAATTTTCTACCAAATAAAAAATTTTTTTTGGCCATTTCATAATTTGGCATGTGTTTTATTTAAATTTCAAATCAGCAAGCTCTTATAAAAACACTCTTTATTTGTTATTAAATAACACCATAATTATTGACATTTGGTAAGTTTTATTGCAATGACTATATAGATTTTAATATGCGGAATAGTATTCAGTAAAAAAATCAAAAAACTTAAAAAGTGGAATTGTTGCGTTTTGTTATGGACCTCCTCACTTTCATTTTAGCACGGGGAATTTTTTTCATGATTGCACTTTTAGGGAAAAGGTAAATATTTCGAGGGAAAAATTATTCATAAAAGGAGTGAATATATTAAACATTTGCTTTGTTTGCTGCGGGTTAAGTTAATCCACACGCCAGCATTTCTTTGGCTCTTATAGACACACTTAAGTTGCCACAAACAAACTAAATCCTTAATAAATTAACTGATGGATAGGACAAAGAAATTAGATTAACATAAATTAAAATTTTTTAAAAGCCAAATGGTAAACATTATCGTAATTAAAAAAACTTTTTTCTACAATTCTAGGAAATGAACTTAAATTCGGATCAAATATTCTTGTGTGCAAGAATTTTATGAACTAATCGGGTAAGTCCTTTTTTAACAAATTTTTTTTTTAAATAAAAAAAATTCTAGTCCTTTGTAAAGGCAACAAAAATTTCATACATTCAAAGAAGTTTATTTAAAAAATTCTCATCTTAAAAGATATAAAATATTATTCCAGAATTTCATCCAATTTAAATTCGAAAAATTATTATTTGTTGATTTAAGCGCGTGTCTATGCCAGTGTTGCAATGGCGTTTATACCAAATCAAATTATAAACCCTTAAGGGCAATTATTAAAACTTAAAGTTAGTTAAAAGTAGGATTTTATCGGACGTATAAAAACTTTATCATTTGCAAAATTTTACTTTAACCTAAAGTGAGCGATAAATTACAGGTAAGTTTATCCTACCTGGTAACTTAAATCCAATTTGCAATAATGGAAAGCTTTTTATACGTCCGATAAAATCTTACTTTTAACCAACTTTAAGTTGTAATAATGGCCCTAAGACGTCTAGCAGACTGAACAGTCACAGGCCGAAATACAAATATATCCTTTAAACATAAGACTTCCTCATTTTTGTTACTTATTTGGTTTTTATGTAACATTTTTTTTATTATTAGATCTTATTTTGCTACTCTACATGTTTTTCAAATTGAATAGTTTTCTACTGTCCTTCCAAGAGCTCATTCAAGGCATGAAATTCTTAACTTTTAAAATCTTAAAGTAATAATCACCGATACTCATGTTATTAAGTGCTGCTGCAGTAACATTCTGCGCTGTTATTTACTTAAAGCTAAAGCTATACAGAAATTGCATAAAACCTAATATTATTACAAAAGGCATAGCACACCTGCAACATCTATAGACAACAAAAACAGAAGCAGAAAAAAACGATTTATAAAAATTTTTTAAAAAATTTCTCTTTGTTCACCTGCTCTAATATTTTTGGTTTGGAAATTTATTTATGTCGAAATAGTGTAGTTTACAGTACGCTGCAATATGTTGTGTTTGGTTACTTATGATTGACAAGAATTTGGTTCAAGCTTGTTGACGTTTACTGTTTAACTCAATATTTACTGGTGCTGTTGTCGCTGCATTATGACCATAACTGTCAACTGCTGTCATATAGTGACTTAAATGAAATTAACTAAAATAAAATAAAAAAAAAAAATAAAAATGGTATAACAAAACTGTCAAAGTACTGTTTGACGAACTAACTAAATGACTGGCTAGATAGTTGACTAAGTGACAGACTGTATTGGCTAAAGATACAGACCAAGTTGAAAAATACTGTTTGATGTCCGTTCGTTCGTGTGAGGTGAGTGTGTTTGTGTTTGTGTGTGTGCGTGTGTCTTAACTCAAACATCTTTTAATATTTTCTGTTTGCCGTTTGTTGGTTCGTTTGTTAAGAAACAAACAGAAAAAATGTCATCTTCAACCATAAGTGTCGCTTTGTATGTGGTTTGCAATGCCCACAGTACGTGATCAGTGACAGACTGACTTGTCTCAGTTCGTACTGACGTACAACTACCAACTGATTGACTATCTCGTCTTGATGATTTTGCTTTGTTGGGTTTTTAACAAAAATTATATCATACTTTTCGAGTTGATTTACTCGTATGCGTTTTCATGCTTTTTCCATTTATATTTCAACATTCATATTAATGCGCTAGTACGTATTTACGAGTTTATTGTCCGTTTGTTTGTGTGTTCAGCGCATTTTTTATAAAGTGTTGCATTGATATTTCAACTGACGTTTTGCTGGCATTTTTAAATGCGAGTGAATATGTTTGCATTGCGTCCGTATATGATGCGTTTTGATGTGTAATAATTCCCGGCAAACATTTTCTCTTATCGAAAAAAAAATTGCTTCAAATAATTTTCGTTCATGTAGTATATTTTTGCAAAATCGCTACTATTTGAAATCTTCCGATGACTTTTTCTCCTGTCCCGGATTATGGAAAGGAAGGGAAAGTGTTGAAAAGACAGATGTAGAAAGTTGGGAAGGAGTTTGCTGTAGCAGATATTTTTAGTGCATGATTGTGGCAGATTGTATCAATTCATTTGATTATATCAACTCATGTGCATGTCCTGAATCCAACCCACGATCTTCAGCTTTGTAGTTAAAGGATTAACTATGACTTTTATGATATCAATATTACAAAGTGCGTACTATCTTCCAGCTGTCTTCAGGAAGGCTTTTGGATGCTACAGTGATTTAAATGTTTGGGTGGTAAAGCTAATGTTTAGTGGTATGTGTATGCATGTATGTGGGGTAGATAGATAAAATCTCCCTCTCAGTTGGCCAATATTGTATTGTAGCATAAATACTTTTGAAAATTTTGAAACTTATTAATTTGTAAAAAAATTATCTGTTTATTGCATCTGAATGTTGTTACATGCAATAATTATTGCAGTGTATAGAGTTGTTGTTACGAACAATTTAACACTTTTCATGGCTATTAACATGTTTGTAGAAATTATTTATTATCTCTCATACGTCAAGAGTGATATTGTAAAATTTTGTTTTCTAAAACTAAATATTTTTTTTTTAAATTAAACAAAAGTATAAGTGGAACCATCGGGCATCAAAAGTTTCATATTCATACGCACTTTCCTGGCTGCTTTTCGACTATGGGAGAATCATAATAAATTCTAGATTACCATAAAAAGCAAACTAATTATATGATTCCTGAAGATCTTAATCCACTTAGTCGTTTGCTTCGGGCGTTATAATAACAAATAATCTGCAGCACAATTTCAAACTCAAAGTAGCACTGCATGGGCCTTGAATCATTTAAGCCGCTTTCACACTATAAGACTGAGTTGCAAAAAAACAATCCTGATAATATGAAATGTCTCAGCTTTTAGAAAAATTTCAAAAAATTGAAAAAGCCATCGGTGTGTCAAATTTTACTTCTCAATCTATGAGATTTTACTTAAGATCGCATTCACATTATAAGACTTTTTATATTATATCGAATTTTTGACAAATCTTAATACTCAGTCTTATAGTGTGAAAGCCGCTTTAGTGGTGATAAACAAAAAATACACATGATTACTGATGATGAAAGTGTAGCGGCTTTCGAAAACAGTGTTATTCAGCTCTGCAGTTCAAATTGCAAATTTTTCTATCTTCATACAGCAAATACAGATCTGGCCAAAGCCCTTTTTCTAAAAAAATTGAAACATTTAAGGCTGCTGTTGGCTGAAGTAGTGAACACAAGTCTGTGAAGCCGAAAGTCACGAGTTCGACTCCACAAGTCATGATATGGTAACGACTTCTTCTGATCAGCAATTGTGCATGGTTGCGCTAGTTCTTTATGAGCCTGTTTCAGTGACGAAGTCATAGCAGTGGTCACAGAACATATCTGGCCGTGATTGATACTATCACGTACTAAAAAGCACCCAACCTTCATCGCCCCTGTAACAAAAATTTGCCCCCAAGAAAGAGGTCAAAATCAGTACTGTTCCGTTCTGCTGGTTTGATGATTATTGAAAAATATTCTTAATATTCCAATCTTAATATAAAAAATAATGAATAGAATTTGAACAAAATTCATTTATTAATAAAAATAATAAAAAATTATTTGCCGTCATGCAGATTCGAACTTAAGCCCAAAAAAAAAAAAATAGTTACAACAAATTCACTACCTCCTTATCGTTCTTCATCTGTTCACTCAGTAATATCCCCTGCTTTCTAGTCCTGGCGCGAGGAACGGCATATGTAGACGTCATCCTCTGAAATATGTTTTCTGAGCTGTCAGTTATACTTCCCTTCTACTAGATTCTGTTAAATTCGAAATATGTCGTATGTTGCATTCTTAAGAGTACCGTAGCCAACGTTTGCAACTTACAAGATTATAAACTATTCGGTTCATAGAAGGAAGGTTCTAGTATTTAACTCTTACTGCAGAAGTTGCAATGATGAAGAGGAAAACGAAACAATGTTCTATCGTCTATATCAGTGTCCTGTCTTAAACAGTGGCAGGAACAGCGGCACTGGGCTCCAACTTTCTGCCGGACTTGGAGAGTTTAAGAGAACACAAAGCTTTTCACATTATCCTTCTTAAAGAACACAGTGTGCTTTGATGAGTCCGGGGATAGCCAGTAGGTTGTCCAGTACTCCAGGGAACTCCGAATCAATATACGCATGTGAATTGTCTACGAGACAGGTTTCGTCCCATTGATATTTCCACAGAACTCGAATACTAAAGCATTTCCAATTCAAACTAATGCCGGGAGAAGAATAAAAACTACCAAAAAATCAAAAAAGATTGACTTAGGTATGATGGAACAAAAAAATTCAGAAGATGGGACATGAAGAAAAATAATCAAACGGTAACACGGGTATTATAACAATAACATATTAACATCAGGTTGATACAGTTCTCGGTTTCTTTTTCACAATAAAATTTGGGTAAATAGGAACTGTTATCACATTCAACTAAGCCACCTAATAAGTGGTGACAAACACAATACACATGAGTACTGATGATGAAAGTGTTGCGGCTTTCGAAAACAGCTGTTCTGCTCTGCTGTGTAAGTTGAATAACAAAAACTGATGTTGACTTTCCTTTGTGCCTTGGAATATTTATCACGTCTTTCTGAGATTTAAAAACAAATTTCGAACAATTAGCCTACGAATCTTAATTCAATTTAATATAGCAAATAAATGTTCGTGAAAATACTTACTACAAAAACAACAATAGTTATTTATTATTGTCATTGCTTTTCTTATTATTATTATTACTAAACAGGAGCTGCACTTGAAAGTGTTCTGAAAATTCCGACTTGAAACAAATTTTCTATATAAAATTTAAAATTTGGTGCACATACATATTTATCCTCAATATGCCTAAAGTCATATTGTAGCATCTTTTATTTTTTATTTCTTTTTAATTTAAATTTTGCTTATACACTTACCGACACTTGGCACGTTCTCGCGCTGTAATTAAAAATTGTCCATTTTGGGATATAAAATTTTTCTACATTTCATAATCAAGTTTCATGCTAAAAAGCAACAAAAAAAAAGAGAAACATAATCCTTATATTTGTTTTTTTGTCGTATTAAAAGCGTTTGTACGACGTACATAGAACTTATAAAATAAATAATAATCTACAATTTGTTAAATAATAAACATCATAAACTGATGACAAGATGTGATAAAATGTTGTATCGCCATAAGTGTGGCAGGCGATCAGAATAAAATTGTACAAATTGAATTATAGTTGTTGGCAAAACACAACGAATATGGCAACAGCATCTTAACAGAGTTGTATTCGCATCTAAATGTATTCTAGACATTATCTCGATTTGAATCATTAATTTACACACCGCTTACCATTTCATTTAATCATTTATAATTTTAACTTAAACTAATAAAATAAATGTATGTCAATTATTTATTTTATTTTGAAATTTTTTTGCTGCTTTTTTTTATTCCATTTGTCACTGAAATAGTAAAATATTTTTCACATTAATTGGCAATAAATCAAAAATCAAGTTTCAAATAGAGTTGAGTTTTTGACGGGACAGAAGAACGGATCGATCGACTAAGTGATTTGAACGAAAAAAAATTAAGAGAAAAAAAAAATTCTGTGTCACTCGTTCGTTCAGCAAAAACAAACAGCCAATACCGAATTATACAAATGCCAAACATTAAGTAAACAAATCAAACATTTAATAAACATTTTCAGACAATAATATGTTTCCATTGCACAGTGGATACGATTTTATTAGTTTTCTTTTAAGTACGAAATATTCCCCCTTATTCTGTAACTGTTTGTTAATGTCACGTCAACACAATATCAAAAATAGGTCAGTTACATTCTGGTTATGGGCAACTACTGATTAATGCTGACAGCCTCTGACGATTCTCTAAGCCCTAGAAAATAATAGGCGGCTGTTAAAAGTAATCAAATGCTGAGGAAAACGGTTATGCAGGTGTCTCAGTTTTGATATTGTCTTGACGTGATGTTGACAAATAGTTACAGAATAAGACGGATTATAAAATCTGGATTTGGAAAAATATTCTTATAAATAAATTCGTAGTCGTTTCTTTAAAGCTTGGATAAAATATTTGAAAACTATAGGATATTCATTCTTATCGTGTGTGGCATTTTTTTTAATAGATTAAAGAAAAATATCGCATTTTGCCTTTCATCTGTTATAAAATGCCGAGAGGCTACAAATACTATAAGACCTTGTGAGTGCTGTTGGCTGAAGTAGTAGAACAAGAGACTATGAAGCAGAGGGTCCTGAGTTCAACCCCGCGCTGAGTCATGTGTTGAATTCTTCTGATCAGCATTAGTGCGTGGTTGTGTTACTTGTTGCCAGCCTGTTTCAATGATGAAGGCATAGTCACTGGTCACTGAACATAATTGGCAGCGACTGACACTATCATGTACTAAAAGCAGAGTAACAGCACCGTCCTTCGTCGGTCCTGTAGCAAAAATTAGCCGACGAAGTAAAAAGGTTGAATTAGCTACAAAAAATTCTCCATCTTCTCATCTTTCTTCATCTGTCCCCTCAGTACTATCCCTTCCTTTCCAATTCCGGCGCAATGCACTCCATATGTAGGGGCCACACCCTGAGTGTTGGTCCAAGATAAAAAAAGACCACCAACTGGACTAACCACCAAATTCTTAATTTAATTTTAATCTTAAATTCTGTATATTGTTTTTCGGCCAGTTTATGAAAATTACTAAACATTGTTTTTAAAGATCTTGTATTATATATTGAAGAAAAATTACCTGAAAGGATTGCATAGCAATCTGAAGAAGGATATAAGCATAAAACCTTTTTTATGAAGTAGGCTTTTAATATTTGGAGCTATTTTACAGCCACCTTTCGCCCCTAAATCTGCCAATTTTTTAATTGAATTAATATTCTATAGGCTAATTGTTCGAAATTTTTAATTTAAATCTCAGAAAGACATGATAAATATTCCAAGGCACAAAGGAAAGTCAACATCAGTTTTATTCAACTTACACAGCAGAGCAGAACAGCTGTTTTCGAAAGACGCAACCCTTTCATCATCAGTGCTCATGTGTATTGTGTTTGTCACCACTTATTAGGTGGCTTTGTTGAATGTGATAACAGTTCCTATTTACACAAATTTTATTGTGAAAAAGAATACGAGAACTGTATCAACCTGATGTTAACATGTTATTGTTATAATACCCGTGTTACCGTTTGATTATTTTTCTTCATGTCCCATTTTTCTGAATTTTTTGTTCCATCATACCTAAGTCAAACTTTTTTGGTTTGAATTTTATACTTAAGTACATGTGAACGTTTTTCCAATTTATTATTGGTAGCTCAAGCCATAGCTTAAATTTGTATGTAGTAAGAATTTTAACGAACATTTTTATATTGCTATATTAAATTGAATTAAGATTCTATAGGCTAATTGTTCGAAATTTTTAATTTAAATCTCAGAAAGAGAGATTTAAATTAAAAATTTCGAACAATTAGCCTATAGAATCTTAATTCAATTTAATATAGCAATATAAAATGTTCGTTAAAATTCTTACTACATGCCAATTTTTTTTTTGTAAAAGAAATACATACATATATTAGTTCTGAATCACGAATCTATTCTGGGATGTGTGTGATACAAATTTCGGTTCTGAAAGCTTTCTGTTTGGAAGTGTTGTCCTTATCTTAGTGAAATAATTTAAATATGTGGATCAACCAACTAAAATTTTCAAATCACAGTTTTATGAGCGAATACCTCCAAAATGTAGTCCAAGGTCTTTATATATGTATTTTGATTTGAAAATTGAGTCCTGAGAAACTAAGAAGATAAATATGGAAATTTATGAAAAAACCAAATATAGTATTTTTAAAAGTAAATAAATAATTAAATAATACAATATTTTCCAAGCTTAAGGTCTTTATGATATAAATGTATATATTTATTTTTCAATATTTCGTTAACCATTGGTTAACTTCTTCAGGAAATTGTTATTAATTTTTTATTTTTTATTCTTTCAATGAAAAAATTTTTTAATAAAATAAATAATTAAAATAACTATTTAAATTTTTTCATAAATATGAAAGTAAAAATTATTATTAGAACAGTTTAAATTCACAAATTATTTTTTATTCGAATTTTTATTAAGATTGGAATATTTAGAATATTTTTTATAATCATCAAACTACCAAAAAGAATTAGACTTCGAAAAAATGAATATTTTACTTCCAATAAAAATTCGAATTTCATAGAAATTCTTAAATAAAAAATAATTTATAGACTCGGGGATTTGAACTTGGGTGTCAACATAATTTGTTAGCTTAATAATTAACTTTTTGTATAAATTGTTAATTTTTTCAACGGCCAAATGATTTTTTATAAATGACAAAAAATCACTTGTTAAATTTACTATTTAAGTAGTCAAACTATTGAGTGGAAGACCCAATATATTACATCTCTCTTGCTTTCCACATATAATTGTTGCTTGAACTGTCATCAATATAGATATGAGACTGTTCGTAATTGAATCACTCTAATGAAAATGTAAATGTAAATGCCCCAAAATGTTTACTTTTCTAAAAATGATTACTTTTATAAAATAGCATCAGCAAACTTATATTCAAAGCAGGTTCCATGTCATGTACGGCTCATAACTTCTTGTTTTGCTTTGTTTTCCACCTGTATGTAATGCAAAAGTGCCACTACGGGTGGTAGGCAGCAATGCTAGGCTACAGTCAGTTCAATGATCGCGAGTTCTATTCCCACCGGAACCTTAAGATCTTCTCCATAGGCTGTTTTAAAAAGAAATTAATAAATTAATACGTATGGGTACATATTTAACTCTTTCGATCTGTGCTAGTTTTATTTCTCAGTATTTCCTTTATTCCCTCTAACCTGGTCTTACGGGCCCTGTGTTTTGTAGAATTTTTCTGCCGAGTTCAAGTATTTTCTTTGTATAATATAAAACCCATAGTGAATTTGTTAAATATTTTTTTCTCATGTTAATTTGCAATTGTATTTGTTTACTTCTCGTACTTCGTTTTGAATTTAAAAAAAAAAAACTCTTAGTCATTTAGATTATGAAAAATATTTATGGAAACATGATTTATGTCCCCAGCCTACAGATATGGTTGACAAACAAATACGACTGCTGAATCGCCTGCGAAGCCAACACACATTGCAAATGCATGTGCCCGTGTGCTTGTGTGTCGGTATGTGTGAGTATTTTTGCATGGATGATATAAAAATGTTTTCCGTCCGTTTGCTGGTGTTTTGGTCATATGCACGGGGTGTTGGTAGATCGCGTGCTTTTCGTAATGCAAGTATTAAAGCTTGTGTTGCTTTGCTGTATCTCCTGAAGTAAATAAAATCAATAATAAATAAAATGTATTAACAAATTTGGTTAAATTAACCAATACCTGAGTTGAATATGAAATAATCAAATATTTATTAAAACAGTAACATATGAGTCGACTTTTTATTTTTTTTTTTTGTCAAATTATTTTCAACACCAGCAACAATAAAATTAAGCTGCAGCCTGTACAACAACAAAAGCAAAAAAAAATCTTGTTTGCAATCATTATCTAAATTGTCAATTATGGTCAATATGTACAAAAACCCACTAGAGTCATACAATTAATTAAACATATTTAGTTAAATCTCAAAAATAAAACAAAACAACACAACAACAATTTAACAAAAACCAGATTAAAAAAGATACTAACAAAATGCAATTTGTTTGTTTGTTTGCTAGTTTTCAGTTTGTGTGTCAATGAAATATACATACACAAACACACACACACACACACACACACGCACACACACATGACACAACAAAGACGTACAAACATTGTTTATTTTTTGAAGTTACAAAATTAAAAACCACAAAATTCGAATAATGAAATTTATCATTCATTAATTTGTCTAAAAAACCAAAATTTTCTTAATTAAAACAAATAAAAGAGAAAAACAAAACTGATCCAAAACTCAATGCAGAAGTAATTTGCTTGTTAATCCTTTTGATTACAGTGTAAAAACAGTCATTAAAATCATTTCATTTCATTACACTTCTTTCAAAAGAGACAACAAATAGCAGCAAGAAAAAAAATATCAAATAAAATAAAAATAAACACGCAAAACTTTTTTGCATTTAGTGAAACCTCAGAGTATCTCGTTTATAATCTAGTGTGCAATGAGTAGTTGCGTCTTTCTACTTGAAGAAAATGTGCTGAGAAAAAACTTTTCTAATAGTTTCCGCATCAAAAGATTTTCATTTCCGTGTTAAAATGCCCTACGCTGCAGAGTAGTTTCAAAATCATTTTCGTGTAATGAATGTAATAAAATGCATTACAAGATTGAATTATTTGACTGCCGATTGTTCGATCTTTAAATTTATAATTATTATAATTTTAATGTATAAAAGAGTTTAAGAGTTTTTCAATATTTCGGTATGCTTCACGGCAATAATTATAATTAATATTCACCTTTATTATGTTTGGCGTTTTACGCCTTCAAATTCGACAAATTGTAGTAGCTTAAAGACAAAAAGCCAAACTTTTCTTTAATCTATTTCAAAATGTCGGAAGGCGGAAAACGCCAAACACGATAAGGGTGCTTAATTAAACAATACAATTTTTCAAATTTGTTTTTGTTTTAAATGTTATTTATTCGATCGAACGAAAGCTTTCGACATCGGCGAACAGTCAGTAATTTTTTACTTTTTTGTTTTTTTATATAAAAATTCAATACATAATAGCCCCTATTATGAATGACGTCATCGACGCCGTATCAAGACGACAGTAAAAAATTGTCGCTTGTCCACTCTTTGTCGACAGCAAGTGACTACTATTGACATGTTCTATCGATATTATATGCCCTAGAGAATGCTAAGAAATTTGTCAAAGGTAATTAACTGTTATCGACAACTTGTAGACAAGAATAAATTTTTACTGCCGTGTTGATGTGACGTCGACGTCGCCATTCATAATAGGCGACCTTTTTTTTCATATATAAAAAAAAGGTACAAGATTATTTTTCTGTTAAAATTAAAAAAAATAATATTCTTAAATTCATTATAATTATTAGCCTAAAGAAGATTTCCAGAAAGTGTCAAAATATTGAAAAACAAAAAATTATTTTTAAAGTCTTTTATAAAAAGTTTTTAAATTCTTCTGGTTTCTTGGTCTCTTTTTAATTATTATTGTATTCTGATATTTTTAAGCTTAAGGTCTCTTTATTTTAATTTAATTTTTAATTTCAATATTTCGTCACTCCTTTGTGTGACTTCTTCAGGAAATTAATTATTTTATAAAATAATATTTTATATTTCCTGAAGAAGTCACACAAGGGAGTGGCGAAATATTGAAATTAAAAATTAAATTAAAATAGAGAGACCTTAAGCTTAAAAATATCAGAATACAATAATAAAAAGGTTTTTTAATAAAACAGATAATTGAACTATTGAAGTAATTTTTAAAACTGTAATATCGACTTATTGTTATTATTGTAATTATTACTATTTTGATACGAATTAGTTATTCAGACTCAAGTTCAAATCTGCAATATGGGAATTATTATTTTTTTTTAATTTTTATCAAATTCAAATTATTTTATTTAAAGTGGAATATTTAGCATTTTTAAACACATCAGAACTGCATCGGAGATAGAAAAATCCATAGGCTTATTTTTATTAAATGTGAGGGCGGCTGCATTTGAAAGGGACAAAATGGAAACTGATGAATCAATAAATATTTTTGAGAAAAATAAAAATTAACACTATTTTTTGAACAGGTCTCGTATATATCAAATTCTATATGAAAGCAGTAAATATGTCACAAAATAACAAAAATCAATTTCTGTCATGAAAATTTGTCATGAAATTCTTCCAAAAATTTTCTTGTACTTAAAAAAATTATTTTTTTATTTTGCAAAAAAAAAACTAAAATTTGTAAAATTTTAAACGAATTTGTATAATTTAAAGCTGCAAGGAAACTTTCACTTTTTTGTAAAATAAAATATAGCGCGCTTAATATTCACCTAAAACGCACCCATATTTCTTTCACTCTAAAAACGTCAAAAACAAAAAGTTGGTTATTCTTTTGTTTGCATTTGATAAAATAAAACTATTTCTTTATAGAATTTATTTTGTATAAAATTTTATAAAAACAAATTTGCTTACTTTGTTGAATTAATGAAGCCACAGAAACCCACTTAAAGGTTTTCTTTCCCAGTTACTTAGAAGATAAGAAAGAAAAAAACTTAAAAAGATGAAAAACTTTATTCATTTTCAAAAACTGCAAATAAACTTAGGAAAGGGCAAGCAAATAGCGTAGGTAAGGAGTTTTTAAAACTAAAAGAGGTTATAAATTTTATTTAAAATGAAATAAAAACGAATAATTATTGAGAAAACAAACATGAAAAGGGGATTTTCAAATTCAGCAATATCGATGAATGGAAAAGCTAAAACAAATACTTTTTGTAATAAGCGGTTTTTATTATTGAAAACCAACTAAAAGTTTTACAGCTTAATCTACAAATTTTTTTGAAAGAGCTAAAGGTCGCAATACAACATTCTCTGGAGGACTAAATAAGACTTCTTGAACAGTTTCATAAAAAATTTATATACAGTAAAATCTTGCTAATTAGAACTTCAAATAAGAAGTGTTCAGAAATTAGTGCTTGTGATTTTATAACCAGGTGTTCTAATTTCTGGAAGTTTTTTCTTTATTTCTATTTTTTTTTTTTTAATATTGTATTATTTTATTTCTATTTTAAATATGTTGATTTTTATTTGTTCCTTAAACTAAAGTATAAAACGGGGAGTTTTTATGCTAAACGTAGTAATTATTCTCTGTCACATTCATAATGAATTAGACAAGAAAAAAAAATTTAAAGTTGGAAAGTTGTGACAAGTTGTGACAACCGTGATTGGAAATCAATTATTTCAAAATTTAATTTATGGGCCGATATTTCAAAGACATGAAGCTCTTTTTACCACTACTACAGTGGAATATGCTCAAGTGATTTTATGGAACTTCTGCCTGAAAGTCGATCATTTTTACGAGATACAATCTCTTCACTCAGTGAGCCCGCTGAGTGAATTTTCCGTTGAGGTGTCAGTGAACCGTATCACGAATTGCATAGAGAACTTGTTCTTTAGATGAACGCTTGGAATTTAGAATAAATTCTCTGCAGACGTCTTTCCAGCCACCTTCAACTTTTAAAGGAACTTTAAATTGAATGACCACAGGCACTACTCTCTCTGTCCATTCTCCCACAATCAATTTTCCTAGTTCTGGATACTCCGCGCAGCATTTCTTTATACGCTTCATATAATCTTAAATCTGTATATCATTAAAAAAAAATTATAATATTCCCCCTATTTTATAACTATTTGCCAACGTCACGTCAAGACAATCCCTCTTATTCTGTAACTGTTTGTCAACGTCACGTCAAGACAATATCAAAATTAGAACGCTTCTGTACTCATTCTCTTTAACAATTGCCAATTTCTTACAACCTTTTGCTTTATTCAATGCCATAGAGAATAGTTAGAGGCTGTCAGACGTAGTTAATTGTTGTCCACAAGGCGTACGTAAGTGTACCATTTAATATTAATATTGTCTTGACGTGACGTTGACAAATAGTTACAGAATAAGGGGGAATGTCAAAAACAGAACACTTCTGTGATCAACTTCGTCAGCTATTGACAATTTCTAGCCGCCTCTTGCCATATATCAAACCTTAGAGAGCCATCACAGGTTGCCCTAAATTAGCTAATTGTCCAATCTTTGGTATTGTCTTGATGTGACGTTGACAAAGAGTTACAGAATAAAAAGGATTTACTCAATGTCGGAGAGGTGATTTTATAATTATTGCAATCCATGTTACTTTGTTTTGGATTTAAAGAGACGACATTAGAAAATATCATCATATCGAATGCTTTTCATAAAGTTTTTTGATCATAAAATTCTAAAGCAAAACAACAATCTAATACATTTTTAATTTTTATTTATTTTATTTTTCTGCTGTAAACAAGACAACATTCTTATCTCTTGCCTCATCTGGCAGTGATTATGTTGTGTTGCAACACCAACTCTTCTGATAAAAATTGTTCCTTAAGGTTTTCGTGGTAAATGGATTTCTGTTATTGGATGCGAAGTGAAAACAACAGCAACAACAACAATAATAACACATTTTTCAATTATAAATCAATTTTCGATTAAAATTACTTTTTATGTTCTACTCCTTGTTTTTCTCAGCCACGCATTTTCTTTTACCCACAACTTTTTTGTTTTGTTTTTTTTTTTTCTTTTTAATAAAAAGAAACAGGATGCTTTTCCTACTTTTATTCTTAATACTTTTTAAGTTTTTCTAGTTAAGCATCAAAGTTAGAAAAGTGCAAACTACAAACGAAAAACAACAATAGAATTTCGTTTCATGTGTGAAAACAGATAAAGAAACTAAATCTAGGAAAAGGTTCTGACTTGCGATTTAATACATACAAGTAAGAGTTTTTAAATGAGTACATGGAAAAAATTAAAATACGAGAATTCAATTAAAGATGCTGCTTAACTGTAATTGTATATAAACATGAGATTTTTTTCTTCTTCATGGACCAGCACTCAGGGGATGACCCCTACATATGCGATGCATTGTGGCAGAACTAGGAGAATTGGTTGTGGGAAGGAGGATAGAGGGAGTAGTGTTTGTGGACGTTCGTTCCGAACCTCCCCAAGTTAAAATTGTTGGTTATGAATTGAATAATAAGTAATTTTAATTGGTGATAAATTGTTGTTGGTTTTTTATTATTTATTAGAAACATATTTTTCAGTGTATTTGAGGTTTTATTGTTTAAAAGAAAATCAAAAAGTTTTTCATTTAAGTTTTAGAATTTCGTTTCTCATTTCTCCTCCTTATTTTCTTTTGTTGGGGGGTTGTTTGAGGAATGTCTTTAGAAGACTAATGCTCATCCATCGTTGATGGCGGCATTGCTGATAATCATATTGGTAAATAGTTTCAAATCTTCACATATACACTTAAACTTACTTATGGATGTACACACATACATATACTCGTAAGTATGTATTTTGTATAGGAGAGATAATTTCCTTAATAACATTTTATAGAATGTGCGTCTGAATATGATAAGCCTTTAGCATTATGTTGCCTGAACAGAATTATAATTTGAAACGGCAAAAGTTTACACCAATCTTTTTGTTCGATATATTAGCGATTGTCAAAAAATCAGTTTGTCCCATCAAATTTTATAATTAACACAAATGCTTTTGTGTAATAGCCCCATTCACAATCTTAGGTCTTCTCTCATTGTATTTGCAAAATATTTGTACTCTAAACTAAGGAAATAACACATACAATGAAAATATTTTAAAAACCTCTTCCAAATTGTGGGTGCTGTTGGCTGAAGTAGTAGAACACGAGACTATGAAGCGGAGGGTCGTGAGTTCGAGCCCGCGCTGAGTCATGAAATATTGTGTTGAATTCTTCTAAACAGCATTAGTGCGTGGTTGTGTTAGTTGTTGCCATGCCAGCCTGTTTCAATGATGAAGGCATAGTCACTGGTCATGTACTAAAAGCAGAGTAACAGCACCCACTTTCGTCGGCCCTGTAGCAAAAATTAGCCGGCGAAGTAAAAAGGTTGAAATAGCTACAAAAAAACTGTCTATCTTCTCATCTTTCCTAATCTGTCCCCTCAATACTATCCCCGCGTTTTCAAAAAAAAAATGCAAATTCAATGATGCAGGACCACTTGCACAAGATTCGGACTAGATCAGTGATTTTCACAATTTAAACTATGAATTTATTAATTTATATTAAGGGTAATTTATATTTGACGGTCAAAATGCTTGCTGTCAAGTTCGTGTACGTGTGGTTGTGGGCTGGATGTTACCATGCTTGATGGCCCATCAAGCATTCATTTTGATTTTAATATTGTGCTGCTCGTTTGGTTAAATTCCGATTTTTGTTTAAACTGTTCACAATGAAAATATAATTATAATGGACATTTGTTCGTGCTTGACGGGTTAACACTTATACACATATAACAAGGGACAGCCACCATGCCAAAAATCAAAATTTTTTGATTTTCCATCAAGCATCGTTGGTGTTACACATACTAACAAATTTTCACTCACACTATAACCATATTGAACAAGCATTTTGACCGTGTCTAAACCCTTTTAGAATTTCTGATATGATAGTTACCCAGCAAACATAAGCCCTTTAGTTTAATAATTCTTCTATCATTGTGTAAGATGTTAACATATTTTAAAATTTCCTAATTTAGTTTATTTCGCAAAGAAATTTTAAATCAGTAACAATTTGCTTAAACGTCTATAAAATTTATCGAAAAGTTTAATTTATAGCAAATATTCCGAGCTCTACAGATTTATCCAAAAGCATTTTGAAAACAAAAGGCGTTTCACTCTGCCAAAAACATTTGCAATTAGAATTATTTTTGCATGTGTACTCGTCTCTGGATCACTGACGACTACATGAAAAAAATATAACATTGTGTGTGATCAAAAGGTGCGGCGAATATCTGGCACTTTTATTAATTTTTAGAATATGTATTTTATTTAAATACTCGATGAATTTTTGTCTATCACTGTAAATGAAATGCATCCAAATTCAGTATCAATTTAATTAAACCATGTAAAAACGATAGTGATCTTTTTTTCAGAACTTCAGGTAGACTGTGATAAGTGGCAAATACACTGAAATTTCAGGGCATACAGATTTAGTTATGAACAGAAAAAAAAGAAATAAATCTAGTCGAGTTGGGTCCAATGATAATGATCCTTTTTGTGATACCTGTTTCTGTTAAGAAAAATCGAAAGAGAGTATGAGAGCATTCATTTAAAGTAAAAGATTAAATAGCGAAAAATAGTTTTAAAGTGACAGCAAGAATGGGTCGTGTAGTCAGCGGCTTTATCTCCAGTGCGGAAGTTTGTATTAAAAAAATCAACAAAATTGCTAAAGCTAGCGAAAGTACATCCACTGTTCATATATTTTTTTCTGACTTCAAGCATTAATGCAATAAAAATGTTAATGAATTATTTTTAGAAATATTTTTTGTTGTAAGTTTTATATTTGGGTCTCATTTCTGATAGCTCTGATATACTTCTGAAGGATATTGTGCTAAGGAATTGCAGACGACAATCATTTAGAACGAAACAGATTTAGAAGTGGTAAAAAATTATCTCGTCATCGTCACCGCAACTAAGGCAATAGTCGTTGTAAGGGAAAGTCGTGCGTTTAGTGCGGTGGCTAGTGAGTTTTGCTACCAGACTTCGCAAGTGTTTGCTTATGATGCCATAAGACTCCCGTCCAGCGTCGAAGCGTCTCCTATAGGATGCGAGTACTTAAGTTTAAAAAAAATTCAAAAAATTCAAAGTTTGTGTTAAATACAATAGAATGAAAAATTTAGAAAAAGGGATATAAAAAAAAAATAATCAAAGGCAGCATAGAGATTAAGAGGGTGTTACAATTCTCGTATGCTGTTTCGTAATAAATATTGTATATATAAAAACTGTTATCATATTCAACTAAGCCACCTAATGGGTACTAACAATGAAAGTGTAGCGGCTTTCGAAAACAGCTGTTCTGCTCTGCTGTATAAGTTAATTAATTAAAATTGATGGTGACTTGCCGTTGTGCCTTAGAATAGTTATCTTGTCTTTCTGAATTTAAAAACACATTTCCGCACCTCAATCTTAATTGAATTTAATACAGCAATAAATGGCTCCCTACAAAATGCTTACATTGAAGCCCACAGAACTGGGGGCAAATTACGACATTCGATATCGATCGAAATTTCCATTTGAATTGTATGGAAATTTCGATCGATATCGAGTGCGGTAATTTGGCCCCTGGTCAATATCGGCTTCCTGAAGGACAATTCACCTCTTTGGTAGATCATCCTAGAGTGGCGCCGTGTGCCATCTCTTAGTCTAACATAATGCATAAATTTCCAACAAGTCTGTCATGGTCTTTGCGTCATTCTTGGACAAGGTAGAATGTACCGAACTCACCTGGAAGTGGTGTCCTAATTTTGGACTGACTGTCGTTTCTGATTTGGATATCTCCGCTTGATATCCGATAATAATTTAACCAGAGTTTCACTCTTTTAATGGCAGATATTTCCGCCTGCAGGATGCTACAGTCGTTTCCCTTTGTCGGCATCGATCTTCGAGCAACGTTTATTAGGACTGCCAAAAAGGCAGATAAAACCAACGCCAGTTTTGCGCTCGTCCTCAGCATTTATCTCCAGTTCGGTTAGTTTGTATTAAAAAAATCAACAAAATTGCTAAAGCTAACGAAAGTACATCCCCTGTTCATATATTTTTTTTCTGATTTCAAGCATTAATGCAATAAAAATGTTAATGAATTATTTTTATAAATATTTTTTGTTGTAAGTTTTATACCTTTTCCTATATAGAGTTATAAATATTCCTTATTTATCAGTTCATAAAAAAAATTTCGGCATCAACATGCAAAAAGAAAACGATTATTAAAAGTCAATCAACTCTTTGAAAAGATTTTTAATAAACAATACACATTGCAATAAAGGAAAAGAAAAACAACTCACAGCCAAACAAAATTACAAGCATTCAAACTGGAGGCGAGTTGATGTCATTACGTGTTGGATCCTTTATTTCGTTCCTAAAGAAAATGATGCTTGATTTTATTACACAGACTGGTTGACGAACTGAGACTAAGAGCAATTGAGTGACTATAAAGCATGAATTATGAACGTTGTGAAAATTATAATGATTTCGTTAAATTTTATATTTTTAATGTTTGACATTTTATGACACTGAAGGTGTACGACAAAAAATACTGCCAATTTCTACTTGGCCGTACCTTTTGTTTTAAGCACCACCAATATAAGGATTCATTTACATTTCTATTTAAAAAGCTGGTCGCACAGAGCAACATGCATTCCAAGCGGCCAATATGTACGTACTTTTTTCAAATTGATCACTGGCAAGGATGCAGCTATAATAAAAAAAGAAACACATAATGTCAAATCATATGCAGCACATGCTGCATAAAGTTCTAGCACAAAATGCCTTAAATCACATACTGGGTCGGTCATTAAGTCAATCAAGAAACAATCCATTTCAGTTTTATTTAATATGTGAGTAACAGGTTGCCAACACAACTTAGGGATTTCTTATGTAGCGGAAATATTTTTTTTGCCGAATCGCTCTTCCTTAATATTGGGATTTTTTATCAGGATATTTAATTTTGTATTGTAGGTGAAAGGAACATTTTTCAACTTCGAATTAAAAAAGCAAGTCGGTGAATATTTTTACGCATATTTACAATACTGTTTGTAACTATAGCAATTGACAATGTTGCTTTCAAACGAGATGTCTCCGCGGAATGATGACATTATCAGTTTTAATGTCACTTCGTCTGCCACTTCTTAGGTTTTCTCCATTTTTACCGCCATCTTACACTTTGGGCTGTTACTGTATTCTGTCTCTTGCAATCCTTACGACGATTGTATACTTTGTCTCCATTCCTGCCCTTACAACCTGTGAATATCAATAAAATTAATCGGCTCGATAGCCACCCTTAAAAGATTAAAATCTCCTTCTTGATGTGACATCACAGGTCATTGACTAACTTTCATTTTGGTGAAAAAGTATGCACTCAGGAGGGATAAATTTTAAAAGGACTGATGAAGAAATATGAGAAAAAGAGAATATTTTTATATCCTCCAAAAAAGAATTGGAGAGTATATTTACTTTATCATTCCGCGTGTAACGTAGCGAAATATCCCTCTATGACCCCATAAAGTCTATACATTCTTGATCAGTGATGAAATCTAAGACGATCTAGCCATGACCGCCCGTCTGTCTGTGTAAATCACAATTCAGTCCAAAAGCAAATAGCCAGATTCTTGAAGTTTGGCATGGATAAATTTTGAAGGATAGCACAAGCCAATTTCATAAATGGGCTGAATCGGTCCAGAGGAAAAAAAGTTCCCCTAAGAAGAACTAAACCGACTTCTAAAAAAAAACATAATTTTTCAAGTTTTTTTATAATTTTGTTAAGCAAATGTTACATTTTTATGTCAAAGAAAGTCCAAGGCGTTGAACACGGAGCCAGAAAATCGGAAAAATCTATTTTTGGACCCCGCCTCCTTTTGTGGGCGTCCAAGTAACATATTAGATGAAAAATTTTTTGTAAATATTTAAGAAATTCTGCTCCTTGTGCCTGAAATCCTTAAAAATAAAATTTGTACGCTTTATAACGAAGCTGAGGTGTCTTTGATTTTCTTCTTCGTCGACTATAGTAACGACGTGGAAGGGTGCTGTAATGCGCACTTTAGTATATCAAATCGTTATGAATTGAAATAAACAAATGCGGCAATTAACACTACACCAGATTAAAAAAATCTATGGCATATTCATGACTGAGTGCAGAATCGAACCCGAGAACTTCAGCCTCACATGTTAACTTCTTCTTTAGCCAACAGAAGAAATCAAATGAAGAAAATTCAAAAATTTCGCATGTAATAGAGAACCAATTGGCATCAAGACTTAAGCCATTCCTATAGATCTTGATGTACCTGGAGAAGATTTCACAAAACTTTAAGAAATCGAGTTTCATATATTTTTGGCAACTCTGAGCTATAAACTATTTAATATCACATATTGGTAACAGCCATCATCACCCAACGTCAACAGCAAAAACAACAATATTTTGTATATTTTAAAAAACTTGATTTGTTGTATAGAGTCACAGCGAGAACAGAACAGAACAGAGCAGAGCTGAGCAGAACCGAACTGAACATCAGCCAGAAATCACATTCGTCATAAAGATATTTACGAGCTTTAGCAATTAATAAATTTGTGGTAACTGCCATATAAATCTCACTAAAAACTTATACATACAGACCTCTCCAATGCTATAGCATACAACAAAAACAACAACAACAACAGCAACAATAATATACACGAAATAGTGTGTGGCAGCATGCAGTTATTCGTAGTTTGCCTGCATGTGTGTGCAGTTCCATACGGATGGTTTGTTGTTCTGTTGGCTGGTGTGTAACTGACAATTTGGGATGCATTTCAGTTCTGTTGAGTTGGTTACATTTTTATATTTCGTTTAAAGAAATCACTGATATCAACAACAAACAACAACAGCAACAACAACAAAATTGCCATACGTATGAATTCGTAAATTGTATGAACATTTATTTGCTTGTTTATTTGAAACTAGAGTGTCATAAACCAACAATCCACCTTGATTTGTTTGTTACTCGTTCGTACATGTGTTGTTCTTGGTTTTTTTTCTTCTTATTTCTTATTTTGAGATTTTTATTTATTTAATGCCAGATCTGATCTATTCATAGTGGTTTTATGTGGTGAGTACATGATACCAAACATGCATTTATCTGTCCATACATCCATCCATCCATCCATCCATACACTCTCTTCATATTGTGTATGTCGTATGTTGTATATTTTATGCATTTATCGTATCTTGCTGTGAATTATTACCTCTGCAATATACTTTATGTTTCGTTTTAAACTTTATTATTATTATTATTATTATTTATCTGCTTTATAAATATATATTTTTTTCTATTTTGCAGTCGCTTAATCTCATAATATTTTTCATTTATGTTTTAGTTCCATTCTTTGCACAATACAGCGACGAATTATTGTGGTTAATAAAATTATGAGTCACAATAAACTAATAAAAAATTAACAAACTAAAAGCCCACATGCCATAATGGCATCTACATACTACATGCACACACTGAACATTATTAAATTGAAAGTTTTTAATGCTGGCGCCATGACCCCCATGGTTGTTGCCTGCACTAAAAATGTTCCATTTGAATATATTTCTTAAAGAGTTTTATGCCTTTATATACCATTGCATCCTCTTGGAGGGCTCAATCGCTATTTACAAACTGCAAACACTACTCGTAGATTCTTTTGATCTAGGCACAAACTAAAATTAATCATAAACGTTGGGAAAAAGCTCTTGTTAAGATCGCATACAGTTCAGTCTAAGGTTACATACCGCTGACAGATATTAAATAAGTTGGCTGGAAATAAAATGTTAGTGCTAACGAAGAGCACAAAATAATAATAAAATGCAGATTATGCACATCTTCACTGACAAGCCAATTGTAGTGTTTATCGCTAGAAGCAAAATAGAGTTACATACACTTATTTTGTTGCCGGCAAGGAGATACACTTCAGACAGTAAGTAAAGACCTCTTGGGAGCTCTCATGTAAATCAATCTTCATCGTCAATGTAATCGCTCAATTTTAAATCGAATAATGTTGTTCTAAAAAAAATTCGTATATGGAATCTGGGCAATGACAAAGAAAATGTTCTATTTAAGAATTTTCATCGAACACTCATATTTCTATATTAAATTTTAATTAAGATTGATAGACTAATTGTTCGAAAATATTTCATAAAATTCAGAAGGACATGCTAAATATTCCCAGGCACAAGAAAAAGCCAATATCAATTTAATTATCCAACTCACCCAGTGGAGCTGAACAGCTGTTTTCGAAAACCGCTGCACTTTTATCATCAGTACTCATGTGTATTTTTCTTTATCAGCTCTTATTTTTTTTATCTTGGACCAGCACTCAGGGGATGACCCCTATATATGCAATGCATTACGCCGGAACTGAAAACGAGGGGATAGTATTGAGGGGACAGATTAGGAAAGATGAGAAGATAGACAGTTTTTTTTGTAGCTATTTCAACCTTTTTACTTCGCCGGCTAATTTTTGCTACAGGGCCGTCGAAGGTGGGTGCTGTTATACCGCTGACAGACATAGGATTTCTATACCACATTAGTATTCTGTACTACATGTGTGTCAACCTATACTACAATTAAACCACAAAATAAAGTTGTTTATATCTGGTTTCAATACTACGAAAATATACGTAGTATTAACCCATTTTACACCCTTTAGCTTTGTTCAATTGCATTGGGAATGAGTCATCGTCCAATTTCGCCACTTCTACTTTCGAGAAGTTTGACGCCTCAACCTAATTAAGAAAAATGTCCATGAATATGTATAGTTATAATGGATTTATAAACCATAAAGAAGCCTGTGCTTCTTTTTTATTATTTTAGAATGAAAAAAGCATATTCTTCTTTTAAGGCGATTGTACATAATTAACGAATAGCGAAAACACAGTTTCTTTTTTCGCTTAAAATATGCAATTTTGTTGTTATTATTAACAATTATGCTAAAAAGTTTTTCTTTTTCCGTTTTTTTTATTACTCGAAAATAAAAACAACAATGTTAGTATATACACCACATGTCTGTCATGCCAAAGTAGTATCAAAAACCATAGTATTTATATCATGGTATACAAATCCTATGTCTGTCTGTCAGGGATATTACTCTGCTTTTTAGTACATGATAGTGTCAGTCGCTGCCAATTATGTTCAGTGATCAGTGACTATGCCTTCTTTAGTTGTTGCTGGCAACAACTAACACAACCACGCACTAACGATGATCAGAAGAATTCAACACAATATATCATGACTCAGCGGGGGGTCGAACTCAGGACGCTCCGCTTCATAGTCTCGTGTTCTACTACTACAGCCAACTTCACCCACATTATTAGGTGTCTTAATTGAATAATATACATACATATCTGTTTTTATTTATACAAATATTATTATGAAATTGCAGATGAAGGTAGTACACTCTTAATCCCTGTATTGCCGTTTAATTATTTTTTCAATGTCCCCTTTTATAAATTTTTTGTTCCATTTTACTTAAGCAACGTTTTTATTTTATTGAAATTTTTTGATACTTATTGTATATTTAGTGCACGTGCACGTTTTCTTTTTATTTACTAGGCCAATCCAGTAGCTATTCCATATCGTTGCAGATCTGTTTAATTGCAGATTTTAATACATCTAAATTGGATTTACAATTTTATTTTAAATTTAGCTATCATAACTGCAATATTTTACAACTGTTGCTAAAATTTCAATAATATATTGAAAGCTCTATAATATATCGGCTATTTGAACGCAACATGATCATACAGCGTACTAATGTTATAGAATTTAATATAGGTTTTTAATTTCAAACTAACACATTTTCGGAACAAATTCAACTTTTTTCAAATTAAATTAAATTATTTTCAAAACAAATTAACTTTTTTTCAAAGTAATTTGAATTATTTTCATAACAAATTAAACATTTTCCTTTTTAAATTAAAGGTTTTTCATTTCTAATTCAATGTTTTTCTTTTCAAATTCAAATTATTAAAATCCAAATTAATTTGTTTTTTAATTCTGTTTTAAAAGCTTAAAAAATAAAGACCTTATTTATAAAAAATAATTTATGTGTATTAAGCTCTTATGTGATGTATTTCTATGAGTCGTAGTGTATTTTTTAAACTTTTCGGTTAGTACTACTATAAACTAGCCTTGAGTTAAATTTTAAAATTTAATAGAATAAATACAAAAATATAAATTAACTTTATTTTTAAGGTTTCTTCTTTTTTTTTAATTTCATTACATTCGAATGAACTTATTTTTTAGATTTGGTAGTATGTAAATGTAGTTCAAAACTGTTTACTGTGTATAACAGTACAGGATTATATTCCAGTGGTCTCCCGCGTTATATGAACACTAAGAAACATATATAAAACAACTTAGTTTTAAACAACAATTAAACAAATTTGAAAATGAAAAATTTTGAATTTGATATGCAAAAATATTAATTTATTTTAAAAATAATTTAATTTGTTTTGAAAAAAATTGAGTTTCAATTTAAAATATTTTAATTTGATCTAAAAAGTTTTTAATTTGGGACTAAAAACTTATATAGGAATTATTCTCCTAACTACAAGCTGAATTAATTTATCATGAAGATAATAAATATTAGGCCTGCAACACCTGCATCATTAATCTAAAAGAAACTCATTTTAATTAATTAGTTACATTTAAACAAGAATCTCAAATTACTAAACTTTTTCTAAATCTGAACTAAATTTGGAAGAAATAAAAGATTAAACTGAAGATATTGCAACACACTTTAGCTCTGAAAAATATCCCTCAAATTCCCAAGGGCAACATAAATTACAGCGAAGTGGTTGGAAAAAAACTCCTTGAAATATTAAATAATATTGCCAGGTGTAAATCTTCTAATTTCTAATTAAATATATAAATAGAAAGAAATAAGTTTGAATATTATGTCATAAGACTTATAAGAAACAAAAAAATTAATGTCAAACATTCTACTAGACATTAACTGCTAAAATATATTTTCCAGCCAGAAAAACAAATACGAAACATTCACAATAATTTCAAGGAAATTATGAAACTAACGAACAATAGGATACAGTACTTGCCTTTCCAATTAGAAGATTCAAATGCAGATATTATCCCGCAGTTGGTACGCATTTAAGATAGAAACATCCCCTACAAATGAAAAATAAAAAGACAACAATGTGCTCAGTTTAAACCAAAACAAATATGTATATATTGATTTCAATTGAAATCTAAAACAGAGCGAGATGAATCAATGATGCTCGTTGCCAAGCGGATTTTTATTTTTAGAAACAGAGATCTTTAAAATAAAATAAAACCACGAAAAATATTTTGAATGAAATTGTATTGTGTTAAAATATAAGTTTCAAAACTTATCCAAATACTATAGCCTTAACAGCGTCAAATGTTTCCTTCCAAGTGCGCTTAACAGCCAATCCAAATTTACCCTAAAAGCAATCACATAGATTGCTTTAATAAATAATACTTAAAAAAAGAACACCCTTTATATTCATACTTAAAAAACAAATTTGTTAATGTATTGGTCTGAAAGAATGATCCAGGGAAAATGTTCAACAAACTGACACGCTTTGTGCCACATTATTCAACTTTTGTTTGTGATTGATCACTGAACAAGTGTATCCATATTGAATATTTTTTTTTTATAATTCATGTGTACAGGATACATAAAAGATACTCGGCTGGCAAACGTTTTTTAGGGGGGAAGAGTTTGGATACATAGTAAATTATATGTTTATTTAAATATCTTGGAGTGATAAAATGGAAACGAGAGAGATCGAAGGTCAGCCTATTGCAACGAAATTCTCATTGATATTAAATAACAGACTACATAAAAGAAATTAAATAGCTCAATAGTGGGACAATAATATATTTAACTCTAGATGTATATTTTTTTAGTAGTTTATTAACTGGTTAGACGTTTGTACTACAAAAAAAAACTGGAGGCTTCTACGACTAATTGAAAAAAATTATATTCACATCATACTATTTAGTTGGAATTAAATCTCAAATCCACGGATTTACAAATTTCTTTTTTTTTTTTTTGTATTATAATTTCTTCTTCAATACGAACTTTTTATAATGAAGAGAATATTTCTAGCAGAATGAATCAGTGCAGATTTCTAAGGCTCATTTTATCTGTGTTCTCTGAACAATTTTTCCACTTTTCAAAATCAGTGCTGATCTGTTTTACCAATATGATTATTAAAAAAATAAATATGTTTAATATTATACTTATAATAAAACATTCGAATTTAAAAATAATATCTTATTTAAAAAAAGTAACAGATTTGAGCTTGAGCCTGAGTATTAACTCTTAACTTATTAACTCAATAAGTACACATTCATGTACTCGTATAATCCTTATATTTTAGGTACAAGGTGGGCCAAAAGAAGTCATCCGATGTTGTTTGGCTCTCATTTTTTTCTAAATGCAAAACTTCGATTCTGTTTTTTGATTACGTTTATTTGAACCTCTAGAATTTTATTGGTCAAGTCGAGAAGATTATATCGGCCAAATGGGCGCTGTCACAATCGATTGTTATACGGCCTCGTTTTATAGCATTTTTATCACTTCGGCGAGAACTTCGGGCGACAGATTCCCGCTCTCGTGTCCAATGTTGTCCTTGAGGGCTTCCAGGGTCTCGGGCTTGTTCACGTAAACACGGGACTTAAAAAAACCCCACAAAAAAGTCTGCAACGGTTAAATCGAGCGTTCTTGCGGGCCAGTGTAAATCACCAAAACGAGAGATGAGGCGACCCGGGAACGCCGCCTTCAGAATATCGGTTGTGGCTCGTGCAGTGTGTGCCGTTGTTCCAGTCCTAATTCGTTCAATTGCGGTAGAAAAACTGGTGGCTGATGTACTAGAACACGAGACTATGAAGCGGAGGGTCGTGAGTTCGAGCCCTCGCTGGGTCATGAAATATTGTGTTGAATTCTTCTGTGTTAGTTGTTGCCAGCCTGTTTCAATGATGAAGGCATAGTCACTGATCACTGAACATAATGGCAGCGACCGACACTATCATGTACTAAAAAGCAGAGCAACAGCACCCACCTTCGTCGGCCCTGTAGCAAAAATTAGCCGGCGAAGTAAAAAGGTTGAAATAGCTACAAAAAAACTGTCTATCTTCTCATCTTTCCTAATCTGTCCCATCAATACCATCCCCTCGTTTTCAGTTCCGGCGCAATGCATTGCATATATATATTGGTCATCCCTTGAGTGCTGGTCCAAGATAAAAAAAAAAAAAAACTTGGTTAACATGGCCCTATAGCGCGCACCGTCCACTGTTATTGTTAGACCAGCCGCGTCCTCGAAAAAAATGGCCCGATGACTCCTACAGCGTGAACAGCGCACCATGCAGTGACGTTGAGCGGATGTAATGGCTCCAAGCGATAGTTTTGCTTGTTCACGTACCCGCTCAGGTGGAAATGAGCCTCATCGCTCATTATGACTTTGCGACAACACCACAGACAAACTGTTATTAAAAAAATATATACACGATTATTCCGCGTTCTTGGAGAGTGTATCGCTCCATGGCTTGTTCACTTGTATTTTACATCTGTCTAGTTCACCAATGTCAAAACACATTTGACATTGGCCGCAAAAGTAAGAGCATGTTCCAATAGGTACAAAGCCGACCGTTATTGTGGCAAGATAGATTACCAAATTTTAAAAATAAAAATATAACCAATAAAATTGGAAAATTTTATATAAATCGTTAATGTCGCCTTGCTTAATTTATAGGATGAGTACCAAATCTTTTATCTTAAACGCATTAAATTCTTGTAAATATGAATACGATTTTCGGGTAAAAACATTAAACAAATCTCTCTTGACAATGGCATTTTAACAACTAACCGCACTAACCGCTCAGAAATGACGCTCAGTAATAAGCCACTTGCCGCTCTGCCGCTCATTGCGTGGCCTCGGCCTAAGACAAATTTTCATAAAATCTTTGAATATTGTAGTTCTTGTTAAACTGAACGCAAAAACGAGGCCTTTAAAATCGTTTGAAATATTCCTGAAAAATTCTTCTCATACTCTATTCAAGTGGCTTATACAATTATGGAATTCATCTTGTATTTGTGGCATTTAGAGCAATTTTCAATGCTCTCTAAACTTTAAACTAAATTTAAAATAACCAGCTCATAAGGATTGATTATTAAATTTTGTGTCCGACTAATTCACTTTAGCGGTTGTTATAGTGGATCGTTAATTTTAAAATTCAAGCAACCTTAACATTTTGTAAATGTTCATATTTAATGGTACAGGAAAATAATAAATCATGAACCTCATATGCAACAAGAGCAAATATGAAAAATATTCGCAAAAAGCTATCAGCCATTTATGAGTTGCTTTAGATCAAACGTACAATTACTAACAACAGCTTTGCAGTGAATTTATTCAAACAACTTTCACTCTTTTGTTCATTTGGTTTTATTGACAGATCGACCGTAGACCATATTCCATGGACATTTCCATCGCTATAAGAAGCACTCACTCACTCCCTGTGCTGTTTTGCACTATTTATGAGCTGTCAATTCATACAATCGCACAAAAAGAAATTGTGTAATTTAATACTTTTGTGTGCGGGGAGGAAGTAGATTTTTGGAAAAACAGGTTAAGTAAGAAACGTTTCGTGAATATTGATTTATTTAAATGGATAACAAGAAAAGGGTTCTCATTACACGTGCGATTTGATTGAAGAAAAGGGTTAATATTTTACACAAAAATATCAATTTAAAAGCAAACTACTCGTATGTAAAGAAAAAAAAGTGATTTTTAGATTTTTTTCTTTTCTTGAAATTGAAGTAAAAATCAATCATGTTTGTAAAGGTATTTGATTTATTTGCTGGGTAAAGTGTTTGAAATGGATTAGATTAAGAAATGTTCATGGAAACTTTGCTGTCTACGTACATTCGATTAACTTTTTAATTGTGTGTGCAATTATGCTTCAATTAAATTTTCCATTATTTATGTAACTCCAGTTCAACTGATACTCGTGTTATATGATTCTCAGTATTTGTTGATTATCGATACAATTTTTAATTAAATAATTTGTTTTTGTAATTGAGAGAAGCGATTGATATATATATATTGCAGCAATAATTCACTCTTCTTTCCACTTATGCTGAACTTTTATTTTTAAAGCATTACATATCTCTTAATTATGAGGGCATTAGTTATCTGCAAAACATTAACGAAACCCAAGTTGAACTAAGTATTGATGTGCTTGTCGTATTAGTACATCATTCATAAGGACATGTGTCAATTTTACCACATGTGTAACTAATGTAAAGTAAAAAGCACACGAAAAAACTACTAAATAAAAGTATTACAAAAAAAAAAAAAAACAAAAATCCAGCAACACTCCCTTGCGATTTCAATCATGAGTTTAGATGTCGCATGTCAACTTAATGTAACCGCCGCCGTTGTTTCCATAGGACTTTTTTATACTATTTTATATAAAAAGTTATAAAACATACTAAAAATTGCCAACAAAAAGGTATTGATGATTGATTTGGGAAGACCTGAAATTATTACAAAAATTGAAAACATTTTTTTAATGTTGGTTTTTAACGCAAAATAAGATTGATGGCACGACAAAAATGTCCCCCCTTGCTCTTTCTGAACGCAAACATACATACATTCATACATGACAAAGTCTTTAAGTACTGTGTTTATAAGTGCGAGGTCTGTTCAGAAAAGAAGGTGAATTTTAAATTTTCTTAAAAAATATTTATTTCATCAATTTCTATTTTTCTTCCTTCAAAAAAGTCAGCTTGAGACAATAAAACACTGGTGCCAGTCATTCTTGCAATCCTGGTACCGAAGTGCTGATATGTCCTTTTTGTTTTATCCTTGAGCTTTTACTGCCATTCTGTTTTTCTCTTCTCCCTGTTCGCAAAGTGTGGTCGTTCCCTGGGTCTTTTAAATTTTAGGAACCAAGAATAAATGAATATTGCAGTGCGTCGTGTTCAAAAAGTGCTGATAATTATCTTTCTATGATGTACAACAGCAATACATTATTTTTCATTTTATTTACATATATTATTTCTCTTATTTTGAACACCAGCCAAATATGTATGTATGTGTACACAAAAGCTCATATGTTGTATGTATTTTCACTTGCACGCGCACGCATACTTGCATCCATTCACTACATTCAATGTACACCCGCACGCATACACGCATTGAACTGTTCTTCCGTTCTTTTGTTTACCAAAAATGAACGATAAACACTCGTAAACGTACACACACATACACACACACGCACACACTTACACCCTCTGCATATATGAATTGTTTTATGGCATTTATTCACTAATTTTACATCACCATTGAACAGGTGGGTGGACTACAGCTGCAGCAGTAGCAGCATCTATGCAAAGTGCAAAAGTATACAAAAAGAGGCACAAGTGAAGGGCCTGAAAATGTAAAATTGCATCAAAATTTTATGAGGTTTTAGACCTCAATTTGCCACTTACCATTTGCCCCGTACCGTCCATCTATCATCGCCTACACCAAAAAAAATATCGTTTAACAAAAATAAAGCTTAAAATTTAGAATCCGATTTATTTTTTGAAGACACAACAACAACAACAAAAACTGTATTTTAAAGGTGGAACAGGAGGAGCCGAATTGATGAAGGGGAATGATTAAAAAGTAAAACATATTTGTAAATTGGTTACAAACAAACAGACAGATTTCATTTACAAATTTTGATTGCATGCAGTCCTTTTGTCTCTAAAAATGCAGTTTTCAGCTACTGATGGGTCTATGACGAGAATGATGACAATAATGAAATGTATGTAAAATACCAGAAGTGAAGCTTATGGCTTCATGAAGCAGAAAAAAAGAAAAATGCTCGTGCCTACAATTTCCAGGAACAAAATGCGTTCTTGTTTGCTTAAGAGTTGAAAACCTTTCAAAGTCTATGATGAGCAGCAGCATGAATACAATGAATAATAGTTGCAAGTAGAAAAGGGGGCACTGCCTGCAGTTCAAAATGAAGTTAAATGCATTCTAGATTTTTCCTAATGCACAAATGTGCATTTCAGATCGACGAAGCGTAAATTAGGATTTCAAAATGACATTTAGAATATTTACGACTTGGTCTTAGCTAAACATGTTTCCATTGCCATTGCTGCCACACACTTTTGCCAATGATGATGAGTATAAAATGTGCCGAGTTTTTTATTCTTTATTTTTCTTGTCTGCTTATTTTTGTATTGCGCCTCCGCAACCCTTGTTTTATGGCAACCCAACCACTCTTAGTGTTGGTATTATTTCTGTTAATTGCAAAAATGGCAAAAATGTTTGCCAAACTACAGAAACAGAAACGAACAAATTTACTATGTTGGGGTAGTCCTTGTCAGAATTTTGAAACGTATTTGAGTTTTTGTTTAGAGTAAATCTTTTCGTTTTATAATCATTTCATTTATGTTTGTTTAGAAGTCGCATTGTGCTCATTTGTTTGGCTTTTATGGTCGGGTTAGAACGCTACACTGATAAAGACATGAAATAAAATTGCGATAAAAGGAAATAAAAATGTCTTTCAATTAATAAAACAAACAAAGTGAATGCAGAATTAAAAGGCTACACACTGGTGGATATACTCTCCTCTTTATTTTATAATTTTAATCAATCAAGTTTTGAAAAAAAAAAGGATTTACAAATCGAATTAAAGCATATTTGCACTATGGGCTTTTGTATAGAGAGAGAGAGACTAACTTTAACCTTCACACCTTCTCAGAGGAAATAAAAAATTTTTGAAAGAAACAACTTCCAGGCACATTTATATTGTTTATCCTAAGGACACATTTATATTATTTAAATTACTGCCATAAAATCTATGTCTTCCAAGACATAGATTACAAAGAGGTTACAAATGTCGTCCGCCATACGGAGGTGGAATATTCCCAGACAATATTATCAATTGTCGCATGAATACGAGTACTAGTCTCCAACTGAACATCTTTAATATTAGAAAATAGTTTAACTCTTTTATTTTCTAATTCGTCAAATTCTGGTGAAGTAATTTTTAATTTTTCAAAATCAAGGAAAAAAACACTCCTCTCCGTTTAGGCTTATATTGAATTTCATTAGCCACAAAAAAAAAAAACAAAAAATAAAGGTAACTTTTAAACGTTGTAAATCGAAATATTCTTGATTTAAACAAAATAAAATCGAAATCAAATGAATTTCTTTAGAAAAAACCATAAAGAATAATTTTGATTGTTTTACAAGAAAAACACACACAAACACACACAGCATCAAATGAAATAAAAACAGTTAAAAGCCGATACTAAATACACCATTAGATACAAGATATAAGATACATTCTAAAACATCCATTAACACACATTTACAATTAAACACTTGTGTGTACGAGTGTGTCTTGCGTTTATTGGACAATAATGTTTGTCTATGGTAATCTAGACAAATCAAAATGAACAATTAAAATTTATTGAAACTCTTATATGAAAGTTGTTTTATTACTTATTTTTAAACAAAATTTTTGATAGCAATTTAATTAGATTCATGCAGTGAAAAGTTTCCAAAATTACTTTCAAAACTATACACAATGTTTCACTGCTTCTGTATTCCGAGAAATAGCAGACGAGAAGCCATATTAACTGCTTGTTCACTCATGCCATCGTTCTGCCATATAAACAACATTTTAAATAAAAATAAAACTTCAAATCTCTTTAATGTGTTAAAAATAATTGTCTGACAAGTCTACGTTATACGGCAAGAGGCAGAACCAACTCTATTCGTGGTCTCAGTAATTAGCAAATAATATCTTATGCAAAAAGTTGGCAAATATCACAAGCATCGAATCGAGCTATAAAAGAGCTTGAATTGAATCGATCATTAAGATGTGTATCCAGTCTATTCCTAATATGTGTGATACGAGATCCGTTAAAAAAATAAGGTGAATTTTTATTTCTCCCAAAAATATTCATGTATTCATCAGTTTTTATTTTGTTCCCTCGAAACAGCTGTAATATGGACTCTTGGGCATGTTCTTAAGCTTTCTAAGAGGTTCAATTTTCTCCCAGCCGCCGGTCTTTTAGGGATCTCTTTAATCTTGGGTACAGGAAATCTTCGCAGTAGGACACCTCTGCTAAATACGTTGGTTGAGATATGATTGCGGTGCTATTTTTATTTCAGCAATTTTAGATTGAACTTGGCTGCCGCACGATTCAAGTCCAAAATGTCCAAAAGCATGAGAAACTCTAATAGTGATTCAATTAATTTAATAAACAAATAATTTTCTTCATATTCGCAACATTTTTGTGAGGGGTTGTTAAGAGGATGAGCGATGCAATTCACTGCTTCTCGGCCTTCTTTGAAATGTTTCGAACAGCTTGTAAATATTTTTCTTATTCAGATTGCAATTATCATATGCCCTTATTAACATTTCAAATACTTTTTTAAATTGTTTGTAAAAAGTTTAATGCAAAGTACTTGATGTACTTTTTTTTTAAATCCCAAAAATCGGCTAACACTCAAAAAACTTCTAAATGTTATGACTTTCATAAACAATGTTCAGTTTGTTATTAACATAAACTATGAACACACACTCGAGACGAGGGTATCAACATTAAAACTCATATTAATTTTTGAACAGACCTCGTATTTTTAACAGACCTCGAATATTTAACAGACTTCGTATGTTGAACAGACCTCGTATGTCGAACAGTCTTCGTGTGCTGAACAGAACTCATATATTGAATAGAACTCGTATGTTGAACAGACCTCGTATGTTGAGCAGGCCTCGTATATGGAACAGACCTTGTATATTGAACAGACTCCATATATTGAGCAGTCTTCGTACGTTGAGCAGATCTTGTATGTTTAACAGACCTCGTATGTTAAACAGACCTCGTATATTGAACATACAACGTATGTTGAACAGAACTCGTATGTTGAATAGAACTCTTATAATTACCAGATCTGGTATGTTGAACAGACCTCGTATGTTGAACAGTATTCGTGCTCTAAATAGATCTCACATATTGAATAGAACTCGTATGTTGAACAAACCTCGTATGTTGAGCAGGCCTCGTATATGGAACAGACCTTATATATCGAACAGACTGCATATATTGAGCAGTCTTCGTACGTTGAGCAGATCTCGTATGTTGAACAGACCTCGTATGTTAAACAGACCTCGTATATTGAACATACAACGTATGTTGAACAGAACTCGTATGTTGAATAGAACTCTTATAATTACCAGATCTGGTATGTTGAACAGACCTCGTATGTTGAACAGTATTCGTGCTCTAAATAGATCTCACATATTGAATAGAACTCGTATGTTGAACAAACCTCGTATGTTGAGCAGGCCTCGTATATGGAACAGACCTTATATATCGAACAGACTGCATATATTGAGCAGTCTTCGTACGTTGAGCAGATCTCGTATGTTGAACAGACCTCGTATGTTAAACAGACCTCGTATATTGAACATACAACGTATGTTGAACAGAACTCGTATGTTGAATAGAACTCTTATAATGACCAGATCTGGTATGTTGAGTAGACCTCGCATGTTCAACAGACCTCGTATGTTGAACAGGCTCCGTAACTTATATCCAGCTTATTTCTACTCCATGTCAAGTCTATATCTACCTATAGTATTCTCATGTCTGTCAAATGTTTGTCTAATCTTTGTCTAAAAAAAAATATCCTGATGTCCGGTCTATGTCAATTTCACTTTAGGTTCTAATTCTACTCTATATTTATCAAATCTGTCGTATAATTGTATTTTCCCCCCGTCCATTTTTACTCATCTCATGCGCTTAATGTCTGGGAAAGGTGCAATAGTTTTCGCATATTATCCTCACTTTCGACTTTTTGTGAATTCGATCCAACCTAAGCAATTTCCTGATTTTCCAGTCAACAATAATATGATTCCTGCAATTCAAGCATTTATAAAATTCTTGCATTAACTGATATTGAATCTCGTTCAAATGTTTAATAATCACATTTCCATTTACTAGTGCTTTTTTTCAAAAATTTATAGCATCAAACTAATCTTCGAACATTAACAAAATAATTCACAATAAAAAACGTTTCTTGGTGATTGAAAAAAAAAATTTTAAGAATATAAAAAACTGAAACGATTTTTGCTTCTTTAGGTTTCTTATATCGATTTAATCGTAAAGAAACATTTTAGAAGTTTAAAATAACATTGACGAGTTGTAAAGAAATATAAAACGCACAATAATTAAAGGGAAAACTATACTCCTATTCTCGTATACTTGCAACAACTTATAAAAACTTCAGAAAATAAATCTTCAAATACGAGTTTAGAGTGTAAGATTGAGATGGAAATTGATGCTTTTAGCATTTGATGCGTTTTCTTAGAAAAACACACTCTCACATGATAATTTCAAATAATGAATTTCAAGCTCTTGTGTTATTATATACTTGTGTCTTATTAACAAATAAATTAGAACTTGAATGTCATAAAACACTTCGCCACAACGTCGTTTTATTAAATCATCTTAATGACAGTAAGAATTTTATTCGAGTTTAGCAACGAGGCACAGTTTTTGTTCTTCAAATAATTCGTGGCAGTCAATGTACTTCATGCCATTGAAAGAATTATAGTCTCATGCATTTTTACACCATCCAAGCAATTAAATTGATTAATTTAATGCTTTTGCTTTGACTATAAACTCCAGTCACGTTAAATTCCCCTTTTTTATTTATATATTTTTTTTAAATGAGTATTTTTAACTTAATAATCATAAAGTCCATCCTTTTTGAGAAATTATGTACAAGTGCCTTTAGTGGCTGCTTACGCATGATTTAATTCCCGTCCACGTTGATTTTATAAATCGTCCAATACAATTGACGCGCCTTTCACACAAACTACAAGTGCAAAGTACCAAATTTTGCATGCTTTTCATAAATGAAGAAGGGTTGATACGCAATCCAAGGGCTGCCAATATGTAATTTTTATCAAAAACTCAAGTGAGCACTCGGCTTTTATAAAAACAATTTTATATTATATTTTTATTGTTTATTTATTAACATTATAAAATTATTACAAGTTACTTACAAATAATAAAAGAGGGATAGAGTAACAAGAAACATATTAAGATAAAATAATTGCTCGAATATATTTTGCAAAGAACATCCCTTTCCAGAACAGAGAGGCGACAGGACCCTTAAAGGAATGACCGACTGAGAGACACTGAATGTAATAAAAAAAAGCAATTTGGCAGGATATGAGTAGTTTTGCAAATAACAAAAAAGTTTTGAAATATCGGATTACATATGCCGCAGTGCTGAGGAATCAAACATAGAAAATTTTATTCCATTTTCCTTTTTCAAAAGTCAATATATTAATTACTCGTATGAGTACCTTGACACCTTGAATTAGAGGTGGAAAACTGCCAACAGCATTAGCGAGACTTTCGATAGTTATTTATTTTTTGTGTTTATCGATCATTTTATTTTGCAATCGAATCATATTAAAAAACAATCCATTTAATCGTTATCGATAGTAACAGGTAAACAGTGTTGAAAACATTTTTCATACATCGGCCTACTAAATCGTTAAATTCACTTAAAAATATTCTGGATGGCTGGTCACATACATAATTGCCTTATTCGATTCGATGACAGTTTCGATATAATTGAGAATTTTTAACGATACAGAATGCTGGCCGCTGTTTTGTTTTGATAAGAAATATTTTAAATTATATATGAATTTCTATTTTAAGAGTGAACTTTTATTTATGTAAATTGTATTACAGGATGTTAATTTTCTCAACAGGCTATAAGTTCAAATCTGCGAAACTGCAAATTATTTTAAGAAATATTTTATGTTACAATTTAAGTGCAAATAAATATTATCTATGACAAGCAAAAAACTTTTATACTATTGATAAATCTAAATTTTTATAGTCTAGAATCGATATATCGATATATTTTTTAAAACTATCGAAATATTTCGATAGTAAAACTATCGATAATTTTCCATCTCTACTTTGAATAACTTACTGAATAGCATCATGCAATATATTTAGCATATAATTTTTATTTATTTTTTGATAGCAACAGTAGGAATTTGGTAATTTTTTTATATATAATGACCTTTTCAAAATTTTGCTTGCAACAATTTTTAGGTCGTAGCAGCATAATCTGTGCACGTCTTTGTGAAAATCCAAAACAAACTTCGCGCGATTCCCTGAATGAACAGGGACCGTACGCTCTTAATATAGAAAATACAATGTCGGCGCAATGCTAATCTATACGTCATATTCTCGGTTAGCTTAGGGCACTGCTACACGTTCAATATATGTTGTGATACGAGGGCGGTTCGGAAACTTCTTAGCCTATCAATGAAAGAGAATAGTTAGTTTTTCAAAAATATTTTTATTTTTCAATATAATCTCCTGAAACTTCAATACACTTAGTCCAACGCTTTTCTAGCAACTCTATCCCTTGATTAAAATAGTTTTCCTCAAGATCTTCAAAATAGTAGTTTACAACTGTAATTGCATCTTCATTTGAGGTAAAACGCTTGCCAGCAAGGAATTTTTTTAGATTTGGGAACAGGTAAAAGTCACTGGGAGCCAAATCAGGAGAATAAGGTGGGTGGTCAAGCTACTCGTACTTTAATTCGTTGATTTTAGCCATTGTTAAAACACTCTTGTGCGCTGGTGCGTTGTCTTGATGAAAAATAATTTTTTTGTGTTGTAAGCCAGGACGTTTTTCTCGAATTTGTACATTTAATTGTTCCAAAAGGTTGCAATAATACTCTGAATTTATTGTTTTACCCTTTTGCAGACAGTCAATCAATAAAATACCTTTGAAGTCCCAAAAAACCGTTGCCATAACCTTACCAGCCGATTAAATTGTTTTTGCCTTCTTTGGGGCACTTCCTCCAGCTTCAGTCCATTGTTTGGCTTGTTCTTTTGTCTCGGGAATATAGCGGTGTATCCATGTCTCGTCAACAGTTATGAAACGACGCTTAAAATCCATTTTATTTCGCTTAAAACGATCCAAACAAGCTTGAGAAATGTTCATTCTTATGTGAACACCTGTTTCTATATGAAGGAGTTGCCAGATCGAAACAAAATTTAACATGTGTTCATAGCAGAGATGGAAGTTTCCAAAACACTTAACTTTGTTCTGTTTATACCGCGCTGTTTGTGCTAGGCTAAGAAGTTTCCGAACCGCCCTCGTATTTGGATCGCGATCCATTTTAATGGATTGATGGATCACGAGCGTATGCTACATGTTCAATATTTATCGCGTCAGTATTTACATTATTTTTGTGCCGTGCGGATCGTTTATTAAAAAAATGCCGCGAGAAAACCAAAAAAAAGCCTGTATTTCATTTGTTTTATTTCACTTCTTATTAACGTATCGCGGTCTAATATCATGAAAATGCTACACGTTCAATATTTATCACGCGATCTGCGATCCGCGATCTGTATTCCATAATTTAGGCCATTCTTGCGATATGGATCACGATCCATCAATACTGCATGCTACACGTTCAATAAATATCGCGATACGGGATCGCGTTCAGAATATATTGAACGTGTAGCAGTGCCCTTAAAGATATTCTACATATGCAGTTTGAGCTAATTTTCATAATAATTTAAATCCACTTTCAGTTTAAAATTACATTTCGTATTTAATTGTGACAAAAGTATAGCAGCACAATTTAATGGAAAGAAAATTACCAACAACCCTACAATAATCGACGTTTCTTACCGAGGTTTTTTTTTTTAATGAACAGCAGGGGCCAAATTACTGCATTCCATATCGATCGAAACTTGTATATAAAATGTATTGAAATTTCGATCGTTATCGAATGCCGTAATTTGGCATACAATTTCCAAGTTGCAGAATGTAAACGAACTAGAAGGGCTGCCCGCAGTAAGCGAGAAAAACACTCGGAAAAAATACATGGTAGTAGGAAAATGGAATTTAAATAGATCTTTTAGGGCCATTATTACAACTTACAAATAGTTAACAATAGGACGCTATCTGGCAGATAAATTTTATTTGATTATTACAAGTTAAAATTAACCTTAATGGTAACTGATAAACTAACAGGAGGCTTATCCTCATGATAACTTTCAAAGTTAACTTTAATCAAATGAAGCTGCCATATTTTGTTCTGAAAATATGGTAACTTAACAACTGAAAAATGAACAATAGACAACGTTTATTTAATTTAAATGATTTAGAATATATTTTTTGCTCTCTTTCTTTCCGATTCAGTCGCTTTATATAGCTTCGACATTATTTTCAATAACACAATTTACGCAAACAACAAAAGCACTTAGGACAAGTTATAAAATAATTTAACACACAGAAAAGATAATAACGTTTTCTATTTAAGAAATAAACAAAAGTAAATCGTTGCCACTACGTTTTTTTAAACCACTAATAGTAGTCGGTATCCACTGCAATGTTGCCACAATATATAAATTACATATTTTATTTTATCTGACAGTTGTAATAATGGAAAAACTTTAAAGGTCACTTTATCGTTCACGTTAGCTAATGTTAAGGTTAACTATTGGGAACTTTATCGTTAAGTTGTAATAATGGCCCTTAGGATAAACATGAATTTGGTGTTTAAAGAGATTTTAAAAATAAATGGCGTTTAATTATCCACTAAATTATTAGGCATTAATACAAAAAATTATGATAAAATTAATGTCAGATTTCGTCTGCTTCACCAAGCTGATGAACAATTTTCAAGACCGGACTTTCTCGATCCGAAAATGACGTGCTCCATAAGTGTAGTGGCTTCTCAACCATTTAATTAACCTTTAAGTAAATGGATAATGGAAAATATTCACAAACAGTTTTCCTTTAAAGGGCAGCATCTATTGAAAAAAAACCTAGTACGCTGGCAACTCTGAAATTCATCAATGAAACAAATTACACAGACATCTAAGAGCTAAAAAAAAACCCACACAATTTATTAAAAAAAATCTCTACCGCCAATATTTTTTTATATGACTTTAATATAAAAACGCATTTCCGCATTACTTGTTATTAAATGAAACGCAAAATTACCCAAAAAGGGTGCTATAAAGCTGGAGAGAAATTCTGCCAAACATCAAGAAAACAGTAAAAAAAATATTTTCAAATACAAATCAAACATCTCCAACTCATGCCATTAATTCTTAAGCATATTATTCATTTTATTAGAAATGAAACAAAAACAAAAACAAAAAAACGAAAGACTGCAAAATTGAAAAGCGAAAATATGCTGTCAGAAATGTTGTTTTTATATAAATCTTGTTATTTTATGGTGAATTTGTGTCTTTCAACGGATACGCTTGTGTGTTCTCTAAATCCTTTATATTCGTATTTATTTTTCCAAAATCCTTTTTCCCAGCTACTCCTGACTACTCGCATATAAACATGACGGCGTTTCTTTTTTTTTTTTTTTGCTCTTAGTTTCTCATCATGTCGCACAAAAGTCTTTTCACATGTCGCCTGTCAAATATTTGTCAATTTTATATTTGTTGTTTTGCGTGGTGGGTAATATTTTTTCGCTGCTGTGTATTATTAAGAAATACTTATGATTTGTTTTCCATGGCACTCAAATATTGATATTGTGTGTGTGTGTGTGTGTGCTTTAGGACATTTCTTTATGTTTATATGTAACATTTGCTTTAATCCTTTTTCTCAGAGGCAAAATACTCGTACACTTTTGTGCGGAATATCAATCATGTTTTTCTTACAGATTTTGATTTTATAACATGATTTTTACATTTCTTAAGACATGCAATAGTCAGACGTTAAAACTTTTTTTCACAAAATTTTAAATAACGATAGTAAATGTGTACCTTTGAATTTCAGCAGTCGTTTATAAAATACCATATTTGAGAATAATAACGGAGGCCTTGAACTTTAAGAAAACTAAGTTATTCACAAACCTTAATTATGGTTGCCTCCATCATGTTCTTTTCTTGTTATATTGACTAAAGATTGTGCATATAAGTGCACTCTTATATGTATATGTGCAAGTGTGTTTTCTTTAACAATTTAAAGCATCTCGTGTAAAAATATTAATACAAAAATATTTGTAGTTTTAAGATAAAAAAAATACGTACGTAAAATATTTAAAATGTTTCAAGTGGCTTAGAAAAAACAAAACCATATTCAACAATAATATAATTGTTTGAAAGTTAACATATTTGTAACAAAATTGAAGAGACTAATTTTAGAATACACATACGAACGCAGAGGGAGGCATTAGGAGATGACGACGATGACGACGACGACCCTCTTCTGTACAAGTCTGCGTTAGATGGATGAACTTGTAAGATTTCAATCGAACACTGGAACAACGTTTTGAATTGACAGTTGATAAATGTGACACGAGATTTTTGACGTGTGCGCGTGATTTGTCATTGACATTATTACAATATGATGTGTCATGAGCATTGGGGAGAGTGAATGCCACTCAAGTATGCATTTTATGATAAGAAATCCCGTTTGTCTTATTTCGATGATGTTGGAGACACCAGACAACTACAATTAAACATTTTCTTGTGATGTTTAATAGGAGTATGCAACAACAACAACAACATTAACAACAACTTACAAGCTGTAGTAAAAGATGACGAGTGGCTGATGCAGTTCATTTGTGTCATTTGTCTAAACATTTGATATACAATTGGATAATGCGGCACGATTTGTTTTTTATTTCTTATGAAGTACATCGGCATTTGTGTGTGCAAGTATGTTTTCTTTGTTGCAAATAACATGCATGTTGCCACATTTTTCTAATTGCTTTTTAAAATGTTTCAGTTTGTATAAATAATTGTAGTTTTTGACATTTTTGAATAGCAACATTTTTCTATGCACATATTTTTTTTTTTTTTTTGTCTTTTGTGTGTTTAAAAATTTTAAGTATCTTACAACCTTAAAATATATTTTGTAACGAGGGTGGCTAGAAGATTAGATTTTTTGGAGGATTTTTATTTTGATAGTTTTTGCAGAAAACTAATTTTTTTAATTTTTAAATCTTTGGAGTACATTTCAATACCCCTTATTCTGTAACTATTTGTCGACTTCAACATCAAGACAATTCTAGTTATTCTGTAACTATTTGTCAACATCACATCAAGACAATATCAAAAATCGCACTCCCCTGCATTTGACTGCTTCTAACAGTCTTTTGCTGTATTCAAGGCCTTAGAGAGTAGTCGCTGGCTGTCAGAAGTAATTAATTGTTGTCCACAAGGTGCAGGTAAGCGTGCTATTTTTCATATAGCCTCGACGTGACGTTGACACTTAGTTACAGAATAAAGGGGAATATCAAAAATGAGATGCTTAGATACTCGTTGCGCTGAACAATTGAAATGCTGCCGATGCACAGTGCTTTGTCCCCATATAACGATGGGACAAAAAAAGAAGGAGTTGTCAGATATTTTTGAAATTTGGTACACTAGCATAAACTAGCTTAGCTAAGAAAAATATGAATTTTTGGAAAAATCGGCTCAAGGACACGCCTACCTCCCATGTGTCCTGAAATTGAAAAATATAATTTTAGCTTCAATAATGCCCACAAAATTACAAAAAGTGGTCATGCTGATACATATGCAACTAGCAACGTGTGTGTAAATTTTTATTTAAATCGGACTAAGGACTCAAGGTCCTGCCATATATCCTCTTTATTAAAAACGCTATCACTCCCACAAAAATTGTCCGATCGTAATAAATTTTGGTATGTTGATATTTGCAAGATATATATTTACGCCAAATTTGGGTAGAATTGGATTATCAATGTGGAAAATACAAACACATCATTAATTGAAAAATACGCAAAAACGGTTAAAATACTCTTGCAAAAATAAAACTATAAGGATTTTTGAAAGATAACATAAATGAAAATATTAAAGAGGAAAACTAGCAGTGTTAACGTCAAAAAAGTCATATCGCACTTGATCCATCCAAATTTTTATTTTTTCACTTTTCAAAAAAAAATCGACGCGTAGTATTAATATCCGCTGTAAAAATATCGTGCTATTTTGCCTACTTTTTGTTAATAAAATGGTTGGTTTAAAAATTCTTTTTCATATGCCTTTAATATTAAATTTAAAACTGTTTTGCTTCTACTGAACATTTTGACTTAATACCCTCCCGTTGATTAAATGCGATATACTTTCATAAAAAAAATTAAAATTTTGGATTTTGAAACATAAATTATAATAGCTTAACTTAATAATTATATTTTATAGCTCCTTGTTACGCAATGCCTATTAAATGCCTAATATTTGAGTAAAAATCATAAAATTAGGCATTTCAAAAAACGATTTTTTTAAGTTGTGGTAAAAAATAGGCACTAATTTTTGAATACCCTGTTAGCTAAGAGTATACACTTACAAAAACAGAAAAAAAAATTATCTAATTTTATATAATTTTTTTTATACTCCATCAAACTTTAGTAATTTTTCGATTTTCAACAAAAAAAAAGGGTTTTTCAGAGCAATAAAAAAAAGTTATTTTGTAAATAAATACTAAATTCTAAATTTTAGTTTAACTGCAAATATATCAAAGTACCTGAAAACCAAATTTCGAGTGACTTTTAAAAAAAATTAATTTTTCAGAATTATTTTTGTGAAACAACTAAAACCTATTTTTCTGTTCAGTCATTTTTGCAAGAAATTATCTGATTTTAACGCCCTCTCGTGGTGGCAAAAGCAATCAGAAAAAATTTTTTTGTTAACATTTATTTGAGATACCTTATTATCTTTCAAAAAATCTGTATTTAAAAACAATTTGAGACAAAATTTTGTTTTATTTTTGTCTATGGGTCGAAGCATAGTGCGATGACCTCAGACTAGGACTACAAATTGGCAAGAGGCTTTTAAAAGCATACAATTAGTGAACAAACTGCGTAAATAATTGCCTTGTTTTTGATATTCGCCTCTATCATGAATGGCAACGTCGACGTCATATCAACTCGACAGTAAAAAACTATCACTTGGCTACAAGTTGTCGATAACAATTAATTACTCTTGATAATTTCTTAGCATTCTCTAGGGCATATAATATCGATAGCCCTTTCAGACCTGGCGCAAAACTACCAGGAATAGGAATTTTTTTAAAAGTTTTAGAATATGTGTTTGGAGACCCTACAGTTGGTAATACTTGACCACCTGCTTGTCACCTTCCCCTACATCGACATTGATCGCATTGTAAATCTTATTATGAGATCATCATCACTACAATCCACATTTTGATATACGACACATCCTTTACGGACTCCTGTGCAAAAAATGATTACTTGTGGTTGTCGTGCGATCTATGGAATCATATAAAAAAAAAAGAATTAAAACAATTCTCACTATGGCATAGTAAGAAAATAAAAATGGAATAAAACTTCACTATCGTATTTAAAAAGACAACTTCTTAGTTCATTTTAGCTAGAGGCTAAAACTCAATATAAAATAAGTTTAAAACTAAGCGAGCTTTTTTCTTTTAATAACTGCACGACCCTCGTATTTTATATAAGAAATTTTCCCAAATACTGCGTTCGGTTAGTGTCTAAGATTATGGTTAATGAGCTGTAGTGTTTGTTGCACGGTGTGCAGCAGCGGCTGTGATGGCCATCAATATATTAATACCAGTCGGTAGTGGTGGTGGTGATGGCGGTGGCGGTGTTAGTTGACGTTTTTATTTAATTACAAAACTCTGGCGTAAAAATATTTATTTATTTTTGTGTGAAGTAACGCATACGCATTGTCTTCTCTACAAAACGTCCCCTCGCCCTCCTCAGCAGCCTCAGTCTGTGTGTGTGTGTGAGCCTTTTAAGCTAATTGCTTTATATGATGCCTAAGATTCTTCTTAGCTAATACATTTCGTTTGTATGTAAGAGTATCTTTTTTTTATTACCACTTTTGGTTTGGCTGGATTTGAAATGTAAAACTTGAAGAAAAAAAAAACCAATACAAAGTTGTGCTTGAATTTTTCAAAACTCGCTGCCACAACGTCTATACATCTGTAAACGTAGTTTATCGCACTATGAACAACGAAATGAGCAAACTTACACATCGTTATAGGCGTATGAATAAGTGTGTGGCATGCATCTTGTAGATGCCATAATTAATTTAATTTATGTTCGATATTTTGTTATAACTGCCTCTTGTTTAGCCTGTCTGTCTGTCCCCCATGCATTTATGGTTTAATTTAAAGACGTTTTTTTTTCTTTTAATTTTTCGTTCACTTATTAAATTGTTTTGGAACGTGCCGCTCTCCTTGGCACATACACACATACTTAATGGTTAGTTTCCTTTAAAATACATTTATGAAATTTATTGTTATTACTTAGAAAATATTAAATGAATTTCTAAAAATATCAAAAACAAAAATTATTATATGGTAATTTATTTGAGTGCCAAAGCATTTTCAATTTATGTTCAGTTTTCTTAGGAAATTTTTTCGAAAACTTGCAATTAAGTATTTGATTTTAATTTATTAAATCTTATTTATTAATGACAATTTTGAAAGCAATATGTTGTTTGTTTACAACAATGAAATTGTATTTGAAATTAAATTGTATGTAGAAAACAATTAAAATTCCTTTTGTAAAGTGCCCCTGCGTGCATAAAGTATGCAATTTAATAATATTAACTTGGGGGTGGTTAAAGATAGCATTTTGTACGATGGGCAAAGAGTTTATCGTTACTTTAGGGATTTATTGAATCGTCAACAAAAAATACCCATTCGTTACATTTTTCTGAGGAAGTCAGTTCTTGCAGAAACTCAAAATATACTAAATCGCTAGATATCTTTGGAAATTCCCATGTTTTATTGTTGACTCGTAAGCAACAAACAAGATCATTTAAATTAATCTGCAGTGCCGTTCTTTGATGATGGAGTCACAATAATTGTATAGAGATGGGAAGCACATGCAAAAATGAAACTCTATTAAGTCATAGCCAAAACTGCTTATTCTTAAAAAATATTTCATGCTTATAACCTCCTTATTTTACATTAATTCATACAAAATTTGTCAAATTAGAAGGTTATAAGCATGAAATATTTTTTATGAATTAGATGTAAAAATATTTTAGTTATCCACCCGTTTTTTTTACCTTGGACCAGCACTCAAAGAATGACCCCTACATATGCAGTGCATTGCGCCACTGAAACTGGCTGACAACAACTATCACAACCATGCATTAATGCTGATCAGAAGAACACAATATTTCATGAGTCAGCGAGGGGTTGAACTCAGGACCCTCCGCTTCATAGTCTCGTGTTCTACTACTTCAGCCAACAGCACCCACAAAACAGCAACCCGTTAATATTTTTTTGGTGTTACTGGAGTTAAAGTGTCTTTATTATGCGGAAGTGATCTTTATGCAGGATCGATGAATATATAATTTCATTTATTTTCGTCAAGAATCCTAGTCATTAAAAATTAATGTTCATGATTTTGAGGTTCACTTCAAGCCGTGGGGCAAAACAGTGACATATACAAGTACATATTTGTGATTTCCTTCAAGCCAACCCTTATAAGAAATTTAAATAAAAGACATGCCAAATTATGAAATGGCCAAAAAAAATTTTTTATTTGGTAGAAAATTTCTTGTCATTTAACATTTAAATATAATTTCGGGCATATGGCCACCACGACTATTTTGCACAAAGGTCATTCTGGAGGTCCAATTTTCGACCACCCCTTTCAAGCATTTGAGGGCGTATTTCAGCAATGACACGTTGAATACTGGTTTCCAAAGCGTCAATCGTTGCTGGTTTATCCACGTAAACCAACGATTTCAGGTATCCCCACAAAAATTATCGCGGAGGCCAATTCACCGGTCCATTTCTCGAAATAATGTTGTCGTTGAAATGTTCTTTCAGTAAGTCCATTGTTTCGCCCGCAGTATGACAAGTGGCACCATCCTGTTGAAACCACATTTCGTTTACATCCATATCTTGAAGTTTTGGCACCAAAAATTCATTGATCATGATTCTGTATCGATTTCCATTCACGGTAACGCGTCGTCCTTCCTCATTTTGAAAGAAATAAGGACCGATGATTCCACCAGCCCATAGACCGCACCAAACAGTACATTTATCGGGATGCATTGGTAATTCTTGAACGGCGTGTGGATTATCTTTGCTCCAAATACGGCAATTTTGCTTGTTGACATATCCATTCAACCAAAAATGCGCCTCATCACTGAAGAGAATTTTGCGGTAAAAAAGCGGATAAACATTTTTAATTGAACACTGTTTTTGAAAATAAATTTCCACGATTTGGAAACGTGTTCATGATGATTTGCCAAACAATACTGAGTAGAGACGTCACTTTAAACTGTCAAAACAGCTGTCAGACAACAGAGTGATTCATATAAAAAAAAAAACTTCATAGAAAAACACCCTTTATTTGTGATTTCCTTCAAGTCAACCCCTTCACATTCTTGATCAGCTGTTGCAAAATATTTTAGGCAACTCAATTTTTATATCTCTTTTCGATAACAAATAAATCTGTTAAGGGCTTTTGACAACATAAATTTTTTTTAGTAATTGCTTATTGATTATTTTTCAAATAAATAAAACATTAATAAATTGTAATAAGTGGTGACAAACACAATACACATAAGTACTGATGATGAAAGCGTTGCGGCTTTCGAAAACAGCTACTCTGCTCTGCTGTGTAATTTCAATAACTAAAAACTGATGTTGTGCCTTGGAATATTTGTCATGTCTTTCTGAATTTAAAACAAAAAAATTTGGAACAATTACCCTATAAATCTTAATTCAATTTAACATAAATAAATTCATTAATTGAACCTGCTCTCTGGGTATAATCTCTAGTCTCTTGCAATATGATGTGAAGATAAATAATTTGTTGGAGCAATTTTTATTCTTTGCTAAGACGATGAATTTTTAACGCATGTCTTCTTTATTGAAACGGACCGACAACAACCAATACAATCATGTACTAATGCAGATCAGAAAAATTCGATACCATTTTCATGACTAAGTGCGGAATCGAACTCGTAGTCTTACTGCCTATTATTTCAGTCCACAGCACTCTCATTACATTTCGTCGTTTCTTTTTTTAAAGTAAATTCATCACAATTTATGACAAAAACTGTCTTCAGAATTTTCACCAATAATTTAAATATTTTCAAAAAATGGAATATTGGGAATATTAATCGTCAGGTTTGGGGAATTTCGTACTAACCAAAAGAAGTAATAATTTAAAAAATTAATGGAGGAACTTCTCATATTTATTTTTCGTTAAAAACATTATTTAAATAGTTGATATTCCTACTAAATGGCACCACTTGCAAAAGTGGAAAAATTGAACAAAAAACGCTGATGAGATGGCGTAGCAGCCTCGAAATCAGTACTGATTCGTTCTTCTGGTTTAATGACTATGAAAAATATTCTTAATATTCCACTTTAAAAAAAATTATAAATAGAATGTAATCACGTTCATTTATTAAAATAAAAAATAAAAATAAAATAAAAAATAATTTGCAGTTTCGCAGATTTGAACTTGAGTCTGTTGAAAAATTAACATCCTGTATTTTAAAAAAATGTCATATCAAAAAATTTAAACGTGAAAAAAAATTAAGTGACCGGAATGAATTCAGAGCACTGAAATCTATGTAATCATAATAAAGTTTGTTAAAGAAGAAAAACTGTACTCAAGCATAAGAATTCGTGATAAAATGCAGCAAACCGAAGCTGTAAAAATTAATCAAATCATTGATAAACTGAACACAAAATTGTTCATGGAGTTTAGACCTGCTTGTCAAAGAGTGGAAGTGATACAGAGCTGACCGGTACACGATTATAAGATTGTCCAGAGCAATTGTAAAAGCTGCTGAAGGACAACAGAATTAAAATAAGTAATTCCAGGCAATCCGCTCACATCTATAGTCGTGTTTCAAAACAATTTCGCCAACTGAGATGAAAATGAATCACGTTCGTTACACAAAATAGAAAATTATTGGAAATTCACTAGAGGGAAAATAACCTGTCACAGGACATGTCACGTGACTGGTTCTTAAGGCAAAAGTAATCGCTTCGATTTAGGGAGGTACCGGTAACTTTTACATGTTTACAATTAACACAATTAAGATATTCGGTGACAGGTTCTAGACCCAACCTTTACGTAATTGCCCTATTGTGGTATTCTTGGTACCAGTGCCAGTTTAAGTTATCGTTTTATACACACCGATTATAGAAATGTCTTAGATTAAACTGTTTAAGCCTTAAAAAGGCTTACAGAAATGATCAGGCATGTCAAACATTCCGATCGGAATGGTTTCAATTCCGTATGTTCAAATCGATCGTTTTTGCTTTGCGTTCTCCAGATTCCGATCGATTTTGTTCATTTCGATAAAAATATGAAATTACAGATTTTTTCTTAAATATGGCAACTTTGTGCAAGTCAAAACAAAAAACATATGTTTTCTAATAAAAAGACAAAAACACATCTTAAATTTCTTTGTCATCACAAATTTTTGCTCCAGAAAATTAATGGTTTGCTCAAATAAATAATGTGGCAACACTACGATTGAAAAAGATAAAAGTTTTCTTGCTGTTCTCGACTACTTTAAAAAAAATAATATTTTCAAATAAATAATAATGATATACTTAAAAAAATTTTCAAATATTTAGTCTGTGTTCATACGAGTCATGTCTTATTGACAAAATGTTTACTTATTCTTCTTTGGACTTGCATTCGTCTTCACACAATTCATGTCTTGTTGACGACATGTACATATTGTTGTATTCATGTACATATGGTTGTGTGAAAACAAAACGTACTGACAGTACATGCGCATGAGTACTCGTTACTTTTGCCTTCTCCCCTCTCGCCTACAAAGTCGCAATCATGTCAGTAAAACATGACTCGTATGAACACAGACTTAAATTAACAGTTCAGTTTTTAATATAAATAGGTAATATGAGTTTTTTAGGTTTAAAATCATAGAAATTAGCAATTCCAGTTTGGAAATCTAAAATTTTCATTTTTCGTTTTCTAAAGATCCAATTTACTGAATCAAAACCACTTTCGATCGAAACTGTACTCTGTGGCATGTCCGTATATTTAAGTCTTCCGGTGTTACAGAAAGTAAGAGAATTTTGTGAGCACTTGTCGTCTAATTTTGTGATATGAGCTTTATAAAAATATGTTCCTGATTTAACAAAAAAAAATTCTGGAGGAGGACCTTCACTACAGCCTGGCGTACTTTTCCGCTAATTAATAATTCACATTCCAATATTCACACCATATCAACTCGAAAGTACAGTAATAAATGTCAAGCGATAAAATGCTACTCAATCGGAAGTTGTAAGGATGACAAGATTACAAAAGGAAAAAATCCCTAGTCATACACACTCGTACAACAGTTCGTCAAATAGAAATGGATGACATGATAAATATGTTGGCCTATAATAATAGACACTAAATACAGACACGCGTCCTTTTTGAATGTAAAACTTTATTAAATATGAAAATTACAAAATTATACAGATTCCAGTAGCATAAAATTGTTACAGATCTCGTTAAATGTTGTTGACTTTGCCGCTGTACTCCATTTAACACAAGACAAAACAAACAAAAAAGACAACCATAAAAATAGAGGCACCAACTGACGTGCCAAACAAAAGTACACACGTTTATTATTATGGAAAATAATTTCATAATTCATGGGGTTGATCATCAGCAACTACAGAGACTGACTGACTGACTGGTTGCTAAAATCGTTTGTACTCGCAAGCAGAAAATAATAAACTTGTGTTATTATTTCAGACTACAAAATGCTGACAATGTGTTGACAAAGTGCAAGCGGAAAGTGATTGTCATAATGACAGCAAAAGCATATGCTTTTCCTGTGCAACAAGGACACCAGTTACAACAACTGCTTGCTGTCTATGAATTGATTTGAGTCCTTGTTAAGCATGAACTTTTTGGTTGGTGGTTGATTTCATAACTTTATTAATATTGTAGCGTTCCATAGCATTTTTGATATATTCCGGGTAGATATAATTTCCTCTTTATGATTTTATTATTAATAAACAGTTTGCCTTATTGGCAAACAATAGCAACAACGAAAAGGATAAAAAGTCTCTTTTTTTGTTTTTGGAGGGTTGGAGTTTTTGACTGAGACATTTATAAATTCAAACACAAAGTGATGGCACGTGTCGTCTCGGAAGGCGTTATGTTTACATATTTTGTTGGCGCCTGCCTTGTGCAACAAAACAACTCCGTTTGCTTGTATGGCCCACATGAAGTTGCTACTGTGCGACAGCATGTCCTCGTATTATGAATTGTTTATTATTAAATGATTTTCATATGAATTGAAATAAATGTGTTAGTGTGTATGTGTGTGTAAATTTATGGTAACTAATGCAAATATTATTTCTGTTTATTATTGTTGTACTTCATTATTATGCGCATATTTCCGTTTCCCAGCTTATTATATATGAGGGTGTGAGTAAATGAGTTGTTTTGTGAATTTTTGCCTTGCAGGCAAGTGCAAATAAAAAAATATTCATCGCACTTGTAAGAGATTTGCACATTAATGTGTAATTATCAAATAAAAGCTGTTGTACAAATATTTGACACATTCGGAGAAAATAAGTGCAAGTTCTTTTTTCCTTTTATTTTTTAGTTTTCTGCCCTTTTGTGATGATTTATGGTCATGGGAAGGAAGGCAACAGGATGTATGCTGATTGCGCCAAATATTAATAATGTTGTGATTGTTCTCTACGAAAACGGATGTAATAAAGATTTTCGTAAATTTTATTCGATAGAAGAAAAAAGTTTGATTTAAGTGCATGAAAAATAAAAAAAATTAGTGCTTTGTCACCCACCATATAGGCAATCATATGGGGAAAAAAATGATTTGTTGATCAAATTAATTTATTCTCGAATTACTTGTCAACGTTACTCCCAGACAATATAAAAAATAGGCCAGTTGTATTTCGTTTTTGGGCTATTAAAATTAATTAAATGCAAAAAGAGTATTCAGATGTCTTAATTTTGATATTGTGTTGACGTGGCGTCGACAAAGAAGTACTGCTAATGTTCTTTCGCAGTTGAAAAAAAAAATTATTATTACCACCAGAAACTTGGAAAACATGCTGCCAAATTAATTTGACAATTTTTTCGCAATAACAACAGACCAACACTTTTGCTTTACTTAAAAAAACGAAACTGGTTTTTTGAAGAAACATAGATTAATTTAATCCCATGAATAAGACTTTTTAATTATATATAATTATTTTTAATTTTTTATTTATCTTAATTATTCTTATACTTACCATATTTATAAAAGAATATTTTATTATTTTAATGTTTATGTTTAATTTTAAAACCTTTTATTAACGCTCTACTTTTTATATGTTAAATAATGTTATAATTCTTCTCTTAGGGAATTTGCGGCATCTCAGAAAATCGAAGAAATACCAAAAGCTACAAAAAGAAAAACTAATTCCGATAGAGTCATGCATGTACACATTCCCAGGTAAATATTTTTATTTTCATTAAACAAAATAAATTTCTAACCAAACTTTTTTTCTTTCAGAGTCATATGCCTATGAAGTAATAAATCCGTAAAATAACTAATGGAAGGTGTTACAAGGAATAATGCATTTCTGCCCATCGTGTACACTAATATTCAACATTTTATAAGTTTAACAGTTTATACTTTCTTTTATTTTTATTGACCTTATTTTTATTGTATTTATCAAGCTTGTGGTCGTTTTTTATAATAAATTATTTCTTATAATTTTTATTCGATATTTCGTTAACAGCTTGTTAACATCTTCAGGAAATAAAAAATAAAAAATTATTTTTAATTTTTAAGATGTTAACAAGCTGTTAACGAAATATCGAATAAAAATTATAAGAAATAATATATTATAAAAAACGACCATAAGCTTGATAAATATTACAATAGTTTATACTTTCATAAAAAAAAATGTTTTATTTCTATAAAAAATAATTTTAAGTGCTTTATTTTTTATATTGAATATAGTAGTCTACACAGTGCTTTTTTCTTTTTATCATATTATAGTGTTAATTACAGTAAATGTGATTTTTTAATTATAACAAATTTGAACGCTTTTTATATATAACATATCTCAAATGTACGCATTCATATATATTTTATTTGTGATCAATATTCAATATCACAACAATCTTAAATTTACTTAAATAAAATGAAACTAGAAGATTTATGTATGTGCCCGTTTTTTAATTTAGTTGTAGATACAAAAAAGAGAAGTTCTTAGTCCTAACACATTTATTTTATTCACTTCCTGCTTTGCATATGCAGAATTTATCGATGGCAACCCTAACACAAATTGCATTTATCATTTTACAAATGTGCACATTTTTCAATACCAGGCTTTCATAAATTTCAGCAAGCTCCCAGTTGTTTTATGTATTTTCGATTTAGGCCTAAAAGTATACTGCAGAAATTGATGATGTGGTGGTAACCCTAACAAATTGAAAATTTTCATTTTACAAATGTGCACATTTTGTTAATACCAGGCTTTCAGAATTTGCAGCAAGCTGCTTGCTGCTATATTTTTCTTTCATATATGCCTAAAAATATGCTATATAACTGATCAAGCAGCACATTTCCCCTTTTTTCTCTTCTCCTTTTAATTATTTTCTTTTGCTCTTGTTTTGCATATATTATCATTGTTGCCATGTGCACTTTTAAAACTTCGAAAGAAGGTATTAATAAAATGTGTATTGGGCGGAGTAAATTAAACAGATTTCTACTAGAATTTTATTGAGTTAAGAAATACAAAGTAAAAATTAATTGATTAAAATTAACTATTTATTTCATTTACTCACATAATTTTTACATACATACAAATATATTTTGTAAATATCACAAGCATTTGTAAATTACAACCTTAATACAATATACATATGTAAATAAACCAAAGAGAATTATTTGGGAGATTTTTCATTATACTTTTTAATATATGAATAAAATCGTACATAATCGTAAATTTTATATGGTTAATGAGGACAAAATAGAATTTTAAAGAAACAAAATTCCACAAACGTCTATTGCAATCTAAATTACATCCGCCATTATTCAACACCCAGATCTATCATCATAGATCTGGTTACGGTATGGATATACATAAAGATGGTAACCCTATGTTAATTCCTGTTTTTCACATGCAAGTTTCTTCTTATTTTATTTGCATATAATGTTCTACTAAACTCTGCTGCAGAAATTTAAGAAGCTACATACATACATTCAAACGTGTGTATGTACATATTTACATATTTTTGCTATTTGTCTTACCCTTGCAGCAGTACATTTTTCTTATTTTTTAATGACAAATACTTATTTATAATTACTTTCGCCTGCAATTATTTTTCTGATGGCATACAATGACTTTACACATACTATGTAATAACTTATTTTTCATAACACCGATCGAGTATAAATAATAGATATAAATATAATAAATAAAAATCATCTCGTGCAAGAAAAGTTTATTTAGGAATTTAAATATGTTGTATTTTGTAGCTCATTTATTACGAATGATTTTCAGCACGTTCTTCTTTGCTTTATGTTTTCTCGATTTGCAATTAAAAGTCTGCTGCAGAATTTTTATGTTTGCTATTTAAATAATTGGCCAGCACATTTCCCCTCTTTTCTCCATCATAATTATTCGCATACGCTCTAATTTTTCTGATTGCCTGGTACTTTGTTTCCATGTGTTGTGTATATTTGATATCATTCAATCAATGTTGCCATCATGTGTACCTTGATAAATTGAAAGTTTTTCAGATTTTTGGGGAACAAAATACCGCGAAATCTGCTTCAATTTTGTTATCCTATTCGAAGAAATAACAAAACAAAAATATTTATTTAATTTACGCACATAATTTTTACACATCCTTGGCTTAATATAAAAAAGGCGCAACTTGGTTTTGTGTTAATTTACAATAAAAAAAATTTTTTTGTAAAAATCCATAAAATTTCTGACACAAGAAAAGTGTTTATGCAATTTTTAATAAAATGATGTAACACATTTTATTAAAAATGTATCAAAACTTTTTTTGTGTCACGAATTTTAAGGATTTTATTAAGATTTTTCCTTCTCCTGTAAAGTACCAAAAATCGAGTTAGGCCTTTTTTATATTAAGCCATCGATTTATTTTATAAATATCAGTACCATTGAACGCATTCATGCACTACAAAATAATAACTTAATATAAGTAAATAATGTGAAAAGTATTACAAGTGAGCTGTTTCCTTTAACTTTTTGTTTTTTACAAAAACTTATTAATTCCTATGAATTAAAATCTTTAAAGAATTGCACTGAAATCAAATGCCTCAAGTGTCCATTACGATCCGAATCACAAACAGACACAAAGTCAACATTCAACAATCTGGGACCAAATTAAGGCACTCGATATCGATAAAACTTCGTATTTAAAATCTATTGAGATTTGGATTGATATCGAGGCGGTAATTTACCCCAGATCTAGAATCTGCCTACTGTATGAATACAAAGAGAACATGGTAACCCTATATTATCTTCTGTTTTGCATATGCAGGTTTCTTCTTATATTATTTTCATATAATTTTCCGTTAACTCTGCTGCAGAAATTTAAGTAGCTACATACATCCATACATACCTATGCAAGTATACATACATACATATATCGATGGTCACAAGTTGAAAAGCTTTAACTTGAATAATTGTAACTTTAAAGGAGAAGGCAAAAGCTTAACACAGACTGTATAAATCATAATACAAACTGTTATTATCACTTTTTCATTATTTGCTATTCTATTGCACTGAAATTTTGTGAAGGGGTGTCTTTTTGTGAAATAAATTGGAATCATTGAAAAACTCTATTCCGGAAAAGTGCAAGTTAGGGCCTCTTCACTTGTGACCATCGATATATAATTTTTTTTTTTCGTATTTGTCACACATCTTTCTTATTTTTTTTCATTAATATTTTTAATTATATTTGTATACTATTATTTTTCTGATAGCCTGGTGGACTACAAAGGCTTTATATGAATGCATAGTTGCCAGATGAAAGAAATTAAAAGCAAACAACCCAACCATGGAAATCGTCTAAAATTTTTCATATACTAACTTTTTTATACCCTCCAAAAAGGAATATGGAGGGTATATTCTGTGTGCTATTGCGTTTCTAACGCAGCGATGTATCCATCTGAGACCCTACAAAGTATATATATTCTTGGTCAGTGATGAAATCTGAGACGATCTGAGCATGTCCGTCTGCCCGTCTGCGGAAATCACGATTCAGTCGAAACGAAAAGAGCCAGACTCTTGAAATTTGGTATAAATATATCTTGAAGGATAGCACAGGTTAATTTCGGCAATGGGCTAAATCGGGCAAGAGGGAGAAAGTTCCCCTAAGAAAAACTAAAAAACCACATAATTTTTAAAGTTTTTTTTTTAATTTTGCTAAGCAAATGATATATTTTTGTGTCAAAGAATGCCCAACGCGTTAAGCTTGGAGCCATAAAATTAAAAAATAATAATTTTGGACCCCGCCCCCTTAAGTGGGCGTTATTATATGCAAAAATAGTGTAAAAATTTGACAAATTGTTTTACATAAGCCTACGTTAAGCTTTAATGACGAAGCTGAGACGTAACCTGGTACGACCCTATCAAAAAATAAAAAAATTTTAATTTTGTATTTAATTATACCAAACATTTATTTTTAGAGTTTTATGGCAAAGGAGAAATGTCTCCTCCACAGCCCTTGCCAGAGCGACCCTGCCAAAATACAGTTTTAATACCCTCCAAAGAGAATTGGACACCATAAAGTATATATATTCTTGATCAGTAACGCAGTCTGAGACGATCTAGCAATGCAATATTCTCCGGTTGGCTACATCAGTGAATATGTAGCAAATATTTTAACATTAGGCTTGCATATATTACAGAAATAGAAATAATCCCGAACTCCCAGGATATAGAGTGGGATTTTCTGGGAATTTTTTAATTTGATTTTTTGGTTAAGTCTAGGCATTTAAAATAAATTAATTGATTTAGTTTTTATTTAACAAATATAAATAAAAATTTAAAAATTAAAATTAAAAATTCCCGTAAAATCCCACTCTATATCCTGGGAGTTCGGGATTAAAAATTGTCTGTAATATATGCAAGCCTAGTGTTAAAATATTTGCTACATATTCACTGATGTGGTCAACAGGAGAGTATGAGCCCAAAAAATATTGAAAATTAATATATTTTAAATAAAAACGTTAATTTCGACCGGTTCGAATCTAAAATACCCTCCAAATATGGAGTAAGTAAATTTAAAATGTTTAACTTGGTGGGACAGAGTTCTTTTAAGACATCTCTGTACCCAATTTTAAATCTCTACTTTGACAGAGTCATTCCGGGGTGGGCCGTGGGGGGACGTTTCACCTCTGCAAGATCAGAGAATATCTCAGCTTCTTATAGGCTTAAGTAATTAAAATTATTCAATATTTACACTATTTTTGCATATCTCAAGGCCCACTAAAAAGAGCGCGGTTCAAAAATTATTTGTTTTTATTTTAAGGGTCGAAGTTTAACGCTTTGGACCTTCTTTGACATAAAACTATATCATTTGCTTAACAAAATTACAATACACAAGTAAAAACGTTATATTTGACCGGGTCGAATCTTAAATACCCTCCAAATATTTAGTAAGTAAATTTTAAATGTTTAACTTGGTGGAACAGAGTACGTCAATGCCCACTGAAGGGGACGGGGTCCAAAAATAGAATATATCATGTTATATCAGACGATCACTACTTAACAAGAATACATATACATTATGGGGTCCAATTCTTTTTGGAGGGCACTGAAACTGTATTTCGTTGGGGTCCCTCTGGCAAGGGCCGTAGTGTAGACATTTCAGCTTTGCCATAAAACCCTAAAAATAAATGTTTGGGATAATTAAATGTATAATTTATCTAAAAAAAAGATTTCATTTTAGGGGCAAAGGGTGAGGAGGGGCTAGGGCAGAGGAGTACTAGGTAACATCTCAGTTCCGTCATTAAAGCTAAACTATTTTATTTTTAGGGAATGTAGGCTTAAGTAAAACAATTTGTTAAATTTTTACACTATTTTTGCATATAATAACACCCACTAAAGGGGGCGGGGTCCAAAATTTTTTTTTTTATTTTATGGCTCCAAGCTTAACGCGTTGGGCCTTCTTTGACATAAAAATACATCATTTGCTTAGCAAAATTACAAAAAAACTTTAAAAATGATGTGGTTTTTTCAGTTTTTCTTAGGGAAACTTTTTTCCCTCTTGCCCGATTTAGCCCTTTGCCGAAATTAACCTGTGCTATTATTCAAGATATATTTATACCAAATTTCAAGAGTCTGGCTCTTTTCGTTTCGACTGAATCGTGATTTCCACAGACGGACATGCTCAGATCGTCTTAAATTTCATCACTGACCAAGAATATTTATACTTTATGGGATCTCAGATGGATATTTCGCTGAGTTACAAACGGAATAACAAAGTGAATATACCCTCCCTCCATATTCTTTTTTGGAGGGTTTAAAAATATTAGAGTATAATAATAATTAAAAAGAGGTCAAAAAACCAGAAGAATTTTTAAACATAAATAAGTTTAATTTTGATTTTTTAAATAAATAGAAATACTTTGCAAAATTTATAGTTTTCATCACACTTATAATTAAAAATTTCGGGCCATTATTACAACTTAAAGTTAGTTAAAAGTGGGATTTTATCGGACGCATAAAACCTTTATCATTTGCAAAAATTTCACTTTAACCTAAAGTGAGCGATAAATTACAGATAAGTTCATCCTACCTGGTAACTTAAATCCAATTTGCAATAATGGAAAGCTTTTTATACGTCCGATAAATACTCGTTATTTTATTTTAACAGTAAAATAACAAAAATTTCTTACATACTAGAAAAACAAATATTGCGCAGAAATGGCTTTGCCTTATATCTTAAATATTATCATATTAATAAAATGTGCAGTGCACATACATCCGATAAAATCTTACTTTTAACTAACTTTAAGTTGTAATAATGGCCCTTAGAAAAGGATTTTTTATTATGTTTTAATTTTTGTATGTATTTTTATATTAAGGGAATTCACGAAATTGCAGAAAATCGAAAAATGGATTCTGCTCTTCAGGGAAAAGAAAAACTCTAGTCTTTACTTAATACACATCAAGCCGCTGAAATGCAGTGCCTGAAATTGCCTCAAGATTTGAATGGGCTCATGAACTAGTGCCCTGTATCTCTCTGTTTATGTGTGTATGTGTGTGTGTTCAAAGAAACAGATGACGCATTGCATAAAAACATCATGCCATTACTCATAGCGGTGTGATTAAATGTATGCAACAAGTAGCATTAAAACCTAATTGTACCACTAATTGTTGCCCGAGCAAAAGCCATAAAATGCAGGATACAAAAGAAAATGCCTATATAAAAATAAAATCTAACAATAACTTTTACCAACTTGAAGTAAAAATAGAATAGTAAATAAATGAATATTTTTATGAGTTTTCAACTCATAACATGTACCAGAATCAATGCCATTGTCATAAAATCCCTGCGTTTGCGCAACATTTTTATTTCACAGCTTAGAAAAAAAAGGGTAACATTTTTGAAAGAAGACTTGAAAATTCCAGGAAAATTAAAATCATGATAATGATGATGAGCAATAGGAAACTGTTGCATGTACAACTTTTCATTTTGCCCTAAATTTAAAACCATAGTTTTTTTTATTATTTATTTGTTTTAAATGTGCCCGTGTTTGTGTGAGAGTAATTAGAAAATTTTATTACATAATTTTTTATTACTTTACAACAAGGACAAGGCCAGCCAGCCAGCCAGTCAGCCAGTGTTCAGATGCCATTTTAGGATTACAGTTTCATATCGTTTGTTTTGAACAGACGCTTCAAATATTCACTCACAACTCACTCGTATCTTTATGTTGAATCGAGGAGAGAAATTTTTAAATAAAAATTTGTATTTGAAATAACAAATTTATGTGAAAATTAAAAACAAAAATTTGTATGTACGCAATTATTGCTTGGAAAACATTTGTAAACTAATAAAATGTTTAAAAATAATTTGTTTTATTACCCGCCTCATACAAAAATAATTTAACCCTGTAAAATGCGATCTATGAACAGATCTCTTGTGTAAAAGATATTGATGACGGACGCCCTTGCCACTCGTTAATAATTCTTGTTTTTTTTCAAATTAGTTTCTGTAATTTTTAAACACACGCCGATTATTTACTTGTGCCATTTAATGACTGACACTTTAGTATTCCTTGTATATATTTGATGGAATCTTGTTGCAGTTCCATGTTCTCTTCGTATCGCTGCCATCCTCCTAGTCTCTGTTTTACATTGTTAACAACCGATACTAAACAAATAATCAATAAAAATTGTGTTATTATATATTCAAAAATTTAATATCATCCTAATAGTGTATTGTAAATTTATGCACCCTACAGTGTGTCTTATCCGATATTGTGAAAATATTTCAGGTTGTGTAGAAACACATGCGAATTCGATCACTGAATTTTTTAAATTATTGTTGTTTCACTTATAGGATATTATTTATTGGCTGGAGTTGCCAATTTTTATTTAAATTTTTTTTTTTGGTTTCCAAAAATACACCCTAAAACTGAAGAGCTTGTTAAGATATCTTTAGATATTAAAGAAATTTCTTATTCGTTTGAAAGCTCTATGGATGCCATTATGTGATTTTTTTTTTAACTCGGACCAGCACTCAGGGAATGACCCTTACATACGCAGTGCATTGCGCTGGAACTAGAAAGGAGGGGATGGTACTGAGGGGACAGATGAAGAAAGATGAGAAGATAGAGGATTTTTCTCATCGCTATTATCGGCTTATTTTTTGCTACAGGGCCGACGAGTGGAGCACATTCGAAATATTCACCCCTATTGTGTTTGGCGTTTTACGCCTGCAAATTCGACAAATTGTAATAGCTTAAAGACAAAACGCTAACATTTTCTTTAATCTATTACAAAATGTCGAATCTGAAGGCGAAAAACGCCAAACACGATAAGGGTGATTAAATTTTCCATGACCATGGCGCATAAATCGGGCAGAATTTTACCACTTCAAAGACTTATGGTGACTTTGAGGACCGCTGTGGCTTGTTGCTTATACACATACACCTCCAACTTAAGAGTACGCCTCAAGAAAAAGTCTAACGAGTTAAAAACGCACGATTCCGGTGGCCAGTTGACATCATCTCCATGCTACATGACCATGCCCACAAGTTGTCCATGCAGAATTGGATAGTCTTAATGGCAAGTAGCGCCATCCTGTAGAAACTACATGTCGGTTGGTGTCCAAGTCAACAGAAGTTTGGTAATCATCGTGCTATAGCGCACGCACTTAATAATGATGACCTAGTCAATGTCATTCTCACAGAAACATGGACCAATGACTTCGCCAGCCTCAAAATCTACATCAAGCAGTGAATTTCGGAATGCATTGGACACTCTGCGATCGATATCGTCCCAAGTTCCCGGCAACGGACTCATTGTTGTAAATAATTTTTCAATGAAAATTATACTCAGACCAAAGATGGAATACAACTCTCATGTTGCTCGACCGCGTACAACAGAGAGCGAAGAAGCTCATCGGTGACAGTAGGGTAGCCAACTCTATTGACTCACTGGAGGATCGACGCAACGTGGGGTGTGTTTCACTGTTCTACCGATACTACAACGGAATGTGTTCTGGTGAAATAAGGGAGCTTTTGCCTGATAACCGTTTATTTCTGCGAGCTACCCGTTCTTCACATAGGGCACATCCTTTTGTCGTTGAGTTGTCGGTGAATCGCGCCACGCATTACAGAGAGAATTCGTTCTTTGGCCGAACGGTTCGTATGTGGAATAAACTTCCAGCAGAGGTCTTTCCTGTCAGTTTTAACTTGGGGAAGTTCAAATCGAACGTTCACAAACACTACTCCCTCTATCCTCCTTCCCATAACCAACTTTCCTAGTTCTGGCACAATGCATCGCATATGTAGGGGTCATCCCCTGAGTGCTGGTCCAAGAAAAAAAAAAAAAGTTACCAACTGCAATGTAACGTCCACTTTGATATAAATAATTTCATTATTTGCACCTCTTGTGGAATTCCAGATATCGGTGCACGGTGATATAACAAGACAGACTGAAATGGCAATTAATTTGACAGATGTAACTTCAACAAGTCAAAAGGTTATATTTGACCGGGTCGAATCTTAAATACCCTCCAAACATCTGGGAAATAAAGTAAAAATGTTTAAACTGCTGGGTCAGAGTTCCTTTAAGACATTTCTGTGTCCAATTTTAAAACCCTATTTTGACAGGTTCACTCCGGGAAGGGTCGTAAGGTAGACATCTCACCCTTGTCGTAAAACCTAAATAAGTAAATTGGGGTATTTAAGTGTAGAAACATTTTTTTTTTCAATTGGGTCATTTAGGTGGCAAAGGTGGGTGGAGGGGTAGGGCAGGGGCATATCAGAGAACAGCCTCAAAAATTTTATTTTTAAGAAATATAGGCTTAAAGAATACAATTTGTTTAATATTTACACTATTTGTCCATGTAATATGCTACATCAACGCCCACTAAAGGGGGCGGGGTCCAAAAATGGATTATTCTTATTTCTTGGCTCCAAGTTTAAATGCAATAAAATATATCATTTGCTTAACAAAATCACAAAAAAAAAACTAAAATTATGTTGATTTTTAGAGGTTGATTTAGTTCTTCTTAGGGGAACTTTTTAACCCCTGGTCCGATTTAGCCCATTTATAAACTGGACCTGTGCCATCCCTCAAGATTTATCCGTACCAAATTTCAAGGATCTGGCTTTTTTGTATGAACGGAATCGTGATTTCCACAGATGGGCGGGCGGACTAGGCTAGATCGTCTCAGATTTCATCACTGCTCAAGAATATATATATTTTAAGGGGTCTCAGATGGATATTTCGCTGCGTTACAAACGGAATGACAAAGTGAATATACCCTGCAATTCTTTATTGGAGGGTATAAGGGGCCCCACAGACATCGTTCTTTAACCCTACGGTTAAAGCTGTTAGTGTGTGGGCAAAAACCGACGTTCTTTTGGAACGTGCAAAAAATCTGTTGCATCTTGATTTTAACCGTCGGTTTTCACACGTGTTCATTCAAAACTGCTTGTGTGGGCCAAACAGTAAACAAGGACAGCTTTCGCCAGTGTAAAATACTGAAAATGTAAAAATTGCTGATTCGCTTGTTTACATTCATTTTTTAACCGTTCGATTAAAACTGTTCAAAAGAACGAAGTGTATGCCCACCTTAACAAAATAGCGGTTATCAACTGTAAAGTTCGGAAGTCCCGTTTGGAAGGACATTTACATACTATGAGTATTTCTCTTAACTATAAGAATTTCTCCATGAGGAACACTTTACATCGAGAGAACCGAACTCGCGGATTTGAAGCCGGAATAATAATTCAAGTTGTAACAAAAAATATTGTAGCGCTTTAGAAATTCGACCTGGTCTTATATAAAAATTCACACAGACTTTCTTAGTATATTTTGCTTATAGGAAAATTTAATTTTATAGTTTTTTTTTTTTTTTTTTTTTGAATAAACATTCTTTTACAGAAAGTCTCATTTAATATCTCCCCGAAGTTTTTCCAATATTCGTAGATGACTTTCCACCAATTTTAATTTTCAAAATATTCTTTCCTATTATTTGTGTTTTGCTTATTTTTATTATATTTTGTATGAAACATTGAAAGTTTTTGACTGTTAAATTTGAATTTTATAGATTTTTCCAGGAATCAATATTGCAGCAGTCTGTTTCTGGAGTTGATTTTTATCTGTCCCATTTTAGTGCGGAGCTATTAGATGAACTATTTTTGGTAAAACAAACACATGGCTGCCTCAGCAGCTCCTGCTGATCAGAAATGAATGTCTGCTTTTCTTTTTTTTTTTATTTCTGTGTTTTCTTTCTCCAATTTAATGTGCAGAGATGCGCATGCCGTGTACCGTGCAGTGGTTGGAGTCAGTTTTATTTGCTGCTGCTGCTGCTGCTGCTGCTATTTTTTTTTCCTTTTTTGTTCCTAAACCAATTTTTTATGACTTTTTAATTGTTGCTAGCAATTGGTGTTGCTGGTTTTTTGTGGCTTCATCCATAATTCAATTATGAGAATTTTTAACGTTTTTATGGTTTATTTATTATTAACACTTTTTATGGATGAAATCATTGGCTGCTTTTCAAGAAAATTAAATTACTTTATAACATATTTAGTAAGAAATTTTCCACAGAATTGTAAAATAGTTTGTTGGCGTTATTATTTGTATCCAAATTATAAATGATTCCTATCAACACTTTTTTAATATTAAAGTGGCGGCTCTCGAAAGGACACCTGAATATATTTTGTATAGGAAAAGACTAATTAAAAGCCTTGGCGACAAAATTTTTGAAACTTCTCTTAAGTAATTGGGTTTTTAAGTGTTACATGGATGTGAGTTTTCTTATATAAGACGGAAAAGTGTAATTTGATTTTTTTTTCTACAGACTATAAAATAAAGTGTTAGGAAATAGGAGTCCTGGTGGCGGCAACTCGTGCTGTGATTTGTGGAAATCGTGGAGTTATAAACTTTAATTTTAATCTTAAACAAATTTATGGTTTCTTACTTTTTAGTTTTAAAAATATATATGAAAAAGACCCCACAATTTTGATATTTGGATTTGTGTTTAATTCCGTTCACATGCCATAATCAGCAGCAAACTGAAATCGTCAATTTATTATGACTTAAAGTCCATACTAGATGATAAAATATAGAGCGTGTCAGTTAGAATGCAACTTTACTTTTGCAAGATACTCGTAGTTGTGATTTTTTTTTATAAAATATCCATCAACTAGGCCTCTACGGCTCTGATGATAAGCCATTACTTTTCTTAAGAAATTTTCCATGAATTTATTGATCTCAAGAAGTCTTTCTGGCAAGGTTCACGATATGGCTTTAATCGACTAGAGATTGAAAGGGAGAGAGATTGTAAAAACCATATAGGCATTTTACAAAAGGGTCAGTGGTTTTCAATTTTGATTGATCACTTGAGCATGCGCAAGATTTCCTTCGTCGGCCCTGTAGCAAAAATTAGCCGGCGAAGTAAAGGTTGAAATAGCTACAAAAAACTGTCTATCTTCTCATCTTTCGTAATCTATCCCCTTAATAATATCCCCTCGTTTTCAGTTCCGGCGCAATGCAGTGCATATATAGGGGTCATCCCCTGAGTGCTGGTCCAAGATAAAAAAATAAAAAAAAATAACAAAATGGGAGCAGTCTCCATAGCAAACATCCATGAATTTGGCTACGAATTGCTCCCTCATCCACCCTATTCTCCAGATTTACTACCAATTTCTTGTTCCCAAAGTTGAAGAAATGGCTCGATAAAAATAGATTTGACTACCACGATGAACTCATCTCACAAACAAATGCATGTTTTCATGACTGACAAATCATATTTTTTTGGAAGGAAGAAAAAAAACTGAAGCAACGTTGAACTAAGTGTGTAGAGCTCAAAAGAGACTATATTAAAAAATAAAATCACTTTTTATAGAAAAACCAGTCACCGGCTTACTGATCCATCCTCGTATCACTAGATATTGTTCCGTCGAACAATTATATTTAAAACAAAAACGAAATTTAAAATTTTTTATGTTTTATACACTCAGGTCTCGTTTTATGCGATAGATGCGTTCCACAAATAATCGCATAAATCAAATTCGCATAAAACAATGCTCTAGCTTCATATAAAAACTAATGATTCATTCCAAAATTCCGAAAAATCGCATAAATTCAAATTTTAGTTAAAAAATCAAAACAAAATCGCAAAAAAAAATCAGCAAAAATATATTTATTTTACAAAATGAAATTTATTTGCTGGTGGTCAAGCATTAGATGCATTTCATTGGTGCTTTGCCAAATCGTCAGTAGACTTCAACCACAGTTTTAAAGAGTTTCAAACCTCTTATCTTATGTAAAGACTTTTAAAAGCCATTTGAGAACCCACAAATGAAAATGATTTTCAAAAATCATAAAATACAAGAATGATAAAATAAAGATTACGCCAACAAGCTGAAATAAAAATACTTTTCTGCGCATGCTGGAACTCTGACGTCACTCAACATGTGTTCTGATTGGCTAATAAAATTCAACTGGAGAACTATTATGTTATTATAAAAACTGAACAGTGGGGCAAATAGCGATTTTTCAAATTAAATTTGTTCGATACTAAACAATTTTAAAAAATTATTTTATTTTCCACATTTTCTATTTGAAATTGTTAATTTATAGTTATTTTATATAAATATTGAACCCAAGTGCTAATTATTTTTCTTTTTTCCCCATTCAAAACAAATACTTCCATAACTTACTTTCATAACTTCCTTTGAGCTTCATCTCTTGGAAAACTAAAAAATGACACAGCTTTTTGAAAACAAACAAAATTTTGATAACAATATTACATTTTAAAACAATTATTTCTCACTTATTTTTTTGCAGTTACTTTGTTTGCAATTGCCCACTGCACACTTCATGCTTGCTCTTTTTGTTCTCCTTTCTCTTTAATTTAGGTTTTTTGTTTACAGTTAATGAGCTTTAAAAATCTAGTTTTAATAAGTTTTTTACACTATAAGTTATTTAATAATTATTTTAATATATTTATTGTAAAATATAACACAAAACTTGCACTTTCATAAATCCGATTTAATTTGCTTGTTGGAAATCTCTCTGAGTAAATTGAAAATCTCTCTGAGTAAATTGAGTGAAGAGTTGCCAAATTTTACACAAAATATTAATTTTGTACGAGAAAGTATTAGTTTTGCATATAATAAACATTTGGCAATCTCTTCGAGGGAACAAATACGTCATCAAACGGTAAATCATGCGCAAGGCGTAATCTTTATTTTATCATTCTTGATAAAATAGATCCATATCGAATATTATTTATTTGTTGGGTTTTGTTTATATGAGTTTCAAGGCCTACTATGTTTATAATGGCGTGATTAAAAAAACACCAGCTAATAAGAAGGCAAATCCCCAGTTTGTTCTTTCAATAATAACACACACAAGACACTCATACGTGTCTACGCATAGAAAAGAAAAAAACACAAAATAAAACAAACTGTGGCAACTAGGGTTGCCAGATTTAATATGAGCACTAACTTGACATTTAGTGCAAATGAGCTTGATTTTAAAAACAGAACTGGACAAATTGAAATATTTGCTAAAAAACTAAAAATACGTAATAACATATCAATGTTTTTAATATGTTAAAAATTCTATATTTAATAAAAACCAAAATAAAGGCTCAAATTCTGAAAGACTCAAGACAATTTTCCGACAATTAAAATGTTGACAAGAATATTTTAAACATATAAGCACCTACATATGTATGAATTTATTACTTCAAAAGTAGTTGTTTTTTTAACCGCCACTTCTAAGAATTGCTCTGAATTATATATTTTCACATTCGCACATATGTATGTATATACAATTACAAACACTCTTCAATAACTTCTAGAACAATACTTTTTCACAAATGCTTTGGATTTTGTTTTTACTTTTACTTAAACTTGCTGTCAGTTTATGTCTGTTGGCACATGTACCTGTGAGGAGTCGAATTATGTGTGTTGGCACAGGGACAAAATTATATGTTGCCAATAATTAAACTTTACTGCCAAAAAAATAAATTTTTTAGATGTAATCAATTGCAAATTTGAGTTTTGAAAATTTTCAATTTCGGCTTGACAAATATTGCTTGAGCTTGAAACTTGACAAGCTCTAAGATATCTTGACAATCAAGCTCATTCCCGGCCATCTGGCAAGCCTAGTGGCAACTATTGATATAAGTGATGCAAACTTGGCTTTATTTTAGACACGGTAAAAAAGCCTAAAAACATCTAAAATTTCAAAACCTGTTGAAATTCTACAAAAAAATCGTTCATTTAAAAATCGCATAAAAAAAATCCGCATAAAACGAGACCCGAATGTGTATGTATTTCGGTGACAGAACGAAACCGAGTGACATCGTGGAACAGACGGTATATTTTCTATTTTTTGTATTATTACACAGAAAGCGGCAACACTGATCGCAACGTTCGCCCTATAGAACCGCCCTTTAAATACCAAAGGCTTAACGAATATCTGCCAAACTGAGTGTCCTTTTGAATTCTTCATGCATTCTGAGGAAACTGACAATTAAAAATTTTGAATTTTAAAATGCCATACACTTCATGCACACCCTTATGGCCTTGATATTTTAACAAATCATGCTGTACCTAAAATGTTTTACCCTTTGACCTTGTTCTTAAGAAGAACTACATTTCACAATCTAATAAAAAATCCATTAAATATTTCCGTTCTTCACACAAACATTAAACTATTTGTTCTATTAAGAAAAAGCATAAGAAAATAAATTAAAAATGCATTAAATTTCTTTTATTTAATTTTTTTTTTTGGAAAAAATCTCAAAACTAAAGGGATAACTTTGAGGAAAATATCTATTTTAATTTTGAAAAATTTGCATATGATGCATAACGAAATGCTGTTGGCATAAATTAAGAAAATTCCTAGAAACTAGTCATTTATTTATTTTGGCTGGGCTGTTTGTTTAAGCGAACTTAAAACGGGAATAGACAATTAAACGCCCACATAAAGATAAATATGCTTTAAGCCGAATATCCGTGACACAAAAACTCCTTTACACAAACAAAAGGGTAATTGGCAAAAATCCTACTCAAAACTATTTATTAAACGTTTTCTATTGTTGCATTTACATTTTTACTGGCAACACACACTCACAAACCAGACAACAAGGGATTATAACCTGCTTCCCATTGTGTCTTATGGTGATGGTTCTTCTGCTGAGTTTCCTAGTCCAGTTCAGTTGAAAGAGTAGAAAATATTTCAGCACATCAAGCATGTTTAATTAGTATGCAAAATATATCATATTTTTGCCAGGAATAACGAAAACAGCAAATAAGCATGTTAATCCTATCGGAGGGATTTTCCGGTCAAAATATGAAGTGAATGTGTGTGAGATGTTGTCCTGTCCGTTGCATTTGTATGAGAATGAAAAAGGGATAATATTTTTAAGAAGTTTAAAACAATTGTTACCTGTTTTTCAGGCTTAATGCATTTAAAGCTGCACGGTTTAGTGTCATGATCCTTGCACTAATTTTTGTTTGTAATCCTGTACTTCTTTCACCTTCCCACTTTCTATAAGACATCACTATACACACACACACATACATACATTTGTGCAAGTATATGCAAGTGATCTGTGCCGTTGTGGTCTTGCAGAAACGATATTTTTGCAAAAATGTTCTACTCTTAACAATTTCATCAATTTATTTTGCATTCTTTTGATTGATCCTTGTTGTTTAATCCTTTGTTTTGCAATAAAATTTTATTCCATGTTGTGTATGGATGCCTATTGTCGCGCCAATGTCTCTCTCTCTCTCTCTCCCACTCTTTCTCTGTATGCGGTAAAATTATAAAATATTTTGTATTTTCTTATCTATAGAAATATTTAAAGGATCATTGTATTATCCTTTATTGTTGCTTCCTTTACTGTGGTTTTCCTTTTTGGTCCAACTGAGCTGGTGCGCGCAGTTTGTGTTTTCACATTAAAGACGATACAATTGTTTATTTGCTACACATATTTTCCTTTGAAGGATTAAGTGCATTTTCATCTAGCCAGAGTTGGACTAGAGATGCACTAGTGCATTTGTTTGACAAAGAGTTTTAGGTAGGCGGTAATATTGAAACTGTTTAACTGGCATTTAGGGCAGCTTAAGTTGTGTATCTGTTGTAAGCATTTAAGTGGGATTTAAATATTTAAATTGTTTTCAACAATTTGACAAACAATCTTTGGTTATTAAATACACATATTTCAATTCATTTCATGTAATCGGTGAATTGTGTAAGTAAAGAATATGGGAGTTGACTAGTGCGTACTTCTATTTTTATTTAAAATTACTAGACAAATCTTTCTTGGCATGGAGTCATATAGATGTATACATCTAATCTGTCTAGAATTATGCTCAAGCTTCTCTTATGGCAGCAATCAACTAATTTTTTGTCTGGAACTTACGGCCGGACTCCAAGAGCTCAGCTGTAAGAAATGCTTACATGTTTCCAATAATATTGTGGTCGGATAAAGGGGAAGGCCCTTACAGTTCGGGAATGTTTTGTTTATTAATCCACTATTTTAATAGCCGCATTATTACAGAAACTTCAGTCAATGCGTCTAAAAATGTCTTTGAGCCTTACTATTCCTTTTTCTAAGATTCCCTTAAAATTAGCTACATTCGTTTAGGCAGCTTTACAGTGCCGTAATACTCTGTAACACTCCACACCATTCCAACGCCTGCGCAACTATGATTCCTTCCAGATATAATGGAAATACGTAGATGGGTCGACATCAAGGCCATAATAGTGTTCATAAAATGTGTGGCATTTTGAAATCTAAAATTATTATATTTTGATATTTTTAAACTTAAGGTCTCTCTATTTTAATTTAATTCTTAATTTCAATATTTCGTCACTCTTTTGTGTGACTTCTTCAGCAAATTAAAATAAATTAATTAAAATAAAATAAAACAATTAATTTCCTGAAGAAAGAGAGGGAGACCTTAAGCTTAAAAATATCGGAACATAATAATAATTAAAAAAAGAGGTCAAGAAACCAGAAGAATTCAGAAATCTAAAATGTTTAATTGCTGGTTTTCTCATAATGAAGAATTCAAAATGACACTCAGTTTGGCAGATATTCGTTAAGCCTTTGGTATTTAAAGGGCAGTACTATAGGCCGAAGGTTGTGATCAGTGTTGCCGATTTCTATATAATAATACAAAAAATAGAAAATATACCGTCTGTTCCACGATGTCACTCGGTTTTGCTCTGTCACCGAAATACCCTATAAAACATAAAAAAAAATTTTAAAATTTTGTTTTTGTTTTAAATATAATTGTTCGCCAAAACAATATCTAGTGAAACGAGGGTGGCTGAGTAAACCCGCGACTGCTTTTTGTATAAAAAGTGATTTTATTTTTCCATATAATCTCCTTTTAGATCTACACAATAGTCTAACGTTTCTCCAGTTTTTTTCTTCCTTCTGAAAAAATGATTCGTCGAGGTCACCAAAATAGGCCATTGTGTGTGAGGTGATTTCGTCGTTCGAATCAGATCTAATTTCGCCGAGCCATTTCATCAAATTTGGAAAAAAGAAATAGTCACTCGGTGTTAGATCTAGACACTAGGGTGGACGAGGGAGCAATTCTTAACCCAATTCATGGATTTTTGCCATGGAAACTGCACCCGTTTGCGGAAAAATTTCTCACACTTCCTCCTTGATATGATTTTAGCCTTCTCCGATTGGTTAAAATCACATCGTGAATTTTTTCAATTGTTTGGGGTGTAGAGACCTCAACGAGGCATCCAGAACGTTCGTTAAATTCAGCAAATCACTTCTTTAGCATGGAAATTGATGGTGCAGAGTCCTCGTAATATTTATTAGCCTCGGTTTGAGTGTTGGTTTTTTTTCACGAAAAATAATGTGTAAATTTTTTTTCATTTTCTTCTCAAACCGAGTGGTTGTCTACTATCAACGACTGCCAAAAGCACAAACTAAATGACCCAGATAGTGTAAATTTTGACAGGAATCAGCTGACAGTTACCTCTTGCCAGGTGCGGTGTTGCCATTTCAATTAAGAGGCGGGAAATTCAAAAAGTCACAGACTTATTGAGCCGCCCTCGTAATTATTATAGCCATCAGAACCTTCGAGGCCAAGCTTCTCTTTGCTATTTGCTTAAAAAATATACCAAGTATTTCCATTATGGCCAACAAATCATATTAGCCCAATTCACAATCTTGTGCAAATGGTCGTGCATCATTGCATTTGCAAAATAATTGTACTCTACACCAACAAAATACATTGAAAATGCTCTCAAATACTCTCTCAATTTGCAAATGCTATAATGCAAGACCATTTGCACAGGATTGTGAATTGGGCTATTAAATTTTGAATAAACTTGGGGCTATTTCCCGAACACAATGGGCTAGTTTTTAATATTATGCGTTTTACAGTCGTCACACTATCCGTAGAAAGAGCTGAGCTTTTCCAAATGGAGACAGATCTAAGAATTTCTTGACCCCTCTGTGGGGGCCTCTCTTCATTATGTTTTTAAAATCACACAATTTTGGTTCCTTTCAATTCTGTTTCCGATTTAATCGTGATTAAAACCCGTTTCCACATAAATTTTACCTTTTACCCCTTCAACTTTATACAGAGAGTTGCAGTGCCTAGAAATTAAATTGTCAAATTTAAATAATTAAGAAATAACAGCCTGACCGCTTCTGAGTTGATAATTCCCATATTCTGCAGTCTGTCCGAAAAGTATGCAGCCAGCCTTCTTTTCATGCCAAACATATTTTAATTGACCACCTAAGATTTTTCAATAAATACATAAAACCGAACAGTTCGTATAAATAAAATAAAAACAGAAAGAAGCATTTTACCGCACACATGCACAAGAATTCATAAAAATCAAAACCAATCGACACAAACGACGTGTCTGGGGCTGCTGCAACCGACTGACTATAAAAGTCATAAAACTCAATAAATAAATTTTGAAAAAGCAAGTAAAAAATTACAAATACTTCAGTGGAAAAATCATAAAAAGAAAACAACTGCCTGCCTAAAGGAGTAGAAATGCTGCATGAATTTTAGAATACAAAACAATAAAAGTCTACGAAAAACAAAGGGAGAAAAAAAGGAGTACAAGAATGAACAGAAACTTCTCAGAAATAAATCAATCAATTAAAAATTTTATGAAGTTCCCGCAAACAAATACCAAAAAGTACAAGTTTAAATGCCAACATAATATGCGTGTATAAACGTCAAATAAAACCACAAGGACAGACGGACAGACAGACAGACATTTCGACAAACTGAAAATGTAACAACAACTAACAATGCAAACATATCAAAATGATTATGACCATCATATATGCGATTGTGGCAGCATGCTGTTGTTGGCCCGTTGCCTGCTGGCTGTGTGGCTGGCTACCGATTCCCCAAATGAAAATGATATAAAAAACAATAAACAGAAACTATTAAAAGCAAACATTGGCAGCTCATCATATTTTATGACTTACAAGTGATTGTTAATGGCCCAAATGATGACATGAATGATCAGCATCATCGTTATCATAGTCCGCCAACCATCAGCCGTTTGTTGTTGTTGTTGTTGTTGTTGTATTGGTCAAATATAATGTCGCCAATCTGGAGCCCCCAATGCAACCGACTTGCTTTAGCAAAAACTTCACAATTGCATTTCTTTAATTTTTTGCTTTCATCTTCTTCGCTGTGGACCAAAGAAGAGTAATTAAAATTTCAACTAATACGGCTGCCAAAATTTTGGAAGTTTTTCATTTTCAAAAGTTTGTCATCTTTTCAAGTTTTTATTTTTTCTTTCCAAGCGACAAGCATATGACATTTTGACAATTGATATGCGCCACTCAAACTCCAGGCGCTCTCTTGTCCATTCAACGAAACTTAAACAATTTGACAAAATCGCATAACGAGTTAAAATATACATATTTATTTGTTTGTTCTTGACAAAAATAAACGCAACGATTGTAGTCGAATTATTTGCACTATACATATTTTATTCAGTTTTCAATAAGACTTTCATAGAAGGGCAATATTAGCAGTTTGGTGGTAATTCTTATGGTGGAATCACTTCCACATTGTTCATCTGTTTGTTTTAAAAACAGATATTATCCTCTCCTTTCTATTTTCAAAGCAGTGCGCTACACATCATCAGTGCACTGCAGTCATCCCCCAGGGTGGTGGTCCTAATAAAATATTTTCTTTAATTTCCGGGATTGCAGGAATTTTTATTTTATTTTAAGCTTTTCTGATATATAAAAAAAATTATAAAAAACAGTTCGACTCGTACTTGAGTTCTGTTAATATGGCCCAGAAATATGTTACAATCGCAGCAATGGTGCAACTTAAAGACCGACCGACCATATGAGACCCAGCTCTCCTACAACAAACAGTAGTATGCCAGCCAACCACCACAACGAAACTTCCTGTTTTATTTTTAAGTACAAGACTAAAAAAACACAAATTAATTTAAAAATTCATTTTTGGCATTTGAAATATTTTTTTGAAATGTTTCAATGGGGAGACGAAAATCATATTAAAGCCAGCACATCATAAAAAAACACCAATAAGTCATCATCGAATCATCGTTGTCATCATATTGCCAATTGCCGTCATCATCTCATCAAAAACGAACTCATCATTGGCCTAATGCTCATGTTTTGAAAACTCCACAAAAAGAAAAATGAAAAAGAAAAACAAATAAAAATTCATACAGCAGCTTGTTTTTTTATAAAAACCGAAAAGAAACCTTGTCTTAGTTTCACATTCAAAAGTAAAATATTATTGAAGTCATAGGCGCAGTTGGTGCTCTTGGCCAAATGCATAACTTATTAAATCTCTGTTTGATTTGATAGAGTTTTTTTTGCTTTGCAAGCTGCTGCTGCTGCAACACTAAAAACTACACAAGAAAAAAACTCAATAACAAAATTAAGGCAATTTGATATTTACAAAAAAAAAAATTGTCAAATTTGTCCCAAAAAAGGATAAAATGTCTAAGCGCCACTCACTCACTTACCAACTAAATGACTGACTACTCCATCTACATTTGGCAACAACACGCAAGTAATAAAGTAACTGAATGACCGACTAACTGACCGCGGGCAGGCCTGTTTGATTGTTTAACTTCATAAACTGGTAGATGAGTAGTGAATGTTTGTGGAATGTTTCAGGTTGGCGCTTGTTTGGTGGGCGCCATTCATCTCCATAATAAATAAATTCGTCAAAAATATTTGTCGTGTGTTTTTTGTCAAAATGTTTACTTCTTCGGCGAATACCGTAAAGCTGGTCTAAGCAATTTTTTTTGTTGTTGTCAAATTAACATAAGGAACGTTAGAAATTAACTTAAAAATAAAATTAAAAAACAATGGGAAAATCTTTTTCGTCGCTAAAGAATTTTCTTTCATACATGATGTGCCCTGCCGTATCAGCTTCCTCCAGATGTAGTCTACACATATCATTCGAAACGATTTCAACTTAGCCAGATGGTGCCTGAATTTTCCACGTCCTGTAATTGATGTAGTCAACCAAACAAAGGCTCTTTGATTATGCCTAAGGACCTTGCTAGTCCTCCTGCCTGCGGTGTCCTAGAGCATCATACGAATTTGGCTCCATGTTATTACCTCCTGCCATCGTTCTAGGTGTTTGGAATTCAATCACTGCGGAATCATATCTCTAATCCTGCCATGACCCTGTGAGATCCTGAGGTACTGTCCGCAAAATTTTACAGACTGTTTTTCGAGTTCACGTTTTGGCCTGTTTCTCATTATGGGTATGTGCACTTTAACGCACATCATTGTTATCTCATTTACAGATTGTTCAAACAATTTCCAGCATTAGTTTGGAGTGCACGTTCGTTCGCTACATGCATGTAATGGTTATCCAACGCCATGAGAAATTTCTTCCCCCCTCCACCTGACGATCGAAGGAATGCCTGAAGAATTACTAACGAATAAACGGACAGACGCTTCCCTAAATGCGAAGTACAGTAGACATCAAATTCCTGCTATTTCTCCTTATCCGTCCATAAAATATCCATCACTATTGATGCTGAAGCCACTTTCCATAGACACATTGTGTATGTCACCATTTGCGATGAGAGTCGGACACAGTCTTTTGAATATCCTTCCAGAGGCATTCGAGTCTCCCGCGCTGCGGCTGGTAGGTGTCAATGCCAGCCTGTCAGTGAAATAGTCGAGGGTTTGATTCTCCCCGGAGACTCTGAGTGTTTGCTGCAGACAAGCAAATCGTTTCGCGGGTTTTATTGTGTTAAAAAAGAAGGATCCAAAACATTCCTACGTGTTGGCTCCAAAGTCGTTTTAAGGTGTACCAATCGCAGAGCTGATATTACCGCCATCTTCTCTATAAATAAGTCAAATTGATTCAGAATGGATATACTCTTGCAAGCCAGCCTTTGAGTGCCAACCAGCCTCCACCTTTTTCTTTTACCTCGGACCAGAACTCAAGCGATGGCCCCTACAAATGCAGTGCATTGTGCCGGAACTAAAAAGGAGGCCATAGTACTGAGAGGACAGATAAAGAAAGATGAGAAGATATATATTTTTGTTTGTAGCTATTTCAACCTTTGACTTCGCCGGCTAATTTTCTGCTACAGACACGATGAGGGAAGGTGCTGTTACTCTGCTCTTAGTATATGATAGCGTCAATCGCTGCCAGTAATCTGCCGAGTGACCGGTACTATGCCTTCATCACTGAAACAGGCTGACAAAAACTAATACAAACCATGCACTAATTCTGATCTGAATACACAATGTTCATGACTGAGCGCGGAGTCGAACTCTGGTCCATTCGCTTTATAGTCTCGTGTTATCTACTTCAGTCAACAGAACCCTTGGACATCTCTGAGAATTCTTCACCAACCAAACAAGCAATTGTGCAACCTTGAGTAAGATCTGAGGGTCAATCCCTTCCTTCCTTGAAAATTTATTTACAATGATGTAGATCAATTCTATTTTTTATTTAATTTTTAAATAAACAGGCAATACTGAACATAACCATCAACTATATTTATATTAGGGTCATCATTCAGGGGCTGACAAATTCAATACCATATCCAACGACTATGGATTTAGTGCTTCTTAAGATGCGGTCACACTTATCAAATATTTGCCCAAAAAGACCCATCCACTAAATAATAATGAAACATTTTTAATCCAAACAAGAGTTTATTGAGTTCAATAATTTCCTATAATAATGACTTCTGTGACATTGTCTTTTAGTTTGGGATGAAACTGTTTTGCTGTTGTCTGAAGTAGTAGAACACGAAAGTATGAAGCGGAGGGTTCTGAGTTCAACCCCGCTCTGAGTCATGAATATTGTGTTGAATTCTTCTGATCAGCATTAGTGCATGATTGTATTAGTTGTTGCCAGCCTGTTTCAATGATCAAGGCATAGCACTGGTCACTGAACATAATTGGCAGCGACTGACACGATCATGTACTAAAAAAAGCAGAGTAACAGCACCCACCTTCGTCGGCCCTGTAGCAAAAATTAGCCGGCGATGTAAAAAGATTGAAATAGCTACAAAAAATTCTCTATCTCCTCATCTTTCTTCATCTGTCACCTCAATACTATCCCCCCTTTCTAGTTCCGGCGCAATGCACTGCGTATGTAGGGGTCATCCCCGAGATAAAAATAAATAAAAAAATATGTTTCATTAGTAGTTAGTAGTTACGTTGTTTTTGGCAAATATTTGATAAGTGTGACCGTACCTTTAGTGTCGCTTTAACTAGTATAGCTTGCAGTAAAAATCTGTTCCCTGAAGAGCTAGAGTCTTTATGCTGTAATTAATGAAAAAAAATGTGTGAAACTTAGCGTTAAATTTTTTGATTAATGAAACCACTTATAGGAACACAGAAAACGATTTTGGTAATTCGGTACTTCCCATCTTTTAATTCAGCTGCTTATTTGCTGGAATTTAATTACTAAGCTCAAGCTCACTTAACTTAACTTTAAATTCGCCAGCTTCAAAAACATTTCTCTGGTTTGAAATTAATTCAAGCAGAAAGTCTAAACCAAAATATGTTTTTACTCAAAGCAAAGTTATGCTAAACATTTGCTTGTTCAACATCTGTGGCCCTTAAAACTTAAATTTGATCGACTTGTCTCAATATTAAGTAGGCAGTCATTAAATGCAGACAAAAGTACATAATCAAAATAGATTAGTTTATGTAAGGAAAAAGCTCTCTTATATACGAAATTCATACAAATACAAAGACATGACTTGCATGTGTGTGTGTGTGTGTGCGTGTGTGTGCCTTTATGCATATTAGTTTTTGTATGCAACAACTCATGCATTATATTTCAAGAGGCACTTCATGGTTTCCTCAATTTATAAAATTTTATCATGTTACTAAATGGTGTGAACTTTTATTATCCAAATAATAAATAAAATAAATATTTGCAATAAAAAAAAATTGTTTTAGCAAATTTCTTACACACATTTGAACACACAAAACATTAAACATTCACTTATTTATACACAGAAGCACATTTAGTTGCAGTCTGTTTATATGCTCACACACTTACGCATACCTCCATACTAGTGCAGTCCTATAAGTCCTTGCAAAAGCTTTCAAAGAAATTTCTATTATGGGGATTTTGAATGATAACACTCCTATTGTGAGTAATTAACCGCCTGTTCGGCGTTGTTGCAAGTTATCGTACGATCTGATCATTCGATTCAAAATAACACACTTTTTAAAATTTATTATTCCTTCGACATTGTCGTGCGGCATCGGCGAACTGGCAGTTAACAATAGAAATAATAATAATAAGTGGTGGCTTTCGAAAACTGCTGTTCTGCTCTGCTGCGTGAGTTGAATAACTAAAAACTGATGTTGACTTTCCTTTGTGCCTTAGAATATTTATCATGTCTTTCTGAATTTAAAACAAAATATTTCGAACAATTAGCCTATACATAAATCTTAATTCAATTTAATAATAGAAATTATTTGTATTATAGAAACTAATTTTCCGCCCTTCAAATCATGCGCCCTAGGCCCATAATAATAAGTAACTCATTTATAAACTTCTTTAAGATAGTGCAGGCGGTATATCATGGAAAATTATCTTCTTAAGTAAATTCAATTCATGGCAGTTGCGATAAATAATATGGGCCCTACAAAAATTTAATTTTTCAAAAGCCTTTTACTACACACTCGTACTAAACACCGTTGCGGTTATTTCTTATAGTTTAAATGTGTCTGTATTTATTTAAATGTGGTTTGAAGTCAACATCACCACTACCACCGCTGCAACCATTTCATCATAATCACTCCATTTCAATTTAATTCAATACAATATTTTTTGATTTGTATGTTTGAGAGTGGGCATGTGTGTGTGTGTGTGTGTGTGTGTGTGTGTTGTGTGCTTGTCAAAATCAACATTTGCTCGTTCATATTCATGTGGCGGCGGGCTGTTCATGTACATTTTATTTATTATTATTTCTATTCATGTCCAATGTTTCAAATAGTGTTAATTTTTATTGTTATTTGCGATTTTTTTCTCCTTTTTCATTTCTATTATTTGAATTTTTTGCCATATTTTTGCATTTTTTTTTTTTGTATTATTATGATGACACTTGAACATCTTTCACTTCAATTCACTTCGATTGTGTGTCAATGAATTACTAGTTGTACAACTACAACAAGAAAACATAATAAATAAATTTGTGAATTGCATTTTTAAAATACAATTCGCACACTTTTGCACTTGACTGAAGAGGTTAAATTGAATTTAATTAAGTGCTAGAAACTATTTTTCTATTCTGGCTTTTTTTCGCATTATTCTTTTCAGAATGTAATTTGAAGTTAATAGCTGTCAATTAAAAATTCATTTTACTGTGGTTGAGTTATATTTTGCCGGTTTAATTGACAGCTAGAAAAGAACAAGTTTTTTTTTTTTGTTATTTTCAATATATTGAAATATGAAACTTTTTTCATGAGGTCTTCTTTGAAAACATGGTTTAAGAATATGTTGTGATTGAATAAAAATGTAACACTTGTAAACATTAAACTCTAAGTACAACCACTGAGGTATGCCACCGTCAATATATGAGCACTTATATCGATTTTTTTACATAAAAATTCGAAGCAAGTTTTTTAATCTATTTTTTTCACAGCAGAAAATCGCCAAACATATAAGATACTTCTAACTTTTATAACTCTCACAAGCAAAATCAAACGTGCAAAATTGTTTAATCGATTGATCGTGCCTCAAGAAATTTCAGAATTCACTTTCTTTTTAGAAGAGACTTTTTATATAATTTTATGTTTATGCCATCCACTTGGAAAGCTTGAATAATAAATATCTAAAAGAATTCCTACTGAAGTCAATTGCTTGGGCTCTATAGCATCTTTTAAGAAATTCTGGCAAAGAGATCGCTGCTTTAGGTGAATACGTGACGCGCAAAATAGAAAGGGACCTAAGGGTAAAAACCGGTTTTGTTCAGGAGAGCCATTTTAAAAAGATTTATATACGTGTATCTTTGGTCTACCATCACTTCATAAAACGCGCATATCTCTGGGAGGGAACACTTTTGGGGCATGGGATCGGTCTCATGCGATGCTCAGATGTTGTCCACATCAAAAAAAAAAAAAAAATGAAAATTAATTTTTTTTTACCCTTAGGTACCTTTCTATTTTGCGCGTCACATAATCACCCAAAGCAGCGGTCTATTTGCCAGAAATTCTTAAAAGATGCTATAGAGCCCAAGCAATTGATTTCAGTAGGAATTCTTTTAGATATTTATTATTCAAGCTTTCCAAGTGGATGGCATAAACATAAAATTATATAAAAAGTCTGTGACAGCGCACATATAGATATAGAAAATTTATATGGTCAAGTTTGATAAGGCGCTTTTTATTGAAAAATCGCTTACTTAATATAAAAAAACAAATATATCATATAAAATATTTTAAAAATGCTTAGCACCAGCAAGTTCAATAACAAATTTCGAAGCAGAGTCCTTTCTAGCATAAAAGTGGAAAACTAACAAAAAGTGTCTCCTGACAAACTGTTGACTACAATTTAATAACTAAGTTATTATTACTTTTATTATAAAATTACTTTTATTATAAAATCGCATTCAACTAAGCCACCTAATAAGTGGTGACAAACACAATACACATGAGCACTGATGATGAAAGTGTTGCGGCTTACGAAAACAGCTGTTCTGCTCTACTGTGTAAGTTGAATAACTAAAAACTAATGTTGACTTTCCTTTGTGACTTGGAATATTTATCATGTCTTTCTGAGATTTAATACCAAATTTCGAACAATTAGCCTATAAATCTTAATTCAATTTAATATATCAAAATGTTTTTATTAACCCATCAACAGCTGTTACTTTTCATACCTAGAATCCTTAACTTGAGCTGGTTATTTTCAATTCAAATGGTTTTTTTCTCTTACAACAAATATTAAATAATTTTGTCACACAAACATACATACATATTCGTTCGCCTGCACAATACTACTAAATTAAAACGCCAATCACCTGTTGCTTTCGGTAAAACGATATTGCTGATATACATACTTTCATGGGAACTCCAAATTTATATTTAATATTCGTAAATTTATTCTTACCAAAACCTCAAAGCAGCAGAACCTTTCCGAGACAGCTTATCTAAAAGGAAAAATATGAACATCACAACATAAATAAATTCTTAAATTATTATCATTGCGATGAGTGACCCAAAAAAAAAATACCAAAAAAATACAAAAAATACAAGACGAGTATAAATAAGAAAAGTCTTAGGCGCCTCACGTTGAATGAATGAATCCTGAAGGACTTGAATTACAAAAAACGGACACCCAACTAAAAAATAAAGGATAGCAAATAAAGAAAAATTATGCTTCCTGTAAATGAAAACACGCACTCATGCTCGCACATACCTGCGATAAGGGAGTGCGCAAAAACCCAACAAATCAAAAGGACCAATTACAACTCACAAAAACCAAAAAGACAAAACTAAAACGTAGAGTGGCAAAATAATTGATCGCTGGCCGCTAGTACGAGTGAGTACGTTTCTATTGATACATTGATTTCTAACTGACTTCATAACTTTTCTATAATTTTTATTTTCTTTGTGGCCGGTGTCGCTATCAATCGATAATGTTGTCGCCAATTTGTGTAATTTTATCGTCTGCGCATGCGCATGTGTGTATGTGCATTTCATTGATGATTTTTTTCTATTTTTTTTTTTGTTTGAGGTAAACATATTTCATGCCTTTTTTTGTTGTTGTTGCTACCTTTTGGTTTGATTTGAATAAAACCTTCCTGGCCTTTTTCTAGCACTTTGAAAATGTCTCTTGGAGGCATTAAATATAAAAAAACAACTATAATTTCAGGTACACAAACGTTGTATTTTTTGTAAACTCAATTTTTAATTATTTTCATGTACCTTTTTTTATTTTAGTGATTATTGTCTATTTGGTTTTTTGATATAGTTCGTATCCTTTTAAAATATCTTATAAAAATTATACTTCGATGAGTTTATTTTATAGGCCTTAAAGTGGTAATGACATCTATTATCAACTTTCGTTCAAAAAAAAATTCATTAATAATTATGAAGAGAGTGTATGGTGACCATAACCAAACTCTACCAGAAGTAAAAATTCCAGCCACGTAAAGGGCATAATTGCCACATGATCTCAAGCAAATCATGGCTGCATGCTGTAGGGTATATAAATAAATGACACTTATTCCTCTGATATTTATAACTCTTAGTATGAGTTGTTGACATTTTTCTTATCTGTACATTCATAAACAGACACATATCCTTGACAATGTTGCATGATGCATATTGCGCTCAAATGTTTGTACTCTTAAGGGGTTTCTCTGCATTTGTTTCACATCAGCATCTACATACCAGCGTTATCGAATGAATTATGTACCTTTTCATATTGTTAAAATATAAAACAATTTTACGATCATCATCATCATCGTCCGTACCGCCATTCGGTAATCATCATTTGAGCAGGAGATTTTTGATATTATTGCTACATACTCACTCGCATTTAAGTATTTTCGGTCGTATTAAAATTTCATTTTATTATTTTGTTAATGAATTTGATTGACTATGAGACAGTTGTTAAAAGAAATTATTTTATAGCTTTCGGTTTTAACTTTTATATTAGAAGGATTTTGATTTGGTAAGATGGAAAAAAAACGAAACATAAATCAAATGACATTTTAATGAAGTCGATTTTTATTTTAATGAACTTTATTTATTTCACTATAAATATTATATGCACTAGTATACACGGTTGTATTTAATGCATTTATTTTATATGCATACATGCTTACTTTTGTAATAAAAAATACTTGTATTAATTTCAGGTGGAACTGGTACGAATAAAATAAAAGTAATAGTGCGTGAAATCCTTAAAGGAATTCAATTAGATTTACCATGATATTTACTAGCAGAACACGAAAAACTCAATGTCAGTTTCAGTAAATAAGTTCAAGAAATTATTTAATATATAGTGGCGATAGGGATTTTTTACAAAACGTTGCAATATTAACAAACAAAAAAATTAGTACTGAGAAAAAACTATTTAAAAAAAATATATATAGAAATTTTAAATATACATATATTCTAACTAAAATATTCCTATCAAAGGTCTGTATCAAAGTTTAAAACTTTCTTATTTATCAGTTTAATAATTTCATATTTACCTAGAAACTTTAGACCACCCTTGACCCCTCATAAAAACAATACATTGTTAAGTCAAGTTTATCAAAGTTTAAAATATTCATAATTATCATTTTAATAATTTCATATGTCCATACAAATTTTCCACCACCCTTGACCACTTAATAGGATCAATTCCAAAATAAATACCACTCTGTGTTATTCCTCATATCTCAAAATATGTCTATGGAAAATTTTATCTAAATCTGTTCAGCGGTTTGAGCATGAGAAGGCAACGGACATACAGGGGTTATTTATTTCATAGTTATTTTATTAGTAAGGAAAAAGTGCAAGTAATTATAAAAAGTGCAAATCATCATAAAAAATGCAAGCCATTATGAAAAATGCAAGTCATCATAATAGGTGCAAGTCGTTATAAAAAGTGCAAGTCATCACAAAAAATGCAAGTCATTCTAAAAAGTGCAAGTCATCATAAAAAGCACAAGTCATTATAAAAAGTGCAAGTCATCATAAAAAGTGCAAGACATCATAAAAAGTGCAATTCATTATAAAAACTGCAAGTCTTCATAAAAAGTGAAAGTCATTATAAAGTGCAAGTCATTGTAAAAAGTGCAAATCATTGTAAAAAGTGCGTTATAAAAAGTGCAAATCATTGTAAAAAGTGCAAGTCATTATAAAAAGTGCAAATCATTGGAAAAAGTGCAAGTCATTGTAAAAAAGTGCAAATCATCATAAAAAGTGCAAGTCATCGTTAAAAGTACAAGTTATTATAAAAAGTGTAGTTCGTTATAAAAAGTGCAAGTCATCATAAAAAATGCAAGTCATTGTGAAAAGTGCAGGTCATTATAAGAAGTGCAAGTCATTGTAAAAAGTGCAAGTCATGATAAAAAATGAAAATCACTATAAAAAGTGCAAGTCATTGTAAAAAGTACAAGTCATTATAAAAAGTGCAAGTCATTCTAAAAAGTGCAAGTCATCATAAAAAGTTCAAGTCATTATAAAAAATGCAAGCCATTTTAAAAAGTGCTAGTCATGAAAAAAGTGTAAGTTATTATAAAAAGTGGAAGTCATTATAAGAAGTGCAAATCATTATGAAAAGTGCAAGTCATCATAAAAAGTGAAAGTCATTATAAAAAGTGCAACTCGTTAAAAAAATTATTAAAAATCTATTTTGAATTAGGTAGACTATAGTTCGCAGTATATAATCACCTTGAATAGATAAATTAATTTATATAATATTTCTTTATTTCCATTGCAGTAGAATTTGACAGCAGTAAACTCTCAGTGAAATACGAATAACTAAAACTCTACAATAAATATCATCAAGTAGAAGTTTAAATAAAAAGTACAACATACAACAGATCTTATTCCATTTTTTTCTATTGAAAAAATGTTCAAAAATAAAATTAATTTGAAATAGAATGTATTCTTTGTGTGTATAGAATATTTTTAACACAACTCCATGTGTGCGAGTGTGTGTTTAATTATTTTTTAAATATCAAAACTAATAATGCTTGAAGTGTTGAGTTGATAGAGTTATTTCCAACGTTTGCGCATGCGTGCCTTAATTTAAAACGTGTCTAATGATTTAATACAGACAACACCAAGAACAAAAAAGAAAGAAAAAATACCGGTATATAAAGCCAATATTTATGGTACGAGTATTTATGGCCTCATATACTCACTCGTACCTTTTACTTTTTTTTTTGGTAGATAATTATTATTAGCTCAGCAATGGCCTTTGACTACCTCTTTCTTTGCTGTCATCTTTCGTTTGATAAATCTAATAGTTTTTTATTTGAAGTTTTGTTTTTTTTTCAAAGATAAACCATTTTTGAATTTTAATTAAATACTATTTGTTTGCTAGCAAATGGCTGTGAGTATGGGAATTGTAAAATAAAAGACATTTTTCTGTTGTTGAGTGTAGAATCTAAATTGCAGTTTGAAATGTGGCTTAATTGTGGTAGTAAACGTGTATGTACGTACGAATACATTTATCCGCATGTTTTTTAAATTATGAGCTTTTCTATACTCTCACTGATCGTTATTTTACCTTTTTTATGCTGCCTTCCAGCGCACCGCCCAATTGCGTACTTTCTTTCTTTTACTGGTTCCCCGACATGCTCGCTTTTTGTTTTTATTTTTTTTAATACATTTATTACTTAAACTTAAATGATCATAATCAAAAAGTGAATAAATAAAATAAACTAAAAATTACGGCAAGCAAACGTTTCTTGTGAACTTTTAAAGAGTTTTGTTCTCAAAGACTCCATGGAGGTGGTAAATATGCAGTATGTGTTCTGTAGCAGTATGTGTGTCAGCAATTGTATTTGTTAAGTAAATGTACGAGCGAGTGCTCATTTCTACATAAATATTTCAATTATTTAAATAGTAAGAATAGTAATTAATTGTTTGAAAAAGATCGTGCCTGGTGTTGATATTTGTCGGTAATATGTGCTTTTTAGTTTTCAAAGGAATTTATGAGATTTTTATGTTATTAAAAACAGTTTTATTTTAAATATTCTCTGATTGGAAATATATTATCAATAGTTTTTTTTTAAATGCGTTGTGTTTGCTATTGTTTTTTTATTATTAAGGATAGAGTGTGTTCCAAGAACTAATATAATTAAATAGATATTTGAAAATTTAAAAATTTATATTGATTCTTATTGTTCTACTTGGATTAGAGCATTGAGCGTTGCGTTAGCAACAGGCTACGTATTGAAAACGCAGTGCCAGACTAAAATTTCAATTGTGCACTCTTAGTGTAAATGTTATTTACTTTGAGAGTGCTGCATATCTTCAAATGCATTTTTTATAAGCAAGTGCTCAACCTTCTGCTATTAGTTTGTCCAATTCGAGAAAAGCAATTTGCTTTACAACAATAACAATAATTCTACAAATCGTGCTATATTTCAGTCCTTAAGTTTTAAACGTGGACAATATTAAACAAATCCTTGGCTTAAAAATATTACCAGGGAGCACAAAAATGAATGTGTATTCCCATTGCAATATCAATAACGATCTTGCCTATGAAATAGTAGAGGATAGCGATGATAGGAAAAAGGAATAAAGTTTCACTCAATTGTCTGAACAATCAGTTCTTCTAAGGCAATACCACAGAACTTGATTTGTAGAGTTGGGTACAACTCATTCATTTTAGGCAAAATGCTTTGATAAAGTCCATTTAAATTATATTGAAATGATCGGGTTGGGCCCTCATATTTATACCCTCCAAAAAAGAATATGGAGGGTATACTCAGTTTGTCATTGCTTTTCTAACGCAGCGAAATATCCATGTGAGACCCTATAAAGTATATATATTCTTGATAAGTGATGAAATCTAAGACGATCTGAGCATGTCCGTCCGTCCGTCTGTGGAAATCACGATTCAGTTGAAACAAAAAGAGCCAGACTCTTAAAATTTGGTATAAATATATCTTGAAGGATAGCACAGGTTAATTTCGGCAACGGGCTAAATCGGGCAAGAGGGAAAAAAGTTCCCCTAAGAAGAACTAAACCAACCTCTAAAAAAATACAAAATTTCTAAAGTTTTTTTCGTAATTTTGTTAAGCAAATTATATAGTTTTAAGTCAAAGAAGATCCAACGGTTTGGAGCCATAAAATCAAAAAAATTATGTTTTGGACCACGCCCTCTTTAGTGGGCGTTATTATATGCAAATATAGTGTAAAAATTTAATAAATTGTTTTACTTAAGCCTACATTCCTTAAAAAATAAAATTTTGAAACTTTAGTGACGAAGCTGAGACGTAACCTGGTACTCCTCTGCCCTACCCCCTCCTCCCCCTTTGCCACTTAAATGACCCGATCTAAAAAAAATAATTAATAAATTTTACATTTAATTATTCCGAACATTTATTTGTGAATTTTGATGGCAAAGGTGAAATGTCACCCCTACAACCCTTGCCAGAGAGACCCCGACAAAATACACTTTTAATACCCTCCAAAAAGAATTGGACCCCATAAAGTATATATATTTTTGATCAGTGATGAAGTCTGACACCATCTAGCAATGCCCGTGCGTTCGTCTATAGAAAACATGATATAGTCTATTTTTGGACTCTGCCCCCTTTAGTGGGCATTGAGGTACGATAATATATGCAAAAATAGTGTAAATGTTGAACAATTTGTATTTCTTAAGCCTATAAGAAGCTGAGATGTTCTCTGATCTTGCAGAGGTGAAACGTCTCTCCCGCGGCACTTCCCGGAATGACTCTCTCAAAATAGACATATAAAATTGGGTACATAGATGTCTTAAAGGAACTCTGCCCCACTAAGTTAAACATTTTAAATTTACTTATTGCGTATTTGGAGGGTATTTAAGATTTGACCCGGTCGAGTATAATGTTTTTACTTTATATATTTTTCTATCGATAATCGACCCATTAAAATTTTATTGTATTAATATTTTACTGCTTCGTTAAATATTAAGGGCTTTAAGTGGTTAAAAGCGACAGAAATTCATGCGTTGTTTATTTGCCTTTCACAATATTTTAAATTTTTTTTGAAAAATAAAAGCAAAGAAAGGAAAAAGATTTAAAATTTTGTTTTTGTGTACATATAAATTTCACTAACGCACAGTGATTTAAAAAGTTAGTTCCTAAATATTGTATTTTTTTCTTGCATGGCTGCATTTCATTGGCTCTTCAACGAAATGATCGCTAAACGACTTCAACCATATTTTAAAAACTATCCTCAAAATCTCTGATTTTAAGTGGAAACTTTCGAAAATTAATTGAAAACTGCATAAGAAAAGAGTGCTGGATCGAATCCAGTTGCACAGTAATTATTTAAATGAAGAGTAGCATTCGTATTGCCAATTCTTATATCACGAATAGTTGTCCAAATCTATTGTCCCCTCAACACTGTAGCCTTCTTTTTCATAGTTCCGGTCACCTGAGTGGCGGTTCCGCTAAAAAAAATTACATGGTTAACAGAATTAAAACTGTCTTAATTTAAACAAATCAAAATATATCTACAACAATTATATTTTTAGTTTTCCATATTTAAAAATTTAATGATGTTTTTGTCTAGAAAATGCCCGACTATTGTACTAAAAACTAAAAAATTTTTTGACAACTCATTTGAAGATATATTAGAGATTTAGATATTTACTGACCTCAGAAATATGTTGCCACAAAATGTTGGCTGGGTGTTTAACTCGTTAAAAAAATGTTTAATATAAGAAAATATAAAAGCAGGAGAAATGCACGTTTTTCTGAGCCTTGAAAAGGTGTTAAAAATAAAATGAATTGTTTTAAGACACAAATAAATACCGATTAGAAATAAGTAATTTTAACAAATTTCTCTACTCTCTAGTATCCTTGAATTTAGTAAAATATTTATTACTTTTATTATTTGTTAATACTTGTATTATTATTCATACAGTAACCCTTTTGATCCCTTTTAACACACTGTTGCATAATATTGATGAAACGACCGAAAGAACGGCTGACTGACAATGTCCTTGTTTTCGTATTCCCATAACAGCCCGAGGAAATTTTATTGGCTGCCATAAAAATAAATGTATATGTTGTAAAAATAAAATAAAAGAAACACAAAAAATAGTTCGTGAGTAATAATTTCAAAATTTTAGTGTTTTAGTTCCTTAACCGTTCCATTTATTTATTTGTTCTATTTTTAATGCGCTGCGCATGCTCGAAGCGGTAGCAGAAACGCGGTCTTTGTTGCATCTAACAATAGTTACATATTTATAATTCTGCTGCTGCCTTTGGTATGCCTTTTGAAAAAATTATATAAAATATAAATTTTACACAAGAGTTACATGAATTACGAGAAGGTACGGCACGGCGATGCCTATGGTCCCTGAAGTCATGCGCAAACCATAAAACAACAACAAATATGTTAGCTGTTATTGTTTTTGTTGTTTATTTCTTTAATGAAATTTATTTTACAAGGCTTGTGCTTTCTTTTTTTAACCAAATGTTTAATTATAGTTGTGGCAGTTTTTCTTTTTATTTTTCAAAGACTCATAAGAATTTTTGTGAATGTTTTTTATTGTCCCTCAAGGGATTCAGGCACTCAATCAATATTGATTTTCGTGAGGTTTAATTTTTTAAATGTTTGAATAAGTACTGCTCGCAGTTTTAATTCCTTCCCTATTTTAGTGATAGAGTGCATGTGTGTGTGTGTGTGTGTGTGTGTGCGCGTGTGTGTTTGTTTTTGAGGAGGTAATATTTTTGTATCTTATTACACAATTGTCATCACATTAGGCGGAAGTAATTTAATTTGTATTTTATTTCATTCATTAATTTTCTTCCTGCGTTCTTTTCTTTTTTTCCTTCAATTTTAGGTTAATTTTCAGTCTAAAGATTTCATTAGTTTTACGATTGAATAAATTTAAGCCTTTGGCCTGATTTGAACAAAATATGTTTTACAAATAGAAATGCACTCGTATGCACGTGAATTCAAGCAGTAATGTGCTAACGTTTAAAGGAAAGCAAATAAAGATTTCTAGTTACTCTTGTTTTTTTTTCAATATTATTTTAATAATAATTTTTTTCAATTTGATATCTTTTTTTATATAATTTGTCACACATTTGGAAAACTTCTTCAGGAATATGTCCAAAAATATTGGCTTATCTCTTCTTGAAAAAAATATATATAAAAGCAAATGGAATTATGCTGGTTTCTGCTTTAAAATTGAAATAGTTTTTCGTCACTCTTTTCAAATATGTACTAGTACCTTCAATATGAAATAAATAAATCTGTAAAAGACATGCAGTTAAAATGAATAAATGTTATAGCGAAGTAATTTAAAGAACTGAATTTTTTACATTTCTTCTCTTGTATTAACGAAAACATAAATAATCAGTCCCAATATGAAATTCCATCTTATGTAACCTTCATAAACGTACGTCTGGAATATAGATGTACGTATATTTCATTTCTTTATAAAATATAAAATATTTTTGATTAGCAAGGAAAGAAAATTGCTCTATCAGTTACTATATTATGAATTTCTTTTAAAAACGTCGAATTTGTTTAATGTAATGAGTGTCCAAGAGTGCATATAATTTTTTTCAAAATTTTCAGTTTTAGATGCGGAAAGGAAAATGTGTTTTTATTATACAAACACGTTGTTCCTTCGAAAATCGCATTATTTTCCGTTCGAAAATCACATTATTTCTCGTAAAGGAGGAGTAAAGATCGAGCGATTTGAAAACTTTAGATTTTTGTGGATTTTGTTGGAACCGAAGATGTACAGGAATAATTCCATAGCAGTTTAAAAACTTAAAGCCAACATTATCGAACAGATATCAACCATTAGCATCAGTTGATAGTAGAGGGGTCAGTCACCTGACCGACATAATTTTTAATTTTCAACCGGAACCCAATTGTACTAAATTGAGGTAAAAATATTTTTAATATCAGAAAATTCCTATTTTTTATTAAAATAAAAAGATACCTCAGCTTAGGACACCCTTTATTAAGAGAAAGTAACAAATTGTTTTAGTTGTTCACTTTCATGTACCAAAAAAGTGTCCATTGCCTAAACCTGGAATAGTATTTTTGATTTTTATTTGATTTTTAACACCTTCGCTGCCGCCGTATATTAAAAAAAATTACCAGTGTGTCAAAAGTGTTTCTTTGTTTAAAAGTGTATGTTAAGTGTTAGTGAACCGTGAAATAATTTTTCTTATAATTTTTTCGAATAAAATTAATTTTCTAACTTCTAAAATAGTGTCTCAAATCAACTATTTGTTTTTGTATAGCAAAACTAAAGGTTTCAGGTAGGTGCCAATGAAGAGAAAAAAGTTTTTGATTCACAGAGCGCAATGAAAACAGTCTTATAATATTATGTAGCTTATGACCCACCGGAGGTGCACATGGCCTCACGAAAAAAATTCGAGTGAGCCACCGGTGGGTCACATGGCAGCGAATTTAATTTTTCTTGAAGTATAAAATATATGTATGTACTTAGTTTTAGTTACTTATACATATTTATAACACCGATTTCTCAGACAAACGGACATCGATTATTCGACTTTCAAATTCATGAGAACCGAGAATTTATATTTACATATTTAAATTACACACAAAATGACAAAAATATATCGCTCCTCTAATGCAATATAGTCATGTCTCAATATTTTGAAATTTTTAGTTATCTAATTGAAAGGGGTCTTTTATACCATCTGCATATATAAAAGTAGTTTCAGCATTATATCTCAAGCTGAACCAAAGTTTGATCTTCTTTGAGATCAAACGGAGCGATATATAACTTTACCATTTTTTGTAAAGGGTACAACTGCTATTTCTATCTGCGAAGTATAAGTTACGAATACGGTACAACGTAGCGACCGACTTGAACATTTGGTATTTATCGAAACAATACACTAACGTTTATAAACAGGGGCCAAATTACTGCATTCGATATCGTTCGAAATTTCAATACAATTTATACACAAATTTCAATCGATATCGAATGCCGTAATTTGGCCCCAGTATTTTCACATATAATATTTTGAAGCTGAATAACAACATTCTGTTAAAACTGCTAGTTTTACAAAACATATGTGTAACAATAAGACAAGACCTATTTAATTTTTAAAAATTAGTATTCTGCGTTATAATAGAGCAGCAGAAGTCCAATTTTGTAATAAAAACCACCTTCCATATAAAGATTGCAGTTTTGAACTTGAGTCCAATAAAGGAATTCTTATCTCTTAATAAATTCGACAAATAAAATTTACACTCATGATAAATTTTAATTTAAAATGTCTTCTGAAATAATTTATTTACTGGTGTATCGGTGAACCAGTAATTATTTGGTACAAAATTCAATTACTTATTTCCTTTTTTTAACAAAATTTCCCACTATTATTTCTAAAGGCTTCTATGTACGATAAGTGCACTTTAATCTGCTGTATAGTATCTAGAATGATTGTAGTTGTTTTGTAGTTCCGTTTGCAAATCAATTCGTTAAGAGTTTGATTATTTTAATATCTATTGTGAGTATATAATCGTCACAAGTTGTATGCAAATTTTTAAATATTTCAATTGTGTAAAAAAAATTGCTGTTACAGAAATATAAATTACCATTAAGGACTTAAATTAAAATCTCTGCAAAATGTTAAAGATGACTGTTAGTAAAATTTTTGTTTATAAAGAGTAAATGTAAATATTAAAGACCACTTATTCACTAACAACTCTTATACTCTACTAATTCCCCTCCTACAATTATTTAAAAACCTCTGTTAAGTAATGTTTACTGTTAATGAGTCTTGAGAGAATTCTGTTAACTTTAACAGTATTCTAAACAACAGTAACAAGATGAAAAGAGACAACTGCAAAAATAAAAAAGTGGTAAAAAGTTTTTGTACTAACAAACATGACAGAGATTTAGCACTCAGTAGGCCATTTTTAAACTGTGCGCAGAGCTGAGCAGGCAAAAACAATCTAACATATGGAGTCTAGCAAGAAGAGAGCTCGTAATAATGATGTGTTTGTTGTACACTGCATTTATATCATTTTTTCTTTTCAGGTAACTTACTTTGCATTTTCCTATTAACCATATACTTCTTAAGAGCTACAAACATTAGAAAAGAACTCTCCGTGTATTTCTTTTGCACTCTTTTTGCTTTTTAAAATAAAGGTTGGTGCAAACGCCATAAACCGGGCTCTTGTGCTTATTGTTTTTGTAATATATATGAGAGGCTGTCAGAAAAAAAACAAACAGTTTTTTGAAAGCAGAAAAAAAATTAAAAATGTTTCCACTCATAAATGAGAGCCGAGCAATACACTCAGTGGCTGGTAATCTTTATTATACTTGGATGTGAGTATTCATGTGTATGTGCAAAGGCAAAAAATTAATGTTGGAATATGATGGAAGATATTATATTCCATCAAGTCAAACCAGACAAGCAGTACCAAGTTGTTATACATAAACATATTTACATATATGTATGTATATAGATAGATATGTATATGGCGCTGCTGTGGCGGTTCTTTTCTGGCCTTATTATCACACCCAACCGAACGAGCATTCATACTTCCCATTATGAATATGAATTGAGTTGTGTCTTTGCACCGTGTTGTGTTATTGCAGCATACATGTTTTTGTTGTTTTTGCGTTATGTGATATGAGTACAACAAATACAATTTCCAGTTTTGTTATTATTATTTATTTTTTTTGGGAGGAGTATTGTTATACTTCTTCGAAATGTGTCTGCTGTTGGATTTGACTGTTGGGATGGATAGCTTGTTTTTTGATTCGGTTCGTTTGGTTGGTGGTTAAAGTCTAAGACTCAAAATGAGTGGATATGAGTAGTTTATTTGCGTTTTTTTTTCCTTTCAACTTGCTTGTATCGTGATTGTATATGAATTTATGAATTATGTATGTACATAATAAAAACAACAACAATGGACATGAGTCTTGTATCCTGGGTTAAGGTTTTTTCGCGTTTTCTTACTGGTGCGCACAAGGTGTTTTATTCCTCCTCTTCTATTCCTTTTTGCTTGAGTTTTATATTTCATATTTTTTTGTTATTATTACCGATGAACTACACTTATTATATTATCTACAATATGTACATAAATAAGTATATATGTATGTATGTGGGTAGGTATATATATGTAATGTTTGATTGGGTGGTAAGTGGTGGCGTCGATCCGTCTTTTAATTTAATATTGTGCAGGGATGCACAATTTTATACCGTCTTGAAAGAACATCGAACATACAAACTTACATGCACATAATATCAAATTGGAGTTGAAAAAGCCAGCCAAAGTCACCAAATAAGAACGACAACTGATCACTAAGGGCCTGTTTTTGTATTTAAAATCAAAATATTCGTTAGGAATTTTAGATTGAAACAAAATAAATTTCAGTATTTTTTATTCTTCCTTGTTTTAATAGAAATTCCCGCAGAAACATTTTTATGTTACTTTGAAAAACGGGCAGTAAGTTGTTATGTCTCGATAGGTATTTGATAAAACTTCTCATTCATTTCAGTAAAAATTTAAAATAATTCCTATTTTTAGTTATTCTAAGAAATTTTATTAGCCACAGCGACATGCGCATAGGAACTGGCTTACAATTCCTCAATGATCATTTTTAATTTTTTTTCTTCAATTTGGGAAGAAAGAATTAGCACGATTAAAATTAAAACTTAAAATGTTCTTTGCAAAATGCTTAATAATGAACTTTGCCAGGATGAGCGCCCAAGGCGGCATGATTTGTAGGACGGAAAATTTTTCAAAACTCCAAAATACATAAATAAAAAACACGATAAAGCTATCTATTTTGTACTGAAAATAATTGTACAACAAGTAATAGCGATTATTAAATCAGTTGCAATAAAAGAGTTAAAATTTAGGGGACATTTAAAGCGATTTCAACATCACCATATAGATATTTATTTTTCTTGTTGAATTTCAAGGCGCAGTGAAGCTCGCTCCAAAATTTGCATTCGCACATATCAAATTTTTTTTGATCACGAGATTTGGTCAACTGTGTCTTCCTTCTTTTCGAAAGATTGATAAAAACCATGACAGGACGCCGAGGAGATAATACTGAATCGCTGAGACAGTTCAGAGCTGCTTCGAGGAGTGGAAAAACATTGCGATAAGTATATTTTATCCCAGGGGGACTATGTACTTCGAAGGGTATAAAGACATTAATGAATAATCAAATATTTTTTGAAAAAAATTTAAAATCCACTTTGTTTTTTGAACAGACCGCGTATATGATAATATTGAGCCAAAATAAATAAAATGGTTAAATTAAAAAAGACGGTTCATCAGATATGGTCTAGGGCGGCAGCAGACCAAAATCCTCCACTGGAGAAAACTATTCCTACTACTGCAAACAGTCTTTTAGTCTGCTAACAAAACAAATAGAAGGGTTCAGAGTTTGAGAAATTGGATATTTCATCCGACGATCATTGAAAGGAGTTTTCAAGTCAAGTCAACTTTTATTAAAACTAGTGAAAAATCTTTTTTTTTATATCCGTCTTATTTTAAAAAATTATTTTGTACTTTAAAAGTACCTTAAAATAAATTTTGTGTGAATATTATATTTTAAAGGCCAATTCAAGTCTACAATATTGTTTTTATTAATATATACAATACATTTTTTAAAGGGTCACTTTAGGCGATCGCTTTGATATATTAAATTGTCTAAAAAGTTGACGTTTTTATTAATTCTTATTGCCTTTCCCTGCTTGCTTTAGTTCGAGAGGTTTTGTTTTTTTTTATGTTATTATAAAATAATAAAATCTGAAATTAATTAATGACTTATTCATCTGTATTTATTGAAATTAACGAATTTATGGAAAAATTATACATATTAAGCATTTCACTGAATGTGAGCACAATATATATATATATATATGTATATATATATATATATATATATATATATATATATATATATATATATATATATATATATTTCCTATAACTTCAGTTCAGCTTAAGATATAAAGCTGAATTTCTTTTACCTATAGAGATGGTATGGAAGAGCATTTTTTGTTTAAATAAGGAAGAATTTTAATTTTTTGAGAGTCACATCACATTGCATTACAGGAGCGATATATTTTGATGGTCCCGAAAACTTTTCGCAAGGTTTTGCTAATAGCACCTTAAAGTATCCTACTTTCTAAAATTGAATAATTTAAGTGCATTAATACTTACCTTGAATTTCCCATATCTGGCCTTAGGGTTGTCCGTATGTATTATTTTCCATTTTTATTTATCTGATGTTCATTATGTACAACAATATTTCTTCATATTTATCGGCAAAATTTGTGGCAGGGGGTTGGTTGGCTGGATTGCTCCTAAGTTTTTGCTTACATTTTAAGAATATCTTTTCTTATACTTTTTTTTCCTCCTCATTCAGTTCTTTATTCCTTCTGTAGGTGAAATTTAAGTTCGTGTTTCATTTTTTTTTAATTCACCCAGCGCGCAAGTATGGAATTTATGATATTTCTCTTCTTCGTCAGCTTTGCCGCTTCATTTGTTGTTGTTGTTGTTATTATAATTTGACCTGTGCTTTTTTTGTTGTTGTTCTTTTATTAAAGGTGGGGTTTTATTTTTTTATATATGTATATTTATATATATTTTTTTCCTTTCTTTTTACAGAGAATTTATAAATTTTTAAGTTATTTTTTTATTGGTTAAAATGTAACGCGAAGTAGCTCAAAGAAGCAGCAGAAACTATACAAAACAAAGTTAAGGAACACTGAAATAAATGTTGGCAAAAGAAGAAAAGAAATAAGGTGAATGAATTGTTCTAATTTATGGGCAACATTTTATATATTTTATTTAGTTTTAACGGTATAAAGTTGAATTATTTGATGTGTCTTTCAAACAAGATATGCAAACCTGTCAGAGATGATTTAATATTATTACACTGTTTTCTTCCCCCAACAGAGAGTAATACATTACAATATGTTATGTTTTTGTGTACACTGCACATAGTCGATGAATTATGTGAGTATGTAAAATTGTATGTAAACGTGTTCATATACTTATACCTATATCGATCATAGATTCAAAATTTAGATTGAACTCCTTAAAGCTTTCAATAAATACCCATCTGCTTATGTAATTTCATAATCTTGCAGTTCCAAACTGCTAAGATCTATAAAATTTTATCTAGACTGACAAAATTAGGCGTTTATCATCAACAGTAAGTCAATTAAATAATTTATCTAGCGAAGAAACCACAATTTGCTATTGACAAAAAATATTATGTTTCTTATATAAATAAAATATATAATGAATACTATTGTGTTGCAAATGATTGAAACAAACTCTTTGTCTTAATCTGTAAAACAATTTGTTTACAAAAAGAACATGTTTTAAGCTATAAAATCAAAATTATATGAAGCAAACAAGAAATAATTGAATTGATTTAATTTTAATGTATCAACCATACGATATTCTACAGTCTTTGAAAAGCAATAGTTTGAAAATATTTCTAATTTATTTTATTACTAGTGAATATTCGTATTCAAATTGTCTAATATTCGGCCATTTTTAGATATTCGCACTCGCGATTTGATCGATCTAATCGCTATTATAATCAGTCTGATTTCGTAAGGCGTTGGCAGTTACACCGAACGTGTTTCCTGCACTAGATTAAAATAAAATACAAACAAGTTATTTTAATCTGCTACAAAACACGCCTTTGTCGTAAACGCTAACGCCTTATAAGCTGAATCGTTTGGTATCAGTACACGCACATACACATTCTTTACTGCTAGACACTCACAATATTGATAAAATTTACAGAATGGTTTACAGAAACCGCGTTTAAAGTTTTGATTAGTGTAAATTTGATGTGGTGATCTACGATGCCGCAAGTTGATGTTCTATTATCGCACCATTAATATTTAAAGGGAAAAACAAAATTTTTGAATTTGTTTCTGTTTTAAATGAGGGCAAACGATAACTTGCGACAGGGGTGTAGTATGTATTTACTATTAAGCAAAATATTTATATTTTTTGGGGCAGTTATAGGAAAGTAACAATACATATTTACATATATCGATAAAGAACGTGAAAACATGACATGTAAGCATATCCCTAAAACGAAAACTTTTTGCATTATACCTGTATCTGTACACATACATATATATTTACATTGCGGGAAATTGCAATAGTGAATTTATACTGACATAGTATTGACACAGGCACCAGTACTATTGACCGATTGTACCCCATACAATACAATTTACCATAGATATTTAACATGTGTGTGTGTGTGTGTCATTGAAAATCCACTACTGGCATACGTACTATTGACTATTTAGTCCTTTTGAGACAACATGTGGACATTGGAACCAGTAAATCACTAGTACATTTTCATAATTCTGGTTCACACTTTTGGTACTTTTCTGAAATAGATGTCGTTGGTGAAAATTCTCTTAAATAGGGCACTAGTTTATGACACTCGAGTATTAATGTGCTTGCTTTTCACATTAAAGGCAAATATAAACATGTCGATAGACGCTCTACTGACATGTCGCACAAACAGTCACCAATATAGTAGGGAAAGTGGTGCCTTGGAAATAGATTTCCCAAGATTTGCCTCAGGATATGTACATACGTACATATGTATGTAGATATATAGGTATCCCCTTATCAGCTCTTACCTAAATCAAATACAGTGCAAAATAATAATAAGACAGGCAGGCACTCTTCTGCAAAGCTTAAACTACAAAAATATATGGATAGCTACCAAGCGGAAGAGAAAGCCTTAAACTTTGGGCTTCAAGCACAATATTTTAACCACAATAACGAAATTGTACCTAAAATTAATCTCCCTCGTTAGAAGAAAAAAATCCACAACTTTAACCCAACAAATAAAAAACTATATACAATTTCACATAGAGAATTATTCTACAACAACCAAAATAAAAATGTTAATAATTAAGAAAGTGGGAGGTTACCTTTCCAAAAAATTACAAAGCCAACTACAACAACAACGTATAAATGTCAAAATATATACACCATCTATATTATGATAAACACAACTCATAATACACAACAAAAAAAATATAATGTCTACTTTTCAAATACACAAGACCAACAATACAAAACTTGTATATTTGAGAGAGTTTTACTTGATAGCAAGTAAAAGAAAAAATACATTAAGAGGGTATTTTTTTATTATTATACATGTTGTTATGAAAAAAAGAAAAACATTAAATATTAAATATTAAAGAAAAACAGAGAAAGATAATACTGCCAGTTGCAAGAGTAAAAGAGACAACGAAGCATAGAACCAGTTGCTTAAAGAGCTTTTCTCACTGAGCTCCGTATATTTGGAAAGAAGTCGTTGTTATTGTTTTGCTACTTTTTTTATTTCATAAAGGGCATGACATGAATGAATTATGATCTTTTATAATAAACAAACAGTCCCTTAAGCCCTATTACAACAAATAAAACTTTAAATCGCCCTGGGTGTATGATGCAAGACTTGTACTTTTAATTATTAAATCACAACATAAATATATGTAATTTTCCTGTTATAAGTAAATAATAATTTTTGACAGAATTTTGTTTAAAACGGATATAAATATTAACATTTGCATGTTTGAAAGTGTGCGGTAGATTGTATTAAACATCCAACACTGAGTTTATTAATAAAACAGGTATTTTTACTCTCTCTGTTGATACAAACTCTCTTGCTAGTTTTCTTTTGCATTTTGTTGGTGCTGCTTATCATTGATGATTTTGTTTTACAAATCAAAAGAGAATTGTGAGTTTTTTTCTGCCATAAAACTATTGAGTACTTGCGTGTGTTTGTGGACTTAACAGAAAAAGGGTGTGAGTAAATTAACCGTATATGTGTTTAAACGGCGAGACTGAAAAAGCCTGCATTAACAGTACATGTTTTACCTCGCAAAGCCAGAAAGAGATGGCTAGATAAAATATTAATAAAATTATGATGTTTTGAGTTTTCATAATAATATATATACTTTGTTGTTGGCTGTGTGGTAGCGTTGTTGCTTTTTTGTTGCTGCTGCTGGCGCTGCTGTTGTTTCATTATTGTGTAGCCTTTAAAAAAATGGCAAAAGAAAAAAAGAGAGAAAGAATAAAATTAATGTTGATATATGTTTCATATTTAAAATGATAACATGATTTTTTGTTGTTGTGCCTGGGATTTAATAAACGCTGTGCGTGGTGTTGTTGTTTTAATATTATGAAGAGCAATGGGTATGAGTACGCATTTAAGGTGGTGGTGGTAAAATTTATATTTTTTTGTAGCTGTATGCAGGGTAATAAAGCAAACGAGAAGAAAAAAACAGTAAAAACGCAAAGAATTGTTTGAGTGACTTTTTGGTTGGGTTGTTATTATTTGTGAAGTCAGTGTAAGTTTGACGCGCGTGCTGAACGTATCATTATTAAAGTAGTGGCGAATGAAACTGCAAGAGAAAAGACGAAATTTTAATAAACAAAACCATGAAAGTAACGTTTAGCGCAATACGATTTTATAATACGTAAAATTCTCAAACAAAATTATAATAAAGAAAAATATTAATAATCAAATATATAGAAAAAAAAAAAACAAATCTATTTACTTAAAACAAACTGAAAAATATATTACAAAAACCCGTCGGTATTAAAATATATACAAAAAACTTATATGCAAACAGTCAAAAGAAAACAACAAGTCTCCCAGAGAGTATGAGTGTAAATTTAAGAAAAGTGCGTAATCCACAAAAAAATGAGAGTTCATCACATCCAATAGAGTAGCAGCTCTTTCCCCCTCTGCTAAGCCCTGGACTACTAGCAAGTAATCGATGCACATATACTCAAATATACTTATATTGATAATAATTAATACAGCAACAGCAACATAATGTTATGATAACAACATCAATCTTGTGAAAAAAATTAAAAAAAAAACCTTCAGGCCTAAAAAGACAAATCCAACAACCATAAAACATCATTCACTCTCCACCATCAACAACATCATATCAAATCTCTATAAAGGATATTTATTATTATAAAAAAATATGACAACTTCAATATACAAATATTTTTAAATGACAACTTTTATAAAAGCAAAACATGACACTTATTAAATAAACCTTAAAAGGAACACAACGTTCACTAAAATTATTATTAATTTAAATAAAACTGTTTAATAGATTTATTTTACAAATAAAAAAAATAAAAAGAATTAAATTCTTATTGCAATAACAAACAAATATGTTACCTTGAAAGAAATAAAAACAAAATTTTCGTTTGATTTTTCTTAACGAAAATTTTAATTCGGAAACGCTTGGTGGCGTGTGCATGTGTTTCAAAACTAATAGATATCTTTTAACAATTTTCGGTAATTTGATTCGCTTGTCCTGAGCTTTTCGTTTACATCTCGTTACGTATCTTCTCTAATGAAAAATATATTATCAACTGTTTTGTGTGAAATGAGAAGTGATTTTAAGGAAACCCATCAAGAAACCATTAATAAAATGATACAATTTGGTACCGTCAAATATGGAATTGTTAAACAATTAAAAGATCGCGCTAAAAGCACCGAGATAGGTAAGTAATCGTGTTAAAAAAATTAAAAAAAAAAAATATCAGCGAGTGCCTTAGGCTGAGAAATTCAAATAAAATTTATGTTTTTTTTCATGGCAAAAAATTTGGAATTATCTTTTAACAAAATGTATGCAAAAATAAGAAAATGCCTATAATCATGTTTGAAAATAAGTTAATAAAAAATATAAAAAAATTTTAATTAAATTGTCATGCTTTATGTTTTCTAGAGAACTGTGAGTAGTTGCAGTTTTATAAATATTATATTTTCTTTCAACATTTTAACATTAAAACTATAAAGGTAATTGCTTCCCAGTAGGTTTTGCATCAAAGAAATATTTTATTAAAGTGTAAAACTTTTTAAAAAGTATTTATATCTGTGTATCTAATTACAAACATACATAAATATGTATGTGCTTATGTATATGCCTGCCCAGAAATTACAATTATATTTAGTTGGGCTTTCCAATTAGTAGATAGTATGCATACCTGCTATCAACCAATTTCTTCAAAAATACTTTTTTTTATTGGAAATTATTCGGCGATGGGATCTACATGGCACAAATCTGGCACAAATCTCAGGAAGAAAACAAAAATCACTTTTCGTCCTATTTTTTCAATACATATTTATTTGTTTGTCAGCCATTATTTAATAAAATATAGGCTCCTGATGTAACAAATGAGATATATACCAAAACGTTTAGAATAATTTAACAATTTTTATTTAAATCTGATCTACAGCAGGACCGTCTTCACATCGCATCGCATCATATACAAAAATATTAAGTTCGTAATTAACAAGTAATTAACTAAAACTCTTTGATGTTTGAGTATCTACAAACATACATACATATACATGTATCCATGTTTACATTATCTCAATTTGAAATATCCCAGAGGGATTTCTAAACAGAGAACTCATAAAAAATATAGTGCGGAAATTCTTTTAAATATACAAATTATGATGAAAATACTAAAACAGCAAAACTATTAAATCCCAAAAGATCAATGTGTTCAGAATTAATAACAATATTTTTAAAAACTTTATGTCAAAATGAGTTTTGAAATAAATATGTAGGCTTATCGTCTTGAAATTATTTTTGTATATAATAAAAATTAGTAAATTTATTTCCATATATTAAAAACATAAATTCCTCTTTTCTATTAATAATATTTATATAAACGAATTGTAATCGATAATTCATTGAAAATTTCTGTGAATTCATGTTATAAGTTATGTCAGATACACGTATCATCCGGTCTCATGTAGAAAAGCCCTAACTCACATAATTGTAACTTTTCGGGAAAAAATATTAAAAAATCATAATAGAAACCATGGTTATTAGTTGCTTCTAAACCCGTTATTTTTGATCATAATAAATTCAAAATTTTTGTGACTTATATGAAACTTATTAAAATTACTAAGTTAGGGCCTTTCTATATGAAACCATTGATATACATATGTATATGTAACTCTTATTGTAGGTACTCTATATATGATATTTCGTATAAAAAATTCCATTCTGGTTGCACAAAGATCAAAATTTTTTTAAATTTATTATGTTCGAAAAATCGATCTAAACTTCGAAAATTCGAAAAAAATTTAAACAAGTTATATACCTATTTTGTGTGCAACCTGTGCAAATGATTAAATAAAAAACATTGCGCAATAATCAAGTTTTATCAAAATTCGAATTTCGAATAAGGTATGAAATATCTAACATTTAAATCCGTTGATCGTATTAAATTTTTCATTAACTCAATGATTGTAATATATTTTTAAAATATATGTAGTTGTTTGCAAATAGGCAAACACATTAAATTTAGGGATATACATATGTTGCAATATTGTTGTACTGGGGCGATCACTGCTACAAATCTTCGAATGCCATTGAGGTATAAAATAGATAAGAATACTCCATATTGTATTTCGACCGGAAAAATATTAATTTTGTATATGATTTTTATACAAAGTGAAAAATAATTTAAATTTTTACAATGTTCGAAAATTCGAAATTAATTTCGAATTAAAAAAAATAAAATTTTAATGGCCCAAGTAATGCGATATTATATAAATTGTTACAAAATATCATAATATCACACTATTGAAGAATTTCGAACTTCTAATTTGATTTCATTTCTTTCACGGGAAACAGATGAAAATGATAGCTATATACAATTTTCTTCTTCTTCGTTTCTATATATCTGCACTATTTATCAGATTGTTACTTAAACCGTTAGGAAAATGCATTAAGAACACAATATATTTAATTTATTTTATTAAAATTTATAACAAAATCTTATATAAATTAGAATACAGTAATTTAATTCAGTTTTATCTCCATGTTATTATGAACGAAAATATTATTTAAATATTAAAAACGTTAGAGAATAATTATAAATTAAAAGACCATAAAAATGATTCCACTCCAAATGACTTAAACATTTGGTGAAGTTATAGTATATCTTTGGATTTAAAGTTCCAAACGACTAAGAATATATTCTTGTGCATGAAAAACTAGAATTTGTATAATACAAGACTTCCTTCTTGTTTATTGTCAGTATGACTTTCTTTTTTGTTTATTATAATCTTGTACATAATTTTAGGGCATTTATTATTTCAATATGATTTCCGGCAAGTGTTCGCTGGGGTTACGGGTTACATGGTCTATACGGTCAGTTTAATTTTACTTGTTACCAATACATCTGGACATATGGCGTCAATGCCAACTTGCATATTGCCTTCAAATGATTGTCGACAAAACAATGACCGAAATGATTAATTTTTGGAAACAAAAATTCAGTCAGTGTGCCCTTTGCTCATGTCGAAAAAAATTTAGGATCGATGATGTCGCCAGTCAATTTTAATAAACGTGATGGCAATTCGTTAAAGGCTGGAGTATTATCTTCGCTCCACTTACCACAATCTTTGCTTATTTACGTATGACAGGCAATGAAGTTTATTACTAAGCACAATTCTTTTTTTGGGCGTACAGGTTTATTAATTTTATTTTAGTTATTAATTTATTATTTTTTTAATAAATTATTAAGTTAACAGTTCTTTAAAACGACCCAACTTCAAATCTGCAATCAGCATATTATGTCTTTAAATAATTATTGTTAAATTCAAGTTATTTGATTAAGATTGGAATATTTAAAAGATTTTTAGGTTCATCATATTAACAAATTTTCAATTTAAAAGATTTATAATCACTGGCACAACCTCACTGAACAGAAATGTCAACACACCTTGACATGCTCACCTGTCAAACTAGAGTTATCGATATCAATAGTTCTCATGCAACTAAAAACACCCGATATTATCAAACTAATAATTTCTTATCATAAAAATATTATTTAATGCTACAAAACATTTTCTGTGTATCAAGAAATTATAAGTTATTATCTGAATCCCAATATTTTACTCTTAAATAGAAACACATAAATTTATTTATTGTTAAGCAATAAAAAATTAATAACTTAATATTGTTACTACTATTATTTTTTTTTTGATTACGATGGCAGCAACATTGATGTCAGCAGTCCTTAATTATATGAATTTGCTCGTAAAACTGTTTACTTATGGCCGCAAACACACGTCTCCTAGACTATTTTTTACAACAAATGAAAAAAAAAAATTCCAATTATGATGAGTAGGACCACCTTCAAAAATCTACAAAATTTACAAGTTGACGACAAACTCGTTTTATAAAAGAAACAAACCTCCACAAGCAACTTAAACTCCATAAGAAAACGCACAAGTTACAAAAAAAAACTCATTTTATTTGATATTTTATTGAACAAGAAAAAGAGCAATAACTAATTTGTTATTGTTTTATATAATAGTTTTTTTTATAACATAATAATAAATTAAAGTGATCATAGGAGCTGAAATGCTATTATTAGGGGCATTCAGAAAAATATAAGAAACCAATAGGTATTTCTAGCCAGAATTTGTTACTAAATGACAATTCAATGAACGTATTAGGATTTTTAATAATTAATTAAATATATTTCTAGCCAGCCTATTTATTTGCTTCCATTGTGAAAAAAGCACTCTAAAGGGGCAGCATTAAAAAAGGGGCGAAACTCCAAAAATTAGTTTTTGAAGCGTTGAACTTATTTTTTTGAGTTGAAGTAAACGTCATATGATTTTAACAAATCAGGGGGCAAATTACGCCATACAATATCGATCGAAATTTCCATTTAAATTGTATTGAAATTTCGAACAAAAATATCTAGTGAGTAAATTCGAAAGAACTAAACTTCAGTTTTTGTAGGACCAGTTTTTTAAATACATACGTCACTTTTACAGTAAATGAGCGATTCTACTTATAATTCTTAACAGTTTTTAACAACTGATTAAAGTTCTGATTTATATGCGTTCGAATGTTTGTAATTAACCCGCAATATGTAGGGGTTATCCCCTGAGTGCTGGACCAAGATAAAAATAAAATAAAATTAATTAAAACATTGCAAAAATGTTTAACCTGAAATTCATAAATTCAGACGGACATGATCAAGAAAATATCAACATCAGTTTAATTTTCCTCTTACGCAACAGAGCCGAATGGTACTTTTTTCGAAAACCCCTACACTTTCATCATCAGAACTCATATGTATTTTTTTTCTTTAGCACCACATGTTAAGTGGTGGCTTAGTTGAATGAAAAAACAATTTTTATTTATAAAATTTTTCTAAGAAAATAGTATACGAGAAGTGTTGCAATACTAAACATATCTAATCTTTATGCTGCTCTTTGAATATTTTTTTTTAAATTTTTTAAAATTTAAGCCATTAAGTTTCTTTTTAAATAAGTTTCCAACTTTTTTTTTTTTTAATCTTGGACCAGCACTCAGGGGATGACCCCTGTATATGCAATGCATTGCGCCGGAACTGAAAACGAGGGGATAGTATTGAGGGCACAGATTAGGAAAGATGAGAAGATAGACAGTTTTTTTGTAGCTATTTCAACCTCCGGCTAATTTTTGCTACAGGGCCGACGAAGGTGGGTGTTGTTACTCTTTGAGAACATGATCGTGTCAGTCGCTTCCAATTATGTTCAGTGACTATGCATTCATTATTGAAACAGGCTGGCAACAACTAACACAACCATGCCACTAATGCTGATCAGAAGAATTCAACACAATATTTCATGACTCAGCGCGGGCTCGAACTCACCACCCTCCGCTTCACAGTCTCGTGTTCCACCACTTCAGCCCCATTTTTCATATTTTATTTTTCTGAATTTTTGTTCCCCATTTTTCATATTTTATTTTTCTGCACCCATTTTTCATATTTTATTTTTCTGAATTTTTGTTCCCGTAAAGCAATCGTACTATTTTTAGTTTATCAAGAAGTTTGTATTATACTACAATAAAAAAAAACAATTTGCTTATCAATAAATAAATTAATTGATTTTACAACTTAACTTCAGCTGAAGTTATTGAAATAAGCTAATTCTCAAAAAACCCCGAGATTTTAAGTTGAATTTGCAAAGTTATTTCGCTAAATAATGAAGTAAATACTCTGCTTTATTAAAATAGCTTAACTTATTTTATAAAATTCTTCGAGCTTATTTTTTATTAATATATTATGTTTATTTAAGCAAAAGGTCAATTATTTTGTATATAAAAATTATGTTTTTATTCCAATATTTCGCCACTTCTTTGTGTAGCTTCTTCAGGGATATATAAAATTGTGATAGCTTAACAAAAAACAAATTAAGACAAACTTTCCATCATCCTGACGTTAGAATTTAAAACAGAAATTAAACATTCTACTCCGCCTTGAAAATAATAGCCGGCTACAGCAGTGCCTTACACCTCAAATATTTGTTTTAATTTCCCATTTTTTTTCTACTGTTTAATAAAAAGCAATAAAACATAAATTTTTGTTTCATAAAAATCATAAACAAATGAAAGATGTGAAATAAATTAACAAAAAAAAAAAAAACAATAAAATCAAAGAAAAGAAACAGGTACAACCAGATCAGTTTAGTATAAAGTTTTTTTTTCTTTTCTTTTAATTCATTTATTAAGTTATAGTATCTTTAAGACAAGAGATAAATGGTCAAATTTTGGTGAAAAAAAAAAAATTACAAAAGCATTAATAAAATAAATGCTAAACAAATGTTTTATCATTAAAATTTACATATTGATCTTAAAGAACACCGTTAGAAAAAATACCACCGAATTCGTAGTGACAAACGGAACTGTTGATTTCTATACGAGTATGCAAGAGGCTGCAGTTAAAACAATGAAGGAATTTGTTAATATAATAAATACAAGATATTTTTAAACTGATCTCGTCAGTTTTATGTCAAAAGATCTATTGAAACTGATTTTATGCAGATCATATAGACTACTTTAAAGCTGTCCAGATATTTATTTAGATACAGAAATCATTTTTGATATAAATTGTCTAAAAGGAATTTTCGCAGGTAGTTAACACGTAGAGACTAGCGATCTAACTGATCTGCATTAGTGTATGGTAGGGCAAATTGTTATCGGCCTGTTTCGAAGATGGAGTTATAGCACTGGTCGCTGAAACGTACAGGCAGCAATTGACACTGGCATGTGTTAAAAACGCATTGTGCATTACCAAGAGGTGTAAGGCCGAAAGCACACTATAACCTTTTTAAAATAGCAATTTCAAACTTTAAATGCCAAGAGTGTTTCATTATTAATGCCGCTAACTGTATTTTTCTTACTTTTATAATATATTTCCAATTAAATTTGCTGCTTTATAAGAATCGTGTTAATTTGAAATTTATTTTATTACTGCCCAACTTATTTATTACAATAAATTTTATATTTTATGAATAACAACCAAAAACTGAAAAGTGTTTGTCGGTATTGCTGTTTGATGAAAAAGTCATCAGTGTGTCAATAAACACATAATCATGATTGAATTATGAAATTTAAAGCAGACAACAAGTGATTTGAGGACGCACACCATCACATGATGTTATTTTTTGTTTAAACATTAATACATATTAAATTAATACTTATTTAAGCATATTATGGGAATCTGATAGAGCAAGTCAAAATATAACAGAAAATTTAAATTAAATTTATTAAACTTTTGTATCAAAGAAAACAATCGAAAAAAATTAATTTCAAATATCAATAAATAAACAATTACTGTTGTTTTATATTTTGCTTAATTTAATTTATTAATATCTTTTGCAAACAAAAAAAAAAAACAATTGTCTCACGTTCCATATTGTTTTTTTTAGTGTTTGCAAAGATTTTGTTTCTGGTATATGGTATTTTTTGTTGTGTTGTTTAAATACAGGTTTCGATATGTTGTTTTGTGCCATTTTTTTTTTTTTCAAATTAATTAAAATATAAAAATATTCTTCATAACATCCAAATGCCCGGATATAGAAAAATTAAAAATTTATTTTATTCATCTTGTAGGGGAGTATATCATATATACAAATTTTCAATATGCATGAAAATTTTATTATTTACAATTTCTAGCTTTATAATTAAAAAATTTTTTCCAAATAATATGCCCTAATTCATGAATAATTTCAGCAATAATTAAAACTAAAAAAACCTAATAAAATTTATTTAAATAAGAACTGTCACTCATATTCAACTAAGCCACCTAATAAGTGATGACAAACACAATACACATGAGCACTGATGATGAAAGTGTTGCGGCTTTCGAAAACAGCTATTCTGCTCTGCTGTGTGAGTTGAATAACTAAAAACTGATGCTGTGCTTTGGAATATTTATCATGTCTTTCTGAATTTAAAACAAAAAATTTCGAACAATTAGCCTATAAATCTTAATTCAATTTAATATAATAATTGAAACTATTTGCGTAGATCATGATAAATTATTAGGTTTATGGAATTTCAGCCAGGTTTACAAGACATTGTGCTGCTGTAAAAATGAATTTAAAATGCCTATGCTTTTGTGATTTCAAAATTTCCTATTGGGTAGAGCGATAGTCAATTAGCCTGATATTGCGAGCTCATTTCACTACAGCGGATTATTTCCAAATCGGTAAATTGCCTTAAGAAAATTACGAAAAATATCAATCATTATACATCATTTTTACCGACTGCCATATTCATGAAAAATAATATGAATTTAATGACGGCTTTAAACTAAAGCACACTTTAAGTGCACATATTATTTTAATGAATATGACAGTTTATGATCGCATTAAACAATTTTATTTTAGGCTAGAACTAGACAATAGGTTAAAGTTTAAAATTCTTTATAAAAATTCTTTATAAAAACTTCTCTATAAAAAATTCTTATTCAAAACCTGTGCATTAGCTAATAAATGTTTTAGTTTAATATTAAAACAAGTTTTTTGCATACTTTTAGGAGCAAAAAATAAATATTTCTGCTATAGATGAAAGTGTTTAAAAATGTGGGAAAATGCCTCCTAAAGCCGTGCTAAAACTGAAAAATTTTTACGCAGTCTTTTGAAAGATAATTTTTTAAAAGCTATTTTATTAATATTTTTCATTATTTAATTGCTGATTCTTCGACTTCACCAATTTTTAATTATTTGTTTAGGTCACTTTTTTATAAAAGAAATTAAATTTTTCATTATGAAATATATATAATTATTTTAATTGCAATTAAAATTAATTCAAAATTTTTAAAAATATTCTTAAATTAATTTTAGTTATAATTTTTGATCTGGAGAAGATATCCAAAAAATATCGGAATAATGGAAAATAAAAAATTCAATTTATTTAAAGAAAAAAAGTAAGCTACACCTAACAGATAATTAATATTCTTCCACAAGATAATGAAAAATAAATATTTCGGATTATTTTAACTGAATTCAAAAAAGAAGGTTACTGTCAATATGATTTTTCTTAACGAAGGAAAGATTAAAAAAATATCTTAAAAAAATACTCTATCTTCTAAATCTTGCGCATCTGTTTTCTCAACACTATCCCCTACTTTCTACTTCCGGTGTAGTGCACTGCATCTGTAGGGTTCATTCCCTGAGTGACGGTACTAGTAAAAGAAAACATAGAAACTGACGGAATAATATTAATGATAACTTTTAGATTTGAATTGTTGTACTTTTCTTCTGACTGACTTTCTTTGAGTTGGGATGGATTTATCATCGTCCCATGATGAATTTGCTTTGCAAACAGAGAAAATTTGTTTATCTGTTACTTTCAGCGAAAAAAGAAAAAACTAAAAATTGCACAGAGGAAATCGGTGTGATTACAAAGCAAATTTGACGCATCATAATGGAAAATAATTCGCAGCTTGAATTGATTGTCCCAGGTCCGACTGCCTGGAGGATTGTTTTTGACCTTGACAACAACTGGCATATCAGGCAATATTATTTATCTGAGACAGTTAAAATCTTGCAGCTTTCGATTCACTACATGCGTAAATCTGTGGTCCTATACAGCCTGGCATTAATGCCAGTTTCTTACTTTTTATCCGAAACAGCAAATGCAGGAAAGAATACTGAAGGAATACCGATCTTTGAGTTTCCAAAATCGTCCTTTAATCGATAACTTGCAATACTACTTTCATTTCAATGCCCATTAATTAATAAAAAAATAAGCTGAGGAAGATGTTCTCTGAGCCGTTTTTCAAGTGAAGAACAAAATTATTGCAGAAGAGTGCACTACTTTTTAAACTTATTAAATATTCAATGCTAATTTTCAATACTTTTTGGCGGTGCACTTTTCTGTTGCCTTTCCAAATAATTTATCACGCCAGCTTTAATTTTGCATCACAAAAACAGGATGGAGTTAATGAGACAGAAAAAAAGAGTCATAAAAAAATATTTAAATTAAAATTGCGGACGGGTTGAATTATTTAAGCTGCAATAAATAAATTTAATGATTCATTAATATAAATTATATTAAATTAATTTATTAAATCTTAATAAGGAAAAATTAAAACGAGGATGGGTGTGAAATTTTAAGAGAAAACAAATTCGCAGATAATATATGAGGGATTTTTTGAAACCCATTCTCTTGCTATTTATAATACAATTAATAAGTTTTTTTTTTATAGCGAGAAATGAAAAAGATCGCTTAATGCTAGGAACACAACTGCGACGAACGACGAACTCTTGGTCGCGAATATTCGTCGCCAAAAATAAAACAAATTGGTGTATATGAAAATGCACACAATCGTGGCGTTGGACGAAATTCGTCATACTCAGCGAAAGTTGAAATAGATTTGTTTCTAATTGTTTCGTCAGCGAGCGACGAACAAATCAATATGAGGTGCCCAGGTTTCATATACTGAAACTGGTTTTTTGTGGGAAAACATAATTCACTACTGTATTGTTGCATGTAGCACGAAAGTTTTCAGGACATACTAAAAATGCATTCACCAATTCACAAAAATGTATCATTCGGACGACTTTTTATTCATTTTGAACACTTTTTATAATATATTCTTTCTTCCTATATCCTACTATTTCATACGGTCACCCCATCAGCTGTTAAATGAAAAGAATAATTTATTTACAGAAAAAATTTTCAGAAAATAATTACAAAAAGGAATTTGTTCTGGAAAAAAATGGACACCACCGTGGTAATTATTGAGTGTCTAAACAATCTGGCTGGCATCAGAGCATTACAATGATTTAAAAAACAAATATAAAAATTTTGTTTGCTTATTATTTTAATTTATTCGTCGTTATTGTGTTTCATACGACGAATTTATAGAGCGAATTTTTACCAACAAATTCGTCGTACTAAACGAAATTCGTCGTTCGTCCCAGTTGTGTTCCTAGCATTAAGGTCAGTGTAGATCGCAGCACACAAATGTGCTAAATCAAAGTTCTGCTAAACTTAAGATTGAAAGCAAATGTACATTAATTAATAGTGTTAGTTTTTGTATAAACGCCCTGCTAGAGCTCTAGCGGAAGACTTGTGATGAATGGAAATAGTTCTTCAGTCAAATAAACTCCTCGGAGCAACTATGCAATCGACAAAATATATTGTCTTTAAGAGGATCACGTTGTTATCTCAATTGCTTGTCGGCTTCAAATTAAAAATTTAATTGTAATCTCACTCCATATTAATTCCCATACAATCCTCGTATTATTTTGACATTTTAGCTTTATTTATTAATTTTTATTTGCATAAAAAAATAATTAAAATATTAATTATATTTCAGAGATCTCTTTTTTCTTTCCTTTGATAATTAACAAGCATCTTTTATGGCTTTTAATTTTCTTTATGGCACCACAAATAACTACATTTTATGATGAATAAATAATAAATCCAGTTTTTTGACATTTTCAAATTCAATTTCTGACACAATCCAAACTTTTTAATAAAATATCGACAAGATTTAAATCATAATCAAAGAGCCCTTATTAGACATTATGATATGCAAAACTAATTTAAAAAACACACTAACAGACATAAAGCAACTAAATATGTTAAAAGATATTAAATAAAAGTTAAATTTCGTAGAAACAAATTATGTTTAAAATTAACATAAAGTTTATGACAAAAACTTGGCAACCCAGCAAGCATCTCTTAACAGTTTTGCAGCACATATTGCAATATCGTTGTTTATTGAATGTGTGTTGTTGTTAGTTGGGTGAAATTTAATCATAATTTTTCCATGCCAGACTTTGAGGTTACGTATTGTTTTTTTTTAGTAAGAAATGAAAAACTTCAAATTGTAGCTCTTGGCCAAGGTGGCCAGCTTTGAGGTACTTAAAGCACTTTTCCTAAGTTACTTGGAAAACTCTGGCGGAAATATAAATTCAAATACTCCTTTTACCCGTTTGTTTTGTTGATGTTCTTTGTATCGTTTTGCACGGAAATAATGGATTTCTTTTTATTGAATCAATGTGTTATGGTTCATTTCTAGGTGCTTAAATTGAAATATATTTGGTGGCCTGGGTTACCAAGTCCAAACTTTCAGATGGAGTCTATCTATCGACTGACTGCTTTTGTTCTTCACATTTAAAGTAATTTTAATAAAAATAAAAAATTGCGGAAGCTGTTTCGTTTGCCGCTATTGGTTTCCTTTTGTTTGTGTCGTTTTTTCCAAAAAACATAAATTGTATGACCGTTTTATCTGCTTTAACCGGCAATCATAAATACATATTTTTGGCTATTTTTAATATTTTTCAAATTTTGTATATATTATTTAATTTTTTTTTCATCTTTTGCCTCTAGTAAATAAATCAGTTTTTTTTTTGTTTCCTTTTTTTCTTTATTTGATATTTGCGTTTAGCCACATTTTGACAAATGAGTTCACATTTAGTTTTAAAAAAAATAGCATGTTTTCAGCTTTTGAAAAATGTGTTAATGATTTTATCGTTCATATTTTTAAATTGTGCTATTTGTTTTTGTAGTTGTAATTAAATATGTTTTAGTAAAATAAACAAATTATGAATATTTATGGATGCATAGTTAGTTTGTATTGAACCAAAAATTTTTGAACATAAATCAACGTCAGTACAGAAAGAAAAAACTTCGAGTTCATGGAATTTATTCCTGATGTGTAATGAACTTACCTCGTATAAAAAAAAATACGACTTTAAGCATTAAACACATTCAAGACAGCAGGCTACCGACTACAACCTGTCAAAAATAGAATACATGTGTTTATATGGGAGTGAATATTTTCACGACTACACGACAGGTTGTTGTCTGTGCTGCTTTTGTGGTTGTAGTCAAATTAAACTAATTTCTATTTTCATAGGCGACAATAAAGAGATTAGTGCTGCCAATACAATGAAAAGTCTTAAATAAATAAACTTTTGAAATTTTTTTAATCTAGGTAAGAATATGAAAAATTGTTGAAAATGAACAATGTAACAGCCCTTTTAAGAATAAAAATTATTATTTTTATTTATTTATTTTCTTTTGCGTTCTCTCTCGGCTTTTATTTTTTAATTTTATTTATTTATTATTTTTTTTGTAATAACTCCTAGAATATATGTAGGTCCCATATAAATGATATGGGTATCATTTGAAAGTCTGTCTTTCTATTGTTAGACATATTTTTCAAATTTATTCACATATTGGAAGTATTAAATTTTGAAATTTTGTATCTGACTTTTTAAATATATTTGACAGCCGTTATCGCTAAAAGACGTTAGTTAGGTCACAAATGAATTAACTCATAAACTCATTGGCACTATGAAGCCGTAACAAAAAAAGGACATCAAAATGTATTTATTACAAATGCAAAAACAATAAAGAACTATGAACAAATAAAATGTTTTTATTACTAAATTTTGTTTTGGTCTATAAATATATTTAGAATAAGCGCTTTTGTATATATAAAAGTGGCACCACTAAAATAAGATGTTGACAATGTAGCTGCCGTCTCAAAAATAATTAAGTAACTACGAGGCGACGTTTGTAGCCAACGGCCTTTGTAGTGTGTGTTCGTGTAGTCTGCTGTCTCAAATGTGTTTAATGCATAATTTGAATTATTTTATTTTGCTTTACAAAAAAAAAAATCACTTTATGCTAGGAACACAACTGGGACGAACGACGAATTTCGCTTAGTACGACGAATTCGTTGGTAAAAAATCGCTCTATAAATTCGTCGTATGAAACACAATAACGACGAATAAATTAAAATAATAAGCAAACAAAATTTTTATATTTGTTTTTTAAATCATTGTAACCTCTGATGCCAGCCAGATTGTTTACACACTCAATAATTATCCTGGTGTTGTCCACCGGGATAATTATTAAAATTCCTTTTTGTAATTAGTTTCTGAAAAATTTTTTGTCTGTAAATAAATTATTATTTTCATTTAACAGCTGATGGGGTGACCATATGAAAAAGTGGGCAATAGAAAGAAAAACTATATTATACAAAGTGTTCAAAATTAATAAAAAGTCGTCCGAATGATACATTTTTGTGAATTTGTGAATGCATTTTTAGTATATACTGAAAATGTTCGTGCTAGATGCAACAATACAGTAGTGAACTATGTTTTTCCACAAAAAAGCAGTTTGAGTATATGAAACCTGGTCACTTTATATTGATTTGTTCGTCGTTCGTTGACGAAACAATTAGAAATAAATGTATTTCAACTTTCGCTGAGTATGACGAATTTCGCCCAACGCCACGATTGTGTGCATTTATATATACATCAATATGTTTTATTTTTGGCGACGAATATTCGCGACCAAAAATTCGTCGTTCGTCGCAGTTGTGTTTCTAGCATTAAAAATAAAAACACTGAAATAATAAATTCTTCCCATAAAAAAATTCAGTTAAACACTTGTCTTATTTATAAAAATCATTCTGCTTTTTAAAGAAAGTTTATAAAATAAAACTTGCACTGAAATCAGTTTCAGTACAGAAATAGAATATGTACATTTATTCAAATGGTTGTGATTATTTTCACGGTCAGGCGGCAGGTTGTTGTCCGTGCTACTTAAACTAATTTCTATTTTAATAGGTGACAGTAAATAAACTAGTGCTGGCAACATATTTCCCCTTATTCTGTAACTGTCAACGTCCCGTCAAGACAACATCAAAAAACAGGGTAAATAGATTCTGGTTGCGGACAATAAATGAATACTGCTGACATCCTCTGACTATTCCCTAAGGCCGAGAAGATAAAAAGAGACTGTTTCAAGTAATAAAGAGACGAGGAAAAATAGTATGAAGATGTCTTAGTTTTGATATTGTCTTGATGTGACGTTGACAAATAGTTACAGAATAAGGGGTATTGAAAAATCTTTAATAAATAAGCGTTTAAGAAGTTTTTAAATTGCTCAAGTATACAAATTGCTGCAAATAAAATATATGCAAGGAAACAGCCATTTCAAAAATAAAAATGATTGTGTATTTTTTTTGGCGATCACTGTAGTCTCCAGACTGCCGCTATTCAAAACCTTTATTTTGTGTTGGTTATAACTCCTGGAATATGGAACACATTTAAAAGATGTGAGCATCGTTTCGCGGTGCTCTAAAATGGCATTCTATTGGTATAAAAATTTTTAAAATCTATTAACCCATTGCGAGTGATATGGTATATAAAAATTTTTTATCTGTCTTCTCAGGTAAAAATACCAATATTTTAAAATAATTAAGTAGCTGGCTACATGGCATCAGTTATAGCCAGCAGCGTTTCTAGTCTTGTAGCCGTGTAGCCCACTAAGTGTTTACGAGCTTCAGACGACAGCAGGTTAGCGACTACAATCTGTTAAATATGGATTATGTACAAGTCTTTAAATGCGTGTAACTATTTTTACGGTTAAAACTATTTTCGAATGGGTTTTAAGTAGGTTTTATGAAATGCCACCTTGTTTTTGTCTGTGCTAAGTTGGGTGTTGCCAAACCAAATTCCGGGAAACAGCTGATAATGCAATAGAAATTCCAACACATGAAAGATATCATTTATAGTGTTCAAATTTATTGAAAAACCTGTATGTTAAACAATATGTATTTATAGTTGTAGTGCTAAAACCACGTTTTAACTTTCTGTGTGAAGACATTTATAGTGTGTTCCTAAAATGTTTCATTGAAGAAACTAAAGAGCTAATATAAGAAGGCATATGAGCCACAGCAAGGCGAATTCATACAAGGTGAACTCACTTATGCAACTCTGTGTAAAATTTATTGAACTGTCAAATGAAATGCTTTGGAAAAAACAATGGCCGCACACAAAAACGAAAAACCAGACGAAAAACCTTTGACAGTTCAATAATTTTGCCTTGGTAACAGCTGATCACCAATTTCTGAACTAAGGCCACCTGGTATGAATTCGCCTTGAGCCACAGTGGAAATTTCTTCGTTTTCTTTAGATAATCCAGAATTGGAATATTTTTTGAAAACAATTTAATAACTTGCAAGCGACTGAGTAGTCTCGCATGTCTGCTTCAATTTTTCACTGGGACATAAACGAATGCAACAAAATCGGTTTCAAGTATACATTTTAATACTTTGTATCATTTTGAAGACCAATAAATAAAAAATTAAAATAGCAGGAAGAAAAAATTAAAATTAAAACAATTTGAATTGTGCTCGCTTATATTTATTCATTTTCTTCAAATTAAATTATTCATACCCAGTTGGCCTATTGGTTCAAATATATTATAAAAACAATAAACCTTTCCTATTTTGTATCTTTTTGTATTTTTGCTAAAGTTGTAGGCTTGTTTGCATATTTGTATGATAACCCCAATAAAAAGTGTTGCTTTTTTTTAAATATTTATATTGTAAATAAAACATTCAAAAAAATGTATGCGAAAAAACAAAAAATAATGGAATGGAAAAAATACTTTGTTAACACATGGTGTATAAATATTTGATAAAATGTACGAGCAGCGCTATAAAAAAAAACATTTATGCAAATTAAAGAAGCAACGAAAAGAGTAATCAAACTTATTTCAAGTGATATGAAAATTTCATAAACTTGACAAAAAAAAAAACAAAAAATAAGACACAGAAATTGGTTAAAAATCAAATTTATGCATAAAAATAAACAGAAACTTAAATAAAAATGAATTAAATGGAAATTTCGTAATAAACAGAAAACTATCGAAACGAAATTCATGTAATTCATATGCAAGTTTAAAATAAAATGGAAATTTTCTTCTTGAAACCCAAAAACAAGGTTACCCACAAACAAGGTTTCGTAACCGATAACCGGCCAAAGACGTACTCGTGCTTACAGTTTCATGACTCAATGAATGGCCTTTTAGGCATCAGTAAAAGTGAGAAAAATCTACAAATTTTCAAATTAACTAAAACAAAATCGAAGAGTTTTTTCTTATGTTGTTGTTGTTGGTTGCTTAAGCAATAGAAAGAAATACTAATTGTTACATTAAGCGTCAATATAAAAAACAATATCATGGCATTCAAACACATGGTAGCAAACACACTTAAAATATGTATACATTCTACATGTTGCAGCACAAACAGCAATGCAACATGTGTATGCATGCAGCAATAACAGTAACAGCAACAGCAACATCAGCAAAACCAAACCAAACCAAAAAAGCCTCAAACGATTAAGTCATATGCCAATAGACTAAAAACCAACAAAGAGACCGGAGTGAAGGCAAAAAGACACACACACACACAAAGAAACCAAGAAAAAAATATATATATATTCGCATGCATATAAAAAATTTCTGCAACTAGGCGAGCAGTATAGAGATTGTTTTTATAAGATTACAAGACCAAAACCAAACTGAAGAAAGCAGGTTGTATTTTTCATATACTCGTATATAAATTTTAGTATTTGGAATGTTAAAACACTTGCTGTACGCTCTAGCAAACGTAACAATGATACTTGACTCAAGTGCTGGCAGGCCGTACCGTACACAGGTGTAAGACGGCTCAAAAACAAGCGAACACAAACAGTTAAAAGCTTCATATAGGGACAAGTTTATTAACAAGGCAACACTTTAACACAAGTGCATTATAGACTTGACTGAAAAAAAAAAACAGAGAAAAATTGCCACAAATTCTAAGCAGTTGTAAGCAGTAAGAATGTTTCCAAGTAATAATTGCATTAAAAAAAAATAATAATAATACTCAAACAGAAATTTTGTAGTTTTTGGCTAGAAGTATGGAATAGAGGGAATAGATGAAAAATTAGTATGAATTGTGTGAAAAATGTTGTTGCTTGCAAAACAAGTTATTGACATGCAAAATGATGAGAAAAAAATTCAAAACACTCGCCCAACTCGGCAAAAGCACACAATAATAATTAAGTTAATTTTTGCATTTCTTTTTCGTTTTCTATCCTTCCGCTTAGATTCAGCGAACAATGATCATGAGGAGAATGGTACATGTTCACCTTTGGCTGCCACAACCGCCAATGAAGATAGTGATGTCGATAGAGCAGAATTAACTCATATGGCCGATAGTAATGAACATGTTAATAAAATTAACACAGCACCCGCTAACGCCGATAAAAAACAGACTTGTGCGACCGGCTCAGTAGCAGGAGAAGAAGATCTTAATCATAATAACAACATTGTAATGCCTTTGGAAGAGCCAGCAGAATTGCAGCAGCAGCAGCAACAGCACCAGCAACAGCCGGAGTTAAAGATACAATCGCCCGAACAAGCAGAAGAATTAAATGCTGCTTTAGCACCTTCCAAAACATATCCAAAAGCCGAGGAATTTCCCTCGCCCACACCGCCCGATCTCAACGAGAGTCAGGAACCTTTGAAGAAAGCTCAAGAGGCTAGTGAAGAAACTAACGAAGCAGAGACATCCACACAAGAGGAGGCAAAAGAAATCTCACATAATACCGATAATATGTGTTTGTCCTCAAGTAAATTGGCAACAACCGACAAGCATCAATTGAATACAGCCGACGCAGACGATGATGGCAACAAAAAGACAGGCACACAAAAGGAACTAGAGGAAAGTGCTGCTGCAGACAATGGCGACAAGGCACTCAGTAAAGATGTGGAAATGGAGGCGGCACAGGCCGAATCGACCACACCCACCCTGCCCGCCTCTCTGTCGCAACAGTTCGGTGCTGCACCGGTTAACATAGAAGCCATTAAGAATATGCAATTGGCCATAGCACAAGTGGCGGCCAAAACCATTGCTAATGGTGCCTCCGGCCAGGATAATGAGGCGGCGATGAAGCAACTAGCCTTCCTGCAACAGACCCTATTTAATCTCCAGCAGCAACAACTATTCCAAATCCAGCTTATACAGCAGCTGCAATCGCAGTTGGCGATGAATCAATCCAAGACCGGCGAGGAGGCCCATGAAATGGATGAAGATGAGGAAGAAGAGGTCGAGAATGGCGAAGAGGATACTTATGAGGAAGAAGAGCGTATAGCTCAAATGGAACTAAGGCAAAAAGCAGAGGCTCGCATGGCCGAAGATAAAGCGCGTCAGCACTTAATTAATGCTGGTGTACCTTTAGATTCTCTAAAAAGAAAACGCGACATCGATAGCGCCGAAGACATGGATGTTTCGGCGGCTCGGCGCATCAGCGTTGACAAAATGTCGAGTTATGCTTTGGACAAACTGAAGGATATGGAAAATAGGCCCCTGCCCTTCGGCTCAAATCTGGCCTCTTCGATTATAACACACCATGATGATATGCCGGAACCAAATTCCCTGGATCTGCTGCAAAAGCGCGCTCAGGAAGTGTTGGACTCAGCTTCCCAAGGAATTTTAGCCAACAACATGGCCGACGAGTTTGCATTCAAAGAGAAGAACGGCAAGGCTGGCAACGAACCGTTCTTCAAGCACAGATGCCGCTACTGTGGCAAAGTCTTCGGCTCCGACTCTGCCTTGCAGATTCACATCAGATCTCATACAGGTGAACGGCCTTTCAAGTGCAACGTTTGTGGTAGTCGATTTACGACGAAAGGAAATTTGAAAGTGCACTTCCAAAGACATGCCCACAAATTTCCCCATGTACCTATGAACGCCACGCCCATACCAGAACATCTGGATAAATTTCATCCTCCACTGTTGGATCAAATGTCACCAGACAGTTCCCCCAGTCATACACCTGCCGCTATGCCACAACAAATGCCAAGTCAAATTCCACCCATGAGCTTTCCAGGACCATCTAACAACTTTCAAGGATTGGCAAATCTGTACAGGCCTCCCATGGATATTCTGAAGTCATTAACAGCGTCTTCGGGAGGTAGTTTTAATAATCCTTTTTTCTCCCAAGTTCCGGGGAATTTGGGAGAAGCAGCCGTGCAGGCTCAAGCAGCTGCACAAGCAGTTTTAAGCAACAATCTTGCTACAGATTTAAGTAAAAGCTCAGAGCCAAGTTCTCCGGTGGCTGCACTAATAAAGACAGAGATCTGCGAGGAAAAGGCGGATGAGGAGAAAACAATAGCAGCAACCAAAACAGCCTCGGAAACGGATGCTCCCAAAACATTATCACCCCCACCTGTGGACTTCAAAATCAAAGAAGAAAAAGATGATTGTGAAATTGTGGAGGATAGAATATGCACTCCTCCAGCACTTCCATCCACAGCCAGCCCTGGCATTTCTGTGCATTCACCTGCAACAAATTCCATACCCCAAGTACCTAAAAGCCCGCCACTACCCACCTCTAAACCAACCACCACACAACAATTACCGCCGGTAGTACAACCCATACAGCCACCCGCCATTATGCATCCCCACCCCTCGCCAGGTTCTCATCATCATTTGGATCACTTACCAACTCCCGGCCAACTGCCGCCCTCAATGCATCACCGTGACGACTTCTTTGCCGAACGTTTTCCCCTGAACTTTACGAAAACTCTGTCCCCTGACAGACATTCGCCCATCAGATCACCCGCACACATACCACGTGCTCCTTTCTTTAATCCAATGAAACCACATGACATGGGCTTGTTGCCCCGCCCCCACAGCAACGACAACTCGTGGGAAAATTTCATAGAGATTTCCAATTCTTCGGAGACCATGAAGCTGAAAGAACTAATGAAGAACAAAAAAATCACCGATCCCAATCAATGCGTTGTGTGTGATCGGGTATTGTCATGCAAAAGTGCTCTGCAAATGCACTACCGCACCCACACGGGCGAAAGACCTTTCAAGTGTCGAATCTGTGGTCGTGCCTTCACAACCAAAGGCAATTTGAAAACCCACATGGCTGTGCACAAAATCAGACCGCCCATGCGTAATTTCCATCAATGTCCAGTGTGCCATAAGAAATATTCCAATGCGTTGGTGCTGCAGCAACACATACGCCTGCACACTGGGGAACCCACTGACTTGACTCCCGAACAAATACAAGCAGCTGAAATTCGTGATCCACCACCATCTATGATGCCAGGTGCCTTCATGAATCCCTTTGCCGCAGCTGCTTTTCACTTTGGAATGCCCGGCGGTCCCGGTATGCATCATCTAGGTGGGTTACACAATGGTTTGGGCTCTGAGTCGTCCCAGGGTGACTTTGACGATCAAATGGATTGCGGAGACGATTTTGATGATGACATGTCCTCGGATCATATGTCGAATAGCAACGATTTGGAACTGGGCAGTGAGAGACCAAAGTCGACAGACGATTTCAAAGGCCTGCTGTTCGAGCAAAAGCTGAGAATAGATCCCACTGGCGTAGTGAACACAAATCCGCGACCACAATCTGCCATCTCAAACCCGAATTCAATAAATTCGCCACCTACCAGCCCAACGTCAGCAGCAAAACCTCTAAGTTCCCTGCGAGCCACATCACCAGCCAAATCAGAAATGTCCCAAGGAGCTTTAGACTTGACACCCCGTGCGGGACCCTCATCCGCCAACAGCAGCATTAGCGCCAGATCGCCTCTGCCCACGAACCCTAGCAAACGGTCGCCCTCACCGCCCCTTCACAGATCTCCCAAAAGACCACAAATCAGTCCCTCTGCCGTCATGCCACCCACTTCTGCTGTAGATTGTCTGCCACCCAGTCTGCACCATCATTTGCAACAGCAACATCAACAGCTTATGCAACAACAAGCCGCCTTAGCGGCCGCTCAACATCACCAACAAATGCAGCACAATGCTGTTGTCGCCATGCACCAAGAACAATTGAGACGGGAGGCCGTTGCACATGCGCAACTTTCGCCCAGTGCACCACAATCCGCCTCACAGCAGCCACCACCAGGACAGCCGACTACTGCACCGCAAATGCCACATCCCCAAGCACCGAATCCACTGGTAGCAGCTGCAAGACCTCCATTTGGCATGTTTCCAAATCTCCCGCTGTTTCCACCAGCTTCCACGCAAAATATGTGCACTGCCATGAATTCAATTGCACAGTCTGTTATGCCGGCTGCACCATTTAATCCTTTAGCTCTATCGGGTGAGTTGTGAGTGAAAATTTTTATATACATACAATTCAAAGAAATCAAGCTTCTTTCATACTTGTTGTAATTTATTTTTTCGTTCCGTTTCTTCATTCCTTTTTATTGTTTTACTTTTAACAAATGGGTGCATGGTTTTAGTTTTACTTTTGATTTTCTCTTGTGTGCAGCTTTTTTTTTTTTTTTTTTTTTATTGCAACAAATTTTAATAAATTGCAAAAACTATTTTTTGCTCTCGTTCGTTTATTTTATTTCTCCTTCTTCTTTTTTCTTTCTTTCGCTATGCTCCCAAGGAGTCAGAGGCAGCACTACTTGCGGCATTTGTTTCAAAACATTCCCCTGCCATTCGGCTTTGGAGATTCATTATAGAAGTCATACTAAGGAGAGACCATTTAAGTGTAATATATGTGATCGCGGTTTTACAACAAAGGTGAGTTGCCAGTGGCCGTTTTGAGCACAATTTTTTTTTCGTCTTATTTTTTATAAAAGTGGATTTTCTTCTAATGTTTGAATTTCTAATGTTTTTCGTAATATTAGTTTTAAATTTTTCTCTTGCCGTTTCTTTATTAATAAAATCGTTGCTTTATTTGTTCTTCTTTGTAGGGTAATTTAAAACAACATATGCTTACCCACAAGATACGTGATATGGAGCAGGAAACTTTCCGGAATAGAGCAGTCAAGTATGTAAGTCATTCAAATTTTATATTTTACTTTGTTTTACAAGTATTTTTATGCTCACCGGGGGCCAAGTTGTCGCATGCGATATCGACCGAAATTATCATACAATTTACATAAAAATTTCGATCGATATCGGATGCTATAGTTTTCACCCTGCAATAATTTGGGAGTTTTGGTAAGAAATTGTAGTTTTTAGTAGGTTACAAAATAATGAGTGAAAATAAATTTAAAACACGTAAGGGAATAAGTTGGAAATGGCTGCCATCAATTTTGAGAAGGTATAGGAAGCGGCTTATGAAGAAATATTGATGAAGATCAAGAATAAATATTACAAAATCATGTAAATTGTTAATTTTACAAAATCATAAAATATTGGAGTTGATATATTTAAGTTTTTTTTCTTTTTTTTGTATTTTAGCTATTTAGTTCTGCTGTCTGCAAGTGGATAAAATAGTTACAAATCGTTTGATTCATTTTAAAGTTATAGCAGTTGGAAAATGAAAAAAATAATAGTGTTTCATGAAACTTGTATTAGAATTTTGAGCTCGAACAACAGCACAACAATTCACGTTATACGGTGTTCAGATGTGCGTCTTAATTGAGTTTTTCACAACTAACGCCATTATTGGGCTCAATTAATCAGACAAAATTTTAATTGAGTAATTTTTCAATTAACACTTTAATTAAGTAAATGGTCATCTAACAGTTAATTGTTATAAAAGTGAGTAAAATTACAAATGCAGCCCTGCTAAAAAGTGTGTTTAGAGAGCAAAACACAATGCACTGAACAAAGTTAGTCGAGACTTAGCACCTAAATTGTGGAAAAAGTAAAAAGAAAACAATTAAGAACGTTATATTCGACCTGGTCGAATTTTAAACACCCTCCAAATATTTAGTAAATAATAATCCTATTTTTTTATTTTTTTTCAACAACGCGCACAAAACGGGACAGAGATATATGAAAAATGTTTAACCTGCTGGGTCGGAGTTCCTTTATGACATTTCTGTGCCAAATTTTAAAACTGTCCAAAAAAGGATATCTCTGATTACAAAAAAAAAAATGATGTTGTTCTTTAGAGGTTGTTTTAGTTTAGTTTAGTTCTTAAGGAAACTTTTTTCCCTCTGGCCCTATTCAGCCCATTTACGAACTTGACCTGTGCTATCCTTCAAAATTTATTTATACCAAATTTCCAGGGTCTGGAGCGTTTGAACTGTATCCTGATTTCCACAGACGGACGGACCGACCTGGCTAGATCGTTTTAGATACAATATATACTTATACTTTATGGGATCTTAGAGCGGTATTTCGCTGCGTTACACACGAAATGAAAAACTGAATATACATAGCTTCCCCTTCTTCTTTTGACGGTATAAAAAAGATCCCAGATATGAATCTGAGGTCCTCATATATATAAAAATTGTTAGTTTTAGTTGTCAAACGTTAATTGAATAGAACAGGAATATAATTGCAATGAAGTGAATATTGACACAATTAAAAATGCATACATGAATACCGTATTACGATAGCTTTGCGGTTAAAATTAGAGGGAAATTGCAGAGCTGGTCAACGATTTTTAAAATTTTTTTTTATAAATTTTTTTCTTTTTTTGCTTACAAAAATATTTTAGCCCTTTTCATTTATAAACACTTTTGTCGCTTTATAAATGAATATATAATAAAAATTTAAGAATCCGAAATTGCAATCGGTTATATATAACAAAAGATTTTGCAATGAAATAAAAAAAATTATCTACTTTACTAACGACATACTTTTTATATTCTTATCTTTTTAGATGAGTGGTGGCAAAGAAGATTGAAATTAATTTCATAACACATTCTCTTCTCTAAAGTTCCGATACCTAATCCTATAATTCCACAAACGAAAAATTCCCTGTGCTGTCAAAGGTTGAAATTGGTAATGCAAGATTTGAAAAATTTATAAAATTATATAAAGATGAAAAAAAAAATATTTCCAAACAAGAGCACAGAAAGTTTCTTTGCTGCTCTGTCATTCATTTTCAATATAAACAATTCTACTTAAAACACTCGCGCATAATATGATCTCACTGAAAAATAGATGATAACAATGATAGTGAAAAAAACCGCTCATACACTCTCTCCCTCTCTCTCTCTCTCTCACTCTAACATTGCGTGTGACAATGATGATGATGGTGATGACGACTTTCTTTTTGAGAATTTTTAAAAAAGGTGTGCTGTGGTACCGTCGATAGCTGCGTTATTGTAGCAATTTTTGTAGTTTGTTGTCTCTTTACAAACATACAAATGTTATCACTGCAAATAACACACACACACAGCTTTATAAATGTATAAAATATTAAATGATGTATAAATGTAGAATACTAAAAACAATTAACACAACATTTATAAGATGAATGGAGAGGGGAACAATGAATAAAAAATATATATTTCAAGCAGAACAAAAGAAAAATGATTGAAAACGGTGTTTAGCCATAAAAACGAACAAAAAATAATTATAATTTGTTAAGGAAAACTCCAAGGAATTATTAAATTTTTATGGTTAAAACAATCATCATCATCCACATGAAACTAATTTTATTGAAACAAATCCAAAGATTTTTTTTAGCAAAAAAACAAAAAACGAAAACAATATTCCAAAAACTAAAAAGCTAAATATTTTTCGTTAAAATCAACAAATAAAAAGAACTTCAAAGAAAAAAAAAGAACAATTTCACTGAAAAAGAAAACAAAATAAATATTAACGAAAAATTTACGGCTTTAAACAAATATTAAAGAAAAAAGAGACTGATTTCGTTTCATTAAAATATTATTTACTTAAATAAATAATTAAACAATAAAGCAACGGTAATAATACAAATATAAAGAGAATACAAAAACAAATACAACAACCAATCATAAGGAAAATCAAAATTCGAATTTATAAAAAAAAACAAAAAAAAAGCAACAACAAAATATTCAAGAAAAAAAAATATAGTTTATGTATACAAAATAAAAATTGTAATAATAGTAAAAAAAACTAAAGTCATATAAATTTATAAAAAAAAAAACTTTTTAAAATATTTAAAACAACACACAAACCAGGAAAATTTATTAAAACGCTAGTTCTAAAATTGCTCCTGTCGGTCAACCCAACTGTTTTCAAGTGAACAACTGCTTGAATTGCATTGGAGTTACTGTGTTAATAGCCTACATATTCCTAGAACATTTTTTCAAATCAAATCAGACAACCATTCCCAAGAACAGGACTGATTGGACGCGTTCCTCTCAACTGATTTGAGACTGTTGGCAACTCTTTAAACAGCCGGGCTTTCCTATCAGATTTTGTTTTTTTGTCATGAAAGAAATTCGATACCCCTTATTCTGTAACCACTTGTCAACGCCACGTTAAGGCAATGTTAAAACTAGGAGCTCTGCATACTGTTTTTCCTCCCGCTGTTAACTATTTTCAACAGCCTATTTTTATTTTCTAGGCCTTAGAGAATAGTCTGAGGCCATCAGCAGTATTCAGTTGTAGTACACAACCAAAATATAGCTGCTTGGTTTTTGATATTGTCTTGACGCGACGTTGACAAACAGTTACAGAATAAGGGTTAATATTCTTGCAAAAGAATCGCCAGATAACAAGTTTAGGGAAAACATGTAGCCAGATTTGATTATAAAGCCATAGGCAAATGAGTATAAAACCAAATAAAATATTTGGAGGAAAATCATGCAAAAGTTTCAGCTCCATAATGAATTCAAAAATTAGTTGATGGCTTTCTCATTCTACGAGTGCTGCAATTTTAGCAATTTTAACTACTTTTTGAATATTACAAAAGTATTCTAGAACTAACTGATGAACAAATTTTCCTGGTTAACAAATAATCGTGCAATAAAAAACAATTAAATATATTAAAAAATATGTCTTTTTTTGTATATAAAATTTCATTAAAAAAACACAACAAATAATTTTTGAAACTTTTATTTAAAAAGGGTATAAAAAAATATTGAGTTAAAAATTTATTGATAAATAAAAAGGTAAATTTAATAAAAAAAAAAATTGTGATACTATTTCATATTTTAATTTTTATTTGTTTTAAATAATTTTTCTTCCGGCTTTTTGTACATAATAAATGTAATTAATTTTTAACATTTAAATAAGAACTGGTGTACCAACTTTCTCTTCTTATACAAAATATAACATAAATAACTTTTCTTTGCCACGAAATTGCTTTAATTATTTTTAGTCTAGGTTTTTTGTTTGCAAATTAATTAAACTTGTGGTTAATCCTTTTATATTTCTTGTCTATAACAAATATTATCCTTTTAAATATTATGTCTCTAATTGTAATTGGTAATTAAATTTAAGTAATTGGTTAATTAAGTTGTAAACAAACAATAAATCTCTAAGTATAAACATTAATAATATCATTTGTATTATTTTTTAAGTGTACATTTAAATAAAATATAGCATAAGCCTAAAATTAGAAAGAATAATTTATATTAATATTGAAAAAGAAGAAGAAGAAGAAAAAAACAAATATAAATTTAGTATGAAAAACAAAAAAATAAAAGAAATTATATGCAAATTTGTGCAAAAAATGTATACAAAAAGTGTTTTATTTTGCAAAAAAAAATTTAAAAATTATAATAAAGAATTTTTTTGATGGGGTATTAAAGGTTGGTGACCTGCCATTCAGAATATACGCTGCTGTTATTATCTGGTCAAATATTAATCCAACATGTGGCAAGTATAATAGATATTATAAACGTCAAACAGGGTTGCCAAGCTTCATGACAGATTCTATGAGGTACATGTGCCGAATCAGGAATCAAATTATCTTAAAATATTTACTATATTGTGGGTGCTGGTGGCTGAAGTAGTAGAACACGAGACTATGAAACGGAGGGTCGTAAGTTCGAGCCCGCTCTGAGTCATGAAATATTGTGTTGAATTCTTCTGATCAGCATTAGTGCGTGGTTGTGCTAGTTGTTGCCAGCCTGTTTCAATGATGAAGGCATAGTCACTGATCCCTGAACATAATTGGCAGCGACTGACACTATCATGTACTAAAAGCAGAGTAACAGCACCCACCTTCGTCGGCCCTGTAGCAAAAATTAGCCGGCGAAGTAAAAGGTTGAAATAGCTACAAAAAAAACTGTCTATCTTCTCATCTTTCCTAATCTGTCTCCTCAATACTATCCCCTCGTTTTCAGTTCCGGCGCAATGCATTGCATATATAGGGGTCATCCCCTGAGTGCTGGTCCTACTCCTAAAAAAAAAAAAATATTCGACAACGAGAAAACAGTACAATTATACTACATTTGCTCTAGATGAATCATACGAGGTCTGTTCAAAAATTATGGATCATTTTTATATTAAGGTCCATATTTTCTAGATCACTTGCCGTTAATAAAGCTATAGGAAAACGAATTAATATTTCTAAAAAATTTAAAAATTTGTTTTTGTTTCGCACATAATTTGTTCACCGCACAAACGTATTGAAATTCCTGCTTTGCTTTGCGTTTCAAAATGCTCAAAATGTTTATGAAAAATAGAAACAAATCAAGCAAAAGACATAAAAGGGAGTAAAATATTTGATATGTTGTTTTTGTGTATGTGTATATATAAGTTTCACTATCGCAAAGTGATTTACAAAATTAGGGCTTAAATTCAATTAAGCCTGAGAAAAAAGAAAGTATTTAATTCAGAAAGTCATTATAAATATCAATTCAATAATTCAATAATTGAACCTGGCGCAGCAGAGCAGAAGAGCTGTTTTCGAAAGCCGCTACACTTTCATCATTAGTACTCCAATGCATATATGCTTATCACTACTTATTAAATGGCTGCGTTGAATATGATACAAATTTTATTTATACAAATCTCATTATGAAATAGTATACGAAAGTTGTATCAATACTAAATCGATGGTAAATTCCTGTGTTGCCGTTTAATAGTTTTTTCATGTCCTATTTGGACTTTTCTCAAAAAAAAAAAGTCATAAAAAAAATCAATCTCTATTTTGCTTCCTTCAACGTTTAATAAACTTGTGCCAGCGATATTTCCAATCGTCGAAGCCCTTCTTTATGTGCACTTTTTACTATGTCCCGTTTTCGTTTTAGTAGGACCAGCACTCAGGGGATAACCCCTACATATGCAGTGCATTGCGTCGGAACCAGAAAGGAGAGGATAGTATAGAGAGGACAGAGGAAAAAAAATGAGACTTCAGAACATTTTTGTACCCGCTTTAATCTTCAATTCGCCAGTGAGTTTTCGCTACACGCCCGCCGAAGGAGGTTGGCGTTGCTCGCCTCCTTAGTAATGACAGTATCAATCGATTTCAATAAAAATTGACCAGCTCCATAATTCCCTTACTGAAACAGGCCGACAACAACTAACACAACCAATGCTGATTAGAAAACTTCTATACCAAATTCATGACTGAGCGCGGAGTCAAACTCGGCAGTAAATTTTTTTTCATTTGCTTTTACAATTTTTTGTTCTCTCATTTAAAATAAATGCAATGAATTTTATTTTCGTGATATTTTTAGGATTTTTCGTTTCTCTTGATTTATACTCTACTACTTTGCCGTTGATTCTGTCAACTAGTCATTAACAAACCTTCAGATATTTGGACATTGTGACAAATAAACTCCCTTAATCATGAGACCAACAAAACAAAGCATATGAATATTGGAATTACAAAAGTTATGACAAACAATTCGATACCATTTACAAAAATACCTGCGATAAAGGGTGTGTGTAAAAAACACAATCTTCTACAGGCACTGAAATTTGTTAACATTTTTTATAGTTTCCGTTGCAAAAAAATAAAAAATAAATAAATAGTTCGACAATCAAATTGCTTGGCGAAAGCTAAAACAATACGAATACGAATACGGATATAAAATCCATGAATAAAAGAAACGGCGTAAATACGGGCAATAACAATCACAAGCAGAGCAAAACCGAATTGCAAGAATGTGTACGATAATAAAAACAATCTGAAAAACTAAACATAAATGGATATTATTACGAGTATTTTTATTTTCTAGATATGAACAATAAACGAAACATCTTACAAATGATAAGAATTAAAGAGCAGCAGCCACAAATAGCTGAATAAATACACACACATACACACACATGCAATTTGTTGCCCGTCATATGATTCGCATTTACACAAAATTGTATTTTTAAACCATCTTTAAGCCATCGCACTCGTAACAGAATAATAAATGAATGGATGAAACAAAAGGCGGGATTAAAATTGGAAATGTTATTGAACTGGGTGTTCGTTCTTAGAGGCGTCTTAGATTGGACACACGTTTCATATTTATTACAACACAAACAATATGCCAAGGATTATGAGGACTATGATAAGAACAATGCCACTAACAACAACAGCACACACAACCAAATCCTAATATCAATGCGAGTATATTGTAGCACAAACGCACAATCTTGTAAATATAATCAAGTGTGCGCTAAAGTGATAAGGTCATGGTAGGAAAATATTTCCTTATTCATAAATTTATATTTTGTCTCCTTTGAAGTAGGGCCCCTAAGACCAGCGTTTTTTGATGTGTTAACATCTATACGAGCGCCTCTAGGGCAGTAAACTATCAGTTTCAATACATACGCAAGTGTAAGTGTAAGAGTTTGTTTGTTCGTTGTTGTTGCTTGGCAGTCGGTATTGAAAGTGATTATTGGGCGATTTTCATATAATTTTCCCACACGATTTTCTCCGGAAATTCATAGCCGATTTTATTAGTTTTTGGATTAAAACGCTAGTGCGCGTTTCGACGAAGAGTTTAGGCCAAAAATTAAGGCGATCCGATATCGGCGAGCGGAGATTTAAGTGTTTTAATTCGGAGTATTAATTTGGAGTAATATTAAAAAAGGGTTTTATGTTGATCTTCGGTTTTGTCTTATGCATAGCAAAGAGAATAGTGACGTGGTTATACGTACATGTATAAAAATGAGATAGCAAGACAACAACGTATGTAGCTTATGTACAAACATAACAATGTATGTATGTACATTTGTCTGTTGCTTTGCATTCTCTTTGTTTTTTGTGGGTTTAATATAAAATAAATAAACAAAAAGTTGTTAACACGTCGCCCGTGAGTTCGAACACTCATTGATTTTTTTTAATCCTTAAAGCAATTCTTGCTTGCACTTTTTGGTATATCCTTTTATCTACTCAGTCGCCTCAAAATGCTGTCTTTTCGCAAATGTCTTCAATTTTGGAATCAAGAAAAAGTCTCAAGGGGAAAATATGGTGATTACAATGCCTAAGACATGATTTAACAATTTCTGACGATATTTTTTTTTCCAAATTTAGTAATTTTGCAATGAACTTCGCTGGCACACATTTCATACCCAAAATTTCTAGAAAAAAGTTGCATTGCAATATGTCAATATTATCAGAAACTTCACTACTATAGATTCGGAAATTCGCTATTACAATTTTCTTCCCTTTCTCAACATATTTTTTGGATCTTCATGTGCTGCAGCAGAATATCACACTTCCGACAGCTAAAATTTTTTATCTAAAGCATGTGACAACACCAGAGTAAGGAGTGCAAATTGTGGAAATTTTTAATCAAAATAATTATTCTATACGTCAAACTCATCGTGCACTTCTTCCATTTTATGCCATACATAGTCGTCCTTCAGGGCGGCTAATTCAAAGAACAATAGATCGTTTTCGGACCACATTTACTGTTACTGATAATTACGGTGACCATATTTTTCAAGCCAAAAAAGAGAACATTTACTCGTAGAAATGTAATAAAAATTGTTTTTTACTATTCACAGTCAATTGCATATATTCTAGGCATGGCCGGCTTACTTACGTATATTAATGTTTTTTAAACAAAATATGCCCAGAACTTAAAATATGTCCAAAAATATAAGTCATTTGAGAAAAAGATTTTAATTTCTGCACAATGATTATAATTACTATTGTATTGGTAATTTTGCCTGTTATTGTATTGAGAAAATAAAACTTTTAATTTTGAAGATTAAACAAAAAAGTATTAATAATAAAACAAAGGACAATAAAGGATATTTCAATTAAAATAAGGACACTTTACTTTTTGTTTATCTAAGAGGACATCATGTAAAACAAGTAAAAACATTATATTCGACCGGGTCGAATCTTAAATACCCTCCAAATATTTAGTAAGTGAATTTGAAATGTTTAACTTGGTGGGACAGAGTTCCTTTATATAATATCGTACGTCAACGCCCACTAAAGGGGGCGGGGTTCAAAAATATACAATATCATGTTTTCCACAGACGAACGTATGGGCATTGCTAGACCGTCTTAGACTTCATCGCAATTCTCTTTGGAGGCTATAAAAACTGTATTTTGGCGGGGTCGCTCTGGCAAGGGCTGTGGGGGAAACATTTCACCTTTGTCATAAAACTCTAAAAATAAATGCTTGGGATAATTATATACAAAATTAAAATTTCTTTTTTTTTATAGGGTCATTTAGAGGGCAAAGGGGGAGAGGGGGTAGGGCAGAAACAGGTAGACATAAAACTCTAAAAATAAATGCTTGGGATGATTATACACAAAATTAAAAAAAAACTTTATTTATTTTTATAAGGGTCATTTAGCGGGCAAAGGCGGAGGAAGGGGTAGGGCAGCAACAGGCAGCAACATAAATGCTTGGGATGATTATATACAAGATTAAAAAAAAAAATTTTTTTTGGTAGGGGCAGTTAGGGGGCGAAGGGGAGGGAGGTGGTAGGGCAGAGTAGTACCAGGTTTCGTCTCAGCTTCGTCATTAAAGCTTAAAAGTGTTATTTTTATGGAATGTAGGCTTAAGTAAAACAATTTGTTAAATTTGTATGCTATTTTTGCCTATAATAACGCCCACTGAAGTGGGCGGGGTCAAAAAATATTTTTATTTTATTTAATGGCTCCAAGTTTAAGTCGTTGGACCGTATTTGACATAAAAATATATCATTTGCTTTACAAAATAACCAAAAAACTATAAAAATGATGTTGTTTTTTCTGGGTTGGTTTAGTTCTTCTTAGGGGAACTTTTTTCCCTCTTGCCCGATTTAGCCCATCTTCGAACTTAACCTGCTCTAAGCTTTAAAATATATTTATGCCAAATTTTAAGAGTCTAGCTCTTTTCGTTTGGACTGAATCGTGATTTCCACAGACGGACGGACGGACGGACATGCTCAGTTAGTCTTAGATTTCATCACTGATCAAGAATATATATACTTTATGGGGTCCGATGCGTTATAAACGGAATGAAAAAGTGAATATACCCTCCAAATTCTTTTTTGGAGGGTATAAAAAGAGGACCGACCTCTTAAAAAAAGGACGAATGGTCCCCGTACTGATAATGGGCATCCCATGAGACTCACTGGAGATGCTGTAGCCGCTGTACAGGAAAGCATTGAAGATGATCCTAATCAATCAATTCGTTACCGTTCTCAGCAACTGGGGTTGTGTCCTTCCACTTTATGGAAGATTTTTTAATTGTTGAAAATTGTGTTCTGCCACATGGCAGAAATCATATTTAAAAATTAATTTCATAAAATTGTCTTTCCAATAAAGCCCATTTCATTGATATTAAAAATATATTTCCTTGTCTTGGTATGTTTTAAACTTGTGAGGCACCCTATAAAAAACACCCTTTATTTACTTGGGTCCATGGATTAAAAGCCATACAAACCACAAATAAAAATGAATTTGTATATTTACATATTGATCTACTGGAGGCTCTTCCTCTATATCTTTTCTGGTACAGATGTGAAAGCCAGCCGAAAATGTGAACTGTGGAATATATTTAGTGAAATACGGCAAGCGCTTCTACCAGCACTGCGATTGCCTGATTCTCGCTGTACTGATTAATATCATATAATTCGTTCTTTTTTTCACAAGAAATAATAAATTATTTTACTTAAATATATAAAATGTTCATAAACGGGTCCATTGGTATTCAATTGAATAATTTTTAATATTCAGGTTTTTGTTAAATATATTTTACACAGAAATACCCCTAAAAAAATATTTTTTATGTAACAAACGCAAACCGCTAAATGATTGGTTTGTCTGTGAAACAAGGAGGGCCTGGCAGAAGGCGAACCTACGATTTTCGGACTGACAGGCTAGCAATTGGCGTTAACGGTTATCATTTCATGCAATACTCCAGTGACCTTATCATTATGTCGCGCACTTTCTTGCGTGTAAATCACAGCGTCATAGCAATTGTAAATATTTCTTGTCCACAAAAGCATTTCAGACATACAAATTTGTTTATGTATGAACTTGTATTTATATTTGAAAAGATCCTGTCACCCAAAAACATCTACTTTTCTTGCACACATACAGACAGGCACACTAACACTAGAAGTAATAATTGGTAACAGATTTAATATGTACAAGTTTACATTCGATTTTGTTTTTTTGTTAATATTTATTCATATTAGACAATTGCGGTTAATATCTGTTTGTTTATTTTTGTTGATTTGCTTGTGTTAATGCACTCGTACTCGTGGTCGTAGTCGTATTTGTATTATTTGTTATTTCTGTTTGCAGTTCAAATATTAACTCGGCACGTGTTAATATTAAACCCCAAACGTTTGTTCAGGGGGCGTATTATTTTGTTTTTTATTCGCTCCAAGGATTTAAGTTCCATTGCCCGTCTACATATATGATTAATTGACAGTCTTAGGTAAATGCTGATAAAATATATTGGCTATTGTAAATTTGAATGCAACAAAGGCATAGATATCGGAATTGGGTTTATCTTTATATTTAAATAAAGCCAAGTGTGTTCGAGATGTCATTGAAATTTTCTTATGCCTTTAAAATATCCTTGTGGAAATTACACACGGAATGACAGAGCTATATATTAACTTTCATCATTTTTGGTGTAGGCTATAAAAATATAAGAATAACCAGTTTAAATCAATATAAGAGCAACAATATTTTTCTTATTAAATCATCAATATTTTTAAGATCTTCTCTTTATACCATCCAAAAAAGAATTGGAGGGTGTATTCACTTTGTCATTCCGTGTGTAACGCAGAGAAATATCCCTTTAAGTCTCTTGATCAGTGATGAAATCTAAGACCATCCGTCTGTGGAAATCATGATTCAGTCCGAACAGAAAGAACTAGACCCTTGATATTCGGTATGTATACATTTTGAAGGATAGCACATCTCAAGCTGATAAATGGGCTGAATCGGGCCAGAGGAAAAAGGTTCCCCTAAGAAAAACTAGATCAACCTCTAAAAAACAACATAATTTTTTAATTATGTATGAATTTTTATTAGTCGAACTTTCTTATGTAAATTGTTAATTTTATCAACGGGCTTAAGTTCGAATCTGCAAGACTGCAAACCATTTTTTTTATTATTTTATTAATAAATGAATTTGTTCAAATTCTATTTTATTAATTTATATTAAGATTGGAATATTATTTTTTTTAAGTTTTTTTTTTGTAATGCTAGGAACACAACTGCGACGAACGACGAATTTTTGGTCGCGAATATTCGTCACCAAAAATAAAACATATTGATGTATATGAAAATGCACACAATCGTGGCGTTGGTCGAAATTCGTCATACTCAGCGAAAGTTGAAATAGATTTGTTTCTAATTGTTTCGTCAGCGATCGACGAACAAATCAATATGAGGTGTCCAGGTTTCATATACTCAAACTGGTTTTTTGTAGAAAAACATAGTTCACTACTGTATTGTTGCATGTAGCACTAAAATTTTCATTACATACTAAAAATGCATTCACATATTCACAAAATTGTATCCTTCGGACGACTTTTTATTAATTTTGAACACTTTTTATAATATACAATAGTTTTTCTTTCTATTTCCCACTTTTTCATATGGTCACCCCATCAGCTGTTAAATGAAAATAATAATTTATTTACAGACAAAAAATTTTTCAGAAAATAATTACAAAAAGGAATTTCAATAATTATCCCGGTGGACAACACCGGGATAATTATTGAGTGTGTAAACAATCTGACTGGCATCAGAGGTTACAATGATTTAAAAAACAAATATCAAAATTTTGTTTGCTTATTATTTTAATTTATTCGTCGTTATTGTGTTTCATACGACGAATTTATAGAGCGATTTTTTACCAACGAATTCGTCGTACTAAGCGAAATTCGTCGTTCGTCCCAGTTGTGTTCCTAGCATAATTTGTTTAAGCAAATTTTTATGTCAAAGAAGCCTCAAAGCGTTAAACTTGGAGCCTGAAAACCAGAAAAAAATCTATTTTTGGACCCCGTCTACTTTAGTGGTCGTTAAAGTAATATATTACATGGAACAACAGAGTAAATATTTAACGAATTGCATAATTTCAGTCTGCATTCTTTAAAAATTAAATTTTTTAAAGCTTTTATGAGGAAACAGACGTTCTCTGATCTGCCCTATTCTCCCCCAACTCTGCCTCCTAAATGACACAACCAAAAAATTTTTTTTACAACTAATAAAATTAAAGAAGGTCTAAAGCGTTGAACTTAGAGACAGAAAATCTAAAAAAACCTAGTTTTGACCCCGCCCTTTTATTGGGCGTTGACGTAAAATATTATATGCAAAAATAGTATAATTAAAACGAATTGTATTACTTAAGCTGACATTCCTTCAAAAAAAAATTAAGTTTTTATGATGAAGACCTCTGATCTTTCTTTGCCCTACCCTTTAAAAAAAAAAAAAAAAAAAAAAAAAAATTAACAATTTACTTTTTAGTATTTTATGGCAAAGGCCTTTCCCGGAGTGACACCGACAAAATACAGTGTTTATTTACTAAATATTTGTAGGGTATTTGAGATTCGACAAGGCCGAATATTACGTTCTTACTTGTTATAAATATATGCTTTATTTATTGGTATTGGAAATTTCTTATCTGATTTCTTGAAATAAATTTCATCACACTTGAAATAAATATTATTTTTCAAGAAATTAATAATAAAACAAAATTTAATTTCTCTGAAATAAAAACAAAATAAAATACTTAAAATTATTTCTCTATTAATTAATTGATTTAGATCTGCTAATAAGTCTTTTTTCAAACTTTCTACATAAAGAAGTTGTTCTTGTTGTCATTGGTAGGGTTAGAGTTTTTTGGTGTGTAATTCCACGTACTGTGGCCGGGTGTTTGACCGATAGTTATCACGGGTGTTCTACGATATCTGGCTTTTTTATTATTATTATTAATCATATTATTTGCTTTCTATCTTTCACTCCGTCTTTTCTATTTCAATTCATTTCTCAACGAAATTCTCATGAAAAAATTAATAAAAATCTATTTTATGTCTGTTTATTGTTTTTAAAAATTTAGTGTGTTTTTGTACTTTTTTTTTGTAATCTTAGCTGTGTGTGTATGTGTGTGTGTGTGTGTTTGAAACTATTTGTTATAATGTTTGTTTACATTTCCTTTTATGATCTACTGCATGTGTTGCTTGTATCTATCTGTGAGTGCAAGCGAATGTGAGAGCGAGTTTTTAGTGAAGTTGTAAATCAAAATATTTGTCAGCAGCATCATCCATCCAAAATCTCTTTCACAATCTTTTATTCTTACCTCCACATATACACACGCCCAAACAAATCATACTCGTAATTTTGTTGAATGCTAATGATGGCCAATATCCTACTGTGAACTGTAAGAAACAGTACAAAAGGCCAGGGACCTTGTTAAAGGGGCTGGCCATGATGACCTCAATATTAATAAGTCTTGTTTTTTAACAGCGTTGCATGTTATTATTATTTTTGTTTAACAAAAGAATAATAACAAATGTTGCAAGTGCAAGTGCATGCAGTCTATTTTCCATAGCAAATTAGATCAAAATATTATTTTGCTACAGACAAAAAGATAAAGTGTTTCTGTGGACAAACTCGTACTTGTCCGCAAACAATAGAAATTTCCTTGGCCTTCGCATTCATAACAAAATATGGTTTAATTTTTTTTGATATGCAATTTAATTCAAGGTTAAGTTTTTTAAGTAGAGCAATTTAGCGTTTGTAAGAAACAGTAAGTATTTTATTTGGCCGTACTTTTCCTTTAGAACACCTTAGAGTTAAAGGCGGGTAAAGTGCAACCATATCTCTTGAACCAAAACTAATTTACTGCCACACTTTGGTAAATTTTAATATTATCCTTATGAACAACTTTTGAATGTTTCTGTATAGACAAAACACAAATAAGAAAAAACAAACAAAAACGTCTTTCATGAAACGCATCCTATTTGCCTTTTTTAATATTATATATCTTAAGACATTCCCAGGTCCTGAGATTTTTATGTGTCTAAGGCCATTCTGTTAAGCGCCAATCCACATTCTATATTCTTATCGTATTTAATATCTCAAGCCAATTTAACTTTGCGAATAAGTAACTTCACATATTTTGGCTTTAATATATTCTATTCATATGCATTATATATCCTTTAGATGCAGTTAGTACATACGTGTAGCACCTTTTTTCCAACATATTTCTTTAGTAATTTTACTTATTTTTCCTATACACTATTCTTACGGTTTTGGCTAAAAGCAATCACATAACTAATGTTTTCCATGCATGAATTTAACAACAATGTAACAGACAACAAATTGTTGGAAATAAAATACAAAAAGTGGGAGACATTAACTTTGATTAGCTTTAGCTGAAGAAGACGTAAGAGACCAAAGGAAATATCAAAACATAAAAAAAAATATTACTACGAATAAAATAAATGAATGAAAGGAGTGTAAAAATGAACGTGATAACTTACTTTTCGTACTCTCTCCATCTGTTCGTCTAACGTATTGTCTGTTGGTTAGTGTACGAATTTGTACGTCGTCTGTGACAGTTTAAATATGGTCGAGGGAGTTGCATGATTTAAATTTTGCAATCACAGAAATGGCTACTAAAGAAAAATTATTCCCTGAGAGCGTTAAACCTACACATGCTTCTAAAATAAAGATAAATTTAAAAAAAAAGACTAAACAACTTAGGATGTCAGACCTTAAGAGAGGTAAATTATATCTCTGCAATGCAAACGACTATTAAAAACTATAATGATAAAATATTTTAATATATTTTAATTAAAAAATAATGGATTTTGAGTAAGTTATTCATAATAGAACTGCTTCATTTGAAAATCCTTCTTGAAGTATTGAACTACGTAACCCGACAGCTACACATGTTTAATTAAGTAAACCGACAGCTACAGATTTTCGGTTAAGTAGACCGACAGCTGCATATTTTTGAATAAGTAGACCGACAGCTACACATTTTTTATTAAATAATTCGTCAGCTATACATTTTTTCTTTATTTGTTTCATTATTAATACTATGATATAATTATTTATTTATGTCTTGGACAAAAAAACGAACAATGTTTATTTTTATTACTGTAATAATTCATCCTTTTGTAAATTATTAAAATTGTTAACGCAAAGTTTTTTTGTAAGCAGAAATCATTTATATAGGGTCCGCAATCTAACGTTTTTTTTCAAACTAGTGCTTATTTCGTGTATGGTAACAATTTGTGGGTGCTGTTGGCTGAAGTAGTAGAACATGAGACTATGAAGCGGAGGGTCGTGAGTTCGAGCCCGCGCTGAGTCACGAAATATTGTGTTGAATTCTTCTAAACAGCATTAGTGCGTGGTTGTGTTAGTTGTTGCCAGCCTGTTTCAATGATGAAGGCATAGTCACTGATCCCTGAACATAATTAGCAGCGACTGACACTATCATGTAATAAAAGCAGAGTAACAGCACCCACCTTCGTCGGCCCTGTAGCAAAAATTAGCCGGCGAAGTAAAAGGTTGAAATAGCTACAAAAAAACAACTGTCTATCTTCTCATCTTTCCTAATCTGTCCCTCCAATACTATCCCCTCGTTTTCAGTTCCGGCGCAATGCATTGCATATATAGGGGTTATCCCTGAGTGCTGGTCCTACTCTTAAAAAAAAAAAATTAGCTCATGTCTGATTTGACAGATAATTAGTTTTATTCTTCCGCTGAACGAATATGCTTGACCATCCAATGCGTTTTTGCTTCGCTAAGTGGGTCTGCAATCGACTTACAGGAGATGCCGATTTTGCCAAAAAAAACATCTTTTCAGATGAAGCTCATTTTGATCTTGGCGGGTATGTAAACAAGCAAAATTGTCGCATTTGGGGCACAGAAAACCCGCACGCATACATTGAAAAGCCGACGCACCCAAAACGAGTCACTCTTTAGTGCGGATTTTGGTCCAGAGGCATAATTGGGCCATTACAGTCAATGGCGATCGTTATCGGGCCATGCAGCCATTTAAATGAAATTATTTTCCATTATTAGCCGAAAGGACTGTACTTTCAAATAAAAAAGAAATTTGAGAAAATATTCAGTAGTTTTTTTTTATAGCATATTCAAAAAGAAAGTTATTTGTTGGGCCATATGTATAAAAAACATATCCAGATATCTGTACAAGTAAGGAAAAGCAGAATCAAGTATTAGAAAAATGGTTTTCCTATACTTTAAATAGGTGCTGCTGGTAGCGGCACTAGCCACGACATCAATGAGTCCATTAAATAAATAAAACAAAGCCCAGACAAATAAACAAAACCACAATCTGCTTCGGATAAACGATTTATTGTGAATTAAGTAAAAAAAAAATTCCTTTACTAAGTGCACCGAAATTAACAAAACTGGTGTCCGAAAGTCATAAGGCAGGCGTTGATTCTACAACCTTCCAAAACATGTTTGGCAGAAATTATTTTCACGGTAAAGATGCTCGAAATCAATGAAGAAGTGGAATAACAGAGATCGTACAAAGAGACTGAATTAAAAAAAACACGAAATTTAAAATTTTTCATTTACTGCCTGTTTTTTAAATAACATAAAAATTTTCGATTTGGAATTTATACATAATCTAGAATTAAAAAAACTCTGTTTTGTTTTCAATTAGAAAGTAAAAAAAAAAGAAATTATTTTATTTGCAAAATCTGGTTGTAATATTTCCGATTGGATGGGTATTCAAATGTTTGAAAAAATCAAGAGAGCTGATATTTTGTAATCTTCATGGAGGTAGAAGTGTGATTATAAGGAGGTCATTGCCACTGAGGTACGGCAATGGCTATACGAGGTCTCTCTCATACTTCAGAGACTTTTGGAGTTTCCCCCTCAGCTGTAGCACTTAACGAATGTATAACTTTATTCAATCTTGTTTAAAATTAAAAACAAAAAAATCATTTAAATGGATGAAATACTCAATTAACTTTCTGAATTTCCAATCCAAAATTTAGCTCTAGTGAAAGAGTTTTTTCTAGCCCTGGAGACCGCTTATTAAATTCAGCCCCTGGCATCATTTTATTAAACGCTTTGGCATGACACATTTTAATTCATGTATTTTAGAAATTCCAAAAATATGTAATTTAAGCAGACATTTTCTTGAAAACTACTATTCTGTCAGCACTGGCTTTCAAAATAGGGGTAAATTTTGACATTTCATCAACATGAACATGCCGCATTGCGATGCATCACAAAACGTTTATGAATGCACAGGCATGTAATAACCAAATAAGCAAACTTGTCAACGTATACCTCCCTGGTATTTTAAGTTGTTTGATACGCATGCGCACCCTGCTCCACATACTAGCAGTGCATTTTGTATAAAATACGCTTGCATACTCGTAGTATGCGAGTTGTACACGCCACCAAATTCGTTCATATTTTAAATGCTGAAAGGTTTACGAGGGCCAACCACTACAAACATTCATCTGAAGGATAATTTATAATTCTCTTGGCACCCCATGCTGTTGCTGTTTGACATAAACATTTAACATTAATTTCCACGTAACGTGTGTTGCATTGCTACTCTTACTTGCAGCATAGTCGAATAGCGTGCAACAAGCATTTAGTTTTTGTATTTATATCTGTTGCCATTAATTCATTTCTTGTCGATCATTGTTTGTCATAAAAATTTGTTTATTTCTTTCTAAAAGTCAATTCATATTTATTCCCATTCTTTTTTGTTATTAGTTTTCAACCCAAGTTTCTTGTTTCTTGTTTCTTATTTCTGTTGTACAATTGCTACTCGCACCTTTAGGAAGGGTTGCTATTGTTCGCTCTTGTTTGTTTACAACTGTAGATCATTTTGATCGTAATATTGATCGGTTGCTATAATAAGTGTGCACTCACTTCATTTCATCATAATGAAGATCGTTGTTGGCAGTCATCATATCACTTGTACATTGTTTACATTTTTTACATTCATAAAGTTAATTTGTGAGGATGATCGTTTATTTTACACCATCTCGCATACATCGTCACATTTACAAGTATACCGGGCCTTTGTGCCGTTGCGATCGGTTACAGCTTCTGTTTGAAGTATTTAATAGTTGACTACTTGTAATTGTTGTGCATAATTATGAAGTAATGCATGTTTCTATGTTGCAGTGCTGTGTGCTGTTTGTTGTACAGCCTGCTGTCTGCTGCATTTTGTCTCGGTTGTTTAAATTGTGGAAATTGTTTCAACTCCAAGATACAAATCATGTTGATTGATTTGGGTCATCGATGAGTTTATGAAAAGTTATAAATTTTTATTTCTTTTTTTTTATCATGTAACTGAGGAATAATTTTTGTAAATAAAACATGGAAGCGGAAGGATTGGGAATTTCAGAGAAACTGCAGTTTATGTAACTTTTTACTAGAATACTTTTCTAGTGATGGAAAAAATTTAATAAACGATTAACTGTATATGATCAGTTGGTAGAGAAATGTTTAATAGCAATTATACAATTGTGTAATCGAAATATGTAACCAAAGCTGAATTCTTTTTAAGGGCTCCAGACACGATCAAAATGCTTGCTGTCAAGCTTGTGTACATGTATGTGTTGTTTATAAATCATATTCATTTACTATTTTTAATTTTATTTTATGCTGTATGTTTGATAAAAATAAAGATGTGCGAAAATCTATATAAAAAAATTAATTAAATGAAAATATTGTAAGGCTTGATGTGTTACCTCTACACACATCAACAAGTGACCGGAATCATGCCAAACAGCTAAAGTTCTTCATTTCAATATTTCAGTTTTAATCGTGTTGATTCCTTTTTCCCCAAATTTTCGATGGTAACATATACCAATAAATTTTCACTCATACCATAAACAGGCTTGCTAGTCGTTTTGATAGTTTGTAGGGTCTTTCATTAAACGCTTGTTATCTTAAAAAAAAACAAGTAAAAACGTTATATTCGACCGGGTCGAATCTTAAATACCCTCCAAATATTTAGTAAGTGATTTTGAAATGTTTAACTTGGGGGGACAGAGTTCCTTTATATAATATTGTACGTCAACGCCCACTAAAGGGGGCGGGGTTCAAATATATACAATATCATGTTTTCCACAGACGAACGTATGGGCATTGCTAGACCGTCTTAGACTTCATCACAATTCTCTTTGGAGGGTATAAAAACTGTATTTTGGCGGGGTCGCTCTGGCAAGGGCTGTAGGGGAAACATTTCACCTTTGTCATAAAACTCTAAAAATAAATGCTTGGGATAATTATATACAAAATTAAAATTTCTTTTTTTTTTTTATAGTGTCATTTAGTGGGCACAGGGGGAGAGGGTAGGGCAGAAACAGGTAGACATAAAACTCTAAAAATAAATGCTTGGGATGATTATACACAAAATTAAAAAATAAATTTTATTTATTTTTAATAGGGTCGTTTGGCGGGCAAAGGGGGAGGAGGGGGTAGGGCAGCAACAGGCAGTCATAAAACTCTAAAGATAAATGCTTGGGATGATTATATACAAAATTTAAAAAAAATATTTTTTTGGCAGGGTCATTTAGGGGGCAAAGGAAGAGGGGAGGGGGGGGGGGTAGGGCAGAAATCGGCAGTCATAAAACTCTAAAGATAAGTGCTTGGGATGATTATATACAAAATTTAAAAAAAAAGTTCTTTTTTTTGGTAGTAGGTAGGTCATTTAGGGGACAAAGGAAGAGGGCCGGGGGGGGTTAGGGCAGAAATCGGTAGTCATAAAACTGTAAAGATAAATGCTTGGGATGATTATATACAAAATTAAAAAAAAAACAAATTTTTTTTGGTAGGGTCATTTAAGGGGCGAAGGGGAAGGAGGGGGTAGGGCAGAGTAGTACCAGGTTTCGTCTCAGCTTTGTCATTAAAGCTTAAAAGTGTTATTTTTAAGAAATGTAGGCTTAAGTAAAACAATTTGTTAAATTTTTATGCTATTTTTGGCTATAATAACGCCCACTGAAGTGGGCGTTATTATTTTATTTATTTATTTATTTTATTTAATGGCGTTGGACCGTATTTGACATAAAAATATATCATTTGCTTAACAAAATAACCAAAAAACTTAAAAAATTATGTTGTTTTTTCTGGGTTGGTTTAGTTCTTCTTAGGGGAACTTTTTTCCCTCTTGCCCGATTTAGCCCATCTTCGAACTTAACCTGCTCTAAGTTTTAAAATATATTTATGCCAAATTTCAAGAGTCTAGCTCTTTTCGTTTGGACTGAATCGTGATTTCCACAGACGGACGGACGGACGGACATGCTCAGTTCGTCTTAGATTTCATTACTGATCAAGAATATATATACTTTATGGGGTCTGAGATGGATATTTCGATGCGTTACAAACGGAATGACAAAGTGAATATACCCTCCAAATTCTTTTTTGGAGGGTATAAAAAGTATGAGTGAGACGTTATATTAAATTGTATTGATTTGATGGCATTAATTGTGGAATATGAGACCGTTTAAATGCCAGCCACGGCTTCTCTGGGAGGATTGCATCCGGAATGTGAAATCTTTCAAAACTCTGTCGCTTGACTTTGACCGATGGCATGAATTATTGGTTTTGATACACCTGCGACTTTAGAAGCCCGCACAAGAAAAGGGAATGGAGGTCAAATTGCATGATGTCAGTGACCAATTCACCTCCACGCTAGATGTTTGCTGTAGTTTATATGTAGGTAGCCTATTAATATAAAGGTCGTGGGTTCGATTCCCACCAAAGACCTTGGGTATTTGTGACTTTTTCAGGTAACACAATAGGACTTACTTAGACCTAAATGGCCTGGTTTTGTTAATCAAAACCAGCAGCCTGTACAACCTAACCTAAGATGACCAATGGCCTCAAATCGCTCGTGCAGAATATCTATTCTTTCGTTCGTTGGTGTCCAGATCATTCAACTCAAGCCAAAGGAAGTGGGTAATCATCGACCAATAGCGCTTACCGGTGACAGTGATGGGCTGTCCAACGTCGTTCTCAAATATAAATAGAACGACCACACCAAACAGTGACTTCTTCGAAATACATTTTGTGCTCTTGCATTTTATGTGGATTGCGGTATCGTCTAAAATTTGAAAATGTTGTTGTTCACAATATTATTCAGCCAGAAATCAGCCTCATCGCTAGAGATAATTTCTTGATGAAACATCGAGCGGTACGTAGCCCGAAGAGAACACCCATTTTGATAAAAGAAATTTGTTATTCACGCGAGTTCTATGATTAGAATAAATGGCAATTAAATTGGAAATCCCTGTTAGAAAATATTTTTTTTTTAATTTGTAGCAGGACCAGCACTCAGAGGACCGTTTCTACTCATGCATTGCATTGCGCCGCAGCTAGAAAGGATGGGGTCAAGGCGAATTCATACCAGGTGGCCTTAGTTCAGAAATTGGTGATCAGCTGTTACCAATGCAAAATTATTGAACTATCAAAGTGTTCTGCTGGTTTTTCGTTTTTGTGTGCGGCCATTGTTTTTTTCCAAAGCATTTCATTTGACAGTTCAATAAATTTTACACAGAGTTGCATAATGAATTCGCCTTGGATGGGGTAGTAGTGAGAGGACAAATGAAACATAAAATTTAGAGATATTTTTTGTAGCCATTTTATCTTTTTTACTTTGCGGTTAATTTTTGCTAGAGGGCTGACGAAGGATTTGGCTGTGATCAGAAAAAATCGAAACCATATTCATGTCTGAATACGCAGTCGAGCTTGGGATTTTCCCCTTCTTTGTCTTCAAAATAGAATTTGAGAACAAGAATTTTGATTAACGCTGTAAATCTATTCTTTTGTTGTCACTTCCAGGCATCATATCAAAACGAAGTTTGGTGGAAATTTTGCTCACGGTCTTCGTACTGATAGGCTAGCAGCGGCACAGTAGATTCAATTTAATGCGGTATTAAAGTGGGTTTTCAATTTGAAGACAGTTTTGCAGAAACCCAAAGTTGCTGTAAATTCTAGCTAAAATTTAAATTGAATTTTAAGTTAAACTTCTTTCATTAATAAACCCTGGTTAAAGTTAAACTGCAGTTAACTCCGTTTTAAACTCTTAGCCCCTGCTACACATATTAGTACATATGTATGTGTGTGTGTGTGCAATATGCAATGCCCTGTGGTTAAAACTACAAGTCTAAACTATTTTAAAAACTATTAAATGGTTTCATGCACAACTTTAAGTGATCATGCCACACAGGTACACATTTAGTCAATTGGCAAAAAAAAAAAACAAAAATTAAATAAAAATAAAAATATTAAACAAAAAATAAATTGCATTGAGGGCAGTTCTCTGCTCTACAAAAAATAAATGGTTTCATTCAAAGAAATGTAATTGTAGGAGTTTAAAAATCTTTGGCATTAGATTATTTCTAGCAGACAAGTGACAGGGTACTGTTCCACAGCATAATAATGGCAATACACGTTTTGGAAAAAGAAGCTGATGATAATGACGATTGTGATCGCTCTACGGAAACATGAGCAAATAAATATAAATGTTACGCAAATGATGGTGTGCCAGTGATGGCCAAGTTATTTAAGAGCTGCTGCTGCAAAAACTAGAAATAAATAATAAACCCCAAAAGGAACATTTGAAATGTGGAGTGAAAGAAAGAAAAGCTGCAACAGTTTATTATGCAGTTTGCATGGACAACTTTTGTGTGTGTGTGTTTGCATGAAGGCATTGCATTTAAAACTCATGAGTATAACTTTCATAAGATTTGTTTAAAACGTTTTGAGTGTCAAGTCAGCGTAATTTTAAAATCATAGAGTTCAAAAATTGTAAATGTTCAAAAAATAAAAAAAATTCAAAAGCGCTGGTTGTTCATAGTGTTTTTTGTTTTTTTTTTTTGGTGCTTGCAAAGAAAATTACTGCATTTATTTAACAACTAACACAGACACACACACACACACTCGTCCAAATAATTTGTGTTTTTTTGCTGCAACAGAGTTCACAATTTAGGGCATTTGTTGTAGAGATGGAGATGGATGGAAAATTGGGAAATGGCGATGTGGGGATATATTGCAATTGGGAAATTTGTTATCTGTTTGATAACTCCATGCCTCTGGACAGCCCTCGCTGAGAAAAATTAAATTTTAGTTTTACGAAAATTGCGTGCTTGCCATAACATGAAACTGCAAACCCTAGAGTAGAAGGCAATTTGCTAAAAATGTTTGTGTGTGGAGACACGTTCATATTGCTTATGCCGAAAAAAAACTCCCCAGAATGCAATTTTAAATTGCGCTCTATTCAAAATACTACGAACGAAAAACAAAAATCATCTAAATCGAAAAACTGCATACAAACTATAACAGCGAAAAAAAAGAACGTGTGCAAAACCCAGTGCAACTTTAGTGATTTTTGTTCGTAACACAATTTCTGCTTTTGCTGACGATGATGATGACAATAAAGTTGTTAAATGCCATTTACACTGCAATCACGTGAGAATCTGTAGAGGTGAATATATAATTCGATATTGAAATACTTATTCGAACATCGCAGATATTTGGATCGTTGCAAGGGCTCAGTATGTCGGAGTAAAATAGAAAAGAACACAGGAGAAGAATTGGAGCAATTCACTAGATCAATATCCATAATCAGTAAATGAAAGTTTTAAAAGCCGAAAAATTTATGTTCCTCCATAATTTTATTTAGCCAAATTTTACAGTTTTTTTGCAAATTGTTAACTAAAATGCAATTCCTGGAACATAAATAACAAAAAGCTTTAGATATCAGCAGCCGATGGCTCTGTAAAAAGCGAAAGAGATACATGGAATATTGGTAATATTAACCATCAGGGTTGGGGAATTTCGTACTAACCAAAAAGTAATAACTTGTAAAAATGAATGTGAGAACTTCTAATATTCAATTTTCGTTAAAAACATTGGTTAAACAGTTGATATTCCTAGTAACTAGCATCACTTGAAACAGTGGAAAAAAAAATTGAACAAAGATCGCTGATGAGATGGCGTAGCGGCCTCGAAATCAGTACTGATCCGTTCTGCTGGTTTAATGACTATAAAAAATATTCTTAATATTCCACTCTCAAAATATAATAAACAGAATGTAATCACGTTCATTTATTAAAAAATAAAATAAAAAATAATTTGCAGTTTCGCAAGATTTGAAACTATAGCCTGTTGGGAAAATTAATCCTGTAATACAATTTACATAAATAAAGGTTCACTATTAAAATAGAAATTAATACATAATTTACAGTTTTTAATTTTTCTATTTTCCCTTGAAAATGTATTTTATTGTACCGCGTTAAAAAAAGGACGAAGACTTATAATATAATCCTCATTGTTAATGTTCCTCTGCAATAAGTTTTATCAAAATCGATTCTAAGATTTTCACCTGATATGAGTTCCGATAAACAAATAACCTATACAGAAGGACAGACACAGGGTGGGATAAACATACAATATAAATTGTCTTTTGTATTCTAAATAAATTAGCACGAGGGCTGTTTCATAATTTCGTGGGTATTTGAAAATTAAATAGTTTTTGGCCAAATAAACCATGTTAATTTTGAGGACAATCTCTTACGGGCCCCACAGACATCGTTCTTTTTGCACAGTTTTAACCGAACAGTTCAAACTGTACGGTTAAAACTGCTAGTGTGTGGGAAAAAACCGACGTTCTTTTGGAACGTGCCAATAATCTGTTGCGTCTTGATTTTAACCGTCGGTTTTCACACGTGTTCGTTCAAAACTGCTTGTGTGTGAGCCAAACACTAAAGCAGGACAACTTTTGCCTGTGTAAAATAATGAAAATGGAAAAATTGCTCATTCGCGTGTTTATATACATTTGCATACATCTTTTTGTTTTATTTTGATTTTTGCGAAGACGAAAAGAACGCATAGTGTGTGTGCATGGTCGTTGTACGTGTTAAGCCGTACAGTTTTAACCATTCGGTTAAAACTGTTCAAAAGAACGAAGTGTGTGCCCACCTTTAAATAAATTTTTTTACTCCCGTGTTTTTTTTTTGATGTGTTAATATCCATACGCGCGCCTCTAGGGCAGTAAACTATCAGTTTCAATACATACGCAAGTGTAAGCGAAGAGTTTGTTTGTTCGTTGCTTGGCAGTCGGTATTGAAAGTGATTATTGGGCGATTTTCATATAATTTTCCCATGCGATTTTCTCCGGAAATTCATAGCCGATTTTATTAATTTTTGGATTAAAACGGTAGTGCGGGTTTCGACGAAGAGTTTAGGCCAAAAATTAAGGCGATGCGATATCGGCGAGCGGAGATTTAAGTGTTTTAATTCGGAGTATTAATTTGGAGTAATATTAAAAAAGTGTTTTATGTTGATCATCGGTTTTGTCTTATGCATAGCAAAGAGAATAGCGACGTGGTTATACGTACATATATAAAAATGAGATAGAAAGACAACAACGTATGTAGCTTATGTACAAACATAACAATGTATGTATGTACATTTGTCTGTTGCTTTGCATTCTCTTTGTTTTTTGTGGGTTTAATATAAAATAAATAAAAAAAAGGTGTTAACACATCGCCCGTGAGTTCGAACACTCATCGGTTTTTTTTTTCTAATTTTTATATTCTTTCCAAATAATAGAGTTTCTATAGACCCATTGTTTCGGCAATGACCTTTTCACTCGACCCAAATCTCTTACCATCCAGCCGTTTCTTCAGGCTGGGAAAGAGAAAATAGTGGCGGGGGTTAAGTGGAGAATATGCCAGATCAAGTAAAATTTCGTAGCCTAATTAAAGTATATTTTTTTATTTTATTTTATTTTTTTATCTTGGACCAGCACTCAGGGGATGACCCCTATATATGCATGTTTTTTTGTAGCTATTTCAACGTTTTTTACTTCGCCGGCTAATTTTTGCTACAGGGCCGACGAAGGTGGGTGCTGTTACTCTGCTTTTCAGTACATGACTGTGTCTGTCGCCGCCAATTATATTCAGTGGCCAGTGACTATGCCTTCATCATTGAAACAGGCTGACAACAACTAACACAACCACGCCCTAATGCTGATCAGAAGAATTCAACACAATATTTGATGACTCAGTGCGGGCTCGAACTCAGGACCCTCCGCTTCACAGTCTCGTGTGCCACCACTTCAGTCAACAGCATCCATGTTGTAGGCATTTGAAAGATTCAATTTTGAATTTTGCTTGCAATTACCAATTCATATCGATTTGATGCTGCCTTGACACAAACATTAATCGAAACAATTTTTCCGACTTTTAGGTTGTATTGCAACGATGTATTGAATAATCGTTATTGTTCGCATTAAGTTATTGTTGGAAATATGTTTTACTTTTAACAAATTATAAAATTTGGCCATTGCAAAATTGTATCCGCTCCTGCCTAGTCGTATACGGCACTTCAATTAGTAAAGATTTTCTGCCTGTTCAGCACTCATGACTACTGAGCAACATGCAACATTTCTCGGAGTTAATTCTTGAGTTTTACTGAAATTTCTTGTAAATAAAAGTGAAATAATAAATAACAGAAAACTTTTATTTATAATAACACACCAGAGCACACACTTCTTTAGTAGTGCAAACGATTGATTCGGCATGGCAAATCTATTCCATTCTTGTGGTACAACGACACTCGAAGACTGACTCATGCAACGACATGAATGGAACTGAAGCTCTTGTCTGTGACTTGACTATAACTGAATCGAAATTTCCATATTTAGTTTAATTTCGCATATCAAAATTGTAAAATTGTAAATTGCGGACAGTCAGGCAGTCGGTGTGTGTGTTTGCATGCAATTGTATTCAGCCTGTCTCTGTGTGTTTGTGTTTAACTTTACATGTGTGTGTTAATATGTCGACCACATTTTTCAATGTACAATTATTTTATTTTTTTTTTTGTTTGTTTTGCTTTATTAAAAGTTTCATTATTTTTTTTTAGCAATTGAAGCCAACAAGTGTCATAATTTTTTTGCCAACATTTTAAAAGGAAATTTATGTTAACAACATTTTTCTACATCTTGTTTCATGCAGTTTTGCTAAGAGTTTGAAATTTTTAATTAAATTTATAGTTTTTAATAAATGTGGTAATATTTATGTATTTTTAGACTCATTTATTTTTTATTTTTGTTGGTTTTTTAATTTTTGGTTTGTAATAAAATTCTTTACGACCTAAAGAAAAAACAGATAAATTGTTTGAAACTTTTTGAAATTCATATTTTGACTGTATTTTGCAGACAAGTTTGCATTTATTTTGCAGTTTTAGTTTTATTCTGCTTTTGGTATTGTGGGTATTAGTGAAATATCTTTTTTTTAAAATTTATGCAATTATGATACCCTACAGCAGTTACATTTTTTTTGGTGAGGGTGGCCAGACTCTGTCTAAAGTTAGTTAGAGTATTCATAGACCCTGGGGGCTTTACGTTAAGCTGAAACTATTTTTTAATACAATTACTTTGTTTCGAACTATTTGTTGCTAAAATAACTGTAACCTTAAGTCCGCTGTAGGCCTTGGATTACTTCTTTCATGTCCCATTTTGAAATTTTTTTTTCATTCCAAATTTTCATGGCTTGAATTTTTTATATGTTCACATCTATTAAATACATTTTTATTTTATTATTGTCTTCTGATATTTTTAAGCTTAATGCTAGGAACACAACTGCGACGAACGACGAATTTTCTGTCGCGAATATTCGTCGCCAAAAATAAAACAAATTGGTGTATATGAAAATGCACACAATCGTGGCGTTGGGCGAAATTCGTCATACTCAGCGAAAGTAGAAATACATTTATTTCTAATTGTTTCGTCAGCGAACGACGAACAAAACAGTATCAGGTGCCCAGGTTTCAAATACTCAAACTGGTTTTTTATAGAAAAACATAGTTCATTACTGTAAAGTTGCATGTAGCACGAAAATTTTTAATGCATACTAAAAATGCATTCACCAATTCACAAAAATTTATCATTCGGACGATTTTTTATTAATTTTGAACCCTACTTTTTATAATATATTCTTTCTTCCTATTTCCTACTTTTTCATATGGTCACCCCATCAGCTGTTAAATGAAGAGAATAATTTATTTACAGAAAAAATTTTTAGAAAATAATTACAAAAAGGAATTTGTTGTGGAAAAAAATGGACACCACCGGGGTAATTTTTTAATGTTCAAAGAATCTGGCATCTGAGGATTACAAAGATTTTTAACAAAATTTACAATTTTTTTCGTTCATTATTGTAATTTATTCGTCGTTATTGTGTTTCATACGACGAATTTATTAAGCGAATTTTTACGAACGAATGCGTTGTACTGAACGAAATTCGTCGTTCGTCCCAGTTGTGTTCCTACCATAAGGTCTCTTTATTTGAATTTAATTTTTAATTTCAATATTTCGTCACTCCTTTGTGTGACTTCTTCAGGAAATTAATTATTTTATTTAATATGAAAAAATATTTTGTGTATGAAACAAAATTATTTGTCAACAAAATACAAAAAGATTAAAAGATAAAGAGACCTTAAGCTTAAAAATATCGGAATACAATAATAATTAAAAAGAGGCCAAGAAACCAGAACAATTTAATTTTTATTTTATTTATAAAAACAGGCATTTAATTAATTACTTTAAGAAAATCGTTGATAAGTCGAAAGTACACACATATTGATAAGTAGAGTAAAAGCAGCTGCCAAAAAATGTGTACCAATTTTTTGTTACATGTTACTTATTGGTGTAGTGCTCCTCTTAATCGACTAAACTCGAAGAAAATATTTATGTAATTGGTATTGCTTTGCAGTTACACTGTTTAGCCAAACAATAAATTAAGATTTATTGCAAATGGTGCGAAATAAATATTGATTTTATTTTTACTTTATGCTGCTGCTGCTGCTGTAATTTTACTCATTACTAACGTGTTTCTATGTACAGGCAGGCAGGCTTGCCTCAACATACGAATCCACTTCCACATTTACACACACACACACGCACACAATCAGAGATTTATGCACATGTAGTCGTGAGCGAGTTGCTGCTTTATCATTTATTGTTATATTGGAAATAATTTCCAATTACATTCATGTCAATAATGTGTATGCAATTATAGTTTTATTATACGTTTTAATTAGCCAATATTTCAACACGTTTATTTTACGTTTTGCTTTTTCTGTCTATTTGGCCCGCTTTTCCACCAATTGCAAATATTTTATGTTGAATTTAGAAGTAGAAATTTTATTTTAATTTATGATTTTAGGTAAGAGTTGGATAAAACGTGATGGCGGTAGCTCTGAAGCGTTAGAGTTTGAGGAAACAGAAAATGAATATGAAAAATGTGGAGAAATTCAAACTTTTTAAAGTAAAAAGAAATGTTTGTAACACTTGAAAGAATTAAAAATATTCTCTAATATTTGTCAAGGTCAGGCCAAGGAAATATCAAAACTAAAACAATATCGTACTCTTTTTCCACGGCATTTAATTACTTTTAACACCCCCCCTCTTATTATTTTCTAGGCCTTAGAGAACAGTCAGAAGTCGTCATCAGTTTTTTTTTTATCTTGGACCAGCACTCAGGGGATGACCGCTATATATGCAATGCATTGCGCCGGAACTGAAAACGAGGGGATAGTATTGAGGGGACAGATTAGGAAAGATGAGAAGATAGAAAATTTTTTTGTAGTTATTTCAACGTTTTTTACTTCGCCGGCTAATTTTTGCTATAGGGCCGAGGAAGGTGGGTGCTGTTACTCTGCTTTTAGTACATGACCAGTGCTATGCCTTCATCATTGAAGCAGGCTGGCAACAACTAACACAACCACGAATTAATGCTGTTTAGAAGAATTCAACACAATATTTCATGACTCAGCGCGGGCTGGAACTCACGACCCTCCGCTTCATAGTCTCGTGTTCTACTACTTCAGCCAACATCACCCACAGCCAGAATGCTACCGCCCAATTTTTGATATTGTCTTGACGTGACGTTGACAAATATTTACAGAATAAGAGGAGTCATATTTTCACATTCCGCTAAAACATTCACTATAAAAGAATTATGGGCCCAACGATTTTCATCCCCTTCAAAATTTATAGACACAGATCGGCTAAAAATATGCAAGAGCTATGGGAGGGTCATGTTATAACTTTCTTCAGCTGTCTTCCCCCCTCTCAAGCACAGTCACAATGCTTTCTGTATGTAGGAGTCATTCCCTGAGTTCGGATCTTAATATATTGTATGTAGACATGCCATAAAAGTGTAAAATAAATTTTGCGAATTTAAATGACTGTCATAAAATAATACGAGGGCTGTTTGATAACTCCGTGAATTTTTTATCTTTCCTTCTATTAATAGACTACTGTTCAATTTCGAGCAATCTGTCTCATTTCGTTTGTACTTGACAGCCATTGAAAGCCGATAGCCTCGCGAATTTTAACAAAAATTGATATAAGTGAATTCCGTGTGGTTGACTTAGCATTAGTTTTTTTCATAAAAATTCCCTCAATGAAACCAAGAAAATAATTGATAAATATTACGGAAGCTCAGCACAATCAATTACAATGGTTAACAAGTGGATTACTGAGTTCCTCTATCTACTCTTTCGCGGATGATAGCAGCATTATCCATTCTTTCTCGTTCACCAGCCGGCCAAACCTGGAGGAGATTGACGCCAGGAGACGAAGGATGAACGAGTCACTCACAAGTGACTCGTGTCAATCTCCGAATGAGGCCTCGCGAACAGGGTTAACTTTAACCCTCATAAGACGCAGTGCTGCGTGCTTACGCATAGGCGGCTGGTCGAAGGTTCTGCGCCATCCGTGTTTATGGATGGTATAGGTATTGGGGAATCAGAAGCTCTTGATGTTCTTGGTATGAAAATATGGTGTGACGTCTGATGGACAGATCACAGTTTTCATATTTCAAAAGAAGCATTCAAGTGTCTCGGATTTTTAAGACGGTGTAAGACATACTTCACCCCAACTGATCTCCTCAATATATATACCACCTACATCCGACCAAAGATGGAATACAACTCTTATGTATGGGCCGGTGCTTTAAAGTCTGTTTTGAAGTTGCTCGACCGCGTACAAGAGAGAGCGAAGAAGTTCATCCATGACAGTAGGGTAGCCAACTCTATTGACTCACTGGAGCATCGACGCAACGTGGGGTGTGTTTCACTGTTCTACCGATACTACAACGGAATGTGTTCTGGTGAAATAAGGGAGCTTGTGCCGGATAACCATTTATTTCTGCGAGCTACCCGCTCTTCACATAGGGCACATCCTATTGTGGTTGAGTTGTCAGTGAATCGCACCACGCATTACAGAGAGAATTCGTTCTTTGGCCGAACGGTTCGTATGTGGAACAAACTTCCAGCAGAGGTCTTTCCTGTCAGTTTTAACTTGGGGAGGTTCAAATCGAACGTCCACAAACACTACTTCCTCTATCCTCCTTCCCATAACCAACTTTCCTAGTTCTGGCACAATGCATCGCATATGTAGGGGTCATCCCCTGAGTGCTGGTCCAAGAAAAAAAAAAAAAAAGTCGTACCAGAAATGCCGTACGTTGAGGTCAGCTTACAATAGGTCAACATGCCAGAAATCGTCACTTGTCGCTCTATCAGCGCACCAAGGCTAAGCTTGATATATATTATGGGGGCTGTTTTCGAAAGCCGCAACGCTTTCATCTTCAGTGCTCATGTGTATTGTGTTTGCCATCACTTATTAGGTGGCTTAGCTGAATATGATAACAGTTTCTTATTTAAAAAAATTTTATTAGGAAATTGCATACGAGAACTGTATCAAGCTGATGGTAACACATTTAATGACTTATCTTGCTCAAATGTTGACAGGAGCCAACTGACAGTTGCCAGTTAAGAGGCTCAGTGTTGTAATTTTAATTAAGAGTCGGTAAATTCAAAAACTAAAATGGCTGCTAAAAATCGTTTTCTTCTAATATTTCCCCATCTGTCCTGTCTACTCTTTCCCCGGAGAGAGTGTTCTAGTTAAAAAAAAAAAAACATTAAAGTGATATTTTAAACACAACCGAAATGTAGTTTTGCATTTTTCGATTTTGTTTCATTGTTATTAAAAGAAGACACCTGGAATTAAAAAGTGCATTTCATTGGACAACAAATATTTGCTCAGAATCAGCAAGGAATTGTCACTAGAAATAAAATTTTATAACTCCAATAATGTAACAACTTCGTAAACGGTGCTCTAATCCTTATAAAGAGCAAAAACCAAAACAAAAAATCTCAAATGTTTCATTTTAAGTTCAATATTGAATTTATCATTAAGACTTTGCATGAAGTTGCATATTTAATTCTGCTCAACTGGAAATCTAGTCTCCTGATTTGTGTGGCATTGTTTGGGCAACTAATTGAAGCAAAAATGTTTTAGTTTTCAAATTCAAATTCGAAATTGTTGCTTTGTTGTTGTTTCCGTTTAAAGGGCTTTCTTAAATTTTCCATATTTTATTTACTTTGTGTGTGTGTGTTTGTTTCTGGCTGTCGCATACAAAAAACAGAAACTCTACTAAGAAATCGTGACTAATTACAGAAATTAAAACGCTGTAATTTAATTATGTATCAAAGATTTGTTATCGCATGTGGTGGCGTCAGCAGTTTATACTCTTCGTAAAACGTACTTTGTAGTTTGCAAATGCAAAAATCCGATACAACAACTAAACAAAACACTTGAAATATACAAACGAAATCGCAAGAAAAAAAGGCAAAAAAAAAATAAAGGAAATCGGGCAACATTGAAATGAAATAAATCAAAAAACCAACGAATGAACGTGGGGAAAGAGCTCAAAGCAACACATAGACAACAAAAACCTCCAAACAGCAAATGAACCTTAAAGAAATAAAAGCAAGAAGAAAATTCGCCAAAAAATAAAAAAAAAAAAATTGTTTGCATACAGATCAATACTCGAAAATGAAGCACCACTACAGAAAAGTAATAGAAGCCACAGAAAAAAACTCCTTCAGAAGCTGCAAAAAAAAAGAAATTTAAGGTGGAAAAAATTATTCCAAGCAAAATAAGAAACTTAGGAAAAAGAATTAAAATCTTCTAAAAGCAAAAATTGTCATGATGATTTTGAACTTTCAGATGAAAAAGTGCAACAAAAAATTACTAGCAGAAAATTTACATACGCCGAAGAATGGCTGGAAAAAAAGAAAATAGAGAAGAAAAACCAACAAAATGAAAATAATGCTGCGCGCTCTTGAAAAAGCAGTAAATAAATTTGCCAACCCACAAGTTTAACGATTTAAAGGTAATTTGGAGAGGTTTTGCCAAATAAATAAATTTAATTTCTCAGCTTCTTAAAGCGATGTTGTTGTTGATCCAGTTTCCTAAAGATGAGGTTGGGCGAATAGAAATATATTATTTTCTTAAAATCTAGTAGATTTTCTTTATTTATTTATGAAACTGCACTCCACTGCTGGTGGCTGAAGTAGTAGAACACGAGACTATGATGCGGAGGGTCCTGAGTTCGAGCCCGCGCTGAGTCATGAAATATTGTGTTGAATTCTTCTGAACAGCATTAGTGCGTGGTTGTGTTAGTTGTTGCCAGCCTGTTTTCAATGATGAAGGCATAGTCACTGGTCACTGAACATAATTGGCAGCGACTGAGACGATCATGAACTAAAAAGCAGAGTAACAGCACCCACCTTCGTCGGCCCTGTAGCAAAAATTAGCGGGCGAAGTAAAAAAGGTTGAAATAGCTACAAAAAAAAACTGTCTATCTTCTCATCTTTCCTAATCTGTCCCCTCAATACTATCCCCTCGTTTTCAATTCCGGCGCAATGCATTGCATATATAGGGGTCATCCCCTGAGTGCTGGTCCTACTCCTAAAAAAAAGATGGTTTTATTCCAATTATAATTTACATCGTGAAACGAGTAGTTAACGTGATGGAAGGTGTTTGAAGATTAACACACGCATTAATTGTTACAATTCGAGAAAGTGGAAAATTACAGGAACTGAATTCCGAGATTTTCAGTAACAAAAAGTTCGATTAAATAAAATCGGTTTCGTTTGATCTAATTTAGTACTTTATAAAATTATTTTATGCCAGTAATTTACGTCTTAAGAAACAAGCAGATTTTCCTTTCAAATTAACTTTACAAAATTCAAATACACGCATACGAGATATTTTAAAATAATAAACAGTTCATTGTAATTTAATTAAATATAATGAATTATAAATTGAATTAAGATTTATAGGCTAATTTTTCGAAACTTTTTTGTTTTAAATTCAGAAAGGCATGATGAATATTCCAAGGCACAACAACAGCTTTTAGTTATTCAACTTACACAGCAGAGCAGAACAGCTGTTTTCGAAAGCCGCAACACTTTCATCATAAGTGCTCATGTGTATTGTGTTTTTCATCACTTATTAGGTGGCTTAGTTGAATATGATAACAGTTTCTTCTTTAAACAAATTTTATTAGGAAATCGCATACGAGAACTGTATCAATTTGATGTTAACACATTTTTGTTTTAGTACCCACGTTGCCGTTTGATTATTTTCTTCATGTCCCATTTTTTTGAATTTTTTGTTCCCTTATAATGAAATATATTCAGAATCATTTCCAAAATATTATTACGAGGGCGGGTCAAAGTTACAGGACTTAACTTTTTTAATGTCCCGCCTCCGAATTAAAATCACAACACGGTTCCCGTCAACTGTCGACTGTTAGTCGACTCCTGTCGAAGTTTGCACGAGCTGCGTCATTTAGATTGTGTTTGATAGCAGACTAACGCTGGTTTTGGGAAGAAATGGAAAAGAAATTAATTTAAAATTTTTTGCGGTAAAAAATTCAAATCAATAATAAGATTGATAATTATTATGGGGACTCTGCATAATCCATTTCTATGGTAATAACGATGTAGCCGTACATGCATGAAAGGTTCTGGACGCTCAGTTGAGTTCTCTCAACCGAACGTGAAAAAAAATCCACGACATGATTTTAGCCAATCGGAGATTAAAAGTGGGAGAGGTAATGAAAGCCATAGGCAGGTTACCAGTTAGCAATTTTGAATGACCACTTGGGTATGAGAAAACTTTCCGCAAGATGGGTACAATTTCCATGGCAAAATTCAGTGAATTGGGCTACGTATTGCTCCGAGTGCCTATTTCTTGTTCTCGAACTTGAAGAAATGGCCAGGAGGAAAGAGATTTGACTTCAACGACGAAATGATATCACAAACAAATTCCTATTTTGATGACCTCGGCAAATATTTTTCAGAAGGGATAAAAAATTTGGGGAAATGTTGGACTAGCACTTGACAAATAAAATAACTTTTTATATTTTATAAAATTCTTCGACCTTATTTTTTTATTAATTTATAATGTTTATTTAAGCAAAAGGTCAATTATTTTTGAATTTTTATATAAAAATTATGTTTTTATTCCAATATTTCGCCACTTCTTTGTGTAGCTTCTTCAGGGATATATAAAATTGTGTAATTTGATATAAAAAGTTTTTTGTTAAATTGAAAAAAGGAAAAACTTTTCATATCAAATTACACAATTTTATATATCCCTGAAGAAGCTACACAAAGAAGTGGCGAAATATTGGAATAAAAACATAATTTTTATATTAAAATTAAAAAATAATTGACCTTTTGCTTAAATAAACATTATAAATTAATAACTTTTTATAAAAAAATCTGCATTTCATTCAAAAAGTCAAGGACTTATTTTAGTTTTTTAATCATCGAATCTGTAGATAAAAAATATATCGATTTCGATATCGATAAAATTACAATTTTGAAAACATGAATATCCGTCCCGGTCAAAAAATTGCTTACATATTCCCCTTTATACTCTAACTCTTTGTCAATCATGCGTCAAGACAATTTGCCTATACCATGATGTCATGTCGAATAATTATATAGGAAATAAACCAAAATTTTGGTATTTTTTATTTCAAATATAATTTGCGACAGCACGATATCGAGTAACATCTTGGGACAGACAGAATATCAAATAAATTTAATTTACCTTTGGAATTGATAAATTGCATTTGCGTTTCGAATTGAAGGTGACGCTGTCCATTATTCTGTAACTTTTAACAATCACACCAACGAAAATGGTTAATTTTAATATTTGCTACCACAATATTGATTGTACGTAAAATGCTGAAAGCGATTCACAACTTATTTTAAATCAATATAATTGGCTAAATTTAAAAAAAGCAATTGATTAATAAAACATTTAATTAAAAAGTTTAACTTGTTTGTATGATTGACAGTAAACATTAAGCAGAGAAAAAAAATCAGTAGACATGTAATTGTTTAAAAACACTCATTGCAGGAGGTGTGTGACACACGTTTTACATCAAGACAATTACAAACTAAACAATAATTTCAAAAGAATATCACAAAATATTTATGCAATTACAAAAACTTCAAAGAAATTGTTTAAGCAACATTCTGTACAAACATTTTCAAAACTACAAAAAAAAAATGCTGGATAAAATCGAATCATATGACACACTATACGAAAAGCTTCTTAATACAAAAATAAATTTCTGTTCATGAAGGAAATTTTCAATGAAATCATTTTGCAGAAAAGTTAAATATGTTAAAAAACATAATAACATATTGAAAATAATAAAGGGTGTTTTGGTAGGAATGCATTTTCAAATTTAGTCCTAATATTTTTGTGCAATTGCCAATTCGGATTATCAAACTTTCTACGCTTTATAAAAGGAACCAGTGGATCATAGAAAGCGCCATTAATTAGTTCGACTGTATAATGGATCAACTTTTTTCTTATTTCCTCCAGCTAATATTTTTTTTTAATAAAGGGTCCGCCATCTAACGTTTTTTTTTCAACTAGTGCTTATTTCGTGAATGGTAACACTTAGCTCATGTCTGATTTGACAGATAATTAGTTTTATCCTTCCGCTGAACGTATATGGTTGACCATCCAATGCGTTTTCGCTTCGCTAAGTGGGCCTGCGATCGACTTACAGAAGATGCCGATTTTGCAAAAAAAAAAAATCATCTTTTCAGATGAAGCTCATTTTGATCCTGGCGGGTATGTAAACAAGCAAAATTGTCGCATTTGGGGCACAGAAAACCCGCACGCATACATTAAAAAGCCGACGCACCCAAAACGAGTCACTGTTTGAAGCGGATTTTGGGCCATTTTTCTTCGAAAATGAGCAAGGAGTGGCCGTTACAGTCAATGGCGATCGTTATCGGGCCATGTTGATCGAAGTTTTGTTCACAAAAATTAAAGAGGAGGATATTGGCAACATTTGGTTTCAACAGGACGGCGCTACGTGCCACACAGCCGAAGCTACACTCGATGTTTTGCGCCCTGTTTTTGGAGAACGCATTATCAGCCGCAGAGCTGATGTCCTTTGGCCACCTCGGAGCTGCGATTTGACAGCGTTGGACTATTGTTTGTGGGGTGCCGTCAAAGATAAGTGTTACGCCGACAAGCCAGAGACAATTGACGCTCTAAAGGACAATATTCGTGAAGCCATCGTTGAAATACAGCTGCAAACAATCGATAATGTGCTTAAAAATTGGACCGATCGTGTAGGCTACTGCATGGCTAGCCGAGGCAGTCATTTGAATGAAATTATTTTCCATTATTAACCGGAAGGATTGTACTTTCAAATAAAAGAAAGAAATTTGATAAAATATTCAGTAGTTTTTTTATAGCATTTCAAAAAAACTTTGGAAATTTGGCGGACCCTGTATTATAAACTATTCCCCCATTTACTAAAAAAGAAACCACACGCACGAAATTAGTCGTAGGGTGCACAAGTGAAGACAAGCTACAAATCAAAATTTTAATTTTTGTTTTTAAAACCTCAAATGAACTGCAAAAATTTTGTCAGCTTTTCGCAAAATGAAAAACAGGTGCAGCTTCGATTTCAACTAAATTTTATGTTGCACTCGAACAGAGTCAAAGGAATATATCGAACATTTTGTGATCGTGTATTTCGTTTTGCCTACACAACAAAAACACTTCAAGTGTGAATAACAAATGACTTACAGCATTTTTGTGTTTCTCTAATTCATTCGTACGAATAGATATCAAATATTTGTTTTTGTTTGGCAATTAAAAACAAATTTATTTCAACGAGTTGAATGCGTTTAAAGCTAAGCCGCAACTGATAACGAAACTTTGAATTTGAATTTCAAAACTACTATTAGAGAAATAACACAAACGATAAGAAATTATTCATGTTAATTAAGTTATTTATGTAAGAAACTGCTCGTGTGTCCGAGTACGCAAGAAGCCATGTTGTGTGCTACCTGTTAGTTCGTTTGGGACAGGAAATTGGAAATTTCTTATTTAAAATGGATAAGAGAAAAAAAAAATTATGTTTGAAAAACCGTTTTTTAGGGGTTTAAAATGACAATGAGTTCAGATAAAAAAATGTTTCTTGTCAAAATAGATATTCTGTACGGGAAAGGTGCTGCGCCATTCGCCCATTTTACTTTTCGCCATAATCATCCTACGAAGAGAACTATTTGAGTCCACTGGTTTTATAAACGACTAAAAGCTACATCTAAAACATCGTGGCTGATTGCAATATGTATTAAACACATTCACGACAGCAGGCTACCGACTGCAACCGACTGTCAGAAATAGAACACATGTGTTTATATGGGAATAATTATTTTCACGGCTACACGGCAGGTTGTTGTCCGTGCTACTTTTGTAGTTGTAGTCAAAATAAACTAATTTCTATTTTCATAGGCGACAATAAATAAATTAGTGCTGCCAACACAGTGCAAAATCTTAAATAATTAAGCGTTTAAAAATATTTCCAAACTGATCAAGAATATGAAAATTGTTAAAAATAAAACATGTAATAGCCCTTTCAAGAATAAAAATTATTTTGTAATTTTTATTTCATGGGCGATCTCTCTCGGCTTTTATTTTTTATTTATTTATTTTTTTAATTTTTTTTATTTATTTTATTTATTTTTTTTGGTTGTAAGTCCTAGAATATAGGACGAATATCATTTCAAAGTACTCCAAAATGACTTTCTATTGTTAGACATATTTTCAAAATTTAGTCACCTAATGCAAGTTTTATTAAATTTTGTTCTTTTTCAAGTAAAAATGCAGTTATTTTGAAAAAAACTCGATGCAACGACGTTTAAGCTCTAATTTTGTTTATACTTAATAGCCATTATCGATAAAAGACGCGAGGGAGGTCACAAATAAATTAACTCATAAACTCATTTTCATAGTGCCAAAACAAAAAAAGGACATCAAAATGTATTTATTACAAAAAATGCAAAAACAATAAAGAGATTTGAAAAAATAAAGTGTTTTTATTATTAATTTTGTTTCGATCTATAAATAGATTTAGAATAATCGCTTTTATTTTTATATAAAGGGTGTTTCTTTATGAAGTTTTTTTTATACGAATCACTCTTTTGTTTGACAGCTGTTTTGACAGTAAAGTGACGTCAGCTGTTTTGACAGTTTAAAGAGGCGCATTTTTGGTTGAATGGATATTTCAACAAGCAAAATTGCCGTATTTGGAGCAAAGATAATCCACACGCCGTTCAAGAATTACCAATGCATCCCGATAAATGTACTGTTTGGTGCGATCTATGGGCTGGTGGAATCATCGGTCCTTATTTCTTTCAAAATGAGGAAGGACGACGCGTTACCGTGAATGGAAATCGATACAGCATCATGATCAATGAATTTTGGGGGCCAAAACTTCAAGATATGGATGTAAACGAAATTTGGTTTCAACATGCTGCTGCCATTTGCCATACTGCGGGCGAAACAGTGGACTTATTGAAAGAACATTTCAACGACAACATTATTTCGAGAAATGGACCGGTGAATTGGCTTCCGCGTTCGTGTGATTTGACGCCACTCGATTATTTTTTGTGGGGATACCTGAAATCATTGGTTTACGTGGATAAACCAGCAACGATTGACGCTTTGGAAACCAGTATTCAACGTGTCATTGCTGAAATACGCCCTCAAATGCTTGAAAAGGTGGTCGAAAATTGGACCTCCAGAATGACCTTTGTGCAAAATAGTCGTGGTGGCCATATGCCCGAAATTATATTTAAATGTTAAATGACAAGAAATTATCTACCAAATAAAAAATTTTTTTTGGCCATTTCATAATTTGGCATGTGTTTTATTTAAATTTCAAATCAGCAAGCTCTTATAAAAACACCCTTTATGAAAGTGGCACCACTAAACTGAGATGTTGACGTTGTAGCTGCCGCGTTCAAAATAATTAAGTAGCTGACTATACGGCGACAAGTGTTGTTAGCGGCACATGTAGCCATGTAGTCGGTAGCCTGCTGTCGTGAATGTGTTTGAAGCAGTAGTGTGTAGTAGAAACCGACGAAGTCAATTTCGCTTTGCTCACAAGAGCCAAGCCTTTTACATTTCACAACGAGGGTGAAACTAAAAGTAAATGACCATAGAAAACGACATGTATTCGCTGAATGGGCTCCGGAGCAGTTGGCAGCTGACCCGAAACATCATCTTCAGCAATGAGGCACATTTCTTGATGAATGGCACTACGTGAACAGAAAAAAAATTGTTCAATTCCAATGAAATTCAAGTGAGTCCAATGCATCCAAGTGAGTCCAAAATCACTGTTTTTGGGCTGGCGGTGTCAACGTGCCATATTTCTTTGAGAATGACGTTCACCAGGTCACGGTCAGTCGGCGACTACGAACTTCTTTTGACCAGAATTGAATGGCATGGATACCAACTCTATGTGGTTACAACAGGACGACACTACGTGCCACACAGCTCATGCCAAATTGGATATTCTTCACGATTTCAGGTCATGGTCACTTCACGTGGAGGTGATATGAACGTTGAACATCCAAAATAGTTGAAAAATTCACGATGTGGTTTTCACCTATCGGATACTATAAATGGGAAATCAAGGGTGTAGTTTCCATGACAAAAATCCATGAATTGGGCTACGAATTGCTGCCTCACGCGCCCTATTATTCAGATTTATACACGAGTAACTATTTCAGGTTCTTAAACTTGAAGAAATGGCTCGGCGGAAAGAGATTTGACTCCAACAATGAAATCATCTCACAAACAAACGTCTATCTATTTTGCTGAGCTCGACAAATCATATATTTCGGCAGGGTTGCAAAAATTTAAGAAACGTTAGACTAAGTTTCTTAAATAGGAGGCCATGTTGAAAAATAAAATAACTTTTTATATAAAAACTTTTGTTTTATTCAAAAATCTAAGGAGTTATGATCCATTCTCGCAACCAATTTTTAAATGTAGTTATAATATTTAGGAACCTGTACGAGTCCTTTTAGCAAATATTTTGATATTTTTGTGTGCTCCTACACTTCAACTTCTAGTCTTTTTTATGCTCTAGACGTCTCCTTTCCAATCCCACGCTTTATAATTTACTTATTTCTTTTCTTAGTTTTATCATTTGCTATTCTATAGCTCAGCGATTTTAAAAATACTGATTATAGACATTTTCCCAGAACATTTTATAAGCAAACGAATTATTAAATCCGTTTACTGGCAGAAAAATATTTTCCCATCAAAAATCACACACGACACTCATCCTTTTTAGCCGTTTACTCATGCTTCCATACACTTTATTTATTTATTATCTAAAACAAATTGCATATAAAATTAAATGAAATGAACTGAAAAAAACAGAGTTATAACTAAAAGTTATGGTTTTTCAGTTCTGTTAACCGCATACGCAAACACAACTAAATAAGAAAACAACAACAATAAAAAAAGTGACTAAACAATCTACGACTTGAACTACGGCTGCTACTCCTTCCGCGCCGCTCATCTACTCGTGGCGTTATTTAAATTAGTTTCAATAAATAGTTTTAAACAGTTTGAATGGGAGTGATGTATTTAATAATGTCAACTTAATTTATATGAGACTAGAAAATAAATAAAAATAACACACGCAAAAAACTCAAAGAGTTGAATATTCGTATTTACATAAATTTCTGGATTTTATATAAAACCACAAGAAAAAAAATTTTTATAACAAAAAATAGAAATAAAACACACAAAAAAAAATATCATACGAATTTAAATTTACACTAAATTTGTCAACGAAAATGCAAATGACAGAGATGAATGCGTGAGCAAATTCCAAAATAATTATTTGTGCGCATAGACTTAAGCGAGTGGCTTTTAACACCACAAATGAATTATGGGAACGAGTGGCAGAGTAGGAGAGTCGTGTGAAAGGAACAATTTGTATTTGGTGAGAAATTTATAAAATATGTAAATTAGAACGACTTAATTTGTTTCATAACTCTATAAATTTTAAACTGGACACATCAACACGTAGACAAGTGCACAAGGCAGCTACTCAAAAAGGATTTGAATGCACATGCTATAGAGCTTTTGTGCGAAATGTCTTGGAATATAATAGATATGCGTTTATTTGAAAAATGTTAGAAAATGAAAAATTATTGTGGCGCCTCGAAGTTGGTATTAAGATGTTTAAGGAAAAAAGGTTGTGGGGATCAAATAAACGAGTAGTTCAAGTATTTTTATGTTATTAATGCTCCGAAATTACGATTGAGAAGACATCGCATCGCAGCTCATAGTTCTTTTTGCAAGGCCTAGATTTTAGTTGTCATCGTCTGTTATGGACCATATAAATCCTTTGAATTTATTTTGGATATACTGGGATAAATGAGTCTGCATTGTTTGGTCCGTCCAGTTCCAATGGCTCTGACGTTTTATGTGATCATGTAACTCATAGTCTCTAAGGCCATAAAAACGTAATAGAAAACATGTAACTTCGTCCTAGAAAACAGTGGCAAAGCGGAAGACTTTTTGTATTCCAGCCGAAAAATTATAAAAATGAAGGGTTTTTTTGATATTAAATCCCAGTGCAATAATAAATCTACGGCCGTATGCCAAAAGTGTGCTGTGAGAAATTTTTTTGTAGAAAATTAATTTTAAAGCACTATTCAATTCCATATTTGTGTCTTCGTCACTGAAACAGGCCGATAACAACTAACACACGTTTGAACTAACGCTGACCAGAGGAATTCGAAACCAAATTCATGACTGAGAGCGGAGTCGAACTTTCGGGCTTTCGGCTTCATAGTCTCGTCTTAACTAATTCAGTTAACAGCAGCCTTAACGAGTTCGGAAGTTTGGCAAGCGACACGAATAGATAAAGAAGAACATTATAAATTGAAAAGTTAATACCAAATACTTGAAAGTAATTTTTTTTTTGTTTGACCAATACAATTTCTGTATTTGATTTCAGTTATTACTGTATGTCACTGTTTGTCCCACGATGTCACTAGATCAGGGCAACTCAACCCTAACACTCAGGAAACGAGTTCCAATTCGGATTTTTTACACATATTCACATACGCAACCCGAACAGTAACGAAATTCACATCAATGAGAGAAGAGAAAATAAAAATTTTATTCATAGACAACAACAAATGCATGACTAAATTTTCAACCCGCGTTGCCATCGTTCGATTTTTTGTATTCTTGGATGGATGAATTTATATATATTATGCTTCTTAGTAATTTTGTATGGTATAAAAATGTTTTATAATATTTTATATCTTCATAGGAAGATAGTATTGTCTATAATAGAATTTTTTAATATAAGTCTTATGAAAATTTTCTACAGAGGAACATTTTTTTTAAATCGAAAGAAATGTTATTATTTACTTAGCTGTACAAGTATTTTAAAATTTTTGGTTCATTATTTTTACACCATTTACAGTTTTATTTCCGAATTTTCTTATCATATTTTAGAAAATTCTATTTATTTATTTTTCATTAGCTCATAGCTTATTTTATGTAGCAAAATTAATAATATTAAAATATTTTCCAATTTTAACATTAAATTCTATGTGTATAAAATTGAGGAAAGTATCTAATATTGCATTAATTTTCAGAAAAATTTCACGTGTTTTTCATAGTAAAAACAGAGTAGATACTAGTTTACCAAATTTTTCCACGCATATGCCGACTAAATATTTTTTATATGGGCTTTGAAAGCATTTCGGTCGAAACTTTGAATAGAATATAGGCCATAAAAACAAAAATCAATTTCACTCATTGTATAAATGCGAAAACTAAGTTTGCCTTCTTATATTATTATCAATTTGATTTTGTGATCAACGGCAACACCTTGAAATGTTCTTTCTTGTTCACATAGTTGCCAGACAAAATAGATGGAAAATCGTCAAATTTTGGAGAAAACACATCAAAATCTTCATATTACTTTTTCAAATCGTTAATGTGAAATTATTACGGTAGTTTTATGAAAAATACCACAAAATTTCTACAGTTCAATTTGAAGTATTCGTAAAATAAGAAATATTTTTATTCCTATAAATATTTTGAATTTTTTATTTTTATTTTCTTTTTTCCGAGACTCTATATCTCAGAAGATACTTTGCCGATTATTATTATTATTTAGATTTTTTAATTTGCTTCTTTAATGTATCTATTACCTATTACTAATATTTTACGAATTATATTTCTAGAAGTACGAGTTTCAACGTCTAGTAAAGTCCTTATATAGAATTTTTTCAAAATTACAAACATTTTAATAGATGAATTCACTTGAAAGCAAATTTTTTGATTTGTAAGTCTTTTTTATAATATAAGTTTTTTCCCTTAATTAAAAGTAAGAACCAAAATGTTTTGATTCCACTTACATATTTAGATTTTTTTACTCCTCTGTTATAATTTCCTGGATTTGGTCTTTTAAATATTTCGTTCAAATTTAATATTTAGATCACGTTACTTTTAAACAGAAATAACGGAACACAATATTTTTAAGTCAGATAAAATGGCAATAAATAAGTAAAAATATTCCAACATAATCTACATCTCTAACGACTTATATTGAGCTGTTATTACACGTTAAAAATTATAAACCAAATGTCTCACATGACAGTGTAACGACCTCCATTATGTATACTTTACAAGGAAATTTGCATAATTGCATATCACGTATACGCCGGGGTATCAAGAGTGTCATTTCGTGTGCACTGTCCACATTGTTAATATGTGACCCCATAAAATTTGTATGTTCGGGGTCCTTATGAATAGGGAAGTCGAATAAGCGATGTTCGTCTGTTTGTAGAGAAGATCGGTTTTCCGAAACTAAAAAAAAAAATCTAGAGACTTTTGTCTTGGATTGATGAATTTGAAATAGTTACAAATAAATTGCTTTTGAAAATTTCGAAATGCAGGGTCAGTGGGATTACTGTGTAATTCGATTCAAAGGAAAATGCTTTCGAATTACAATACATTCGAAAGCATACAATTTCGAACAGTTTTTTATTCGAAACAAATTATTGAGTAATCCCGCAGGGTTGGATAGTTTAAAAAAAATCTTTGGTTTATAAAAAGTAACAAACTAAAACTAATTTGATTGCATTAAGATTTATAGGCTAATTGTTCGAAATTTTTGTTTTAAATTCAGAAAGACTTGATAAATATTCTAAGGCACGAGGGAAAGTCAACATCAGTTTTTAGCTATTCAGCTTACACAGCAGAGCAGAACAGCTGATTTCGAAAGCCGCAACACTTTCATCATCGGTGCTCATGTGTTTTATGTTTGTCATCACTTATTAGGTGGCTGAGTTGAATATTTAAACAAATTTTATTAGAAAATTGAATACGAGAACTGTATCAACCTGATGTTAACACACTATTGTTGTTTTAATACCCGTGTTACCGTTTGATTATTTTCTATATGTTTTTTTTTCACTTAAACCTATTTTAAACTTCAGAAAAAATTAAATTGGTATTAAAGAGCAAACAAAATCAAAAACTCGATATCAGGGTTGGACAATTGAAAATTTTTTCGTTACATGTGAAACAAAATTACCTTTTTCTTTATATATTAAACACATTTGATGTTTTTCAAAGAAATTCATTGGTATTAGAAAACAGAAATGACAAAAAAATAAAAACAAGTGCAAAGCTGGGAAATTTAAACTTTTTTTTCAATATTAAAGTAACTAAAAAAAATTGTTTTTATTTCTTTGGTAATCCAACACATTTTATATTTTTGAAAGATGTAAATCAATATTGAAAATTAGACATATCGAAAAAGGCGGTTCTAAAAGTGAAATGAAGGTACGTATGAGCAGGCGAAGAGTATAGAAGATTTAGCACATTCCATTATAACACATCCAATTGCTTAAAATTACATCTATTGCACAGGAATTTATCTCCTGCTTTTTACAAAACCCGGTGACAATGCGATTATATCAAAATGAAATCTAATAGAATTTAGCCCGTGTACAAGAAGTAGCAACAACTCTGATCTTGTTGCCACACTATCGCACAAAATAAATGAAAAGTACTTTCTCAATTTTTAACTACAGCATCATATTTTTGAGTGCACACTTTTTTGCGACAAAATCATATAACTAATCCGATAGGAGATCCACAGACGACTACTAGCACTCGTGTGGTAATATACGCCATTAATTTTTTCTTGAGCCGCTAATGTTTTGAGAATGGCTAAGAAACGTAAATTTTAAATCCCAAATTTATCTGGCTTAAGATTTTATTTAGATCACAAATTAGTTGAGCCGAAAGTTGCATCATGCTTTATTCTCCTCCTACTTCTATTTCGGCTTGACCAGCAATAGCGCTGGCACTTAAATATTCCCGTATAAAGACAAATTAAATCACAAACACGCATTGAGAGGTGGTCAATGTGCTAATGAAACATCACATAATTATGGCTTCTGTTGGCTACAAAATCATTTTTTAATAAGACCACATATTTGGCAGAGTTAATTTAACAGTTTTATTTTTGTAATATTTTTCTTTTAATTAAAAACGATGGAATTTCGTTATTTCTATTTGCAACAATGATTGTATCACGCACTCATCTTAACCAAAAATGACAGCCACCAAAGCCATGTGCGGAGCATTTTACGATCATGCGAAGAAGTAGAGAGTTCGTTCGTTAGTGATGGGAAACGGTGCTTGCTGCTGCCATGTAGTCACATAATGATGGCAAATGGCCATTGGAATGATGTGATGGCTGGTGTCTATGTTATATATGGGCCATAAATTCAAAGCATTTATAAATGTATCAATTTAAAAGCAAAAGCAAAAGAAACAACAACACAACTAACTGACCGACCAAAAAAAGTCACACCGAACTACACAAGAATTCGAACGAACACACATCATCCAAAAATATTTGTGTAGAAAATGAATGCCTAAAAGTAATAAAAAATTAATGTTCAAATGTTAATAAATATGCGTCGATTTGATATTTTTGCCTTTGTTATTGTTGTTGTAACTTTTATTTTTTTTTTTATTCAGCTTTTTGTTTTATATTTTTATTTGTCGATCTTTTTTCATTTGTCGTATTTTTGCTTGGATATTTTACAAAAGTTGCTTAATATTTATGGCTCTTTTGGTTTCGATTGAAATAGATCATTTTTGATATGTGAACGATTTACGTATTAGAATGAGTTCATTGTTTCTTTGTTATTCGGTTTTGTTAAATTTTAATTTGCATATAATAAATACCAAATAATGTCTTCTTTATTGGCCGAAGTTCGATCAAAAAAAATAAATAAATATATTGTCACTTAATAACCATTAAAGTATTAGATTTCGATTGGTGAAATTAATTAACAAAAAAAAAAAGCAGTGACTTGTACATAATATACTTATGTAAATGGTATACATATGAATGTATAAATATACATATTTCAAAATTATTGCTGTCAATAAAAAGTCGAATGTTCAAACTTTATTGTTTGAATTTTGTAATATCTTTTGTTTATTAGGCCTTTGGATTGACTATTGATTTTGTTTTTGCCATCATATTAATCAAAAGTATTAATTTAGGCCGAATTTTAGAATTAATAGCATTTTAAAAAATATTTTTTTATTGTGGTATTTAGCATTAGGGGAATACCCGTCATGCGTTTTAAAAATCCATAAGTTAAACGATGGCCTTAAGTTCGTATTAAGAGCCTTCTATAGAAAACCCACCAACTCCACAATAAATGGAAACTTGTGAAAATAATTAAAAATTCTGTTAAAGCCATTTTGTTGGTGCTTTAAGTTGCCCACCTAAACTTTTAACAATCTCGTTAAAATATTGTTGAGTTACTAGTAAATAAGATAAATTAAGACAGATTTAATAATATAGGGTGTTTTTTATTGAGGTATAGAACTTCGAATTGAAATAAAACACAAGAAAATCGTTTTAATGTCCATCAATTTGGCTTTATTGGAAGGATAATTTTATGCCATTAATGTTTAAATATGATTTCGGGCATGTGGCCGCCGCGGCTGGCTCGAATAAAGCCAATTCTGCAGGTCCAATTTTCAACCACTTTTTCGAGCATATGGGGCCGTATGTTGGCAATAGCGCCACGAATGTTGGCTTCCAAGTCCCCTAACGTTTCTGGTTTGTTGGCGTAGACGAGCAACTTCACATATCCCCAAAGAAAATAATCCACTGGTGTCAAATCACACGATCTTGGTGGCCAATTGACAGGTCCATTCCGCGAAATTATGCGCTCATCGAATGTTTCCTTCAATAAATCGATTGTGACGTGCGCTGTGTGGCATGTAGCGCCGTCTTGTTGGAACCACAACTCATCCACATTCATGCCATCCAATTCGGGAACAAAATAGTCGGTTATCATGGCTCTATTAACGGTAACTGACTCTCCAGCATTATTTCGGAAGAAGTATGGCCCAATGACTCCACCAGCCCATAGAGCACACCAAACAGTCAGTTTTTGTGGATGTAATGGCGTCTCAAGGGTCTCATGTAAACGTAGTGCGAAAACGATCCATGGTTAACCGAATTAATTGCTCTGATGGACGATTATGTCGACCATAAAATGGACGGAGCTTGCGGTAAACTTCGCGAACTGAACCATTACTTTCGAAATAAATTTGCACGATTTGCAAGCGTTGTTCTTTTGTCAACCTGTTCATGATGAAATGGCAAACCAAACTAAATATTAATCACTTGACAGCTGACAAAATGGCCGCCAGTTAAAAAAGTGATGCCAACTTAAAGTTCCATACCTCAATAAAAAACACCCAATAGAAGTTGTAATTGAATTTGTTTCAATTTTGTTCAAAATATACTTCCAATCGTGATCATTGAGCCAATTTTGTTTCCTAACCTTAAATTTACCCACTCTTTATAAAAAAAAAGTCAACTCCAGAAAATTGTTCAAAATATGCTCCTGTATTCTGTAATTATTTGTCGACATCACGTCATGACAATATCACTTATCTACTCTTTGAGGGCAACAGCTAACTTCTCCTGACAGTTTGTAGCTCCTCTATACGAGTAGCCCCTTAAATGTGGGAAGACCATCATAGAAATTGCCAAAATGTATTCAGAAAAGTCCCAGTTTTTATTGCCATTAAAAACTCTTTTTAGTTTAAATGTTTCAATTTATTTTATGCCAAAGTGACCAAAGTGCTATTCTGCATGGTGTCTCACTGTAAACCATTTAATTTATTCTTTTATGCCATCCTTGATGTTTGTTTTTCTTTTTCACTGAAATTAAAGCCATTAAGTCAGTCATTACCCAAAGTAACCTTTTGACTTATTATGAAACGTACATTTTCGTAAATTTAATTCCCAATAGAAAAGCCAAATTATTGATGAAATTTTGAGTGGAATTTTTGCCTTGAAAAAAAAAACAAAAATATTTTTCATTTAGCATACTGGCAACGTATGTCTGCGAATAATTTGCTTAACACCAACAAATTTGTCAACGAGTGGCGAATTGAATATTGTATGCGGCATGCTGCAAGTGTCTTGCCACGTTGTGTGCAGTTTGATGCATCTGAAAACATTTTTACGCGGAAATGTTTAAATGGTTGTCATAAATTGTAAACGAAACTCGCGCGGCTGTGAAAAATATAAATAACAAGAGAAAAATTTTACAGTAATTTAAAAAGCAAGAAGAAAAAGGAAACCCCTTTTCGCCATAGAAACTCGTAACAAGATAATGAAATATTGCAGCGCTACTCAAACAGCAATAAAAGTGCATTTTTGATGAATTTATCAATATTAAATGTTCAGGCAGGAAATGAAAAATATCCATATCTACACAAACTACTCGAACAGTCAGGCAAAACAAGGTTAGCACACACACACACACACACACATACACACACAAGCAGCCAAGAGGAAGAATGCTTATAGAGCAGCACATTTTGTATGTTGATGTGTGGCGAATTCTCATTTATTTTAACCTGTAAAAAAATATTTTTGCTTCAAAAGTTTTGCCCTTCTAATCATTATCTGAAAGACCATAAATCTAGACAAAAATGTTAAGGCAACAACAACAACAAAAAGTTTTATAAAGTTTTATATTTCGGCTTTTCTTTTGCAGCTCCTCTATTTCCTTTACACCTTTACCCCGGCACTAATTTTCCCTAACTTTTCAAATGCTTTTTTTTCTTTCCTATTTGCCAAAGGAGCACAGCCAGAAAACAAAAACAACTTGAACGAACATAAAATGTATTTGGATTTCAAAATGAAAATGGTGGTATAAAAGTTTGAAAAGTTAACACCCACAAAACCTTCAAAATTCGAAAAACAACAACACCAGCAACACTATAAATATATTTTGCAATTTTTATAATTTTTTTTTTGTTTTTTATTATAATACATATAATTTTTGTTTCTTTACGAAAATGAAAACCAACCAACAATAAAAATTTCATATAAAATCTGTAACTGAGAAATACATGTTTGTACCTGGTCTGATCATTTTGAAAATGATGAAGAAAAATAAAAAAAAAAGATAAATAAATGAAAATAAATATAACAAGAAAATAAAATGAAAGAACATTTTACAATTTTTCAGCAAATGAATTGTTAAGTAAGTGTGAGGTTGAGTTCGTGGAGGTTAAAGCAGAAGAAACTGCAGCATTTGATTTATTATCATCAGAAAACTTTATATTGACTTGCACTCATACAAACAACAGCAAACTTTTCGCAAACAGAGCAGAGAAATTTTAAACAAAAAGCAGGTTGCAATAGCAAAATTTTGATTTCTTCGCCGCGAAAATTTCCTTGATTTCATTAGGAAATTATCACTTGGCAAAATTGTATAATTAGTAAAAAAAAATTACAACTGATCTTGTGAGTTTACAAACCGAAGCAAAAAACAAAATCATTTTGAATTTAAAATAAACCAGTTTTGATGTGTTTTCGGGGTAGCAAAAAAAATTTGCTAACTTCCCGCTAAGAAAATTAAACATTGAATGTAAATTTTATTTGTCAAATTTATTAATTTTATTATTATTTTTTGGGGCTCAGGTTCAAATCCACAATCTGTAAATTATTGTTTTTATGCATTTTTGTTATATTCAAGCTATTTTTTGTTATTTAGAGTGCAATATGAGAATATTTTATATCAGACGACTCGGGAAAAAAAAACAAAGAGAAAAATTGGAATATTTGGAATAATAATCGTCAGGGTAGGGAAATTGCGTGCTAACCAAAAGTGATTTAACTTAAAAATTAATACATATAAGAAATTCTCATATTCTATTTAGTTTTTTATTTTTTTATCTTGGACCAGCACTCAGGGGATGACCCCTATATATGAAATGCATTGCGCCGGAACTGAAAACGAGGGGATAGTATTGAGGGCACAGATTAGGAAAGATGAGAAGATAGACAGTTTTTTTGTAGCTATTTCAACGTTTTTTACTTCGCCGGCTAATTTTTGCTACAGGAGGGCCGACGAAGGTGGGTGCTGTTACTCTGCTTTTTTAGTACATGATAGTGTCAGTCACTGCCAATTATGTTCAGTGACCAGTGACTATGCCTTCATCATTGAAACAGGCCTGCAACAAGTAACAAAATCATGTACTAATGCTGATCAGAAGAATTCAACACAATATTTCATGACTCAGCGCGGGCTCGGACTCACGACCCTCCGCTTCATAGTCTACTGTTCTACTACTTCAGCCAACAGCTCCCACAAAAACATTTGATTAAATAATTAAAATACCTAATGACTCGTTGCACCGTGGAAAGTGGAAAAAAGTTGCACAAAGAACGTTGATAAGATGGCGGTAGCAGCCGGGAAATCAGTACTGATACGTTCTGTTTGTTTGAAGATTAAAAAATATTCCAATATTCCTTTCTTAATAAAAATAACTTGAATTAAAAAAAAAATCATAAAAAAAACAATTTCCATATTGCAGATTTAAGCTTGAGTCCAATAAAAAAAATTCTTATTTTAATAATAAAATTAAAAATTAAAACTTAAAAAATAACTGAAAAATTTTGCAAATACTGAGTTTCCACCAGATATCGACGTTTCGAGAAAATAAGAAGTTTACCTGAATACTACTGAGAATGTCTCACTATGCCGGTATTTATGTATGTGTGTCTGTATGTAAGTATGTGTGCCTCCTCTGAGAAATAATTGAGGTTCAAAGTCGTTAATGTGCCGAATTATCTCTTCCTTTAGCATTTCGTTCTTAACTTCTTGACGTACACTTCTTCTTTCCAATATCCCAGAAGGTGTCAAATCACATGATGTTGACGACCCATTAACATCGCCACGGCGTGAGGTCACACGGCTATTGAATATCTCTAGTAAAAGTGTCATTGTTTCCTTGGGTGTGTGGTAAGTGGCACCATCCCGCTGGAACCACATATCGCCCAGGTAAATATCTTACAATTCTGGCCACAGGAAATTTTGTTAACATCTCGCGATAGTAAACGCCGTTCACGATTTACTGCTTGGTCGACCTCATTTTCGAAGAGGTACAATCCGATAACCACATAAAACGCATCAAACAGTCACTCTTTGTGTATGTATCGGCTTTTCAACCATCACTCGATTCTCATTTGTTAAAATCCGGCAAAGTTCTCCCGATTGTGGAAGGAAGTGGCTCATCATGCTGACTAAAAAATATTGAGATATTCTCTTTGATTTGAACGCCAACTTTCGTAAAAGACCTCAACAGTCTTAACGCTCTGCTCAATTGCGTACCTCTTCATGGTTGAATTTGTCAAACACTTAAACAAAGAAAAGGCAAATTAAGTTGGGCAAAAAACTTGACATTAAGAGGTTACCCCAATTAACATCGAGCATTTTGTTGGGGCCACCCTTTGAAAGTAAAGAAATCTAATCTGAATTATTCTGTGTTCAATGCGACCAGTTCTCAAATTAGTTAGAGAAACGAGGCACTTGCCAAAAGAAATTTGAAACTAAACAATTTCCAAGGAGTTGACCACGAATAAAAAGAAGTATAATTCCAAATTGATACTTAAATTTAATTTGTTTATTTTGCTTCTTTACATTAAAAGTGTGACCATGAATATCCCATCGAATAATTTCAATGTATGCGGCTATTTTATATATTTTCCAAGATTTCCCATTTCTGTTCGGCTCCTTTGGATTTTGAAGTTTATATTCATGGCTGAATTCATATTCCTTTACGAAATGAAAAGAACGAAAAAGAAAAATAAATCACAAACATAAAATAACAAAAACCTGATATAAAATTGTATGAGTTGAACGGCAAAACTTTATTTTCTGCTGATATTTTATGTATCAAAAATAAAAAGCAAAAAAAAAAGAAAAAGAAAAGGAAAGCAGTAAGAAATATGCAAGAAAAAATATTTTGAAACTTAAATTCCATAAATTAAAATACCGTGCGAAACGTAACGAAATAAAAGTTTCTTTTGGCCACATTCACACAGGCAAACGTTCGCTTTTCCAAAACACTCATTCACTGCAATCACTGAACGAACACATATTCGTACAAAATAAATCACAGATCTTTTTACATAAATTTGTGTGTTTGCCAGTTTTGCTATTTTTCGTCTCGGTGCTCGGTGTATATATGAAAATTTCAGTTGAGAGAATAATACTTATATAAATATGTAAGTATGTGTGTACCTGCAAGTGTGTACGAGTATATAACTTTGCTTTGTTTCTGTTCAGCATAAGGAATCTAACGAGCTGAACTACGAGTACTTGTGTCTCATAGTTAAACCACTAAACAAACCAGAGTATGAGAGTTAGTGAATAGGAAGAGGAGTTTGGGTGGGTGAGTGTCTGGCCTGTGGCACAACTACAAGAGTTGCAAAAGCTTAAGAAGAAAAAAAAACTACTAAACATTTTTAATATAAAACTGAACGTTCAGGTAGGCCATCATACCCTCCGATCCAGCCGCACTTGTTTGTATCTGGGAATGCGTGCTGGTGTCGAAAAACATGTAGGAAATATGAAAACTATTATATTTCCCATATGTGTACGAGTATATAAAAATATGTCTGACACACAGATTCGTATGCTTAACACTAGCTAGTCCTTGTACTCATTTTCTAGTCACACTTCTAGACACGTATTGCATATGAGCTTATGTATGTATGTACATGTGTGTTTGTTGTTAAAAATCATAAGTACTTTATATTAATTTTTTACTCCATATGGATTTTGTTACGTTTCTCTTTTGGCCTTTTAATAATGTACAAGTGTATGTTTCTGTATGCATGTGTGTGTGTGTGTGTGTGTGTGTAATAGCTTTAGCAACTAATGTGCAAGAAGCTGTGAAGCATGATGCACACAGAAACTCTTCCTTCAGTCAGTGTTCCAATAATATAAATGAGTTCTCATACAAGTGTATGTATGTATGTGGTGGCTTGCAACAAAGTGGAACTGTTTGTGTGCGTGGGTGTGTGTGTTTTTTAAGTAATTTTAAAATTTATTTCGTTTTACAATAAACTAAGTTTAATGATACTGGTTTTTAATAGAAAAATTGTAAAATACTGAAAAACAGGTATTTTCGGTATTTTTATATTTTGCAAGTAATTATTTTCTGGAAAATTTTTATTAATCGATTAACCGATTAATCATAAATTAATCGATTAATCAAAAATTAATCGTTTAATAATCGATTAATCCAAAATTAATCGTTTAATAAGCGATTAATCCAAAAATTAATTATTTATCGATTATTCTAAAATTAATCGATTAATCCAAAACTTATCGAATAATCCAAAATGAATCGAATATTTTTTTATTTATTTATTTCAATTCTAAACACAAGGCGAAAGGCTCTTCTTACAGTATTAGTGTCAAACATTATTTAAAGTTTAATAATAAATGATTACAAAAGAACAAATAATATTGACAAAATAAAGTTTTACTGCCGTATTCACAAAAATTAATGTGTACTTCAAGTGTGCTTTAAAGTAAAAATTTCATAGAGAATTTATTTTAAAGTGTTGATCAAGTCTACTTTATTTTTTTGTTAATGTTTAAGGGCTAAAAATCGAATTAATACAAAATTAATCAGTTAAACCAAAATTAATCGATTAATCAGATATTAATAAATTAACTAAAGAATTACTTAAAATAAACGAATTATCCGTAATTATTCGATTAATAATCGATTAATTTAAAATTTTTCGATTAACAATGGATTGATTCAATACTAACTGATGAATAACATGTTAATCCAAAATTAAGCTATTAATAATTGATTAAATCAAAATAATTGAGTGCTTAGCGATTTTACAACAATAGTCCGATTAATTGAATACCCTAGTACTTATCAGCTGTTGTTCATATCTTATGTAACGTGCTAGAAAATCACTGGATTTGGCCATGGGAGTTTGTATTGAAAATTTCTTAAGATGTTTTCTATCGCAAGGCTAGGAGCCGAATAGTCGCGAACCGGGATACGTAACAGCCCGTTGGACATATTTGTATTGGGATATATTTTTATTGGGAGCTCTATCAGAGGCCAAATTACCGCATTCGATATCGATCGAAATTTCAATACAAATTCCGATCGATACCGAATGCCGTAATTTGCCCCCAGGTTTCTAAGAGTTACTTAGCTATTAGAAATTCAATTCCTTGAGTTCTAAATAAACAAAAATATATTTTCCTCAAGGTTTTTTCCAACCGGGTATATATAGCAACTACATTTTGTACCGTTAGTTACTTTCAACTTTTTAGTTTAATGATAAAATATTCATTCCATTTGGTTGTTTTCTTTTTTTCGTTTGTTGGTATCCTTTTATGCATTGTAACTCTGGATTAGTTGGCAATTTTTATTTTACCTTAAAAAAGTTTTGGCCATCATAATTCGTTTCAAATTGAATGGACAGTTTGGTTGACATAAAGAAATTCTATTTTCTGCACTAGTATTATTGCCGTATGTGATACAATAAATCTCTTATGAATTTAAGTTGTTTGGCAATTTAAACGAAAAGAAATTGTATTCACTCTTCCACTGATATCCTAAAGATGTAATCTGTTTTTGAAATATTTATTTATTGGAATTTATTAAAGTTTTATGATATAAATGTGAATGCAAAATTTTGTAAAAATTTTTTTCGAAGATATTAAAAGTTTGGGAAAACTTTATTCAAATAATTAACGATTTTAGGGAAAATACATTTTGGAGTAGAACTGAACTACGTGTGTTCAACAATCTTTGAAAACATTTGAAATTTAATTTTTAATTTTTTGTTATATTCGTAAGTCTTTTATAAATTTAATAGAAACTATTGTCGGTGACAGAAACGGCTACGAGTTACATGGTTCATTGGATAAATAAATTTTTTACTGGTTCCTGAGGACCACCTTGAGCTTTTCACAAAACCGGCCAGAGCAGCCAGCGGTGCATCCCTAAGGCAGTCCAGATTTCTCAGGAAACGAGGGCCTACGCAGGGCAGGACAGTCACATAATCATACATAATATTGTCAGATAATTTTTTTTCTTCCCCCCAAAAAAATTTAGAAACCCCCTAGATTCTACACTTTTTCTTAAAAAATCCCCTAAAGCAGAAAAGTTTTAGTAATTTGGTTTCATCATTCTTATCTCTATTAAATTGGAATTGAGGTACTATCATTTTTACGCGAAAAGCACGGAAACACCCAAAATTTGTATTTTTTTTATAAAAAGACCCCAAACAAATATATCTGCAATCTGTCTTTCTTCTGTAAGAGACGGCTTGAGGAAGTTTGTTACGGGTACATGTACTTCTTTTGTTTGGAATGCAAATCCAATATGTTTTTTCGTATTTAGGTGTGCAATAAGGTCTCCTGTTAGCCACCATAATGCTTTTACAAGATTTGCATAAAGCTTTGTAGTTGTCTCCCTAGACAGGGGCTAACCAATCTGAAATTTAATTTTGCATTTATTGTGTTTAAAATTTTATTTAAAAATAAAATACCCTTAAAGTGCTGATCTGCTTTCCACTCCTTTTTATATTTTGGTTTATATATGTTATCCTTTTTTGTGCATATTGGTAATAAATTGTGAAGATGAACAACTTTTTAAAATTTATATTTTGCAGTTCAAGGAAAACCATCAAAATTAATTTAACGAGAAAAATGTTTTAATGGTTGTATTTGCGTGATTACTTTCTAAATCGGCATATCTTCGACATGCTCAGTGGTTAAATTATGTACTAAACTATAAATTCGAAAATCCCCTAAAAATCCCCTAAATAAAATTTTTTTACCCCCAAATTTCCCCCTATAGAATATTAACCCCTAAATCTGCCCCTAAATAGAAAAAACCCCTAATTCTAGGGGGAAAACCCCTAATCTGACAACACTGACCAGGACTGCCAATGACTTCTTCTCAAAAGTTAGAAGCTGTCTAGTCCTAACTCTGCTAAGCGAGGGCCATAGAGTTTTGGAGACCCTACAGGTGGTAATTGTTGACCACCTGCCTGTCACCTTCCTTTCTGACCACTCCTGAATTATGTTCAGCAGCTCAACTGAATATCCCTACGTGAGACTGCTTCATCCAAGGCCGAACCTGCTCTTGCGCATTCGTCCGCCATTTTTTGCCAGACCTTGCTGAACAGAAATGTCAACACATTTTGACATTTCCGGGGTTTAAAAATTTTTTTCTTTTCTTCGAATTGCTCGTATGTAGATTAAACTCCCAGTGGAGATCTTTTCTGTCATATTCAATATTAAAAGGTTCCAATCGAATGTCTGTAAGCACTATTTCCTTTATTCTCCTTCCGACAACCAATTCTTCTAATTCCAGCAAAAAAGATTGCATGCATGGGGGCCATCGCTTGAGTGACGGTCGTAATAAAAAGAAAAACTTCAATATTCTAAAGAAAGTCAAAATTATTTTTGTAAGTTCATCTACTCTGATAGACCTGCTGTTGCTGCGTATCAAGAGTGCTGCAAGTTCGATACTCTGAACTCAGAATTACTTTAAGACCTTTTTGATATATGACTTTAAGTAATCTTCGTTTATTCCCAGTTTTATTTGATAGCAATCATTAACATTAATGAATACTTTAGTGTAAAATATCTGAAAATCAAAAGAAACCTCTTCCTAATCAATCACTTTAATTTTAACTTAAATAAGAAGATTTTAGATTTTTTTCCACACTATTTCGTTTCATGTTAAAATGTAAGCTACTTGCTTACATTCACCAGGTGATAGATATTGTTACTCGCGGCATTAGAAATATATTTCCAATTAAATTCTTTCGTCACAAAGTAAAATAGTAAACATTTTGTACAAAAACAAATGAAAAGTACTTAAACTAATAAAATTAAAGGAATTATGTCAAGGTTTTGCTCGCTTTTAAACAACTGCCATAAAAAGGATGCCCACGGTGAGCGTTTGAATGCATTGAAGCCAACGCACATACTCGTGCATAAAACGAAACTATACATCAGCCAGCCAGCCAGCCAGCCAGCCAGTCGTTTGGTGCATGCAGCATCACCTTTGACCAGTATTAGAGACAACAAGCCAAGACACAGAATGTAACAAAACAGCACATTATCTTTACATTGTGTTTAAATAATTTTACGACTCTTTAGACGCCAACAGCAGCAACAGCAACAGCACAGCACTTGTTACCTTATGAACTGCCATTATAATTTCGTTTTTGTTCATTTCGTCCGGTTGTCTTTCCTTATTTTCTATTTATTTTTAATTATTTTTTTTATTTTTTTAGTTTACGACGAAAACAAATTAAAAAACACACACATGATGTGAAAACAAAATCACCATAAAACTTACATTTTTATAAACTGTTAATAGATTCTTAGAAATTGTAAAAATTTTTGCCATGGAATTGTTTATTGGTGGCTGGCTGACTGGCTGGCTGGCTGTTGGGTGGTAAATGATGCGGCAGCATTAGTTTCATAAAGTCAGCTATTTTTTGCTACAAGTCACAAGCAGAGAATTTCAACAATAAACGGGAGTGTCAACTTAATAAATCATAAAAAGATTTAAAAATTTGTCAAATACGTTTAATATTCCCCCACCGCCCCCTGGCCGGAAATCATGGAAAGTCGCAAACACCACAGCACAGCAGGAAATCAACCTTAAATTGCCCCGCAAAATATTACAGGGAATATGACAACCACCATGGCAACAAGACTTGTATTTTCACACACACACACACAAACACACATACACGCATGTACGAGTGTGAGTGCATATATGAAAGCCCATGAAATTACATGTTTGTGTGCGAGTGTTTGTAGAATCACAGTTTACAAATATTTGAATGGTTTATCCTTTTACCATTAAGAGTTCCTTGTGCTGATTTTTCAATTATAATATTTTTTTTTTGCTCTCTAAAATCATACGAGGACGGTTAAGCAAAAGTTTTCAAACAGTTCTGTTTTAAGATTTAGAAATAATTATTCGATTATGGTTTACAATCTATTATTCGGTATGTGTTTTAATTCCGAAAGACGTGATAAATAAATATCCCAATGTCCAAGGGAAAGTCAACACCAATTTAATTATTGAATTTATACAGAAGAGCAGAATAGTTTTTTTCGAAGGACGCTACAGTATCATCATCTGTACTCATGTGTAGTTTTCTTTATAAATATTTAGTAAGGATTTGAGCCTAGATTCGAGTGAATTGTTCATATAGAGGAGAGTTTCGGGGCAAATTTTGAAACATATAACTGCCATTTGCAAAATTTTTTTTGTAGGTTGGACGAGGGTCCAAATTTCAATACCATTTAAATACATATTTCGGTCGATATCGAAAGCAGTAATACGCCCCCAGCACTCACCCCTACATATGCAGCGCATTGCGACGAAACTTAAAAGGAGGATATACATAGTATAGGAAGGAGCGATGAAAAAAGGTCACAAGATAAATAATTCTATTTTACTTATCCGGCGAAATTTTTCCGCTGGGCCATCGAAGATTGGTGCTGTTATTCTGCTCTTTAGTACATGATATTGGCAATCGCTGACGATAATGGTCCGCAACCAGTGATATGCCTTCGCCGCAGAAACAGACCGACAACAACTAACGCAACCATGAATTAATACAGATGACAAAAATTCGACATCATATTCATGACTGAGTCCGGAATTGAAATCAGGATTGTCGTCTTTTTAGACTCGCGTTAACTGCATTAAACAAAAGCACCCTCTTTATTCTCAATTAATTTAAAGTAAAGCCACACCACACGGTAGTCGATATGACTTAGAAATCCTGCTGAAACTGCAAACAATAGGTCCCTAAAATTTTTATCGCGAACAGATAAGCAGTTTGACATCGAATAAAAGGCCTTCAAAAACACAAATAAAATTTTTATATTCTTCACCAAATATGCGGCCTCCCATAAACTATTCCAGTTGCTTATGAATAGCGAAGTCGATTAAGCGATGTCCGTCTGTCCGTCTATGTGTAGATTAAATCGGTTTTCCGAAGCGCTCAGAAAAACTAGAAACATCGTTCTTGGATTGATGTATTGGAAATCAGTAAAATTCAAAATAAGGTTCCAGAGCTGGAAACATAACATAACAAATAATTTTCCGATCGCAGATTTGAACTTAAATCCCGTTAAATAACTTTCAACTTAGTAATTGAAAACTATTTTTTTTCAAATATATTTTATACTTTAGAAATAAATCCATTAATATTGAAAATCAAAAAGATTAAAAAAATAATTCCAGGGTTGGAATAACTATATGTGCAAGCTCCAGACACTTGTAAAGGATGTTTTTTTATGAAGTTTTTTTTTTATACGAGTCACTCTGTTGTCTGACAGCTGTTTTGACAGTTTAAAGTATTGTTTGGCAAATCATCATGAACAGGTTAACTCCAGAACAACGCTTCCAAATCGTGGAAATTTCTTTCCAAAAACAGTGTTCAATTAAAAATGCTTATCCGCTTTTTTACCGCAAAATTCTCTTCAGTGATGAGGCGCATTTTTGGTTGAATGGATATGTCATCAAGCAAAATTGCCGAATTTGGAGCAAACATAATCCACACGCCGTTCAAGAATTACCAATGCATCCCGATAAATGTAGTGTTTGGTGCGGTCTATGGGCTGGTGGAATCATCGGTCCTTATTTCTTTCAAAATGAGGACGGACGACGCGTTACCGTGAATGGAAATCGATGCAGAATCATGATCAATGAATTTTTGGTGCCAAAACTTCAAGATATGGATGTCATACTGCGGGCGAAACAATGGACTTATTGAAAGAACATTTCAACGACAACATTATTTCGAGAAATGGACCGGTGAATTGGCCTCCGCGTTCGTGTGATTTGACGCCACTCGATTATTTTTTGTGGGGATACCTGAAATCATTGGTTTACGTGGATAAACCAGCAACGATTGACGCTTTGGAAACCAGTATTCAACGTGTCATTGCTGAGATACGCCCTCAAATGCTTGAAAAGGTGGTCGAAAATTGGACCTCCATAATGACCTTTGTGCAAAATAGTCGTGGTGGCCATATGCCCGAAATTATATTTAAATATTAAACGACAAGAAATTATCTACCAAATAAAAGCATTTTTTGGCCATTTCATAATTTGGCATGTGTTTTATTTAAATTTCAAATAAGCAAGCTCTTATAAAAACACTCTTTATATCGGTGAAAGGTATAGATATAACATTCATCACAGTGGAAAATAGTAGTTTTATTTTCTGCCGCCTTAATATACAACCCTCGTTATCAATATCAATGGCCTGTATCTCCGTGAAATGTTTGCACATATGTCGCATCTCATCGTATTATTTGTCATTCTCAACAATATTAACAAACAACAGAAGTGTATCATCATTTTTATTTGTCTCCCATCTATTTGCAATATTTTTCTGTTCATCGTTACTCACACCAGTTTGAAATTAATAATATCTACATAGACACATACACTTACATATGTGTGTATGCATGCATGTGAGTAGCTTGCAAGTCCTTTAAGCTCTGACAAAAAAATTACTCTTCTAGGCAAAGAAGTGAAACCCGTTTTTCATGTCGTGCTCGAAAATGAGTGCAACAACATTAAACAATCTGTGGATGTAGGAAAATGCTACAATTCAATTAATTGTGACAAATAATTTATGAATTTCTATAAGTGCGTGTTTTGTCGAGACTCATAATACGTGGAGATGGAAAAACTCTTACAGTCGCAAAAATATATTTCTGTGCATTTCCATTTATATTCATTATTTCTTGTTTGCTTGTCACCAAACCAAAGAATTTTTTTCGTTGCAAATGAAAATACCATGTATCAAAAATAACAACAACAACGACAACAACAGCAGCAGCAAAGAAAATCCAGATAAATGAAAAGATATGACAAGCATTTCCAATTTGAAGGTGATCCTTATGAATGTGTTGCGTTTACTTCCCATTTACCAAGTTGTCTGATTGCCCTCTTCATCAATGCCATTTAATTTTAAAGGGTGGTTCGGCACTGGCGCTGGTGACAGCTTCTTTGATTTTTACTGTTGCAAATATTGTGTGTTTTTGTTTTTTTATAAAACGTATTTCTAGTTTTAACCCCTTGAGTTTGTTTTAAAGGCCTCATATGAGTTTTAGATTTGATGTGCCTGTCACCTTGTTTTCCCCGTGATATGTTCAAGATTTCCTTGTGCCACCCGTACCACTGGCAGGTATTCCAACAGCAATTGAGGAACTTTGCACACCTGCATCAACTGGTGCAAAATTCAGGAAGGAATTGGTAAAGTGGGTTACACTAAGCACCAGGATATATAAAATAGCGATGCCTACCAATTTTTCATTAATTTATTTGTTATTGATTACAGTAGACTCTCGCATATTGCAACTACTTTGTTGTTCGCTACTTTGTTGCTCGGGTGATTTTAATTTTCGAAATGTTGACGTTATAGTGGACGAAGTGCTCTATGAACTTTGCGAGCAGATTCAATATGCTTTTTCATAGTAAATTTCCACATCTTGCAAACGTTGTTCTGGCATGATGATTTGCAAAGCCCTAGTGAACCGAAACGTTGGCTGTTTGATTATTCCGTGAGTATATCAAAAAAAGTTTGATTCAGCAAATAAAAATTTTAGTTTTAGCATAATATCCTTTCAAATAAATACATTAGTCCTGCATTTTTAACATTTTATATTCCTTTCAAATCATATTTTTTTTTTTAAACGCCACCCCAAAATAGCCGATCGTTTCGCTTATGACCCCTTCATTCGACCCAAATCTCTTACCAATCAGCCATTTCTTCAGGTTTACAAAAAGAAAATAGTCGCAGGCGGCTAAATCTTCTGATAGGATAGCATTTTGGATCACTATTTAACAATTTTTGCCACACTGACTGCACACGTGTGCCGTCGCGCCGTCGTGCCTTGTCTTGATCGCAACACCCATGTCATGTATAACTTTTTGAGGAACACGACTGGCAGCGATTGGCAGTATCATGTACAAGAAGGCAGACTAACAGCACCCTCCTTCGTCGGTCCTATAGAAATAAATAAGTCGGAGAAGTAAAAGATTAAAAGAGTGAAAATAAAATTATCTTCTCATCCGTCCTCTCAATACTATAACCACCTTTCCAGTTCCTGCACAATGCCTTGCATATGTAATTTTTTTTTTTTATTTTGGACCAGCACTCAGGGGATGACCCCTATATATGCAATGCATTGCGCCGGAACTGAAAACCAGGGGATAGTATTGGGGGGGACAGATGAGGAAAGATGAGAAGATAGACAGTTGTTTTTGTAGCTATTTCAACCTTTTACTTCGCCGACTAATTTTTGCTACAGGGCTGACGAAGATGGGTGCTGTTACTCTGCTTTTTTTAGTACATGATAGTGTCAGTCGCTGCCAATTATGTTCAGTGAGATCAGTACTATGCCTTCATCACTGAAAACAGGCTGGCAACAACTAACACAACCACGCACTAATGCTGTTTAGAAGAATTCAACACAATATTTCATGACTCAGCGCGGGCTCGGACTCACGAGCCTCCGCTTCATAGTCTCGTGTTCTACTACTTCAGCCAACATCACCCATTGTAGTCCCCTGAGTGCTGGTCCGAATTAACAAAAAACAAAATATTCATTCATCAGTATTATTATTCACCGATTGTCTGATTTCTCAACGAATTGTGCTGGTACAACCACAACCGAACTCAGTAAAAACCAGTTCTTGCCAAGTCTTGGAAACTGTTGGTGCAGAGTTCCCATAATATAGCGTTTTATTTAGAGTGTCACCACACCACACACGCGTTGCTGCGCAAATTGTTGAAATTTTTACTCAAAATAATTTCTCTATTCGTAAAAATTATCGTGCAATTTCTTCCATTTTATGGCGTACATAATCGTCCTTCAGAGCGGCTAACTCGAAGAACAATAGATCGTTTTCGGACCACATTTACTGTTGCTGATCATGTGCATCCCGTGAGACACCGAACAGTGCGCACTGAAGAAGATGTAGCCGCTGCAGAGGACAGTATTGAATATGATCCTAATCTGTCAATACGCCGCTATTCTCAGCAACTGGGATTGTGTCGTTCCTCTTTATGAAAGATTTAGGCAAAAACAATTTTTGACCAATTTTTTTGGAAAGGGGTACCTCTTTGCAAAATATCAACTTTTTGGTTGAAACACAATTTTGCCCAAAAGGCGTTTATTTCTAATAACTGAGTATTAAAAGGAGTTTCAAATGCGAAGAAGCTTCCGAAAAAGCTTAAGTCGCATGCATTTAAGCAAAAAAAATTTTTGACCAATTTTTTTGGAAAGGGGTACCTCTTTGCAAAATATCAACTTTTTGGTTGAAACACAATTTTACCCAAAAGGCGTTTATTTCTAATAACTGAGTATTAAAAGGAGTTTCAAATGCGAAGAAGCTTCCGAAAAAGCTTAAGTCGCATGCATTTAAGCAAAAGAATTTTTTGACCAATTTTTTTGGAAAGGGGTACCTCTTTGCAAAATATCAACTTTTTGGTTGAAACACAATTTTGCCCAAAAGGCGTTTATTTCTAATAACTGACTATTAAAAGGAGTTTCAAATGCGAAGAAGCTTCCGAAAAAGCTTAAGTCGCATGCATTTAAGCAAAAAAAAATTTTGACCAATTTTTTTGGAAAGGGGTACCTCTTTGCAAAATATCAACTTTTTGGTTGAAACACAATTTTACCCAATTTTGCCCAAAAGGCGTTTATTTCTAATAACTGAGTATTAAAAGGAGTTTCAAATGCGTAGAAGCTTCCGAAAAAACTTAAGTCGCATCCGGCAGCCGTGGTGGCCACATGGCAGAAATCGTATTTAAACATTAATTTCATAAAATTTTCTATCCAATAAAGCCTGTCTCATTGATTGATTAAAAATATATTTCCTTGTTTTATTAAAATTTAAACTTGTGACACTCTATAAAGAAACACCTTTATTTGTCAAGTTCAATCGACATAGAAATTCAATTCTTTCTAATTTTTGGCTAAAAGTTCTGCAGTTGTCAACATGGAAATGATGCCGGTTGCTCAAGAGATGACAGTAGTTTATTAAGAGATTGCGATTGATGGCAGCACAGTTGCATTTAAATTTACTGAGAGAAAAATTCAAAGTGTCCTTGTAGTATTCTGAAAAAAAATTGGGATTTGTGTTCTCACTATTTAAAGTATATTCTAAGGATTCCCTAGTTATTAGCGCATCATTTCTGAAGCCTGGCAATAGGAGAACATAAAATAATTTTTCGCCTGACTCTATATCGTCATATGCGGTCCATAGGAAATAACTTATCTCGAACCTGAACCATTCGCCATGGATGGAGTTCAACTAAGCAACTCATTTATGTACATTCACAGTCCCCCAAAAGCATATTTGCCATTGTTGGCATCAAATAATTAATATTATTTCATCCAAGTATTTAACATGCCATACAATATTTGCTACAATTTTAATTACATAAATTATCGTAATAAATTAGCAGCCGGCCAGCAAAAACTTCTATTAATAACTCACCTTAAATTAGCATTTTGCGCTTCACTGTTCCCTGCAATATTTAACTGGCAGCCATTAAGATTTCCATCATAAATGACTAACTAAATTAATGTAGTCTTAAATATCAAACCCAATCCAGGAATATGAGTGGGTTAATGACTGACTCTTCTGCACCGACATGGAAACAGCAAAGTGCGTAAAGGTGAAATATAAGATTAATAAAGCAGAGAATATAGTAGAACAGCTAAAGCAACAACAATAATTGTAATAGACTATTTATTATAAAAATATAAACCAATTTAACTAATTGCCATTAGGCATTTAGTCTTTTGTGCCTTTTTTTCTCCCAAACACACTTTCTGCTCCATAGCATCACAGCTACTTAAGCTAATTGAGTTGGATGCTCATTAAGCGGGTAAGGAAAAGCAACACAAACGCTAAATTCCTTAAACAGAAAGTAGGCAAGCAAATGAGCAACACAATAAGGAAAGCTTTAAATATTTTAGTTATCTTAAGGCGAATACAAACGACTTCATCCTCTCCCCCCCCACCCCCACACCTCCGGCATTCACACTCACCCACACGGCATTTCAGCAATTGATTTTAAGGGTGAAAGGAAAATATGAAAAGCATGTTGAGGTATGAAAAGAAACTGGAAACTGGCAAAAGATTTTCATACGTACGTACGAGTATAAAACATTAAGAAACTCGAAATGGGAAGACACTCTCTCATACATGATTTATGATAATCCCGTGTAAAGAAACCTTAATATTCAATTTAACATTTTATGGCCATATTCATATGTTACCATAAATACATATTCATTACTTCAGTCATACATTCATTCGTTCGTTCATTCGGTCGGTGTTCTTTCACAAGTGCACGTAAATAAATCCATACATATGAAATCATATGAAAAGGTTACAAATCACAACATAAATCCATTTAAGCAGCAGATCGTTTTCCTTTGCTTTTTTTTTTCTTCTTTTTGCTTTCATGTTAAAAGGTCTGCCGGCTGAAATTGGTATGCGGCATTGTGCTCCCCCGCAATAAAATTATTGAAAACCACATAAATTTTAACCATAAACCATACGAGTACCGCCGTAGCTGAATATCTATGGCCAATTTTCTCCAATTTGTTAACAAAAAAAGAAAAAAAAAAACCAAAATAGCACCAAATAAGTAGTAACGAATAAGATTTGAAGGAAAAGGCATAAAAGTCATATAGAATGCCCCATCATCATCATCCATACTTTCATATTTTCCAAATGGCAAACAATTTTGCGAGACGATTATTCATCTATGAAGATTTACAAAAATTGATAGAAGAAAGTTCAAATATTCAACTTTTGTTCAATGAAATGGTCCAATAGTTTTAATGTGAGTACTAAAAGATTTTTACACCGTTTCCAAGTAGAAATTTTTTTATTCTCTTTAAGGAGCTGTTGCAAAAGCCTAATGCCAAAAGGCTAATCGTGGTATATAAAATATGTTATCAGTAGACATCTAATTAATTCGAAAAATTACACAAAATTTTTAGCATTGCTGCAAACTTTCAAAAACCAATTGAGAATTACAAGGGGACAAATATATTACACAGAAAAAAAACTATTACTAAATATAATTTTTATTATCGAACGAACGAGTTGTACTTAAAACTAACATTACATCATTAACATATACTTAAAACAGGCCAAAACGGGAAAAAGATAGGAATAACAATCCCGAAGTTTTTAAAAAGTACACTACTTTTTAACAAACAAACATTTTTCAACGACACTAAAACTCAAAAATTTTTATACAAATGGAAAGAGTGTTGCTGACTGAGTAGTTAACGCGAGACTATGAACACTGTAGTACCGAGTTCAATTCCGCAGTCAGTAAAAAAATAAAAAAAAAAAACAGAAAAAATATTAAAAAGAAAAACTTAAAAAAAGAAAGGAAAGGTCAAGAGAAAAATAATTTTTTTTTGTCAATAATATCAATACTGATTTGGGATTGAACCGGGCTAAAATTAATTATTTAGTACTTAAGTGATCCGTACTTAAGTTAATATTTCTGTACTCGATTTAAGGAAATCAGGGTGCTAATTCTCGCAGTGGATACGGTGCGAAATTTACTCGAAGTTGCGATTTTTTTATACATGTTACATGTTGTATAAGAGCATTTCCGTTATAATGCCGATACTGTATCGATATATTTTTTTAGCACAGTAATAAGGGGAAGTACCACCAATTGAGGATTTTCTGCTCAAAAACTGTTGTTCAATTACTCACACATGAAAAAAATAATAATTAAAAGGATATTTCTCTTACGCTTGGAAACAGTGTTCTTTTATATTTCTATCACCAAAAAAAAAAAGCTTTCAATAAATCCATAAAAATTTGTCATCTTTATCTTATTAATAGCTGGTGGTTGGCCGTCCAACACACAAACAAACTACTATCTATTGTACATCCTGCTCTTTAAACACTTACATTCACAAGGACATGAAATCAAAAGAATTCTAAAGGATTTTGTACTTTATCCACACCTTGCATCTGGTCAAATATTTACTCATACACTCGAATAAATAAAAAAGATTTCAACAGAGACAAACAATAAACCACTTCAACTTCCATAATAATACAATTTATTATATTTATTTATTGAAAAATCCACTTGTGCCACACGAACTGCTTGCTGGGCTTTTGTGTCATCTTCTCCTTTTTATTTTTTGCCATTATTTGCAAGTACTTGAATAAATTGGTTTTAATTCTCTCATTCCCATCCACCAGTTCAGCAGCCGGTGTCCTTCGCCTCTCCTTGCAGTTTTATCAAATCATAATGCTGTCTTAATAACTTTGAAGTGTTGAACAAAAAAAAAATATGTTGACAGTTTTAATTCTAAACTGTGATTCGTTTTTGTTAAAATTTAGGGTGGCATCTGGATTATGATGGGTTGAATGCTGGCTGTTGTAAAGCTCTTGTCTCGCGATGACAAGATAATAAATAATTGTATCAAAATATGTCAAAATGAAAGGAGCGTTATAAATTAAGCGACAAATTTTAAGAGTTTTAGTGTAACAGTTGCGCTGACATGATTTTATTTTTGTAATTTTTGGTGTCTTTGTTCACGGATGATACTTTATTAATTGGAAATTATTTTCAAAGATTTCGAGCACATTTTTGGTGTTAAAAAAATTAAATGTATAGGTGGTATACTACCGACGGCACTATCGATAGTTATTTTTTGTGATTTTACAATCTTTTTAAAAACAATCGATCACTATCGATAGTAAGAGGTCAACAATGATGCCTACAAATTGGCCTATAACATTTTTAAATTTACTTGAAAATTTTTAAGAAGGCTGGAGAAATAATTGCGGCATTCGATATCGAGCAGAGTTCTACTACAATTGACATGTAAATTCCAATCGATACCGAATGCCATGATTTGCCTTCTGTTTTGTTTTGTTAGAAAAATATTTTATTTTGTAATCTAAGTGCAAAAAAATTTAATCTATGGGAAGCAAAAAAAACTTTGATACCATCACGATAATATCGTCGATATATCGATGGTTTTTCTACATTTTGATAGTACAGAATCGATAATTCGATATATTTTTTCAAACTATCGAAATATTCCGATAGCAGCACCATCGATTGTTTCCCATCTCTAATGTATAGATCTATATTAACAATTTTGTTTTCATTTTTCTTTTTTATTTGTGATTTTTTTCAAACTTGAACTGGCACTCAGAGGATAATTTCTACTCATACAGTACATTGTGCTGGAACTACGAAAAAGAGGTGATAGGGGACAGATGGACGAAAAAATCACTTTAATTTTAACTTCCGCATCATTTCACGATATTTATACTAAAAATAAAAATAAATTCGTATACACGTATTTTAATCAATCGTAGGAGGTGTCAAAAGTACGGTAAGGACGGATTTTCTGAAATTGAGTACGGAAGGATAAATAATTAATTTTAGGCCGGTTCAACGCCAAATCGGTATTGATATTGTTGACAAAAAATTATTTTTCGCTCTTCCTTCTTTATTTCGGTTTTATTTATATTTATTAGTTTTTACACCCTCCAAAAAAGAATATGGAGGATATATTCACTTTGTCATTCCGTTTGTAACACAGCGAATAGTCTATCTGAACCCTATAAAGTGTATATATTCTTGATCAGTGATGAAATCTAAAACGATCTGAGCATGTCCGTCTACCCGTCTGTGGAAATCACGATGCAGTCCAAACGAAATGAGCCAGACTCTTGAAATTTTGTATAAATATATCTCGAAGCACTGGTCAAGTTCGGAAGATCGGGCAAGAGGAAAAAAAGTTCCCCTAAGAAGAACTAAACCAACCTCTAAAAAACAACATAATTTTTAAAGCTTTTTTGAAATTTTGCTAAGCAAATGATATACTTTTATGTCAAAGAAGGTCCAACGCGTTAAACTTGGAGCCATAAAACATAACAAAAAAAAATTTTGGACCGCGCCACCTTCAATGGGCAAATTGCAATGCAAAAACGGTGTAAAAATTTATCAAATTGTTTCACTTAAGCCTACATTCCTTAAAAACAACATTTTTAAGATTTAATGACGAAGCTGAGACGAACTCTGGTACTGTCCTCTGCCCTACCCCCTCCTCCCCCTTATGCCTAAATAACCCTATAAAAAAAAAAATTTAAATAAGTTTTACATTTAATTATCCCAAACATTTATTTTCAGAGTTTTGTGGCAAAGGTGAAATGTCTCCCCCACAGCCCTTGCCAGAGAGACTCCGCCAAAATACAGTTTTAATACCCCCCAAAGAGAATTGGACCTCATAAATTATGCATATTCTTGATCAGTGGTGCAGTCTGAGACGATCTAGCAATCCCCCTACGTTCGTCTGAGGAAAACATGATATATTCTATTTTTGGATCCCGCCCCCTTTAGTGGGAGTTGACGTACGATATTATATGCAAAAATAGTGTAAATATTGAACAATTTTAATTACTTAAGCTGAGATGTTCTCTGTCAAAGCATTCAACGTACGTCAAAAGTTGGCCAAATTTTGTACTTTGCGTTGACGCAGAAGTACTGAATGTGCCAACTCACTTAAAGCTAAGATTACACTATCGGCGCAATGTACCGATTTTCGTCGGCTCACTGAAATAAAGTTATAAGTAATTAGCTAAATTTGCCTTGCTTGTCAACTAATTGAAGTATAGGCAAATAATTGCACCACACTGCATTGGTAATAAAGCCATATGGACTTATTCCAGAATTAATTGGGAAATAATGTAATTTTGGTTTAGTACTTTTGACTTTATTGCAGTGAGCCGACGAAAATCGGTACATTGCGCCGATAGTGTAATCTTAGCTTAAGAAAGCATGTATGTATTTCAACTCAGTTGCCGGTTGAAAAAGACGACGTATAACGTATGACGGATTCTATGTGTCTCGGCCTTAATTCCGTTTGGCTTGTTGTCATATATATTAATGATAATCGCAATTTATCAGTACAACTCTTTCTCAAAATTAGTTGAAAATCTTAAATTTAGTACGTTTTTTTGTTTATAAATATTATCTACAGATAATTATTATGTGTGACATATTTTTATATGTCACACATTTTGTTATGGTGAAATTGTATATCCGAATATGTGACATTTCACAAATTCAATGACACTAAATTTTGTCAGCTCATATTCTGTCACGTTCAGTCAATTAAATGATGAAATTTCCCACTATGATTGAAGATTCATGTCAGTAAAATAATTTTTTTTTCAACAATATCTCCTTATATTTTATATGAATTTGAGGTAAGAAAAAAAATACATGTACACGTTGACTTTACGTGCCACTGTGTCAGCACTGTCAGTCTGATCATTATCAACATCATAATGATGTCTTTGGGAGACCTAAAAAATTACCAAATAGCCTATAGGATGTTAATGTTGCATGTTGAAGTAACTCACATGAATACATTGAAGTGTTAGTGTTAGGTCCAGCCAACATTCAACATTCAAACAAATAGTGTAATGAGTTAAAGTGACAGGTAGTTTTGAAAAGTTTTTCCTTTCGTATATTTTTCCTTTCCTTGCTGTTATCACACGATTATACGGTTTGCCTGTACACGACTGTGCATGTGTGTACATATTTTACAAATTGTTGCATGCAACTGGCATATAGAAAGTGAAATTATTTTTAATTCTTGCAGAGAAATATCTGATGATAACGAAGGGTCTTTTTACTATTGAGTTCATGGAAGAAAAATGTCACATGCTTATCGTAACCTGTTATGTCGTTTTCTAATAATCTGGATTTTTTTTGTTACTTCTTTTCAACAACGTTAAGTGATATATGGAAAATAATATTAATAATATTTAGAAGAATTTACATCCAGGTCTGAGCAGAAGGTAGACAGACATCTTCCCATATCTTCTGAAGTGTAAAACAATTATACGTCACAGAGAAGGAAGAATGATCGGCGTATATTCATAATGATAGATACTTGATTTGATTTGTTTATTGTTTCTAGAAACAAAAACACCGAAGAAATTTATGGATAATACAATTATACTATAATGCAGTGAAAAGAAGAGACAGGATTTTTATAAATTTCGTATTATTTAACCCTTGAGTGCTCTGCAAAATAAGGCATCTACTATTGTGCTGCAAGGTAGCTGGGCATTTGTACGGAAGTTACGTGGAACACAAGAAATTTTTTAATTAAATATCTTAATAAGATGTTGCGAAAAAAATATTTAGAGTAGGCAATAGACGAGGGATTGATAATATAAACAAATTATTGGCTGCAAATGCCGAACAAGTCGATAGTCGTTGTCCCTAGATTTTATGTTATTGATGTACCTAACACCCAATTTAAGTCTACTTATAGCTGAACAAATTTTTTAAAAGCCTTACAAGTGTGGATTTGTGGCACAAAAAATGTGAAACAACGGGCAAAAATACAAAAATAAAATTTATGATGGTCGACGGCATTCGCATTGCATAATACAAAAGACTGAGACAGTAAAATTTTAGTTTTACGTTTTTATTTCCTTATTTTAAAATAAAATAATTTTTTATTAACGAACATTCATATTGCTGTATTAAACTGAATTAAGATTTGTAGGCTAATTGTTCGCAATTTTTTGTTTTAAATTCAGAAGGACATGATAAATATGCCAAGTTAGTTATTCAACGTACGAGTACACAACAGAGCAGAACAGCTGTTTTCGAAAGCCGCTAACGATACAGTTCTCGTATGCAATTTCGTAATAAAATTTGTTTAAACAAATGTTATCATATTCACCTAAGCCACCTAATAAGTGGTGGCAAACACAATACACATGAGCACTGATGATGAAAGCGTTGCGGCTTTCGAAAACAGCTGTTCTGCTCTGTTGTGTAAGTTGAATAACTAAAACCTGATATTGACTTTCTTTTGTGCCTTGGAATATTTATCATGTCTTTCTGAATTTAAAACAAAAATTTCGAACAATTAGCCTATATTTTTTTTAATTTATAAAAAAAATCATTTATAAAAGGCTTACAAAATATATTTTTGTACGAAAATTTGTTTTAATTATTTGTTATAAATTCCAAAAAAAAAAGATTAGCTGCCTTATTCATAAAAAATATGTTTGTGTTATAAAGGATTTATAAAAAAAAGAAATTTTGGATGAAAACGCATGCAGATATCGGGGTATTATATTGCGCAGCTAAAGCTATTAAGAGTAGAACAACGCCTGGTTGACAATTCCATTAATATTTGAATAATATTTTTTTTATTTTCTACCAAATAATAAGTTTTCTGAAGACCTTTAAAATAGAGGGATTATTTCGGTTATAACCTCTTCATTAGACCCGAATCTCTTACCATCCAGCCGTTTCTTCAGGTTTGGCAAAAAGGCAATAGTCTCAGGGCGTTAAATCCGGAGAATATGCTTCTGCATTCATTTATGTGGTCGTTTTTGCTTGTCACCAATATGGAATCCGTGGTAAAGCCTTGACTAATATCAGCCAGTGATCGTTTTGCTCTTCTCTAGATAATCTAAGCCCACTGTTTTCATTGTTCCTTTACTCCTGGAGTATTTCAATGGATCTATATCTCGCTTACGGTTATACGAGTATAACCCAGAAAAAAATCAATTGATAAAGTGTTAAAATCCTTTGTTCAATAGGTCAGGTTAGAAGGGCTGTCCGCGCAGTAAGCGAGAAAACACTCGGAGGCCATAAAAGGCCCATTGTGATGCCCAGAAGTCCATACCTTACACAATCCTTTCAAAACTAAGTACTGGTTCCTAGAACTGCTCACAAAACCCCCCATGGACAGCCAGCGGTGCATCCCTGAGGCAGTCCAGATCTTTTAGGAAACGAGAGCCTAGATGTCTAAGCCTACGCTCCTGCAGGGCCGGACAGTCACAAAGGAAATGCTGTACTGACTCCTCTTCATCTTCATCAAAACAGCGCCCGCAGCGACCATCATGTGGAAAGCCCAAACGCTCTGACATGTGCCCAATTGCACAGTGCCCCGTCAAGACCCCTTCCAGGAGTTCCAACGACTTCTTCGCAAAAGTTAGAATCCGTCTAGTCCTAACTCTGCTAAGTGAGGGCCATAGAGTTTTGGAGACCCTACAGGTGGTAATTGTTGACCACCTGCTTGTCACCTTCCTCTCTGCCCACTCCTGAATTTTGTTCAGCAGCTCAACTGAGGAAATGTCAATATACGTGGAAATGTTTCATCCAAGGCCGAACCTGCTGTTGTGCATTCGTCCGCCATTTCATTTCCCTGAATGCCTTCATGCCCTGGAACCCAAACTATCTTGAGGTCATATTTTTTAAGTCGAGCCAGAGATTGAATGCATGCCAGTACACATTTCGACTGTATTATCCCAGAGTCCAGGGACCTAATTGCTGCCGGAATATCTACACAAATTGTTCTTTCCTCTAAACTGAGCCCATTAATCCTTAATGCTGCCTCGGTAATGGCATAAATATCTGCCTGGAAAACTGTCGAGGTATCGGTTAGCCTAAGTGATACCGAATAGCCGAGTTCGTCGGAAAATTCCCCCGAATCAATGCCAGTATCTTTTTTCGAGCCAATAAGTAGCAAATTATTTATATTAAAGGAATTGTTTTTTTTTTCATTTTTATGTCTCCATAATTGTGCACCACCTCAAATAGTAAAATATTTAATAAATTGTAAAATAAAATATTTCATATTTTACGGATGGAAATTGTGCTGCAAAAGATTAAAATAACATGAAGACTGAAAACTAAACAAAGTGTTTCAGCATATAATCACAATTTTTCTACAAACACTTGTTTAAAGATATTTCATATATTTTTTTTTATAAATCAAAATGATTTACACTTTTTTTCTTCACAAAGAAATTAAATCCAGCATTCAAACCAATAAAGCATTTAATATAGTTTTTCCACGAATATAACGATTACAAAACTTATAATGCTGGTTTATGGAACTGAATTTAATATTGGAAAAAGAAAGCAACTAAGAAATATACAACGGCAGCACCGAATTTTATCAACACTTCAGCTAAATATTCTTTGACGCATTCACATATACATTGCATTGTGGTCACTTCCATACAAAAGCTCATATTTTTTAAAATACCTGATCATACAATTAAGCTTGAGTAATTACAACATTATTACACTATCCTACATTCAGTTTGTTAGAAACATTATTTGATTTTCATTATTAGATTTAGTTTGGTACGATTCCTTGTAGGGTGGCGGCTATATAATAATCGAAAAACTTACAAACGGAATCCCAAAATAGTATTTCAAACTTCGTGGCAGAGTGTTTAAATAAATCTAAAACGTCTTTACTCCTATCAAACAATCAGCACTTTTTTATGGCAGAGCATAATTTATGAAGACACAATAGACTAGAGGAGATCGATCAAATATTTACGATTTAGACTGTAGAAGAAAATAGTTCAAAATAATAAAATAAAGATCAAATAGTACTTGGAAACATGAGAGCTAGCATTTATTAAACGTTTTACTTTATTTAAATCAGTATTTTCCATGTTATTTCGATGGAACCAAAATCACCTTAAAACATATATTTTTTTTTTGTATTCAGAAACGTTGCATGACTAGCAGGGCTGCAGTGGCTTTTAGTTTTGGACTCTTTTGGGTACTTATTTCATTTGTACTTTTTTTTACCTCAACCATTTGTAATAAAAAATCTTTAGCAGAAATTCTCATCCTTGGGAATTATGGTTTTGAAGTTCTCATGTAAATGTTTTTTTCTATATATATATATTTTGTATCGTGTTTTTGTTTCAGAACGACATGATAAATATTTCCAGGGGGAAAGGAAAATCAACATCAATTTAATTACCTAATTTAGACAGAAGAGCAGAACCGCTGTTTTCGAAGGCCGCTACAATTTCATCTTCAGTACCCACGATTAATTTTGCTTACCACCACTTTTTAGGTGGCTTCATTGAAAGCGATAAAATATTTTATTTTGATATAGTAAACGAGAACTCTAGCAAAACAATGACAACACGCTTTAAAAGCAGTATTCACAAAAAATAAAGTAGACTTGATCAAATGCTTTAAAATAAATTTTCTATGATATTTTTACTTTAAAGCACACTTGAAGTACACATTAATTTTTGTGAATACAGCAGTAAGTCTTTATGTTGCCGTTTCATTATTTTTTTTCATCTCCTGTTTTCTGAATTTTTTTATTAAATTTTTACTCAAGCCAAATTTACTAGAAACCAAGCAGAAGACATTTTTAGAGCAGCTCTCCTGTAAATGGCATCTCTTAATATTTCGTTATCTCGCAATGAAAGACCTGGGGCCAAATTACCGCATTTGATACCGAGCGAAATTTCCATACAATTTAAATACAAATTACGTTCGATATCAAGTGCCGTAATTTGCCCCCTGGGGTCATATTACCGCAATCGATATCGATCGAAATTTCAATACAATTTAAATCGAAATTTCCATCGATATCGACTACTGTAATATGCCACCTGAATTTAAACTTGTTTCCGTACTTTTCGGAAAAAAATTCATACCTGCACATAAAGTACTAAATGTTGTACCTTTTTGAAACTTCCTTTTTCCACGGCACTTTTCTTGTATCATCACCGTTTCTTATTTTCGTCAGTACAACGACTTATTGTAATTAATTTGATTATAATCAAAAAATAATTAAAGTATTTTTAATTGAAAACTAAAGATTTTTTTTATTATTATTTTCCTATTTTATTTTAATGAAAGGTGAAAAGCAATAAGAAGTACAAGAAATTTACAGCAGTAAATCACAAAAAAGAAAATGAAAAAAATAAATAAATGAAATAAAAGCAGCAAAACCTTTTTAGAGTGAGAATCGTCGTCATCGTCGTCGAACATGAAAATTACAGCCAGCAGATGAAAAACTATTAACACTTCAATATTTCTAAAGACATTGTTGAACTAACAGCAAAATAAAAACTCATTAATGATGTTTTTTTTTTTTTTTAATTTAGAGGATATTAAAACTATTGCGTTCTTTCTCTGATAAAATTGCTTTATGCCATTAACATTTTTGAAATGGTTTTTTTTTATTATTAAGAAATAATTAAATTTAATAAAAATGATATAAAAACGTCTTTGAAAATGAATAAACAATGGAATGATGTCTTAAAAGCGATTTACAAGATTTAAATTACAATAGAATTATTTGCATGAATGCTCGTAAACAAGTTTTGGAAACACTTTATGTAAGACATTAATCAATCAAAAAACTTTCCAAATTGCTGTAACTAAAAAAAGCTGTCTTGTAAACTATAAATAGCAGAGGCGTGGAGTTAATAAAAGCAAATATGTGAAGCGATAATTATTCAACTAAGATACACCATATAAAAATGGGGATAAACAAATACACACATGATGATGAAAGTGTAGCGGCTTTCGAAAACAGTTGTTCTGCTCTGCTGTATAAGTTGGATAAGTAAAACTAATGTTGACTTTGCCGTGTGCCTTGGAGTATTTACCTTTGTCAAGGTTTGTTTTTCTTTATTTAAAAAAAAATAATATTAAGAATTTATTCATCAAGTTCTATTTTGCGCCCTTCACATATAACTTTTTGCAATTTATGAGCATAAAACATAAATTACAAATAATTAACAAAAAGAAAATATGCAAAATATTAATAAAAAACAAGCAAGAACGTTCTATTCGACCGGGTCGAATTTTAAATACCCTCCAAATATTTTGTAAATAAATTAAAAATGTTTAACCTGCTGGGTCAGAGTTTCTTCAATACTTTCCTTTGCCCGATTATAAAACCCTATTTTGCGAGGTTCACTGCGGGAAAGGTCGTGGGGGAGACATCTCACCCATGTCATAATAACTTAGATTAAAATTTGTGGTTATTAAGTGCAGAGAACAAAATGTTTTTTGATAGGGCAATTTAGGGGGCAATGGTGGATGGAAGGGCAGGGCAGGGGAAGATCAGAGAATATATTAGCTTCGTCGTAAAAGCTTAAATATTTACCCCGGTATTCATAAAATTTGAAATGAGTTTGAAATATATTTTAATAAAATTTTTTCATACAAAATTTTCTTAAAACAGATTTCAAATACATATTATTTTTTTATGAATACCGGGGTTAATGTTTAAGGAATGTAGGCTTAAGGAATACAATTTGTTAAACATTTGCACTATTTTTCCATGTAATATTTTATGACAACGCCCACTAAAGGGGGCGAGGTCTAAAAATGGATTTTTCAGACTCCAAGTTCAGCGCTTTCGAACTTCTTTGACATAAAAATATATCATTTGCCCAACAATAAAACCTTAAAAATTGTGTTGTTGTTTAGAGTTTTTTTTAGTTCTTCTTAGAGGAACTATTTTACTTCTGGCGCGATTCCAACCATTTACGAACCTGACCTGTGCTATCCTTCAAAATTTATCTGTACCAAATTTTTTAGGTCTGGCTCTTGTCGTTTGAACTGAATCGTGCTTTCTGCAGACGCACGGACGGACGGAAGCCTTAGATTTCATCACTAATCAAGATTATATATATTTTATGCGGTCTTAGAGGAATATTTTGCTGCGTTATACACGGCATGACAAAGTAAATTTACTTTCCACTTCTTTTTTGGAGGGTATAAAAATGAATTTAGTTTAAAATAAAATCCACACAAATTTAGCTTAAAGTACTTTTTAAATAGCAAATATATTTATTATGACTGCGGCCTTTAATATGTACTTTTAAAATCCACTAAATTTCTACGTGCCAATAAGATGTCGTTCTCTAGTAAAATATTTTACCAAATAGGTACTTGTACAACATTATTAAATAAATAGCTTTTCAACAAGAAATTCCAAACGACATTTCCCTTTAATAAAGTTGTTGAAAGTGATTTTAATTTATTAAAATTTGAAATCAAGTAGCCAGGCATTTGGCGCCAACAGCAAAAAACAATATAAATTATAAAAGCGGCTATTATTTGTAGTTGTAGCTGTTAAACAAACACCTCGTGCAGTTAATAAAATAAAAATCAGTTAATGCTATTGTCATATTTAAAAATGTGTTTCCAGCCACTTACAAAAAAAATGTATGTGAACAATTAAAATGGTTTGATTCTCAGCAGAGAAGCCGTCATAAAGTTGGGAAAAATATTTTTCCACAAGCAAAACTTTAATGTTCTATGATGGTGTTAGATTTGTGTTAAAGTAACTAATATTCATATAAATAAATTAAAAATCTATTCGTAAGAAGAGTGTTTTTTGTTCATGGTAAATAACAAATTATGTATGTACTCGTATGTGTACAACTTGTATGCGTCTTGTAGCGACAATCAATTATTTTGTTCAGGACATTTGATTTATTCAGCCAACTGTAAGTACGTTTGTAATAGATGTTTGCATTTGTATGTATAAATAGTACGTGTGGTGACAAATTTGTTAACTCTATAATTCATTGACGGACTGTATTTGCGGCAGAAACTTAAAAGAATGCCTCTTATCTTAAAGTCTTGTTACACTCAATTGATTTTAAAGTGGGTTTTTTAGATTGATTTAGTTTTGCTGATTAGTCTTTGAAAACAAACATTTGGTCAGTATGGCTCAACACAGACGATAGCGCCTTGTGTGTGAAAGCACCTCATTTTCCGCGGAAAATCTAAACTAAATTTCAAATCTGATCAAAAACCAAACAATTATTAGAATATTCTTGATGTAAAGTTTTGCTTTCAAGTCCGTTTAGAAATAAACACATTTAGAACTGCAAAAATCCTTTACCAACATTAAACTGTTCTTGCAGGCTCAGAAGTCAGTAACAATTATTGATCATTTGCTAAACGAATATATAAGACTCCATCAAAGTTGTGTGCGTACATTTGAATATTGAAATAGTTGCTAATCAAGTGTTTTGACTTGTCGGCTGGCTGCTTGTAACTCAAAATAAATAGCTGACTGATTGACTGAATACCTAACTGACGAACAACAATTTTATCATGACAATTATTATTGTTTAATATGTCAAAAGCACTAAGACCCTAAATAACAAATAAGTTATTTGGTGTTACAGCAATTGCTATGTGCCGGTGCGTGTACTCGTATATTGTAAATGTATTTAACTAAATTTAAATATCTTAAGGTGTGCATGCGTGTGCTTGCATTAACATGACTTGTGCCTTGTATTTGTATGTACATGTTTGTCGAGTAAGCCGCAAGGCTTTTACAATAATATGAAACACTGTATTAACGGCAGTCAGAAGTGTGTGAGAATCTTTTTGTTAATTTGCTTAACTTAACAAACAATTTGAATTAATGGAAACCGGCAGTTCTGAAACCAGGCTCTCCGCAGATAGCAGATATGTTACAAAGAATATAGAAATAAGAAGTAATACGTTCAATTAATAATAAAAATTTTAGGACTATATTATATCATGACATGATATAAAACATAAAAAACAATACCTACCTATATTTAAATATATTTTGTTGTTTTTTTCTTTTAATTTTAGCAAGATAGTACACAGTTTCTTCAAGTTCTTACTTAAAAAATATACCTATATTTTCTATATGCACTCTCGTTTATTTTATCGTATCAATATAGATTTTCTGCTTTATTTAATTTGATTATCATTTATCTATTTATTGATTATTTATTAATTATTTAATGTTTTTAAAATACATTTTTCATTCACTTACCTTTTGAATTCAGTTACAATTTTTTACTATATTAATCTTAATTTATTTAAATACCCGACCGTTAACCGAGTTCTTATTTAAAATTATTGGCAACTTAAAATTTAAATTATTGGCAACTCTCTAAGATAAATGATGTGATGTCTCTTTGTTTTTGTAATGAAAAATAAACAATTTCATGCTCCCTGTTTTCTTATTATTTCTTTATTTTCTCTTCATATTTATGATTATGAATGCCGACAGCAGCAACAACAATAACATTTTATGATGCAATAACTACCCACACATCAACACACACACAAACATATTGTTGTGACAATATTTTAATAAGTCTCTGCTATTAACCGCACTTTAACAACTTTTTCATTCACATATTTGGTTTTCTTTACGAAAACTAAAAACATTTTAACACTTTATTGAATATGAATATTTTATACAAATTTATTAACAAATAGGTATGCAGCCGTACATATTTCAGAATTCACAAATAATAATTCCACTTTATCTTTTAAAGAACACTCGAAGTTAATGCGAACGAATATTAACGAAGATTGATTGAAATCAAAGAGTACTAACAGAACCGACAGCTTGCAAATTGCAGTAAGATAATCTCAGTGAGTTATCGGCTATCTCTCTCATACAAATAAGCACTTAATAAAGCACCTCTTCAGACAATTGTCTTTTGTAGGGCATTCTGTTTATATTCTGTAATTTTAGTACTCCGACCGTGGGAGCTAATTTTTTGGCAATTAAAACAGAGCTACCGTTTGAAGCAGTAGTTGCCACTTTATTTATTTTGTGTTATCGAGGTATTTATTGTTTCTCATCTACAGACATGAATCCTTTCATTAATGTTGGTTATTATATCGAAACTATTAATAGATTTTATATTATTACAGGCACGCAGTTTTATAAAATAAAAAAAAGTTTTAATTCACTAATATTTATATCGTATATTCATAGGAATAATACATGGACATGTAGGCATGTATGGATATGTTATTTATAAGCGAGTTATGCAATTCCTCTTCAGCTCAGTTTGGTCTATATAGATTATTCCCAAAAGACATGCTTTTTTTGGGTGGGTCCGATATAGATTCTTCTACCTATAATAAAAAAAAAGTATTAAGATTGTTGTTATCGATATGTAAGTCTAAGTAAAGGAGAATTAATATTACAACGACGTAGGAACGTTTTACGAAATCTCGCCTCGTCCTATAAGAAAAACAAGTAACAGACCAACCTAAATTACGAGGCAAAGCGTTGTCTGGCTGTCAAAATTTCTCATGCCCATACAAAATGTATGAGACCAACCGAAATATCGCGGCGTCAACGCTTTGCAATTGGAAAATCCAATTTTGACAGAGCGTAAAGAAGTGAAGTTTGTTGCAAAAGCACTCTTGTTTATTTTGTTAAAGTGTTAAGTGATGTAACTTTAGCTACTTTTAGGTCAATTTAGCGTGTTCATCTCTATTTCTTATTTTTAATTAGAGTTTTTATTAATCAAAGTGGGTAAACATTACTGATTATGGGACAACGTTAACGCTTTAATTTAGGTTACTCATTTCAGCGCAAAAGCTAAGCGCTAAATTACGTTGCGCTTTGCGTCGTAATTTAGGTTGAACTGTAAGTAGCGAGTTTTATTTTGCTAATGTGACAGTGTGCGTATAAAGCATACATATGTAGATTTTCGCCGCTGAGTTGCCTCTTTCACTTACTATTTATATAACAATGGACTGTAGGTACAAGAATTGTTATCAGCTAGTCTTTAGTTCGCCAATTTCTTTGATATGCATAAATAATATTAACATGTTGCTGTCAGTGATCAAATAAATAAATTAAATACATATATGTACTTTCCTGTGGGAAACAAAACTGTCATTCACAGAATAGATACTACGGTACATATGACAAATTATGTAAGAAATTGAAGTCCGGCGTTAGTTCCAATTCCAAAGATTTTCTTCAGATTTACTGACTAACATTCCTGAACACAGAGACTATCGATATATAAAAACTTCTTTCAGTCTTTTTTAAAATGGTCTATTAAGTCACAGAAATCAATGAGACCTATAACATCTATGATATAAGATAGACAGAAAACAAATTTAGTGAATAAATAATAGTACTAATTTTTTGAAGTGCTTTTCTCTTGTTATAAAAATTTTTCACCGCCAAGCTTAAGGCAATAAAATTATATATATCACAGACAAACGGAAATACCACGTTCTTATATATTATTATTATTATTATTATTATTATTATTTAAAATCTATTATAATTAAAATTACAATAAACAAAAAGAAGTGAAGGCACTAGCAACTAATGGCTATCGGCACAGGGTACTTATATAAGATTAAATTTAAATATCCCAACACGCTATTGACAGAGACCATAATAGTGAAAAATATCGTTGTAAGTAATAAAAATAAAATTGTCATAAACTAAAATATAGTTATATACATATATGTATAATAGTAAATTTTAATACAATTCCTCACAGATACATAAACATACTTTTAAGTTCTGGGGGCGAATTACGGCATTCGATATCGATAGAAATTTCAATACAATTTATATACAAATTTCGATCGATATCGAATGCCGTAATTTGCCCCCTGTTTTCAAATTTCAACATCCCCGTTTGTAAAATATTAAAGCGAAATTTTTATTTACGGTCAACCTGATTGCCCTACTGCTTTGATATTAATTTATATTTACGTAACTTTCATATCCAATACGGCGGTGTTAATGGTTTTAACAAAAGCCGCCAGCATATTAATTAATGCAAATAAGTTATTTTAGAATTGTGTCATCTTGTGTACTTATATAGCAAAATTCGCTAATATTAATTATTTTACATGTCATATCATGTACCACTTAAAAGTACATTTAAATACCATGAATAAGTTTAAAGTATCTCTTATGAAAGAATAAACAAGGTTTACATACATATTGGTAGTAATCTAGAAAGCACTACATATGAAACACCATAGAGAATAAATCTTTCAGTCCGTCTATGCAATTAAATAAATATATTTGGATACAAACTACTTAAATCGATTCAGTGATTGCGTTTACTGTGCCTGCTTCATGGCCTACTCTGCACCTATTGTATATCGATTAGTTAAGAAGTTTAAATATACCTACGCAAGCACATTCCCATGTGCACATACATATGTCTCTATTCATCAAGGGACTCAATTCCCAATCTCTTTTATAAATAACAAAAAGCGATTATCCTATACTATCTGGCAACGCTTTGCTAATATCAAAGTAATTTAGTACAACCAGAATCTTTAGTAAAATCAGTCGGAGTTCGTTGTCGTCCCGTGACAAAAGTGTATTTGATCAAGTAAAAGTGTAAATTAAAAGTAAAAGTGAAGATATAATTTGTAAATTAATGTAATTGAATGAAATCAATATGCGAAATTTCAATTTAAAGTGTTATTGTAAGTTTTTTGTGAAGAATATTATTGAAATTATCGGCATACACTTTGACAAACATACACACATGCATAGCTTCTTAAATTCATAATTTTGTATGTGCCTAAGTAAGTATTCCGGGGGGATGAGAAGATGAGAAGGCCTTCCAGAAGGCCTCTGTACTGTACATTATTGCTTCCACAAGGACTGCTCGCTTTATTTTACAGTGATATTGTTTTTTTACATATGTACATATGATCTTATTGCAGATTTTATTCTCGGTTGTTTATCATATATTCCGATAGGACTTTTAATCAATGGCTTATATTCATTTGCTATGACAAATAATAGTACAAAAAATCGTTCTCCTCTTCTCCCTTCGCAACAAAAGTTATGTGAAGTGTATAGCTGAGGTTTTTTTCTACTCTTGCCTTAGCATTTGCAAAAGAATATTAACTGCATCAGATTCCTAAACAGGCCTTCATTAAGGCCTGACATAAGACCATCGTCAAAGTTTTCTTGCTGGGTACATATTCTTAAGAGTATGAATTAGTAAGAACATCAATGTTGGTAAATACATGTCGGTGTGTGCGTACGTACTTCTGTTTTAATGTTTAATTCGAAAAGCCCTTTGTGTTGTTATTGTGAATAACGGTAGTTTATTATGAGATTTATTTGAGGTATTCTACTTAGTAGAATGGGTATGCATGTGTGTATGCATGAATGTATCAGTTGTTGGAAACAAGTGCACCATTCGCGTAGTTGTTGTTGTTGAGTTTGGTAAGATTTTAAATTTTAGAATCTGAAAATTAAATATCTAAGAAAATAAAAAGAAAAAGCAGAGCAAAAGTGAATAGGTGTTAAAGTGTTTATGATGTTAAGAGTTGCCAATATATAAAATATAATTAAAAAATCGGTATTCGGTACGGGCGTTTAGATAATAATAAAAAAAACATGTATATAAAAATACAATCTGTATGTAAAAGGTAAGTACATAAATACTTAAGCAGACTACAATAAAATTACATATATGAAAACCCTTGCCGTAAAGAAGGAATTTATTAACAATTTAAGAATTTTTTTTAACAATATAAGAATTATATATTAATTTTTGAATATATTCGTACCTACATCTCTTGAAACTAGGTTAGTAAAGCACTTTCGATTGAAAGAGGTGTATATTTTTGTATAGGGTGAAGAAATATTTTACAATAAAGAGAAAATGATCGGAAATGCATAGTTTTCGAACAATAGATCTTGGAAACGTTTAGACTCTAAACTTTAGAGGTATAAAACTGCTATTTTCCAATATATTTCTGAACGTATTTGGCCACTTTCGACAGCTTTCGAAAACATCTCGCAATTAATATTTTAATGTGACTAAATTTTTATCCTACTAAAAATCGCTGCAAAATTTTGCGAAAATTAAAAATTGTTATAAAGCAAAAAATGTATTTATGCGCCGTTTTTTATATATATTTTTAATTAAATCTGGAACTCGAACCAAAAATGTTCAGCCCGACTAGGCAAAGAAGCATTAAATGTTTTAGACAATTTTTTCTTTATTTACATTTTCATTACTCTTTTACTTGAATACGTTTATACATACTTACTTTCGTAATAGGCATAAATAAATAAAATTATTGTACTTGCATATTTTATGATGATTTGCATTTTTTATAATGACTTGCACTTTTTACAATGACTTGCACTTTTTATAATGACTTGTATTTTTTACGATGATTTGTACTTTTTGTAATGACTTGCACTTTTCATAATGACTTTAATTTCTTATGATTGCCCTTTTTACGATGACTTGCACTTTTTATAACGACTTAAACTTTTTACAATGACTTGCACTTCTTATAATGACTTGTATTTTTTACGATGATTTGTACTTTTTGTAATGACTTGCACTTTTTATAATGACTTGCACTTTTTACAATGATTTGCATTTTTCATAATGGCTTGCAGTTTTTATAATGACTTGCACTTTTTACAATGACTTGCATATTTCATAATGGCTTGCAGTTTTTATGATGACTTGCTCTTTTTATAATAACTTGCACTTTTTACAATGACTTGCATTTTTCATAATGGCTTGCAGTTTTTATGATGATTTGCACTTTTTACAATGACTTGCACTTTTTTTCCTTACTAATATAATAAATATGAAAGTAACTCTGTCTGTCTGTTAACTTTTCATGTTCAAACCGCTGAACCGATTTATATGAAATTTGGCATACAGATAGTTTAATATCCGAGGAATAACATGGGGTGTTTTTTGTTTTTGGATATAATCGTATTGAGTGGTCAAAAATTTGTATAAACATATGAAATTATTATTATTAGCTTAAATGTGATATATTCCTTTGCGGACAAAGTCGCGGGTAAAAGCTAGTTATTAATAAATTATGTTTACTTAAGCAATTGCCCTGTTATTTTTTATAAAAAACTTTGTTTATTTATAAAAAATAATTGACCTCTTCCTTAAATAAACATAGTTTATTTATTTTATTTACAAAAACAGTTCCAAAATCTGCAAATTCCATTAATCGCCCAAGTATTCCCATTTTCCTGGAATTCGTTCTGTATAGAAATTCCAAATAAGAAAATTCACTAAAATCTGAGTTTTGTTTTTGATTAAAAGTTAAACTGTAAAAGGTATTGACTATGGGGCATCGTGGAGAAGCATGAGCTCTGTATACTCTATTAATCCGTAATCGACCAGGTATTTTCGTTTTCCAGCGCTTAATATATTTTGGAGAAATTCTAAATATAAAATTGCAAGGATTTTGACTAGCGGACGTCATAAGAAATCGTAAAATCTATAAACTACAATATTGTTGAATATCACAGGCATTCTCCTTTATCTATGGCCCTGGTTTATTCGTTCTAGAACTTCAAAATTTATATTCTAAATTTCGCGACAAAGCTATAACAAAGCTTTTCACTATTGCTTTCTTTTTTAATTCAAAGCTTTTCACTATTGCTTTCTTTTTTAATTCGGACCAGCACTCAGAGGATGACAGCTACATATGCAGTGCATTGCCCCGATGCTAGAAAGAAGGGCATAGTATTGAGAGGTCAGACGAAACAAGATAGAGAATTTTTGCAGGTATTTCAACCTTTTTACTTCGACGGCTAATTTTTTAATATAAGGCCGACGTAGGGGTGTGATGTTACTCAGCTCTTTATATTTAGTGGGCAGTGCTTTGAATTCGTCACTAAAATGTGCTGACAATCATGCAGTAACGCTGATCGGCGGGATTTGACGCAATATTCACACGACAATGAGCGCAGAGTCGAACTCTGTACCCTCCACTTCATAGTCTCGTTCTAACTATGACGACTATGGATCTTGTTGGCGGATCTCTGATCTCGCTGATAGTAAATTATATGCCTTATTCATAAAAAATATTTTTGATTTGCGAAAGGTATATAAAACGGATTTCCATACAAAATTTGAGTTATGAACACTTTATAAATCGGAAATACTTTTTATTAATAAGGCAGTACATGTGGAAGGTCTTATCCGCTTTACTGGAAATAACCAAACCCCATTTTTATTTTCAGTTATCCAATGTTTTCTCTAAAACGTAGGTCGGATTACTGAAATATTTTACAGGCTTAAGTTATGCAATCGATTTCTAATAAATAAATTTGTTATTGTTTATTTTTTCACTAAAGCGAAGTAAGTTTCATACAAAACGTAGTTGTGGGCTTGCTTTTGGTTTTCAGTAATTCGATATTTTCAGTAAAGCGATGTTTCGCTAAATTTGGGTACACCGATCACTAATTCGAATCTGTGTGTATCAAAAAGTTTTTAAAAAAATTTTAAGCACGTTTTCATAATGTTTTCATACTACATACTTTCAACTGAATTAAATTATTATATCTCTTAACTTGTCAATAATGATGTTGTTAAATTATTTGTGTGAATTTATTGACTTTAACTCAATTATTTATTTGTTGATGAGCTGCTGTCTTAAAGAAATTATTGTTAAAATTTCATTAATTACCTTGATTTGCATATTTGACTTTTCAAATTTAATTTTGATTATTTTATTTCAATTAAAAAACAAAAATTTTTTCGAGTTTTTCGTATGTTGTTGGTTTTATTTCTTATTAAGGTGTGATAATCATTTATTTTAATTTAATATTACGTGCTGGGAAAAAAAGTACGAGCACTTCGTAGCTTCCAAACACGTAAACTATTTTTTTTAATATTATAAATTTTTTTTGTATTTATTTTTATTTAGTGGAAAGTTAAAAAAAACGTAGAGAAATACTAAAAATAATGGTTATTATGTAGTACCAATACATTTGACTGTTTAACTTGGTTTGATGAGATTTTTTTGTGCGTTAAAATTAAATTTGGTAATTAATTTTGCTGTTAGTTTAGACGTTAAATGAATATTTTATTTATTGTTTTGACACTTTAGATTTATCTGCTTAGACTATTTGTAATATTATTAGATTTTATTAGGATTTTTAATTGTTTCGACGGCAGTCGATTAATCAGATTTGATTACATGTGTAAATTGCTTCATTGAGATGTTAGCAGCAGATTATCATTTGGTTTTTTGCTTAACACTAATTGAGGTAATTGTATTAAAATAATGATGTTATTTAGCTGAAGCAATTTTAATTTATCATGTCAGGATCTGCTACGACAACCTTTATTAGCAGCTAAAGTAGGCCAGTGATTTTAATTTTTATTGTTTTTAATCAGGCCATTAATTTTTAATTCTAATTTTTAAATCTCGAACTCCTAGATTTTTTTATACACGAGCTGAGAAAATACTAATATTTAGTGCAATAACTGGCAGTAGATTCGAATATCGGATCATGCGATTGCGCGTGAACTTAAATTTGTTAAACGTTTTTCATACAGAATTACAAAACTTTTTTATAATATTTATTCTGTCTGAATCGTTATGAATTTCTTGAAATCAAAACAACAATGCAAATTAAGGGGTGACACGAACATTTTATGCTGTGAAAAATCCTATTTAGCGGCATAACTGCACAATTTTGTATGACATGCGCGAAATGCGAAATAGAAAAATTAAATAAAAAATTACTTTGCATAAATCCTGACAAACTACCCTGCAGAAAGCGGTAATACAACAACAGGATATGGCCAAAGATAATGGAAATAATTTCAAATCCTTAGCACACATACACACACGCACGCATGCTGATTAATATTCTTATCATAATCATTCATGATATTTCATTTACATGTTCGTATCGGTTAACTTTCATGGCCTTTCAGCCATTCCTCTTGCTCATCGAAAGGATATCTGTCGGTGTTTGTATATCTTTTACCCTCTTGTCTTGATCTATAGTTTGTGTATGTTTTTTTGTTGCTGCTGTTGTTGTCATTTCACTTGTACAATTTGAATTTAATAACAAATTTCACAATCAAATTAATTGGTCACGCTAAAATAGCACGAAAGATTAAAGAACGATATTTAAGGTGACGATGAAAAGAAAAAAATAAAAATGGATATAAAAAAGTTATTCATTAGGGATGATATTTTACCAACAGTAACATATAAGATATTTTCTTAATATAATAAAATGATATTATTACAGACGTGATAATAAAACCCATGAATGTCGAGGCAAATTTACTCGTACTCGTATAACATTAAAATTACTTTGAAAAAAAAAAAATTATTAAAAAACTATAAAACGTTTCTTTTTCTGTTCAGATATAAAATGAATAAATTTAAAAAATTATAATAAAAAAATCAATTCCATTAATGATAAATAATTCGCAATCTCTATCATATTCATGACTGAGTGGAGAATCGAACTCAGTATCTTCAGCTTTGTAGTCTACTGTTAACAAATACCTTCTTATATAACTTGACTGTTTGGAAATCTTACTACACTCGAATTTGGATAAACGTTCACTGTTTAATTGAAAAAATTGCTTTCTTATAATTAAATATTTAAATTTAATAGTTTGGGCCGATTTTCAAGCACTTTTGTTGGCCTAAAAGAAAGACCGTTTAACCAAAAAACTGGTAAAATATATTTTCCTTGGACCAAGCCCCGCATAACAGCAAATCAAGAAAAAATTTTATCATAATAAATTTAAAGCAGTCGGAAAAAATATCCTTTATCCTCAATCATACAGGAATTCTATGATACATCCAGGTCCAACACCGATGGGTAATCGTATCACAATAACTTGTAAGTCTAGAAAGTGATTTTTCAAGAGTTTCCAAAAGAAATATTGACATTTTGGAGGACAACAGATGGTCAAAACAACGTGGTCGAATGTAGCTGCAGACATTCGTTATTATTCATCGTAAAGTAGTGCGTTTTAATGAAGAGTACGATGATTGATGTTGTCTAAGTCCATAGAGGATCATATGCAAAATCTCATTGATGTTAAAGCAGTCGTAAGAACTGTTACTCGAAACAGGTTTCACGATTCCGAACTCCTTTGTATTGAAAATTTCACATAAGCTCAACAAATTTCCTGTAGTTCAATTAATATTAAGAGGCTATTGTGCTTTTAATGCAGGAAGACATGACAAATATTTCAAATTACAGGGATGGGACAACAAGTCTGTGACTTTTTGAATAATGCTAGAGTTAATGTCGACGCCGTTGACGGCGTTTCAACGCCGAAAAAGTTGAAATATATTGAACTTTTACGGCGTTGCAACGCGTTGAGATTAACTGCTCTCATACAATTTCATACGATTCAACTTTTTTTTTGACATTTGACGCCGTCGACATTAACTCTAGCATAAAGCTCAGGTTTTTATATAGAAAAAACTTATTTCATTTTTCAAAATAGACGTTTTTGAGTTCTATACACTTAGGCCAACGTTTCTCCAAATTTTTTTTTATCCCTTCCGAAAAATATAATTTGTCGAAGTCATCAAAACAAGCATTTGTTTGTGAGAGGATTTCATCTCTGGAGGCAATTTCCTTTCCGCCGAGCCATTTCTTCAAATTTGGGAGCAAGAAATAGTGAGTCGGGTCTAACTCTGGGCAAAAGGACGGATGAGGCATCAATTCGTAGCCCAATTCACGGATTTTTTTTTGCCATGGAAATTGCACGCATCTTGCGGAAATATTTCTCATATCCAAATGATCACTCAAAATTGAAATCACTAATTCATGCCAGATGCCTATGGCTCGGACCATCTCTCTCACTTTCAATATCCGATCGGCTAAAACCATATCGCGAATTTTGTATCTATTGTTTTGGATGTAGGGACCTTAACTGGGCGTCCAGAACATTTGGCATCTTCCCTGATTGTGCGGTCATGTCGAAATTCAGTAAAACACCTGTTTAATATTTATCAAGCTTGGCCTTGGTTTCGGTGATAGTGATGTTGCGCAAAAAATAATGCGAAATTAACTTTTTTCCATTTTCTTCTCAAAACGCGTGTTAGTCTGCTATAAACGGCTGCTAAACACAAACTAAATGAAACAGGTTGTTCAAATTTTGACAGGTGCTTGTTGACAGGAGCAGTGATGCCAATTTACTTCGGAGGCGGGAAATTAAAAAAAGTCGCGGAGTAAGTAATTGATCCGCGTTTTACTAGCGAAAAATCACCATCTAATATTTCTCATATCCAAGTGATCACTCAAAATTTAAGCAACCGATTCATGCGAGATACATATGGCTCCCACCATCTCTCTCACTTTCAACATCCGATCGGCTAAAACCATATCGCGAATTTTGTATCTGTGGTTTCGGATGTAGGGACCTCAAGTGGGCGTCCAGAACGTTCGTCATTTTCCGTGCTTGTACGGCCACAACGAAATTCAGTAAACCATTTCTTTACCATAGAAATGGTTGATGCAGAGTACCCATAATAATTATCAAGTTTGTCCTTGGTCTCAATGATTGTTGGTTTCGCAAAAAATAATGCGAAAATAACTTTTATCCATTTTTTCCCAAAACGCGCGATAGTTTGGTATGAACGACTGCTAAACACGAACTAACTGCCATCCCTAAATACGGGCGGCAAGTGTTTTTTAGCTGTCAAAAGTTCTCATGTCCATACATTTTGTATGGGGCATACCGAAATAACTCGGCGGCAACGCTTTGCTATTGGAAAATCCGTTTTTGACAGAGCGTTTTCTAATGAAGTTATTTGCAAAAAGAAAACAATTGTAACCAGAGAAAAAGAGCAAAAATTTACAAAAGTGAAATAAATAATAAAAGAAAAAATTTGTGCACTTCGTATTAGAAAATGGAGGTAAGAAATTATTTACAATATGATTATATACATAAATACGTATGCACGTTTGTAATTTGTACAAAATTTCAATAAAAAAATCACAAATGTCGTCCGTCCAGCTGTTAAAATAATCAGGGTTGTTTAATTTGCTTGTTTGATAACCCTGTTTTTATTGTTTTTTGACATAACGTTGCCGCTTTTGTTAAGGTATGGCATTTCAGCGTTAGAGCCCAGCGGAAAAAAACGTTCCGCTTTACGCCCGTATTTAGGAATGGATGTAAATGAAGCAGGTTGTTCAAATTTTGACAGGTGGCAATTGACAGTTGCTTGTTGACAGGAGCAGTGATGCCAATTCAATTAAGAGGGCGGGAAATTAAAAAAGTAATTGATTCGCGTTTTACTAGGAAAAATCACCATCAACTAGCAAACCTGCTATCAAATTTTATTCTATTCTATAACTTTTGAGAACTTTTCGAAATAATTGGCTTAATTGTTCAGGTTTTGGAAAAAAACAAAGAAATAAAAACAAGTGCAGAGGAAAGTGTATAATTTAAAAAATGCGACAAAATCTACATTCAAAAGAAGGTTCGTACGTACGAGTACATCTGAAATATTCAGCTCATAACAATCATTTCCCATACTTTGGAAAAGCACGTGACTTTTGGCTGTAGCATGTCCAAGTTTTCCAGCACAAATTGGCTCACATTCACTTTCATTCATTTTTAAAATATATATTTTTTTCTACTTGCCTTCGAAATATTTTGTAAATCTATCTTCCGGGCTGCTGTTGTTTGGCGTTACTAATTTATGCAAATATTGATAATATTTTTCAATTTTATTTTTAGCAGCATTCTACTACTCATTGGCATGGGTTGCAGACGGCGAATGATGTGCTTCTTGAGGATTTAGAAACATGGCTTTTTTTTGTTTGCTTTCCATATTCATTCATAGTTACAGTTTAATAGAATTAGTTCTGCAATATTTATTATTGCTGTAAATTGTTTTTTTATCTCGTAATACTTATTTGTATTTTGTATTTGTTTTGTTGCAAGAAAATAAAATATTAAAAATTTGGGAATTGCTATTTAATTTGAATTTTCATGCTTGTATTAAGATTAATGTTTATTTGTTTGTCTGTGTCTGTCTTACATTGCTTTTGTCTGGCTTCATTTTGCTGAAAAGGATTTTAAAATTAATTTGTAATTCGTTTATAATTTGTTATCAAATGAATTATTAGCTAATAAAATTACAAACGCATACGAAATGTATTTACATTTTTTTTTGCTTTTGCAAGGGAAGATTAAACAATAAGTATTTAAATTAAATGATTCAGTGATAAATATGTGTGAATTATAAGGATATAAATGGAAAGGGGGAAAAGGCGCAATTTCGCTTGCTGGTAGAGAATTCGTTTGGCGCATACAACTCAATTAGAAAATGGAAATTATTTTCTCAAGTTTTTTCTCAGCGTCCCATTGTGCAGTTATATACGTATGTACTATATCTAAATAAAATGGAATAACGTTCGTCATCGGTGTCATTATGCGATTTATAATTGCTGGTGCATATTTAATTTGCTGTTGCTGTATCATCGTGATCTTCATCATCCGCTTGATCACTAGAAGTCACATCTCATATATTTTCATGTTGTTGCCACATGTAAACAAATCACTTGAAAACAATTTAAATTTAAAATGGCTGGTTTGATTTTTTTTTCGGCATCTTATTGCCTATTACTACACCGAAAGAATTAAATTATTTTTTTATATAAAAGGTGGCCAAACCAAAACGCACGTTTTAATTGTACACACCTTAATGTAAATTTTTCGTTCAACTTAATTTCACATTTCTTTCTGTATTGGATAAATTCACACATGGAGCAAAGCACTAAGATTATTAAAGCCTTTTACAAAAATAGGCGTTTAAATCAAATTGCACATCGTGATATTTTTGGTCAGCATAATACACCTAATGAGTCCACAATCGGGAGAATTGTGCCTCATTTGGTCAAATGACAATCAACGGGCGATTGCTGAAAAGCCGAAGCATCCACAAAGATTGACTGCTTGATGCGGTTTATGGACTGGCGGTGTGGCCATACTTCTTGGAAAATGAGGTCGGTCAAGCAGTTATCGTGAATGATGTTCACTAGCGCGAGATAATAACAGAATAACTGTGGCCAGAAATTTAGGATATGGAGTTGGACGATAGGTGGTTGCAGCAAGATGGTGTCACTTGTCACACAGCCAACGAAACAGTGGCTCTTTTGCAATCCGAGAAATTCAATGGCCGTTTTGTCCTCACATCGAGGCAGTGTTAAAGGGCCGTCACGGTCATATGATTTGGCAGCGTCGGGACTGCTTCCTGTTTTGGAGGCTATTGAAAAGAAAAATTGTACGTTAATAAGCCTAGAAGAATTCAAGAGCAAAAGGATGAGATAATTCGACGATATTGAACCTCAATTATTTCTCAGAGTCCTTGAAGATATGGACTATCGGAGAGAGGTAATCCACCGAAGCCATGACGAGGTTTTCACCGATATTTTGTTTTACAAATAATTATCATAGATCCTTCTAAATTCTCTGGAATTTTTTGTGTCAACTTTATGCATTTTTATATTAAATTGAATTAAGATTCAATAGGCTAATTGTTCGAAATTGTAATTTAAATCTCAGAAAGACATGATAAATATTCCAAGGCACAAAGGCAAGTCAACATCAGTTTTTGTTATTTAACTTACACAGCAGAGCAGAACAGCTGTTTTCGAAAGACGCAACCCTTTCATCATCAGTGCTCATGTGTATTGTGTTTGTCACCACTTGTTAGGTGGCCTAGTTGAATGTGATAACAGTTCCTATTTACACAAATTTTATTGTGAAAAAGAATCCGAGAACTGTATCAACCTGATGTTAACATGTTATTGTTATAATACGCGTGTTGTATTTTTGTTGGACCTCCGTTTAGATTTACCGTTTCACTAGTCCTACTGTACCATTTTGACTAAAAATCAATTCATATTATTTATGACAGAATTTTTCAAATCGATGAATAAATTTTCATGTTTAATTTAAATAAGAAAATTGTTGGAAAAAATTCCCGCACTACAACTATTCTATTTCTCTGTGTACTTGTACTCGTAGCCTGCCATTAATTTTTTCTTTCATTAAGTTAAATAAAAATTTATTATGTAAAACAACTTGTAACATACATTTAAAACATTTAAACAACAATAGAAATAAAATATTAAATCTTTGTTTGATTTTATTGTTGTGTAGCGTTTCACACTGTCTGATGAGGAGGAAGAGGCGATTTAAAGTATAAGAAATATTCATGTCGTCACAATCTTTCAACGTGTTGCAGTTTTGATAGACAAATAAAATCACACGTTTAATAAAAACATTTAAGTAGAAACGGGAAAAAACAAAAATTACTTGACTTAAATCAACTTCACTAGATGCTACTCAATTGAATTTAAAAACAAATAAAATCAAATAGATAAATTTACATATACATGTGTATGTGTAGTATGAATGTATGTGGAGTAGTGCATGTGCTATTCGGTTTGTACACTGACTTATTAATCAGGGATTCCGCTGTCTGTCTTAATTGATTTCCATTTCATTGGGAAGTCGTCAAATTTTTGTAAAATTCTATATTTGTTTTTTAAAGGTATTAATTTTTAACGAGGTGCTATTAATTTTGCTATTTAAGACACTTTTCTAATAAAACTTATTTATTGTTTGCTTTCGGTATACGTTTTTGTGTAAAAATTACCTATGGCTTTTTTTAAACGAGTATATAAATATATTCTGTTTTCGAAAATAAATAACTTTTTAAAGTAAATCTACTGTTTTGGTTGCACTGTAGCCTTGGGATCTACTGATATCTCTTTGTTACAACAAAGTGTAAAATTTTTTTGAACCGTTTATATATATTTTTTGGAAGCGTCGAGTACAATCTGAGTTTATACTTTTTTTTTAAGCAAGTACATACTTCAAGTACATACAAATGGATTTATAAATCTGAGTTCTCTACTCGCCTTGTAAGCTTGTGCTAGATCGCTTATGTGAAGCGAGATGTAGGAGAAATTGTTGTCGTTTTAAATCCATTAAACCTACAAACATCATGATCTCTTTAACTCAATTACGAAAAATAATATAAACCTAATATGTGAATTTCATGAAGTTCTCTATTTGGTATTCGGCACAAAACGTGAACGTGCCATAAAATGTTGTTTGTTTGTGTGTGCATGCTGGCCTTTTCCTATGTATTTATTTTATTATAAACATTATTGATTGCTTTATGTTTTGCTTTTAGATAAATAAACAAAAGGAATCAATACAAATCGTACTTAATCTTTTAAATTAATGCAGCTGAATACTGATGACTTGATTTGTTTTGTTACACAAAAATTTAATTTTGAATGAATTCGCTTGTGAAAATTTTTTTAAAATTACTAATTTATTAAATACATAAATTTACTTAAAACAGCTATAAACTTGAGAAAAGACAACCTTTCGAAATAATTAATCTTATTTAACTAAAATCTATTTATAGTACTCGTATTAACTAATAAGTTTAGATTAAAACCTACTTTAGATTTATAGAATCCAGGGTTACAACAAGCTTTTAAAATTGTACATTTTCGAGCCCAATTGTATCAACAACAAAAATTTTATTACACATTTTGGGGTTTCTCTGCTTGCTCCATCTAAAATAAGTATAAATATTTCTTAGTTCATTTTAAAATTTTAACATAGACATGTCCAGACATGTTCATCAGATTCTATTTTTGAATTATCGAAATTTAAATACAGACTTTTTTATATAATATAAATTATATAATATACAATGATTGTTGAAAAAGCTAATCACTAAGAAATGATAGCAAAGTTTAGTTGCCACCGTAAATTAGTCAGAATGTTAAACTGGTGCAACCGTCAGGCTTGGAGAATTTCGTACTAACCAAAAAAAAGTAATAATTTAAAAAATAAATGTGGGAATTTCTCAAATTAAATTTTCGTTAAAAATATTGGTTACCACTTGCAAAACTGGAAAAATTTAATTAAGAACCCTGATGAGATGGCGTAGCCTCCTCGAAATCAGTATTGATCCGTTCCGTGATTTGCAGTTTCGCAGATTTGAACTTAGAGCCTGTTTAAAAAAATTAACATCCTGTAGTATAATTTACATAAGAAAAAGTTCATCTTATAAAATAAAAACTCATACATACATTAAACTAGAGAAATTTAAAAAAAAGCAATAAACCGGGAAAGCACCTAAATTGTACCAAATGATTGATTGCTATACCATTGTACTTTTGGGTATGCAATTGTACCAACTTTTGCAACCCTGATAGAAGCGCAGTGAATCAACTGAAGGTCCTAACAAAAAGTGCATACCAAAACTTATTCGACGATTGGAAAAAAAGAACAAAAATATTTTGAGAAAAATAAAAATTCAGCTGAAGTTTTTAACAGACCTCGTATATGTTTTTTTCTTTGAATAATGAATTTTTCCTACAATTTTTGCTAAATCTTGAATTAATATAAATATTTTGGGAAACTTAAAAATTCAACTAATTTTTCGAACAGACCTCGTACAGGCTTTTTTCTTTGAATAATGAATTTTTCCTACAATTTTTGCCAAATCCTGAATTAATATAAATTTTTTTGAGGAAAATAAAAATTTATTTCATGTTTTGAACAGACCTCGTATATAACTTTTTTTAGAATAATGAATGTTTCCTGCAATTTTTTCTAAATCTTGAATTAATACACATATTTTTGAGAAAACGAAAAATTTAACTTATATTTTGAACAGACCTCGTAGAGGCTTTTTTCTTAGAATAATGAAGGTTTCTTGTAATTTTTACCAAATCTTGAATTAATATAAATTTTTTTTGAGAGAAATAAAAATTTAGCTCCTGCTATGAACAGACCTCGAAGAGGCTTTTTTCTTAGAATAATAAATGTTTCCTGCAATCTTCGCCAAATATTAAATTCATATAAATTTTTTGAGAAAAAATAAAAACTAAACATATATTTTGAACAGACCTCGTAGATGCTTTTTTCTTTGAATAATGAATTTTTCCTACAGTCTTTCCCAAATCTTGAATTAATACAAATGTTTTGGGAAACTTAAAAATTCAACTAATTTTTTGAACAGACCTCGTACAGGCTTTTTTCTTTGTATAAAGAATTTTTCCTACAATTTTTGCCAAATCCTGAATTAATATAAATTTTTTGAGGAAAATAAAAATTTATTTCATGTTTTGAACATACCTCGTAGAATATTTTTTTTAGAATAATGAATGTTTCCTGCAATTTTTGCTAAATCTTGAATTAATATACATATTTTTGCGAAAAAGAAAAATTTAACTTATATTTTGAACAGACCTCGTAGAGGCTTTTTTCTTAGAATAATGAAGGTTTCTTGTAATTTTTACCAAATCTTGCTTTAATATAAATTTTTTTTGAGAGAAATAAAAATTTAGCTCCTGCTTTGAACAGACCTCGTAGAGGCTTTTTTCTTAGAATAATAAATGTTTCCTGCAATCTTTGCCAAATATTGAATTCAGCTACATATTTTGAGAAAAAATAAAAACTTAACTCATATTTTGAACAGACCTCGTAAAGGCGTTTTTCTTAGAATAATGAATTTTTCCCGGCTAAATCGTGAATTACTAAATAAACTGGGACAGCACTAAATGTAATTTTATATGAGAATTTGCTGTGGCATCTGAAAACATCTGCGTCTTACTTTGCTGTTTTACTGTCTCTTCGTTTCCTATAATATGTACATATATGTGTTCATGACCAATCCTTTCTTTAATGTATATGGAAATAAATTTACTTGAAAGCAAACGGAGCGCGTTAATACTGCAAATATTTTTAAGACATAAATTGATATATTTTTAAAGGAATAAAATTAAAAAAGCTGTACTATGGCTCAAAAAGTTTTAGATTTTTTTTTGTCAATTTTTATATTAAAAGAACAGGTAGAATTTTATGTTACTACAAATAAACACAAACACATGCACATACACGAAACATTTAATAGGATGCCTTGAATTCTCAAAGACAATTAACAGTAGGGACTAATTAAAACGGTCTATTAGCATCAAGAACCAAGCTTTTAGGCATATTTTGTGAGCCTTGTTTTTTTGTCAAACAATAAAATGGAAATATATTATCAGGAATATGACAGAAAGCTTTTCTATTAGAAGTAAAAATTTCCTATTAACGTCAGTCGCCTGTAATGAAACTCATTTCAGTGTGTCAGTTGTTTGAATATAAATGTTGGTTGATGCTGTTGTTCATTCGAAATGAATTAAAATAGACAAAAAGCCAGTTTAAATGAAGACAAACAGAAAAAAAAGAACTTAAATAGTTTTCCAATTAAACTTTATCCTTTACGCTTCAAACTCATACACAGAAAATAAGTACAAAAGAAACAAACAGAAAAACTTACCGGTTTCATGCCTTGTCGCCTCTTTTAACCGCATAGAAATTATTTTCATTTTAATTTTCTTTTCTTTTTAGCTACAAGCATTTATTGAGAAAACTTTTAGTGATGAATATTAATTTGACAAGACTGTAAGAGGAGAAAAACAAATGCTACACACACACACACACACACACAAACAATGTCCTTTAAGTTAAAACTTTTTTGAGCAGTACGAAAAGGTGTACACATTTTTATTATTATAGCTTTAGGTAAAGTCATTCATTATTAAAACAAAAGTGTGATGTAAATATTTGACTGCTTTAATATCTAAAATTGTTAATAGCATGCCTTAATGAACGCAATAGCTACCAAAGAAATATCTAAAATCAAAATTTTCGTCATCTGTCTTCTTAATACTATTCCCTCTTTTCTTTAGTTCGAGCACAATGCATTTTAGTAAGTAAGGCTACCGTAGGAGTTCGAGTAAAAAAAGGAAAAACTAGTAAATAAAATAAAAAGCAAGTAAAAACGTCATATTCGACCAGGTCGAATCTTAAATACCCTCTAAATATTTAGTAAGTAAATTTAAAATGTTTAAGTTGGTGGGACAGAGCTCCTTTAAGACATCTCTGTATGCAATTTTAAATTTCTATTTGAAGAGAGTCATTCCGGGAAGGGCCGTGGGAGAGACGTTTCACCTCTGCAAGATCAGAGAACATCTCAGCTCCTTATAGATTTACATTATTTTTGCATATTTACACTATTTTTGCATATAATATCGTACGTTAACGCCCACTAAAAGGGGCGGGGTTCAAAAATAGACAATATCATGTTTTCCACAGACGAACGTATGGGCATTTCTAGACCGTCTTAGACTTCATCACTGATCTGGAATATATATACTCTATGGGGTCCAATACTCTTTGGAGGGTATTAAAAATGTATTTTGGAGGGGTCGCTCTGGAAAGGGCGACCCCTGGGAGAGACATTTCACCTTTGTTATAAAACTCTAAAAATAAGTGTTTGGGATAATTCATTACAAAATTAAAATTTTTGTTTTTTATATAGGGTCATTTAGGGGGCAAAGGTGATGGAGGGGGTAGGGCAGACTAGTACCAGGTTACGTCTCAGCTTCGTCATTAAAGCTTAAAAATTTTACTTTTAAGGAATGTAGGCTTAAGTAAAATAATTTGTTAAATTTTTATACTATTTTTGCTTATAATAACGCCCACTAAAGGGGGCGGGGTTCAAAACATTTTTTTATTTTATTTTATGGCTCCAAGTTTAACGCGTTGGGCCTTCTTTGATATAAAAATATATCAGTTGCTTAGCAAAATTACAAAAAAAAAACTTTAAAAATTAGGTTGTTTTTTAGAGTTTGGTTTAGTTCTTCTTAGGGGAACTGTTTTCCCTCTTGCCCGATTTAACCCATTTCCGAACTTAACCTGTGCTATTATTCAAGATATATTTATACCAGATTTCAAGAGTTTGGCTCTTTTCGTTTCGACTGAATCTTGATTTCCACAGACGGACGGACGGACATGCTCAGATCGTCTTAGATTTCATCACTGATCAAGAATATATATACTTTATGGGGTCTCAGATGGATATTTCGCTGCGTTAGAAACGCAATGACAAAGTGAATACACCCTGCATATTCCTTTTTGGAGGGTATAAAAATTAGTTAAAAAATTCCAAAAAACATTTAGAAGTCCCACGTATATTAAACAGCCAGAAACACAGACTTGTTGTTAAGGGTTTCTATATCTCTCGCAATAAAATTAATTTTTTTGAAAGGAAACTTTAGAGAGGATATTCGTTTAATTTCTTATATTCACATCGTTTTATATGTGCCGTCCAGCTTCAGACTGGGCTGTTTGTTCAAGAGAATTACTTTTAAATTAAACGTTCTAGGTATTTTATGTTATTAGTATTGAAATATCTAAAATCTATATATCTTTTCATCACTAATTCTGGACGGACTTCCTTTTAACACAAACAAAACAAAAAATGGTCTTATGGCAAATATTAATCAAACACTTGATATAATTTTCCTTTCCACAAACTTCTGAATGCAATTTTTTGTTAAAATATTTTTTTTCTTATAAGTTAGTCAAACAATAACTCCTTCTCTCATTTGGAGCAAGATGTATGGAAACTGTTTTAAATATCTTGTATTCTGTAAAACAACTGTTTAATTAAGGATTTTAAAAATTAAGATGTATTTAAATCGTTTCAAATTTGTTTTTATTTTTTTGAACACTTTCGTTTATGATCTTTTAATTGCGCGGCACCTGCTGTGCTTTTGTTAAATTCCTGCACAAGAAGTTCATCAGTGATTTTTTTTCTTAATAACTTGAATTGAGTCCGTTGGATGTACTTTGTGTGGTGTAGCATTTGGTGTAACGCATTTTTCCTGTGTTGAATTAAAAATTTAATTTGTTATTTTAACTAAAGTTAATGTAAAACACACCAGCAAGATGAAGTCCAAGGGTGCTGTGCACAATGGGGGCGGATATATTAAAAAGTTGTTGAAAATATATTTTATATACATTTGATGCATTTTCACAATAATGTGAATTAATAAATAAAAAAAATTTTAATGTGAGAAACACCTAGAGCTGGACACCAATTAAAGTTCCATTGTTACAAGTTTTAAATTCTGGCATCGTAAGAAACATGGAATAAGGCTATACGATTCTAAATTTGTGAAAATCAACCAGATCAGCAACCATATTCTGGAACTCGCTAAAGCTAAACCTCCTTCGGAAAAAAATCTAAAAACTGGGTTTAGCCTAAAAATGGTTGCAAGAAACTTCTGCATATTTTTGGGGACTTCTTTTATATTTGATAGCGAACAAGTAATTAATATAAAACATAAGCCCCTAAAAATACGCAGTCATTTCTTACAAAAAATACTTTTTAAATTTTTAGCGATGGACTTTTAGCGTTAACGACTTACGGAATAAGGCTGCAGCTATTAAAAAATTTTCTATTATATATTTGTCTAGAAGAAACATTTCCTTAAAAATGCAACTTTTCACTTTCAAATTCGACATTCTGTAAGAAAAAAACAAATCGATACCACATTCATGTACGGAATCGCACCCGGAATTTTCGACTTCGTTACAAAATATAAGTCTAAAAAATTGTAAAAGCATAATTAAAAGTAAATTAACTTAAAGAGAGAAAACTAAAAGTATTAAATCAGGTTTATTGCAATCCTGCAAAAGAATAGGGTTCCTCAAATAGCAGTAGACTGCGCTATTTAAATATAGTAGTAATTTTTTTGTGTGTAAAAGGCAACTCTGATATTTGGCAGGGTTGCCTTTTGCATTATAATTGTGAAAAGTCAATAACAGTTTTCCGCTGAAGCGGATTTCCATCTGAATTGCTCCGTGAATACACGAAATTGTTCAATTTGGGGCTCAGAAAATCCTCTTGCAAGTCCATGAGAAAGAAATGCTGCCAGAACGATCAATGCAGGGGATATCCCCTATATATGCAATGCATTGCGCTGGAACTGAAAACGAGGGGATAGTATTGAGGGGACAGATTAGGAAAGATGAGAAGATACAGTTATTTTTTTTTTTTTTTTTTTTTTAGCTATTTCAACCTTTTACTTCGCCGGCTAATTTTTGCTACAGGGCCGACGAAGGTGGGTGCTGTTACTCTGCTTTTTAGTACATGATTGGGTCAGTCGCTGCCAGTAATTGTCCAGTGACCAGTACTATGCCTTCATCACTGAAAACAGGCTGGCAACAACTAACACAACCACGCACTAATGCTGATCAGAAGAATTCAACACAATATTTCATGACTCAGTGGGGGCTCGAACTCAGGACTCTCCGCTTCATAGTCTCGTGTTCTACTACTTCAGCCAACAGCACCCACAATTGTCTGGGTTATGGTCATCTATTTTATACCCTCCCAAAAAGAATATGGAGGATGTATTCACTTTGTGATTCCGTTTGTAACGCATCGAAATATTCATCTCAGACCCCATAAAGTATATATATTCTTGATCAGTGATGAAATCTAAGACGATCTGAGCATGTCCGTCCGTCCGTCTGTGGAAATCACGATTCAGTCCAAACGAAAAGAACCAGACTCTTGAAATTTGGTATAAATATTTCTAGAAAGATAGCGCAGGTTAAGTTCGGAGATGGGCTAAAACGGGCAAGAGGGAAAAAGTTCCCCTAAGAAGAACTAAACCAACCTTTAAAAAACAACATAATTTTTAAAGTTTTTTTTTGTAATTTTGTTAAGCAAATGATATATTTTTATATTAAAGAAGGTCCAACGCCTTAAGATAGGAGGCATAAAATAAAAAGTAATAATTTTTGGACCCCGCCCCCTTTAGTGGGAGTTATTATATGGAAAAATTGTGTAAAAATTTAACAAATTGTTTTACTTAAGCCTCCATTCCTTAAAAATAACATTTTTAAGATTTAATGACGAAGCTGAGACGTAATCTGGTACTGCCCTACCCCCTCCTCCCCCTTTGCCCCCTAAATGACCCTATAAAAAAAGTTGTTTTTAAATTTTGTGTTAAATTATCCCAAACATTTATTTTTATAGTTTTATGACAAAGGTGAAATCTCTCCCCCACAGCCCTTTCCAGAGCGACCTCTCCAAAATACAGTTTTAATACCCTCCAAAGAGAATCGGACCCCATTTTTTTTAACAGGCTGCCAGTTTTGATTAACAAATCCAGCACACTTGGGTCCTAGTAGATCCCTTTGTGTTACCCGAAAACATGACAAACACCCAAGGTCCTTGGTGGGAATCGAACCCACAACCTCTGTACTAATAGGCTAGCATCGCTACCAATCAGCCACAGCGGCACCCTCATAAAGTATATATATTCCTGATCAGTGATGAAGTCTAAGATGGTCTTGCAATGCCCATACGTTCATCTGTGAAAAACATGATATAGTCTATTTTTGGACCCCGCCCCCTTTAGTGGGCGTTGAAGCACGATATTATATAAAGGAACTCTGTCCCACCAAGTTAAACGTTTTAATTGTACTTACTAAATATTTGGAGGGTATTTAAGATTCGACCTGGTCGAATAAAACGTTTTTACTTGTTTAAGATGAAACCAAAATTGTAGTGACTCTGAACGGTATTTGTTACAGAAGCATGATAACAGAGTTCATGTGGCCTCAAGTTGACGGATTTCGATGGTATGTAGTTTCAACTAGATGCCATCACTGGCCACACCGCTAATAAAAGAAATCGTGACGTCAACTGGCCATCAATATTATACGATTTAACGCTGTGCAATTTTTCTTTGGGGGGTTTGAGAAATCTCTCGAGGATTTTAGAATAAATTAGACAGAATTCCTGAGTAAAAAAAACCGAGATTTAACGCGAGATCGGTGAGATATAGCCACATATCTGTGAAAAGAGTAACTGCCTGCCATCAGAACTATGGGCACCATTTGAAGGATATTTTATTCCGTAGTTAATCAGAAGATGTCTGATTTAAAATCCAATAAAATATTACAACTTTCTGAAAAAAGCGTTTTTATTTTAACATTAAAAGATGCATTCTTATTGAGACACCCTTTATGAATATAAAAGCCGCTAGAAGGTTCAAGAATGATATGATTTGCTCAAGGGACAATTTCAGCTGCCCTTGCAGTGGATGCATGATATACGTGAAATAGATATGGCTTCTAGTTGAAAGTCAATCCCTGTTGCTTAATATAATTATTAATAATTTAATTGTTGCATTCTGCCTATTCTACCCCACTGTGCATGCCATTGTAATAAAGCAGTATTTGGCTTTTCGTGTATTTCATACATGAATCTTCCTCAGCAGAGGACCGGCCGCAAAAATTATAATTGAAGTTTTCACGGACAATGAAATGATCTTGATGCAGTTAATGGAATTTTTTATAAATATTTTCACAAGAACTAATTATTAAGCGGATTCAGTGCCTATTTTTATTATTAATAAGCTTTCCCGGGTGTGGGTGCGTTAAGGGCATCTATCAACACGGCGGGAGGCTTTTGTAGTTTCCTCAACATGTTTGTGTTTTTAAATATTTATTAAAATTTTTTATTCTTCTTGTACGTCTAAATGATTATTTCATACTGCCCGCCAAAATCTTTGATAACTCTTTAAGACAATATTTTGCTTAGTTTGATCAAAGGACTTCAATGAATCTGAAATCGTTATAACTGAAGTTAATTGTTGTTTATTGTCAGTGGATTTTAAATAAGTCGGCCACACGTTTAAGAATGTCTAATAGAAAACTTGCAGATTAAGGAAAATAAAAGTATTTCAAAACTGCAAGTGATTTCTATTGTGGAAATAGAACAAGAAATATTTAATTTGGAGATATTTAAAATTAATAATTTAATCCACTTATTACTTCCAAATCATTAAGTCGAGATAATATGAAATAATAATTTGTATGTCTCATACGAATTGATGCTCTAAAAATGAAATTTGTGAAAAATGTCTGAGGACAATATAAAAAAAAGACAGCAAGACAAGTGCCGGAATTAAACGGGCCTCGTAAGAGTCATTAATAGCAAAAGCCAAGTCAAGGAATAATAAAACAAAAATATTGCAAAAATCTATTTAAAAATATCATTTCCTTAATAATCAATGAAAAAAAGGGGTGATCCCCAGCAAATATTAAGAATTAACTTTGTCGACCCCTTTTGCCAGCATTCAAACCGATGTGACTGTGTAACTACGAGTAACAGTGGCCACACACAAACAGCTCGTATTACACGGCCAAAGGAAAAGCAAAAGACCAAGTTAAAGGGTAAAAAAAAAATGTTACTTGCACCATTAACTCATCAATATTTATGCTCTTGTTAAAATCGTTGTTGGTTCATAGAAAACATATAAATGAAATCCTTTTTATTTTCATTCACAGCAAAAACTAACAACAATTGAATATTTATTTCACTCTGCAAATACCATATATAAAATATGTTGGTGTGTGTGTTTGTGCGCTTTCATGACTGTGTTTTGTATGCATGAAAAGTTGTTCAAAACTCCGGTAATAAATTTTATGAAAAGAGAAAAATACAATGATACAAAAATCGATTCATCGTATTTCTTTTACATGATTTCTATTCATTTCTCTGATACGAGACCGTCTTCCTTCCACCTTCTGCTTGCGTTTAAGGAAACTGAACAAAAGGTCACGAAAATGATAAACGGACATAAATGTTGAATGTATTTCATTTTTCTTTTTGTACTCATTTTGCAATAACTTAAACACTCTACTCGGTGTACGTTGTTCTTGTTGGTCACAACTTTGTGATTGAAACTTGTGTATATAAAAGGATCTTCCAACCGGGACTTTTGAACCTTGACGAGCCGATAACGACCATCTTGTTGAAGCTATAGATGCCAAATTGGTTTATTCAGTATATTTTGTCAAAAGACTAGAGATGGCCATTCATCAACATCTGATAAGAATGAAATTGTTGTATAAAAATGGCTGCTCCGGTCGGACTATATACCGCGCGGTTTTTCATCGAAAAATTGTCTTCTGCGTTGAGGCCTATTTCTGGAGGAGCTTTCGGTACTTGAAGGAACAAAATTGTTGAAATTGGGACTATGCTAGACCACATTAAATCCAAGAGCTTCCAATGCGTCCCAAAAAAAAAAAAACTAAATGTATGGTGTGAATTTTGGACTAGCGGCGTCATCGGTCCGCATTTAATTTTGAACGACTTTGGTCATGTCATCACTGCCAATAGCGAGTGCTATAGATTGAAAACTACCAACTTCTTTTTTTTTTCTAAATTCGATGATGTGAACACAAATGATACGCAATTTAAACAGGAATGTACTAGTACGTGCCACCCAGCTTATGCCACACTGAATATTCTGCATGAACGATTTGGGGGCATGATCATCTCATGATCGCACCGTGATCGTGCGATTTAATATACTCTGACTTTTTCTTGTGTACTTTTCTTAAGTGGGCAGGTTTATACGAATGAAACCCCTTAAAGAGAACTCAGGCCAGCGATAACATTCAGCCTGCTCGATGAGCCAGAGTCATGGAAAATTGGACATTTGGGATGCACTTCACCCAGAGAAGCCGTGGCGGATATCTGAACGATGTTATATATCACACTTAATTAATGACATCAAGAGGTATTTTTTTAGGAGTAAAAGATTGTGATGATATCACACACACACACATTTTGTTTTAATTAAATTTAAAGATAAACGAACTTTAGAAAAAAATTTTATACCCTTCGATATATCAGAAAAAATTTTTACATATTATTTTTAAGCCAGAAATATCAGCATCAAGTGATTCATTCATTTTCGAAGATAGAGGGTGTTTTTTATTGAGTGACACAAGTTTAAATCATACCAAGAAAAGGAAATATATTTTTAATATCGATGATACGGGCTTTACTGGAAAGAAAATTTTATGAAATTAACTATTAAATATGATTTCTGCCATGTGACTGCCACGGCTGACGCGTAGAAGGCACAATCTGGAACAACAATTTTCAACAACTAAAAATATCGTCCATAAAGTGGAAGGACCCCACATGCTGAGAACGATGACAAATTTATTGATGAGGATCATCTTTAATGCTTTCCTGTACAGCAGCTACAGCTGCTTCAGTGCTCACTCTTCGGCGTCTCACGGGATGCTCATTATCAGTGACAGAAAATGTGGTCTGAAAACGATCTATTGTTCTTCGAATTAGACGCTCTAAAGGACGTTTATGTACGCCATAAAATGGAAGAAGTGCACGATGAGTTTAACGAATAGAACAATTATTTTCATTGCAAATTTCATCAATTTGCACGAGTTGCTCTGGTGTTTTTTTTCTTTTATCTTGGACCAGCACTCAGGGGATGTCCCCTACATATGCAGAGCAATGCGCCGGAACGTGAAAGGAGGGGATAGTATTGAGGGGACAAATGAAGAAAGATGAGAAGATAGAGATTTTGTTAGCTATTTCAACGTTTTTACTTCGCCGGCTAATTTTTTTATTTTTTATCTTGGACCAGCACTCAGGGGATGACCCCTATATATGCAATGCATTGCGCCGGAACTGAAAACGAAGGGATAGTATTGAGGGGACAGATTAGGAAAGATGAGAAGATAGACAGTTTTTTTTGTAGCTATTTCAACCTTTTTAGTTCGTCGGCTAATTTTTGCTACAGGACCGACGAAGGAGGATGCTGCTGTTATTCTGCTTTTTAGCACATGATTGTGTCAGTCGCTGTCAATTATGTTCAGTGACCAGTGACTATGCCTTCATCATTGAAACAGGCTGGCAACAACTAAAACAGCCACGCATTAATGCTGATCAGAAGAATTCAACAAAATATTCATGACTCAGCGTGGGTTTGAACTCAGGACCCTCCTCTTAATAGTCTCGTGTTCTACTACTTCAGCCAACAGCACCCACATACATAAAAAACGTGGATTTTATAATGAAACTGTTTTCATATAATTCATTCAATAAAGATTAAGATATAATTCATTCAATAAAGATTAAAACTAAGTAAATTTCCATCATATCATTCCCATAATATTTTTCTCTCAAGTAGCATCTTTTACAATCGACCATGACTGCCAATAGCGTGTGCACTTATTTCACAACTTTTATTGACAGCATTTTATTATTTTCAAACATAAAGGTCTGATATTGAAATTACTTTGTACCTTCTATGATTACAAGTCCGGTCTGTCTCTCTCTCTCTCTCTCTCTCTCTCTCTCTTTCTCTCTGTCTGTCTGTCTGTCCGACTGACTGTATTGGCTACTAAGATTCTATACAACAATTTGGTTTCGAAATCAATGTCCATATGAATAACAGGAACAATTACAATAATATAGGAACTTGAACAAAACTACGTTATGAGAAGGGATAAATTTCAACAAAGAGGAAGTATGAAATCCATTGGATTGAGTATAATGGCCAAAACATTTCAAACTTATCAATATTTTGACTTCTTTCTATTTGTGTTTTTGTCTATTGTTTGGGATTATTGCAATAAATGTTTATTGCCAAGAAAATACAAAAGCTTAAGGGCAAAAGGAATACATAAAGGAAATTATTATGTTGTATAATAAAATATAAAAAAATGTATTGAAGTGATGAAAAGGGTTAAAAAAATCTTTAGTAAAAAATTATATTTTTATATGAGGAAATTTGAAAATATTTCTATGTTAGCTCGAAGTCAGTAGTTATAATTTAATGCCGTAAAATTTGTGTAATTGGTCACAGATCACATGAAATAAAAAAAAATTATTTTTGGGCCCCCGTCCCCTTTTAGTGGGCGTTATTATATGCATACATATAGTGTAAAAGTTTAAAAGTTGTTTTGCTTAAGTCTATCTTCCTTAAAACTACAATTTTTAAACTTCAATGACAAACCTGTGACGTAACCTGGTACTCCTCTTCCCTATCCCGTCCTCTCCTTTGCCTTCTAACTGACCCTTTCAAAAAAATAAAATAAAAAAAATTTATGTGTGTGAAGATAAAAATGCCGAGTTAAATAACTTTTAACGTAAGCAGTTACGAAGTGAAGTTAGATATGTTATGACGTAACGAAATGCAAATCAGTGAATTTTTTTTTGTATGAAAATCTCTATTTATATACAAAAATTATTATGGGAGTGTCTTCTATCGCATACATCATTTTGTATATACTGGCAGTGCATGCCAACTCCTTATTTGGCCACTTGGGCCAAAATACCTCCAAGATCACACACACTCTCATGGCTTGCAAATTGAACTTTCATGACCTGTACATATTTTCACAAACTCAATTCAGCTATTCCAATTGTTGTGTGTAATAGAAGACACCCCCGTAATAATTTTTACTTACTTCCTATTTGTCCACATGGGCCAAAATCCCTCCAAGATCACACACACTGTCATGGCCTTTCATGACCTGCAAATATTTTCACAAAATGCTCAAAAAATTTGTTAAATATGGATTTTCATAAAACAAAACATCGTTACGTCACGTCATAACATATTTAACTTCACAGCTGACTACGTAGTTTCGTAACTGCTTACGTCCAAACATGTTTAGATCGGCATATTTATCTTCACTCCCATAATAAATTTTACATTTAATTATCTCAAATATTAAATTCTTCTGGTTTCTTGACCTCTTTTTAATTATTATTACATTCTGATATTTTTAAGCTTAAGGTCTCTTTATTTTAATTTTATTTTTTAATTTCAATATTTCGTCACTCCTTTGTGTGACTTCTTCAGGAAATTAATTATTTTATTTTAATTAATTTCCTGAAGAAGTCACACAAAGGAGTGACGAAATATTGAAATTAAGAAATAAAATTAAAATAAAGAGACCTTAAGCTTAAAAATATCAGAATATAATAATATCTCGAATATTTATTTTTAGAGTCTTGTGGCAAAGGTGAAATGTTTTCCCACGGCCCGTGCCAGAGAGGCCCCCAAAAATGCTCTCCAAACCCCCAGATTTAATGCTCTCCAAAAAGAATTAGACCACATAAAGTATACATATTCTTGATCAGTGATGAAGTCTAACACGATCCAGCAATGCCCATACGTTCGTCTGTGGAAAACATGATATAGTCTACTTTTGGACCCCGCCCCCTATAATGGGCGATATTATATGCAAAAATAGTGTAAATATTGAATAATTTTTATTCCTTAAGCCTGCAAGAAGCTGAGATGTTCTCTGACCTTGCGGAAGGCCCTTCCCGGAATGACTTTGTCAAACTAGAGATTCAAAATTGCGTACAGAGATGTCTTAAAGGAACTCTGTCCCACCAATTTAGAAATTTTAAATTTACTTACTAACCCCGATATTCATAAAATTTAAAATGAGTTTGAAATGTATTTTAATCAAATTTTTTCATATAAAATTTTCTTAAAACAGATTTCAAATACGTTTTATTTTTTTATGAATATGGGGGTAAATATTTGGAGGATATTTAAGATTCGACCCGGTCGAATATAACATTTTTACTTGTTTAGTTTCTTAATATAAGTCTGATGCCTAAATTAATCGTGTTCGTATGTGTGTTAGAAATGTTCCCACAACATGGCGTGGACTCATATCAAATCCATTTTTATACAATTTATCAACAATTTTATTCATATGCCATATCGCTGTTATAGCACATTTATTTCCAATTTATGAAATTAAAAAAAAAAAAAGAAAACAAACTTCAAAACTTATCATGTCACACGTTGAATGAATTTATAATATTTTTGGGGAATATTTATGAACGAAATGAATTTCATTATAAGCGTGTAATCATATGAACATATGTTTTGTGTCATGTTTCAATTTTCATTTCGATCATTTTATTATGATAAACGATTGTATTGAGTGCGTTGGGCTACTTTATTATGAATTTTTATATTCACACAGAATACCATAAAGACATTTTTTTTCCTCTACAAAATTTTGATGGCATAAGCGAACATTTGGAGTAATCAAAGTACGAGTATATAAAATGACTTTGGCATGCTCATGGCATATTATAGGAATTTGGCGGCAGAGTGTGTCGGAGCAAGTAAATTTAGTTTTATGATGAATTTATGGTACGAATTATGGTGTTATATTTTATTTATTTTTTATGTTTCTGTCTTTAGAAACAGTAAACACTTTCTCTGAAATTTAATAAAAGATATTAGAAGTTTGCAAAAAGTTTATATATTAATTTTTCATTTGTTGGACTTCTGTAATTCAATTTTGTTAATTCCTTGCAATTTGTTGCAGAAATGCTAGAGATGTTGGAAATATTCAGTTTTTATACAAAGGAAATAAATACGTCTGTTGCTCATACGCACCGTATCCATATAAATGTAATGCAAATGATTGGAAAATTTTATGAAAACTGATATATGAAAATTGGAATTATAAATTTTCCGTCAATAAAATTGGCAAAAATTAGTGTTACAATTTCTTGAGTCCAAATTACAGCGCAATAAAATTAAAACTTGAATTTAAAAGCACATTCTCACAAATAAATAAAAGGTAATATGTAGATTCGCAGATTTGAACTTGAGCCTGAATAACAATTTTACAGTTAGTAATTGGATGTATATAGTAATAATAATAAAAATAATAATAATAATAATAATAATAATAATAATAATAGTAATAGGAATAATAATAACGAAAACAACTCTAATTTATAAATTTTGAAATTGAATATGTACCGCTTTTGATATTTGCATTTTTTATTTTACTGCGTATCCATTAATTGACTTGCCTCTTATAAAATTTGAAAGTATCGCAGTAATATTTCATGCAGAACATGTAAACAAAATTTTAATTCTTGCAAATAAGCAAAACAACAAGAGTTGAAACTAAAATAAGATTTCAAACAAAATTATGTCAAAGTTTTTTCTGCGGCAACTGTTGGTTGATGATTTAAATGTCTAAATAACACGATGATTGTGAAAAAAAGGTTAAGCCAAATTTTGACTTTGATTTTATTAATATTAATGGAGGTGTGTGTATTTCCAAAGAGGAAGTAATTTTTTTTGTTGTTGATATTTTTTGTATTTGTTGAATTTATTGATTTAGTTTTAGCTGTGCGACCGTATTTTGTTGACCGCACCTGTGCCGCCTGTTTGTGTATTACTTTATTATTGCTATACGAATTTATTTAATTATTAAAACTGAAATTATTTACAAAGCATTAGAGGTAGAAAACTATTGATGACACTATCGGTAGTAATTTTTTTTATTTGGTTGGTTGGTTGGTATACGTGGCTGCTCCGACGACCACTCCACTCGTCAGTGTCAACCTATGTAGAACCGAATCCAGATCTCGGATACGGTGATGGATGTTAGGTCGAACCTGTCGCATCGAGGAATCTAATAAGGTCACCTAGACCTATACCTGATAGCTCCGAAAGGTCGGATATTACACTGTTGCCTAAGATTCTGTGTCTCGTATGGTGCAATGCCGGGCATTCACAAAGGAAGTGATAAAATGTCTCTTCCTTGCCCTGATCCCGGCAGCTGCGACAGAATGCATTATAGGAGAGACCTATCCTACCAGCATGTCTGCCTATTGCCCAGTGCCCCGTCACTACTGCGACGAGTCTTGAGATGTCCCTACGGTTCCTGTTGATCAGCTATGCTGTCCTCCTGTCGCTGTAGCAGGGCCACATACTTCTGGCCACCCTACACGTGTCAAGCTTGCGCCATCTGTCTGCAGCCTTCTGCCGGTAATGGCTCTTATAGCGCCATACGGCATGGCTACCGATACAGCGGTGGAGACGTCCATAGCAGATCCAGCCCTAGCTAGCTCGTCCACCCGTTTGTTTCTAGGGAAGTTACAATGTGCGCGAACCCAGATGAGGTTTGTGTCAGTCTGATATCCCAATCTGGATAGAAGCTCCCTGCATTGAGTTACCAAAGTAGAAGAAGTAGTGAACGACTTCAGAGACGAAAATACCGACCCTACCCTGAACACCACTATCAATCAGTAACCTAGCCGCCTCCCTTATAGCCAATATTTCCGCCTGAAATGCACTAGCTCCATCAGGGAGTCGGATCGAAAGTCCTGTTCCAAGATCCCTTGAGAAGACTCCTGAACCTACACCACAGATCATTCTTGATCCATCAGTATACATCCTGCAGTCGAAGTCTTTCTCCATGTTTCCCCCTCCACACCCGCCTGGATGGAATGAGGACTCTGTAAGTAATATTGAAGTCAAAGTGGGGTACCATTTAGTCAGTGGGCTTCCTCAGTGTCGGTGGTAACTGACCTAGGATCCTTGCGTGGCCATAGTCCCTTGACCTCCACTTCCCAGATGCCGCCAGTCTCACCGTACTGCTCGAGGATGCACCCAGTACATAAAGGTCAATCGGAATTAGGTTCAGTATAGCATTCAGAGGATCTGAGGGGCTAGTACCTAGACAACCCGTAATCCCGATGCAGGCAGATCTTTGTATCCTGTATAGTTGAGCTACCAACTATTTTTTGTTTGACTATATATGGTTTTATTTTGCAATCGATTAATACTTAAAAATAATCGATATTTTGTACTCACTATCGATAGTAAAAGGTAAACAATGATGCCTACAAATTGGTCTACAAAACGTTAAATTTACTTAAAAATATTCAGCAGGGATGGAGGAATAATTACGGCATTCGATAACGATCGGAGTTTCAGTACAAGTGACAGACAAATTTTAATCGATAACGAATGTCGTGATTTACCGCCTCTTTTTATTGTTAAAAAAGATTTTATTTTCCAATTTAAGTGCAATTAAATGAAGTCTATGGAAAGCAAATAACTTTGATTTCCTCACGATAGCATCGTCGATAGTTTTTCCACAATTCGATAGTCTATAATCGATATTTTAATATATATTGTTTCAAACTATCGAAATATTCCGTTAGTAACACTATCGATAGTTTGCCATCTCTTTAAATGATATAATTATCAATGATAATCTTTTGTTTTGAGAGTTTTAATTCATATTTATTGAAGCATAAAATTTAATTATATTTTTAAGTTTTTTCTTTTATAGCGAATTACATTCAATATAATTTTAAAATTATATTTTAAAATGCATCATTAAGCTTTATTAGTTTAATATAAAAAAGCTTTAATTATAGATATAAAAAAATTAATAAATAAATGAGAATGGGTACAACATTGAAAACGCCTCTATTTAGGGCAACCCTTGTCATGGTTGGGGTGTTTTGCCTTCCAGTACGATATTTTGTAAGAAATTAATCAGAAATTTAGTTGTTTGTTTTTAAGATATTAAAATATGTCGGATATTCTCTACAAAAATTATCAAATTGGTATTATAAAGTTTTAAATACTTCTCATAAATTAGACTTATTTTAAAAAAATTATGGAATAAGATGCTTGCAAAACAATTTTTGTATGAAATTTTTATTTGACACATTGTTGTCACAATACTATTTTATATATAAATTATATATTAAAGTCTACTGATGATTTGTTGAAGCACCAATGAAATGCATATACGAGGGCGGTTCGGAAACTTCTTAGCCTATCAATGAAAGAGAATAGTTAGTTTTTCAAAAATATTTTTATTTTTCAATATAATCTCCTGAAACTTCAATACACTTAGTCCAACGCTTTTCTAGCAATTCTATCCCTTTATTAAAATAGTTTTCCTCAAGGTCTTCAAAATAGTAGTTTACAACTGTAATTGCATCTTCATTTGAGGTAAAACGCTTGCCAGCAAAGAATTTTTTTAGATTTGGGAATAGGTAAAAGTCACTGGGAGCCAAATCAGGAGAATAAGGTGGGTGGTCAAGCAACTCGTACTTTAATTCGTTGATTTTAGCCATTGTTAAAACATCTTGTACGCTGGTGCGTTGTCTTGATGAAAAATTATTTTTTTGTTTGTAAGCCAGGACGTTTTTCTCGAATTTGTACATTTAATTGATCCAAAAGGTTGCAATAGTACTCTGAATTTATTGTTTTACCCTTTTGCAGACAGTCAATCAATAAAATACCTTTGAAGTCCTAAAAAACCGTTGCCATAACCTTACCAGCCGATTAAATTGTGTTTGCCTTCTTTGGGGCACTTCCTCCAGCTTCAGTCCATTGTTCGGATTGTTCTTTTGTCTCGGGAATATAGTGGTGGATCCATGTCTCGTCAACAGCTATGAAACGACGCTTAAAATCCATTTTATTTCGCTTAAAACGATCCAAACAAGCTTGAGAAATGTTCATTCTTATGTGAACACCTGTTTCTATATGAAGGAGCTGCCAGATCGAAACAAAATTTAACATGTGTTCATAGCAGAGATGGAAGTTTCCAAAACACTTAACTTTTTTCTGTTTATACCGCGCTTTTTGTGCAAGGCTAAGAAGTTTCCGAACCGCCCTCGTAGATATTGCTTAAACACCAACAAATAAATTTCATTTATATATAAAACAATTTTTTTTTTTATGAAAACTTATTCTGTTATAAATTGCACTAAACACATTCACGACAGCAAGCTACCGACTACACGACTATAGATATAGAATTCATGTGTTTATATGGTAAAAGTAGCACGGACAACAACCTGCCGTATAGCCTTGAAAATAATCATTGCCATATAAACACATGTAACCTGTATTCAGTAGTCGTGTAGTCGGTAACCTGCTGTCGTGTAATGCTTAACAGAATTTTTTTTTTTATAAATTTGCTGCCGTATTCATAATAAATATTTTGTAAGTAATGGTATTAACACAACTGGGACGAACGACGAATTTCGTTCAGTACGACGAATTCGTTGGTAAAAATTCGTTATATAAATTCGTTGTATGAAACACAATAGCGACGAATAAAATAAAATAATGAAAAAAAAATTTTACATTTTGTTAAAAATCGTTGTAATCCTCTGATGCCAGATTCTTTAGACATTCGATAATTACCCCGGTGGTGTCAATTTTTTTCCAGAACAAATTCCTTTTTGTAATTATTTTCTGAAAACATTTTCTGTAAATAAATTATTCTTTTCATTTAACAGCTGATGGGGTGACCATAGGAAAAAGTAGGAAATAGGAAGAAAGAATATATTATAAATAGTGTTCAAAATTAATAAAAAGTCGTCCGAATGATAAATTTTTGTGAATTGGTGAATGCATTTTTAGTATGTACTGACAATTTTCCTTCTAGATGCAACAATACAGTAGTGAATTATGTTTTTCCACAAAAAACCAGTTTCAGTATATGAAACCTGGGCACCTCATATTGATTTGTTCGTCGCTCGCTGGCGAAACAATTAGAAACAAATCTATTTCAACTTTCGCTGAGTATGACGAATTTCGACCAACACCACGATTGTGTGCATTTTGTTGTTTATCTTGGACCAGCACTCAGGGGATGACCCCTATATATGCAATGCATTGCGCAGGAACTGAAAACGAGGGGATAGTATTGAGGGGACAGATTAGGAAAGATGAGAAGATACAGTTTTTTTGTAGCTATTTCAGCCTTTTACTTCGCCGGCTAATTTTTGCTACAGGGCCGACGAAGGTGGGTGCTGTTACTCTGCTTTTTAGTACATGATCGTGTCAGTCGCCGCCAATTATGTTCAGTGACCAGTGACTATGCCTTCATCATTGAAACAGGCTGGCAACAACTAACACAACCACGCACTAATGCTGATCAGAAGAATTCAACACAATATTTCATGACTCAGCGCGGGCTCGAACCCACGACCCTCCGCTTCATAGTCTCGTGTTCTACTACTTCAGCCAATAGCACCCACAATATAAACCAATATGTTTTATTTTTGGCGACGAATATTTGCGACCAAAAATTCGTCGTTCGTCGCAGTTGTGTTCCTAGCATAAAGTGTTTTCATCTTTTTATGAATATTATATATTAAAGCATACTTTAGGTACAAATCATATTTTATGAATACGTAAGTAGGCCTTTACTATATATAAAAATAAATTCCTTTTCAAACAAATATTTATTTGAAAAATGTTTGATAAAAATGTGTTGATTTGAAGCTGCTAAATTTAATTATTTCAAAATACTTGACAGCAACTCTGTGATTCAATATTTGTATAGTTTTATTTCGAATCATAATTTATTTTGGATTTTTGTATGCAATTTATTTTGACAAACATTCATCTTGCAGCCTTTTTATTTTATAAAGAAACTAAATTTTTCCATTTCTGTTCAGTTTGAAAGGCTTTCGCAAAAAAACCGACTTTATAATTTGCATTTCAGTACACAGATTTCATGGTAAACGAACGAACTTGTGTTATAAAATATTAATATTAACACTTTTTAAACTTTCTTTTTATATTAATATTCAACACGATTTGACTAAATCAGCAAGATATATGTACAGTATGTACATAAAAAAAATGAATTTAAATTTAAGTGAACAACACTGCAGTGCAAAAGATTGTATGTCCGTGATAACGGGTTGTCATGTAATAATTTTATTTTATTATTTTATATCTGCTTCTTGATGACTGGCTGATATATTCGTTTTATTTTTTAATAAATGAAAAGAGGAAAAAAAAAATTATGCATTTTTTCTGTAATAAATGCAAAATTATATATTCATATGCATTTTGATTTTCATTATGTGTTTTGTCTGTTTTTCTGGCTAATGACGACTGACTCTTTTATGCGGGACAAACTTCGCTTGTAATGGCACCAATATTCTTATGAATTATGAGGAATTATGTCTAGGTTTTCACAGTACATTGTATATAACACATTTTATATTTTTGTATTATTTTCTTTTTTTTTTGTGCGAAATGATGGCCCCTGGTTCAGAAATCAGCAGAATGGATACGCGTCCAAGTGCCAAGAGAATGTGTTAAATGAGCCGCTTTATAAATATGCATTTCATTTTAATGTTAAAACGACTACATGCGACTTGGTCAACTAACTGCCCGGCTGATGTTGCTGTTGCATTATTAGTGGACAAGTGAAATATGAAAAAATATTATTGTTGCTTTGCAAGAATAATAAATTTATTTTATAAATAAAAAGTCTTATTATTAAAATGTAAAATAAAAATGAGTTAGCACAAAAAAAGGGTTTCTCTATTCGGTAAATTAGAAATTCATGTACCCTTCATGTAGGTTCAGATTTTTATGAAAAATAAGGGTAGCTAAAATAGAAGTTAAATACTTGGATTTGCTAATATCTGAAAGAACTTTCTCTTCCTTAAGTGTCCCTCATTTTTATATATTTTTGGTTGGTTTGATGGACTTTATTATATATTCCATTTTAATTTGGTAAATGGAATCTTTAAAATTATAATATATATCCCTAATTTCCTGAAAATTTCATTAGCTCTTAACCGAAAACATTAATAGATTTCAATCTATTAAAAAAATCAGCACCTCTTGGTTTATGCATAAACCATCAGAAACTAATTGAGAATTGCATACGAAGAATCATAGTATGCTGTGACATATAAAAAACACAGTAAACAAATTTTGTTCTATACAAATTGATGTTATTTTTATATAACACGATTTGTTGTAGCCATTTTTATTAATTTTTATTCTTTCGTGCGCGATTTTTAGTTTGTCACAGAACCAAAAGGAGAAATTTTATGATGTAAAAATATTTTGGTTTCAATTTTATTGCTACTGAGAGACTGAGTTTTATAATATCTCGTTTTTGTGCATTGAAATTATTAATATTTTTTTGATTAAAACAAAACGAAATTCAAAAGTACTATAGTCTAACTGCCTTATTGATAAAAAATATTTTCGTGTTGTAAAGCATTTATAAACCAATTTTTTAATGTAAATGTCTTCTATAGAACTTTTATAAATAAACAGAAGTAAAAACGTTATATTCGACCGGATCCCATCTTAAATACACTCCAAATATTTAGTAAATAAATTTAAAATATTTAACTTGGTGGGCCAGAGTTCCTTTAAGACATCTCCGTAGCCAATTTTAAATCTCTATGTTGACAGAGTAATTCCGGGAAGGGCCGTGGGGTAGTCGTTTCATCTCTCCAAGATCAAAGAACATCTCAGCTTCTTGTATGCTTAAGGAATAAGAATTGTTTAATATTTACACTAATTTTTCTTATAATATTGTACGTCAACGCCCACTAAAGGGGGCGGAGTGCAAAAATAGACTATATCATGTTTTCCACAGATGAACGTATGTGCATTGCTAGATCGTCTTAGACTTCATCACTGATCAAGAATATATATACCATCTCTTTTTGGAGGGTATTAAAACTGTATTTTGTCGGGGTCTCTCTGGCAAGGGCCGTGGGGGAGACATTTCACCTTAGCCATAAAACTTCAGAAATAAATGCTCGAAATAATTAAATGCAAAATTTATTTTATTTGTTTTTTGATAGGGTCGTTTAGGGGGCAAAGGGGGGGGGGGTTAGGGGTTAGGTCAGAGTAGTACTAGGTTACGTGTTAGATAACTTTTATGTTTAAGGAATGTAGGCTTAAATAATACAATTTGTTAAATTTTTACACAATTTTTGCATATAATAACGCCCACTCAAGGGGGCGGGGTCCAACAATTTTTATTTTTATTTTATGGCTCAAAGTTTAACGCGTCGGGTCTTCTTTGACATAAAAATGAATTTGCTTAACGAAATTACGAAAAACAACTTTAAAAATTATATTGTTTTTTAGAGGTTGGTTTAGTTCTTCTTAGGGGAACTCCTCCCCGATTTAGCCCATTTCCAAACTTGAGCTGTGCTATCCTTCAAGATATATTTATAACAAATATTAAAACTGGCTCTTTTCGTTTGGACTGAATCGTGATTGCGACACACAGATGGATGGACATCGGCCAGATCGTCTTAGATTTCATCACTGATCAAGCATTTACAGTATATTTTATGGGATATTAGAAAGTGGAAAAATTGAACAAAGAACGCTGATGAGATGGCGTAGCGGCCTCGAAATCAGTACTGATCCGTTCTGCTGGTTTGATGATTATTGAAAATATTCCTAATATTCCAATCTTAATATAAAATAATAAATAGAATTTGAACAAATTCATTTATTAATAAAATAATAAAAAATCATTTGCAGTCATGCAGATTCGAACTTAAGCCCGTTGAATAAAGTAAAACAAAATATTGACAAAAGAACAGGCCTTCAGTGGCATGTCTCTATCAGATGGTCCATATATTCAATGACTAAAATATAATTGACTAAAATATAATTTAGTGTCATTAATGGGCGGAATTATCTCATTTTGAATGGCTCTGGACTTATTGACGTACAGTTTTTTTTTCAATATCTTCAACGAAAGAAGTCCAACGGGGTTAAATCACATGATCGAGACGGCAAATTAATATCGCCACGACGTGAGGTAATGCTGCCATTGAATTTCTCTTGCAAAAGAGCCATTGTTGCGTTGGCTGTGTTTCAAGTGGCACCATCCTGTTGGGACCACCTATGGTCCAGATCCATATCCTCAATTTATGACCATAAAAAAATCTGTTATCATGTGACGATAGCGAACAACATTCACGATAACTGTTTGGCCGAGCTTATAAACCACACCAAACAGCCACTGTTTGTGGATTCATTGGCTTTTCAGCAATCAATAAGGGATTATCATATCCCTAAATATGCCAGTTCTCCTTACTAAGGGATCCACTTAGGTGAAGAGTGCTGACCAAAAAAAAACACCCCATTTCCCTAAAAGGCTTTAACAGTTTTAAAGCGCTGCTCAATTGCGTACCTCCTCTTCCTGGTGGAATTTGTCAAACACAAAAACCAAGAAACATCAAGTTAAATTTTATTAAACGCGTGCTTTTTCGTTGGACCACCCGTTAATTAAATAATTCCAAGGAATAATAAAATCTACAAATGAAAACAATTATTTATTAAAAAGGGGTAGGGAATTTGTGTGGTCCACTTGAATCGAAATGTTTCTACGGCAACAACTTTTCAAAACACGGTTTGTCATTTATTTATTATTTTTTTCATATTTCCATTGTTAACACTGATTGTTTAATTTATGTTTAGTTCGTATCATTATAGTTTTATACCTATACACATGTACATGTGTGTGTGTGTGTGTGTAAGTTTTTAATATATCTTTTTCTATTTATTATGCAAAATCTGTTTTGCAATTGTAATGTTGTTTGATTTTTAAACGTACAAAGATGCGCCTGTAAATAACTGCCTAAACTGCAATGAGACTACAAGTATCACATAGACGGACGGACGGACGGACGGACCGAGTAACGTGCTAGTGTGACATGGACGGACGAAAAACAGAAGGCTTTAGTAAAAGACATACAAACATAGAAACGTCGCTATTGCAAACTGACCGACCGTTCGTTCATGTCAATGTCATTTGGTGTTGATGGGGCTTTTAGTTGTTGTTGCTGCTGCTGTTGTTGTACAAATTCTCGTAATTATGACAACATTTTTTATACTTTTTAATTTACAATTTTATTACACAGTTCGTGATTGTAATTGTGGTAGTTATAATATGTTAGTTTTATTAATTTGTGCACGACTTGTTTTGTTTTAAGGCTTAATGCCGTTTCTTAAGGAGCGGTTAGACGGAGCAAAATATATGAGAGATATGGATATAGAAATAGGATATAGAAATGGAATGAAATTTGGAAATTTAGTTCCGTTATATGAAAAATTAATAAAAAAAATCTTTTAAATGTGCAACAATTGTTTCCTAAAGCTGTTTTTTTCACTTTGTTTTAAAAGGACCAGCAGGGGAAGGATTCCTGTATACGCAGGGGATGGTATTAAGAAGATAGATCAAGAAATATAAGGAGATAGAGATTTTTTTTTTACTTCGTCGGCTTTTTCTGCTGCTGTTACTCTCCTGCTTTTTAGGACATGATAGTGTCAGGAAAATTCGTCACTATATTGATGCCTAAGTGCAGAGTCGCATTTGGAACTTTCCGCGTCTTAGTCTCGTGTTTACTACTTCAGCCACTAGCACCCTCCTCCAATCCTAAGCCTTAGAAGTTTCACTCTAAACTAGTGATATAAAAAAAACAATAGTTATTTATTAAATTTAAAAACCAATAGAAAATATTTATTGTGCAGCAATCATTCAAATCAAACTGAAAACGTTTAAAATTTCTTGAGAAAATTTCTCTACAACTTTCAACTCAATAACTCATGTCTTCTTTACCTAAGAAAAGAAAATTTTTTTATAAAAGAACTGAAAATAAAATTATTGTTAAACTCTTATTAACGGCTATAAAATATATATAAAGTTCATTTAATATTCAGCAGATGTTAGTGTTCTGATAACTTTTGATCACGTTCGACACTTTAACAGAAAGAAAAATTATTCATTTATGAATAAAATTTTATAAATAAATTTATTAATGTCATGCATATGAAATTCTCATGCCATTTTTGGCAAAGAAATATTTATATTGCAACAAACAACTTGTCACAATTCTTTTTTATTTTTATTTTTTATTTTTTGTTAAACACATATTCGCATTAATAAATATTATTGAAATGTTTTAAATGAACAACTACTCGTGTATGATGAAGCCAATTATGCGCAGAAAACGTGTTCCATAGAAACGAGAACTGGGTCAGTTGCGAAATTAATAAAGAGGAAGTCAAGTTAAATACGATGCGCTTAACTCGATTGTATTAAGGCAAGTTGAAAAGAAGGAATTTTGCAAAAATTTCAAAATTTTTGGAATTATTTAAGAAGTAAAATTTGGTGTGATCTGATTATTCCTTTACTGCTGGCATCGCATTGGCAGGCAAAATAAATGATTTTCTATTTGCTATTAATAAAAAATCTCATATATTATGGCATGCAGCGTTGTCAGCCAATAATAAATTTTTTTCCCTTCCCTTAAATTAAATCTGAGGAAAATGGTGAGCGATTACGGGGAACTCACTTCCTTGTCTCAACATTAATGATTTCTTTTTTGTGCGTGATCTAAATATTTCATATAAATCATATAATCCATTTCCAAACAAAATATAAACATAAAAAGTGTATAAAAATTAATAAAAAAAAACTAAAACTATAACTAGCTGCTTGATAACTCCTGGAGTATTTGAATAAAAATTCTGGGTTAATAAGCATTTTATAATATCGTTTGAGATCAATACATTTAATGCAACATTTTTCCTTTTGTTTATTCCTCCCAAATATTTAAGAAGTAAAATAATATAATAATAAAAAATAATAGATTTTGTCAAGGCCCTAAAAATAGGTGTTTGAATTTCAAAATTAAAAACACTAAAAGGAAATGCTTCATTCAGGCAATTAAGTTTCTAATTGTCTCAATGAAATTTGTCATTGAAAGTCGACTAATGAAGGACTTAATTTGATCAAAGATAAATGTTTCATTAAGTTAATTTTGACGGCAATGCCATAAATAGAATACAACGATTTCATTAGTTCAAAAAAAAAAATGGTTCGTTGCTATAGGGTGTTTTTTTTTATAGAGTGACACAAGTTTAAATCATAATAAAACAAAGAAATATATTTTTAACATCAATGAAACGGACTCTATTGAAAACAAAATTTTATGAAATTAATGCTTAAATATGATTTCTGCCATGTGGCCGCCACGGCTGGTGTGTAGAAGGCGCAATCTGAAACACCAATTTTCAACAAAAAAAAATCTTCCATAAAGAGGAAGGACACAATCCCAGTTGCTGAGAACGGCGGCGAATTGATTGCTTAGAATCATCTGCAATACTTTCCTGTACAGCGGCTACAGCTTCTCACTGCGTCTCACGGGATGTCCATTATGAGTAACAGTAAATGTGGTTCGAAAATGATCTATTGTTCTTCGAATTAGACGCTCTGATGGACGATTATGTACGCCATAAAATGGAAGAAGTGCACGATGAGTTTGACGAAGAGAACAAATTTTTTTATACTTATAATTTTTTATACTAAAAATTTAAACAATTTTTTATACCAAAAATTTAAACAATTTGCACGTTTTGCTCTGATGTTGTGACACTCTAAAAAAAACACGCTTTATAATGCAATTTTTTCGGTCTACAAAGAAATTTGATTCATTAATCTAGTGTACAGTTTTTTATTTGTTTAAATTAAGTTTATGCAATTGCTTATATAATTGTTATGCTTTCATTAAATGCGGGTTTCGGTTAATCGAATTTTCTTTAAATCCAAATTGTGCTTAGAAATGGGTCCAATTTAATAAATAACAATATTTGAATAAAAATGGTTTCTTTCGGCAAATAAGCATTTTATATTTCAATTTAACATATTTTTAGATCAATAAATTTCTCATATATATTTTATTTCTTTCAAATTAAATTTTCTCAAGGACCTCAAAATAGTTGTTTGAAATGGCTATGACTTCTTCACTCGACACAAATTTCTTATATGCTGTTCATATAATATTCAAATTATAACAATTAAGGCCATTATTGAGACTAAATTTTTATATGAAAATTACAATTGACTTATTGGCAATTAAGAGATAATTGTTTTAATAATGAGTAAAATGCAACACTGTCAGAATTGTGTTCGGTGAAAAGAAAAACACTAAAGGCCTAATTCATAAAAAATATTTCATGCTTATAACCGTCTTATTTGACAATTATCCAATAGAAATATGTCAAATAACGATGTTATAAGCATGAAATATTTTTTATGAATTAGGCCTTAAATAAACAAACTTTTACAACGAAAGTACTTATTGAACACACTTTGTTCAAATTTGACTAATCAAACGTGCGTACTGTTGGCTGAAGTAGTAGAACACGAAACTATGAAGCGGAGGGTCCGGAGTTCGCTGTCATGAATATTGACTTCATGTCATATATATGATAAAAACAATAAAATTTTCACAGAAAAAATGTAAACAATAATTTTTTGTCAGTTGTCAAATGCTAATTGTCGTAGAAATATTGCGTATGTATGAACACCAAAAAGATATTGTCAATTAATTGAATATTGTTTCAATGAACACAGTATTACTTCAGTTTTGGAAAAAATAGACAGCAGAGCTGCCATAGTATTTATTTAGTGATCGTTCTGTAGGCAAAAAATAATGTTTAATCAACACAGAAATTTACTTCTTTCCATTTTTGTTAAAAATCACGAGGTTGTTGCCTTTTCTTGGCTGGCAAACCCAAATTAAATGATACTTGCCTAAGATTTGACAGTAGCGTTTTAATGGCAGGCGGCTGACGGTAGCAGTGTTGCATTTAAAGTTACTGCGCTGAAAATTTAAACAGTCAGGGAGTTATTATATGGCGCTGGTATTACTTAAGTGGTTCTTGAAATCAAACAGTGTGCACTTGGTCGAATTTGACTGTACATTTTTCTTATAAAGGGTGTTTTTTATAAAGTTTTTTTTTTTATACGAATCACTTTGTTGTCTGACAGCTGTTTTGACAGTTTAAAGTGACGTTTCTACTCAGTATTGTTTGGCAAATCATCATGAACAGGTTAACTCCAGAACAACGCTTCCAAATCGTGGAAATTTATTTTCAAAAACAGTGTTCAATTAAAAATGTTTATCCGCTTTTTTACCGCAAGATTCTCTTCAGTGATGAGGCGCATTTTTGGTTGAATGGATATGTCAACAAGCAAAATTGCCGTATTTGGAGCAAAGATAATCCACACGCCGTTCCAGATAAATGTACTGTTTGGTGCGGTCTATGGGCTGGTGGAATCATCGGTCTTTATTTCTTTACAAATGAGGAAGGACGACGCGTTACCGTGAATGGAAATCGATACAGAATCATGATCAATGAATTTTTGGTGCCAAAACTTCAAGATATGGATGTAAACGAAATGTGGTTTCAACAGGATGGTGCCACTTGTCATACTGCGGGCGAAACAATGGAATTATTGCAACAACATTTCAACGATAAAATTATTTCGAGAAATGGAGCGGTGAATTGGCCTCCGAGTTCGTGTGATTTGACGCCACTCGATTATTTTTTGTGGGGATACCTGAAATCATTGGTTTACGTGGATAAACCAGCAACGATTGACGCCTTGAAAACCAGTATTCAACGTGTCATTGCTGAGATACGCCCTCAAATGCTTGAAAAGGTGGTCGAAAATTGGAGCTCCAGAATGACTTTGGTGCAAAATAGTCGTGTTGGCCATATGCCTGAAATTATATTTAAATGTTAAATGACAAGAAATTATCTACTAAATAAAAGATGTTTTTTGGCCATTTCATAATTTGGCATGTGTTTTATTTAAATTTCAAATCAGCAAGCTCTTATAAAAACACCCTTTATATTCGTGTATCATGCACTAAACGATTAGCCACAATTGCTTCTGGCGGTCTACTTGTAATTCTAATTTGTAAAGTAGAAGTGCCTTTTTAACAGTAATTCTTAAATGCTGCCGTCAGAAAAATGAGGCGCTTGTCATGAATATTTATTGCTTTAGTTTCCCAATTTCGGTTCTGTTACTGGATATACTGATAATCAAAATTATAAATTTTATTGAACTCACCTGAAAAAATTCAACATTAAATACAGGGAAAGTTCAATGTTACACGAAACGTATTTGCAGTCTATAAATCAATAAAGCTTCCAGGCATGAGAAAATTATTTCCTATAAAAAAATACTATTGAAAATGTAAATTTCCCACACAAATTTAAATTGGCTATATAAAAGAAAGAAAGAAAAAAAACTAACAGCCCCTTTACAACTTATCGCATGTTGTGCAATACTCTAGATTATATTCCGCAAAATGTGATTATCGCAAAAAGCTGCTATGAAGTATTTAAAGTAAAAGAAAATAAACAAAAAACTTATGCTAAAGCCTGATAATCAGCACATGTTAATATGACTTCCGTTTAACAAACAATTATTAATATTGAAGAAGTTCCTTGTCAGCTTTTATAATAGTGGAAGATTGATATGACGGCATTATGCCAGCTGATGTCGAATAAGCGATTAACGACATCCCCTAAACAAACAAAACAATTAAAAAAAAAAACGTTCAAAACACTTGTCAGTTTAAGCAAATTTTAAAATGTTTAAAGACAAGAAACACCGTTGGCTTAGTCAGACAACAAGGACACAATTGCTGCTATAATAAAAAAAAAATATTCTGTTTAAATATTTTTTAGAGATAAAAATGAATTGATATGGCGGTGAAAATGTCAGAAAATATTCTCATTACACGCGTCAAAACAAATTTATGCAAAAACTCGATGGCGTTTTGAAAAGAGGTATTTATATAAGAAAAAATTTGAATTAAAGTTGGCAAATTTTTAAAGCCCATTTAAACAGGTAACCATAGTGAGCGGTTGACGTTCCTTGATTCTTGCTGTTCCTTGAGGCCTTTAAAATAATGATATGGTAATCAAGCCGGCTAACAACATTATAAATACTCTTTTACACGATTGTAATACATTTTAAAGTTTTTTTTTTTATCAAAAGAGGTACAAGTATGATCTGTTAATGTTAAGTTTTTAGGCCGCATTACTTCACAAAGCAGAGGCGTAATTGTGGAAGGATAGTGAAATTAACATTTTTAAGATTGAAATAATAGATTATAGACCGATAACAGTTTTACGGCCGCTTAAGGCATCAAATACAATATGTAGTCACAATCGCCGCCCAATCTCCCTTATAAATCTACTTCTCTTTGACTGCCATTTGGCAAATTAACGTCCTCTATAACTCTTTTTAATAATTCAATTAGTTATTTTTTATAAAATCTTAGCAAAATATGCTTCTTTCTTCTGATTCAACTCCTTAAATCTCTCATGGAAACGGCTGTGGTCAAGGTGTAAGCAAATATGAAAAAAAAAAATAAATAAAAAGAAAAAACAGATCAAAAGTGGTAGCAATGCGACAATTAACATTACCCAGTGGACATTAATCATTTTAATCGCAATTCACATGACAACAACGTTGGCACAATGAAGACAACGCAGCCAACGTTTGAACTGCAAACCATCATCACACCAAATAAACTAAATGAAGCGCAGACGCACACTTTAAAAGCCTTAAGACGACCGACCTTAATCAGCCGCCCCATCCTCAGCCCCAGGCCCAATAAGATGAAAGTCATTGTGTGCGCGCTCGCGTTACTTTTACGCTATAAATGATCTTTAAAAGCACGCGTTTATGCCAAAATTAGCCAATATTTGTTTTGTTAAGTTAATGTTTTGTATGAAATTTAAAAATAAGCCAAGAAAAAAGAAAAAGTCTGCTGACGATAACAGCAGCCGTATTAAGCAAACAATAACAGCAGAAGCAATATTTTATTTTTTTTTAATTTTTCTATATAAATACTTGATACGTTTTTTTTGTCGGCCAGAACTATATGAGACTCAAATCTTTTTCCGCACTAAGCAGACAAATTTCTTGTCAACTTTTTTAAAATAAATATAAATTATTTTCAGTAAATTAAATTCAATTATATGGGTAGACTAGTGTTCGTAAGGGGCATGAAGGATGGTCCAAGGATCAATTAAGAAATCCCCACTAATTTAGTTTTCACCGTACACAGCAAAGAAGAACAGCGTTATTTTCGAAAACTGCTACACTCCCATCATCAGTACTCATGTGTATTTGTGTTTTGCTTAGTTTCCTTTTATAAAAAAATTTATAAGGAAACTTTTTATTAGAACTGCTTCAATACTAAATTGATGTAGAGCCCCTTTATCAAATACCCGTGACGTCGTTGAATACTATTTTCATGTCATATTTCTTGTGAATTTATTATTTTTTTTATACCCTCCAAAAAAGAATATGCAGGGTGTATTCAGTTCGTCATTTCGTTTGTAACGCAGCGAAATATCCATCTGAGACCCCATAAAATATATATATATATATATATATATATATATATATGCTTGATCAGTGATGATATCTAAGACGGTCTGAGCAATGTCCGTCCGTCCGTCTGTGGAAATCACTATTCAGTCTAAACGAAAAGAGCCAAACTCTTGAAATTCGGTATAAATATATCTTGAAGGATAGCACAGGTTAAGTTCGGAGATGGGCTAAATCGGGCAAGAGGGAAAAAAGTTCCCCTAAGAAGAACTAAACCAACCTTTAAAAAACGACATCATTTTAAAATTTTTTTTTTTAATTTTGTTAAGCAAATGATATATTTTTAGGTCAAAGAAGGTCCAAAGCGTTAAACTTTGAGCCATAAAATAAAATTTTTTTTTTTGAGCCCCGCCCCTTTAGTGGGCTTTATTATATTCAAAAACAGTGTAAAAAGTTAACAAATTGTTGTACTTAAGCCTTCATTCCTTAAAAATAACATTTTTAAGTCGAACTTTCTTATGTAAATTGTTAATTGTTTCAACGGGCTTAAGTTCGAATCTGCATGATTGCAATTGATTTTTTATTATTTTATTAGTAAATGAATTTGTTCAAATTCTATTTATTATTTTTTATATTAAGATTGGAATATTAAGAATATTTTCAATAATCATCAAACCAGCAGAACGGATCAGTACTGATTTCGAGGCCGCTACGTCATCTCATCAGCGTTCTTTGTTCAATTTTTCCACTTTTTGCAAGTGGTGCTAGTTAGTAGGAATATTAACTATTTTAACCAATGTTTTTAACGAAGATTGAATATGAGAAGTTCCCACATTCATATTTATAAGTTATTACCTTTTTTGGTTAGTACGAAGTTCCCCAACCCTGACGATTAATATTCCCAATATTCCATGTATCTCTTTCGCTTTTTCCAGAGCCATCGGCTGCTGATGGCATAAGAAAGTTCGACTAATAAAAATACATACATAATTTAAAACATTGCGGGGGCACGCGCTCTTGTTCATTGTAAATTGACAACTAAATTCAATTACTTGAACATAAATAACAAAATTTTTAATTTTATCAACGGGCTTAAGTTCGAATCTGCAAGACTGCAAACCATTTTTTTATTATTTTATTAATAAATGAATTTGTTCAAATTCTATTTTTTATTAATTTATATTAAATAACAAAGAAGCTTTAGCTATCAGCCGATAGTAAAAAAATCATTTGCAGTCATGCAGATTCGAACTTAAGCCCGTTGAAAAAATTAACAACATTTTTAAGATTTAAAAATGAAGCTGAGACGTAACCTGGTACTAGTCAGCTAAACCCCCTCCTCCCTTTTGCCCCCTAAACGACCCTATAAAAAAAAATTAAAATAAATTTTACATATAATTATTTCGAACATTTATTTTGTGGAGTTTTATGGCGAAGGTGAAATGTCTCCCCCACAAAGGTGAAATGAGACCCCGACAGAATAAAGTTTTAATACCCTCAAAAAAGAACTGGACCCCATAAATTATGCTCATTCAATGCATTCAATGAAAATATGATATAGTCTATTTGTGGACCCCTCTCCCTTCAGAGGGCGTTGACGTAGGATATTATATAAAGGAACTCTGTCCCACCAAGTTAAACATTTTTAATTTACTTACTAAATATTTTGAGGGTATTTAAGATTCGACCCGGAATATAACGTTTTTACTTGTTTTTATCTGACTTTTTACGCAAAAATACCAATAGTTTTATAGACAACCTTTAAAGCTTTTATTTGATAGCCGTTATCGGTAAAATACATGAGCTCTGGCACTTTGAAATTGAGATATGAAATTTAAATTAACGCATACATTCATTTTGAAAGTGCTATAACAAAAAAAAATGTCACAAAATACAAGTTTATATGAAAAATGCGATAACAGTAGCTATAAAAAATAAATATGATTTCTTTTTAAATATATGTGACAGCGCATAGAGAAAAGGACCTAAGGGTAAAAAAAAATCAATTTTAATTTTTTTTGATGTGGACAACATCTGAGCATTGAATGAGATCGATCCCATGCCCCAAAGGTGTTCCCTCCCGGAGATATGCGCGTTTTATGAAGTGATGGTACACCAAAGATCCACGTATTTAAATCTTTAAAATTGGCTCTCCTGAACAAAACCGGTTTTTACCCTTAGGTCCCTTTCTATTTTGCGCGTCACATATACAGAAATATATTTAGATGAAATGAGTTTATTATACTGATGCAGCTGAATGAGCGTTTGTAGTACTGTGGCCGTGCAGCCTGCAGTCGTCCAACTGTTTACAGCATAACCCTAAAATTATTTTAATATATCCCAAATTTGCAAAAAAAAAAAAATCTAAGGGCTGTTAGCTAAAATAGTTGACACAGACTAAGATCCCGGATTCGACTTTTCATTCAGACATGGCATCGAATTTTTCGTCCTATTCACTGACGGAGGCACTTAAGCCACGAATTTCAATAGCCACACTCTTTCAATACTCTGTGTATTTGAAAACATAATATGGTCGGCGATTCTTTTTTTTTATTTTTTTGTATAGCAAAAATTTTTTGTTTATATTTATATTTTTTTTCCGATTTCTATAAAAATAAAGCAACGCAGATATCGTATAATTTTTATCCGTATATTTTTTATGTGCGTGAGACTGAATGTCACATCATTTATTTGTATGACTGTATGGATTTTAATGTTGGCTAAATTATGTTTCATAAACGCTTTTGATTGTGACAATGATTTGTTACAATTTTTTATTTTATTTCATTAAATTCTTTTTTTTTTGTTTGTTTGTGCGCTACTTTTCCTCATAAAGCATTTCTGGTGTTGTTCAGCAGATTTTTTCATTGTGATATGATTCCCTTTTAGTAGATTTTTTTTTTTTTTGCCTTCAGTTTTCGACTGATGCCAAATTGTTGATAAAAATTTGTTTGTTTTTTGCTTTTATTGTTTGATTTTGGCTAAGTGTTTCACAAATAAGACTTTAAATTGTGTGTTAAGAAGGTTAAAGAAATGAAAAGAGAAAAAAAATGTGCTGCTTTAATGTCATTTATTAAAAATTCAGAAGCGATTTGGGATAATATCGTGTTGCATTGGACTGTTGCTGATGTTTGGCTTCTTTTTAGTGAGTTTTTCTTTAGTGGATTTTAATTTTTTATATATTTTTCGGGCTCAGGAAATATTAACGTGCGATTTAATTCTTCTTTTTTTTTTTTGCTTTTGTGGAGCATAAATTTATTAAAAAGTGCTAGCAGGTTTTACAATAAGACAGGGCAGGGTAGTAAGATGGAAATTAGTTTATGAGAATGATATACATATACGAGGTATGTTCAAAAAATGAGGTAATTTTTTTTTTAATTTTTAAAGAAAAATGCAATTGGGGGCTTTAGAGCATTTGAATTGTTGGCAGTTGCACATGCTGATTGTACTCTGAGTCAATAAAATGGGTACTTGCGGTACAAAGAAGGATCGAGAAGATGTAAATGGCTACTCTCTTCTAGACCTCCTGAGGAGAGATGTTAAGCGAGTAAAGAAAATTGTTATGGAGAGTTGTCGTGTGGTTATCAGAGACGTTACTGAAGATGGTGTCGTCATATCGATGTGCTCATGATTTCAGTATATTTTTTCGGAAATTATGGAAAAACAATTCACGGCTTTAGAGTCACGACAGTGTAATTACTCTCTGGTCATTGCTAGTTTGTAGTTTCTGGGCTAAAACAGCACCGTAATCATGCCTCAGCCAGGGTAATCATCAAATTGAGGTGGTTGTTGTCTGAACTAGTTAATGTGATCTTAAGAAACCGAAAATTCCGAGTTCGATTCCGCACTCAGTCATGAATATAATGCCGAATTTTTCGGATCTGCTTTATTAAGTGATTTCGTTAGTGATTGTTGACGTACTTAAAAAGGTCACTGGTCACTGATCGTTTCTAGGAGCCATTGACGACAGTATCGTGTACTGAAAAGCACCCTACTTTATCGACACTGTTTACCTCGACAGTGAGGTAAAGAATAAAATCATATGCTCGTCTTACTATAATAACAATAAAAAATTAGGCCCTGCGAATTATTGTGCGCCCAGGCCAGGGTTTTTAGATCATTGAGGATGTAAAAACTGAATCACTGAGAGAAATCAAGGTGACAAAGCTGGCTCAGCTGTTTTATATCTGAAAGAGAGTATTTTGAAAGGGACACAATAAAAGATTATGACTGGAAAAAATTTCTTTAAAAAAATAAAAATTCACCTGTTTTTTGGAACGGACCTCGTATTTTTCCAAAGCGTTACAGCTCTAGATTGAGCGCATTTTACCGAAATCTGAAACTTATACGGCCTTATTCATAAAAAATATATCTACTTTATAAAGGCTTTATAAAACAAATTTTTGTATGGAAAAATCTGTTTAATAAATCTGTTATAAACTAAAATGATTTTTTTTTATGAATAAGACCTATAATACACAAGACAGTTGTTTACATCGTTTTGGGCTGTTATTTCCATTTCCTGTAGAATTTCTTCTCTCTACAAAGTATTTCTAAATGCTGCCCTAAAAGGTACAGATCGTAAGATCAGTAGTCAGTTAAATGATTATTTGATAAATCCCCTTTCTAAGCTCAGGCTTATAAAAGACAATTGGCTCCACATTTTGCCAAAGGACAAAAATGATATAAAAATGTAAAGAAAAAAAATAAATAAAAAAAAAATGCACAAAATTTAAAAACAGCACAACATAAACATTTTTCTCCCAGAATTGTTTTCCAGCATCATATTAATTTGGTCAATTTATATTTTAAAAGGAATTTTTAAATTGGTAAAATTTTAAACAACAACTAAAACTCTGCAAAAAAAAACATATTGAATTTCCTAAAAATCCTCTAAAAAATATTAAGACAAAAAATTTTTTTTTTATTTGTTTATCAGAGATGACGGAGCTACAAGATTTTGGCTAAGAACAATAAAAAAGTAAAAAAAAAACAGCTGCTGCGTTCTTAAGCATACAGGGTGTCATAGGGTTACTCACATCATGTCCGGGATAAAATTGTTAAACCATTTCTTTAAAAGTTCAATGTTTTTTATTTTGGTTTAAAGTTCTATTTCGCATGTCTCATGCCATGTGTGTGTGTGTGTGTGTGTGTGTGTGTGTGGATGTGTTCGCTTCTGATACATATTGAAATACCAAAAAATTTCAACTGAAATTGATTGGTAGTGTCGTCGTTTTTATACGAGTGTGTTGTGGTCTTAAAACTACTTGGAGTTTTCTGCTAACGCTGTGAGCTGACTGCCAATTTAGCACAGCAGGTTGTTGTTTTCCATACTGCTGCCGCTGCTGTTGCTGCTGCTGCTGCTGAAAGTGCTCTTGATTGTTGGCTGGCTGGCTGGCATCGATTGTGTTGATGACGATGATGATTCCACTTGCGGTTCATGTAGTTTAAGATTTTAAAACCATTATTTGCGTGGTTGTTGCAGTGCCAGCCAGCCAGTTGCTCTTCTTATTGCTGTTGTTGGTGTGATGGTTATGATTTTACCAGATTTTGATTTGAAAACGGTTTTTGTTGTTCTCAATTCAAGATGCTTTTTAAGTGAGTTCTTTGTTTTTTCTTTTTATTAAAATATACACTTATATATTGTTTGCTGCTTTTATTGTTATAGCCGGTCGCTTGGTTGGTTGGTTGGTTCGTATGCATACAGTAGCATGCCAGATAAATCAATGTGTCAACACCTCTTTTTGTGCTGTCAGATGTTTTTTTATGGTTTTGCGCCGATATTTACCTATTGTCGTTACTGTCCACATCATCATCATCATCATCATCGTCATCCTCTCGATGATCACATTCATACATTGGCTTATAATGCGTTTGTATGCATAAATATGTATTGGGGTATATGAGGGAATAATGTCATGTGTGCATAATAAGTGAAGAAATTATATTGGAGGCATTGGTGCTGGGAAAAAATTATTTTCCTGCTACTGTTTTGCTAGAAGGTGCTTATTAGGCATTTGGATTAAATTTAGTAATAGAAATAGTCTCCATAACCAATTGAAAGCCCAATTACGCTGCACAATTGAAATTTATATTAATCAAATTAATATTTACGAGTAAAGCAAATTACATTTTTAAAATCTTTAATATATAACAAGTGAGAACGTTATATTCGACCGGATCGAATCTTAAATAGCCTCCAAATACGAGCAGCATAACCGTCATACCTTTCCATCAGCATAAAAGCAATTTATGCTATTTTTATACCCTCCAAAAAATAATATGGAAGGTATATTCACTTTGTCATTCCGTTTGTAATGCAGCGAAATATCCATCTGAGCCCCCTTAAAGTATATATATATTCTTGATCACTGATGAACTCTAAGACGATCTGAGCATGTCCGTCCGTCTGTGGAAAAAATTACGATTCAGTCCAAACGAAAAGAGCCACTTTCTTGAATTTTTACACAAATATACCTTGAAATGATAGCACAGGCCAGGCCAACTTCGTAAATGGGCTAAATCGGTTCAGAGGGGAAAAAGCTCCCCTAAGAAGAACTAAAACAATCGCTAAAAAACCAAATAATTTTTAAAGTTTTTTTTTTCGTAATTTTGTTAAGAAAATTATATGTTTGTATATCCAAGCAGGTCCAACGCGTTTAACTTGGAGCCATAAAATCCAAAAAAAAAAATTAATTGTTGGACCCCGCTTCCTTTAGTGGGCATTTGTATATGCAAAATTTGTGTAAAAGTTTAACAAACTGTTTTACTTGAGCCTACATTCCTTAAAAAAACATTTTTAAGCTTTAATGACGAAGCTGAGACGTAACCTGGTACTCCTCCCCCTTTGTCACCTAAATGACCCTATCAAAAAAAAGGAAAATAAATTTAATAAATTTAATAATTTTCTTGTTCTGTTGTTATTTTTGAAAATAGTTTGTAATTTACAAGTTGTGAATTCTCAAATGGTTTTCAGAAGTATGTGCATAAGACAAGAGGTTTTTAGCTTTTCAAAACTGTGGTTAAAGTCTACTGACGATTTGGTAAAGCACCAATGAAATGCATATAGACATTGCTTAACCACCAACAAATAAATTTTATTTAATAAATTTTATATTTAAATATCCCAAACATTTATTTTTAGAGTTTTATGACAAAGGTGAAATGTCTCCCCCACAGCCCTTGCCATAGCGACCACGCCTAAATACTTTCCAAAAAGAATTGGACCCCATAAAGTATATATATTCTTGAGCAGGAATGAAGTCTAAGACGGTCCAGCAATGCCCATACGTTCGTCTGTGGAAATTATGATATAGTCTATTTTTGGACCCCGTCCCCTTCAGTGGGCGTCGAAGTACGATATTATATAAAGGAACTCTGTCCCACCAAGTTAAACATTTTAAATTGACTTACTAAACATTTGGAGGCTATTTAAGATTCGACCCGGTCGAATATAAAATTTTTTACTTCTTTTTGTATATCTTTAGAGCAAGAAAAATATATAATATTTTTGATAGTTTTCCTATAGTGCCGTTAAAACGGTTTTTAATAATATATTTATTGTGTAGAAAGGAGGATCATTAAATATATTTCCATGCAATTATTTCACATAACAGTAACTTTCTCCCCCAGCCAACGTTTTGCATGGGCATTGGCTTGGCCGGAGTCATCATCAACGTAATCTTCATCATCGCCGTGTTGTCATTTGATTTGTTTTTGGCCAACTCGCCGTAATGTGCAGTTGTTTCAATTGCAGGCGCAAATGCGTCCCGTGCGTGTGGTTGGCGAGAAGGAGAGTGTTTCAAGCTTCAATCCATAAATGTTTATAAGAATTATTGCTTTCGATGATGAAACACTTCATATGGAAGATTGGACGATGGATGTGTAAATTTTGTAAGTGTGTTAAGTTAAGTATTGCTGTTGCTGCAGTTGCTGTTGCTGCTGGTGCTGCTGCCACCCCAGCTATTGTTGCAACTGGATCAATTTCATTTCAGTTGCTGTGCAACTTAACAATTCAGAATTTGTGTGTTTTTCGTTGTCGCTTTCTTATTGCATCATTTGTACTCGTAGTTTGTGTTGCTGTTGTTGCTGTCGTTATTAACCTGGCCTTTTTCTTTCTTTTTTTTTGTTGTTTTTGCTTCGTGTGTCCGTTCAGTTGAAATGCTTCAAGTTTTTGTTGTTCTCTTCATTGTCGCTTTTTAATGTTTTGCTGTGCGGTTTTGTGAAAATTTGAATTGTCGTCTGCTCTTTTTAGGTAAAGATTTATGGCAGTGTTGTTAAATTTTAATAAAATAAAAAATATTTGATTTTCTTGTTCTTTTTTATTATATGGATGTGTGCATATATATATATATTTTTTTTTTTTTTACCAGAAAAGGATTTACGTAAATCACTTGATGGTTAAGCAAAAATACTTGAGCAATATTCTCACCGAAAGCCAAAATATGCAAAAAAAAAGGAAAAAAAACAAGAAATTTAATGCAGAATTAATGGTTCAGTTTGCGAAGGAAAAGAAATCGCATTAAAATTTGAGTCTGAGTATGAAGAACATAAACATCAAATTAAAGTGAAGTTGGCGTATTTGAATTTGAAATATTTTAGGGAGAATTCAACTTGTGTACGACTATTATTTTAAGCTTGTAAAATTTAGCTGATGGTGAAGAAAATTTGAATAATATTTGTTGTAAAATGAAAAAAATTTAGTTTATTTAAGAACTTCATAGAGTAATTCTTTCATGTTCTGGAATGGGATTTCAAAACTTTATATTTTTTCAACATACAAGAGCACTTATCATTTGATTATAATCGCGATTATTATTCTTCATAAAATTTTCTAAATAAGATAATTTTTGAAATATTTGCGTGAAATATTTCACAAACTTATCTGTTCTATATTATGAAGAAACTACAATGGCTTAGCCTTCTTGAAATGGAGGTAAACTGAAACCAGGTCTGTTCAATATGATTTTTTATCATCTATCAGCAATAGTTCATTGATGACAATCTTCTTACGGACACAATTCCGAAACAAACTTCCGCATTTTGTATCAGTTGCTAGCGACCGTTTTGTTGAAGCGATAACCGTCAAATTAGTTTTCCTTTAAGGCCGAGAATCCGTATGAAAGTATCATATCAACTTTATGAAAGTTAACCAACTTTTAACGTTGAATACTTGGACGGACATCAAGAAGTTTTCTTAAATTGTTTTAATAATTTTTTTTTGTATTTTACGTTTTGGAAAACCAAGTGCTTTAGACTTTTCCTTGTGGAGATTTCTTAAGTCGCAGGTGGTGTATCCGAATTAGCCACAAACTCCAGCTGTCCTGAAAGCCAACATAACCGATGTCATCGGTAAACTTCAGCCTGATTTATGCACCGAAGTCATGGAAAATTGAATATTTTAAATGTGGATATTTGAACGATTTTACATTTCACGCATAATGCGTCAATAAGTCTTTTATTCATTTATTCTATTGTGAAAAATGTCTATACAAATTGTGTGAAATAAGCAGTTTATAAACATGAAATATTTATTATGAATTTCGGCTTTGCAGTTTAAAGTGTAAAAGAGGCATATTATTATTATTATTATTATTATCATTATTATTTCAAATGGCTTAGTTTCATGTTAGAACGTGGGAAAAGTTTGGCAAATTTTATTTGCTAATTTATACACTCGTCATATAGTGAAATCCGTTTATAAAATACATTTTCTCTGCGGTAAGAAAAAAAAACTCCTCTAAACCTTTTCGCTAGCAATTATTCCAGTGCATGTGAGGGTCTATTTAGATAATTGCTTCTAATTAGTTTCCCGCAAGTTGATCAGTATTTAAGAGGAGAAGATAGAAGTTCCCACAAGCCCTTTTATCACAAATGGATTACAAATGTGTGACATGCCAACAGGTTTAAAATAAATCTAATATTAATCGTACGAATCCTTAAGCTTGTCTCTTTTCTTTTTTGTTGTTGTACGAAGTATGTGTGTTTTTAAAACCAATTGAAAATTTTAATTAACAAATTATGCCGTAATCACAAACATGTGCAACACATACAAGTCGGTTGCATAAGCTGAAGATACTCGTCGATGTGTGCAGGTACAAACACACAAAAAACATATTGCAAGTGATAGATCTATGGAACACTTGTAAGACTAGCAAGCAACTCATCTGAACTTGTAACAACACCGACAAGTCTAGCAGTTGTCTGCTAGAAAACTGAACTGAACAATCAGCGGCACCAACCGCCACTTGCTGATGTATCACTCGCAACAGCAGCAACAAAATGTAACATTCAGCCGCTGAAACTGGCATACAAATACACACACACACACACACACACACACATACTCGTACTCACCTGATTATTTAACTAAATCAGCCAGAAGTAGCAATAGCATTGGCAACCGGCAGCAGCAATATGGTTTGTTAACAACAACAAGCAACAGCCAGCAACTGTTGCCGTCATACCGCAAATGCTTTATGCGCACCTCTGTGTGAACAAGAGCACACACATTTTATGGACATGATGTGGAAATTGATAAAATTGGTAGTACGAGTACAAGCATTTGGAATAAATGCCACAAAAAATAAATAAAAAACAAAAACAAAAAACTTGCATAGATATGAAAAGGAGGCAACAACAGCAACAACAACAACAAACGGCTAAATGGATGATGATGCATGCATAAGGATGGCTGGCTGTCTGTCTGTCTGTCTGGCCGTTTGGCTTACAATCAATTCGTTCAGATGGTTGGTGGTTTTGGACAGTAGAAATAAAAGTACATATTTTATTTTAGCAAACCGCAAAAAATGATTTAAAAAAATAATCGCCAACGACCATAAAAATATAAATAGAAAATTGCAAAAAAAAAAAAAAAAAAAAATAAAATCAAACGAACCAACATTTTTATAGAAACCAATGAAATTGATGCAAAAGCTTCACACAATCTCAGAACATTCTAGAGAAGAAGCGGACCGACGGACGGATGAACGAACGAACGGACGAACACACATGATGGCAGGAGGGAAGTGCGAGTTTAGGTGGAGCCTTTGGGAAATTGATTTAAAGAGCGTTAATTTTATTAGTATTTCTTTGATGTCAGAATTGCTCATATCGTCATGTTTTAATTTACTTTTTCTGTTCCAATTTTGCGGAATGTTACAGGGATTTATGCATTAACGCAAAGCCAAAACACATAACTGGCGACTGGCGGCAACGAAAGCTGCTCTTGTTATATTTTTTATGTCTAGGACATTCTGTTGTAGACAAAAATATTGACTTTAATATTAATATTTCATTAAGCAGAATGCAACATGTTTTATTTCGGACGATCTTAAGATTATAGACAAAATATCCTTTTTACAGACATGAAAATACCAGAAGGGCACAGTTTGGGGCGACATGCAAGTTTTCTTTATTAGAGTTTTACTATTTTACAGCCATCGTTAGTGAAGACCACTTTTATCGAATGGTTATCGGTTTTTGAGGGTTTAGGTTTTATTTTTATTTTTTTAAGTAACAAACACAACCCCCGCTTGCTTGCAAAAAACGCCCAGGGTCTCCGTCGGGAATCGAACCCACGACCATTGGACTGATAGGCTAGTATTGCTACCCATCAGCCACAGAGGCCAATCAATCATTTTCTTAACCCTCCGATTAGTGACAGTTCTGAACTTCACGGCCGTGTGAAAAGGTCCCTACGAACCTTTTTTGTAAATCATGTTTTTTTCATATAAAATTTTTTTTTTGTTTTTTTTTTGTTTTTATTGTTTATAACTAAATTCTACATACAAAAATAATTTTTTCAATTTTTTAATTTTTTTTATCATCTCCCTAATGTCTTTGAGTTTAGGTCTTTGTGTTCAGAACAAGTAAATTATGTGTTGAAACAATAAAAAAATTATAATGATGCCCAAAAACATGCATTTATTAGTGAAATTCAGTACAAGGTCCATACGGACCTATTCACACGTCCACGTACTATTCTCACTAAAACCTCAATAACTCCTAAAGTAACGATCCGATCGGCTTGATTTTTTCAAAAGATGCGCAACAAAATACTCTTGGAATACAGAGTATCTTTTGGGTGGGTTGTAGTGGCCGAAGTAGGAGTGATTTCAGTTTGAAAAGGCAAAAAGGTCCCTAGGGACCTTCTCACTCATCGGAGGGTTAATCAAGTTGAAAATTGAAAAAAGTCCCCTTGATAATTTGACACAATTTGAACTTAATTAAATTTTATTTCTTCTTCATGTGTCTTGTTAATATTATCCCGTCCTTTTAGGAGGTAATGCCTAAAGCATTACATGAGTCCGTTTCCAGTCAAAAGAATAAAGATATTAAAATTATAAGACTTTTTTTTTGTAAAATTGATAGGAAATAATTTAAGTCCTCCAACTTCATTAAAAATTATATAAAAACAGATTTAAAGTTCTACAGTCGGCTTTGCCGAGTCTTATACACCCTACATCGAGGATCGTCGCGAGTATATATTCATTCCAACCCTGCAACAATCTCTTTCATTTTTCTGGTTTTCAATACTAATTTGTTTATATCTAAAATATAAATTATATTTGATGAACAAAGAAAAAAAAATATTCCAAAAGAATTTCCCTCTTATTCATAAAAATTATGAGAGTCTAATAACAGCGTAATAAAACAAAATTTCATATGAAATTTGCTCTATTACACTCTTATAAGCCTCTCACAATTTTTATGAATAATTTTCCATTTCTGTAGTGATTTTTTTTTGGCTTTTCAGATTTCTAACACCAAAGAATTTCATTCAAAAACATTAAATGTATTCAATTTATAAAGAAAAAGAAAAAATTGTTTAAATTGAGTAACCAAAACATATCAATTGTCCAACTCTGGAATCGTCCTTTTGATTTTGTTTGATTTTTTATATACACTTAATTCTTTCTGAAGTATAAAATTAATTTAAAAAAGGGGAAAAATAGTTTTAGCTGGCTGCTTTTATATACCAAAAAAAGTTTAAATTTTCCAGCTCTGGCACCGTATTTTGAATGTTGCTGATTTTCAAAGACAATCTTTACGAGTGCTTCTAATACATCAGTTCAATACCGAAGTCTTTAGCTTTTCTGGGGGTCTTCGGAAAATTAATTTCACATGACGGACACCGTTTATTCGACTTCCCTATTCATAAGGATCCAGGATATATTTTTCATGGGAACTTGTCTTAATATTGTTGAAGTTACAAATGGCGTGACAAACCCTTTCACCATTTTTGGTGAATGGTTTAAAAATGAAATCAGTTACGTTTGAATCGTAAGCAAATTTAGATATCATCTTTCTATACAATTCGTATGACGAACTTTAAAGATTCTTGTATTAAATTAAAATTTATAGCCTATTGTTCGTGACGTATTTAATTCAGAATGTCTTTCTGAAATGTTTCAAGCTATAAGGGAAATGTTCAAAGATATAAGGGAAAGTCAACATCAATTGAAATATCTAAATTGCACAGAAGAGCAAACCAACTGTTTTCGAAATCCGCTACACTTTCATCTTCAGTACTGAGTTATATTTTTGCCTCTGCCCACTTATTTGATGGCTTTAATTGAATGTAATACCATATTTTACTTATGCAAAATTTTATTAGGAAAGTGCATAGGCGAATTGTATCGGGTCGATGGTAACACTGTTTAAATGCTTGTGTTGCCGTTTGACTATTTTTTTTCAGATAATCAGCCTGATTACGGTAGGCGATATTCGCCTATAAATTCGAAAATTTGTAATAGATTAAAGACAAAAGGTTAAATTTTTCCTTAGTCTATTACAAATTGTCGAATTTTAAGGCGAAAAGCGCCAACCGTAATTAGGCTGAATATTTTCTGCGTTTGTGTTTAATTTTTTTTTAAATCAAACTTTTTTGGTTTCATTATTTTATTTGTAAGTATATATATTCTTCTAGTATACGAGGGCTGTTCTAAACATAAAGTAAACTATTATATTTCGAATGCATGATCATAGTTTTAGTTATATAGCAAGTTTAGCTTATTTGTGAAAGTGATAACAGTTTGAAAAGTTTTTGGGAGTTTCGAGCGATTTTCCAAAAAATGGATAAAAAAATTTATTTAAAATTTTCTGTAGAAAAATGGAATTATATTCTCAAAAGAAATTTAATTAAGATGAATGTATTCTCAGTCAGAAAAATGTTTACAAAAGATGTGATTGACGATGTTCGTCTTGGACGACGCAGCCTATCCAGCAATAGATGAAAATGTTGAGTGGATGAAGAAAATTGTTATCAAAAGTCCACGAATCACTATGGGAAAAGTTGAAGAAGATGTCGGCACATCGTTTGGCTCATGCCATGGGAAGTTTTAAACATGAAGAGTGTGACAGCAAATTTTGTTCCATAATTCATAAATTTTTACAAAAAATTATCTTGTTCGTTCCAAAAACAAACTCGCAATGCTGTCTCAGCCACCGCTTACACCAGATTTTTGTGTGATTTTCATTTTCTTAGTGAACTTGAGAATTTCTGTTAATTTTTATTTGTATTATTTTATTTGTTGGTTAGTTATTTTTTCGGCTTGAAGTCTTTTTAATAGTAAAATAAAATTAAAACGTTAAAAATAACTAACCAACAAACATATTATAACAAGGTCTACAACAAAACATATTTATTATTTTACTTATTAAGCTCTAGGTATTTTTATAAAATTATTAAAATATCTTTTATTAAAAATTATTTCATTAACATCGTCAGGAATAAGTAATAGGAAATTTAATTTTAAAATGAAAAACATAATTTTGAAACGTGGTAAAAATATTTTATCAAAAAATTTGTTTTCCAAAAAAAACATGCCGTTTTCGTCAGCTTAAGGTATTTTTGACTCGAAAGTAATAATCTGTGCATATAAAATTTAAAAATAACTCCTGAATACCAATTCTGTCTATACAATCACAAAAACATCTATTTAAATCATCGTCCTGTGCTACAGGACATGTGGACAGGTAAAAAGAAATATAAAACAAACCAAAAAACAAATCAAATATTTAAATATGGAAAAAAATAAATCAAAGAATATATGAAGGCTTTTTTCACTATCTAAATTACAAGGATGGAGTGCTAAACGAACGCTTTGAAGTTCATGGCACAACGAACGACCGTGGCGTACAGTGACACAAACCAAACAACACACACACACGCACACGAACACATGCAGATACACCAACCAAAAGCTATTTAAAAGGTGCTGCTGCCAAGTTGCTTTAGCAAATTTCACACTTCTTAGCGGTGGGCAGGTGGTGGGGAGGGGTGCGCCAGAACACTTTGGTGTTTATTGCCATGTTGGCGTTGACGTTGTTGCTGGTTGGCTCCTTTTGATGCTGCTGATGTTGTTGCTTGTTTGCTATTTAAGGTAGTTAAGCAGTTTGTTACGCGTAGGTCAACAGGTTGTTTGCTGTTGTTACAACAATTACAACAAATGTTTGTTGCAAATGGCTGTAAATATTGCGACTGGTGTTGTTAAAGTGGAAGCAGTAGTTGCAATGCCGCCAAAAGTACAAGTCTAAAAATGCCTTATGTCTTTTTGACTCGATGCCAATTGTTCAAATTTACACAAACACACACACACACACGCACACACACACACACACTCACGATCTGTGTTGTATGCACATGTATGTGATTCGGCTTCGAGCAACCGAGAGAGAGTGTGTGCGGACGGTGGCTTGGAGACAATTTAAGCGGCAGCAAATTCTGTTTAGATTTTTCTTCATTCTTATTTTTCACTTTAACGAATACGAATAATTTTTGTTGCTGCCTGCTGCTGCTGTTGTTGTTTGTTGGTGTCACTGTTGTGGCGGCTGCTTGCTGTTGTTGTTGTTGTTGTTGTTATGTGTAGCTGCTTGTTACGATTGCAATTGTAATCGCTGCTGGAGACGAGATTGTCCCTTGTATTTTGGTTTATGTCGTAACGAGCATGTACTCGTACGAGTATGTGGAGTGTGTAAACTGCTACTTACTAAATATTTCATTTATCCATTTCTTATATATTTTATAGGTTTTTCTGTTTTTTTTTTTTTTATTTTATTTCGCTTTAATCTTTGTCCAAATATGTTTGTTTTTGTTTACCCGTGCGTCCGTCCGTCCGCCCGTCTGTCCATTCTTTGGTGTGTTGTTTAGTTGGAATAGTAACAGCACAACAACACATGACCGACAACAGCAACAACAATGTTGTCAACAGTCTACAGCATGTGAAAATTCTTAACATGTTTTCGTATTAGCCACCGGTGTTGATTTTGAACTTGAAATCTTTCTTTGTTTTAAGCATTTAATCCGAATTGGATACCCTACAATTCGAAAATGTACACAGAGAAACGCATATGTAACTTTCAGTAGAAGTGAGCTGAAAAAAATTTTTAATTTAAAACACGATTTTTAAATTTGAGCATAAATTTATTTGCTTTAAATTAAAACAACATTTATTGACCTCTTTCTTAAGTTATTAAACAAGTTGTTTTGAAAGAAGTTGATTAAACTGTTTGAAATATTTTTCGAACACTGCGTTGAATTTACTATTAGCAAAGTTGCTGAGTTGATGTGAGCATGTTTGATCATGCCATGTAATTTTTATGAAAATTTTGTAAATGAATCGGGATCAAATTCAAAGTTGTTGAATTTCGATCAAAAAGCCTTCGCATTTGCAAAAAAAAAAATAGAAAGATTAAAAAGATCCACGCAAAGTAGACATGCTGCGGTAAGAGAGGAGATGAAAGCCAGCTCGTAGAGAGAGGTTAAGGACGAAAAAATAGAAACTGCTACGGGAATTCGAAAGTATTCTGGCACAATTGTATAATATCTGAAGGAGACAAATGGAAATGGCTGAATAAATAAATACGAGGGTGGGTAAGTTGCTGACTTTTTGACTGAAACATAGTTTTTTTTTTAAAACGTTATTTTCTTTTTCACAGTCTCCTTTGAGTTTTATACACTTAATTTAACGTTTCTCTAATTTTTTTATTCTTTCCGAAAAATAGGATTTATCGGGGTCATCAAAATATTAATTTCTTGATGATATGATCTCGTCCTGGGAGTCAAGTGTCTTTTCGGCGAGCCATTTCGTCAAGTTTGAAAGCAAGAAATAGTCAAGGGTTGCAACTCGTAGCCCACTTCATGGATTTTTTTGCCTTGAAAACTGCACCCATTTTGCGGACATATTTCCCATAGCCAATTTATCACTCAAAATTGAAATCACTGACCCCTTTTGTGAGATGCCTATGACCTCCACAATCTCTCTCACTTTCAATCTCCAATCGGCTTAAACCTTATCGTGCATTTTTTTTTTTAATTTTTGCGTTCAGAACGTTTGGCAGCTTCCGTGATTGTGCGATCACACAGAAATTCAGTAAACCTATTCTTTGCCAATGGAAATGGATGATCCAGAGTCTTCATAATATTTATCAAGCTAAGCCCATGGGTTTTTCCGCCAAAAAAAATAATGCTGAATGAACACACGAAATCCACTTCTTTCCCATATTGTTTTCAAAAGCAGCGGTAGTGTGTTTCAACGGCTCTCAAGCACAAACTAAATGACACAAATGTTTCAAATGTTGACAGGAGTCAGCTGATAGTTGCTTGTTGACAGCAGCAGTGTTGCCATTTCAATTCCTTCATTTCAAAAGTTAGGGATTTACCGAATTAATCTTTTTAGAAGCCAATGAATATGAATTTTGTACAAAAAACACGTTTTGGGTGAAATTGTGTTACAGAAAAAATATTGATATTTTGCATTTATGAGATTATAAACACGCTTTTTAAAAAATTACATCATGAAAATTGATTTTTTTTCCGATAACACAAAAATTAAGAAAAAAAATTTTTTTAAATCATTGCGAATGTAGACAATGGATATGCATTTTGGAGAAATAAACACGTTTTGGGTGAAATTTTGTTACAGCAAACAAATTGATTTCTTGCATTTATGAGATTATAAACACGCTTTTTATAAAATTACATCGTGAAAATTTTAAAGATTTTTGGCTGAAAATCTTTAAAATTTTGTATAGCGCTTTCCCTGTACCTGATTGACCGCCTGTGTTGTTCACATTTATTTGTAATTGCTTGTTTTCTCACTGAACATTAATTTCTGTTCATCTGTAATCGATTGTTTCTGTTTGCGGCTTAAATCTATGGCGTTCGTTAGCTTCAGATGGCTGTAAACTTTGTTGTCTTGATTTTTGATGATACTGTAAGTGAGGCTGTTTCGTGAGCTCTTTAGCGCCATCATGCAGAAGGGGAGGGATACTCAGAAGGTTACAGATAGACAGACAATCAGACAGACTGTAGGCAATTGCTTTTTACAGCGAGGCTAAGGTGTGATGTTCTAAGCAGCGCTAATTACTGACATCAAGTTTATTTTTACAACTATTTAAAAGTTCCAAAGACAACAAAGAAAATTGTTATTTATTTATTCAATTCATTGATAAACTGACATGCCTTAACCTATTGTTTGTGTAATTTTTACGAATGCAAGTACTTTTACTTTATTTCCAAAAAAGGCACAGAGTTATTAGATAGGCCTCGTCTATATTGTCTGTGGTGTTGTTTAAGTAAAAGAATAATTAAATATGATGATTATAATGAATAATTTGATTTAAATGCAAGATATACTCCATAGTTTTCTGACTAGATGCAGGAACTAAAACAATTTGAAAATATTGCAATACGGATGTGGAAATTTTAGTCCAAGGAGCACATACAAAGATATTTATGATAATCTGAAAAGCTGAAAATGATTAACCTTAATTATAATCAGTTTGAGTTAAGGTTGAAAAGGACTCTTTGATTTCAAAGGAGACCATAACGCCTTTTCTCGACTAAACATTTTCTCAAGTTATTTATTCTGGCACAAGGACCGTTACAGATGTTCTCATATGAGCCATCCCCCTTCTTAAATTTAATAACATCATTCTTCAGAAAATGTTCCATCAAAAGCCTCGTATAAATCAATACTGCGTACTACACAAGTCAATAATATGAATCATTGTATCATTATTAAGGAACATAAATTTCTCGAACAAATAAAACAAGGATACCTAAGAAATATGTGAGTACAGTCGCTATTTATAAAGGGTGTCTTTTTTATAGAGCGACACAAGTTTAAGTCATCAAACGAGGAAATATATTTTTAATCTCAATAAAACGGTCTTTATCCGAAAGAAAATTTTATGAAATTTATGTTTAAATATGATTTCTGCCGTGTGGCCGCCACGGCTGGAACAACAATTTTCAACAACTTTTCACGGCATTTGCGGCCGTATTTCGCCGATAACTCTTCGAATGTTGATTTTTTTTTTTTTTATGAGTAGAACCAGCACTCAGGGGATGACCCCTATATATGCAATGCGTTGCATTGCGCCGGAACTGAAAACGAGGGGATAGTATTGAGGGGATAGTATTGAGGGGACAGATTAGGAAAGATGAGAAGATAGACAGTTTTTTTGTAACTATTTTCAACCTTTTTACTTCGCCGGCTAATTTTTTGCTACAGGACCGACGAAGGAGGGTGCTGTTACTCTGCTTTTTAGTGCATAAAAGTCTCAGTCGCTGCCAATTACGTTCAGTGGCCAGTGATATGCCTTCATCATTGAAAACAGGCTGGCAACAACTAACACAACCACGCATTAATGCTGATCAGAAGAATTCAACACAATATTTCATGACTCAGCGCGGGCTCGAACTCACGACCCTCCGCTTCATAGTCTCGTGTTCTACTACTTCAGCCAACAACACCCATTATTTGTGATTTATCGACGTAGACAAGTGCAAGAAAGTAATCGAATGGGGTTAAATCACACGATCTTGGTGGCTAATTAGTTGGGCCATTATGTGAAATAATTTTTTCATCAAAAGTTTCTTTGACTTAATCAATTGTTTGTTGAGTTTGATGAATAGAACAATTATTTTCATTAAAAATTTCAACAATTTACACGCGTTGCTCTAGTGTAAGTCGATTCATAATCAAATTTCAAAACAAACTAAGTGAAAAGTGTGCCGGATCATGACACAGTATTTCAGAGTGAGATCGTGGCTATTGCGGAAGGGATAAGATGGTTGAAGGAAATCGATAACAGACTACCGGTTCGTATATTCACGGATAGTAGGAAGGTCATCGAGACCCTGAGGAATCATGTGGTTCAATCTGTGTGTGTACTACAGTGCAAGGATGAGATTAACTCATACACGCACTGTGGAGTCATAGAGATAATATGGATTCCAGAACATCAGGGAATACCTGGAAATGTTGAGGCAGACAGGCTCGCAAATATGGGAGCATTAATCACACTAGACAGTGCAAAGCCATTTCAGGTTTTTAAGAACGAACTAAAATGATAGGCTATAGAATTGCATACAAGAGATTGGCAGCACTCTACCGTAGGTAGGGTGACTAGGATTCTATGGGGGGGGACCCAGATGGTAGTAGGACAAAGGAGATGGTAACATTGAGTAGGCCAGCACTACGGAGGTTGGTTTATTTAATAACAGGACATACAGAGTTAAGGACTCACCTGGCACGAATGGATATCGTTGACGATACAACATGCAGGGCCTGTCAGGAAGAGGACGAGACACTGGAGCACTACTTGTGCTACTGTCCAGCTTTCAGCCAAGTCAGAAGACAAACATTTAATAAGGAGATTATACGGGAGATGGAATTTCTTAGGGATTCTAATTGGAGAGATTTAAGGAGATATATCGAAGAAGGCGGGTTCTTGACGTAATCGAATTTGAAGGTTTCCATGGTATCGGTGGAGGCACCCTACAGTAGAATGGGAACTCCTTATTATAGAGCGCACAACAGGACTACGAGGCCTAAGTGTAATCCTGGACGGATTGGGAAAGCTTATGCCCCTCTCTTCAACCTAACCTGACAGTATCATGTACTAAAAGCAGAGTAACAGCATCCACCTTCGTCGGCCATGTAGCAAAAATTAGCCGCCGAAGTACAAAAGGTTAAAAGCTACAAAAAAACTGTCTATCTTCTCATCTTTCCTAATCTGTCCCCTCAATACTATCCCCTCAATACTATCCCCTCGTTTTCAGTTCCGGCGCAATGCATTGCATATATCGGGGGTCATCCCCTGAGTGCTGGTCCAAGATAAAAAAAAAAAAGTAAAAAGCAACTATCAGCTGTTAAATGGCTGCCCAAATAAAGCAGTGATGCCAACTCAAAGTTGTGACACTGTAAAAAAAACACCCTCTATTTCAAAGGTTGAGTATGAAGCAGTACGCATCTTCATACTCGTGCAACACACCGCCAGTCATATATTCATAAAGTACGCGTCTGTATTAGAAGCAAAGAAACAAAATATCATTTTATTTTCCCAATGTTTATTGCCACAAGTCATGTTATTATATGAAGTTGCAAATATTGTTGTGTTTGTTGTTGTTGTTGTTGTTGTTGCTGTTATCGTCTTGATGTTTCTTGTTTAATGTATAATAAATGTTCAAGTATTATTAAATTTTACTTTGTTGCCAATAAATAGAAAAGAGAAACAGGCATCTTCCTTAGCAGCAGCAGCCAAAAGCCAGCACACGTCAGCTAATAAAATTTACTAATGACACTTGACTATAATAATTTTGTGGCGGCAATTGCAAATAGAAATGTACGCATACAACAAATATATGGCTGCTTGCAAGCGGCACACACCAGCCTGCGGTGGTTGCTTGGCCATAGAACAGAAACCTTAAAGAAATATTTTATTAACGCAATTTTATTATTGACTAAAATTGTTGCTTTAGTATTTAATACCACGATTTTATGTTAAAGTTATAAAAAGTAACCCACTTATCAATAAACAAGTATGTTAATGTGATGTTGTTTGGTGTTGTTTGGTGTTGTTCAAATTTGTTAAACACATTCTTGGCTTTTTGTCAATTCTGTTAGGGAATTAATAGCAGTTCTTGAGCTAATAAATATGTTTTTATTTAAAAACTCTCTAGTTAGAAAATCGAAAAATTCAAGCGGCAATTAATCATTAAAATTAATATTAAAAAGATTTGATTAGTTTTTGCTTAGATTTTTAGACTCAAGTCGCGACCGTATTCGCTTTAAGTTAACAAGTCTATTATATGATTTTTAAATAACTACTGACGTCATGTGTTATTTCATTGAGTGATTTTTAGCAGAAATTTAGTGCGAGAGTTTTTTTTTTTTTTTTTTTTATTATTATTATCGCTGCGCTGCACAACGTCGTATTCGATTGGTAAATTATTAGAGATTTATTCATAAAAATAAATATTTTATTTGAAAGACATGCCGGAAGTCATGGTACTAGTTGTGAGGCTGCTGGTCCAGCCTCGAGAGATAATCCCTGGATTTTAAATTTAAATTAACTTTTGTGCCGACTGATAGATGTCTTTCCAGCTTCTCTTACACTTCTGTAGGCGAACCTACTCCTTTTAAATTTTTTATATGCACTTCCGTTGCTCTGCTATTTCAGAAGTTGGACAGGACCACATGGTGTAATAGTAAAATTTATATTTAAAAAAAAAATATTATGCAATAAGTTGTAGATATCACCAAGTTGCTTGTCGTTCTTCCGTGGGAAAGTTTCGGCATAATAGTTCGGGTCCATTCAGTCAGTGTCTTTCCTAAAACAATAAAATTTTGCACAGAACGGGTTTGTTTTCTTAAACGATTCACGAAAAAATATTATATATTTAAACTCTATACATTGTTGATGGTATTGAAAAATAACGAAATAAAACTATTTAAAAAAAAATAATTGGGCTGAATAGGGCCAGACGGGAAAGAGTTTCCCTAAGAAGAACTAAACCATCCTCTAAAAAGCAACATAATATTTAAAGTTTTTTTTTTTTAAATTGTGTTAAGCAAATAATAAACTTTTATGTCCAAGAAGGTCCAAAGTGTTAAACTTAAAGTTATAAAATAAGAAAAAACAATTTTTGGACCCGCCCTCTTAAGGGGTCGTAAGATATTATATGCAAAAATAGTGTAAAAATTTAACAAAGTGTATTACCTAACCTTAAATTCCTTATAAATTATATTTTTAAACTATTCTGACGAAGCTGAAACATTATCCTCTGACCTACACCCTCACCCTGCCCCACCCTTCCCTTTGCCACCAAAAGACCCTCTTAAAAAAGATATTTTTTTTTTACACTTAATAACCCCAAAAGTTGAGTTTTAAGTGTTTTATGGCAAAGGTGAGATGTCTCCCGCACGGCCCCTCCAGGAGTGACTCCTACAAAATAGATTTTTTTATTTACTAAATATCTGGAGGGTATTTGAGATTCGACCCAGTCGAATATAACATTTTTACATGGCATGTCTGTCAATTAAACCTATTTTATGCTTCAGGAAGAATTAAAAATTAGGGATGTAACGATACGCAGTTTTGCCGATCCGATACCGATACTCAAAAAGAAATATCGCCGATACCGATTCCGATACCGATACACATATTGAAATTGAACTCAAGTTAAAATTAACAAAACTCAAGTAGAGTAATTCTTTTATTATACAAAATTACAGTGTAAGAGATTATTAATATTTAAAATTGATATTTGAATTCATTTTGAAATTAACAAAAACAAATTATTTTTTGTTAACAAAATAATAGTGTAAGCGATTATTAATGAGTCCATTTAAACTGAATGTCATACTGTTTATTTTCTAAAATCATCCAAATTTTCAAAACAGCTCTAAAAAAATTTAAGAAGTATCGTCGTATCGACTTTAAAATATCGCTGATATCGATATATCGGCAAATCAAAAGTATCGCCGATATATCGGAATCGGTATCGGTTACATCCCTATTAAAAATCAAACAATGTGAAGACGAGGATTCCAGGGTGGGACATTTTAAACTTTTTCTGAAACAAAAAGTCACCAACTAAAACAATTCCTTTATTAAATTCTTCTGGTTTCTTGACCTCTTTTTAATTATTATTTTATTCTGATATTTTTAAGCTTAAGGTCTCTTTATTTTAAAATATTTTTTCATATCAAATAAAATAATTAATTTCCTGAAGAAGTCACACAAAGGAGTGACGAAATATTGAAACTGAAAATTAAATTAAAATAAAAAGACCTTAAGCTTAAAAATATCAGAATACAATGACAATTAATTTATTTTTATTTTTTATAAATTAAATATATTGAATGTTTTTGAAAGAAATTCATTGGAATTGGAAATCAGAAAAGTCAAAAAGGTCGCTCCAGAGCTGGGAAATTTAAACGTTTTTTTGAAATATTGAAGTATTTAAATAAAACTAATTTTTAAATTAATGTATGAATTTCTATTTTAATAGTGAATCTTTATTTATGTAAATCGTATAACAGGATGTTAATTTTCCCAACAGGCTATAGGTTCAAATCTGCGAAACTGCAAATTATTTTTTATTTATTTTTATTTTAATAAATGAACGTGATTACATTCTATTTATAATTTTTTTTGAAAGTGGAATACTAAGAATATTTTTCATAGTCATTAAACCAGCAGAAAGGATCAGTACTGATTTCGAGGCCGTTACGCCATCTCATTAGCGTTCTTTGTTCAATTTTTGCACTGTTTCAAGTGGTGCCAGTTAGAAGGAATATCAACTATTTAACCAATGTTTTTTAACGAAAATTTAATATGATAAGTTCCCACATTCATATTTTCAAGTTATTACCTTTTTGGTTAGTACGAAATTTCCCAACCCTGACGATTAATATTCCCAATATTCCATGTATCTCTTTCGTTTTTTCCAGAGCCATCGGCTGTGTTGTTTTCTAATCAAATATATTTTATGCGTTAGAAAGAAATAAATCAGTATTATAAATTAGAAAAATCAAAAAGATGGTTCCAGAGTTGGTATGAGTGTTGGCATATACTCCACATACACGTCGGTGAAGGGTATATAAAATTCGACTCGGAAGAATATATCACATTGACTTGTTCAATATATTTTAATTGGTCCGCCAGTAAGGATAGGCATCCTACTAATTTATTGTGTCCGAAGGAGGGGGTAGTGCCAAGAGGATAGCTGAAGAAAGAAGGGGAATTTGTTGCATTACGGATGGAAATATAGTTCGTAACGCCCTTAAATAATTTTTAGTTATAACAATATTTAAGCTGTTGTTATAATGGTTAAGTAATATGCACTTCTTTATATGTTGTTTCCAAATTTTAAACTAACTCCTATATTTTATTCATTTGACATATATGACATTTTATCAAAAAGAAACTGGAAATTATTTTAACAAGTTGAATTAACCTACAGTAGTATATAACAGTTCTTTGTTATAATGACCCATTTGATGGCATTTAAAACACGATCCAGGAGGTCGAACAGGCTTAGGACATGCACTTTGAAAGTGCCCAAACTGTGAGCAATTAAAGCAGCTAATCTCTTATTTATGGGTTGACTTTACCTTTGCAACATCTTTATCTTTAGAAATTTTTCGACGTTCGTAACGATCCAAATAGGTTATTAATGCGGCAATTGATGATGCACCATACAGCAGAGATATATTAGTCGAATTTATTTTGGAATCCATCTATGATAATGTCAACTAATTCTTTTTCATCAACTTTCGCTTGGGAGGAAATTGTTTGCATGGCAACCACGTAGCTTATACACGATTCATCTGATTTTATAGTCCGCGAACGTAATTTGCGATATATGTACATCCTCACATGTCAAAGATCTTTTAAAAGTTTTCATTAATGCTTGTTTCACATCAACATAACTTGTTAACCCGAGATTTTGTATAAGTTGTCGAGCGCTTCCGCATAATAACGACTTTACACTCAATAATAAATCATGATTACTAAAACCAACCATTCTTGCATAATCATCATAAAAACCAAACCACTTTTCAATATCTTGATGATCATCACCGCTAAATTTTTGAACAACTGCATTAACTTCCTCATAATTAATATAGCGCCTGTGTGAAGATTGTACTGGCATTTCGTCCAAAGATTGCAACTGAGCTTGTAATTTTTTTATTTCCTTTCCTAGTCGCTGCTCTTCGTTTTGACCATTTGTATTATCATCTGTTTATAAGACTGAGGGAGTCACATCGGTTATTATACCACTCGAAATAGCTGCAGCAGGTACACTTTCATAATTATCAGAAATTTCGGGGACATCAGCACTGTTATTAACATCATAAGGTAAATTATTATCACTTATAGGTTTAAGCACATCCATAGCAATTATATTTAAATCATCAAGAGTTTGATCTTCAACATCATTATTACTTTCAATTGAAGGCAATTCCCAATGGGTGCTGTTGGCTGAAGTAGTAGAACACGAGACTATGAAGCGGAGAGTCCTGAGTTCGAGCCCCAGCTGAGTCATGAAATATTGTGTTGAATTCTTCTGATCAGCATTAGTGCGTGGTTGTGTTAGTTGTTGCCGGCCTGTTTCAATGATGAAGGCATAGTCACTGGTCACTGAACATAATTGGCAGTGACTGACACTATCATGTACTAAAAAAGCAGAGTAACAGCACCCACCTTCGTCGGCCCTGTAGCAAAAATTAGCCGGCGAAGTAAAAAGGTTGAAATAGCTACAAAAACAACTGTCTATCTTCTCATCTTTCCTAATCTGTCCCCTCATTACTATCCCCTCGTTTTCAGTTCCAGCGCAATGCATTGCATATATAGGGGACATCCCCTGAGTGCTGGTCCTACTCCTAAAAAAAAAAAAAAAATTCATTACACAAATTTCTCAATTGCGATATAGTTGCCTGTTCAGGGAAAGCTACACCAGCTAAAATTAAAGCAGCAATTAATGTTTTTCTGCTAGGTCGTAAATCCATTTTAGCACCCCACACCTGATTTGTTATAATGGTTAAGTAATATGCACTTCTTTATATATTGTTTCCAAATTTTAAACTAACTCCTATATTTTATTCATTTGACATATATGACATTTTATCAAAAAGAAACTGCAAATTATTTTAACAAGTTGAATTAACCTGCAGTAGTATATAACAGCTGTAAACATTTTTTTAATTCTTACCAAACCAAATCTAATTGCCGGATTACTTTTAATATATGCAGATGTTGTTGGCAGTTTAGTTTGTAGTCATGGGGGCATAGGCTAAGAGTGCCTTATATTGTACAACTCGGTATTTTATTGACTGTTTAGTTCGGAAATATTAACTGAGAATTTGTTTATTTTGCTGTGATGATTTTCAATCGGCCAATATGCCAATAAACTAATATATTTCACATTTATATGGAAATTTTTTTCCCTTTCAATTGAATCATATTCGGCTTTTTTCTTTTGTTAGAAAAAAAAAATAAAACATATTTAAAACTAAAACAAATTTTACAATTCACTAGGTTTGTGCAATGAGAATGATGAGTATGTGCGTGTGTGTGAGTGTGTGTGAGTGTGTGTGAGTGTGTGTGTGTGTGTAAGTGTAGGTACTTCCATTTGAATAAATATTCATTTCAAATTATTGAATGAATTTTCATCAATGTTTATTTAGTTTTATTTTTATCAATAAATTTTTACATTTTTATACCAGAGTTTTTGTATGTGTTTATTCATATCTAAATATTTTACTAAGACTAAAAAACTGCACTCAGTTTCATACATCCGTTCTATTTAATCGGACCTCGTTACATCGTTACACACTCACTCAATCAGAATAGAGTAACTACTCGTAGTTTCCGGTTGTTTGTTTGTTTGTATGGATGCTTGTTTAATTGTAGTTCATTTTGAATTGTGAAAAAAAAGATGAAATTGAAATTGAGAAAATATTTGAAAACAACTAAAATGTTGTTAACAAAATATTTTAAATTTATTACATGCTTTTCTATAGTATGAAATTGCCGCCGTATTAAAAGATTTATTTGTCGGTGTTTTGTAATCGCAATATCTATAAAGATCTTTTTATTTTTATTAAATTAAATAAAATAAAAAAAAAATAATTTGTTTTTGGGAGCGTCTGCTGGCAATTCAAGCGTTAAGCATGATTATTGAAAATTAAATATTGTTTTGTGTTGTTCGGTTTTGATTTGATTGACTTTTATTTTCAATCGTCTAGAATATTGTGAATGGAAAATTTAAAGGTGCAGCTTAAATTATAGTGCAGGTGTATGTTTGCTTTTTTTTTTCTAACTTAATTTTTATTTATTAAATTGTTGTTTCTGTAGAGATTTTCAGCTTTAACAACTCAGCGGAAATTGTGCAATTAAAGAATTTCAAAATGGAAAATTATTTCGTTTGCGATACTTATATTTACGTTTTTAGTAATTAACAAATATATTTATTTAAAAATACATAATTGTGAATAAATATCATGTTGTTTGACATTGAAATTTGCTTTTTTTAAATTATAAAAAGGACAGATTTTAAGCGGCGTGTTTAAAAAATAAAATTAATTTTCAAATTTCAAGGGGTCTTCCTTTACGATGCCATTCAAGAGGGTGCTGTTGGCTGAAATAGTTAACACGAGACTAGAGTAGCAGAAGGTCCCGAGTTCGGCTCCGCATTTAGTTATTAATTTGGTGTAGAATACTTCTGATCATCACTAGGGCATAGGTGGGTTGGTTGGTGTCGGCCTATTTCAGTACTTAAGGCACTGCACTGTCCACTGAAACTTAACAGGCAGTGATTGACCCTATCATGCCCTAAGAGCACAGTAAAGGCGCCCTGCTTCATCGGGCCTGTAGCAAAAATTAGCCAGCGAAATAGCGATAAAATATAGCTGCAACAATTTGCTATATTCTCCTTTTTCTTCATCTGTCCTCTCAATACTATTCCCTGCTTTCCAGTTCCGGCGCCGTGCACTGCATATGAAGGGGTCATCCTCTAAGAGAGGGCCCTACAAAAAAAAATGTATATGTAGTAAGAATTTTAACGAACATTTATATTATAAGTGGTGACAAACACAATACACATGAGCACTGATGATGAAAGGGTTGCGTCTTTCGAAAACAGCTGTTCTGCTCTGCTGTGTAAGTTGAATAAAACTGATGTTGACTTTCCTTTGTGCCTTGGAATATTTATCATGTCTTTCTGAGATTTAAAAACAAATTTCGAACAATTAGCCTATAGAATCTTAATTCAAAAAAAATTTATATTAATAATACTGACAACATTGTGCTTTTCCTATTGACTTGCAAAATGAAAATTAACACATCGCAGCGAATGTAATTTCCAGTCAGAATCTTGTAATGACTTGCAAACAAAAAAAAAAAAAAAAAAAATTACCAGAAACCAAACGAAAAAAATTGTTAAAATTGACAAAACTTTACATTATTTTTAGAAATTCTGCACATATTTTGTTTATAGAAAAACATTAACTGCAACTGGCAAAAGGAAACACGGAAAAACCGAAAAAATTAGTGAATTGAATCTTGTTGTTTGGGACAGAAAACATACAGTTTAGACAAACTAGAGAGGATAAACTCGCAAAAATAAAACAACACTAACTGGCAAAGAAAAAAAAACAGAAGATAGAAAACAAACTCCACCAAACCAATTGAAACCAATTGGTCTTGGGAAGGAGAAACAATTTAAAACAAACAAATAAATAAATAAATACTACCATCAAATTACTACAATACACCAAAAACAACAACAACAAAAAAACAAAAAAAACAAGAGGAAGGAAAAATAACTTAAGATGATACCTATTTAAGTTGCAACTGCAACAACTGCACAACACGGCATAAAATACATTTAAACATAAACGACAACAAGACAATCGACAACTACGACTTGAGGAAAAATTTTTAACATCAAATAAAAACAACAAAAAAAAACAAAAAAAAAAAAAAGCTGCAAGAACTATCAACAACAATTGCAAGTTTAACTTTGACTTCTCCTTCCCAAGACTTGACTTGTTTAAAGCCCGGCTTAAATAGTGGTAAACAAAAAGTCACAGCAGCCAAGAAGGAAAGGAAAAAACGAGCGACAAGAACAACGAGCATCTTAACACGAGTAACACGTATTGTCAGTGGAAAACTCCTTAAGCCACCTTGAGTCACCACGAAAATTGTTCTTAAGCCTAAAAAGATGTACCAGAATGCAGTACTACAGCAACAACAGCAGCAACAACAACAGCCACCTTTTCAAATCATCAAAATAGAAAAAAGTGCAAAAAATGGTAGAAATTCTGCACACACAAGTCAGTCCATAGATTACCACCACATTGGCGACAATTATTGTCACAAAACATTGACTATTTGCAGCATGTAGACACGAATATGTACGAATGATTCGGACAATGATCATGACAATCCTGCTGCGAATGATGACTCCGACGTCGATGATGATGACGATGATGATGGCGATGATGACGCTGTTGATGACCGGTGACGACGAAACTGACGACAGTTACGATGTTGAATATGTCCATGTGTTTGTTTTTGCATAATTTTCTAGTTTTTTTTTTTGTTGCTTATTTTTTTTAATGTAAAAAAATTTGTTTGTTTATGTAGATGGAAATTAGAAAGATGCGTGATTTTTCGTGAATGTTTTACTTAACCCTAGAATGGTAAACATCGCCAGTAAGGCGAACCAGTTTTTCATATATAAGATATTTCCTTATCATTTACTCGTACCAAAGCAAGCGCCCGTGCCAACTCAGTGGAGTGCTGAACGAGCTTCTGTACCGACGTATTTTGTTCTAGTCCGTTGGGTTGCTGATATGTATTAAAGTGTGCCGCCGCCTGTAAGGCGAAGTTTACCAATAAAGGCAACTTTTTGTACATATTCGTTGATGCATTTTCCGCTTACTTTTATATATTTTTCACTAAATATTAATATATACGTTAGCTTTGTAGGTTTTTAGATTACTACTTTTGAAGCACAGCCACTAAAATTGCTGGCTGGTATATCGGTAGATGGAAGTGAGCTTGGCGGCGATTGGTCATGGTATTGACTATGATAAGGGCGAATCCAGTGTAAAATAGGGCAAAAGGTCAATATCTCAGATTCTGTTCATCAAAATTAAATCACAGAGCAAATACTTTTGCGTAAAATGTACGAAATACTTAGTATTTAGAGCACAGATCAACAGCCTGTTGACAATGTGACACAAAAAATTATATAGAAAAAGCACAAACCTTAAATTGATCTGCACAGTTAATATTATGTTCTATACTTTATATTACTTTTGAATAAGATAACCAGATCTAAGGTCGACAAGGAAATTACGTTTTTTTCCCGTACGGTGTTTTAACTTTATTTTATTTTTTATTTTTTTCGAAGATGTTTTAATACTTCTCACTGAAATATGTGACATACAAATGTTGCTTCCACATGCTTAAGTAATCAACAAAATGAAGAGTTTTTGTTTATTTTTATTACTAAATGAAACAATAATAAATATATTTTTTTGTTCCAATCAAATTTTAGTTTGTTTTAACTAGAATCTAGCGTTTTTTATAAAAATTGCCCACAGGCGAAGTTTACCATTAAAGGGTTCAAAAATATGTTTACCATTCTAGGGTTAAAGATGATAGATTTGCTTATAGATCAAGTATGAAACACAAAACTTGCAGTAAGACTGTAGAAGTGGAAAATATGCTTAAGATATTTGAATCTATTCCATTATTAACACTTGTTGTTCAAATGACCTTGTCAGCCCATTAATTTAAATTTATTGAGAACTTCCAAAAAAAAATCGAGTTTACTTCTCATTCTTCTTCGATACTTGTCCATGCACACGTAGCAGAGTTACCCGAGGTTTGCTCAAAACATGAGGTGAATGTTCACTTTTCTCAAAAGAAAAAAAAATAATAAAAAGTTAGAGATCCTTAGATGTATGAGGGTGGGTCAATAAGTCCATGGCATTTTAAATGAACAGTAAATTTTTATATAAATTAATTTTTTAATTTTCAACATGCACTTCTTGGAGCTCTATAAACTTGGTCCAACGTTTCCCAAATTTTCTGATTCCTTCCGAAAAATATGATATCTTGAGGTCATCAAAATATTCATTTTTTTTTTGTAGGACGACCTACAATTTCTTCAAATTTGGGATGCAAGAAATAGTCAGTCGAGGCTAAATTTGGAGAATACGGTGGAAGAGGGAGCAATTCGAAGCTGAAGCCATTTTGAGGAAATCTCTCACACACCCAAGTAATCACTCAAAATTGAAACCATTGACACTTTTGTGAGATGCCGATGGCTTCCACAATCACTCTCACTTTCAATCTCCAATCTTCTAAAACCATATCGTGAATTTTTTCAGTTGTTTGTAATGTAGAGACCTCGACTGGGCGTCCAAAACAATCGGCATCTTCCGTTCTTGTGCGACCACATCGAGATTCAACAAACCACATCTTTACCATGCCAGTCTACAGGCAATGCTTCATTTAGCTCCCCTTGAGATCTATATCAAGTACATATCTGCAAGATCTGCGCTTGGGCTCATTGAGTCAGGCAACTTTAGGCATGACCGTACGGGACATAGCATTATTCTACAAAAGGTAGGAGAGCAGGTCCTGGGGGAGACAAACTGATTATATGACTCCCGTCATGAGCTTCGACAAACTCTTCTCAGTCGGATTCCCTAAGAGGTAGGGACAGATGAAGAAAGATGACAAGATAGAGAGTTTTTAACAAACACAGGCCCCGAAGCGGTTTGCTTGTCTGCGGAAAACACCCAGAGTCTTTAGCGGGAATCGAGCCCACGACCATTGGAGTGATAGGCTAGCATTGCTACCCATCAGCCACAGAGGCAGTCAATATCACTTGGGGATAATGTGAACTGTCCATCGAGATTGGGCGATTTAACCCCGTTAGACGTTTTCTTGTGGGGTCCTTAAGGTCAATGTAAGCCTTGCCATCGGTGTTAAATTCAAACTAATTCAAGCGCCAGAGTAATGAAAAATTGGACATTTCGCATGTCCTCCATCCAGAGAAACCGCGGATTAGTTATATGAAGATGAAACAGCAAACCGAGGAAGCACTCAGTCAAGGTGGGTGCTAGGAAATCAAACCGGTGACGTTTAAACGATGTTTTATTGCAGACAGAATGGCATCAATAGGTTTTTCAAATGCATAAAAAATTGCAATGATATCTCACCCTCACTTTTTTTTATTTATATTGGATTGGAAGCGCTTAATCGAAGATCCTTTTCTTGTGGCAGTTTTTTTTTTCTGATCCTCGAAGCACTTCTAATTGTCCATCTTCTGAATGTCCTTGAGTTATCTCAGCTATTCGAGTTGTAGCTGCTCAATTGTGGCAAAATGCCGTTCTTGCAGTCTGGAGGAGTAGGAAGAAGTCATAGAGACAAAGCTGATGCATGATTCACTTTTTCTTTAGGCAAAAAAAAAAAAAATTACCAAAAATTATTGAATTTTAATATGTTTTTAAAAATGTAAGCAGAACAAAATTATAATGAAATGCAATTTTGCGTTTTCCAATAAAATCCAACAACAAGAACAACAACAATAAAAGAACAGACTGCAACAAAAAGGTACGACTACGATACAACAAACAAATCGATATAATCAACATCAGTAAAACAACATCAGCAATTTTGCATCTTTTTCACAAAATCCTTTTCTCATCAGCGCTGGCAAATGAAAATAAACAGAAGAGTAAAAAGTTGCCAGAACATTATTAAAGCAACTTAGTGATGGTGGCTGCAGAATGCTGCAAAGAAACTGCAGGGAATAGAGTTGAATTTAAACAAAATGGTAAAAGTTTAAAAAATAACATCTTCAGCGAAATAGCAGCGTGTGTGTTTTTACGAATCACGGTTTCGATGTTTCGCATGAATACGTAATTAAATCTATAAATCGGCCAATTAAAATGCTTTGATATCGTGACAACAAACACTACATTTAGACTCGATCGATACTTCTACTCCTTCTCCACTACACTGATCTCGCTGGAAAGCACAGCAATATTTTGTTCTTGCAAAAATAAAAATAAAAAAAATAAATAAATAAAAATTAAAAATGAAACAACAACAGCGACACTAAAAATAAAGAGATTGCATACTGATAATATTGGTCCAGTTTGTCGAAACAGAGGAAAATATAAAAATAAAATAAAAATTATTACGGGTATACGATCAAAATTGTATGTACGCCGTGCTTAAGTACATACAAACACATTTACATACCCTCTACTTACATTTAATAAAATGTAAGTAATCCAGCGCCTTAAATAAGTGCAAAGTTGTTTTGCATTTAATCTCAGCAGGCGTAGAAAGCCAATCGTGTAGGTGGAAAAAATTTGTTTTGGTCAGAAGCAAATATCGCACTTGTAGCTCTGAAAATGTAATATAACTCCCATGTAAGAGCCTGTAGTCAAAGTCTATTCGGCAGCAGGGCTGCCAGAAATGCCGATTTATCGGCATTTTGACGATTTTTTACTTCAAAAATTTTAATATGCCGATTTGCCGATTTTACCCCTAAAAAATTTTTTATTATATAATTCTATTATTATATAATTCTTCTTTTAATAACAATTCAATTGCCTTGTTGTAGGTGTGCACGAAATTCCGATGTTCCTTAGAAAATAAAACTTTAATAGAAGGAATTCTTTATTCTAAAGATTATTTGAAAATGAAAAACTCTAATTGCGAAATAAATAACGATTTAATAAAAATGTCAAAATCAAATATTTATGATTGATTTATGAAAACCACATTATTTCCAATTTTTGTATTATATTTACGAATTTTGTTCAAAAATTTTAGGATTTACAGTTACATATTAGATAATATTCTAAATTTTTAATTGTATTTTGTAACTACTATTTTAGAACCTGCGAGTAGAGTTAATTTTTAGGAAATTCTGAAATATAATAGCAAAATTTTGAAATATTATTGGAAAAGACGTATATATTTTAATTGGAACGAAGTTCCTTATGAGACGTTGCGTAGGGGTACCCTAACCGGGAAGAAACGTCCGTAACGTAAGATATTTTCTTTCTAACTCAATGTTTAAGACGTATGAGTAATACAATTCCATACAAACAAATATTAATCATACGTAGCCGGGCCGTCACAGAATTCAATTTCGTTTGGGAACAAAAATGTATACCCGAATAATTATTTTCTCTATACCTCGAATAGAACTTAAAATTTATTTTTATAATAAGGAACTGTGTTCCTATCCGGTGTCCCACGACACCACACATCTTTTTAAATTATTTTATACTGTTTTATAAAAAGCAAGTTGATCTTATGTATTTTTTGTAAGTAAAAGTCATTCTAAATGAATAAAATAACAAATCGTTTCTTTTAAATTGCCAATTGGGAGATTAAACGAAACCCCAAAATAATTTCAAACCTTGTGAGGTGCAAATTTATTGATCTTAAATGCTGTTTTATGTATAATATTTAATAAATTATATTGAATTGTTTTTGTTTATATGTCAAAATAAGTTTTTTAATTAATGCCGATTTTTTGCGGATTTTAAGAAATGAAAGTGCCGATAATGCCGATTTTTTTTGGGAAATTTGCTGATTTTCTACGAAAAATTTCTGGCAGCCCTGTTCGGCAGTCATTTCCTGAGTGCTGGTGCTTCTAAAGAGAAAAAAATCTGAATCGCTGAGAGAGTTCCAGCACATAGCAAATAGCCAATTGCTGAAGAAAATGGATAAAGAAGTGTATTATTCTTGATATCGCCTTAAAGCGACTTTGACATATAGTTACGGAATAAGGGGGATTGATTTCTTCAGAATCGGGCTGCCACTTTACCTAATATTGCAACGACATGACACCAAAAGAAAATATTTTAGCTGATTAGGACGTTCTTGGAGGGTTTCGTTAATTTTAGCAACAGCAAAACAATATCCTTTTGGCCGGATATTGAAAATATCGGAAATTCCGCACCAAAAGAGTGGCACATAAATCTCTGAAAAGTTTTTAGAATTAAAATAAATAAATAAACTGGAATAAGATTCGACCGGGTAAAATTTTAAATACCTTCCAAATCTATATATTTATATAAAGTAAAGTCGTGTTAGTTACACTATTTATAACTCAAGAACGACTTAAGCTATTTGTTTGCAAATTGGTGGGAATTTAGCTTAGAGTCAGGAGATGGACATAGGATACCAAAATGGCGGATACCCCATAGATGTGGGCCATCCCTTTTTATCTACCCCGATGATATGGGTATCAAATGAGAGGGATTGAAAAGGAAATATAAGACATAATAAAATTATTTCAAAAACAATATGATGGACTTTTTTCCAATCACGTTATATGGGTATAAAATGAAAGGGATTTTTGAGATCGAAACATAAAATATAATAAAACCTCTCACAAACAAAAGGGCGCACCACTCCCATAACATGGGTACCAAATTCAAGAAGTTTTGGAAGTGGGAACACAAAATATAATGAAATATCTAGAAACACTTTTTGAGACACGCCCCAAAATGGTCATACGACTACTTTTTATACACCACACGATATGGGTATCAAATTAAAAGGATTATTGAGAAGGAAACTGAGACTAAAGTATAGTAACTCCAAAAAATCTAACAGAGAGTTTTATTCTGACTTTATCGATCTGAAAAAACTAAAACAATCTATTTTGTATTTTTTTCTTTTTCGTTTCTCATTTTCTGTGACGATATATGATTTTCTATATATACACTTGAGCAGTCGGATCTTAAGCATTGATTTTATAGTAAATTTTCATTTTAAATATTTTTATAATTAAGATATATGCCTTTTTCTTTAAAGCAAAAAATATTATTTAACAGCAAAGTAACCATATATTACCAAAAGGTATAAACGCAATTAAACTAATTTCCACCCAATTAACTCACCGAGCAATGCTGGGCGGGCCTGCTAGTATTTAATAAATAAAAACTATATTTTTATACTTTTTAAAATTTACTCTTGTTAAAATTAAAATTTTTATGGTATTTGCCCTAAGTAAACAAAAGAAAAACAAGTAAGAACGTTATATTTGACGAATTTTAAATACCCTCCAAATATTTGGTAAATTAAATTAAAATGTATAACTGGATGGGACAGAGTTCCTTTATAAAATATCGTACGTCAACGCCCTTTGAAGGGGCGGGGTCCAAAAATAGACTACATCATGTTTTCCACAGACGAACGTAAGGGCATTGCTAGACCGTCTTAGACTTCATCACTGATCAAGAATATATATACTTTATCTAGTGCAATTCTCTTTGGAGGGTATTAAAACTTTATTTTGGCAAGGGCCGTGGGTGAGAAATTTCACCTTCGCCATAAGACTCTAAAAATAAATATTTGGGATAATTAAATGTAAAATTTATTATGTGAGTGAAGATAAATATGCCGATCTAAACATGTTTTGACGTAAGCAGTTACGAAACAACGTATTTAGCTGTGAAGTTAAATATGTTATGACGTAACGAAATGGCAAATAGTTAAATTTTTCTTTATGAAAATCCATATTTATATCCAAAATGTTTATGGGAGTGTCTTCTATCCCATACATCAATTTGTATATACTGGCGTAACTGCTTACGTCAAAACATATTTGTTTTGACATAATTTTTATCGTCACACACATACATTTTTTTTATTTATTTATTTTTTTTGAAAGGGCCATTTAGGTGGCAAAGGAGGGGAGGGGGTAAGGCAGAGGAGTACAAGGTTGCGTCTCAGCTTCGTCATTAAAGCTTAAAAATTTTTAATTTTTAATTTTTATTGAACTATAATAACGCCCATTAAAGGGGCGGGGTTCAATAATTTTTATTTATTTATTTTATGGTTCCAAGTTTAACGCGTTGGATGTGCTTTGACTTAAAAATATATCATTTGCTTAAAAAAATTACTAAAAAGAAAACTTTAAAAATTGTTTTGCTTTTTTCACAGGTTGGTTTAGTTCTTCTTAGGGAAACTTTTCCCCCTCTGGTCCGATTCAGCCCATTTATGAACTTGACCTGTGACATCCTTCAGAATTTATCTATGGCAAATTTTAAGGGTCTGTCTCTTTTCGTTTGGACTATATAATGATTTTCACAGACAGACGGATGTGCGGACGGACGGACGGAGATGGCTAGATCGTCTTAGATTTCATTACTGATCAAGAATATACATATGTATATACTTTATAGGGGCTTAGAGGTGCTGTTGGCTGAAGTAGCAGAACACGAGTCTATGAAGCGGAGGGTCGTGAGTTCGAGCCCGCTCTGAGTCATGAAATATTGTGTTGAATTCTTCTGATCAGCATTAGTGCGCGGTTGTGTTAGTTGTTGCCAGCCTGTTTCAATGATGAAGGCATAGTCACTGGTCACTGGACATAATTGGCAGCGACTGACACGATTATGTACTAAAAGCAGAGTAACAGCACCCACCTTCGTCGGCCCTGTAGCAAAAATTAGCCGGCGAAGTAAAAGGTTGAAATAGCTACAAAAAAAACTGTCTCCCTTCTCATCTTTCCTAATCTGTCCCCTCAATACTATCCGCTCGTTTTCAGTTCCGGCGCAATGCATTGCATATATAGGGGTCATCCCCTGAGTGCTGGTACAAGATAAAAAAATATATATATATCTCTGCGTTGCACACGGAATGACAAAATGAATATACCCTCCAATTCTTTTTTGGAGGTTATAAAAATATAGTGTTTTTCTTTTACAATAAATTTATTGAAATATTTTTGTAAAACCTAAAAGGTAATCAAAAACACATTTTAGCAATTTTGCTATATGTTTATAATAAATAAGACTTCTGAGTGCATTTAAAAATGCTGTTCAACAATGAATGGACTCTTTCAATTGCTGACTTGTTAATATTTATGGATTTTGTCTGTTACAGAACAATTAAAGGACTTGTACATTTTGAATTTTTGCAGTTGGTTTTTTTAGTTTTTGAAATTTTTATTGTCTTATGATTAAAATTAATTTAACAATTTCCTAGAAATCATTTACAGAAGCGATATTTTACCCGCGTATGTGTGCATGTGTCAGTTCGCAAATATGTTTGTGTTGTATTCGTAAATTAACAATTTAAATTTGCGGTCCAAGAAACAGTTCTATTTAATGATAAACATCTTATTGCTGGCATAGAATTTATTTTCTCATTCGCCAGCGTCGTCTTCGACTTTTCTACGTTGAGTTTTTCGTTCAAGTATTTGCAAAAAAAAAGAACTGAATTCATTTAAATATACAACAACAATAAAAAAATAAAGAGACAACGTCTGTGATTAGTATTTCTATTGAGATTTGATTGATTTTATTTATTTACGATTGTAAATTGTTTGCAGTTTCAGTTAAATGAGGGTGTTACGTTTTCAGTTATTGTTTAGCAATTGAAATCGCTTCAGATACTCAGTGGTGTTTGTGAAGCAGTTCTGCAGTGTCACCAAGTGGGTTCTATACGGTATACAACCACATATACTTGGATGCAGGCATGTGAAAGTTTGAGACAACGATCTGTTTTAAAGATCGCAGAGACAATATGAAGATTGTCTAGTCAATAACTATGATTACCGGACAGCAAGACTTAACAAAACAATGTTGTTAAAAGAGAGCAGTGATTCCGCAAATGTTGCTGCAGTCAAAGTCTATTTCTATTTCAAGTGCGCATATATACGAGGGCTGTTTAATAACTCACAGACTTTTTTTAAATTCTCTCGCAGTACCCTTTAATGCAACTCTGCTGCCGTGCAGCGCCATCTACATGTAAACTATTGTAAAATTTTGAGCAATCTGTGCCGTTTACTTTGTCTGTGACAGTTTTTTAAAGCAGATATCCTCAAGAAGTTTAACAATAATGAAAAAAGTGAATTTCGTGTGCTGCCTAAGAATACATTTTTGATGTGTTAACATCTATACGCGCGCCTCTAGGGCAGTAAACTATCAGTTTCAATACATACGCAAGTGTAAGGTGTAAGATGTAAGAGTATGTGTTTGTTCGTTGCTTGGCAGTCGGTATTGAAAGTGATTATTGGGCGATTTTCATATAATTTTCCCACGCGATTTTCTCCGGAAATTCATAGCCGATTTTATTAATTTTTGGATTAAAACGCTAGTGCGGGTTTCGACGAAGAGTTTAGGCCAAAAATTAAGGCGATCCGATATCGGCGAGCGGAGATTTAAGTGTTTTAATTCGGAGTATTAATTTGGAGTAATATTAAAAAAGTGTTTTATGTTGATCTTCGGTTTTGTCTTATGCATAGCAAAGAGAATAGTGACGTGGTTATACGTACATATATAAAAATGAGATAGCAAGACAGCAACGTATGTAGCTTATGTACAAACATAACAATGTATGTATGCACATTTGTCTGTTGCTTTGCATTCTCTTTGTTTTTTGTGGGTTTAATATAAAATAAATAAACAAAAAAGTGTTAACACATCGCCCGTGAGTTCGAACACTCATTGATTTTTTTTCGTAAGAAAATCATCTCTGTATCCAAGCAAAAATTTGATAAATACTGTGGCAACTTTGCTTCATCAATGCCAAAGGCTAAGAGATGGTTTAGTAAGTTCCCTTGTCCTGCCAGCAAAAGCTCGTTCATATCGCCCAGAGAAGATGATCACGGCAGAAATTGTCGATCGAATTCAATTGACGATCGGAGAATGAAATTACTTGGGGTGTGGCTGAGGTTACAGACACATCACATTTTACATGAATATATGGGGACGAAAAACCTGTCCAAGATATAAATACCGCGACCACCACACTTGCGTTGTCATTATTGGCTACGAACTGCTGGACTATCTAGCCTATTTAGCCATCCTGTGACTACTTTCTTCTTCCGTATCTGAAGAAATGGCTCAGCGGTAAGAAATTTGGGTCGAATGAAACAAAAAATAAAAAATATTTTGAGGGCCTTTGGAAATCCTACTAATTGGAACAACTAAAAAAACTGTGAAAACGCTGGACTAAATGCTTTCATCTAAAAGGACATTACGTTGGAAAATAGAACGTTTTTTGACGAACAAATAAATGTATATTCAAATACTCACGAATTTTTCCAACAGACCTCGTATATATGTGTTTGCGTATCTTTTCTTATATAGATTTCCGGGTTGGCTGTTTAATCGCGCAAGATAATGTCTTCGATGACTTTTGGTTCTCTTGTTTCCAGTCGATTGGGTATTCTAGTCGCACAACACACAATATCTAGTCCCCTGATGTCAAAAACCGTTGTGCAGCTGTATTGCTGAGAGAGAACTTTGTGGTACAGTGAGACGAAAAAGCCAACGAAAGGATTTTCTTAAAATACAAGAATACAAGACTTTCTTTTATGCATCAGCTGTAGTATCCTACACAATTGCCGGGGCAAGAACATAAACATGATTAAATTAATATCATAGTTTAGTCTGAGAAGGATTTTATTAAGCAGATCGTAAAAAAGAAAGCTGCGTTGATATAAGGTCGGCCCTGCCTGACAATATCTAAATTAACTACATTTGAATTTTCTGCCCCTTCTAGTCATTTCGCTAATTTTTCCATAAACATATTTTTATTTCTCTTAAAATACACATTGAGCACTACTAAAATTATAATTTATAGTAAAATATTTTCATAGATCCATCACTTATTTCACGCACTGTATTTGAAAAAAAAATACAAAGAAAGCTGCTAAAATATTCCTCTTGTCGCCAATTGAATTCAAGAGCATTAAATGAAATGTTTGGTGAAATGGGCATCAATAATCTAGATATTTTCATAGTTCCATCACTTATTTCACGCACTGTATTTGAAAAAAAAATACAAAGAAAGCTGCTAAAATATTCCTCTCGTCGCCAATTGAATTCAAGAGCATTAGATCAAATGTTTGGTGAAATGGGCATCAATGATCTAGATATTTTCATAGTTTCATCACTTATTTCACGCACTGTATTTGAGAAAAAAAAAATACAAAGAAAGCTGCTAAAATATTCCTCTTGTCGGAAATTGAATTCAAGAGCATAAGATCAAATGTTTGGTGAAAGGGGTATCAATGATCTAGACATTCATGATCGATAATTTGGTACTTTTTGTCTTCAGTTATACTTGGTTCTCTCAAACTAAATGCTCAGGTAAAATTTAATCTTGTAGTACTTTGTATGCAGGTATTTTGATCGAACCTTTTTAGTGCTATATATTAAATTCTCTGACTAATTCTTGGAAAATTTGTTTCAAATTCAAAAGCTTATGATAAATATTACAAGACACAAAGGAAAGTCATTATCAGGTTTTAATTATTCAACTTACACAGCAGAGCAGAATAGCTGTTTTCGAAAGCTGCTACACTTTCATCGTCAGTACTAATGTGTGTTTGTGTTTGGCACCACTTATTGGTGGCTTAGATGAATATGATAACAGATATTTATAAAAATTTTATTAGAAAATTGCATACGAGAGTTGTGTCAAGCCAATGATAACACACTTCTATTTAATATCCGTATAGTGTTTCATTTTCAATTGTGCCGGCTTGTGTAGTTTTCTGCATAAATGCCAATTCATTTACCATGACTAGGGTTGCCATTCCCAATTTTAGAAAAGGAGGACAACGACCTTAAAAAAAAGAGGACATTTGACTCAAAAAAGAGGACTCTTCTTTTTGCCTAAAATTCAAATACAAAAATTAAAAAACTCAATAAAATATACAAAATTACTTTTTATTTTAATTTATATTGAGCTTGAGGCTTATTTTTATAAAATAATAACTATAAAACTATTTATTTTATAATTATATCAATAATTCAATATCCTCTGGATATCTTCTTTAGGATAACAATTTAAAAATTATTTATAATATTTCAACAATAACAAAAATAATACAAAATTACTTATTTTTATTTAAAAAATTTATATTCATTTCAATACATGTCTATCACATTTTTTCAAATTTTCATAAAGTGCTTGACAATTCATACAGTGATGCCAACGCAGTCTCTAACGCATCACATATAGCCCTTTTCTGTGCAAAATAGTGATTTTTACTGGCTGTTTCACAATTTCGAACGAAAATTGATTCGTACGAAATCTGTGTTATTTGTAAATTATTTTGGGTGTTTTGTTTTTAAAAATTTAGCTTTTCTACTTATGAGCGAAAATGTAGCAGTTTTGATATTTTGAAAATGTAAAAGCAGCAAAAAGTAGGACAACCCCGGACACTTGTAAACAGGAGGACCCCGACGATATAAAAAAGAGGACGGTGTCCGGGGAAAAGAGGACGGATGGCAACCCTAACCATGACTGAGCCTTTGACTTTATGACCACAGTTGCCATAGTTGGTAACATTCTACCAAAATTGGTAATTTTCTTTAGGGTTGGTAACTTGGTAACTTTGTTTTTAAGGCTTGACAAACTATCAAATTATTGCTTTTCGTTTAACATTTTTCCGCATTACTCAACACTGAGAAAAAAAAACATTAAAAACAACTGTGTGAATGTGCGCCAAATTGTTCAACGGCGTAATATGCAAATTTCATTATGTTTGATCAGCATAAGATTATTTTAAATGACTGCAATATTAAATAATTTATTTAAATTAAATACGGACTTCGTAATTGAAATATTTATTTATAAATGAAATTTATTTGTTCGTGGTCAAGCAATGTCTATATGCATCTATATAAATATTTATTTATGTTCTAAAATTATTTAAAACGTTTTATGTTATGTTTTTTATTAATAAAAGTTGTTGTTTTTATTATAATAAAAATAGAGATTTTTGTTTTTATAAAAAAAAAAAAAATTGGTAGCTTTTTGGTAACATTTTCGGAAAATTTTGGTAGAAAATTTTTTTACTCAGTGGCAACCGTGTTTATGACTACTTCACGAAATTGAATCTCTTGATATTTTGTAGGTGCCTAAATATCACTAAATGATAGTCCGAAATAAGCTTAGCTAAGCAAAAGGTAGTAAAATAATCTATTAGAACGTATTTGGACCAGCGACCTTAAAAATGATAACTGTCTTCACTTCTTAGCAAAGACTTAAACCCAAAATGTTAATATTAATAGGCCAAACCTTTACAAGGATTTGATGTTCAATACAATTTAAGAATCTCTGACCGTGTTCTCGCAAAGCAATTATCATTACGACTATTTGTCGCCACGTGAAGCATATTTTGCTATCAAACTTTAGTGTCTTAAATACCTGCAGCAAATAAAACGCTTCTTTCTTGGCGATTGCGAATGCATATGCAAATTATTTCTTTTTATTTTTATGGCTGATGCCTACGAACACTAGCGCCACCCAAAATAATCGATGATTTCTGTAACTGCCACTAAATGTATTTATTTTTCTATTTTTTTTTTATTAAATTTTTTCTTTTAAATGCTATAAGTGCATCTTGTTGCTGCACACACTCTGCTACTGTCTCACTGGAATAAACAAAAAAGAAGAAGAAGAAGAAATCACAAAAAATAGTCGCAATAAACTAAACCAATGGCAATTAAGAAAATTAAGCACAAGAAACTGGAGCGACAAACAACAAGGACCTTTTTGACTGCCACCCACAACTATTGTGGGAAACAAATTATTAAGAAAAGAAAAAAGAAGCACACTCACACATACATACACACACTAATATTTCTGCTCACATAGATTCTCTATTAAGTCGGAATAAAAAACGATTAAGCCACAATATTGTTTTATATTTTGCTGTTGCTGTTGTTGTCGTTGAATTTTTTGTATTTATAACCAAAATGTGCAACATGTTCAGGCAACGAAGCCGCCAATAAGGCGTCTTCACTAGACTTAAAAAGCTAATGGTGGCCATAGCCCGGACCATCTACTATGATTAAGAGTTAATCAGTTGGAGGGGAGGAGGGGGGGGGGGGGGGGTTAAAAAAAGTAGATGGTGGATGTTCAACGGAAAAGAAGATTTCATATATAATAATGAAAAATTGTAAACGTATTTGTCGTTTTGGAGAAGGGATTAATAGCAAATACTCCAAACATGCCGTAATATGTTCGGCAGTTATGTGTGTTACAAAAAAATTCCATAGCCCCACATTGCAAGAGTAGCTTTTTGCTGCAACTATTTTGTGTGTGTGAGTGTTGCAGAACCTTAGGAACACTAAAACTGCTCGTATGTAGGCACCACCCTACACTGCAAACCTTTAACTCTAGTTCTGGCTTCCGATGACTGTCTAGTATATGTTGTTGTTGTTGTTGTGTATTTTTATTTATTTATTTATTTTGTTGTTGTTCAGTTTTATGATCTTTGCAAAAATTCCTAACATTGCGCGTTATTGTTGCCACTTTGTGTTGAATGTATGTTGGTATGGCGGGCCTTGCAGTTTAGTCTAGTCATATGGTGCTTGAGATCGTGAGAGTTTTCGGCAGTAGTAGTTGTTGTAATTGCCTACAGCAATTGTAGTTGTTTGGTTGTGTTTTGCTATCGACATCTCTTTTGCGCACTTTTATTTGTACAATCTCCTTTGATCATATACGGGCGGAGGATATTTAAGTTGATCAGTAGTTTGGTGACATTATGGAAAACTTGCTGAAAACTCCAATTGATTTTGTAGTAAGAAGTTTTAACGAACATTTTTATATTGCTATATTAAATTGAATTAAGATTCATAGGCTAATTGTTCGAAATTTTTAATTTTAAATCTCAGAAAGACATGATGAATATTCCAAGGCACAAAGGCAAGTCAACATCAGTTTTATTCAACTTACACAGCAGAGCAGAACAGCTGTTTTCGAAAGCCGCAACACTTTCATCAGTGCTCATGTGTATTGTGTTTGTCACCACTTATTAGGTGGCTTAGTTGAATGTGATAACAGTTCCTATTTACACAAATTTTATTGTGAAAAAGGATACGAGAACTGTATCAACCTGATGTTAACATGTTATTGTTATTATACCCGTATTACCGTTTGATTATTTTTCTTCATGCCCCATTTTTCTGAATTTTGATTTCCAATTGATTTTCGTTTATTAAATGTTATAAATTATTTTATATTTGGAGCCCTTATTACAACTTCATGTTATTTAAAAGCGGTATTTTAATGAACGTATAAAAAGTTACGCATTATGACGAAAGTTGCTTTATACGGTATTCAGATATGCATTTTTAATTGAGTCAATATTCACTTTATTGGCGTAATTATCTTACTGTCCACAGATGCAATATTTATGATGATTTCTTTTCTGAAAAATATGCCCTTCAATAGGGCGCATTTTTAAAATAAAAATAATTTTCGCAAGAGATGGTACATTCATTTGTAATAAATTTACTATTTCCAAATGCCATATAATATTGCCATTTTTTATTGCAAAGTGCAAAATATGTAGCATTTTTTTTAGAAAAGAAATCAACATTAGTCATTTCAATTAACGTATGAGAACTGAAAATAAATATTTTTTTAGTGCTTTTTGTTTGTTATGTGGTCAAGTATGTCTATATGCCTGCATTTCATTGGTTCCTACACCAAATCATCAGTAGACTTTAACCTAATTCCAAAATAACAAAACCTCTCAGCTTATACATAAACTCCCAAAAATGAATTGAGAATTACACCAGCACAACCATAGGATTTGAAATTCAAGAAAACACAACAAACAAATTTTATTCGATATAAATCTATTTTGTTTTTCCACCTTTATACAATTAATTATTAAAATAGATTTATATCGAATAAAATTTGTTTGTTGTGTTTTCTTGAATTTCAAATCGTATGGTTGTGCTGGTGTAATTCTCAATTCATTTTTGGGAGTTTATGTATAAGCTGAGAGGTTTTGTTATTTTGGAATTAGGTTAAAGTCTACTGATGATTTGGTGTAGGAACCAATGAAATGCAGGCATATAGACATACTTGACCACATAACAAACAAAAAGCACTAATTCAATTATGACAATATGTGGAATAAACGATTTTTTAAAAATATTTTTTTATATTCTCGAAAACCTCAAACTATCGGTGATCTTTTTCTGTTGTTTTTTTAGTTCTCTAATTAATACCATTAACACCTCAATTGAGTTTAAAGCAATTAATGCCATTATTGAGCTCAATTAATCATTTAAAATGTTAGTTAAATAATTGCTCAATTAACACTTAATTGTTATAAATTCTAGTGAAATTTCAAATGCAGATCTGCTCAAAAGTGTGTTTAGTGAGCAAGCAAAACACAGCTTATTGAACAAAGTTAGTCGGGACTTAGCACCTTAATTGGGGAAAACGTAAAAAAAACCCACAAACAAAATATGTCGATCATTGTTGAAGTTAAGTTACTGATATTAAATTTCATATTAATTAGAAAATTAAAAAATTTAAAGATGGAAAAGGAGAAATGACAGATTTGAACTTGAGATATTCCTAAATATACAACATTTTTACTTTTAGTTGTTATACGTTAATTGAATTGACTAAATTTTGTATATGTGAAAAGTAAGATAATTATGTTAATAAAGTGAACATTGACTCAATTAAAACGCTTGTCTGAGCATCATATTATTGTCATAATTATCATCCTATTCACATATCCAAAATTTAGTCAATTCAATTAACATATATTTTTAAATTTTCTAATATATTTAACATCAATGAGTTAACTTCAAAGTGTTTATGGTTTTTCGTACTTTTCCCACATTTTAGGTGCTAAGTCTCGACTAACTTTTTATTTTTTATCTTGGACCAGCACTCAGGGGATAACTGAAAACGAGGGGATAGTGTTGAGGGGACAGATTAGCAAAGATGAGAAGATAGACAGTTTTTTGTAGCTATTTCAACTTTTTACTTCGCCGGCTAATTTTTTGTACAGGGCCGACGAAGGTGGGTGGTGCTGTTACTCTGCTTTTAGTACATGATAGTGTCAGTCGCTGCCAATTATATTCAGTGACCAGTGACTATGCCTTCATCATTGAAACAGGCTGGCAACAACTAACACAACCACTCACTAATGCTGATCAGAAGAATTCAACACAATATTCATGACTCAGCGGGGGCTCAAACTCAGGACCCTCCGCTTCATAGTTTCGTGTTCTGCTACTTCAGCCAACATCACCCACAAACTTTGGTCAGTGAGTTGTGTTTTGCTCATCAAACACACTTTTCAGCAGAGTTGTATTTTGAATTTTACTCGATTTTATAACAATTTATTATTAATTGAGCAATTACTTTGATTAATTGAAAAAAAGAATAAAAAACTCAATTAAGGCGCATGTCTGAACAACGTCTGTGAATTTAGTTAGTTAGTACGAACCTGCCTTCAACATATCGTTTAATCTAGATAATTTAGGTTTGAGTAATTGTAAGAATGCACAACCTTTTATGCATCCGAAAATATTCTACTACTAAGAAACATGAAGCTGTAATAATGACCCTTAGCGAGAATAGTAACAAAATGTCCTTCACTGGTTGCAATGGAAAAGACCAGAGTATAAGGTGGAAAGCGGAACCATGAGCTACTCATTAAAGGGTTTACACTCTACTCACTACCCAACGATTTGTATAAAATATTCCAGCATTAAACAAATAATATACAACTGGGTATTTACTTTTTAAAAAATAAGATGAACTTCTTTCTTAAAATTACAGGGTAATTGTCCGAAATTTTATTTTAAATTGAGAAAGACATAACAAATATTGCAAGCCACACAGGAAACTCAACATCAGCTTTATTCAACTTACTTTTATTCAACTTACCCGGAAGAGCAGAACAGCTGTTTTCGAAAGCCGCTACACTTTCGTCGTCAGTACTCATGTGTATTTTTGTTTGCCACCACTTATTAGGTGATTTGGTTAAATATGATAACACTTTTTATTTTTACAATTTTTATTAGGAAATTGCATACGAGAACTGTACCAAACCGATGGTAACACGTTTTTATTTAATACACGTGTTGTCGTTTGATTATTTTCTTTAGGCCCCATTTCCTGAATTTCTTTGCTCCATTGCACTTCAGCTAAATTCTTTTATCTGGAAATCTTTACATTTTAAAATTTCTCAAAAATTATTTATTATTTATTTAAATATAAATAATACACCTGCGGCAGTGATTTTCTCAACTATCAAATCTATTTTTGGTATGCCTTTGAGCTGTTGGATAGCCTTTTCTCCTATTGTTCTGTGAGTCCGATCTTTAACCTGTTTTTTCCGGTGGGAGTAATAAAACAAGAAGCTCTGATGCCCATAGGAAAATATGTGAAAGCCTGGTACAGAGTTCCAAGGTCGACCTCGCCTGGTGGCATACCCGTGAGTTCACATTTGTGAACTTTAATAATATATTTTCTTATCGGCTTTTTGTTTTTGCTGCCAACTTATAATCGTCATACTTTCAATGAATGTGATGTTGTGTAATTGTCATCATTTTATAATTGTCTAGTTTCTGCAGCCGTCCATTCTTTAATTTTGTATCCATCTTTGCGAGCAACATGCAGCAGAAACATCAGATGAACCAATCATCATCAGCAGCATCAATCGCGTCATGGTTATAAGAGCCGACAGACGGACATTCATACATATTGGTGAGCTTTTTACGTTGTTGTAGCAGCTTTTGTAAATTACCTTTTTGCTGTTGTTGCAGCATCATAGTCATCCCTGTGACCCATGCTACGACTACCAGACGCCTTGTATGATGTTTGCTTCATTTGTCGTATTTGTAAAGAGAATGTTTCCTACTTCAAGGATTGTCTTTATGTTTATTTTTTTTTTCTTAATTTTTTTTCTTTTCACAAATCCATTGGAGAGTTGAGAGCCAGTGGTGGTAAGTACGAGTCCGTGTGTGCAAAAAAGTTCAAATTGTATATTTCTTTAAATTTGTTTAGGTGAATGTAAGTGTGTGTACTTTTGTTCTCAAGTTATTTTTGTAACTTGTTGGAATTTTTTCAAAATTTTCTTCTTCATGTATCATGTTGTAGTTGTTGCTTTCTGTTTGCATCCTTTGTAAAGTGCGTGTGCATGTGCATGTGTGTGTGCGTGCATTTATTTATGTGAAATTTTAAAATCAACAAACATTGAACAAGAAAATTGTTTATGTTTTTCATATTTTAAATTCATGAGTAATGGAAGAATATGTAATGATTTGTTTGTTATAGGTTTGAGTTTTTTTCTTGCTTGTTTTGAGTGCACAGTGGGGTGTAAAAATGACTCACAAAAATTAGACTTTCTTAGAGCCCTTTTACATTCACAAATTTTACTTGCACACAGAGTTTTCCATATGCTTTTAAATTTTTGTCGCCTTTGACACTCACACAGCTTTCTTTGACAAAATTTAGTAGATTTTCCTTTAAACTGTTGTTCACTTTGTATAAAACAATAACAAAATACAAATATGTAGAAGCAACTTTGAAAGAATATCAAAGTCAATACTCAACCGTATTCCTCCTTCTCTTACAAACTCTAGACTTTGCAAAGACATTTTTAAGTTTAAGCAGGATCTCCACATCAAGAATATGAACAGATTTACTGAAAAGGCTTCTGAAACAGCGACCTTTTTGGTATGATCAGCTTATGGAAGTATTATAAGAAACGATGCAGATCAAAAGTTTTAGATCTTATTGACTTCGTTGGAGGCTCTTTTTGCTGAGTTGTAAGATACGGTCCTCTTATTAATGACCCTTCAAGTATCCTGATTACATTCTGGACGTATTTTTAGCAATATTTATTTAAAAAGAAAAATCATGGGCCAAATTACGGAATTCGATATCGAGCGAAATTTCCATGCAATTTAAATACAAATTTCGAGTGTCGTAATTTGCCCCCAGTTATATATCAGTATAATATCTATTAATTAAATTAAGCTGAAAACGTTTTGCTTTAACGATATTTCCCCCTATTATGAATGACGACATTGACCTCACCTCACCTCACCTCACCACACAATAGCGAAAAATTTGTGACTTATTTACTAGTTGTCGACAGCAATTAATTACTATTGACTACAATTAGTCAATTGTTGACGACAAAGGGTAGGCGAGTGTTGATGCAACATCGATGTCGCCATTCATAATAAGGGAGAGTATATGATGTGCCATCTCTCGCGATCTTCCGTGGCATCCATGGGTAGAGATTATGATAATCTTCTATGGATCTAGCCCATTTTACTGCATGATCTGCCGAGGCAACAACCCAATTCACACCCGTAGGTGCTTTTGGCTGAAATAGTTAACACGAGACTATGAAGCTGAGGGTGTTGAGTTCGACTCCGCGTTCAGTCATAAATATTGGGTCGAAATCTTCTGATCAGCATTAATGCATGAGTGTGTTAGTTGTTGTCAGCTTGTTTCATTGACGAGGGCATAGAACCGGTCACTGGACAATAATTGGCAGCGACTGACACTTTCATGTGCTAAAAACAGCAGAGGAGCAGCACTTTTCTTCGTCGGCCCTCAATTTTTAAGGAAAGTAGGCTTATGGAAAACAATTTGTTATATACAGGGTGTTCGCCGGGAAGGTACACTACTCTGTTTAATTTTTGATTAAATGTAAGAGAATGGATCTTATGTTGATAAATGTTTTACTTAATATCGGCAATTAAGTATAATGCGAGCCCTTTTGAGTACATTTTTGATTACATTCTCACAGATTTCACGAGCGGTATTTTATTAAGTTCATCACGAATATTTTGTTTGAGTTGCTCAACCCTTTCTGTTTTGTTTGCATCATGAACCTTGCTTTTCAGCTGTTCCCACAAAAAGAAGTCCGGAGAAGTCACGTCAGGCGATCGTGGAGGCCAATCAACATCACCATTTCTTGAAATAAATTTGTTGTGGAAAGAGGTCTCGCAGTAATTCCATTGTAATCCTGGCTGTATACGATGTGGCATCGAATATTTTTCCATAATAAATTTGCCACGTGTCTACTTCACGACTGCCAAATACGAACGGTCAAGACTAATTATGTATGAATTTTTATTAGTCGAACTTTCCTATGTAAATTGTTAATTTTGTCAACGGGCTTAAGTTCGAATCTGCAAGACTGCAAATCATTTTTTATTATTTTATTAATAAATGAATTTGTTCCAATTCTATTTAATTATTTATATTAAGATTGGAATATTAAGAATATTTTTCAATAATCATCAAACCAGCAGAACGGATCAGTACTGATTTCGAGGCCGCTACGCCATCTCATCAGCGTTCTTTGTTAAATTTTTCAACATTTGCAAGTGGTGCTAGTCAGTAGGAATATCAACTATTTAACCAATATTTTAACGAAAATTGAATATGAGAAGTTCCCACATTCATATTTTTAAGTTATTAACTTTTTTGGTTAGTACGAAATTCCCCAACCCTGACGATTACTACCAAAAAGGTAATAACTTCAAAATAACAAATGATTTGCAGTCTAGCAGATTCGAACTTAAGCCCGTTGACAAAATTAACAATTTAGTCAAGACTAATGTTTAAAAATATATCATTTGCTTAACAAAATAAAAAAAAAATTAAAAATTGTGTTGTGGTTTAGAGGCTGGTTTAGTTCTTCTTAAAGGACCTCTTTTCCCTCTGGCCCGATTTAACTCATTTACGAGCTTCATCTGGGCTATACTTCAAAATTTATATATTACAAATTTCAAGAGTCTGGCTCTTTTCGTTTGGACTCTAACGTGTTTTCCACAGACGCACGGACGGACATGACTAGATCGTCTTAGATTTTATCACTGATCAAGAATATATATATACTTTATGGGATACTTCGCTGTGTTACACACGGAATGACAAAGTGAATACACTCAGGCCTAGTTTTATGCGATAGATGCGTTCCAAAAAAATCGCATAAATCAAATTCGCATAAAACGATACTCTAGCTTCATAGAAAAACTAATGATTCGTTCCAAAATTCCATAAAAAATCGCATAAATTCAAGTTTTAGTTAAAAAATTAAAAGAATGTCGCATAAAAATATCAACAAATATTTAACAAAATGAACTTTTTTTCATTGATATATCGTATATGATAAAATATATGAATTTTACACTTACTTTTTCCCAAATTGAAATGTTCATTAAGGTTAAAATTTTATTTCTATTTAAATGTTAATGAATCACTCACTCACTGCACTGTCATAAACTGTTGGCTGAAGTTGTAGAACACGGGACTATGAAGCGGAGGGTCGTGAGTTCGAGCCTCCGCAGAGTCATGAAATATTGTGTTGAATTCTTCTGATCAGCATTAGTGCGTGGTAGTGGTAGTTGTTGCCGGCCTGTTTCAATGATGAAGGCATAGTCACTGGTCATTGAACATAATTGGCAGCGACTGACACTATCATGTACTAAAAAGTTGAGTAACAGCACACACCTTCGTCGGCCCTGTAGCAAAAATTAGCCGGCGATGTAAAAGGTTGAAATAGCTACAAAGAAACACCTGTCTATCTTCTCATTTTTCCTAATCTGTCTCCTCAATACTATCCCCTCGTTTTCAGTTCCGGCGCAAGGCATTACATACATAAAAAAAAAAAAAAGCAAATGAATCAACTAATAAAATATGGAATTATCACAACACGCATGCGTATCAGCTATGCACAGAAAAAACACTGCCACGTGATTAAAATAATACCAGCTAATAAGAAGGGAAATCCCCAGTTTGTTCTTTCAATAATAACACACACACACACAACACTCATACATACGTAACGACTATATAAGTGATGCAAACTTGCCTTAATTTAAACACAGTAAAAAAGCCTAAAATCATCTAAAATTTCAAAATCTGTTGAAATTCTAAAAAAAATCGATCATTTAAAAATCGCATAAATTCGAGTCCGCATAAAAAAATCCGCGTAAAACGAGACCCGAGTGTAATTGTTTTTTGCAGGGTATTAATATACATTCAAGTGCCCACTGTATTAACTGAATAATTCCCTCAAATCCCACTCTAAATTAAACAAATATTAATGGCTGGTCATATTTCAACTAACAAATTCATATTTCAGAAATGAACAGGCATTAAAGCAACAATTTAAAATAAATTAAATATTTTATTGCCACTGTGTGCATGTAATGTTTTGATAACAATCTCGCAAGACGTTGTAATAATTTAAATTTGTTTTTGACGTTTATGGTAATTTGTAGTTGTCTGCAGTTGCGAGTTGGTTTAATGAACGCTAAATCGTGTATGTAACTAAAAGTGTCATAAAAACATATCAAACCGCCATCATACACAATCGTAAATTTAAAGTTTGTTTTCTTACACATAATTTTTTGTTTTTGTTTTTGGTCAAAAGTGCGTGTTGCCAACGGCGAGTGAAAGAAACATTTAGATGTTTTGTTTTATGTAAAATTATTATCATCTGCATGCATAATTTGTTAATTTAATTTATTTATTTTGTTCTTGTTGTTTTCTCTGCATTACAAACCTCTAAATCAGACAAAACCTATTGGACTTAAAAATTATATTTTATTTATTTGTACTTTTACAAAACGGAGACGACATAATGATCAGGCGAGTTTGTTTACAATTTCTTAACTGAAAATTATTATTGTTATGAATTTGTCAAGCGAGAATTGTTATGAATTTGTCAAGCCAACAGAAGTGTTTTTTTTTCTTTTTTTGTTTCTTTCAAATGTTGTATGGCATGATGATGTGGCTCTTTTGCTGATCGTCCACACTTGATTTGTATGAGGGGATTTTTTGTTTAAAGTTACGAGTGAATAAAAATTTAAAAAACAAATCATAATAGCCTGGTATTTAGTATTCAAGTCAGGCTTGAAGAAATTTTTAATAATAATTTTTATGATGATTTTGTGGCCAGAAACCTAATAAAATAAAGACTAATTTCTCATATTTAAAATACGGCCAAATGTCTTTGTGCTGCTGGTAGTTTTCTGTTGTTTGCTTTTTTTTATGATTGTTATGATGGCCAATAAAGTTATTAATGAAAGCCAGCCTGCCTAAGTGGCGGAATATGTTTAAATAATACGCATATTATACGATTTGGAATTATTATTGTTACTGTTATAACGTTAATTAAGCCACTTGTGGGGTTTTCCCAAATAATCTTGTATTCGTAGCAGCGAATGTCGTTTTGACATTGTCCGCATTTTGATTTATATTTTACAGCCGCTGAATGTGGAATAGAGAAAGCTTTAGTTTCAAGAATGAATTTAATTATAAATTCAAGTTTGTGTGCGTATCTGGAGTAACCTTGAAACTGTTTTGTGAGCAATAAATTTTTTTCAGTGCATGCATGCAGCCGACATCCCTGTAACGTATCCGTCCTGCACATACAATTTTTAACAAAAAAAAAAAAATAAATCTGTTTTGCAATCCAAAACACAGATACTCCAACTCTAAATCAAATAGTTAACTAATATTCTTGTAATTATTTTCAAAAGGTTCATTTCTTTGTCAAATTAGTACTTGCAAAGGCTCTTAAATTATAATAAACCTACACACTGACCATAAAACAAAGAATTTAAGTCATGAATATTTTACAGAAAATTACAATATCAACTAGGATGCCTGCACACTTGCTCTGAACATGTGAAATCATATAAATGTATAATTTGCAATATTATTCGGAAAGTCTGAATATGTCTGTAGCAAATAGGCCCACATACTCTTATACATACGTACACATACACATGCACACATGCGAGTATGTATTTGCTTATTTGTATCAATCAATATTTAAACTGTTGAGGTCAGTAATTGACAGTGGCAGGTAGTAAAATGTAAAAGGATATGAATGTTAATTTAACATCTTATTAAGAATACAAATACGTACATACACTCACACATACACTCATACATGCATGCATGCAACGACTTGCATTCATGTACTTAATAAATAGCGTCATTACATTGACCATACAATTACAGTTATTACAGTGCGCAGTTAAAGTAAATTCTCGCCCTACACTTATGCTATTTTAACATGTTTTTTCCAAATTTTATTGAAAGAAGGAAATAACTAAACATTTTTAGTCGTAAAGCAGCTCTGAGTCAACATCAAGCCTCGTTGGCAATTATTTTTTAGCTGCAGCCAGACCACTGATTGTTTACTCTCTTTCGAGTTTTGCGTCTCACTCGCACTAGTTAATTTCAACACCTCAGATAACTGTATAGTTTTACAGTTCTTCTGAGGAATATTCCGTGGTTAACTACGTTGCTACTTCCTATGTGAAGGTATAGGTCGTGTACAGTCAGTCACATTAACGGAAGAAAATACGTGTTAATAACATCGCCGACATATGGTCTAAGTCACCTGGTCGGCATCTGTGCACCAAATACTTTTCAAATTTACTTTGTAAAGTATTTCAACAAATAAATAAAAATTTTTGAAAAAGGAGTTCTGGATGTGCGATCAACTAGCGACTCAATAGTATTAATCGAAGTCTGCTTAACAAATTGTACTATTTGTCATTTACTGTATCCTTCATAAAAAATAGTGAGACTATGAAGCGGAGGGTCCAGAGTTCGACCCCGCGCTCAGTCATGAATTTTTCTGAGCATCATTAGGAGACTAATAGCACCCTCCTTCTTCGACCCTATAGAAAAAAATTATGGACAAAATACAAGGTTGAAAAAGCTTCAACAAATTTTCTGTCTTCTCATCTTTCTTCATTTGCCCACTCAATACTATCCTCTCCTGTTCTCTAGTTCCGGCGCAATGCTCTGCATATGTAGGGGTCATCCCCTGGGTGCTAGTCTGAGCTAAAGAAAAAAAAAAAAACAGTGGAATAGTTTGTGATTCCGCAATAATAATATGACACCCTATAAAAAATATATATTATGGATCCTTATGAATAGGGGAAAGTCGAATAAGTGGTGTCCGTCTGTTTGTTCGCAAGATCGGTTTTCCGAAGCCCCAAGAATAGCCGGAGACTTCGGTCGTGAATTAATGTATCGGATTGCTGTTAAAAGTTAACAAAAGCTAAAAAATTAAGCCAGAGCTGGCAAATTTAAACTTATTTTTGGTATAGAAAAGTAAAAATTAGAACTAATTTTTCTTTTTTCTATTAATTAAAACTACTTTATACTTCAGGGAGATATTAAATTGGTAATAAGAACCAAATAGAGTCAAAAATATGATTCCAGAGTTGGATAATTGACGCTTCTTTATTTTGGTTCATAAAATTAACCAACAAAAAAACATTTTTCATTTTCCTTTATATATTAAAAATTTCTGGTATTTTGGAAAGAAATTCATTGTTATAAGGAATCACTAAAGCCAAAAAGACAGCTGGACGAGAGCAGCAAAATTTGAACATCTTTTGAAATACTAAATCCCTCAGAAGGATAATCGTTAATTGTCTTTAAGCTACTAGTTCGATTACTAGTACAGCAAGCACTAGTTCAACAGGTGATAGAACATATATAGAAAAGTACTAGTACTACAAGTAGTTCTTTTGTAAATTGATTTGACTTGTTGAATTTCATAGTACTAGTATCCATCTAGTACCAATGGTACTAGTAATTTTTCTAACACACTCAATGTTAATTTGATCAGTCAGATGGTATAGGAAAGTTTACAGTTGAAAACTAGAACTAATGATTTTTGTACTAGTACAATACTAGTTTGATAGTAGTTGGAACTCCTGCAGGGAAGTAACTAAATAAAATTAATTTTTTCTCTGTTAATCAAACATATTTTATACTTCAAAAAGAAATAAATTGGTATTAAAAACCAGAAAATTTAAAAAGATAGTTCCAGATTTGGAATGAATGAAAGTAACGAGTTCGACTCCTGGCTCAGATAATTCCCTATCTCCTTGTCTCTCTTAATCTGTCCTCGTAATACTATCCTCTTGTTTCTAGATTCGGCGTAGTGTAGTGCGTAGGACTAGCACTCAGACGATCACCTCATGGTCTGAGTACTGGTTCTACTAAAATATGAAAATGGGTGACATTTTAAGTATGACAAAATTTCTTTCCATTAAAATTTATAGGCTGTTGTGTTATGAAATGTGTTTTGAATAATTTTCGAAATTTATCGAAATTCTGATACCAGAGGACATAAAGAAATTTAAAAGTTAGACTAAAAGGCATATATCGTTTCTTCGATCCTTTTGTAGAGTTATAAAAGGTTACGAATAATTGTTATACAAATCTTTTATTTAAATTGCATACTTGATGAATTTTTGTCTGACGAGACCGTTGCTGCATTTATTTCCTGTTGCTCACTGTACCAAAATTAATGTGTGTGATTATGTATGTATGAACGTATACACGTATGTGTAACTAAGAGTTTAATATTGCAGTGATACGACACAAGGTGAATATAATTAAAATAAATTCAATACAAACACAATTGCATAAGTATAATATACAATGCGAGTATAAGTGGATAATTTACATTTTGTATACTCTTATTAAAATAATTAAAAATTGTCTTACTCGTATTCAATATTTGTGCATAAATTTATTTTAATATTTCTTTTATGGCCTGGAGTTTAAACATAAATTGCAAGCATATTTTGTAAGAATTATTTCGAGTACTCTGAAGCTCAATATTTTGGGATATGCTATCAAGAGGGTTTGTATAGCAAAACCGACAATCTTAAGGAATTTTATATATCTGCGATTTATGCATTGCAACTTTTAAATTAGGAGCCCATTTTGTTAACATTTAAACTATAAAAGATCTTAAACTAATGCAAACTGACAGATCAGACTTTCAATTCTCGTGTATAAATTTTATTTAAAATTTGTAATAAAATCATTTAACAATTGGTGATAAACTTGAATACAGATGGGAACTATTATTGGGAGTGTAGCGGCCTTCGAAAACAGTTTAGCTTAGAAATTTATATTAACATTCATGTTTGCCTTAGGCTGCGGCCATGTCTAGTTCTTTTAGAATAATTTGAATGTTTTTCTAACTATTTGCTTCTATTGAATCAGTTTTATATTTTGCAATGTCATTCACTAACTTGAGTTTGGAGTAGATTTACATTTCCATTCCTGGAACCATCTTTTTGATCTTTCTCATTTCACATACTTAATTTTTTCTTTCTAAAATACAAAATGTATTTGATTACCAAAGAAAAATATTTTTTTCATTTAGTTATTTTAATATTAAAAAAAAAGAATTAAATTTCCCAGCTCTGAGGCAGTCTTTTTGGGTTTTCTGATTTCTATTGCCAGTAGGTGTCTTTCAAAAAGAACAAATATGTTTAATTTATAAAGAAAAAGAAAAACTTTATATATGTTGCTTACTTTTATTCCCCAAAAAAAAATACCAATTTTCCAACCCTGGAATTGTGTTTTTAATTTTCTTTGATGGTTAACACCAACTTAATTCGTACTGAAATATAAAAAAATAGGTTTATTGAATGAAAAAAAAAAATTAGGCAATACGGAGATTCAAAGTGTGCTGCCATCGTTTTGGTATAATTCTCGTAAGCAATTTCCTAATAAAATTTTTATAAATGGTAACTGTTATCATATTCATTTAAGGCATCTAATAAGTGGTGGCGAACAAAAATACTCATGAATACTGATAATAAAGGTGTAGCGGCTTTCGAAAACAGTACTATAGCTACGGTGACCATATTTTTCAACCCAAAAAAGAGGAAATTTAGAAATGTAATAAAAATGGTTTTTACTATTTATAGTCAATTGCATATATTCTAGGCATGATCGACTTACTTACATATATTAATGTTTTTTAAACAAAATATGCCCAGAACTTAAAATATGTCCAGAAATCATTTGAGGAAAAGATTTTAATTTCTGCACAATCCATTTGATGATAATAATTTCTATTGTATGGGTGATTTTGACTTTTATTATATTGAGAAAATTAAACTTTTAAACAAAAGTATTAATAATAAAAAAAGGACAATAAAGGACATTTCAATTAAAAAAGGACACTTTAATTTTTGTTTATCTAAGAGGACATCATGTAAAAAAAAGGACTGTCCTCTTAAAAAAAGGACAAATGCTCATCGTAACTATAGCCAATACATCAATGAAAGACCGAAGTCTCTAGCTTTTTTTGGGGGCATCACAAAACCCTTTCTTTTAACTTGGACCACCATTCAGGGGATAGTCCCTATATATGCAATGCATTGCGCTGGAACTGAAAACCAGGGGATAGTATTGAGGGGACAGATTAGGAAAGATGAGAAGATAGACAGTTTTTTTTTATTTTTTTATTTATATTTTTTAAGCCAATTTCACTTAAAGACAGACGAACACCGCTTATTCGACTTTCTTATACATATAGATCCAGAGAATAATTATTCTGTAATATGCCACTATTAATGTTGGAGAAATTACACTAGGAATGAGAGACAACACTTTTATGATATTTGGTGAAGGGTATATAAGATCAATTATAAAAATCCAGATATTTTGAAAAACTTTAATAATATTTTTTTCCAGTCAGTCCATTGCTACATCCATCATCTAACATTACATGCGTAAAATTATAATTAAAGAAATTCGACTATTCTAAAGTCAAGAGTTTATTAGGAATTTTGAAAGAATTTCAGTTGTCCTTACATTGTTTCATTAAAGCTGTCCTATCATTGTTTACTTTCTAAAATGTTTCCTAGACTCCAAGGACCCTTTCATATACACAACTTTATTTGAAAATATATTCATGACTAAACGTATTTCCAAACTTGAATATTTTCCAATAGAAGTTAATGTTTTGGAAAATATACTTTCGCTTAGTAATCGATATTGTTAAGTTAACTGGCAAATTGTATACTTGCAATAATTAACAACAAAATAATGTTGTAACAAAAAACAAAACAAAAAAAAAAAAAAAAGAAGCATAAAGGAAAGCAAAAGAACTGTTTCTAATGAGCTTAAAACATTTAAACTTAGACAAATGGAAAAGACACAAAGTCTGCGAAGAACAAAGGTCATGGTTGAGTAACAAGAAAACACTTAAAGGAAGCAAAAATAAGAATAAAAATAAAAAAAATAACAAGTAAACCAGTTGTTCTTGTTGTTGTTGTTGTTGTTTTCGGAAAATAACAAAAGACGATGATAAAATTACATTCTGTTACACTAAATATTTAAAATGGTTAAAGGAAAAAAGGGGTTAATTAACACGATAATTAGTGCGTAATCCAATACATCAACAGACGGACAGACAGACAGACGCACGATTTTAAGAGAAACATACACAGCGACAGACAACAATAAGGACTTGTTCAACAAAAACTTAGTAGACATGCAATTGATACTACGGGTATGCGTTGAAATGAAAGCAATAATAACAATTGGCTTAAAGCAACAATAACTTAACAGACTTTTGAATTCGGAGTAGAAAGCATTAAAGCAACAAAACACACTTCGAGCTGCTTTACATGTACGATACAGTAGAGTTTGGCTAAAGTTGCACACCCAGAGTTTAATGAACAACTCTTTAGATTATTATTTATTTAAATCGGTCTTGGCATAAGGACATTACGATCTTCTCTGTACACACTTATTGTTTGTGGGTGCTGTTGGCTGCAGTAGTAGAACGCGAGACTATGAAGAAGAGGGTCTTGAGTTCAACCCCGCGCTGAGTCATCAAATATTGTGTTGAATTCTTCTGATCATCGTTAGTGCATGGTTGTGTTAGTTGTTGCCGGCCTGTTTCAATGATGAAGGCATAGCACTGGTCACTAAACATAATTGGCAGCGGCTGACACTATCATGTACTACAAAAGCTGAGTAACAGCACCCACCTTCGTCGGCCCTGTAGCTAAAATTAGCCGGCGAAGTAAAAAGGTTGAAAATAGCTAAAAAAAATTCTCTGTTCTTCATCTGTCCTTTTAATACTATCCCCTCCTTTTTATTTCCGGCGTGATGCACTGCATATGTAGGGGTCATTCCCTGAGTGCTGATCCAAAATAAAAAAAAAATTCCATTTTCTAAAAACAGAGTGCATTTTGATTTATAATTAAGGCTTAGGATTGTGAAGAAAAAAAAAACCTCACAATAAACCAAAAAAAATATGTCCAAGCACATCAATATTTATATGATCTTAATGCGAAATGATGTTAGTGGCGCCCAATTAAAGTACACAAGGCTCGTTATTACAAATCCAAACAAACACACACTTACACATTCCTTGCCGCTATAAAAAGCGCCACCAGCACACAAAATCATCTTTGGCATCATGATTTGAACGTTGCATTGTAGCCTTTTTTTCTTTTGGTAGATTTCACTTCGTGAATGGCTAAATACTCTTCTGGTTTCATACGATTTCATCTCAAACCACTCATAAACCATAAAAATCACAGCTTTAGCTTCTTCTTCTTCTTTTTATTTCTTTTTGCTTATGTCCCATTTACTTCTCCTTTTTCTGTTTTGGTTCATTTCATTTATAATTTTTTGCATTTTTCTGTTTTTGTTTATATTTGCTAAGAATTCCTATAAAAATGTCAGCTATAAAAGCCGTCAGTAAAGTCAGCGTCGTCATCACTGCCATTCGTTGGAGCTGACTGAGTTTGAATCCTGGTATATAAAACATCTTGGAAGTTTTGCAAATAAATAATTTTATCTTGTGCTTTATGCATTTATTGCATCGTTTTCGTTGTTTTTTCATTGTGTAGGCAACAATTAGAAAATTATTAAAATATCATAAAATTGTCAAAATACGGTGGAACAAAAGGAATTTTTAATGTATGAATTTCTATTTTAATAGTGAACCTTTATTTATGTAAATTGTATTACAGGATGTTAATTTTCCCAACAGGCTATAGTTTCAAATCTGCGAAACTGCAAAAGGAATTTTTATTATGACAAAATTTATAAGCCCCCCTTATTTTGTAACTGTTTGTCAACGTTACGTCTAGACAATCCGCCTGATTGTGTCATGTGTTGGCGTTTACGCCTTAGGCGTTTCTCGTAGTAGATTAAAGAGAACTGCTTGTGTGTTTCTTTAATCTTGTACAAAAAACGTCTTTTTGCGTAAACGCCAACGCCTTACACAATCAGGCTGAATATCAAAAACAGGGTAGCTAAATTCTAATTGTGGGCACTAACTGACCATTCTCTTCCTATTGTCTAAGGCCCAGAAAATAATAAGGGACTTTCAAAAGTAATTAAATGCAGGGGGAAAAGGACATGCAGACGTTTTAGTTATGGTATTTTCTTGACGTGACATTGGCAAATAGTTACAGAATAGGGGGAAATGTTAAATTTAGAAGAAATAAAATTTTTTATTAGGATAAAGTTGATAACACAAAAAAATTCTATTAAGGGGTATCGGCTAAATGTTCGACTTTTTTCAATTCAGAAAGACATGATAAAATATTCCAGAACATCTTTGTATCTTTGTCTATAGCCAGGCGGCACTCCTGTCTCTCAGGTCGTTCACTACTTCGTCTACTCTGGTAGCCCAATGCAAAGAGCTGCTATCCAGACTGGGAGGTCAGATAGACGCTACCCTCATCTGGGTACCCGCACACAGCAATTTCTTTGGAAACGAACTGGCAGATGAGCTAGCTAAGGCTGGATCTGCTAAGGACGTCTCCACTGCCGTATCGGTGGACATGCCGTTTGGCACCCTGAAGAGCACCATTCAGAGCCATTTCCGGCAGAAAGCGGCGGACAGGTGGCGCAAGATGAACACGTGCAGGGTGGCTAGAAGCATGTGGCCATGTTATAACGACAATAGAACAGCACAATTGATCAACAGGAATCGCAGGGACATCTCAAGGCTCGTAGCGGTTGTGACAGGGCACTGGGCAATAGGCAGACATGCAGGCAGGTTAGGTCTCAACCATAATGCATTCTGTCGGAGCTGCTGGGATCAGAGCAAGGAAGAGACAGTTTATCACTTCCTTTGCGAATGACCGGCCTTGCACAACACGAGACACAAATTCTTAGGCAATAGTATTATAGGCGACCTCGCGGAGTTATCAAGTACTGGTCTGGGGGACCTTATTAGATACCTCAATGCGACGGGTTGGATCTAGTAACCATCCGTATCCGAGATCAGGATACGGCTTCCATAGGTAGTCACTGACGAGTGGAGTGGTTTTTCAAAACGGGATCTCAGAGATCCTACTTGAATGCTTGCGTTTAGCGGGCAGCCACGTATACCAACCAACCAACCATTCCAGAACAGCTGTTTTCGAAAGCCGCAATAGTTTCATAATCAGTACTCATATCTAATTCTGTTCACTACTTTGTGCCATGTCTTTCTGAACTTAAAACAAAAAATTTTTCGAACAATTAGCCTATAAATCTTAATTGAATATTTAATACAGCGTTAATTAATTCCTAAATACCAGACAGTCTCGCTATAGACTGTTTTCAGAGAACACTACAGCCAAGCAGTTAAACACTAGGAGTTCAATAAATCAGTGACTTTTTTTTTATCGAAACACAAGTTTTTATAAGTTTTTTTTTAAATTTCGTCATAGTCTCCAACGTTCCTACAATTTTTTTTATCCCTTCCGAAAAGTATAATTTGTCGAGGTCACCTAAATAGGTATTTGTGTATGAGACGATTTCATCGTTGGAACCAACTCTTTTTGTCGAGCCGTTTCTTCTAGAAATGGATACTAGATACTAAATCTGAAGAATAGGACGGACGAGCGAGCAATTAGTAGCCCAACTCATGGATTAATGGCATGGAAACTGTATCCATTTTGCGGAAAGCTTTCTCATATCCAAGTGAGATGCCAATGGCTTCTACAATTTCTCTCATTCTCCAATCGGCTTAGACCATATCGTGAATTTTTTAAGTTGATTTGAGGAAATTAAGTCTAATTGTTACCATTATGCTAGGAACACAACTGGGACGAACGACGAATTTCGCTTAGTACGACGAATTCGTTGGTAAAAAATCGTTCTATAAATTCGTCGTATGAAACACAATAACGACGAATAAACTAAAATAATAAGCAAACAAAATTTTAATATTTGGTTTTTAAGTCAATGTAATCCTCTGATGCCAGCCAGATTGTTTAGACACTCAATAATTATCCCGGTGTTGTCCATTTTTTTCAGAACAAATTCCTTTTTGTAAATATTTTCTGAAAAATTTTTTGTCTGTAAATAAATTATTATTTTCATTTAACAGCTGATGGGGTGACCATCTGAAAAAGTGAGAAATAAAAAGAAAAACTATATCATAAAAAGTGTTCAAAATTAATAAAAAGTCGTCCGAATGATACATTTTTGTGAATTGGTGAATGCATTTTTAGTATGTACTGAAAATTTTCGTGCTAGATGCAACAATACAGTAGTGAACTATGTTTTTCCACAAAAAACCAGTTTGAGTATATGAAACCTGGTCACTTTATATTGATTTGTTCGTCGTTCGTTGACGAAACAATTAGAAATAAATGTATTTCAACTTTCGCTGAGTATGACGAACTTCGACCAACGCCACGATTACGTGCATTTTCATATACACAAATGTGTTTTATTTTTGGCGACGAATATTCGCGACCAAAAATTCGTCGTTCGTCGCAGTTGTGTTCCTAGCATTATGTTGTAAGTAATTTTATGTTCGAATTTTCGAAATCAATTTGACAATTATATTGTTTACCTTTTTTTTTTTAATAGGAAAAAATGAACAATTTTATTTAAAGTTAACTTGAAATAACAAAATAAAAAGGAAAGTTATAAAACTTCAAAATAAAATTGAGTTCTTCGTTAATTGTATTCAACGATTAAAATCAGCGCCATTTTATTCCTACATAAATGCCACTTTTTCGGATTTGTATCTCAGTGTTGTCAGACAATTTTTTTTCTTCCCCCCAAAAAAATTTAGAAACCCCCTAGATTCTACACTTTTTCTTAAAAAAACCCCTAAAGCAGAAAAGTTTAAGTAGTAATTTGGTTTCATCATTCTTATCTCTATTAAATTTGAATTGAGGTACTATCATTCTTACGCGAAAACTCCCAAATTTTTATTTTTTTTTTATAAAAAGCCCCCCAAAAAATATATCTGCAATCTTTCTTTCTTTTGTAAGAGACGGCTTGAGAAAGTTTGTTACGGGTACATGTACTTCTTTTGTTTGGAATGCAAATCCAATATGTTTTTTCGTATTTTGGTGTGCAATAAGGTCTCCTGTTAGCCACCATAATGCTCTTACAAGATTTGCATAAAGCTTTGTAGTTGTATCCCTGGACATGGGCTAACCAATCTGAAATTTAATTTTGAATTTATTGTGTTTAAAATTTTATTTAAAAATAAAATACCCTTAAAGTGCTGATCTGCTTTCCACTCCTTTTTATATTATTCCTTTTTTGGAATATTGGTAATAAATTGTAAAGATGAACAAGTTTTTTAAAATTTATATTTTGCAGTTCAAGGAAAACCAACAAAATTGATTTAACGAGAAAAATGTTTTAATGTTTGTATTTGCGTGATTAGTTTCAAAATCGTCATTTCGATACATCTTCGACATGCTCAGTTGTTAAATTATGTACTATTATGTACCAAACTATAAATTTGAAAATCCCCTAATTAAAATTTTCTTACCCCCAAATTTCCCCCTAAAGAATATTAACCCCTAAATCTGCCCCTAAATAGAAGAAAACCCCCTAAATCTAGGGGGAAACCCCCTAATCTGACAACACTGTTGTATCTCACCAATTGTGAATTTTTTTTATTTTTAATTAGGACCGGCACTCAGGGGATGGCCCCTACTCATGCGTACATTGTGCTGGAACTAGGAAAATTGGTTGTGGGAAGGAGGATAAAGGGAGTGGTGTCTATGAACATTCGATTTGAATTTCCTCATGCTATATACGGCAGGAAAGACTTCCGCAGGGAGTTTATTCCACATACGGGCAAAGAATGAATTTTCCCTGTAATGTGTAGTGCGGTTCACTGGTAAGTCCACCACATATGGGTGTGATCGCACTGTAGAGCGTGTTGAGCGTAAAAAGGTGCGTGTTTCGGGAAAAAGATCCCTGACTTCGTCGGAACAAAACCCATTATAGTAACGATAAAACAGCGAAACGCATCCCACATTGCGTCGATGCTCAAGTGAGTCGATAGAGTTGGCTACCCTAACGTCCCCTATGAGTTTCTTCTTTGTCAGAAGAGCAGCCGCGCAGTGTTGCATAGACAAATTCCGAAATAATTTGGAGCAGATTAAGGCAATTGAGATAATTGGCTCATATGAAAAATATATAGGAAATCGGATCGCAAATTACTTATTTTGGACAAGTGAACTGAATTGGCCGACATCATTTAGATGGAAAAGTACCATTTCTTTAAATATGGAAATAGGTTAATTGAATATTTTTAATAATAAAAAATTATATAAAGTTTTGGAACTCAAAACAGTTGCTTCTGTTGTCTTGTGGCAGGATCTGTTACCTCTAGCCCATTTAATAAAACAAAACAAAAAATAATAAAATAATTGTAAAATTGCGTCTCTTGTGACCCTAAATAATAAATTTCAATAGTAATTTTTTTTAATGTGCGAGATCTTTCCCCACCGTGCCCCAAACAACCATCTGTGCTATTCAAAAGTGATCATAAATGCAATAAGAACTGAATGTTACATGCAACTTAAGCATTCACCATGTATAAGCGTGTGTGTGTGTAGATTTTCATATTAAAAAAAATTAGTCAGCCCAGAAAGATTTTTTGAAAGTTTGTCAAAATATTTTATAATCAAACGCGTGCAGTTATTTAATGGCCATCATAATTCAGATTTTTTATGTCATTTTATTTCTAGTGAACCTGCATGTGACTCGTGAGTCGTTTGTGGTGCTTTTCATATGTTTATGACGGTCAATAAAAAAAAAAATGTTTAGTTTTCAGTTTGTTTAAATCATAAATTCAAAATTTATTAATTGCTTATGAATTTATTATGAAGTGAAATTTTTGAAAACATTCCTTTAAATCGTTTTGGAAATTAAATGCGATTATGAATGTGTTTCTTTGTGGGGTTTTATTTTAATTTTTTTATTTTCATTTTTTAGAACTCCAGCTGATTTATGGCCGACTATAAAGATTTTACTAATGAGTTGTGATTGTTGATTTGAATATTTGAAATATGTCTTAAAATAAAAACCGCTTTTTAAATAAAAATGTGACATAATTTGAAGGAAACTACCCCATACACTATAAAACACAATTTAATAAAAAAAATATACACTCTTGGCTTTAACCTCAGCGTCTAGGTCATTTTATATGTTATTATGCTCACTTTCGGTATGGCATATTCAGAGTTTGTAAATTCATGAATATATGATTTCACAAACATATTTCCGTTACAAGTCAAGCACTCAATGAATTCAATCCAATCCATTTCAAGCCGAAAAGTGTAATCAAATGTAAATCACTCGTATTCATACATATAAATCAGTGTAAATGTTGTTTATTGTTTTGTTTTTCAATAATTGTATGACTTCTTTCTTAACTTCTTTTTATGGCCCGTACGAGTGAGTGCAAAAAAAAAGAAAAAAAAAGTTGGACAAGACCATCGTGATTGCTCTTGTTTTGGCATGACAGAATATTCACACATACAAATTGACCTTTTTAACACTTATTGCTTTTATAGCCATGAAATGTATGAATATTAAGTTACACATTTTATTAAACTTTTTTTTTGTTTTTTGTTATAATATTCAACTTTTTTTTTTGCTTTCATTTAATTCCACAACTCACTTCCTTTTTGTCGAACAAAACAAAGAATAAAATGTAATAAATAATGAACTTTATAATGGTCACATTTTAGAGACAACAATATGAAGTGTAAAAACGAAAAAAAACTAAAAATGAATTTAATATTATGCACATCAATTGCACGGTGGTCATTAAAGTGCTAAAGGGGGGAATAGAACATAACACAAGAGATATTCAGTTGACCGGTTCCGGTGCTTGCTGAAGGCATCTAATTCTTTTATATGGCTTTATAATTACAAAAAATCAGATATGAGTACCCTGGAAAGGGTCACAGGGAAAGGTGTTTCTTCTATATATTTATAACAAATAGCAAAAAAAAAATAAATAAAAATAAATTAATTTTATATTAAATTGAATTAAGATTCATAGGCTAATTGTTCGAAATTTGTTTTTAAATCTCAGAAAGACATGATAAATATTCCAAGGCACAAAGGAAAGTCAACATCAGTTTTTAGTTATTCAACTTACACAGCAGGGCAGAACAGCTGTTTTCGAAAGACGCAACCCTTTCATCATCAGTGATCATGTGTATTGTGTTTGTCTCACCACTTATTAGGTGGCTTAGTTGAATGTGATAACAGTTGCTATATACACAAATTTTATTGTGAAAAAGGATACGAGAACTGTATCAACCTGATGTTAACATGTTATTGTTATAATACCCGTGTTACCGTTTGATTATTTTTCTTCATGTCCCATTTTTCTGAATTTTTTGTTCCATCATACTTAAGTCAAACTTTTTTGGTTTGTGCCTTGGAATATTTATCATGTCTTTCTGAGATTTAAAAACAAATTTCTAACAATTAGCCTATGAATCTTAATTCAATTTAATATAGCAATATAAATGTTCGTTAAAATTCTTACTACATAAAAATAAATGTTATTCTGTTGGTGTTCTCGGTGATCTCCTCACGGTTTTAGTGAGCTACACAATAGGTTTTGGTGGGGATTGAACCCAAACTAACTACAGACTAGACTATATTCCGTATAAATAGCCAGGAACTGAAAAATTATTTAAAACTGATTAATTTTGATATATATATTATTTTACATTATATTTTAATTAAATTGCTATTTTTATGTCGCCCACGACTGAATAACACAAAAATAAAAATTTCATTATCTATCATTTTCATTATTATTTATTTTCATTATTTCATACTAATTTTTTTTTTTTACATAAATTAAATTGAGATTGTTGTAATAAATTTCGTAACGGATGTATTCAGATAAAAATGATAAATATCCCAAGGAAAAGGAGAAAATATCATAAATATAATATTCGAACCTGCACCATTAAATATAACGTTTTCGGAAGCCATTACACTTTCGTCGTCAGTACTCATGCGTTCTTGTGTTGTCACCAGTTATTTATAAAAATGTTATTTGGAAATAGTATACGAGAATTGTATCAATATTAAATTAACACATATAGAGTACCATATGATTTTTTACACCCTCCAAAAAATCATTGCAGGGTATATTCACTTTGTCATTCAGTTTGTAACGCAGCGAAATATCTATCTCAGACCCCATAAAGTATATATATTCTTGATAAGTGATGAAATCTAAGACGATCTGAGCATGTCCGCCCGTCCCTCCGTCCGTCCCTCTGTGGAAATTACGATTCAGTACAAACGAAAAGCGCCAGACTCTTGAAATTTGGTATAAATATATCTTGAAGGATAGCACAGGTCAAGTTCGTAAATGGGCTGTATCGGGCCAGAGGGAAAAAGTTCCTCTAAGAAGAACTAAACTAACCTCTAAAAAACAACATAATTTTTAACGTTTTTTTTGATTTTGTTAAGCAACTGATATGTCAAAGAAAGCCCAACCCGTTAAACTTGGAGCCATAAAATCAAAAAAATTTATTTTTGAACCCCGCCCTCTTTAGTGGGCGTTATTATATGCAAAAATTTAGTAAAAATTTAGCAAACTGTTTTACTTAAGCCTACATTCCTTAAAAATAAAATAAGCTTTAATCTTTAATGACGAAGCTGAGACGCAACATGGTAAAAAATAAATAAATAAATAAATTTCACATTTAGCTATCCCAAACGTTTATTTTTAGAGTTTTATGACAAAAGGGAAATGTCTCCCCCACGGCCCTTTCCAGAGAGACCCCCACAAAATACAGTTTAATACCTTCTTAAAAGAATTCGACCCCATAAAGTATATATTCTGGATCAGTGAAGAAGTCTAAGACGGTCTAGCAATGCCCATACCTTCGTCTATGAAAAACATGATATAGTCTATTTTTGAACCCCACCCTCGTTAGTGGGCATGGATGTACGATATTATATGCAAAAATAGTGTGAATATTGAAAAATTTTTATTCCTTAAGCCTATAAGAAGCTGAGATGTTCTCTAAACTTGCAGAGGTGAAACGTCTCTCTCTCACGGCCCTTCCCGGAATGACTCTCTCAAAATAGAGATATAAAATTGGGTACAGAGATGTCTTAAAGGAACTCTGCCCCACCATGTTAAACATTTTAGATTTACTTACTCAATATTTGGAGGGTACTTAAGATTCGACCCGGTCGAATGCGACGTTTTTACTTGTTTTTCTTCATTCTGATTTATTAATCATAATTTGTCTTCATATTTTAATTATTAATCAAATTGGCGGATATAAAACAACAGCTTCCGGAAGTGTTGAAATTATTATCCAACTTTTGCCCCTAAAAAACCACAGTGCGGCAGTGATTTAATTTAAAACATATAACAATGCACATCAATCCAACTGCATACGATACAATAATGAAACAGAACACATTATAAAATAAATGAATGAATTTTGTTATAATAGAGGGTAAATTAAAAACCACATGAAAATGTTCCAAGATTTGTTACATATAAAAATATATTTCTTTTGTTTTTTTTTCTACTAAAAAATAGTGCATACGATACGAATAGCCGTAATATTATTCATACGATATCATTTTTGGCCGGAAGAACATGAAAACTGATCGTCATGGTGGGAATTTTTACAAATTGTGCAATTTTTTATGCAAATACTCGCCGCGTTCAAACTGTCCCGGCAACAACATTGACACTCACTCACTGGCACTGAGCCTCAACCGACGACTGATCATTATCATAAATATTCAATATTAATGTAATAATTTTAAAAGCATATCCAAATGCGGTAAAAATGTTTAGCAAATTTTATGAGACCGCAAAATGTAAAAATTCTCATAGAGCTAAAGATCACTTTGTTTAACCGGCAAAAGGGGTTGGTTGTGGTTGTCAGCAAAGTGGTTGCGCGGCTGCTCACAAAAGGGATTCACTTTCTTGTAATACAAAAATCACTAATCACAACAATTTTTAAGAGACTCAGAAAAATGCCGTTGGCGTCGTTTCAAAGTTGAGTCTTTTCAAAAATTTTAGTGATTTCGAAGTCGTGAAGCGACACAGATCAGCGGCCAAATTAAAAGCAGCGACTGACACTATCATGTACTAAAAGCAGAGTAACAGCACCCACCTTCGTCGGCCCTGTAGCAAAAATTAGCCGACGAAGTAAAAAAGGTTGAAATAGCTACAAAAAAAAAAACGCTCTATCTTCTCATCTTTCCTAGTCTGTCCCGTTCGTTTTCAGTTCCAGCGCAATGCATTGCATATATAGGGGTCATTCCCTGAGTGCTGGTCCAAGATAAAAAAATAAAATTACCGCATTTGATATCGACCGAAATTTCTATACAATTTAAATACAAATTTCAATCGATATCGAAATCCTTAATTTGGCCCCAGAGTGTTGGCGTACAAACACTTCCTTTTATGGGAAATCTAAAGCAAAAATCGAACTCAAGTTTAGGAGCACAAATTCTGATTTCTTTTTGCAATTTTGATCTGACGACTATTGCTTCTTGGCTGCAAAATGGACAAAGAAATTAAGTGTGAAAAAATCGGCAAAATACATGAAAAAAAACTCACGTTTAAGTTTTCGCCATAAAAAGAATTGAATTATGGCCAACTGCCATTGCAAATGGCAGCAGGACATGACAAACTATACTTAGGAAATAAAAATTTTTCTAAAAGGATTAAAACAGTGTGTGTGAGTGTGTATTTTCCATCTGCTAAAAATTGAAATATAAATAAATCTGCAGCGTGTGTAGGAACCATTTTAAAACATTGTTTTAAGAAACTATAAATTTCGTAGCAACAGCAAGAAATATAAATATTTTATATTCTTTTAACAAAATTTGTCTACCAAAGAAGTTAGTATCTATTATCTAATCGCCTTTATTTCAATATTTCAGATTAAAGTTTCTTTTGTGCCAATAAAACCCACCCTCTATTCTCTGGAGATGATTAAGTGCTGGTGCTGGAAACTTTTCCTGGAAATGTAAGTGATAAAAATCTATTTGAGTTTTTTGTTTTTTCTTCCTTTTTTTTTTTTTTGTTATCTGTCATAAACATATTTTTTTATATGTTGGTCAGTTTGGGTTGTTTGTTTGTTTGTTTGTTTTACCATCATAAATTTCCAATTTTCTTGTTGCTGCGTTTTTTTCTTGTGTTTCTATCGTTAAAAAATTATGAAAAAAGCTTTTTTATAGCTGTGCACACATATTTTATGATGATGCCACTTTGCTGTAGTTTGTGTTACATTCTATATAATTTTTTTTTTATCTTATTTTTTTTTGTAGCCATTATCATCATCATTTGTTGCTTATTTCTTACGTTTTTATTCCAGTGATATGAATAGATGACCATGTAAGAGCACACAAGTTATTACTGGGATAGCGGTGATCCAATTTATAGCAAATCTTGTATAAATTTTTTAATAGCCTTCACCAAAAATGGTGTAAGGTTTCTCATTCCGTGTGTAATTTCCGCAATATCTTTATGAATAGGGAATTAGCGGTGTCAGTCTGCCTGTGAGTGAAATCGGATTTCCGAAGCCTGTGGAAAAGTTAGTGACTTGGGTGTTGGATTGATGTCTTTTCAATTGTCTGAGATATATTTCAATTGAAAATCAGCAAAAACCAAATTACGTTTCCAGAGCTGGAAAGTTTAAATTTATTTTTGTATGTAGTAAGAATCAGGTTGATACAGTTCTCGTATCCTTTTTCACAATAAAATTTGTGTAAATAGGAACTGTTACCACATTCAACTAAGCCACCTAATAAGTGGTGACAAACACAATACACATGAGCACTGATGGTGAAAGGGTTGCGTCTTTCGAAAACAGCTGTTCTGCTCTGCTGTGTAAGTTGAATAACAAAAACAGATGTTGACTTGCCTTTGTGCCTTGGAATATTTATAATGTCTTTCTGAGATTTAAATTAAAATTTCGAACAATTAACCTATAGAATCTTAATTTAATTTAATATTAAATTTATTTTTGTTATAGAAATATAACTAAAACAAATTTTATTTTTCCTGTTTGTTTGTTATTTTTGTTCAAATATGTCTATATGCCTGCATTTCATTAGTTCTTACACCAAATCATCAGTAGACTTTAACCTAATTCCAAAATAACAAAACCTCTTAGCTTATACATAAACTCCCAAAAATGAATTGAGAATTACACAAACAAAATCATACGATTTGAAATTCAAGAAAACACAACAAACCTTATATTCGATATAACTCTATTTGGTTTTGCCACCTTTTAGTTTTTTTTTTATATATTTTTCAATTAAACCTATTAAAATACCAAACAGAACCAAAAATACGTTTGCAGGGCTGGGCAAGCGAAACTTTTTTTGTACATAATAATTATATGTAACCAACTAAAACACAACTTTTCTTTTTATTTACATATTAAAAATATTTGATTCTTTTGAAATAAATTCGTTCGCATGGGGAATTGGAAAAGCCGAAAAACAGCCCCAGAGTTGGAAAATTTAAATTTATTTCGGAATATTGAAATAAATAAATAAAACTAAATGTTTTCTTCAGTAATAAAACATATTTTTGAAATTCAGAAAAAAATAAGTTAGTATTAAAAATCAGGAAGATTCAGGGTTGGAATTAATGTAAGAATAGACTTCAGACTTACCTCGGTGAACGCTATAAAAGATGAGGAAGAACAAATTTTTTTTTTAAGTAGCACCGGCACTCAGGAGATGACATCTAAATATGCACAGCATTGCCGCGCAACTAGAAACAAAGGGATATTATTGAAAGGACAAATGATAGAATATGAGAAGAGAGAGTTTTTTGACTTGAATTTAATAAAAATTCATAAAAAAAAATAATTTTCAGATTGCAGATTTGAACTTGAGTCCAATAAGGAATTCTTATTTTAATATAAATTAACAAAAATTTACAATTAAAATAAAATTTAGAATTAAAATTTTTACAAAAACAAAAGCTCTAAAAATTAGAAACAACATATTCCACTCTTAATAAATAATTCGATTTTAAAACAAATTCCTTATTTAAAAGTTGTTTGCAAATTAGCAGATTTGAACTGAAGTCTGACTAATAATTTTCATGTATCTGAAATTTGACGCTCTGACGCAAGTAGTATATTCAAGTTGTTAAAAATGGAGTTCCTTGCGAAAGAAGCCAGTACACCATGGAAAGTGTCGGCAATATGTTCAACGATCAATGGATCACGGTAAAGTGAAAAGCAAGTTTTTGCAAAAAAGTCATCTGCTGTGATGGATCGCATTTTTATGTGAATGGCTTCGTGAGTAAACAAAATTGTTAGAAAATCCTCAGCTAATCCTCATAATATCTTCGACCTCAAATCCGAAATCTCGCGTGTCATCGATGAAATACAACCGCATTTCGGTGAAGAAAAATTATGGAAACCTACATGAAACAAGTAAAAACGTTAAATTCCACCGGGTCGAATCTTAAATACCCACCAAATATTGAGAAAGTAAATTTAAAATGTTTGACTTGGTGCGACAGAGTTCCTTTAAGACATCTCTGTACCCAATTTTAAATCTCTATTTTGGGAGAGTCATTCCGGGAAGGGCCGTGAGAGAGACGTTTCACCTCTGCAAGATCAGAGAACATCTCAGCTTCTTATAGGCTTAAGGAATAAAAATTGTTCAATATTTACACTATTTTTGCATATAATATCGTACTTTGACGCCCCCTTAAAGGGCGGGGTCCAAAAATAGACAATGTCATGTTTTCCACAGACCAACGTATGGGCATTGCTAGACCGTCTTAGACTTCATCACTGATCAAGAATATATTTAATTTATGGAGTCCAATTCTTTTTGGAGGTTATTAAAACTGTATTTTGTCGGGGTCTCTCTGGCAAAGGGCCGTGGGTAAGACATTTCACCTTTGCCATAAGACTCTAAAAATAAATGTTTGGGATAATTAAATGTTAAATAAATTTTTTATTTGTTTTTTGCTAGGGTCATTTAAGGGGCAAAGGGGGAGGAGAGGGTAGGGCAGAGGTGTACTAGGTTAAGTCTCAGCTTCGTCATTAAAGCTTAAAAATGTTATTTTTAAGGAATGTAGGCTTAAGTAAAACAATTTGTTAAATTTTTACACTATTTTTGCTATAATAACGCCCACTAAAGGGGGCGGGGTTCAAAAATGATTTATTTATTTATTTTATGACTCCAAGTTTAACGCGTTGAACCTTCTTTGACATAAAAATATATCATTTGCTTAACAAAATTACAAAAAAAAACTTGATGCTGTTTTTTAGAGGTTGGGTGGTTCTTAGGGGAACTTTTTCCCCTCTGGCCCGATTCAGCCCATTTACGAGCTTGACCTGTGGTATCCTTCAAGATATATTTATACCAAATTTCAAGACTCTAGCTCTTTTCGTTTGGACTGAATCGTGATTTCCACAGAGGGACGGCAATTCCGCCCGTCCTTCGGTCCGTCCTAAATTTCATCACTCCGTCTTAAATTTCATCACTGATCAAGAATATATATACCTTAGGGGTCTCAGATGGATATTTCGCTGCGTTACAAACGGAATGACAAAGTGAATATACCCTCGAATTCATTTTTGGAGGGTATAAAAAGCATTGGCCTGTCGAAAGGGCCCTGTGGTCTGTTTGAAGGATTTCAATAAACAAAAAATCTTAACTAACTTTAGTGAGGACTCTTACATAATGGCCAAGAGGAAAAACGACCTCGTTAGTGAGAGTAACGAAGACATAATATTGCTCTTGCTCCCTACATCTCATGTATTAATGGTGAAACTTGCTATAATTATGCACACTACTGTAAAGAAGAAATGCGTACATGCTTTTGTGTATATAAAAAAAATTATATATCCATTTGTATGTGTAAAGTTACACACAACATTACAGCGCACATGTATTTGCGAGTGTCATATTAAATTTAATGGAAATTGATGATGCTGCTATTATGAAATGTTATGCTGCTTCTATTTTTCTTCTCGTTTTCTTTACGACTGCTGACTGACTGACCACAGAAGGAACAGGACGAGATATGAAAAAAAAAATTAATGAAAGTTATAATTTTTTATTATAACAAATATTTCTTAATGTTGGCCTGAAGATTGATTTAAAGGAACAGACATTAATTTTGCGGCCAGAAAAGCATTTTAATGAATTCTTATGTTTTTACATCTTAAAGTAATCATAGCTAATATCTTATCATCAGCAGCGAGATATTGTTTTTTTTTTATATTTAGGTGTTGGTTTTAGTGGGTATTTATGTACGAGTGTCTCGCAACGTGCGAATGAGGCATGTCCAGTTTTATACGTCATGGAAGGGGGCCTTCAGATGTAAGTGTTATTATCAAAGTAAATATTGAAAGTAAATTAGTTATGGTTTTGGTAGAAGAGTGATTTGAAAATATGTCTACTGTAAAATTAAAATATTGCCTTCGGACTTGTAGTCCTCTTTTGCTATTAATAAAAAATTATCGGCAAATCTTCCATATATTTCTCTTTTGTATAGTTTTTTTTTTCTATAAATAACTAATTGCACCTTTTGGCTTTAAATTTTATTGTGCACTACATTGCGGCATTTTAATGTTGCAGTATTACGAGTATTTTCGCTTTATATTAAAAATACTTTCAAGTATTTAAATAGCAATTTTCTCACGATCATTATCTTTTGATAAAGTATCACACAAGCTGGACGTAAAACGTTTAGTTGCATTCCAAACCGCAAAACAGCAACAGCCAATCAACACATCCCAAACCATCCCATCCCATCCCAAATCATAGACAAACATAAAAAGAATACCGAACTTTGGTTTGGGCTCTGCTTTTGCCTTTTTCAACTCAATTTTTACGCTGGAAGTGAAAATGGCAGAAACAAAAAAAAATCGTTAACATAGAGTATCTGTCACTTGCAACAAATTTTGCAAGCGATTGAGTTGCATTGAAGCACCAACAAAAAAAAAAAGCCAACAACCGCACTGACAAACACAGCAAAACAAACAGTAACACTACAGCTTACAACTTGGCCAAATAAAATTAAGGGAAAAGTGTTCTAGTTAGAGCCAAAGCAACAGCCATAAAGTACAAAGAAAAATAAATACCAAAATCGCAGCAGAAAAAAAAAATCGTTTTTGAATCTCATAGCAAAATTTAAGATTTTTCTGTAACGCTACAAGTCCACTTAGCGAAATAAAATTTCAATATCAAAATGTTGTTGTTGTTCATTTAACAGCCAAAGAACAATCTCATCATCATCATCATGATCATCGTCATTGTCGTCTTTTTGAACAACATCAAGATTAAGTTCGTCCACTAACTCAGCAATTTTATGGAAAAACTACAGACTCCAGTATCACACTACGAGTGCCATAAGCAGTCGTTTGAGGACAGGCACTTACACACTCATCGTTATGAGATCCCGTCGGAACATCAACCTGATGTAAAGTATTTTTGGACAAGGTCGTCTTAGAAAAGGGCTATAAAAAATTATATAATTTTTATTTTGAAAACTAGTTGTTCAATGCAGTAACAAAACATTGAAATCTTCGAGAAAATTTAGGATGGTTCCCGAAAAATAGTCAGCAGTGTTAAGCAAATCTGTGAGCCAGGGCTAACATCCAGTTGGTGTGTGATCGGAGTAGACCACAACTGTAGGGGCTCTCTTTTCGATCTTATAATATTTGATGCGTTCTTGGTAAATAGTCCGATTATTGTTTCAGCTTAAATCATTGAAGATTTTGACTATTTCAAAATCCATTATAAAGGGTGTTTTTATAAGAGCTTGCTGATTTGAAATTTAAATAAAACACATGCCAAATTATGAAATGGCCAAAAAAAAATTTTTATTTGGTAGATAATTTCTTGTCATTTAACATTTAAATATAATTTCGGGCATATGGACACCACAACTATTTTGCACCAAAGTCATTCTGGAGATCCAATTTTCGACCACCTTTTCAAGCATTTGAGGGCGTATTTCAGCAATGACACGTTGAATACTGGTTTCCAAAGCGTCAATCGTTGCTGGTTTATCCACGTAAACCAACGATTTCAGGTATCCCCACAAAAAATAACCGAGTGGCGTCAAATCATACGAACGCGGAGGCCAATTCACCGGTCTATTTCCCGAAATAATTTTATCGTTGAAATGTTCTTTCAAGAAGTCCATTGTTTCGCCCGCAGTATGACAAGTGGCACCATCCTGTTGAAACCACATTTCGTTTACATCCATATCTTGAAGTTTTGGCACCAAAAATTCATTGATCATGATTCTGTATCGATTTCCATTCACAGTAACGCGTCGTCCTTCCTCATTTTTAAGGAAATAAAGACCGATGATTCCACCAGCCCATAGACCGCACCAAACAGTACATTTATCGGGATGCATTGGTAATTCTTGAACGGCGTGTGTATTATCTTTGCTCCAAATACGGCAATTTTGCTTGTTGACATATCCATTCAACCAAAAATGCGCCTCATCACTGAAGAGAATTTTGCGGTAAAAAAGCGGATAAACATTTTTAATTGAACACTGTTTTTGAAAATAAATTTCCACGATTTGGAAGCGTTTTTCTAGAGTTAACCTGTTCATAATGATTTGCCAAACAATACTGAGTAGAGACGTCACTTTAAACTGTCAAAACAGCTGCCAGACAACAGAGTGATTCGTATAAAAAAAAACTTCATAAAAAACACCCTTTATAAACGGCCTGTTCTTCCGAATTTTGGCAGGTGATAACGACCATCTTATTGAAGCTGCACCTGACAAATTATTTGTTATTTATCCAGTCTGTTTGGCAAATTATCAAAGTATTCAACAGCTCGTGCAATGAAATAATATCACCATGAACGCATATAGAAGAAAACACTGTGGCTTGAGCTACCAATAATAAAATAGGAAAACATTCACGGGTACTTAAGTAGAAAACTCAAACCAAAAAAGTTTGGCTTAGTTATGAAGGAACAATAAAATTCAGAAAAATGGGACATGAAGAAAATAATCAAACGGTAACACGGGTAATAAAAACAATAACATGTTAACATCAGGTTGATACAGTTCTCGTATCCTTTTTCACAATAAAATTTGTGTAAATAGGAACTGTTATCACATTCAACTAAGCCACCTAATAAGTGGTGAGACAAACACAATACACATGAGCACTGATGATGAAAGTGTTGCGGCTTTCGAAAACAGCTGTTCTGCTCTGCTGTGTAAGTTGAATAAAACTGATGTTGACTTTCCTTTGTGCCTTGGAATATTTATCATGTCTTTCTGAGATTTAAAAACAAATTTCCAACAATTAGCCAATGAATTTTAATTCAAAACACAACGTGTTTTATCAAAATAAGTGTTCTGTTCGGGCAACGTACCGTCCGTTTCGCTCATTTTACGATCACGATTATCCTGCTATCGAAAGGATTATTCGCATTGTGATGGCTACATTTGAGTCCACCCATAAGTCGAAAAAGCGCAATATTTGGGGAAAAAGTCGCCGTTGTCCGTGAGAGTAAACGGAAGAATGCGAAACAGTCGCTCACAAAAACTCAGCCTTTCGTAGACGACAATTCGGGCAGTCTTTTTTTTTTATCTTAGACCAGCACTCAGGGGATGACCCCTGTATATGCAATGCATTGCGCCGGAACTGAAAACGTGGGGATAGTATTGAGGGGACAGATTAGGAAAGATGAGAAGGTAGACAGTTGTTTTTGTATCTATTTCAACCTTTTACTTCGCCGGCTAATTTTTGCTACAGGGCCGACGAAGGTGAGTGCTGTTACTCTGCTTTTAGTACATAATCGTGTCAGTCGCTGCCAATTATGTTCAGTGACCAGTGACTATGCCTTCATCATTGAAACAGGCTGGCAACAACTAACACAACCACGCATTAATGCTGATCAGAAGAATTCAACACAATATTTCATGACTCAGCGCGGGCTCGAACTCACGACCCTCCGCTTCATAGTCTCGTGTTCTACTACTTCAGCCAACAGCACCCACACGTCGTGACTTGCGACATCATCCATACAAAATTCAACTGACCCAGGCACTGCAGTTAAACGACTGTAAATGGGTTCTGAAATAATTAGTAACTGATCCTTATTTTCATCGAAAAGACATCTTCAGCGATTAAATCCATTTCTAAAGGAATCGGTACGTGATTAAAGTTATATAACGAATTTGGGACGATGCCAATCCACATGCGATCCAAGAGTGTCCAATGCTTCTCCTAAAAAGTCTTTGTTTGGTGTAGATTGCGGGCTGGCGGAGTAATCGTTTCATATTCCTTTGCGAACGGCAGTGGTCACACCACTGCTGTTAACGGCGAGCGCTATAGATCGATGATTAGGTTAGGTTAGGTTGAAAAGAGGGGCATAAGCATTCCAAACAGTCCTGGATTACACCTAGGCCTCATAGGCCTGTTGTGCGCTCTATAATAAGGAGTTCCCATTCCACTGTAGGGAGCCTCCACCGATACCATGGAAACCTCTGAGTTTGATTACGTCAAGAACCCAGTTTCTTCAATGTACTTCTTTAAGTCTTTCCAATCAGAGCCCCTAAGAAATTCCATCTGACTTGGCTAAAAGCTGGACAGTAGCACAAGTATGACAGAGGAACACACAACCAAAAACCAGATCGATGATTACCAACTTTTTTTTTTAACGAGGAGCGGCACTCAAGGGATGAGCCTTACTCATGCCTGAATTGACGTGAGTTCACTTTGGCTATTCTGCAAGAGGGATTTGAAGGGCATTGCCATCTCTTGTGGAGGTGATGTGACCCGGCCACCGAGATCATGCGATTTGACCTCGTTAGATTTTTTTCTTTTAGAATTTTCTTAAGTCACAGGTGAAGAGGAATAAGTCACAAACCGTCGCTCAAATGCAGTCTAATATCAGAGTTTTGGAAAATTGGACATATCGGAAGATTTCCACTCAGACAATTCGTGATGGACATTTCGAAGATTTTGTTTATTAGGACCAGCAGTTAAGGCTTGACCACTACTCATGCGTGCATTGTGCTGGAGCTTGGAAAATTGATTGTGGGAAGGAGGATGAAGGGGGTAGTGCCTATGAACATTAGATTTCAACCTCCACAAGAAGTTTACTTCACATACAGGCAGTCCGGCCAAAGAACGAATTCTCACATTAAAGCGTAGTGCGCTGCACTGGTAAATCCACGACAAATGCGTGTGATTACAATGAAGAGTGCGTTGAGCGGAGAAATGTTTTCGTTTGAGAAAAACATCATCGATTTCATTGGAACACAGTGCATTGTAGTAACGACAAAATAGTGAAACACACTTTTTGTATTTCACGCATAATGGCACCAATATATCTTTCAAATGAAAAAAAAATTGACATCTTTATATTCAAGATACGAACCGCTTAATGCAACATCCCTGGAATGCTTTTTTGGGCATATGGGAAATCTTTATACCAGAGTTGCAACTGACTTTTTAAAATAATAAGTGCTTCGCTTACTAATCAGATATTCTTCATCGAATTATTAACTTTCTGAAAATTATTGTTCTTTTATGCTCTCTTGTTAGCTGCTAAACCAATTGTGTAGGGTGTAGAACTATGCTAAGCCGATCAAAAACAATCATGTCTGAGAACAAACTATCGATACACAGTTGTGTGTTAAAGTGTTGTTCAAAAGGTACAACAACAACAGCCTTGCACATGGCACTTCGCCGCACCAACTCCTCTTCGGGACCAAAAAAAAAATAGTTTAGCAAGAGCTGAAGCAGAAAGTGCCAGCCGATATGTATTGCATACGAAGCGAAGTGGCGGTTGTTGTGGTGTTGCTTATTTTCACGTGCATGCTAAACATCATCACCTTATTATTGCAGAAGCGTGCTTACTTTTTTCGGTGAGTGTTTGAAAAATTGTCGGCATCTTTTGATCAGTCTTGTCTTCTAGATATTGCTCGAAACTAGGATATTGTTCAAAGTATTTCAATAAAATGCTACGGACAGTTAATAAGAGGTTTTGGAGTAAAAAAACAACAACAAAAGCAACAAACGAAACTGATTTTTAACAGCAACGTCTTACAATTCACACTTGTGTCACGATATTTTGGCTTTTGTTGTTGCTGTTCTTTTTTTTAACTAGTATTTATTTTTTACATACGAGTAAATGCATGTACATATTTTTACTTATTTGCTGGCTTTTCAAAAAAAAAAATATGTCACCCAGAGTTTGAAGTTCATAGTTAAATATAAATGGCGTATAGATATGGAATTTGTACACTGAGCAAAATGCTTTAGGGGAGCGATTACTAAACACGGACACACACTCACATGTTGTATAGAGGTATTAGAGATTCTTACGTAAAAAAGGCAAAAATGTATTCAAATTAGAAAAGAACATATAATTAGGCTGCAGTAAATACATAAACTATCATAATAAATACACTTAATTAATTTTCGTTTGACAGAAGAAATATTCAGTGGCCAAATTACTGTCGATAACTTTATAAATTTCTATGTAATTTTCATATAAAGGGGTTTTCAACAATAACTTTGTTTTTCATTTGGGACAACACCAAAAATACGATAACTTTTACATTCGTAGTGGACGCATTGGCAATTGTTGCAATGAATCCAATTTCGCTCTAAAATCGCATTAAAATAATTTTTTTTTTTTTAAAACAAACACAGCCCGCAAAGCTATTTGCTTGTCTGCGGAAAACACCCAGAGTCTCCGGCGGGAATCGAACCCACGACCATTGGACTGACAGGTAGCATTGCTATCCATCGGCCACAGAGGCACCCTAAATTAAAATCCACTATGAAAATAGTGATCCTATTAAAGTTAAGGTGGGCACACACTTCGTTCTTTTGAACAGTTTTAACCGAATGGGTAAAACTGTACGGTTTAGCACGTACAACGATCATGCACACACACTATACATTCTTTTCTTCTTCGCAATAATCAAAACAAAACAAAAAATGTATGCAAATGTATTTAAACACGCGAATCAGCAATATTTTACACTGGCAAATGATGTCCTTCTTTGCTCTTTCGCCCACACACAAGCAGTTTTGAATGAAGACGTGTGAGCACCGACGGTTAAAATCAAGACGCGACGGATTTTTTGCACGTTCCAAAAGAACGTTGGTTTTTGCCCAGCAGTTTTAACCGTACAGTATGAACCGTTCGGTTAAAACTGTGCAAAAAGATTGATGTCTGTGGGGCCCTTTACATTTAGTAACAACATAATTGTCCTTCTGAGGCCTTCCTAGAAAATCATGGAGTGATTATTAAGAAGAAGCCGTTACACGTTCAACGTGTCACTCTATGGTGCGTTATGTAATCTGGAGGCATGATTGGTCCGTTTATTTTATTTTTTTCAAAAATGAGGCTGGAAATGCAGTAACGGTCAATGGATCATGGATCACGCTATCACGAAATGTTAACAACTCAATTTTGGCATTTTTATGAAGTCTTGGATATCACTGACATGGTGGACATTTGCCAGATATCATTTTTCATTCATAATACCCCAACTTTTCTCTTCGTAATGCAATAAAAATTTTAATCATCTTCATTTAAATATTTTCTTTTATATTGTTTTAGAAAACAAAGTTCCTATTGAAAACTCCTTTATAATTGGGAATTTCGCTCTCCATTTAATTCATAACTAGAATACCTAGAACTAATAATGGCTAGAATGATTGGATAAAATACTGAGACCAAATTACCGCATTCGATATTTTAAATACGAATTTCGAGCGATATCGAGTGCCATCATTTACCCCCTGGCTGTTATGCATTAAACACATTCAAGACAACTGACTAGCGACTACACGACTACAGAAATTAAATACAGGGTGCCTCAAAATGAACGAAGGGACTTGAATTCGTTATAACTTTTTATTTAAGACATAATTATTAAATATTTTTTTTTTAATACAGAATATAAATGGGGAATATTTTTAGTTTAGTTATGAAAAATAATATCTCGCAAGTGGTGGCCGTTTGCTGCTTCGCATATTCGTGCTCTTTCCAACACATTTTCCATCACCTTTCGCAAAACTTCAGGTGTTATGTTGTTTATTTCGTCGCGTATATTGCTTTTTAATTGCTGAATGGTTCTAGGCTTATTAATGTAGACTTTTCTTTTCAAATAACCCCAAAGAAAACAGTCTGAAGTTGTTAAATCTGTTGAACGCGGAGGCCAATTAAAATCACTTGTACGCGAAATACTAATTCATTCACCAAAGATGTTTCGTAAAAGAGTGATTGTGTCCCTTGCAGTGTGCGCTGTGGCTCCATCAATTTGGGTACGTTGTTCGATTGAGTACTGCTCCATTTTAAATTCCCCAAGTCTTCTTTACAAAATACCGAGAAGGAAAGAAAAAAAAATTATAATAAAAAAGTTATAAGCAATTCAAACCCCTTCGTTAATTTTGGGCCACCCTGTACATGTGCTTATATAGAAAAAGTAGTACGGACAACAACCTGCCGTGTGGCCGTGAAAACAATCATTCCCATGTAAACACTTGTATTCTATATCTGTAGTCGTGTAGTCGGTAGCCTGCTGTCTCGAATGTGTTTAGTGAATTAATCTAATGCCGGTTACGTTGTCATATTTTCAATAATTAAAGTATGCTCTGAAATATTAAAAGTTCAATAAAGCGATTTGCATTAAACCTCTCCAATCGGGCATTCGATAATCGATCGAAATTTGTATATAAATTGTATGAAAATTTCAGTCGATATCGAATGCGTTAATTTAGCCCCTGTGATATATAAATAAAACTTTGCCATAGTATTTTTCAGTGTATTTCCCTTAACTGACACTCATCATCATCATCGCTCTATCATCTTCATTTTAATAGCGCGATCATCACACATCGATTCAACTGTTGATGGTGATGCAATATCGTCACTTACCGCTGAAATAAAACCATGACAAGCGTAAATTTTCTCCAAATATGTGGAAGATTAAACCAAAATCAAGAAAAAGAAAATCATATAATAAGAATAAAGAAAAGAAATTTAAATGCTAAACAACAACTACGAAAATAAACTCTCAACCAAAGATCAATGATATTGCCAATTTCGAGTGACAGTCCTTTTGTATTGTGGCAGGTCGTTCGGTATAAACAGCTGTGAAGGTACGAGCGAGTGCAACGTTGTGTGTGGACCCATAAGCCGACTAAGAAACTTGAAACTCCTTCTTTTTTACAAGATTTCAAAATATTCGTATGGAGAGTGTTCGAAATAAAGGCGGCACGTTGCTTTAACACCTATCAAACATGCTTAATCAAATGTCAACATAATTGCTGTAAAAATAATCTATTTCTATGGTTCCTTTTGGCTGGTTGCTGCTTTTGATCACAGAGAGAAAAAAACTAGAGGAGCAGCAAAGCAAAGTGAAGAAGACTTGACTTGACTTCAAAATTCAAAAAGAAGTGTTTTTGTTTGAAACTCTATTCAAACTTGGTTTGTGCAGTGAAAACACTTCCACACACACACACACACACATTTACATACAGATATATTTATTCGTATCAACAGCAGAAACAGCAGCAATCGCAATTCAATCAGATTTCATTCGTATGTGAAAAATCGATAAATAAATGACAACAAACCATTCAGCCAACAAACGATTTCTTTTTATTAAATAGTTTAAATGCATAAATGACTACTGCAGCATAAATTTCTTTGTTATTATAAGTGGAGATGGAACTCAGTTTAGTGTTGCTTGTTATTCGATTGTAAGCATTTGTTTGTTGCTGGCAGATCCTTAATATCGGATGTGGATTCCAATAGCCGGAGTATTAAAAATATCCAAGTTGTCCTATTGATTATTTTCTAGAAGTAATTTCTTATTTTTTTTTCTTTCATTTACATGAGGGATATGTTATGTAATTGTTTTTCCAAAATTACACATTTGCATTTAAAGAAATTTTAACAGTCTTCAGGAGTTTTACTTGATGCTGTACTATATGTATTTTATGCAGAGCGGATATAAAAGGTCTTCAAGTAAACTCTTCCTATCTTTAAATGTGAATCAAACAAAATGTGTGTTTGATATCATTCACAATTTTTTTTTTATTTCGGAACAGCACTTAGGATACGAACCCTACATATGCAGTGCATTGCGCCGGAACTAGAAAGGAGGGGATAGCATTGAGGGGACAGATGAAGAAAGATGAGGAGATTGAGAATTTTTTTTTTGTAGGTACATATTTCAAGCTTTTTTTTTGCTTCGCCGGCTAATTGTTGGTTTCAAAGATCTATTGGGGTCACAATGGTTGGAATACAACATCTTTCAAATGTCCATCACGTCTTGTTTGGTTGGAGATCTTCTGAATTTTTCCATGACTCTGGCACATAGAATAGTTTAAATTTGACCGATGGAGTATGTTGCGTTGGCTTTGAGGTCTGCTGAGGGTTTGACCTTAATCGCCTGAGACTTAAAGAAACCTCACAAGAAAAGGTGTAACAGGGTCAAATCACACTACCTCGATGGATGGTTAACATCACTTCCACGATATATGACCGTGACCTCACATCGCTCGTGCAGAATATCCAAAGAGGTACGAACTATGTGACATATAGCGCCGTTCTGTTGAAACCGTATATCTTTGGTGTCCAGATCATCATATTCAGGTGGAAGATGGCTGAAATTTTTAACACGAGACTATGAAGTGGAGGGTCCTGGGTTCGACTCCGGGTTCAGTCATGAATATTCTGTAGAATTCTTCTGATTAGCATTAGGGCATGGTTGTGTTCGTTGTTTTCAGTCTGTTTCAGTGATGAAGGCATAGCACTGGTCACTTAACATAATTGGCAGCGACTGACACAATCATATAGTGAAAAGCAGACCTTCTTCGTCGTTCCTGCAGTAAAAAAATTAGCCGGCGAAGTAAAAAGATGAAATAGCTGCAACAAATTCACTATCTTTTCATCAATCTTCGTCTGTCCTCTCAGTGCTATTATTACCTTCTTTCTAGTTCCGGCGCCATGCTCTGCACATGTAAAGGTCATCTCCTGAGTGCTGGTTCGAATTAAAACAAAAAATGCAGGCCAAAAGAAATTTGGTAATCATCGTCCTTTAACACTAGCCATTGACAGTGATGACCTGGTCGTTCTTAAGGATATATGAACCCATGACGTCAGTCCAAATTTCCCACCCAACAGTGAAATTTTACGGATGCATCGCAGACTTTTAGATCTCATTTCTCTGGAAAAAAGCCTCATCAGTGCAAATGATTTTTCTATGAAAATTTCGGTCAGTGGCCAAATACTACAGAACCTATTCAGTGAACACACATCGTTGTCTATGGTCGTTTACCTTCAGTTCTTCGATCAGTTGTATTTGGCACGGTCGCAGGTTTTACTGACGATGCAAAAATCGTCAAGTTGTTGTCGGGGAAAGGCCGAGTACTTGTGAGCTACGCGAAATCGAGTTCCACTGATTCCCTGTTTCACGGACAGCGTGGATGCTTTAGGTAGATCTTGCATTTTGTCGAACCAGTGAGTCCAAAGTTATCCACTACACCGTGAATAGTGCCGTCGATAGGAGGTTTTTCACTACCGTAAAATGGACGAATCGGGTAGTACGTGGTCTGAACCCATTTTTATAAAACAATTTTGTTATTTGATCGTTGTGTTGTCAAGGTGAGTTTGGATTCAAATCTCCTTCCGCCGAGCAATTTCTTTAAGTTTTGGAACAATAAATGTTAACGCGGGCTAAATCTGGCGAATAACCCGATTTTTGGATTTCTGCCCTGAAAATCTTCCTCATAGCCAATTGATCATTCAAATTGAAACAACTAAGCCATAGGAGATAAGTATGGCTTCCACAATTTCTCTGACTTTTAATCTCCATTCGGCTAAAACCATATCGTGAATATTTTTTCAATTGTTTCGGATGTAGAGACCTCAACTGGGCATCCAGAATGTTCGGCATCTTCCGTGCGGCCACATAGAAATTCAGTGAATCACTACTATACCATGGAAATGTATGGTGCAGAGTCCCCATTATATTTATCAAGCTTAACCTGAATTTGAGTGATGGTTCTATTCTGCAAAAAAAAATTATGCTCAATGAGCGCACGAAATTCCCTTTTTTCCATTTTCTTCTTAAACGCCTGTTCATTAAGAGGAAGAACTTATTGACCCGCCGTCGTATAGTTTAAAAATATGTTTTTTTTTTTGTTAGAAATTATTAGTATAAATTTCTACCTTCAATAAAGTTTTCTTTTGTTACTTAAGGCTAGTTTTTTACGTTTTCTGATAATTATTTAGGCGATTTTTTTCCACACCATTTCACCTGGCATCTATGTATGCCGCCAACGTGGCCTTTTACATGCCTGCAGAGTACATCAACATCAAAATATCAGCATCATACGTTTAAAGAGCGGTGTGACTTTGTATGACAGTTGTTGCATTGACTGTTGCTCACTCGCAGCACTGTGTGGCAGTTGTTGGTGCAACAAAGTCTGCAATTGATTTTAAGACTTTAACAATATTTCCTACAAACGTTTATTTGAAAATATAGAAAATATTGCTACCGGTGCTACTGTGGCAGCAGGCCAGGCAACGATGATTTGGCTCATTCGCTTATGCTGATATACAACTTCAAGTTGCAAATAAATGTACGATCGCGTATGCAGCAACACCATTTCTGTAAAAGTTATTGCCGCTTTTAACTATTTGATGTTTGTTTGCTGTGATGTAGTTGTCGTAGTTGTTGTGGTTGCTGTTAGAGTCGGAGTGTGTGTGATGGAATCGTCGACTTCTGCAGTAGAGTGCCGGTGCTTGCCGGTTGTCATCTTCAATCTTTGACACAACATAAATTGTAGTAAAATTTCAGTAAAATCGAACAAAATAAAATCTGATTTTGTATGAAATTTTGTTCGTTTTAGATTTTTAATGCGAAAATCTTTTCCAGCTTGTGTTTGTGTTGTTATTCAGTGCTTTTGCATGCTTTTTGCATTGTTAACTTTCACATTGTGGCATATTTATGGATATCATGTGTCACAATTTTTCGACACACGTATTCATCTTGATGTCAAATCTGAAAATATTTTATGGACTTTTATAAATACACTTACATGTTTATGTATGCACTTATATGTGTGTCTATGTGAGAAAAATGTAATAAGAATATTATAAATTGTAGTTAAATGTTACTTTTTAAGGGCAAGGGAAAACTTCACTTCCTAATAGATATAAATTAAAGCCTGTAACTAATTCTGTATGAATAATTGTTTTATTAATTGCTATTATTTGTTTAAACGTTAAACTTTGTAATGGAAGTGGACAATTACCACACGACTTCCAGAAATCTCTAGATCAAAGGCGATTAAACTTAAAAATGCTCAACCTTTGCAGCTTCTGTTTATTAACCCTCCGATTAGTGACAGTTCTGAATTTCACGGCCGTGTGAAAAGGTCCCTACGGACCTTTTTTGTAAATCATGTTTTTTTCATATAAAAAATTTTTTGTTTATTTTTTTTTGTTTATAACTAAATTCTACATATAAAAATAATTAAAAAAAAAATTTTTTTTTTATCATCATCCCTAATGTCTTTGAGTTTTAGGTCTTTGTGTTCAGAACAAGTAAATTTTGTGTTGAAACAATAAAAAAATTATAATGATGCCTAAAAACATGCATTTATTAGTGAAATTCAGTACAAGGTCCATACGGACCTATTCACACGTCCGCGTACTATTCTCACTAAAACAACAAAAACTCCTAAAGTAATGATCCGATCGGCTTGATTTTTTTATCCAAAAGATGCGCAACAAAATACTCTTGGAATACAGAGTAACTTTGGGAAGGGGGGTTGTAGTGGCCGAAGTAGGAGTAATTTCAGTTTGAAAAGGCAAAAAGGTGCCTATGGACCTTCTCACTCATCGGAGGATTAAGGAAAGACCAGTAAATAGGATTTGCTACTATTTATTATATCAAAGTCCAGGCAGCCACTTGCACTGCCCGAGCATCAGTGCCCGACAGCAAGTTTTGGTATCACGCCACTTGGACTGCCGAGAAATACCTTAAACGATATGCGGCAACAGAATCATCCATTTTTTTTTTTTTTTTTTGGAGGAAGTAACAAAGTTCGTAGCATGTCTTCTCCTGAATGAACATGCACAAACAGAACGAATGTATCGCAGAGAAATATCCCTCAAAGTCTCCATGAGAGTGCTGTTGGCTGAAGTAGTAGAACACGAGACTATGACGCGGAGGGTCCTGAGTTCAACTCCGCGCTGAGTCATGAATATTGTGTTGAATTCTTCTGAACAGCATTAGTGCATGGTTGTGTTAGCAGTTGCCAGCCTGTTTCAGTGATGAAGCCATAGCACTGGTCGGTCACTGAACGTAATTGGCAAGTGTCCTATTTCTGATATTTTGTTGACGTGACGTGACGTTGACAATCAGTTACAGAATAACAAGGAACTTGTTGGGTTAAAAAAAATTTTTGAATAAGACCTTTTGCAGTTCACTTTAAAAGTTCCATGCCCACTTTACTTTTACACCTAAAGCTCGTATGATTTGAGGATGAAAGTCGCACTGTGGGGTGAAAGCTCCCAAAAGTGGTGATTAATTCAAAAGATTAACTTTAACTTTCACAACCATATTTGGTACCATATGAAAGTAGATAGAATTCTACATCACTAACTGCAAAAATAAAAGTTCTTGGTTATCAACTTTATTTGCAGTGTGTGTTCAAAGTCCAATCATTTTTGTTATTATTGCGCGAGTTACCTATGTTACACATAGTCACCAACCAAACCAACAACTGCAGCAACAACAATAACTACAACCACCAACTTAACAAACAAACCAACAGCAGCAACAACAATAACTACAACCACCAACTTAACAAACAAACCAACAGCAGCAACAACAACTACAATCATCAACGTAACATTACCAATAACATTGTTAACTAACATACTTATACAAATTGGGTCAGACATGAATAAGCATCTTTATTTAGGTTCATTTTATTTAATTGTATTTTATTTTATTACTTCCTAGTATAATTCTTAGAATTAAATAATATTATGAAAATGCAATAATAACACATTAATAATTTAATTGTATTTTATTTTATTACTTCCTAGTATAATTCTTAGAATTAAATAATATTATGAAAATGCAATATTAGCATATTGATAGTATAAATATTAACAGACAATAAACTATTATTATTATTAATCAACCACACATAAAGTGAATCTCGTTGTTCTTTCTTTATCTGGCGCAGTCGAACGGCGGTTTTTGTGGAAAAGTGAAAGTTGTACAGAAAAATCTCTGAGGAAAAATTTAAGAAATTTAATTACAAAAAAAAAAAGAAGGAAGTGAATATCATACTAATCAGATAAAATAAAGGAAATTTAAATATAAAAAAAAAAAAAAAAATCAATTCCTGTATCGTACAGGAATACTGTGGAAAATATAGTGCAAAAGAAAATATATAAATAAAAAAAAAAAGAGAACTAAAAGATAAAAATTTTTCTGGGGGTAGAATATGAGCGAATATCATATTAATTGAATAAACAAACGACGATACGAGTAAAATCGTGGAGTTTGTAAAAGGAAAATAATATAAACTGTGAAATTAAAGAAAAGAAATTTAAATATAAAAAAAAAAATCAATTCCTGTATCGCACAGGAATACAAGTAAAATAAAGGTGACAAAAATCCCTGTATCACACAGGAACACCAAATAAAAATTCTTGTATCGCACAGGAATACGTTAAAAGCATATATAGTATCAGAGGAAATCTGTGTAGCTTCACTTCATCTGCAAACTCCGGAACCTACTGGAAGAAATAACGAGTCAAAGGGATTAATAATCGCACCACGCAACTGCTAAGGGACATGCTGATTTTATTAATATTGCTGTAAGTAACAAAATTTTTCTTCATTTTTTTTAACATTGTTATCAAGCGAAAATCTATCAGAATATTTCGTCAGGAGCTAAATTAGGAAAGTAAGAGATAATTAATGCCAAAAAACAGGGGTTCACCTTATAGCCTTCCGCAAATATTTAAAAGTAGGAGCTTAAATTCAATTCCTGAGGTAGTAGATTCAGCTAGGATGAATAACGATTCACGGGAACAAAGTACTTCGGGCACGGTCCCTCCTGCTTCAACAGCAGTACTAACAGCACAGATGGATGTATTCCAGTCGTTGAGAATACCCGATGCCATCAAACAGTTACCGACATTTGATGGTAACCCCAGATTGTTATATGAGTTCCTCAATAACGTTGAGGAAATTCTTTTGTTCATACGGGGAACAGATAAAACCCCATACGGGCAGATTTTGTTGAGAGCCATACGCAATAAAATTGAAGGACAAGCGAATGAGGTGCTCAACATGTACGGGACCCCATTAAATTGGGATAACATAAAAACGAATCTAATAACATACTACTCAGATAAACGTTCAGAGACTTCTCTGATAAAAGACCTTCATGCCCTGAAGCAATTTGGAAAACCATTTGAAAAATTTTATGGAGAAGTGGTAGAATTGCAATCAGCTCTATGTAACAACATTTTGTTACACGAAGCAGACCAAAATGTGATATATGCTAAGAAGTCACTTTATGAAGAAATGTGCCTCAACTCTTTTGTGACAGGACTAAGGGATCCATTGGGAGCAACAATTAGAGCTATGAGACCTAACACTCTAGCGGAAGCATTAAATTTCTGCATCAAGGAGCAGAATATATACTACCAACAGTCTAATGGGTCTTACGGTAAAATTAATCAAAATAGGCAGAATAACTATTCATACCAAAGAAATCCTTTTCATAATAAGCCTTATTATAATTATCAGCCTAATAGGAACACCTACAATTTGAGGGCACCATCCCCACAGAACATGGCTTACAGGGGGGATAGTCGCAATGGCAACCAAAATAACAATTCTTATAACCAATATCGTCCTCAAGCATCTTTTAATAATAATCAACTCGATAATTTTAATCAACGAAAACAAATGTCTTTCAATAATAATATACCCCATAACAATGCACCCTTCAATAATAATATGACCAACACTAACGTACCCAAATTTCAAAAACCGGAACCCATGGACACGTCAAGTGGGTTTTCCTACCTGAGGAATAGAGGCTCGTTCCCAAGCATTAAACAGAGCCCAAGTGCACAAACAAGAAGACATCCAAATACTGAAGTTAACAATATAATAGAAGAGGGGGAGTATAGCGAATTAACTAACGTAGAAGAAGAGGTAAATTTTCTAGACCTTGCCTCCCACAACCAACGGGATACCTAGACAGGGTTAAACATGGGTCTGAATTGGTTTACATTAAAATCCGGTTCCCTGGCAATAAACTTCTCAAGTTCCTGATAGATACTGGGGCTTCAACTTCATTCATTAACCCGGAACATGTGGACCAACAACAACATATCAAATGTAAACCTACGATAATAAAAACAGTTTTAGCTAAATACAGGATAAACAAATTGGTAATATTACCAATATTCGAAGAATTCAAACAAAAGGGAAAACTCTCATTATTACTATTTAAATTTCACAACTACTTCGATGGTCTTTTGGGCATCGATTATTTATCCAATATTGGCGCTAAAATCGACTTGAAATCTAATACATTGGAGACGGGATTTACGGCTATACCATTATATCACAAACCAAACGTGTGCTCTGGCAAAATCACGATCGAACCAAATACAAAAATGATTATTAAATTACCCGTTGATGTTGAAGAAGGGGATATTTTGATTGCGGAAACATCGGTAAACGGAAAACTTGTAATTTCAGCTGGTATTTATACGGCACAGAACTGGTCTAGTTTGGTCGAAGTAACAAACTTAAGTGACTCTCTGGAAACTATCTATTTTGATCAACCCTTGAAAACGCAAGAATACCATTCCCAGGAATACGTCGAAGTCAATACTACAGAATGTGGGCCATCCTACGTAAACGAAGATACGGATGTAAAAAACTTATTGCGGCTTGAACATCTCAACCAGGAGGAAAGACGACTACTTCTAAAATCATGCAGAAAATATTCCGACGTCTTCTACAGAGAGGGGCAAGAATTGACATTCTCAAACAAAATAAGACACAGCATACCAACAACGAATGATGTACCGATATATACGAAATCATATAGATACCCTTACATCCACAAGGAGGAAGTACAAGGACAAATTACTAAACTATTGGATCAACATATAATACGCCCAAGTTATTCACCCTGGAGTTCACCTGTATGGGTAGTACCCAAAAAGAAAGACGCGAGTGGCAAGCAGAAATGGAGATTAGTGATTGATTATAGGAAATTAAATGAGAAGACCATAACGGATAAATACCCTATTCCGAATATAAATGAATTATTGGATAAACTGGGTAGGTGTATGTACTTTTCCACGGTAGATCTCGCAAGTGGGTTTCACCAGATTGAAATGGAACCAAAAGACATCCCGAAAACAGCGTTTTCAGTAGAAGGAGGGCATTACGAATTCATTAGAATGCCATTCGGGTTGAAAAACGCACCTTCAACTTTCCAAAGAGTCATGGACAACGTCCTTAGAGATTTAGTGGGAAAAGTGTGCCTTGTTTACCTGGATGATATCATAATTTTTTCAACCTCATTACAGGAACATATCAATAATCTAGAAGCGGTATTTGAGAAATTAAGGAGTTCGAATTTTAAAATTCAGGTCGATAAATCCGAGTTTCTGAAAAAGGAAATAGAATTTTTAGGGCACATTGTATCTACTGAAGGGATAAAACCGAACCCGAAAAAAATAAGTGCAGTAAAAAATTTCCCAATTCCGAAAACTGCGAAACAAATTAAGTCCTTTTTAGGTTTATTAGGATATTATAGGAAATTTATACCTAACTTTGCGAAACTAACGAAACCATTAACGGTCTGCTTGAAAAAGGGGATGGACATAAAACTTACCGAAGAGTATGTCAGAACTGTCGAAATGTGTAAAAATCTGCTTTGTAATGACCCAATATTACAATACCCGGATTTTTCTAAACATTTCATTTTAACCACAGACGCTAGTAACTATGCGCTAGGGGCTGTGTTGTCTCAGGGCCAAATAGGGAGCGATAAACCTATTTGTTTTGCCAGCAGAACATTAAATGGTTCAGAGATAAATTATTCTACAATAGAGAAGGAACTTCTGGCAATAGTATGGGCCACGAAATACTTCAGGCCCTACCTCTACGGACATAAATTCAAAATAGTAACAGACCATAGACCATTAACTTGGATTATGGGACTAAAAGAACCAAATTCAAAACTAGTTCGTTGGCGGCTAAAATTAGAGGAGTTCGACTACGAAATAGTGTACAAAAAAGGAGTACTAAATTCCAACGCGGATGCCCTAAGTAGAATTACACCAGATATAAACAACCATGAAGCTTTCTCTACTATAGGCACTAGTGGGAGTACGATTCACTCTGCAGAAGAGAACCTGGACGATGGGATCCCAATCTCGGAAAAGCCCCTGAACGAATTTAATATACAGCTAGTAATAGAAATACAACCGGAATCAAAGGTTACTGTGGAGGTACCCTTCAAGAATAAGTTAAAACGTATTATAAAAGCACCATCCTATGACGAAAATTCAATCATAAAAATTTTTGCTAAGTTTATTAAGCCTAATAGGCTTGTTGCAGTTTATACAGATAATGATGATGTTTTTCGCATTGTACAGAAAATTTTTTCACAATATTTTGCTAGCAATAAATCTTACCGCTTAGTACGTTGTACACTCAGAATAAGAGATATTTCAGATAACGATGAACAAGATGAAATTATAAGGAAATATCATCAAAATAACAACCACCGAGGAATAGAGGAAACATATTTACACCTTAAAAGAGAGTATTTCTTCCCACATATGAAAAACAAGATCAGCCAAATAATTAATGATTGCGACACGTGTCAGACACTCAAATACGATAGACACCCACAAAAATTAGTTTTCCAAATTCCGGAAACCCCGGAAAAACCTCTGGATATTTTACACATTGATATATATCACGTCAACAATCAGCAAATACTGACTATTATCGATAAATTTTCAAAATTTGCAGCGGGGTTCACAATTGCCGCAAAAACTAGTTTAAATGTAATTAAGTCATTAAAAACCTTCATTAGTACTTATGGGATTCCGAGGAAAATCATATGTGACCAAGGAAAGGAATTTACGGCCATTATTTTTAGAGACTTTTGCAAACAATTCAATATAGATCTACATATAACTTCATTTCAACAATCTTCAAGCAATGCGCCCGTCGAAAGGTTGCATTCGACTCTAACCGAAATATATCGGATAATTATGGCTAAAAGGAAAGAGAGCAAACTTTCCACGGATCACGATGAAATTTTCTCGGAGGCTCTTATTACCTATAATAATTCGATACATTCAACAACGAAACTAACTCCGTATGAAGTATTCTTTGGCAGACCACACATATTTAATGAAACAATAAAATTCAATGGAGAACACGAGTATATCCAGAAATTAAACGAATACCAACAAATTATCTACCCCAAAATTAGGGAAAAATTACAAACTACTGTAAAGGACAGAATAGATAAACTGAACGAGAATAGGGCACAACCTGCACCATTACAGGCCAGCGATATAATATATCGAAAAGAGAACAGGAGAAATAAGATAACACCTCGATTTTCTAAACACAAAGTACAAACTGATAAAAAAGTTACCTTTATTTCAGATAGAAACCAGAAAATTCACAAATCAAAGATTAAAAGGAGAATAAAGAAAAATTCTAAAATACAATAATATAACTAATCATTCTGTTTTCTCCCTAGGTTATCTGTGGCCCACTCCCAAAGGCTAAACACACAACAAATAGACAATGAATTGGCTATTATCGAATTGAGAATGGGTAATGCCAAGGTAATAAACCATTATCAAAATTTAATCCATGTAATAGATCTTAAAGACTATGTTAATAATTCAGAGAAAATTAAAGAAACCTTAGACGTATTTGAACCAAATAGTTCAATCAAAGATTCATTAAAGATCACGAAACTTAAATTAAATCAATTAATGAATAAAATTGACAATTTACTACCTTTTAAGAGGCAAAAAAGAGGTCTATTTAATGGATTAGGCTCAACAATTAAATATATAACTGGTAATATGGATGATAGGGATGCGGGGAACATAAATTCTCAGCTTGAGGAACTTATAAAAAACGAACATATTTTCAACAACACGGTAAACAAACAAAGCATATTAAATACGGAAATGATCCAAAGATTTAACAACATTACAACACACATAAACACAGAACAAAGTAGAATTACAGAAATCTTAAAAAAAACACAAGGAACTATGTACAATAGAATAAATAAAGAAGATCTTATAATTTCACAAATACAATACTTGAATAGAATCAATTACAATATTGATTTGCTAACGAATCAAGTTAACAATATAGCCGAAAGCATTGTATTTGCGAAATTAAATATTATTTCTAAATTCATCTTAAGTCATGACGAAATAGAAAATATTTATAATATACTAAATAATCAAATACACAAAATATATTCTGTAGAACAATTATATGAAATACTAGAATTACAAGCATATTATAACAAATCGAATATAATATTTAATGTAAAAATTCCAAAATTTAAACAAGAAACTTTTAATTTTTCTCACATTATACCCTTACCAATAAATGTAACAAGACAAATATTATCATCAAATTATATAGCTTATAATAAAAATTCTATTAACTATTATCATGAAAAATGTTTGAAATTAATAGATATTTATGTCTGTCCCAATCCTACAAGAAGCGAACCTATGGAACAATCACAATGTATGGGTAAACTGTTACGAAAACTACAACCAAAATGTAACGTAAAAGACGTGGGACGATTGGAGTCTATTTCCCAGCCAGAAGATAACTTCTTACTATTTATTAACGTACCAACAACACTTGTACAATCTGACTGCAGTAAACCGTTCAACGTGACTAACACAACAATCCTATATTACGAAAAATGCACAATCAACATTAATGGGTTAACATATGAGGGCAAGGCACAAACGTACCGGGAACACATCAACATAACATTACCTGAATTTGTCGAAATAATTCCTGAAGCCGTCATTGAAGAACTCAACATGCAAAAATTAAAGTCTTATCATTTCAGTGACCACGACTTGATGTCCGCCTTGAAAATAACAACAACCACTCACCAGTATATCACATACTCATCGATTATGATTATCATTCTAATAATTATCATATCATCAATGTGCTTAGCAAAACGAATTAGAATTTCATACACACCAAAATCGTTTATGTTTGAAAGTATCGTTCGTCCACCTACAGATTCCTTGTGGCCCTCACTATACTCTAAGGGGGGAGGAGTTACCTATGTTACACATAGTCACCAACCAAACCAACAACTGCAGCAACAACAATAACTACAACCACCAACTTAACAAACAAACCAACAGCAGCAACAACAATAACTACAACCACCAACTTAACAAACAAACCAACAGCAGCAACAACAACTACAATCATCAACGTAACATTACCAATAACATTGTTAACTAACATACTTATACAAATTGGGTCAGACATGAATAAGCATCTTTATTTAGGTTCATTTTATTTAATTGTATTTTATTTTATTACTTCCTAGTATAATTCTTAGAATTAAATAATATTATGAAAATGCAATAATAACACATTAATAATTTAATTGTATTTTATTTTATTACTTCCTAGTATAATTCTTAGAATTAAATAATATTATGAAAATGCAATATTAGCATATTGATAGTATAAATATTAACAGACAATAAACTATTATTATTATTAATCAACCACACATAAAGTGAATCTCGTTGTTCTTTCTTTATCTCGCGCATTGATAAAAAGAGAACTTTATGATATTTCAAGTGATTATAGTTTTTGTTAATCATTTAAGCATTTAAAACATTCGGCCATGTGATGGAAATCGCTTATCGCATGAAAAAAATTGAAGTTACAAAATTGGTGTGCTGGAGTTCGCAATCGCTCAAAATCGTTCAAAAGAAATTGGCGTTTTTGAAGTCGCATGTGATTCGACAATCGTGCGATTCACAGCACATACATGATTATTTTTTGTTTAGATAAATGTTTTAGAAATATTTAAAAAAAATTTTTATTATGTATGAATTTTTATTAGTCGAACTTTGTAATGTAAATTGTTAATTTATTTGGGCTTAAGTTCGAACCTGCATGACTGGAAATGATTTTTTATTATTTTATTAATAAATGAATTTGTTCAAATTCTATTTATTATTTTTTATATTAAGATTGGAATATTAAGAATATTTTCAATAATCATCAAACCAGCAGAACGGATCAGTACTGATTTCGAGGCCGCTACGCCATCTCATCAGCGTTCTTTGTTCAATTTTTCCACTTTTGCAAGTGGTGCTAGTTAGTAGGAATATCAACTATTTAACCAATATTTTAACGAAAATTGAATATGAGAAGTTCCCACATTCATATTTTTAAGTTATTACCTTTTTGGTTAGTACGAAAGTCCCCAACCCTGACGATTAATTCAAAATCATTTGTCATGCAGATTCGAACTTAAGCCCAAAAAAATTAACAAAAAATTTTTTTATTCTTTTTTTCGAAAGGCACATAAAGTATGCCCGAATTTAAAATTTAATTTACTAATTTATCGTTTCTCATTCCAAAATTACAGCAAAAATAGTCAAATAAGACAATTTTCTCCAAAATACAAAAAAACCCATAAAATGTTAACAATTCCTTTTTTCAAAAAAAATTTTTTAAATGCTGGTTTTTTATGTATTTATTAATAGTCATCAATAAAAAATAACAACATTTTAAAATTACGAGTTCTATGAATTAATCGCCACTTTCACTACCATTCACCCCACTGTGCATCGAAGAGAAAAATGTTGAAAAGCAATGATCTGCTAAAAATTCTGCTACACCTAATAGTGAAAAACTCAAAAAGGGGTGCTTGCCTACTTTGAGCTGACATTTACTATAGTGAATTTTGAAAATGATTTATTAATTTGTGTAAACAATGCACTGCCAAATATATTATCATGGGAGTAACAGGCGTATACTTCTACAAAACGTTTTCAAATATTGTGAATTTAAAATCAAAAAGCGGAAATTTTTTAAATTGGCCTATGAATCACCATCTGATTGTAATAACCCATAAAACTGATTGTCATGGATAGTGTAGGGTGTCTCGTAGGTCGCACAGAACAGAACAAATGACATTATGCTTAGCTCTTAGCCTTTGTTAAATAGTACCGTTACAAGCTATCTCACATTGTTAAGATAAAACCAACTGCAGTGTCACAGACTTTTGGACTGAATATTTTTGTTTGTTTGTTTTTTAAATAAATAATTCATATATTTTCACATCATCCACTTTTTAATGCTAAACGGAATTTATAGCTTTGACACTTTGTAAAATGCTGCAGGTATTAAAACACTAAACGGAGTCATTTATTTATTTCTTGCGTTTGTAAGTTTTAAAGTCTAAAAACCGGATCTAATAACAGATATTAGGTTCTAATTAAAAAGCCATGTTATTTAATCACCTTCAGAAACACGTCAACAGTAAACTCTTCTAGAGCAAAATAGAGCAAAGCGGACGGAGGCCAGGCCAGTGGCGCGATGCAGTGTTTGTGGTGAATTGCATGTTTTCTTTTAATTTATCTTAAAACGTGTCACAATTAATTTTATGCATAAGAATTTCATATTTCTGAGACTTGAAATTGTGTGTTTTTATAAAGTTGTTGGCTTGGGGTAACTTTTCTTTAAATTGAATTAAATTTATTCATTTTTGGAGTGAAGCAGAAACAAAAAGAATGGAATTGCATAAATATCGCATAAGCAACAATTCATTAAAAATGTCATATTTAATAAAGTGCAAACAAAATTCATGCCACCTTTTTTTGTAAAACAATAGCAAAATCATTTTGCACTTGCTGCAGGTTTCTTAGCTGATTAAAAATACAGAAATACAAAAAAAAAGAAGGAACTGGCTGAAGAATAAATGCAAGCCACTGCTGTGCACAATATTGAGACATACGAGTAGAATGCAACAAAATGCATTCATTGTTGCTTTGGGTTGCCCGCTCTTTATTTGTTATTGCAATTATGCTGAAAACACCAGTTATTAACCACGGCTTGCTTGGCTTATCGCTCGCCAAAGAACATAAACACTTGTTAAGCATTAACTAACGCCATCTGTCAAGACGGGAAGCCGGTGCAGCACGACGACAAACAACGTTTTCGAAACAGTGCAAAAGAACAAAAAGTCTTTCCTACAGCTTGAAATAAATAAAAACACACAGCAGCGCAGCAAACGGCATTGCATGTTTGAGAATTGAAATTATTGAAACGCGGATTTTCATTAACAGCGTTTTACGACTGTTTCATAGAACCTGCTTCAGAACGAAAACAGAATTGCAGCGACAAGTAATAGATACTACAGAGTCTGCCATCTAACGGTTTTTTTTTCAACTAGTGCTTATTTCGTGAATGGTAACACTTAGCTCATGTCTGATTTGACAGATAATTAGTTTTATCCTTCCGCTGAACGAATATGGTTGACCATCCAATGCGTTTTCGTTTCGCTAAGTGGAACTGCGATCGACATACAGAAGATGCCGATTTTGCCAAAAAAAACCATATTTTCAGATGATGCTCATTTTGATCTTGGCGGGTATGTAAACAAGCAAAATTGTCGCATTTGGGGCACCGAAAACCCGCACGCATACATTGAAAAGCCGACGGACCCAAACCGAGTCACTGTTTGGTGCGGATTTTGGTCCAGAGGCATAATTGGACCATTTTTCTTCGAAAATGAGCAAGGAGTGGCCGTTACAGTCAATGGCGTTCGTTTTCGGGCCATATTGAACGAATTTTTGTTCACAAAAATTGAAGAGGAGGATATTTGCAACATTTGGTTTCAACAAGACGGCGCTACGTGCCACACTGCCGAAGCTACACTCGATGTTTTGCGCCCTGTTTTTCAAGATCGGATTATCAGCCGCAGAGCTGATGTCGTTTGGCCAACTCGGAGCTGCGATTTGACACCGTTGGAGTATTATTTGTGGGGTGCCGTCAAAGATAAGCCAGAGACAATTGACGCTCTAAAGGACAATATTCGTGAAGCCATTGGTGAAATACAGCTGCACACAATCGATAATGTGCTTAAAAATTCGACCGATCGTGTAGGCCAGCCGAGGCAGCCATTTGAATGAAATTATATTCCATTATTAACCGCAAGGATTGTACTTTCAAATAAAAAAAAGAAATTTGACAAAATATTCAGTAGTTTTGTTTAAAGCATTTTCAAAAAAAAAAAAGTTATTTGGCGGACCCTGTAGTATTTAAACTGTGTGCGAGTTTAGTGTATCTATAAATATTAACCCCTTACTGCCATCCCTAAATACGGGCGGCAAGCGTTTTTTAGCTGTCAAAAGTTCTCATGTCCATACATTTTGTATGGGGCATACCGAAATAACGCGGCGGCAACGCTTTGCTATTAGAAAATCCGATTTTGACACAGCGTTTTCTAATGAAGTTGTTTGCAAAAGAAAACAATTGTAATCAGAGAAAAAAGCAAAAATTTACAAAAAATAATAAAAAATTATAATAAAAGAAAAAATTTTTGCACTTCGTATTAGAAGATGGAGATAAGAAAATATTTACAATATGATTATATACATAAATATGTATGCACGTTTGTAATTTGTACAAAATTTCAATAACAAAATCACAAATGTCGTCCGTCCAGCTGTTAAAATAATCAGGGTTGTTTAATTTGGTTGTTTGATAACCCTGTTTTTATTGTTTTTTGACATAACGTTGCCGCTTTTGATTAGGTATGGCATTTCAGCGTTAAAGCTCCGCGGAAAAAAACGTTCCGCTTTCCGCCCGTATTTAGGTATGGCTGTTATTCATAAAAATTATGAGAGGCTTATAAGAGTGTAATAGAACAAATTTCATATGAAATTTTACTTTATGACGCTGTTATTAGACTCTCATAATTTTTGTGAATAAGAAGGGGGTACAAATTTATTTCATGATATAAAAATGTCCACTAGCTGCCTGTTTGAATTAATATTAACATTTTCGTCTGGCATTTTTGTATTGAGAAGTAGCACAAATTTGAGTTTTTTTGTTTATTGTTGTTTAAATTTTTATTTTATAAAAAAAAAACTGGCAGTAAATCTTATGATCAGGGATCGTAAGTCTTATTTTAAAAATGTTTATCATAATTTCCTCAGTTTTATATTTCGCTTAGAAAATAAAAATTATTTCTTAATTTTTATTTATTCTTCAGAAAAGAAAATGTATTTTTAAGTTATTTCTCAAATTTAAGTTGTTTCTTAATCTTGTGTTATTCCCCCAAAATTAAAAGTTATTTCTTGTTTTTCATTTATATTTCAAAAAATAAACTTTGTTTCTTAATTTTTATTTATTCCTTTTACAATAAGAGTTATTTTAAGGTTTTAGTTGTGCTCAGAAAATAAGAGTTATTTTTTTAATTTTATTAATTTCTCAAGAAATAAAAGTTATTTTATTTATTTTTCAAAATATAAGAGTTATATTTTGATGTTTATTTATTCCTCAGTTAATAAAAATAATTTATTGATATTTTTTATTCCTCAAAAATAAAAGTTATGTTTTGATTTTCATTTATTTTGCTAGAAATAAAAGTTAATATTTTATTTTTATTTATACCTCAAGAAATAAAAGTTATTTCTTCATTTGTAGTTATTCTTTAGAATATAAAAGTTATTTTTTGTTTTTTATTTATTCTTCAGCAAATAATAGTTATATTTTGATTTTTATTTATATCTTTAACAGTAAGAGCTATTTTTAATTTTTATTTGTGCTCAGAAAATAAGAGTTATTTTTTGATTTTATTTATTTCTAAAGAAATAAAAGTTATTGCCGGATTTTTATTTGTTTTTTTAAATATAAAAGTTATTTTTTTATTTTTATATTTATACCTTAAAAAAATAAAAGTTGTTTCCTGATTTTTATTTATTCCTCAGAAAATAAAAGTTATTTCATTGATTTTTATCAATTCTTTAGAATTTAAAAATTATTTCTTGCTTTTTATTTATTCTTCAGAAAATCAAATTTATTTCTTATGAAATTTTTTACTTGACACATTGTTGTCACAATAAAATAAATTTAATTAATTATTATAAATTTCATTTATATATAAATTTAATTCTTGGTTTTATTTCATTTTTACAAAAGAAAACTTATTTCTTGATTCTAATATATTCCTCAGAAACTTAAAAAAATATATTTTATTTTTATTTATTCCTCAAGAAATAAAAGTTATTTCTTCATTTTTATCTACTCCTTAGAATTTTAAAGCTATTTCTTTATTTCTATTTATTCTTTAAAAAATAAAAGTTGTCTCTGGATTTTTCCTTATCCATTAGAAATTAAAAGTTATTTATTCATTTTATTTCTCAAAAGAAAAGTTATATATAATTTTTATTTAGTCCTCAGGAAATAAAAGTTATTTCTTGATTTTTATTTATTTCTCAGAATAAAAAAAGTTATTTCTTTATTTTTATTTATTCTATAGAAAATAAAAGTTATTTTTGATTTTTATTTATTCCTCAGGAAATAAAAGTTATTTCTTGATTTTTATTTATTCCATAGAAAATAAAAGTTATTCCTTAATTTTTATTTATCTCGCAAGAAATAAAAGTTATTTTTTTAATCTAATTTTTTCGTCATATAATAAAAGTTATTTCTTAATTTTTATATTATTTCTCAGAAAATAAAAGTTATTTCTTTATGGCTAATACTAGTTTAGTATTGATACAGTCTCATCCTATTAAGCCTTCTAATAAGAATCTACAAACAAAAAGACACTGTCGGGTACTGATGATGGGAGTACCGGGTCTCCCGATAACAGCGTTGCTCCCTCTCCTGCATTAGTTTGAAAGTTAAATTGACTATCCTTCGGGTGTACTATAACAAAAGATTCCCGGCGAAATAAGAAGTAAAAATTATCTATCCTTTCAACACTGTCTTGGCCTTCTCATAGCTACGACTCAAAGAATTCCATAAGTAACATCTCCCTAATCCGGTTAAAGGAAATGTATCGAATTAAAACAATTTTTTTTTTTTATTTTTCTTTGAAAGAGAATAAAAGGTTTGTGAATATGAAGAGTTACCAACAGATGGTTCAAATTACAAGGACATTTTCTCTATTGTGTTCTGCGCGGTTATGGACAGATTTTCGACTATATTTTATTTTATTTATTTATTTTTCTAAGGAAAAGGTCAGTATGAAGAAATAAAATATGACAGTCCTTTAACAATTTAGTACTAAATTCCCCATCTTTTGGGATTATCATCCCATATTTTTGTATATTCTTATCGCTTTTCCCACCACGACCGGACCGCTAGGAGCTTTTCCCTTTTATTGCCTGTGTAACCTTAATTGTATTTTCTTTAATATTTTGCTAGTCATGACAACTCAAACAACTCCTTATCTCTATTAATAATAACTTTTATATTCATAGTGTGCAGTTTGTGGCTGATCGCCAAACACATTTTCTATTCGTAGTATCTCTCCTTGGACACAAACTCCTTCCGATCACACTATTACAAGAAATATTGTAGCAAAATAACAACTTCATAACTTAAGAAAAATTCGGAATGTGTGTTTGCAGGTTTGTAGCAAGTAAAATAATACATTTTTTACAGGAGTTTTTGCATTCAGGCACGCAATATGCTCTGCATAGAAGTTGAGCATTAAATTATAGAGCAACATATACCAACCGAATCCATTGCACATAAACAAACAAACGAACAAACAGACAAAAAGTCAGAGGTACTCACAAAAAATTCACTAACCTGTTGCTTTTGGTTGTAAATTTCTTTTTTTTTTCGTTTTCTTTTGAAATAAGAAATATGAATTTATGCGATTTCGTTTTTGTTTACCAGTTTCTAAGTTTTGGATTTCGTAAGCAGCTTTAAAAAGACAGAAATGCATTTATAATGGGTTTATCGTGCTAAAATCAACTTAATCATTCTCTCAAAATTCATATTGTGAATACGCGACACACTTGACTTTCAACACCCGAATGTGAAAACAGAGATTATTTTAAATTGGATTTCGTTTTGGATTAAATTTTTTATTTTTTTTCATACAATTGCTATTTATGTACAAACAACAACAACAAATACATAAGTGTAGAACAAAAATTACAACTACATGCTGGCAATGAACGAGTACAATCTACGGTATAAGAAGAACAAGGAGCCCGTTTATGGAGTTGCCAAGAATATTAAAAGCAATAGATATCGGCAGGTACTGTTTTACAGATTTCTTGAACACATCTGGATTAGGAGGAGTCGTATCCCGAGTGCTGGTCCTACCAAGAAATTTAAAATTAATCATAAAGTTAAAATGTGGGTGCTGTTGGCTGAAGTAGTATAACACGAGACTATGAAGCGGAGGGTCCTGAGTTTAACCCCGCGCTGAGTCATGAAATATTGTGTTGAATTCTTCTGATCAGCATTAGTTACTGCCCAATCTCTAAAACAGTGGAACGGATGTGCATATAAGAATCTAAAAGAAGTAGGTTCGCCTACGAGCCTGAGTAAGAATTGGTAGGTGAGGCGGCACCTGGGTTTGGGTAGAAAAGAAACCGAAGTCGATAGAAAGTTTATAGAACCTCCACTGGTTTGACTTTCGAGACTTTACCAGTAGTTGGAACTGGTACCACGGGATCCAGTACAAGCCTCGCAGTTTACTGCGGCTGGATATTGGTGAGGTCTTCCTCGGGAGTACACGTGGTGGTTGTGGTCACCAATTTGGTGGAAGGTTTATCAGATAAGGATTGATGTTCAATCCTTGCGCTTGGACTTCGGTCCGGCTGATAGTAGCAAAACCTATATGATCATCTAGATAGGATCGGCACTTTGGCAAGGTGTTTGATCATGGGGCTTACCAAAGTATGTTCTAGAAATTGCCACCTGGGCGACCCGAAGTCGCCTTGTGTGGTCTCTTGGGTGCTAAGAGGGGTGCTGGTAACACTTAATTTTCACTCGATGTTAGGAGCATCGTCAGGTAGGGCAATAAGGCTGGTACTGATGTAAATCAAAGACATATTTGATCAGCATTAGTAATGCATGGTTGTGTTCGTTGTTGTCAGCCTGTTACAGTGATGAAGGTATAGCACTGGTCGGTCACTAAACGTAATTGGCAGCGACTGACACGATCATGTAGTAAAAGCAGAGTAACAGCACTCACCTTCGTCGGCCCTGTAGCAAAAATTAGACGGCGAAGTAGAAGGTTGAAATGGCTACAAAAAAAAAAACAACTGCCTATCTTCTCATCTTTCCTAATCTGTCCCCTCAATACTATCCCCTCGTTTTCAGTTCCGGCGCAATGCATTGCATATATAGGGGATCATCCCCTGAGTGCTGGTCCAAGATTAAAAAAAAATAGTTTTACTTTAGTTCTTGCAGTGGTTACAATCGGGAGTTTAACTGAAAAATATTATTTTTCTTTAAGTAGGGAAATTATCATAAAAATTATATTTTTTAAAAAATTTCCTGTACAAAAACTAGCAGTCAGAAACAGCTTATTCGCTTCATAATTGAGCCACAATTTAGCACAGCAAAATGGCAACTCCTTATTTTCATTTCTATCTCCAAGTACACGGTAGAATATTGATAAGTTTTTTCTTTTTTTTTTCTATTATAAAATGCTGAGAGCAAACATTTATGGCATTGAAATCTTGGCAATTGCTTGAAGGTCTCAACTTAACATTGTTGCATTAGGTCTGCGGCATTTAATGACACTAACCGTGCAGCACATGTGGCATCACACACATACGAATTTTACAAGTTTGAAAACGTATTTTTATTGCCTCAAGAAACAACTGAAAATGAATTTTATATCGCAGAAATTATCACGATAAAATAAATAAATATTTAATAGTAATAATTTTAATAATTTAAAAACTGCTAGACCGCTGTGAACGTGCTGCTTAAAAGTCTGTTAAATGCACTACAAAATGCAGCATTTATTTATTTTTTATTTCATTTTGGCTAAAAAAAAATTTGAAACTCCAGTTGGCCTTTAAGAAGTAGGAAGTAGTCATTTGCTTGCTGGTGTTAAAACTTAATAGGTGCTGTTAAGATAAGAGACTTGAATTTCGTTAAAGTGTGGGTTTTTCTTTGCCAGATTTCATCTCATTGTTGTTTGGCTTGTATGCGCTTTGCCGACTGTTGTTGTTGGTTTCGTTTTGAGTGGAATTAACGTTTCATATTTTACTACTACTATCCTTCATAGTTTGGTTGGTAGTTGAATTGCCTGCCTGCAAACTGTCTGTTGGCCCGGTTGTTCAAATGATGGCGGACGGATGATGTTATCGGCAACATGGCGTTTTAATAGCATATAAATACTTAATGTTTTGACAGTTTTTATAGTTTGTAATTTGAACTTTAAAGTGCACAAAGGAAACAAAAATATTATCATATGAATTGTTCATTAAAATCATTAAATATTAATTTTCATTACTTCATTTTGCAGCGTCTAGGCCATAGATTTGAATAGAAGATGAAAACTAAAACTGGAATGAGTGTGTGAATTTTTTTTACTGTTGCCAGTTTTAAATGTTTTCAATTCGCTGTCGAGTTTTATTACGCCAAAAAATATACGGAATTTAAAGTGTAGCTCGCCATGTCAAGTGTTTATATTTGGCAATTTTTTATTCATAAATTTTTTAATTAAATTAGTCTTACAAAATTTAAATTAGTTCACACAAACATCAAATGTGTTAAAAAAAGTTTTTATATAAAAAAATTTTTATAAATAATTTGGGATAATTAAAATGCTAATAACACCGGCACACAAAAAAAAAGTTGTCTGTACACCGGGCGCCACCCATATACCGGCATGTTTTTTGACCCGCTGAATACGAATTTGAAGTCCGTTTAGGCCGTCCAGCCTTCAGTTTCGAGTAAATTGCAAAAAACCCCCAAAAATAGCGAAAATTCGATATTTTGGCAAGAAAAAAAATTTGAGAATCTAAGAAAAGCATGATTATTATATATTTTGATCTGTCAAATACTAATTTTGATTGTACCTTAATCATAAGCTGTTTTAAATTGAAAAAAATTGGGAAAAATCCTTAAAAAACCGAAAAAATCGCGAAAAATTGGGTTTATCTTGGTATAAAAAATTTGTGGACGGTTCTTCACCGGCTCAAACTCACCACAAATGTAACAAAATAGATCAGGGTTCTTATTGCACAGATGGGAATTGATTCTTGTAATAGTACACTCTCCAGTAGCCAAGTTTCCCACTACTGAAGAGCTGCAGTCGCTGGATGACGACGCCTGCGGGCCTGCTTTTTCACCCTGACCAGACGCCGATACTGGGTTTCCGGATCCCTGCATCGTAAAGTACTTATCACTTGTACCTGCCATGACGGCACACACGCCGCTAACCCAGGGACTCTGCCAGATGGTTCTGTTGCCCACCGTCACCCCGAGGAGGTGCCCTGGTTGCAAGTACAAGCGATCATGCAATGAAATGAAATCTACACATCGATGAAGTTGAAATCCCAAGACGATGGCAAATTTTTACTAAATAAAAGACAAAATGGCAGAAGAGGTATCTACTTGGTAAATCATTTCATCATCAGAATGAAACAGTACAATACCCTCGAAAAACCGTATAAAATCCAATTTGTGTACTTTCTTGGATCTTAATCTTGTATTTTATAGATAAAAAATACAAGAAGTTTATTTAATTGTGTTTGAAAGATTTTTTTCTATTTTTTCAGCAGCAATTTTCTGCTATTTTATAAATTTTTTGTCGTTTTATGAATGTTTGAGGGCAGTATTGGCCAAATTTATTGCAAAATCAGATCAAAAAGATTGAATGACATCAAAATTTTTGTCAATCCGCGTCCACAAATTTTTTATACCATGATAAACCCAATTTTTCGCGATTTTTGCGGTTTTTTAAGGGTTTTTCCCAATTTTTTTCGTTTTAAAACAGCTTATGATTAAGGTACAATCAAAATTAGTATTTGACAGATCAAAATACATAATAATCATGCTTTTCTTAGATTCTCAAATTTTTTTTCTTGCCAAAATATCGAATTTTCGCTATTTTTAGGGGTTTTTTGCAATTTACTCGAAACTGAAGGCTGGACGGCCTAAACGGACTTCAAATTCGTATTCAGCGGGTCAAAAAAAATGCCGGTATATGGGTGGCGCCCGGTGTACAGACAACTTTTTTTTTTTGTGTGCCGGTGTAATAGACAGAAATCATATGAATTTAAATTTTTGTTTTTGGATCTCATGCACTTTATTATTAAGATAGGAACTTTTTTAGTCAGACTCAAGTTCAAATGCGCAATTCGTATATAATTTTTTTAAGAATTTTTATTAAATTCAAATTATTGCTATTATATTATTTTTTAAGAAATTAAATAAAATAATTTGAATATAATAAAAATTCGTATATTAATAATAAACGATATTATCATTCTCGGTTCGAAAAGCTGGATCCTTTTTAGTTCCAAATGGCATAATGGCCACATTTCTGCACCAAACTGGAAAAAAATTAACTGTGAAGACAATTAAATCCATAGGCTTCATAACAAAAATAATAATTTGTTAAAGCTTAGTTTCGATTTCATTGTTTATAAAAATTTTAAAATTCTACAGCAAATAAACCAGTTCCAAGGAAAAAGGAAAACATAAATACAAGGGCCACTAAAAAATACTGGAGTTTGTAGATCTTATAATCTTCTGTTATTTCCAATAGTCAGAGCCCTTAAGAGTTGAATTTTTAATAAAGAAATTTTAATTTTTGGTCAAATGTCATACAATTTCCCGCCTCTTAATTGGAATGGCAACACTGCTCCTGTTGACAGGCAAATGTCAGCTGACTTCTGTCAACATTTTAAACCACCTGCGTTATTTACTTGACATTTGGTAGCCGTTGATAGCAGAAAACTGCGCGTTTTGAGAAGAAAAAAAAGTGAATTCCATCTGCTCATTAAGCATTATTTTTTGCGGAAAAAGCAGCATCACTTAAAACCAAAGTTAAGCCTGATAAATATTATGGGACTCTCCACCATTCATTTCCATGTTTAATGGAGTGGTTTACTGAATTTCGATATGCAAGAGGCCGAACGTTCTGGATACTCAGTTGAGGTCCCTACATTGGAAGCCATTGAAAAAGAAATTATATGGTATGAATATGGCTTTAGCCGATAGGGGATTGGAAGTGAGAGAGATTGTGGAAGTCATAGGCATCTCACAAAATAGTCAATGGTTTCAACTTTGGATGATCACTTGAAATCTGTTCGCAAGATGGCGCAAGAGTGCAAACATGTGTAGTTTCCTTGTGGGTACTGTTGGCTGAAGTAGTAGAACACGGGACTATGGAGCGGAGGTTCCTGAGTTCAACCCCGCGCTGAGTCATGAAATATTGTGTTAAATTCTTCTGATCAGCAATAGTGCATGATTGTATTGGTTGTTGCCAACCTGTTTCAGTGATGAAGGCATAGCACTGATCACTAAACACAACTGGCATCGACTGACACGACCATGTACTAAAAAGCAGAGTAACAGCAGCATCCTCTTTCGTCGGTCCTGTAGCAAAAATTAGTCGGCAAAGTAAAAAAATTTTCTATCTTCTCATCTTTCTTCATCTGTCCTTTCAATACTACCCCCTCCTTTCCAGTTCCGGAGCAATGCACCGCATATGTTGGGGTCATCCCCTGAGTGCTGGTCCAAGATAAACAATAAAAATAAAAAATAAAAAATTCATGAATTGGGCTAGGAATTACTGCCTGATCCACCCTATTCCCCAGATTAAGCTTCGAGTGTCTATTTCTTGTTCTCAAATTTTAATTAAATGTGTCGGCAAAAAAATATTTGACTCCAACGACGACATCATCTCGCAAAAAATGCCTGTTTTGATAACGTGGCCAAATCTAATATTTCGGAAGGTGTAAAAAAATTGGAGAAATTTTAAACTAAGTCTGTGAAACTCAAAATAGAATAACTTTTTTTTTATAAAATCTTGGGTTTCATTCAATAAGGCACGGACTTATCGACCACCTCACGTATATTGAATTTATCTAAAAAATATGTAGGGAAAATGGGTGAATAAAAATTATTAAAGGTTGTAGTTCTTATGCTTTTTCATAGTCAAAATAGTCAACAATTGGAAGTATAAATAATTCCCCTTATTCTGTAACTATATGACAAAGTCACGCCAAGACAATACCAAAAATTAGACACTTCTGTACTTATTTTCTTGAGCAATTGCCAAGTTCAGGCAGCGCCTTTCTGTATTCGTGGCTAATCACAGGCTGTCAGTAGTAGTTATTGCTGACTACACTGTTGTATATTTAGTATTGTCGTGACGTGACGTTTACAATGAGTTACAGAATAAGGGGAATTTTTTACGTTTCCAATTGATGATTGTTTTGACTATTCACTAAAAATGCTAATATGGCATTTTTAAGGAAATTTTAGATATTAAATACCAACCCCAAGAACTTTTAGTCGCCCACATATTCCCATTTTCTGCAAATTGCAAATGTAAAATTTCTTTATTAAATCACTTTCGTAAAAAATAAAGGGATACAATAAAAATTCAATGAATTACGGAAACATATTTATACAAAGTAAATAAAGTTTTCTTTCACCATCCAAAATAAATAATATTTTGCAGCAAATATTTTTGTACTGCAGTTGCTAAATAAAAATGACTAAAAGAAACGTATTTTTTTCTGAACGTTCAGATTGACCTTGGGATAAAAGCAAAAAGGCTTATTCATTTAAATAAATACAAAATTTACTGCTAATAAGCAACATATTTTTTGGCATTGTCCGGTGATATCTTTTAAATGAATATTTACAAATCTTATAATTAAATAACATTTGCAAAATATGTCCTCATTTCAGACAGACACCAGCGGCCAGACGGACGAATAATGATTATCGCTGTGGAAACAACAAATACTCGTTTAGAGGCACAGATATTAAGTACGATGTACCACATACGAGTCTAGTGTTGCAAAGCAGTCAATATTTTGCAGCATAAAAACATTCATATGACAATCAATTGTTACCATCTTTCTTTTTCTTTTCCCCCGTACTTTGCATTACACAGTGTTTACTAATTAACGTACCCACTAATTTTTTCCTCAAGTTGATTGTTTTTTTTTTTTTTTCTTCTTTGATTTTGTTACTTGGCATTTTCTCTCTTGTTGGTGAACTAAATGTACTCGCGTATGATGATGATAACTGATGCAACCAACTGCTAGCGAACAGAAAGAACAACAGCTGAAGCAAAGAACGAAATGCAAAGAAATCTTTAAGTGAAGCCCAGGCAGTAAAAAGGAAGAAAAAAAAAATATTACAAACAACAACTGATCGACTATCCGTCCAACGGCCGAAAACGACCAATGAATGCCAATGAAGAAGGTATTAAACGACAAAAGAATTTGCATATCAATTTGTACTTAAACAAAATGGCGTAAACCAAAAAAAAAAGAAGAAGAACAAAATAACAGATTGCAAAATATAATACCAAAAAGCTTCTCAAGAAAATTTTGTATTTAAAGCACCCTACGCCTTTTTTATGAACAATAAATTTTGTGGACATTCAAATAATTGAAAGGCTACAAAAATGGATGATGAACCCTTTTTTCCAAATTATTTGTTTAAGTCATAAAAGTTTTATTTTACAATCAGGAGCAGCAGCTGGCATTCCCTTTTTCCCTGCCCCTGTATCTACGCCTGAATGGAAGTTGACTCATGGCACCAGGGTTGTATTTAAAATTACTAAAGGAAATTCAAAAAGTGACTGAGTCATCAAACTGGCCTCGTATATTGAACTCTGCTAATTTTTTTTTTAAACATTTTGCCAATTTTTTTTATCTTCTCTCTTTTAATACTTATCCCTCCCTTCCAGTTCCGGCGTAATGCACTGCATACGTAGGGGACATCCCCTGAGTGCAAGTCCGAATTAAAAAAAAAAAAAAGTTGTCATTTAGGGTATTCATTGTTTTACTCCAACTCCTTCGCAACCTTCTCGCTTTATTTTATAAAAACCATAAAGAAATCATGATTCTCATTATATTAAGTAAAATAGGAAAAGGAATCAGAATCCGAAGTACAAAAGCTTGCAGCACATGTGTGCACATTTGCTTAATGCCTCTCTGTTGCTTAAAAAAAAACCGAAAAAAACAAAAACAAAACTGCAAATGAAGATATGTTTAGAGATCGTAACAAATATTTAAGACAATAAGAGAAAAAATAAACGAAAACGAAACAATATTCAGCAATTTGAAAGGAAGTTATACTTTTCAACTTATAAGCATTCACCGCAACAACTACACAAACCAGCTCACACAAGGAACAAAAATAGTATCTGGCGAAATATATTATGGGAGTAGTTACTATTTGTTGGTGCCTTGGAAAAATTACAATGAGCATTAAGGAACATTAAAAGACTTTTTATAAGCGAAAAACTAAATAATAAAAATACAAACAGGCTGGCAGGCAAATGAAAAGGCCAGTCTGCCACATCTGCGGCAGCAACAACTTCTGCGGCTCGATCCAAACATATGGATATTGGATGAATTTAAAAAATCATCGAAAAGTGTCTGCAGCATTTAACAAATCTATAAGCAGAAGAAGAAGAAGTTTAAGGGAAATGTTCACGAAAGGTAAACGAATATTCGTAAGGCAAAATAAATTTGCGTTTTCCTTAAAAAAAATATATGTGATAACAATGGAAGAGTGGACTGAGAAGAACAATCAAATTTAATATGATGTTCATATTGAATCATTTTTTTTTTTTGAATAGCGAAATAAAGTTAAGCTATCAAATTTTTATTTTTTTGGACCAGCGCTCCCGCGGTTATGGACTGGGATATGTGATTTATTGCATCAGAACTAACAAACTTAAATGAATTGTTTATTGTAAAAAGGGCGTAAAAAACACGGAAACAGAAATAGAGTTTTTGGGTGATTATTGTTCTATGAAGGTAAATACATCATTTAGTTAAAATAAAATTGTGGCTTTGGTTAACCATGACCTGGGGAAACATTTTTTTATACTAAACTAGCAGGCCCGTCCGGCATTGCTCGGCGAGTTATTTGGGTGGAAATTGGTTTAATTGCGTTTACACCTTTTTATATTACATTGCTGTTAAATAACATATTTTGCTTTAAAGAAAAAGGCATATATCTTAATTATAAAAATATTTTAAATGAAAATTTACTATAAAATCAATGCTGAAGATCCGACTGTTTAAGTGTATATATAGAAAGTCATATATCGGTCACAGAAAATGCGAAACGAAAAAAAACATACAAAATCGATTTTTTTTTAGTTTTTTCAGGTCGATAAAGTCAGAATAAAACTCTCTGTTAGATTTTTTTGAAGTTACTATACTTTACGTCTCAGTTTCCTTCTCAATAATCCTTTTAATTTGATACCCATATCGTGTGGTGTATAAAAAGTAGTCGTATGACCATTTCAAAAAGAGTCTCAAAAAGTGTTTCTAGATATTTCATTATATTTTGTGTTCCCACCTCCAAAACTTGTTAAATTTGGTACCCATGTCATGGGAGTGGTGCGCCCTTTTGTTTGTAATGAGTTTTATTGTATTTTACGTTTCGTTCTCAAAAATCCCTTTCGTTTTATACCCTTATCACGTGGATGGAAAAAAAGTAGTGCTCCGCTATTTTGAAGCGTCCACTATATTGTTTTTGAAATAATTTTATTATGTTTTATATTTCCTTTTCAAAAATCGCTCTCATTTGATACCCATATCATGGGAGTGGATAAAAAGGAATGGCCCACATCTTTGGGGTATCCGCCATTTTGGTATCCTATGTCCATCTCCTGACTCTAAGCTAAATTCCCACCAATTTGCAACCAAATCGGTTAAGTCGTTCTTGAGTTATAAATGGTGTAACTAGCACGACTTTCTTTTATATATATAGGTAGATAGAAGATGTATTTACCCTCATAGAACAATAATAAAAACTCTATTTCTGTTTCCGTGTTGGTTAGGCCCTTTCTATAATAAACGATTCAATTGTGTTGAGAGAGAGATAAAGAGAGAGTTTAGGGAGAGAGAGTGGAGCGCTTATAAAGATTCGATTTGAGTTCTCCCACGAATGATAAAATAAAGATTACGCCAACAAGCTGAAATAAAAATACTTTTCTGCGCATTATGGAACTCTGACGTCAGTCTACATGTGTTCTGATTGGCTAATAAAATTCAACTGGAGAACTATATATTATGTTATTATAAAAACTGGACAGTGGGGCAAATTGCGATTTTTCAAATTAAATTTGTTTGATAATAAACAATTTTAAAAAATTATTTTATGTTCCACTTTTGTTTTATTTGAAATTGTTAATTTATAGTTATTTAATATAAATATTGAACCCAGTTGCTAATTATATTTCTTTTTTCCCTATTAAAAACAAAATTTTTTGCATGCAATATATCAGCCATAACTTCCTTTGAGCTTCATCTCTCGGAAAACTATAAAATGACACAGGTTTTTGAAAACAAACAAAATTTTGATAACAATATTACATTTTTACACAATTATTTCTCACTTGGTTTTTTGCAGTTACTTTGTTTGCAATTGCTCACTGCACATTTCATGATTGCTCTTTTTGTTCTCTTTTCTCTTTAATGTAGGTTTTTTGTTTACATCTTATGAGCTTTAAAAATCAAGTTTTAATAAGTTTTTTACACTTTAATTATATAATTATAATTATTTTAATATATTTATTTTAAAATATAACACAAAACTTGCACTTTCATAAATCCGATTTAGTTTGCTTGTTGGAAAAATCTCTGAGTAAATTGGAAATCTCTCTGAGTAAATTGTGTGAAGAGTTGCCAAATATAGCATAAAATATTAATTTTGTACGAGAATGTATTAGTTGTGCATATAATAAACATTTGGCAATCATGCGCAAGGCATAATTTGGTAAATCATGCGCAAGGCGTAATCTTCATTTTATCATTCTTGAGTTCTGCTAAATCATTTTTCTTTTGTCACTTGGTATGGAGGATGTATGTAAAAGCCAGACAGGGCTCAGAATTGAGTAACTCAATGATCAGTCACCTTCGTGGCATTCACTTATTGCTGCTGATACAAACTTTCTCAGCAAACGTGGCTAATTGCAATAGGGCAAGGAGTATGTGCCATGATTTATGCGGAACACGTGACCTTCTCAAGATTTACAACGTTCTGCTGCATCACTTGTTGACTGCTCTAACAGCATTCAAATGTCGTTGAGGCCCAAACAAAAAAAAAATGGGACTGGTATATAATTATTACTGCAATAGCTTCAATGATGAAGAGCTTGACGGAACAGTGGCCCATTTTCTATGGAAGTTCCCTGCTCTGTGCAGCACCACTGAGCTATAATTTTCTAAAGGATTTAGAAAACCTGCTAAAAATAGAGCCAAAGGAATACAAGATAGTTTAATGAGGCTGAGGATAGCCAGTAGGACATTAGCTGCTCTAGGGCATCGCTAAGAGACCGAATCAACGGATGCCGGTGAATTGTCTCAAGGAGACTATAGGCCTTAAATATATCCTAATCTAAGGGACAGCAAACTTTTCTAGCAAAAATTGCGAAGAAGCAACGACGATCTTTGCTGGCACAAACTTGATTCCCGAAATTTCCCACAAAAAAAAATTGCCTGACGAGAGTGGAAATGCCGACATAATCAATAACTTTTCTGTAATAATAATTCAGGTCTGCGCCATTAACATTTTCTTCACTTTCTCCACATTTTCTTCTGTTCTTGATGTAATGAAACGTGCAGGACCATCGCCTTCAGGCAGATCTTATTGTCCTATTGTACCACTTGGAACAATATGTCAGACCCATGATTTTCATTACTTAATTCAGTTTTTTACACAAAATTATATGCAAATTCTTTGTTCTCGACAACAGCAAAAAATCGGCGAACACGCAAATTATTTCTAACCTTTTTGGCTCTCACAAGAAATCCAATACAGCTAAATGATTGGAACTGTAAACAAATTATCGAGGCTAGCGTAAAAGTTTATAAAGAAAATAAATGTTTGAGCAGACCTTGTATATCCCAATATGCATCGTTAGTGATTGTAAATTAAAATTATGTTTGAATCAATTCCTCACAGTTTATACAATTTTATTAAAGGAATTTGCTCAATTAACACCTAATTGCTCAATTAACACCTAATTGCTCAATTAACACCTAATTGCTCAATTAACACCTAATTGCTCAATTAACACCTAATTGCTCAATTAGCACATCATTGCTATAAAATGGAGTACAAATAACAAATGCAGCACTGCTTAACTGTGTATTGAGTGAGCAAAACACAACTCACTGAACAAAGTTATTCGAGACTTAATACGTAAATTGTAGAAAACAGTGAAAAAATCCGTAACAAAATATGGCCAGCCATGTTGAAGTTAAGTTATTGATATTAAATTTTGTATTATCTAATTAGCAAATTCAAGAAAAAGGAGCAAAAGCACGAAGATCTCAGATTTGAGCTTGAAGTCAGGAATTTAAAAAATTTTTATTTTTAGTTTTCATGCGTTAATTTAATTGACAAAATTTTGTATAGGTGATAATTGTGTCAATAGAATGAATATTGAATCAATTTAAAACACATATCTGAATGTAGTATTACTCATTCCATTAACAAAATTTGCTGTCGCCTAAAACCATTAATAAAATTCATAATATTAAAATCAATTCTGACAACCTGATCCTTTAAATTTGTAGTTGGTGCCCCGGTTTTCCCACATCTGTTCAAAAATGCTACATATTAGCCAGGATGTTTTTATTCATATGCAAGTTTAATTCTATTTTGAATGAGCACATCACTTTTCTTTCTTTTGTTTAGCATTTTCGTTTTTGTTTTTCCTTTCACAATTCACAAATAGGGAGTCCTCCGGTTTTTCTTCTCCATATTTTTATTTTTTTTGAAGCTCAGAACATTATCCCCACATCTGTAACTCCTACTCGGCGTCTGTGTATATGAATTGTTTCTTATTAGTTTTGTTCTTTGGCTTCATTTTTTTTGCCATTTTATTTTGGCATTTTTTTTGTTTTATGTTTTTTTGGTATATATTGGCGGTGGTGCACACAAGTCTCCACATGTGTGTTGTACAATAATTCTAGTCATATTGTGTACATGGCGTTTGTTAAACAATTTGCAGCGGTACGTTTAAGCAAAAGTCCAACTCAATGATCTTGAGAAAATAAATAAAATTTAAAGAAACAAAATCTTTCAAAGAAAAGCATAAAGAAGTTAGTTGGCGGTTACACAGTTATAAAATCGTACAAGTACGAGTCGGTTGGTCCGCCTTTACAAGCGTTAAACCAGCAAACATTATGACTTAAATTCAGCAAGTAGTTAAATTTCCATCGATTTTTAAATTATTTGGATTAAAAATCATAATACAAGACAGAACTATTGCTGTAATGATTTCTTTTATTGATTATCGTGATCTCGTGAATAATTTCATGGCGTCCCGCGATTAGTCAAACTTTTTAGTTATTTTTCAATAAATCTCATCTAATTATATGAGAGTTGCTAATTTAACGACATTAACCAATACGAAATTTAAAATATAAATTAAAAAGTGGCAGGATACACTTCCGCCTTAATTTGCAGACAGTTTATGTTTTCCAAGCAATAGCCATACGGTGGCGTATACGTTATCTGCAACTGTGCAAAATTCCGTATAAAGTATTCCTAATAAATTCCAGTGATAGAGGAATAAATGCAAGACTTCACTACCGTTTACAAAAAATATTCTTAATAGCGATTAACAAGAAAAATCTGTTTTATAATAAAAATTTAACAAAAAAAAATCTAAATAAAATAAAAAAAGCCATAATGTTTTTTTTTTATTCGTACCAGCACTCACGGGGTGACCCCTATTTATACAGTGCATTACGTCGAAACTAGAAAAAGGGGACAGATGAAAGCAGATGAGAATATGAAGAATTTGTTGTTGCTCTCTTTGTATAATTACTGGAAATTTCGTGCTAACCAAAAGAGAGTTAATTTAAAAATTAACATAAAGAGTTTCTCCTATTCTATTTTGTTAAAGAACATTAATCAAAACCAACTCGCTACTCCTTCTGACTGGTCCAAACGTAAAAAGTGAAAAAAAAACTCAGCAAGAACACTGATAAGTTGGCATAGGAGCCTCTAACACCCCACTGAACTGAAGAAGTATTCTAAATGATCCACTCTCAATGAAAAATCTCAATTTAACACAAATTCTGGAGGTAAAATTACTAAGTAAATTTCTAGAATTAGATAGCTTCTATCCAGATTGGGATATCAGACTGACACAGCCCTCATCTGGGTTCCCGCACGTTGTAACTTCCCTGGAAACGAACGGGCGGACGGGCTAGCTAGGACTGGATCTGCTATGGACGTCTCCACCGCTGTATCGGTAGCCATGCCGTATGGCGCTATAAGATGCGGCATTCAGAGCCATTACCGGCAGAAAGCTGCAGACAGATGGCGCAAGCTGGACACGTGTAGGGTGGTCAGAGGTATGTGGTCTTGCTACAACGACAGGAGGACAGCACAGCTGATCAACAGGAACCGTAGGGACATCTCAAGACTCGTCGCAGTAGTGACGGGGCACTGGTCAATAGGCAGACATGCTGGTAGGATAGGTCTCTCCTATAATGCATTCTGTTGCAGCTGCCGAGATCAGGGCAAGGAGGAGACAGTTTATCGCATCCTTTGTGAATGCCCGGCATTGCACCATACGAGACACAGAACCTTAGGCAACAGTGTAATATCCGACCTTTCGGAGCTATCAGGTATAGGTCTAGGTGACCTTATTAGATTCCTCGATGCGACAGGTTGAACCTAGCATCCATCACCGTATCCGAGATATGGACTCGGTTCTACACAGGTTGACACTGACGAGTGGAGTGATCTTTCAAAACGGGATCTCAGAGATCCTACCAACCACGTATACCAACCAACCAACCAACAAGAATTAAATATTATTTATCAAATATTTGACGGAATAAGCGTAACAAAAGTTTCTTAAATATTTTGTGTGCAAAAGACAATATTGATGATGTATTGATTTGTTTTAGCCAAATAGATGCAATGTCTATTTTCGAAATTAAAAAAAAATTAAAGCAGAAATTATTGGTTACGTTTATTTTGTCAAATAAATTTGAATAATAATATTAACACTCATGTTTTTATGAAAACAAGCAAGAGCTTTATATTAGACCATATCGAATCTTAAATACCCTCCAAATATTCAATAAAGAAAACCTCTATTTTGTAGGGGTCACTCCGGGAGGTGTCATCTCACCTTTACCGTAATATATTTTGGGGTCATTAGGTGCAAAAATTTTTTGATAGAGCCATTGTGGGGTTAATGGTGGGTGGAGAGGTAGGACAGAGAAAGATCAAAGAACATCTCATTTGCGTCATAAAACCTTAAAAAAATAATTTTTAAAGAATTTATCCGTAAACTCTACAATTTGTTAAATATTTACACTAATTTCCTATGTAATATGTTACTCCAGCGACCACTAAAGGGGCCGGAGTCCCAAAATAAATTTTTCTGATTTCCTGGCTCCAAGTTCAACACTTTGGACTCTCTTTGAAATACATCATTTGCTTAAAAAAATAACAAAAAATTTAAATTATGTTGTTTTTTAGAGGTTGGTTTGGTTCTTCCTAGGGGAACTTTTTGCACCCTGGCCCGATTCATCTCATTTATGAATGTGACTTTGGCTATCCTTCAGAATTTATTTATACCAAATTTCAAGGGTCTGGCTCTTTTCGTTTGGACTCTAACGTGTTTTCCACAGACGGACGGATTAGATTTCAGCACTGATCAAGAATATATATACTTTATGAGGTATATTGCTCTGTATTACACACGGAATGACACGGTGAATATACTCTCCAATTCTTTTTTAGAGGACATAAAAAAGTTCTCAGATATGAACTTGAAGTTCTCATGAATATGAAAAATATTTCTTTTAGTTATCATATAATAATTGAGTTGACTAAGTTTGTCATATATGAACAGGAATATAATTGTGTCAATTAAGTAAATATTGATTCAATTAGAAATGCATGTCTGAATATCGTAAACTTACTTTTTCCACCATTGGAATTTAAGGACTCCAGAATCGTTTGGCATCTAGAGTGAGGACTAAAGCTACGTGCATATCTATCAATTATTGGACGAAGTAGGCGTAATCAATTAATTCTGCTTTTATTTTTTATGATTTTATAAAAATACCTTGCAGGAGATCGAACTAGTATCAAACTAGTATTGTACTAGTACAAAAATCACCAGTACTAGTTCCCAACTGTAAACTTTCCTATACCATGTTAATGCTCTAATTAACATTGAGTGTGTTTGGAAAATTACTAGTACCATTGGTACTGGATGTATACTAGTACAATTAGTGCTAGATGAGTATTAGTATAATTTCATCTAGTCGGATACTAGTACAATTAGTTCTGCATTAAGAACTGGTTTATATATAAAAGAAATCCTTAAATTATTGCTTTTTTTAGACCCAATAAAATTTGTTAAGTCTTTGTTTTCACAAGCAATTTTTGGTTCATCAATTCTTAGTTTATAACGGGAAATTGAAAGTTCATTCAGGACACACCCATCAATCCAGTAGCACATTTGTACCAGTTGATTTACGTTTGGTACTCCACCTTACAGCACAATCCTTTAATTTAAGAGATGTGTGTTGGTACTCCACCATATACTAAGCAATCCCTTTTCTGTATTTTAAGAAAATGCAAAGTTCTTGAAAAATTGCACAATATTCTTACTTCACTCAACGTCGAGATATTCCGTTAACATAAGTGATCTTTAAAAGCAATTCGGGTTAAAATATCATCAAAAAGTAATATGAAATTCTACAAGTCAAATCAATCTACAAATGAACTACTTGAAGTACTAGTACTTTTCTGTATATGTTCAATTACCTTTTGAGCTAGTGCTTGCTATACTAGTAATCGTACCAGTAGCTTAAAGACAATTAACGCTCATCCTCCTGCAGGGTAGTTTTAAAACAAGCATGTGTCTATGTGGTAACAGCATCAATACACAATCAATATTATCTTTTTTTCGTTTCTTTGGTCTAGCAAACACACGAAATATCAAAGAATCGTTTTAAAAAAATTGTGTTTTCGCTTATTTCGTCAAATATTTGATTGATGTGAAAGTAGCTTAATTCTTTGTTGGTGGTTTAAGCAAACGAACTGTAGTCGACCCTTGATAATTTGAAAATCATTAATTTGTATACTCTCCGCGTCTAATAATCATTGTGGGTGCTGTTGGCTGAAGTAGTAGTACACGAGACTATGAAGCGGAGGGTCCTGAGTTCGAGCCCGCGTTGAGTCATGAAATATTGTGTTGAATTCTGCTGAACAGCATTAGTGCGTGGTTGTGTTAGTTGTTGCCAGCCTGTTTTCAATGATGAAGGCATAGTCACTGGTCACTGAACATAATTGGCAGCGACTGGCACGATCATGTACTAAAAGGCAGAGTAACAGCACACACCTTCATCGGCCCTGTAGCAAAAATTAGCCAGCGAAGTAAAAAAGATTGAAATAGCTACAAAAAAAAAACTCCCTAACTTCTCATCTTTCCTAATCTATCTCCTCAATACTATCCCCTCGTTCAGTTCCGGCGCATAGAGTTGCATATATAGGGGTCATCCCCTGAGTGCTGGTCCAAGATAAAAATAAAAAAAAAATCTAGAAAAAAGACAGCTGCATAGTAAAATATTGCAAAGATTAACCCCTGAAGAAGGGTGCTGAAATGCGCGGAGTATGACTTCCATAATTGGTTATAAACTTCGTCTTCCCTAAAATACTCGCCCATTTCCATAGCTTCGACAATATGCCTACCACTAGTAGGGTATTCCCCTGGAGTACAGGTTCTAGAAAACGGCCATTGCCTCCATCTCTTGTTTGCTGGGATCATATTTTTGTATCGCAATAGCAATTGTATGGATTTGCGTTTTTTAAGCTTTTTCGCGAGTTTGTATGTTTTTCGTTGCACAAATAGGAATTGTTCTTGCTGCAGTGGTGCAGCAAAAAGGATTTGGTTGCAGCGATAAGCGTCAGTAAAAGCGAGTTAATAGTAACAAATAAATGCTAAACTAAACACACTTAAGTTGCTTTTTAATTCATTTTTCGTTTTGCTTTTCTTCGATATTGAAAATTTTCATTGCCTATTTGTTTTTCTAGTTTTTTTTTTTGCGGAAACTGGCTGACTGCAACTGCAGTTGGGCTATATGAAGATATCGCAACTGACGACACAATACTGTTGTTCAATTTTGGCATATTGGAAAGTCTATGGGCTGGAAGTCAGACAAACAAACGTGGAGTACAAGTTTCCCGATTATGGATTAACAAAAAAAAAAAAAAAAAAAAACAGAGTTCTTTAAGTTCCTTTGCAGCAGCAACAAGTCTATTGTCTTTTGCCAGCCACCTAAACTTGGCTACGATTGCTTTGTGCTTTTTCTCCAATTGTATGCAGGCATATTAATTCTATTCCACTACTCGTGCATCCACGAGCAGTTCTGTATTGAATGCTTCTAACAAAAATATCTCAGCAACTGATAACAGCGTATCCATGAAAAGCGCATAAAAAACTAAAGCGAAGAACTCACTTTAATATTGAAGGCATTGTTTCAAAGCGTGGCTTTTGGGCTTCGGCCATGGAGCGCTCAGTTAACAGAGTCTTATGTAGTGTATTAGTTAATAGATATTGTGTTTTTGTCGACATTTATTGTCTATATTTGGTTATAATTCATAATTCATTGTATGCGGTTTAAATGGCTTTATTTGGCCAGAATGTTTATGGGAATGGAAAACATTAGCACGGCAGCGAAGCATACAAAAGTGGCATTATTTGTTAATGGGATTTGCTGCTCAAAGGTTAATATCTTATTTTTGTTGGGCAAGACTAGGGAGACTTTTGCTTTGGCAGTACAAAATTGCAATTTGTAAGAGAACTTTTTTATCATCAAAAATGTATCGCTGTGAATGGCTTTGTAATTCTTTGTTTTTGTTTTTGTATATTTTTCTTTATTTTTTTGAACAATTGTGCTGAAGACATTTCGGAGTTAAGTAAGTTGTGATTATTTCTAAAGCAAACTGAAATTTTATTAGACGCTCATTTCACATGGATTTTTTCCGAAAGGATGAGGTTTGTGGTCTTACGGCCCAGCAGACTTATTAAGTGTTGGAATGGAGCTATTTTATGCAGTTTATTTTTTCTATGCTACAACTCTATAAAAATGAAAGCAATTTTGTTTTGTCCACCAGCTGAAAGTTTCAGAAGACTGAACCAAAATATACAAACAGTATTTGCTTCCGAAAGTTAGACGATTAATATTAACTAATAGTGTTCAACCACGTACTCTTTTACACCGAACGCGGACGCACCGAAACGCACCGAACTATTTGTCAATTGCAACTCTTTGAAATTTATTTATTTAAAACAGAATAAAATTTAATGAATCCATCTGCATGAATGAGATACGAGGGCGGATCAATAAGACTTAAAATTTCCCGGCTTTTTAAATTTTCCGACTTTTAAAATTTCCCGCCTATTAATTGAAATGGCAACACTAGTCCTGTCAACGGGCAACTCTTAGTTGACTGCTGGCAAAATTTGAAAAAACCGCGTTATTTAGTTTGTGTTTATCAGACGTTAATGAGAAGAAAATGGAAAAAAGTAAATTTCGTCTGCATATTCAGTATTATTTTTTGTCGGAAAAAACCATCACTCAAACCACGGCATGCTTGACTTTGCAACATCTATTTCCATGGTAAATAAGTGATCTACTGAATTTCGAAATGGCCGTACAAACACGGAAGCTGCCTAATGTTCTGGACGCCCAGTTGAGGTCTCTATATCCGAAACAATTGAAAAAAACTCACGCTGTGGTTTCATCTGATCGAGGATTGAAAGTAAGAGAGATTGTGGAAGTCATAGGCATCTCATATGGGTCAGTGGTTTCAATTTGGAATGATCACTTGCGCATGAGAAATATTTCCGCAAGATGGATGCCGCGTCTGCTCACAATCAATGGTGCGGTGCGCACACGTTTAGTTGCCATAGCAAAATTTTGGGGAATTGGGTTTTAGTCCTGAGTGACTATTTCTTGAGGAAACGGCTCGGCTGAAAGAGATTTGATTCCAACGACGAAAGCATCTCACATACAAATACTTATTTTAAGGGCTTCGACAAATCATATTTTTCAGAGGGGATAGAAACATTGGACTAAGTGTAACTCAAAGAAAAATATTTTGAAAAAAGTCACAGAATTGTTGACCCACCCTCGTAATATTGTTGTTTCATAAAATAATTTTCCAATCAATTTCCAATATTTTCTTGAAGAAGCCGCACAATGACTGTTTTTACAGTTGGGAACGAATCCCTTTAAATGTTCCATAATATAAATATTCGAATAATCGAATAATAAATAGAATAATATAAATAATATAAAATAATAAATAGAATTTGAATAAATTCATTTATTAATAAAATAATAAAAAATCATTTGCAGTCATGCAGATTCGAACTTAAGCCCGTTGAAAAAATTAACAATTTACATAAGAAAGTTCGACTAATAAAAATTCTTACATAATTTAATCGACAATCTCTAAATAATTTTTGTACATTTTTATTTATTTACCTTTTTCTCAATTCGTACCAACACTTTGGGGATAACCCCCACATTCCCCCTAGAAAAGAGCAAATAGTATTGAGACAAGAAATTAAAGAAGTATGAGAAGATAAAAATTTTTTTGCAGTTATTTCAGCCTTTAATTTTGCCGGCTAGCTTTTTGCTATAGGGCGTTCGGAAAAGGGCGCAACTCAAAATTTTCCAAAACTGAACTTTTCCATAAATTAATTCAGAATACACATCTCTAACTATTGCAAAAATTTCTTTCACATCACTATCTTCTTTAACTGCAAAAATACAGTTATGTCTATTTTTGTTCAGTGTGTTGCTTCTGCACAATAAACAGTTATTTGTCTCTCCTGAAAATTTTAGTATTTTGAGTTGTGCTCCTTTTGTATTTAGGGTGCGATATGTATCTGCTTCTAGAACTATTAATTATTGTTAATAGAAACATATTGCACAAATTCGTCATATACCAGTGCATCTGGAACTGATGACGCAACGATACTCTAAAATTTAGGATCTTGATGATATATTATTTTTTCCTTCAAAAACGATGAAAGTCATTTATGTTTTTTTATAAAAAACTGATTTTGTTTTTATGAACATGAAAGCTTTCTTACAGCCTAGTTTATTTAAAAAAAAATATATACAGTGCGAGCTCGATGATCGCAACCACCTATTATCGCAACTGCTCGTTGTTTGCAACCACCAAAATTTTTGCATTGAAGTCTCTATAAGCGCAACTATCAGTCTCGGTTATCGCAACTTTAATACAGAAATGTGATTGTTCGATTGTTTGCTTTTCTACGTCGCCTTTGGACATAGAAAAGATGCAAAAACTACAAAGTACATACATACATACGTTTGTTTACTATTTTTTTTCGTGTGTACAGCGGCACGGCAAGTTTTTCGTTATTTTACAGTTAGTTTTTTATTCTGCTTTGGGTTCTTTTATGCATAGTTAGTATGAACTATTTTTGCGTGCACTACAGATCACTCAATAGTAATGCGTTTAATAAAGAAAGTTGTGAAGTTATCAATAAAACAAATTCGAATACATAAACAATACCAATCTCTACAAAACCCATTGAACCCAATTCATTCCATCTCTCTAAAGCCAGTAATAAACTGTTTCTTTTCATGAATTTTATTTTTAAGTTTTTTTTAAGGCGAATTTTTGAAGTTTCTATTTAATTTTCATATCAATAAATAATTACATACATTATGTATTAAAAATTGAAAATTTTGAGCTTTTACTTTATATGTAAAATTGGGGGTCGGTTATCGCAACTTTTGCGATTATCGCAACCGGCTGTGGCAGAATTAGTTGCGATCATCGAGCTCGCACTGTATAAGAATCATAATGCATAATGGTAGGAACACAAGTGGGACGAACGACGAATTTCTTTCAGTACGACGAATTCGTTGGTAAAAATTCGCTCTATAAACTCGTCGTATGAAACACAATAACGACGAATAAATTACAATAATGAACAAAAAAATTTTAAATTTTGTTAAAAATCTTTGTAATCCTCTGATGCCAGATTCTTTAAACATTAAAAAATTACCCCGGTGGTGTCCATTTTTTTCCAGAACAAATTCCTTTTTGTAATTATTTTCTGAAAACTTTTTCTGTAAATAAATTATTTTCTTCACTTAACATCTGATGGGGTGACCATATGAAAAAGTAGGAAATAGGAAGAAAGAATATATTATAAAAAGTGTTCAAAATTAATAAAATGTCATCCGAATGATAAATTTTTGTAAATTGGTGAATGCATTTTTAGTATATACTGGAAATTTTCGTGCTAGATGCAACAATACAGTAGTGAATTATATATAAAAAAAAACAGTTTGAGTATATGAAACCTGGGCACCTCATATTGATTTGTTCGTCGCTCGCTGACGAAGCAATTAGAAATAAGTCTATTTCAACTTTCGCTGAGTATGACGAATTTCGACCAACACCACGATTGTGTGCATTTTCATATACACCAATGTGTTTTATTTTTGGCGACGAATATTCGCGACCAAAAATTCGTCGTTCGTCGCAGTTGTGTTCCTAGCATAAAAAATATTTTGAATCAATAAATTTTTTATTTAAAACTTTTGTATAGAAAATTTTCAAGTAATCATAAAATATCTATTATGAATACGGCCTGAGATCGATAAACGGCTTATAAAACAAATGTTTTGTATGAACATTTGTGTTATTAACCTGTAATAAATCACAAATAAAAATTTTTTTAAATTAACTGTCTTATTCATAAAAATTATGATGACTTTATTAAAGGTTTATAACACAAATTTTCTATGAAAATCTGTTTTATAAACCTTTCTTAAAACAAAAATACTTTTTTATGAATAAGGCCATAAGACTCTGATATTGTACATGATCTCACTTCGTGTCCTAAGCAAATTTACCACAGACTAAAAAAAATTAAAGCATTTCATCATCAATATTTATCGACTTAATTTCCCAACCCCGTTGTTGCCCAGTCTCGTACCCGACTGATAAAATGTTCACAATGTTAATAAAAATCAAAAACCAACTGACAACAACTTTGCATAAAATACCAAATGACTTGGTCATAAACTAAAATAAGGAATATCGGCAGCAGGAGCAGCATCGGTGCCATACAAAACCGGCCTACAACTAAAAGCGGCACACAGACAACAACACAAAGACACACCACAATATAGAAAATGATAAAAGTATCAATGCCACTATAACAAACTAATCCTTGGCAAACACTCCCCCTCCGCCAAACAACGCAGCTTGGCATGAATAAAAAATTTATTAAAATAAACTAATGACAAAATCGTATCATGCGTTGTTATGGCCGAGAAGCTCCTGTACAAGTAGAAGTAAAATTATGGACAATACAAATAATCACGCATAATAAAAAGTTGAATTGGAAGAGGAGACTCCACCGTGGCGGCCATTGGTAAATATGTGGCACTAATAAATATTTTTATCTTGGTGATAATTTTATACATGTTGTTGCTTTTACTTTGCTCCTACACTTAGAGAAATAATAACGGCTTGTGTTTTTAGGAGTGATGAAAATTGTAAAAATTAGTCAAGTCATGGAGCTCAATTCTTTTCTCAATTCTGGAAATAGTTTTTTTTCAATACCCTCCAAACACAAATTGGAGGATATATTCACTTTGTTATTCCGTATGTAACGCAGCGAAATAACCCTCTAATTCCCCATAAAATTTACTATATATGCTTGATCAGTGATGGAATCTAACACGATCTGGCCGATGTCCATCCGTCCGTGTGTGGAAATCACGATTCAGTCTAAACGAAAAGAGACAGACCGTTGAAATTCAGCTCTGATATATAAAAAGAAACTAAAGAACAGCACAGGTGGAATTCGTAAATGGGCTGAAACGGGCCAGGGGGGAAAAAATTTCCCTAAGAGGGACCACATCAACCTCTTTTTTTTTTAACAGGCTGCCAGTTTTGATTAAAAAATCCAGCACACTTGGGTCCTAGTAGATCCCTTTGTGTTACCCGAAAACATCATAAACACCCAAGGTCCTTGGTGGGAATCGAACCCACGACCTCTGTACTAATAGGCTAGCATCGCTACCAATCTGCCACAGTGGCACCACATTAACCTCTAAAAACCAAAATAATTTTTAAACTTGTTTTTTTGTAATTTTGTTAAGCAAATGACAAATTTTTACGTCAAAAGAAGGTCCAAAGCATTGAAATTGCAGCCAGAAAATCAGACAAGTCCATTTTTGGAGCCCGTCTCCTTTATTGGGCGTTGAAGTAATGTATTTCCTAAAACAATAGTGTAAATAAGCCGACTTTTAAATTTTAAAGCATTTATGACGAAGCTGAGCTGTTTTCTGATCACCCTCTGTCCTACCCCTCCCCCACCATTTTTGCTTCCTAAATGACCCCATCAAAGAAAAAAAATTTTTTTTTACCCCAAAAATTTACTTCTTAGTGTTTTATGCAAAAGGTGAGATGTCTCCTCCATGGCCTCTGCCGGAATGATTCCTACAAAATAGATAACTTATTTACTAAATAATTGGCGGATATTTAAGATTCGACCTGGTCGATTATAATCTTCTTACTTGATTCAGTTAATTCTGGATCTGATCATTTTTGGTGTTCAAATTGAACTTGAGGAAACCATTTGAACTACTTTGTAGCTATTTCAAACTTTTACTTCGCCGGCTAATTTGTTTTTACAGAACCGACGAAGTAGGCTGGCTGCTGTTCCTCTGCTCTTTCGTACATGATCGTGTCAATCACAGTCAGTTGGGATCAGTGACCAGAACTATGCCTTCATCACTAAAACTGGCTGCCAACAACTAATACAATAATACATTAATGCTGATCGGAAAAAAATCGAAATTCAAGCCAGAGAGCGGATTCGAACTTGGGACTTTCGATTGCATAGTCTCGTTTTAAGTACATCATATTTTAAATAAATGTTTTAAAAAAAGTATTTGGTTCAAATGGGCTTAAATGTTTTTGTCTTAGTTTTAATAAAACAAGACAGCCTTTTACTTATCGTAGACATGCACTAACGCAGGTTAAAAAAAATGCAACGCCACATTTATGACTCAGTGCGGAATCGAACCCGGGATGTTAGACAGCAGCATCCAGAAACGATTCCTTTCTGATTATTGGCGTAATAAAAACATTTATTTAAGCTTTTAGGTTATTTTATATTAATAATTATTGTTCGCTATTCCGCTAACCATCGGTTAGCTTCTTCAGGAAATTATATAGAAAACTATATAATTTCCTGAAGAAGATAACCGATGGTTAGCGAAGTAGCGAACAATAATTATTAATACAAAATAACCTAAAAGCTTAAACAAATCTATTTACTAATAAAAGAAAAAATTCTCTAAGGTGCTGCTTTTTGTAGCCAAACAGTCAGCTTTAGTAAAACGTGTCCATAGAACACAAAATCGAGTGCTTATCCTATACAATTTTGACTCATACCGACAGTCTATATAAAATGATCGGAATATAAAATATGCAAAACAAAAAGATCTTAACACCGCTAAAAAATGCACCCACATAAGGAACATATTTAGAATGTTGGTGTATTTATCTTGCTCTTGTCTAAAATGACTTTCAACCAATTCCTATCACAATCCCTACGCTCCTGTCTAATACAAATATACACACCTAAACACACATCGTCACATACAAATAAATACGAGTACCCTGCCAACATTTTCTTTCGCGGAAGTGACTCAGAAGTGACGCTAAAAAGTTGAAACTCATCGTCTGCGATACCATTTGCTCATCTTAGAAGCGTCTTCCGTATTGAGAAGTTGTACCCCCCGAAAGTAACTTCAAGAAGTCACTTCTGCGTTACTTCAAGAAGTCACTTCTGCGTTACTTCAAGAAGTCACTTCTGCGTTACTTGAAGAAGTCACTTCTGCGTTACTTCAAGAAGTCACTTCTGCGTTACTTCAAGAAGTCACTTCTGCGTTACTTCAAGAAGTCACTTCTGCGCTACTTCAAGAAGTCACTTCTGCGCTACTTCAAGAAGTCACTTCTGCGCTACTTCAAGAAGTCACTTCTGCGTTACTTGAAGAAGTCACTTCTGCGTTACTTCAAGAAGTCACTTCTGCGTTACTTCAAGAAGTCACTTCTGCGTTACTTCAAGAAGTCACTTCTGCGCTACTTCAAGAAGTCACTTCTGCGCTACTTCAAGAAGTCACTTCTGCGCTACTTCAAGAAGTCACTTCTGCGCTACTTCAAGAAGTCACTTCTGCGTTACTTCAAGAAGTCTCTTCTGCGTTACTTCAAGAACTCACTTCTGCGTTACTTCAAGAAGTCACTTCTGCGTTACTTCTAGAAGTCACTTCTGCGCTACTTCAAGAAGTCACTTCTGCGCTACTTCAAGAAGTCACTTCTGCGCTACTTCAAGAAGTCACTTCCGGTGACTTTGTTGTATTTATTAAATGTAATTTATTAAGTTCACTCATACTGACTATGGGATAGTTATCAAATTAACAAATAATTAACAATTATGTAAAAACTACAACAATAACAATAACAAAACAAAGTTACACTTTACCACTGACCGACCGCAGCAAAAGACAAGAAAACTAATCTCGATGATGTTGAAAACTTCTTTTTTGCATTCTTTTAATTCTTTTAATTTTTTAATTTTATTTCGCGGTCACTGCGACTTTCCCAGAAGTACATAGTGTTGTTTTTGTTTAATAAATCCATAACGGCACATGTCATTTTCGGCTGGTGTTGTAAACAACAAACTATCTTCCAAACGTCGTCTGGATGATTAAAAGACGAATGCAATGTAAATTGTTATTGTGAAATTCAAACTATCTTCCAACAATTAACGTCTGGAAGTGGGTAAGACGTAACGCCTTTGACGATGGACGATGAAAGAAACTTCCAAATGTTGGAAGGGTACCTACTAGATGCTGCACACATCGCCAGTAAATATATAACGCATGCATTATGATTATGCATACAAAACCGAAATGTATGTTAATGCAACGGCAGCAGCAACAGCAACAACAACAATGAACACACAACTCAACAAAAACCAATGCTAGAATATTGAAAATAAAACAGGATTAAACATGTCACAGGTATCAGTGATGGAAGCTGGGCAGGAAGTGGGGGTAGTGGGACAGAGCACAGCATGCAATGACTACCCGCTCATATGCCGGCAATGGCATATTAAAACGGCAGCCATGAATGCTGTCATATGCATGTTACGTGATTTTACTTCATAGTTGTCTCTAGAACATCCTTCTGCTTGGACTTGTGCTTGTGCTTAGAGATTTTAACCTTCTCTACCCTTTTCACTGTTCGTTATTGGCATGTTGAATGTCATACGGCAACATGGAAACAATTTAACCAACCATATTGGAGTTGATGCTATTGCCAACTTCTTGTTTTGGGTTTTCACAGCAGCGATTATTCGTAATCGTGGCAGTCATTTATTTGCAACCACAACGAACAACAAAAAATTTATGCCATAAAACTTCAATACAAACTTCAAAATTTAATAATTCTCTTCCCTAAAATCTAACAGCCAATTCACACGATGAATTTTATGACGTCCAATTTTCGATGTCATTTTTGGTTTCATAGCGAACGGTGTAGAGAAGAAAGAGGCATAGAAAATATGACTTGAATGCTGATTTCATGGTCTTTTTTTTGCATATTTCTCTTTACATTAACATTTATTCTCTTTGTTACGTTTTGTTCTATTTTTATTTTACATGTGAAATAATAATAAAAAATAAAAATAGACATGAAAACTAGATTCATCGTATGAACGCATAGAGTTTTTGCAACCAATTTCAAAAGGGAATTAATCAAATTAGACGGCATAAAATTCATCGTGTGACAGATAGAAAAATGTTTAAACATTTTTTATTGCTTGACATATTTTTATTCCAACAATCACTTTAATGGCTCTACTATTCATTCCTCGAACAATCGGGGGTGCTTTTGGCTTAAGTAGTTAACGCGAGACTAGGAAGCCGAAAATCTCGGACTCCACTCTGATCTCAGTCATGCATTCAACTTTTCTGATCTGCAGGTGAAATAAAGATTAAAATATCTACAAAAAATTTTCTGTATTCTCATCTGTCTTGTCAATAATATTCCCCCCTTTTTATATGTCTGGCGCAATGCCCTGCACATTTAAGGGTCTTGCCTAGTGACAGGCTTGGACTTGCTGCCGCCCTAGGCCCTGTCTGATGCGCTTCCCTTTATTCATTTTGATTAAATATTTTTATTAACAATATCCGTTCGAAATATGTGGTGAATTTTTATTTATAAAAAATTTCTCTTTTGAAATTTTCAAAATAGGCCTCTTCCAATATAAAAAACATTTGTGCCAACGTTTTTTCTGTTATTAATTTTTTATGTGTCCTTGAATTTTCTTACTGTTTCGGCTCTAATCACTTCAATCTACTCAAAACGATGTCCTTCCATTGGACTCTTTACTCTTAAAAACAGGGAGAAGACACAGGGAAACAGATCTGTTGCATACGACTTTTTTTTAACAGGCTGCCAGTTTTGATTAACAAATCCAGCACACTTGGGTCCTAGTAGATCCCTTTGTGTTACCCGAAAACATCACAAACACCCAAGGTCCTTGGTGGGAATCGAACCCACGACTTCTGTACTAATAGACTAGCATCGCTACCAATCAGCCACAGCGGCACCCTCGCTGCATACGATGGTGGAGGCATGATTACGTTGTTGCTTTTACCCAAAAAGTACAAACATGCGAAAGTTTTCTGCTTTAAAATTTTGAAAGGAACTTCACTGCCTCATCAAATTCTGCAAGAAGTTTGAAACTTCCGAAGGAAAGTTTATTATGCGGCTATTGACTTCGTTCTAAATGCCCTCTTATTGTGAATGATTTAATAATCGCCAATTGTTCTTTATAAAATGTTTTCCAGTACAAAATTTCTTTATACTGCTGATTTACGTTTTTAAAATTTAAAATTTCTGAGAAATTTAGCGTCCTCCAAATCATGCCGCCGTAGACCCCGGGGTCACTCGCCTAGGCGTACATTGATCACATTTTTTTATCTTTGGTACGACTCACAAAACAAATAAAAAACAAAAACGGAAGACAATCACTTTTAAAGATTAATCAATCTTAAAGACAATCATTCTTAAAGATTAATCGTTGAGAAAGTAACAACACTATGCTTCTATAGCACTGTGAAGTCGTTGTTGTTGTTGCCGATATATTTTACGACCATAACATATGACATGAGCAATTTGCATTGCCAACATTACTTCTCTCTTGGATTGGTTATTAGCGAGATTTATGGATTTCATATTTGTACATGTAAATGTGAGAGTACAATATTGTGTCGTCGAAGTTTTAGTCAAGTTCCCGACAATCATTTACGATGCTGATGACGATGATGATGGCGATGATGATGGCGATGATGCTGCTGATGGTGGCATGAAGCTGAAATCGCTCAGGAGGAAAGATGCATCAACCGAATACCAAATGATGTTGGCTATGGCTTTTACTAAATTCTTGTTGTTGTTCCGAGTGTTTTTGCGTATGGCAAAAAGGTAAAAAATGTGGATGCGAGTGCGAGTGTGAATGTTTAAATGGCCAGGCAGGTATGTGTGTTGTTGCTGTTCTTGAATGTTTTGTACACCTTCATAATGGCAGCAGCAGCAGCAACAGCATCAGCAGCCGCCACGGCAACAGCAGTAATTTTTCTGCATACCATCAATAGCATCATCGCCACTATCGCCTTCACCAATGACCAGGCCATATCATTGTTATTATCATCAGCCATGGCTGCAAATATTGTTAAAAGAGTTGGAACATGTTTTCACAAAACAACAACAACAACAACTACCACATGAGAATAAATGCAGAAGAAGAGGAAGAAAACAAAAATTACAACAAACAACAAAAAATTAAAACAGAACATATCAAAACTCTCAGCCGTAGTGGCTGGATTTTCATAAAGAAGAATTTCTGGCCGATGTGGTATCCACCGCCAGCATTCGCAGCATAATCAATATCTTTTGTTTTATACGCATCACAGTCCTCGTCCTCGTCATCATCAGCATCGTTGTCTTCATCGCCATCGTCCTCCACATGTGTGTCAGTGGCCAGTGCTGAGTGCTGCCAGTGGCCAGTTGCCAGTGTTTGTGTGTGGAAATGAAATATTCCTTTTTGACCAGATATTAACTTGAGGCTCAGAAGCTCACAATGATTATTGGATTGAAAAGATATTAAAATGAATATTGTTTGAGATGTTCTGTTCCTCTTTTTTCTTCATTTTAATCTTTTTTACATTTTTTGTTATTCTGTTCAGAGTTGGCTGAACATAAAATTAAAATTACCTTGTTGCAGATTTGATATTTGCTTAACTCCATTTTCATTTTACGTTGGCCGCTTGCATCTTATTCCTCCTGCACTTTTAATGTGATTTCGTTTTTGCATCGTGTTCTGTTGTATAAATGGCGGCGTATATACGAGAATGCATGTACGCAATATCTTTGCTTTGGGTTCTTATGATTTTTTATAATTTGTATAATTTTCTCTACGAAATGGCTGGCATTTTAAGAATTATAAACCATTTGCAAAAAAGAAAAAAAAATTATCGATTCAAGACTGTGGGAAATATCAAGGAAGAATACCTGTCGTATTCATAAGAAAATAATGAGTATTTGGAGTGTAATTTTAAAACATTAAGTTAAAAAAAAAAATTTATTTTAAAGTCCTGAGTAAATATACATGATTTTTTATGAATGCGACAACTGGACTTTAAGATGAACCATAGGTTTTTTTAATGCATTGCCAGTGGTACAAGTGTTATAACTTCTCCATTATGACGCACAAGAAATGGTCAAGCTGTCTATGGATATGGTTATACTTTTGAAAATTTCCTAATATCCATTAACAGTCTTCATTATGAAAGATTTTTGCTCTCGGTGGACTTGCTGATTTGAGGAACTTTACGGAGTTTTTCTTTGAAATCTTTTATTTTCAATCTCTTTTATGTGTTCCGCATTTCTAAGGCCATCCACAAGAACTTCCTAATGTTGAGCGTTGTTGTTAAAGCTACATCTGCTAAATTAGTTGCCATTTATTCAGTCTGCTTTTGAACATGCCCATGGACGGATAGGGCATTCCCACAACTCTGCAAATAATAAAATTGTTTTATCAAAATGTGTGTTCTGTTCGGCAAACGTACTGCCAACTATTTGCTATGCGGTGGATAAATTTTAATCCACTGGTTCAGTAAACGACCGATTAACAGCCGGACATTGAGGAAACACAAGATCTGCCGAAATCATCGCCGCTGTCCGTGGGAGTATGCAAGACAATCCGGTGCAATCGATTTCAACACCACAACTTGACGAGTTTTGAGTAGTGACTTTAGCCTGCATCCACTTAAAATTCAACTCACTCAGGAAGTGGACGTAAACGAGCATAGAAAACGACTTGTGATCGCTGAATGGGCTCTGGAGTAGTTGCAAATGACCGTAATTTTCAGCGTAAAATCGAAGGTGCTGTTGACTGAAGGACTTATAAAAATCGAAAGTACCGAGTTCGACTCCGCGCTCAGTCATGAACTTGGTATCGAATTCTTCCGATCATCACTATTGCATGGTTGTTGTCAGCCTATATCAGTGACGAAGGCATAGCGCTGGCCGCTCAACATTACCGATACTATCACGCCCTAATGGCAGAGGAATAGCACACCCCTTCGTCGGCCCTGTAGCAATAATTGGACGGCTACAAAAAATTCTCTATTTTCCCATCTTTCTTCTTAATACTATGTAGTATACCCTCCTTTCTACTACCGCCGCAATACACTGCATATGTGGGGGTCATCCCCTTAGTGCTGGTCCGAATTAAACAAAGAAAAAAAAATCATTTACACGATGAGACTCATTCCTGCATGGATGGGTAAATGACCAAAAAACTGCCGAATTTGAAACGATACTCATTCATATGACATTCAGGAGCGTCCAAGGCATAACGAAAAAGTTACTGTTTGATGGCGATTTCAGACTGGCATCGCCATCTCATTTATTTGAGAACGACGTTCGCCAGGCCATTGGCCGATGATTTCCGATTTCTTTGGGCCGGAATAGAAGGATCTCTACATTGAACGATATGTGGTTTGAACAGGATGGCACTAGGTGCCTGACAATTGATTAACAGGAATCGCAGGGACATCTCAAGGCTCGTAGCGGTTGTGACAGGGCACTGGGCAATAGGCATACATGCAGGCAGGTTAGGTCTCAACCATAATGCATTCTGTCGGAGCTGCCGGGATCAGAGCAAGGAAGAGACAGTTTATCACTTCCTTTGCGAATGCCCGGCCTTGCACAACACGAGACACAAATTCTTAGGCAATAGTATTATAGGCGACCTCGCGGAGTTATCAGGTACAGGTCTGGGGGACCTTATTAGATACCTCAATGCGACGGGTTGGATCTAGTAACCATTCGTATCCGAGATCAGGATACGGGTTCCATAGGTAGTCACTGACGAGTGGAGTGGTTTTTCAAAACGGGATCTCAGAGATCCTACTTGAATGCTTGCGTGTAGCGTGCAGCCACGTATACCAACCAACCAACCAACGAACCAGGTGCCTCATAGTTGATGTCACATGGAATATTTTGCATGAGAAATTTGAGCTCATGATCTTTTCACGGCGAAGTGATGTGAACTGGATTTCCTTAAATCGCAGCTGTATGGGAATAAGGAAAAAACTACAGCGTTTCTGAAAGCCAATATAACCCATCGGCGTCAGTCAACTGCAGCCTGAATTATGCGAAAGTTATGGAAAAATTAACGTATTGGAGGCGATCATGCATCCAGAGGAGCCGTGGTGGACATTTTAGTGGAGCTATATTCCCACCATAATAGCATCAATTGATCTTTCAAAGGAATAAAAAACTTTCGATGATATCTCATACATTCTGCTTTATTTAAATTTAAAGATAGGCAGCGCTTAAGGGATGGCGTTTATAACGAAAGTTCTTACAAATCATAAAGCATAATCAATACTGGCTTATTAAAGGGCTATATTCTTCCAGGCACTCCCCATTTTTCATGCATTCGAATTAAGAGACTGCGTGTACTGGCACAGTGAAGTATAACCGAAATTCGCTGCAACGTATTTAATAAATATTCTATATGAAATTTTTGTAAATATATATATATTTTTTTTTGTAAACCATTCAGTGATAAAAATGATGACGCTGCTTAAGGAGATGTTGTTTGTTGATGACGATGATGCTGATGCTGATGATGCTGGTTGATGACTTTAACAATGATGGCGTAGTTTAGCTCTCTGTTCAATACGTATAATTTTTCAATAACTTTTTTTTTGTGCTTTTATTTCATACTTTTAAATTTTGCATCGGCGAAAAAAAAATGCACCCTCATTCGTTGCTCAACACCGGACGAGAGGCAGAATCATCAAATGCAACATATGGCCGTATGCATTTCCACGGCTTACGACTTGTTAATACGTGTATTACAACAGCATAAGTGAGGCATTCACAATAGAAGGCCTTTTTAAGGGATTACTCATACCGGAGTGTTTTCGTTATACCTAAGAGTAGCTCTTATTTAGTCAACATCAAGCCTCGTTAGAAATTATTTCTTAAGGGCTGCAGCCAGACCACTGATCGTTTACTCTCTTTCGAGTTTTGCTTCTCACACGCCCTAGTTAATTTCTACACCTCAGCTTACGGCACAAGCTTACGGTTCTTCTGAGATATTATTCCATTATTAACTATTTCCTATGTGAAGGTATAGATTGTGTATAGACAGTCACAGCTTAATAAAATCACTACCCTGGATTCTGATTCACAAATTTCATTTGAAATCTTCTTTTCCTCTTCTGCCAACCCCAATCAGTGTTATGCCGTTAATAAAGGCACACGTCCTGGCTTTGGAATACCTGCTCTTTTGCTGCATGCATCTAATCACCGCCTTTCTATCCATCGCAATGAGAATATTCTTGTCCTCCTTCTCACCATCAATCACATGGGTTAAGGCGGGCATCACCAAAACTATTTAAATGTTATTCGATTGAACTCAAGATGCAATTTAGAGAAGAAGTAAATAATGCGGTTTTTTTTTCAAGTGTCACAACACCAGAGCAACACGTGCAAATTGTAGAAATTTTTAGTCAAAATAATTGTTCTATTTGTCAAACTCGTCGTCGTGCACTTCTTCCATTTTATGACATACATAATCGCCCTTCAGAGCAGCTAATTCGAAGAATTTACTGTCACTGATAATGGGCATGCCGTGAGACGCAGTGAGAAGCTGTAGCCGCTGTACAGGAAAGCACTGAAGATGATCAATCAATTCGTCGCCGTTCTCAGGATCTGGGATTGTGTCCCTGCACTTTAGGGAAGACTTTTTTTAGTTGTTGAAAATTGGTCTTCCAGATGGCGCCTTCTACGCGCCAGCCGTGGCAACCACATGCCAGAAATCATATTTAAACATTAATTTCATAAAATTTTCTTTTTCAGTTAAACCCGTTTCATTGACACTTAGGCCGGATTTTTGGGATCTAAGTTAAACTCGGTTTAGTTAATCTGAAAACAGATTTTTGCCGCTATTATCAAGTTTTTATACAAAATTTTGGCGGAACAGCTTAGTTTTGCTTGAAATGTGTGTCCTTAATGAAATAATAAATAAAAAATCGTAGTTTGCTGGGAAGATCAGAGTTTCAGACTTCGTTAAACTAGGTTTAAACTTAAACCACCTCTCAAAAACCCGATCTTAGAATAATTATTGTATTCTGATATTTTTAAAATTAAGGTCTCTTTATTTTATTTTAATTTTTAATTTCAATATTTCGTCACTCCTTTGTGTGACTTCTTCAGGAAATTAATTATTTTATTTAATATGAAAAAATATTTTGTTTATGTTGACAAATAATTTTGTTTCATAAACAAAATATTTTTTCATATTAAATAAAATAATTAATTTCCTGAAGAAGTCACACAAAGGAGTGACGAAATATTGAAATTAAAAATTAAATTAAAATAAAGAGACCTTGAGCTTAAAAATATCAGAATACAATGATAATTAAAAAGAGGTCAAGAAACCAGAAGAATTTAAAACTAAGAATATATTTCCTGGTTTTATTATGATTTAAACTTGTGTCGCTCCATAAGAAACACCCTGTACAAGAGATAGGAAAGGACTGTCTGGGCTAAACGGTTAGAAAACCAAACAAATTGAGAGTATAAACTAGATGGATACTCACATGGGTCCGGTAGTCTTTTGATAGGTTACTTATTTTATTTAAAACAGACTGGTTGAGGAAAGTGTTGCCCGCTGACACTTAAAGCGTTTTCTTTTCTGACAAAAATGTTCCATTTATGTTTCCATTTACTCGGGCGTATGTAACATTCTAAAAATATATGTGAAGATGTGAAAAGTTGCCGGTTTCCTTTCTAAATATGTTGCACAAATAAATGGTAAATGTTTATATTTGAGGGTGAGATAATACCATTTTTTCAGCTGCGTTTAGTACTTTTTATACAAGTGAGTATTTTGCTTATTCATTTTCCATTTTCAATACGCCAATTACCTATACATAATTTTAAGTGCAAAGTCAATTAAATATTTTGTTCCTTTATGATATCGAAAAATGGACCCCTTTGCAAGGGTGAGTGTAACAGGAAAACAATATTACATATTCAAAAGGCACATCATTTTTTTTTTCAGAAAAGAAAACACCATTAAAGCGTTTTCTTTTCTGACTCATATGCATTTTTTTATATTTCTTTATGTTCTTTTCTGAAAAATGTGTGCCATTTTAAATATATGAGGCAGTTTTTTCTAATAAAATAAAATGCTGCATATAGATCACATATTTTTATTAAAAGGGCATGCCTGCTGCCCTTTATTAACAGTTTATTTTATTATTCTTCGCTTTGTTTTTATTGTAGTAGTTGTGCTTTAACTGTTCTCTGTGCAATCTTCTGTTCTTTTGTAGATGTAAAATGTGCAAGAGTTCTTGAAATTCGGGTGAACATTTAAAAATGTTGCCAATTCACATGTAATCGTCGTTTTCATAGAAAATAAACGCCTTGAATTTGACTGAAAACTACTGCCCATAAAAACTTCTTCCACTGCCTTAAATAACAAAAATGTTTGCATAGAGGGCCTTAGAAAGGCTTCCTTCATCATTTCTTTCACTCCGTTCATTATTGCAGCGGCTGAGTGTGTATGTGTTTGTGTGCCTGCGTTTGTGTGTAGAGGAGCGTACGTTCATTCTTTATCTTGTTAAGTTTGAAGTTTTAAATTTAAAGGTTACTTCACCTTAGTTTACCGCGTCTCCATCGCTCGTTTGTCGGTAGTCAGCCTCCGCCTGGCTGGCTGGCAGGCAGGCAGCAAGTTGTTTGGCATTCTGGTTGGAGATAATAACGTTTTAATGTAAATATTCATAAATTTCTTTTTGAAAATTAAAATGGTGAAGGAGGTTTTGCTATATGAATATTTCTTGTTCTACTTGCTGATACGAGGCACTATGGCTGCTGCTTCTTTAGCGTTTCAACTGTTTGTTTTCTTCTTCTTCTTTTCACTGATAATAAACATTTTAATGAAACTTGTTTTTTTCTTTTTGGTTTTTATTTTTTATATTTTGGCCAGTATTCAGATTCATTTGAGTAACAAACAATATCAGTAGACTGAAAATGCTGAAATGTTTCGCAAAAAAACTTTAAGGTTGATCATTTATTGTATTTTCGAGAAAAGCTGTACAGAAATATGTGATGGAATATAGTTTTTATAATAAATAAATTTCAAATACTTTAATAAAATTATTCACCGCTATCGTGAATAATAAGGGGAATTTTTGTTCCACTCGAAGGGAAAAATGTTATCGTGAATCTCCCGTGAGAAATTATTCCCGCTATCAGTTCTCAGTGAATGTAAAAGAGAGAAGAAGCTGAAAACAACATGAAGAATCAAAGTAATTTTTTGTTAAAATATTTGCATTTGTATAATAATTTAAAAAAAATTTTAAAAAAGTATGGCTAAATATTTAGTATTAAAATAATTTGGATACATTTTGAAAATCGAATAAAACAAATTAAATATATTTTTAATCTTTAGAATTGGAGCAACAACTTTTACGAAGACGCAGGCAATTGATTTGTTGGAAAAATATCAGTTTGTGTCTTATTAACGGATCTTGCCCTTAAAGCAAAATTTGTAAACTCTAATATTCGAATTATAATAGAAAATATTAACATTTTCTACTTATTTCCCACCAAAAACTAAGTGAATAAATTAAAGGGAAAAGTGAAAAAAATCATTCACGATAAGGGAAATTTAACTTTAGCATGAAATCATTCACGGGGAATTTTTTCATTATTGCAATTTTAGGGAAAAAGGAAAAATTTCGAGAGAAAAATTATTCATGGCAGGGGTGATTATCTCCTAGTGCGGATCAGTAAAGTAGAATTTAGAATTTCGAAAAAATTTTAAAAGTTCTCTTTTCTAGCCTTCTGACATTAAAAATAAAAATATCAAAATTCGGAATTCTCTTAATGGCAACACTCTTACGAGGGCAATTCGATTTTGTGGGGACTTACCGAACACTTTATTTTGTTGTTGCAGCAGCAGCACAACCTCTATTAGCATTCTGATAAGCATTTTATATAAAAAGTTCTTAGGAAAATCATACTGCAATTTAGAGCTCCCATCATCGTTGTCATTATTGACAATGTCATTTAAGTACAAATGAAAAAGCACACACAACATCCTCGAACATTCTCATCAGCGACATCAGAAATAAGGATTTAATAAAACGAAAAAATAACCAGAGCAGATTTTTATATCACGATAACAAAAACAATATTAAATTTAACTTTGCATACCAGCCATCTTTCAGTAAAAAAAAAAAATTTAAATAAATAAAATAAAAAATCATTTCAGTAGTTTTAGGCTTAAGTCGCTATGAAACGCCCTACTACGTGTCAGCATATTGTGAAAAAGTTAATACGAGGACCGTTTTATAACTCCGTATTTAAATTAATATCTTTCGGCAAAAGACGTTTTATATTCTTATTTTAAATTCAATTAATATTCACAGGCTAATTGTTCGAAATTTTTCTTTTAAATTCAGAAAGACATGATAAATATTTCAAGGCACAAAGGGAAGCCAATATCAGTTTTTAGCTATTCAACGTACACAGCAGAGCGGAACAGCTGTTTTCGAAAGCCGCAACGCTTTCATTATCAGTACTCATGTGTATTTTGCTTGTCACCACTTACCAGGTGGCTTAGTTCTTTTATACTTTATATTTTTTTTTTTTTTAGTAGTAGGACCAGCACTCAGGGGATGACCCCTATATGTGCAATGCATTGCCCCGGAACTGAAAACGAGGGGATAGTATTGAGGAGACTGATTAGGAAAGATGAGAAGATACACAGTTTTTTTTGTAGCTATTTCATCCTTTTACTTCGCCGGCTAATTTTTGCTGCAGGGCCGACGAAGGTGGGTGCTGTTACTCTGCTTTTAGTACATGATCGTGCCAGTCGCTGCCAATTATATTCAATGACCAGTGACTATGCCTTCATCATTGAAACAGGCTGGCAACTACTAACACAACCACGCACTAATGCTGATCAGAAGAATTCAACACAATATTTCATGACTCAGAGCGGGCTCGAACTCACGACCCTCCGTTTCATAGTCTCGTGTTCTACTACTTCAGCCAACAGCACCCACTCTTCTTGTAGATCACTTTGTGTAGTCCAGCACTTTTTTATTTGTTTTATATCTTCCAAATAATAGGTTTTCTCAAGGCCCTTTTTTTATAACAGACTGCCAGTTTTGATTAACAAACCCAGCACACTTGGGTCCTAGTAGATGGGAATCGAACCCACGACTTCTGTACTAATAGGCTAGCATCGCTACCAATCAGCCACAGCGGCACCCTTCTCAAAGCCCTTAAAAATAGTAGTTTTTTTTGGGTTATTATCCGCCATTTTTCCATGCTGGCTAAAAGAAAATAGTCGCACTTGCTTTCTTTGAAGTTCAACTCGCCATTTGAACGCATGTTTTCGTTAATCTGGACAAAATCTGTTAATAGCTGAAAATACCAAAAATATTTTGTAGTTGAGTAAAGCGATAAACTACCTACAACATGGTAAAAATTATTGTTGATTGTGTTTGCAACATGTTGCATATGCACAAAAACAATCAATGTGATATGAAAAGCATACAGAAGGCACAAAAACAAACACACACACACACAAAAACAAAATATTTTAAAATTGATTGCAAGTTGATTGCGTCTTTAAATAACAAAACAACACAACTAACAACAACAAACCGATACGTAATGCATAAAAAATTGGATCGATGTATTACAAAAAAAAGAAAAAATATATGGAAAAAATGTGTATAAAATTCAATGATTGGTGATGCGATCACTTGCATACCAGCCGCAGAGTCATACAAACCGTCATTTTACTTTGAATTGACGATGGATGACATTGGCGACACACTCATCCGGTTTTTCTTTTACTGCTCCTGAGTCCATATTTATTTTAGTAGGCCTTTCAGCCAAGAGACAGCAGTCAACACAGGCATATGCACGGTAGTTGCAGCAACAGGTGAGGGTGCTGTGGCACACACACACACACACATCCATATAAGCAATTTTTTCAATCAATCTGTAAGTTTTCATTAATGGAAGAAAATCGCAGATTGTATGGCAACTAGGTTTACAAGAGAAAATATTTATGCATGTTAGTCAATCAATTCAATAACATCTACATAGAAAATGCCAATAGCAGAAACAAGCAACAACAAAAGCAAAAACATCAACAACAGCAACAGCAACGTTTACAAATGTCATCAATTTATGGACATTAACGATAACGATGATTACCAAGAGGAGACTTAAGCTTCAGTTCAGTTCAGTTCAGTGAGTCGAAGATGAGTAAAAAAAATCTTATATTTTTTTTTAATTCCTAATACAATAAAAATACCACACAAAGTTTGCTTGTTGATCATCTTAATGATTATAAATTCACTCAAATTTTATGGTTTGAATTTAAATATCACCGCTGCTGCTCTTAGAAAGTTTTGACAGGAACAACAATTGTTGGGTAAAAATAAATCAAGTGTTGAACATGTTGATGCATCAAATTAAACAATAATGGCTGTTTGCAAGAGAAAAAAAACATACAAATATTATATGGCTTTAGCTTTTTACATATCTAAAGATTAAGTTCGGAGATGGGCTAAATCGGGGAAGGGGGAAAAAAGTTCCCCTAAGAAGAACTAAACCAACCCAGAAAAAACAACATAATTTTTAAAGTTTTTTGATTGTTTTGCTGAGCAAATTATATATTTTTATGTCAAATACGGTCCAACACCTTAAACTGGAGCCATAAAATAAAATAAAAATTATTTTTGGACCCCGCCCACTTTAGTGGGCGTTATTATATGCAAAAATAGCAAGAGAATTTAAGAAATAGTTTTACTTAAGCCTACATTCCTCAAAAATAAAATTTTTAAGCTTTAATGACGAAGCTGAGACAAAACCTGGTACTACTCTGCCCTACCCCTCCTCCCCCTTCACCCAGTAAATGACCCTACCAAAAATTTTTTTTTTTAAATTTTGTATGTAATCATCCCAAGCATTTATTTTTAGAGTTTTATGACTGCCTGTTTCTGCCCTACCCCTCCTACCCCTCCTCCCCCTTTCCCACCTAAATGACCCTATAAAAAAATTTGTTTTTTTAATTTCGTAAATAATCATCCCAAGCATTTATTTTTAAAGTTTTATGACAAAGGTGAAATATTTCCCCCACAGCCCTTGCCAGAGCGACCCCGCCAAAATACAGTTTTTTTTACCCGCCAAAGAGAATTTGACCCTATAAAGTAAATATGTATATTCTTGATTAGTGATGAAGTTTAAGACGGTCTAGCAATGCCCCCACGTTCGTCTGTGGAAAACATGATATTGTCTAGTTTTGAACCCCGCCCCGTTTAGTGGGCGTTGACGTACGATATTATATAAAGGAACTCTGTCCCACCAAGTTAAACATTTTAAATTCACTTACTACATATTTACTACTATATTTGGAGGGTATTTAAAATTCGACCCGGTCGAATATAACGTTTTTACTTGTTTTATTTGAAAGTACAATTCTTCCGGTTAATAATGGAAAATAAGTTCATTTAAATGGCTGCATGGCCCGATAACGATCGGCATTGACTATAACGCCCAATTCTCAGATGGTTTTCGGAAGTATGTGCATAAGATAAGAGGTTTTTAACTTTTCAAAACTGTGGTTAAAACCTAGTGATGATTTGGTAAATCACCAATGAAATGCATTTATTGCTTAACCACCAAGAAATAAATTTAATTTATATATAATAGTGTTGTGACAACAATGTGTCAAATAAAAAATTTCATAACAATTTCTATTTACATTTAATTCATTATTTTTTGACTTAAGATTGGCCATTTCTGATGTCAAATTGACACGTTCTTAGTTACATTGGGAAAAGGTAGCAGGAACAGTAAATTTATTTCAATCGCTTTGTTTTCTGTTCAAACTTTCGAAACGAATCACCGAATCCTATTGAAGTGATGGCGTTTTAGGATTAATGACTTCAAGAATATATAGGCGATAGCTTTGCCATTTTACATGGCAACAAAACAAGTCATCATTCTAATGCAAATTAACTTTTTATTGCTGCGAAAACTCCTTTCTTTCGTTTACCAGCATCGCTATCTTCATTTTAATTCAGGCATACTCTCTTTCTAATTTTGCAACATGAATATAAATTAAAATAAACATAAGAGTAAAATATCTTTCATTTTTATTTTATGTCCTCCGAAAATGGCTTCCATATCCAATCATCATTTTCAATTTTATTATTATCGGCATCGTCAACTCCACCATCGAAATCCATTTGGTTGCTATACATAAATACATATTATTCGTCGTCATCGTTCGCATCATCATCAGCATCAGCATCATTGACATAAGCAGCGAAAGCAGTTTTAAAAACGATATCAGCTGCAGCAGCCACGGCACAGTACAGCACAGCACAGTATCTTTCGTTGCGAACCATGTCAAAAGCTGATTGGATAAACGCGATGCAATGTCTAGTCAACCATGATGATTGTTGGCAATTTTCTTAAACATGAGTTTTCAAGCGGAATACAAAATTCAATAATCATAAACATTTAACCATAAAGGAGGAGCTCATCAAAAAAAATCTAAAAAAAAAAAAATACAAAATAAAAAACGAGCCAAAAAAGAAAAAAGAACTTCAGTGTACGGAGCCCATCATAAAATGTAAACGAGTCAAGGAATTTTTTAACAATCATGTACTTTCAGATACAAGCTACACATATACCAACGCTTATTTATTTATACACACACACACACGGCTTCAGATAGTTAAATGTTCAGCATCATATTGATACATAAATACAGCCTCAGAGCTCTTGTTATGGATTGCTTTGAAATTTTTATAATTCTCAGAGAAAATTGTTTTTGATCGATGAAAATGGTATGATTAATTCTTGTGATGAACTTTATTGCGCTTATGTTTATATAATTTTATAATGAAATCCTTTCTTTAAAAGTTTTACTTGTTTTACATTCATGAGGGCAAACATTTTCATGTCTGTGCTAAAATACTTAAAGCCTTATTCATAAAAACTTGTCATATATTAAAGGTTTATAAAGCAGATTTCCGTACAAAGTTTGTTTTATAAAGCAGAAATACATGTTATGCCCTCCCTCCAAAAATAAATTGGAGGGTATATTCACTTTGTCATTCCGTTTGTAACGCACCGAAATATCCATCTAAGACCCTATAAAGTATATATATTCTTGATCAGTGATGGAATCTAAGGCGATCTGAGCATGTCCGTCCATCCGTCTGTGGAAATCACGATTCAGTTCAAACCAAAAGAGCCAGACTCTTGAAATTTGGTACAAATATATCTTGAAGGATAGCACAGCTCAAGCTCGTAAATGGGCTGAATCGGCCAGAGGGGAAAAAGTTTCCCTAAGAAGAACTAAACTAACCTCTAAAAAACAACATAATTTTTAAAGTTTTTTCGTAATTTTGTTAAGCAAATGATATATTTTTACGTCCAAAAGGTCCAGCGCATTAAACTTGGAGCCATAAAATTAAAAAATTTAATTTTTGGACCCCACCCCGTTTAGTGGGCGTGATTATATGCAAATATAGTGTAAATATTTAGCAAATTGTTTTACTTAAGCCTCCATTCTTTAAAAATAACACTTTTAAGATTTAATGAGGAAGCTAAGACGTAACCTGGTACTACGCTGCCCTATCCCCTCCCCCCCCCCCATTTGCCCCTTAATGACCCATTCAAAAAAAAATAAAATAAAATTAAAAATAAATTTATATGTGTGAAGATAAATATGCCGAGTTAAACATGTTTTGACGTAAGCAGTTACGAAGTGAAGTTAAAAATGTTATGACGTAACGCAATGGCAGTCAGTGATATTTTTTTTGTATGAAAATTCCTATTTATATACAAAATAATTATGGGAAGGTGTGCTATCGCATACATCATTTTGTATATACTGGCAATGCATGCCAACTCCTTATTTGGCCACTGGAGGCAAAATCCCTTCAAGATCACACACACTCTTATGGCCTGTAAATTTACCTTTGACGGCCTGTAAATATTTTCGCAAAATGCTCAAAAAATTTATTAAATATGGATTTTTATAAAAAAATACTTCAATGTTTACCACTTCGTTACGTCATAACATATTTAACTTCACAACTAAATACGTTGTTTCGTAACTGCTTACGTCAAAACATGTTTGAATCGGCATATTTATCTTCACTCGCATAAAAAAATTTTACATTTAATTATCCCAAATATTTATTTTTAGAGTCTTATGGCGAAGGTGAAATGTCTCCCCCAACCGGCCCTTGCCAGAGAGACCCCTAAAAATACAGATTTAATGCTCTCCAAAAAGAATTGGACACCATAAAGTATATATATTCCTGATCAGTGATGAAGTCTAAGACGGTCTAGCAATGCCTATACGTTCGTCTGTGGAAAACATGATGTAGTCTATTTTTGGTCCAAAAATTGAGTTGAATAAAACAATAACAATAATAATATTAAATGACATAAATCCAGGTAGATTTTTCTGAACACTTTTTGTCTATTTTATGACTCTAATCCCTGGCGATGTTTAATTTACTTTCAAGTTGTTTACCGCACTCAATTAACAAATATTGCAATATCGCCAGCGTGTTGTCGTTTTTCTTATGTGGCCATTGTCTGTTGTAATTTTTAGCCAGCCACACATACACACACACAGACAGTGTCCCTGTGTCTCAATTTCTGTTGTTGTTGCTTTCGCTTAAATATAAATTTAAATAATTTCAATTCTTACAAGATTCTTCCATTTCGCATGCACTTGTTTAACATCTACGTGTGTAGGAGTTTTATGATCAAAAATTTTAACCAATCAAAATCTATTATATCACCAGGCAGTTGTTTACAAAAACGAAATTCGTTACCAACAGAATGAAACTGGTATTACGGACAGAAATAAACTTGAAAGGAAAATTTCCGCAAACTACTTATTCTCTACATGATTCTAAGTCATTGTGTAAAAAGGCTACAGGCACGTTTCTGTGTTGAGTGTCACTTAACATGGCGAATTTGAATAAAAATTATATCACATATGAATTGGTTAAGCCTGGACTATTTCAATTGTTATATTTACTTCAGCAGCATGCAAGATTAAGGATGGCCCCCTGCAATTAGGAAACTTTGAGGCGGTAAGCCTGAATGGGACTCGAAGCTTCTATTCATTAGCAAATTTGGTCTGTTTTTTAACAATCATTTATTTTTTTATTTTTGTGATTTTAGTTCGTGGAATATCAGTCCTTTAATATTATTTTTATCGCGACAAAAAAAATTTGAAATAAAAAAGTGAAAATATTTTTCTCAGTGTACACCACAAAAAAAAAACAACCTCAATGGCAGCAGCAAAAGTTGTCAGCATTAATAACAATATTGACGTAAAATATCAACAACTTGGCTGCAACAAATAAATATCATTAGCAAGATTAAGATCATTAAATAAATACACTTGTCGTCTACTAGAGCAACAAATTGAAAATAAAAAAAACAACAACAAAAATGATTCAGCCATTAGCGTAATCATCTCTTAATGTATTCATTTCGATTTAGGAAAGTGTGTGCGCCCTATCAATGCCACCTCTATGGCCAACATTTAGTGGCAGTGGCAGCGGCAACCTCAACTCTTTGAGACGCTACAAACCCCATTTACTCCTGTTGTGCAAGTGTTTTTGTGTGTGGCCGGCCTGCCGCCTTTAATACACGATGCCAATGTTCGGTTTACACACTAAAATTATGACAGTCTTCAGTGTAATTTCTCCTCTTATCTAAACCATGACTGTTAAATGATTTTTTTAAAATAAGGCAACAGAACAAAAAAAAAACAAAAAGTTGTCTGGCGTAAAAATTGTATAGTTCTTGACATGAAGTTCTTGTGGAATTTTGTGAAATAAATCCCATTTAACCAACAACGAACATAATTAATAGGGCTAGACTGTTTGTGGTAAATTTTTTTGTGTGAAGGAGCATTTGTTTACTTTTTAGTTGTTCTTATAATTTTGTAAGTTTTGTGAGTATTAATTTGGAAAAGTTATAACAGAAGCAATGATGGCATATGAGTTCACAATAAATATCATTTCAATATAAATTTGAAATTTTACAAAAAGTACTTCATAGAATGGAATGCTTTAGAGGCTCGTGCGTGCCTTAATTCCAAAAACAAATTTACATATTCATACTAAATTGAATATTTATCAAAAGAACATTATGTGATGGTGGGCCAATATGAACCGGGGCAAATTCCGGAATTCGATATCGATCAAAAAATTTTTTTAAATTGTATTAAAAGTTTTATTCCATATCGAATGCGGCAATTTGGCTCCATATAATACGTTAAGCCAAAAGGTGTGTTTTTTCGAGTAGGACCAGCACTAGTAAAGCAGTCCACTTAAGGAAATCTATTGTGAAAAATTTTTGACGTTTCGAAAAATGTTTAACTGTCAAAATAACCTATCCTTTTCATGTTACTCCTTTAATTGTTCACACATTCTTAAATACAAACAAGTAAATACGTTATATTCGACCGGGTCGAATCTTAAATACCCTCCAAATATTTACCCCCATATTCATAAAAGAATAAAACGTATTTGAAATCTGCTTTAATGAAATTTTGTATGAAAAAATTTGATTAAAATACATTTCAAACTCATTTTAAATTTTATGAATATCGGGGTTAGTAAGTAAATTTAAAATTTCTAAATTGGTGGGACAGAGTTCCTTTAAGACATCTCTGTACGCAATTTTGAATCTCTAGGTTGACAAAGTCATTCCGGGAAGGGCCTTCCGCAAGGTCAGAGAACATCTCAGCTACTTACAGGCTTAAGGAATAAAAATTCTTTAATATTTACTCTATTTTTGCATATAATATCGCCCATTAAAGGGGGCGTGGTCCAAAAGTAGACTATATCATGTTTTCCACAAACGAATGTATGGGCATTGCTAGATCGTCTCAGATTTCATCAGTGATCAGGAATAAATGTTCTTTATGGTGCCCAATGCTTTTTGGAGAGCATTAAATCTGTATTTTTAGGGGTATTTCTAGCAAGGGCCGTGGGGGAGACATTTCACCTTCGCCATAAGACTCTAAAAATATATATTTGGGATAATTAAATGTAAAATTTATTATGCGAGTGAAGATAAATCTGCCGAGTTAAACATGTTTTGACGTAAGCAGTTACGAAACAACGTATTTAGCTGTGAAGTTAAATATGTTATGACGTAACGAAATGGCAAACAGTGAAGTATTTTTTTATGAAAATCCATATTTAATAAATTTTTTAAGCATTTTGCGAAAATATTTACAGGCCGTCAAAGATAAATTTACAGGCCATAAGAGTGTGTGTGATTTTGAAGGGATTTTGCCTCCAGTGGCCAAATAAGGAGTTGGCATGCATTGCCAGTATATTCAAAATGCTGTATGGGATAGCAGACCTTCCCATAATTATTTTGTATATAAATAAGGATTTTCATACAAAAAAAATTCACTGATTTGCATTTCGTTACGTCATAACATATTTAATTTCACTTCGTAACTGCTTACGTCAAAGCATGTTTAACTCGGCATATTTATCTTCACACACATAAATTTATTTTTAATTTTATTTATTTATTTTTTGAATGGGTCATTAAGGGGCAAGCGGGGAGGAGGGGATAGGACAGCGTAGTACCAGGTTACGTCTTAGCTTCCTCATTAATTCTTAAAAATGTTAGTTTTAAAGAATGGAGGCTTAAGTAAAACAATTTGCGAAATTTTTACACTATATTTGCATATAATAACGCCCACTAAACGGGGTGGGGTCCAAAAATAAAATTTTTTAATTTTATGGTTCCAGGTTTAATGCGTTGGACCTTCTTTGACATAAAAATATATCATTTGCTTAACAAAATTACAAAAAAACTTTAAAAATTATGTTGTTTTTTAGAGGTTGGTTTAGGTCTTCTTAGAGGAACTTTTTTCCCTCTGGCCCGATTCAGCTCATTTCCGAACTGGATTTGTGCTAACCTTCAAGATATATTTATACCAAATTTTAAGAGACTGCCTCTTTTCGTTTGGACTGAATCGAGATTTCCACAGACGGACGGACGGACATGCTCAGATCGTCTTAGATTTCATCACTGATCAAGAATATATATACTTTATGGGGTCTCAGGATATTTCGCTGCATTACAAACGGAATGACAAAGTGAATATACCCTTCAATTCTTTTTTGGAGGGTGAGGAAAAATCTGTTACACAAATTTTATAACCAAAAATTTACTTCCTGCAAAAAAAGTTTACTTTTAATTTAAGAATATGATTTCATTCTGTTTTAGTTTTTATCTCTGTACCCATTGATTTTATGAATGTCCTGGGATATCGACATCAAACTCTCAACATTATTTGTTGTATAGAGTGTAAATGAAGTTGTCAGTTCGGATCATAAAATAAAAGTTATGCATACGAATGAATCTCTACTCTAACCCCACAGCCTTGAATACCTACAAACATATTTCTGCCCGAAAGGACAATATTTATTAAAATGAAAAAGAGATTCACTTGCAATCAGCCATAATTTTCCAGAACAACGGAGGTCAGCATAAAAATAAATAAACAAATCTGTGCTCATAACAAAAATGAGAAAAAGATGAAACTATAATATGAATGAATTGGTAATCAACTGCCTCGGCATAAACTTATATCGCTGTGCTTTATCTCTAAGGCAGCATAAAATATATATTGACCCTTCTTCAACTTTTACAGGAACTATTTTTGCTTTTTTTTTTCTTACTCGCTGGCAAATCCCTTGTGTAATATTGGCAATATGTTTGGTTTTTGGGCAAAATTTATGGCCAGAAAAATCTTGCTCAAACTACAACAACAACAAAAGAGAGTATGAGAAAAGTTACCTTTAAAGGATTTTTTCTTTATTATTTCATAAGAAATATGGTCATAAAAGTTATTGAACTGTCTTAGCAAAAACTTTACAATATTTTCTTTTCTACAATAAAAAAGTTGTTCTATAGTGGCATCGAATACACCACTAACTGATTTTTCGCAGGATATTAGAAAATCTGGCTGTTCTATTGATTCCTGGTCAAGGTCTGTAACAATTTGAATTCTCTTTGGTAAATTTTGATTTTAATTGCACATTTAGTTAAATTATTGGAGATATGTATTTCCGCTGGCAGAAAAATTTTCACATCGACAAATATTATGTTTTCGTGCTTATTTTTTATAATCCTTCCATCGTATTTTCCTCCAACTATTTTGGGAAATGATTTTAATAATATTTAGATTATTCCTTGTAAAATATTTAAATATGTCATGTCATATTTACTGAATCAAAGATTATACATGCCATCAAACTAAAGGATATTTGTAATGCAGACTCAAGCACCCTGTATTTAGAAATATAAATAAAAGTTTTTTGGTTTACAGACTGCCTGGCCCCACGATGTCACTCGATATCGTTTTTTCATATAAATATATTTAAAACAAAAACAAAATTTTGAAATTTGTTTTTGTTTTAAATATATTTATATGAGAAAACGATATCGAATGACATCGTGGGCCAGGCAGATAGAGAGAACAAAATTTTTAAAATTCTTCAGCTGCTATTCTTCAGCGACCATGACATCAGGGACATGAGTTCATTATAATATAATCCTTTACTTTACATACAATTTCAACAGAGTCCTTTGGAAAGACCTGCCCAAAAAATAACTTTTACTGTACTACACTCTCCCAAATATATTTAACAGCCATGTCCATTTTATAAAAAAACAAGTAAAAATGCAATATTCAGTTGTGCCGAATCTTAAATACCCTTCACAGATGTAATTCATCTTTCTTTCTTGCTAAAACAGGAAGTAGGTTTAATTAAAAGATGTAACATAGTTTTACTAGACAAAAAAATTGAAATTTTTAAACTTTTTAGTTACTTTCATGTATGTACCATAAAATATTTTATTTGTTCAACCCTGGAGTCGAAATTTAGATTTTTTCTTGGGAAATTTTTGATACCAATTTTGTTCTTCCTAAAATATAAAATAGTTTTAGTTAGGGGGAAAAAAACGACAATTGCCTTTTTGGTTATTTTATGTATAAAACAAATTTCAATTTTCCAACCCTGGAAGCGAAATTTTAATTTTTTATTTGTTTTTTCATCAGTGTAACGCTTCATGAGGTATAAAGTAATTTTTTTTAAGAGCAATTTCAAATTTTTAACCATTTTGGTCACTTTCATGTACTATGAAATATTGCACTTGTCCATCCCTGGATTCGAAGTTTTATTTTTTATTTTTGAAGTCTTGATACCAATTTTATTCTTCCTAAATTATAAGACAGGTTTAGTTAGCAAAAAAAAAACAACATCAGTTGCCTGTTTGGTTACTATCACGAATAAAAAAAAATGCAATATCCCACCCCTGGAAGCAAAACTTTAATTTAAAAAAATTTTTTTTTGGCCAATGCAAATCTTCATGATGTATTAAGAGGTTTTGTCAAAGAAAAACTTAAAATTTTTAACAATTTTAGTTACTACATGTACTACAAAATACGGAATGGGCCGAAAAAAAAAATTTTATTTTTCCATCCATGGAATTTTTTTTCCATTCATGGAATTTTTTTTTTTTAGTTTTTAATAGACCATTGCGGCTTCCCAAAGCAAGAAATAGGTTTAATTTACAAAGATTAAAAAAAAAATTGATTTTTGGTATAAATTTTGTGTCGAGAAATAGGTGTAAGCTTCCCAGCTCTGGAACCATACCTCGGATCTTTCTGAATTTCAATAGCACTCTATTTAAGTTCATTTCCAATGTAATGGTCCAAAAACGAAATCTCTAGCTCTTCTGGGGGCTTGGGAAGATCGATTTTACGTACAGACAGACGAACATCGCTCAATCGTCATCGCTATTCATAAGGACCCAGAATATATATACTTTATGGGGTCCTATATTGATATCAAAGAAATCACACACGGAATGACAAACTTATATATAACCTTTCACTTTTTTGTGAAGGGTATAAAAAAAACTCATAAGTACAAACGTTATATTCGACCGGGTAGAGTCTTAGTAAGTAAAATTAAAATGTTTAACTAGGTGGGACAGAGTTCCTTTATATAATATCGTACGTCAACGACCACTAAAAGGGGTGGGATTCAAAAATAGACTATATCATGTTCTCCTCAGACGATCGTATGGGCATTGCTAGACCGTCTTAGACTTCATCACTGATCAAGAATTTATGTATATACTTTATGGGGTCTAATTCTTTTTGGAGGGTATTAAAACTGTATTTTGTCGAGGTATCTCTGGGAAGGGACGTGGGGGAGACATTTCACCTTTACCATAAAACTGTAAAAATAAAAAGGGGGAAGAGGGATTGGACAGAGGAGTACCAGGTTACGTCTCGGCTTCGTCATTAAAGCTTAAAAATGCTTTTTTAAGGAATGGAGGCTTAAGTAAAACAATTTGTTAAACTTTTACACTAACTTTGCATATAATAACGCCCCCTAAAGGGGGCGGGGTACAAATTTTTTTTTTTTTTATGTCTCTAAGTTTAACGCGTTGAACCTTCTTTGACATAAAAATATACCATTTTCTTAACAAAATTATAAAAAACTTTAAAAATTATGTTGTTTTTTTAGAAGTTGGTTTAGTTGTTCTTAGGGGAACTTTTTCCCTCTCGCCTGATTCAGCCGACTTACGAACGTGGCCAGTGCTGTCGTTCAGGATATATTTATACCGAATTTCAAGCGTTCGGACTGAATCGTGATTTTCACAGACGGATGGAAGGACGGACATGCTCAGATCGTGTCAGGATATTTCGCTGCGTTACAAACGGAATGATTAAGCGAATATTTTTTGGAGGGTATAAAAAAAATTATCATTCCGTGTGTAATGAGGCGAAATATCCCCCTAAGACCCCATAAAGTATATATGGAATATTCTTGATCAGGAATGAAATCTAAGACCATCTAGTCACAACCGTCCGTCCGTGTGTGGAAATCACGATTCAGTCCAAAAAGAGCCAGACTCTGGAAATTTGGTATAGATAAAGTTTGAAGGCAAGCACAGGTTACGTTCGTAAATTGGGCCAGAGGGAAAAATGTTCCCCTAAGAGGAACTAAACCAACCTTTAAAAAACAACATGATTTTTATTTTTGTCATTTTGTTAAGCAAATTATATTTTTTTTATATCAAAGAAAGTCCAAGGCATTGAACAGAAAATAGGAAAAATCCATTTTTGGATCCCTCCCCCTTTAGTAGGCGTTGACGTAAAATATTATATGTAAAAATACTGTAAATATTTAACAAATTGTATTGCTTTAATCGACATTCCTTAAAAATTAAATTTTTGAGCCTTTACGGCGAAGGTAAGATACTCTCTGATCTTCCTTTGCCCTATACCTGCACCCACCGTTACCGCCATTTAGGCCCTATTAAAAAACATTTTTTTCTACATTTCTTTGTTTTTACGACAAAGGGGAGATGTCTCCCCCACGGCCTTTTCCGGAGTGACCCCTTCAAAATATAATTTTGAATTGGGCACAGAAATGTCTTAAAGGAACTCTGAACCCGAGGGGTTAAAAACTTTTAATTTATTTTTTAAATCTTTGGACGGTAATTAAGATTCGACCCGGCCAAATATAACGTTCTGACTTGTTTTTTTTGGTAAGACCAGGTCTCAGGGCATGACCCCTACATATGCAGTGTATTGCGCTAGAATTTGAGAGGAGGACATGCAATTCAGAAGACAGATGAATAAAGATGAGAAGGTAGGGAATTCATATCCTTCAATTCTTTTTGAGAGGGTACAAAAAATATTAAAAAAATTTTCGTGCTTCGGTTTGACTTCTTACTAAACCAAGTTTTCAATATTTATAATTTAGTATGTGAATAGGCATAACACTTATATTAATATATCTTAAATATTGGTAATCTGGCCGTACAAGGATTCTTTAGTGTATTGATATATTAATAATTATTTTGGCACTTTACCAAGCAAAATACGAAATACTTATACTTGGCTTTTCTTAACTGCTTGGGTGGAGTGTGTATATGAGTGAGTGTGTGTGTGTGTGTGTGTGTGCAAAAAAGTCTTATTCCCTGCAATGGCATGGAAAATTATTATTTTTTATATATATTTTTCTTTCTTGACCAGTTGGTTTTATGACTTTTGCTGATTGGAATATGATATGAATTGAATTGAATGGTTTGGAAATTGATGTAGGTTTTATTGCACAAATAAACGAGAGTGCACACACACGCACACACAAACACAACAATAATATTTCATTTCCAGCTACCCCGTGTTGTATTTGAACAATATTTTTCATTGTGTTTGTGTTTATGGTTTATAGTTTTGCTATTGGGGATTTACTTATTGTTTGCTTGTCTGTTTGCTAAAAGTTTATAGAAATTATGAGCCTCAGTAGACACTGAGTTTTGGCTGCAACTTTGTCTAGAGTCTTAGGACCGTCCATAAGTTTTAAGTAATTGTTTGGGTGTTGGCAAATTATTAGATAAATTGATAAGATTTCTTTTCATTTTTGAAGCTTAAAAATAATTGAAATATTATTACGTCCTAAGCTGGAATAAATTTATGGCAAAGATTTCGTGATAAGAATTTTTGGCATCAAAATCAACAAAAATAAACATAAAGAGTACACAAATGAACGTGAGTGTAGCGGCTTTCGAAAACCACTCTATTCTGCTTTGCTAAGTGAATTGAAAATTAAGTTGATATTATTATTGCTTTATAGTTTGTTACGAAATTGAGACTAAAAATCTTAACTGAATTTGAAATATAAATAAACTGGCTACTTGGACCCCACGCACAGTGCTTTGTCCCATAGGCAAAATTAAAATAAAATAAAGTGCTTAGAATATTTAAGTAATATACATTTTTGTAAAGCTAACAAAGTACCTTAAATAAATTCGTAAATAGAATTTATCATCTCGTCTTTTTGTTAACAGTAGAGGGCGCTAAAGTCAGAAAATGTTTGAGGTAAAACTGTTGAACGGAAAAACGGTTTTTACTGTGTTACAAAAAAAATTCTTAAAATTTAATTTTTTATTGTACTGCTTTGAAACTTAACAGTTTTGTTTATAACTATAGGTACAAAAAAACAAAAATAATTGTTTGTAAATATTTTATATAGAAAAGTTGTTTGTGCAATCGATAGAGTGAAAAAATTTTTTTTTTAAGAGTAGGTAATTTTTTATTTGTGATTTTAGTACATTGTAAAGGGCTTAAATAGAATATGTAAACAAGTTTTAGATTTTTCACCCGGAAATGTAAAACTTATATGAATTTTTTAAGACATATTTCCTAAGTTTCAGAAAAAGTTGCAAAGACCTAAGTTTATGGTACTGCCAAAAAATATAAGTTTATAAAATTTTTTTGTTTTATTACTATAAAAAATTAATCAAATGTTAATGTAGTGTATAATTTTTATTAAATAGTGACAAAAATTTACCAAAAATTTAAAGAATTTTCTTTTTTTATTTTGACGGAAACCCTAAAGTTTTGCAAACTTTGAAAAAATTAAAAAAATATATAAATAAAAAGTAGGCGAATTTTTATTTTTGATTTATATACTTTGTTAACAAATCTAACCACCAGTAAAAAAAAAATTAAGATTTTTAACCGGAAATTTGAAATTTTGTATTTTTTTAAAACATCTATATTTTTTAGTTTTACAAAGACCAAAAATATCTTAATATATATAAAAATCAAAAACACGTTTATTTGTTAAGGGTGAACTCTTCAATGCCCCAACAGATTTTCGCCTTCCACCCCACAAAATATTTGTAAAAGACCGGCGTGTGTTTTTATATATATTCTACCCCGGTAAATGCTACGCCCCTTTCAGAAATAGTGATTCGTCCGATAGATGGCGCAATTTTTAGTTTTTTTGTGTTTTTGCACCGTAACTCAAGAACTACGGAACCGATTTTGACCAAACTTCATATACATGCTCTATAGGGCGTGAGTAGTGTTTCTGTGTAGTTTGAAGTTCGTCCGGCAGATGGCGCAATATTATTCTAATAATATTATTCTAATTCTATTCTAATATTATTATATTATTCGTGGGCAAAATCCAATTTTCATATTGTACCACCAATGCCATATGCAACACTAATGTTTGCTTAGGGCCAGCAACGCAGACCGGGGTCAGCTAGTGATTATATAATTTTTTCCAAGTAAAGTGCTCCAGCGACGTTCAATGTTCAATTCAATTTTTGCAAGCTGTGCAATTTTATTGACTGTAGCTCTGTTTGAGAACTTTTCGAGTAAAAAATATCCAGTAACTTTTACTGGGAGAGTAAGAATGATTTTACTCTCAGTAAAAAAAAATCACAAAAAGTAAACTAACGACATCCAGTAAAAAGTATCAAGTAATCAACATTTGTTTGTAAACAGCTGATTCATGTTTTCCTTTTTGCTTTTCGATTCATTGTTTTCCCTATGTTTCAACTCATTTACTCCGTGAACACACTGCACTTTGTTGTTGTGTGTGCTAATAATAATCAGATGTCAGATTTTTAAACTTGTTTGGCGTCTAAATTTTTGGTTTGGCGACATGGTGATTTTTCTGGCGATAAATAAATTCAATGGCGATATTGTGGCTATTTTTTTAACAAAATTTAAATTAAAAATTTGTGTAATTCAGGAAAATTAGTTTGTTGAACGAGTAGATAAAAAAAATAAATCCTACCAAAACTCGTCTGCAAAAAATTAAACCAACTTGATTTTTATGATTTTTGTTATATTAGTTATTTTAATTAATTCGTTTTGAATTTGGATGAGAAAAATTTACAATATATAATTTTTGGCGAATTTATTTCTACTTTTGGCGATTTTCTGTTAAATTTCTACACGATTATTTTCTAAAAAATTATATTAAAAAAAGTGTTATATAAAATTAAATTTAGTATCAAATATTTATTAAGAAAAACTGCATAAAATTGATTTTGGCGACTTTTGTAGCAAAAATTTAGTTTATGAGAAAAAGGATATATGGGAGATGGTCATGTCCTTGTATCGAATGAAGCGAAATTTCTCAGAGAGCCCAAAAATATAGTTTTATAAGTTGTTATAAGTTTTCAGTGCATTCTGATCACTAATGTAGTTACAATTTAGTTTTTGAGAAAAATTATGTATGGGAGGTAGTCATGTCCTTGCACCGATTTTTCCGAAACTTCGAATTTTTCTTAATTAGCATATTTTGAACCACCACACCAAATTTCATTTTTCTACGATAACTTCTCTAGTTTTGCCGATTCACTATATGAGGACAAAGCACTGTGCGACGTTGCCCGGCTTCCCCAACTATTTGACTTTGTACAAAAAGTTTTCATTTAATGCTTTGCATCCATATTAAATATAAATATAAATATTTTTGTTGAATTAAGATTCATAGGCTAATTGTTCGAAATTTGTTTTTAAATCTCAGAAAGACATGATAAATATTCCAAGGCACAAAGGAAAGTCAACATCAGTTTTTGTTATTCAACTTACACAGCAGAGCAGAACAGCTGTTTTCGAAAGACGCAACCTTTTCATCATCAGTGCTCATGTGTATTGTGTTTTTGTCACCACTTATTATTATTATTATTATTATATATTTATTTCTTAAATATTGTCGGATTATTTGGGCGCGGTGCGACAAACATTTTGGGGAGGAAAAATATTTTTAGGTTATATGGGCTGGATACGGTGGGCGTGGTCATCTTTGATAAAACTTAAAATATTTCTTGACTGAGGTGATCAAATGATCTGTGCAAAATTTCAGCGTTCTACGACCTCTCGTTATACTCTCATGCCATGAAATGCCATGGGATGTATGAAGAAATCCCACTATGTGCCAGACCCAGTTGAGATATAAAAAACTAAATTAACCTATTTTACCCCCAAGATATCCCGTAATGTACTGTCAAAATTATAAATGTGTAACTTCAAAGATATTTGCGGCTCACGCCAAAACATGTCGCCGATTGTAGAATTTTTTCCTACCTACTTTCCACTTATCTTTATATTGTGGACAATTTACACAATATCTTTATAAATTATAGCCTATGTGTTATTCTGATGTATAAGCTGAATTATTGTAAAGTTTCATTAAAATCCATTCAGTAGTTTTTGCGTGAAAGAGGAACAAACATCCACACTCACAAACATTCGGCTTTATAATATTAGTACAATTTTAGTGATATTGTGATTTTCTTTCAAAGAAATTGTCTATTTAAATGTCAATAGTCAAGGCATAAAGAATTCTTAAAAAAATATCTTAATTCCTATTCAGGGGAGTGTCTTAGAAAAGCAGGGCACTTAATTTTTCTATAGTCTGACATTAATTACATATTTTCCATATCGTCAAACTAATATTTCCATACAATTACCTTAAATAAATACTTTAAATAGCAATATCTGACTGCAATACAAATATTAAAATTTATTTCATCATCAAATTGCATATAAATACCGACTATTTAACATCTGTCTACATCTGCATAATTTGCACACTTAGAAAATGCCATCATCAACTTTGGATTGGATGTGAACACTTGTGACGTGAACTACATTTTCGATTTTCCACTATTATGCATATTTCCCGAGAAATGCAATTAATATAATCATCATATTTCATAATGCATATAAAAAGCATAGACCATTTAAGAAAAATGCAATGCAATCACACTGAAACGGCAGATAAACGTAATATTTCTTAAGACACACAACGTTGTGGAAGACGGGCGACGGGCGCGATGCAGTGCATGTCATACGCCACAGAAAAATTTCATATACAAAATTTTTTATTTAATTACCACACAACAGCAAAATATTGTCGTCTAATAATGAAAATTCCTGCTGCAATAATAATGAGAATCATGAGCTTGATTATTATGATGGAAATGTTGCTGATTTGGCTGTTGAGGGTAAAATAAGGAAAAATTTTTTTTGTCTAAATCTATAGCCCGGCAAGAAGTTTTATTAGAGCGCTACACAAATCAATATTTGTAACATGGAAGCAAAATACCAGAGATATAGTCCAAAAGTATTTAAATGACTTTAAACACCGTATGTACAGGGTGTCCGCCGGGAAGGTATACTACTTTGTTTAGCCGCCATTTTGGTAAACATTAGTCTTGACAGTTCATATTTAGCAGTCGTGAAGTAGACACGTGGCAAATTTATTATGGAAAAATATTCGATGCCACATCGTATACAGCCAGGATTACAATGGAATTACTGTGAGACCTCCTTCCACAACAAAAAATTATTTCAAGAAATGGTGATGTTGATTGGCCTCCATGATCGCCTGATTTGACCGCTCCGGACTTTTTTTAGTGGGAATAGCTGAAAAGCAAGGTTTATGCAAACACACCAGAAACTCTTTTTTTTTTTTTATCTTGGACCAGCACTCAGGGGATGATCCCTATATATGCAATGCATTGCGCCGGAACTGAAAACGAGGGGATAGATAGTATTGAAGAGACAGATTAGAAGATAGACAGTTTTTTTGTAGCTTTTTTAACCTTTTACTTCGCCGGCTAATTTTTGCTACAGGGCCGACGAAGGTGGGTGCTGTTACTCTACTTTTTAGTAAATGATAGTGTCAGTCGCTGCCAATTATGTTCAGTGATCAGTGACTATGCCTTCATCATTGAAACAGGCTGGCAAGAACTAACACAACCACGCACTAATGCTGATCAGAAGAATTCACCACAATATTTCATGACTCAGCGCGGGCTCGAACTCACGGCCCTCCTCTTCATAGTCTCGTGTTTTACTACTTCAGCCAACAGCATCCTTGAGCAACTCAAACAAAATATTCGTGATGAACTTAATAAAATACCGCTGGTGAAATCTGTGGAATGTAATGAAAAATGTGCTCAAAAGGGCTCGCATTTGTGAGGCTAACAGAGGCGGACATTTATCTGATATTGCATTCCATACTTAATTGCCGACATTAACTCAAACATTTATCAATATAAAATCCATTCTATTTCATTTAATCAAAAGTTAAACAAAGTAGCATACCTTCCCGGCGGACATCCTGTATTTTTATTTTAATGGTACATAGATTCGTTCCAAATGTATTATAATTGTCGGACCTCTAGCAATAAATTAGCCAGCGATGTAAAAAATTCAAATAACTACCAAAAGTTCCCTATCTTTTCACTTCTCTTCATCTGTCCACTCAATACTATACCCCCTTCTGTCTAGTTCCGGCCCAATACACTTCATATGATCCCTGAGTGCTGATCCGAGTTAAAAAAAACACACACATTTAAATACGATATTTTTCAAGTTATTTTAAACAGAAATAAGTTAAAAGTCAGGCTTAGGTATAAAGGAACAAAAAATGCAGAAAAATGGAATATGAAGAAAATCGTCAAACGGCAACACGGGTATTAAAGCAAAAATGTGTTACCATCAGCTTGATACAGTTCTCGTATGCAATATCCTAATAAAATTTCTTTAAATAAGAAACTGTTATCATATTCAACTAAGCCACCTAATAAGTGGTGACAAATACAATACACATGAGCACTGATGATAAAAGCGTTGCGGCTTTCGAAAACAGCTCTTCTGCTCTGCTGTGTAAGTTGTATAACTAAAAAGTGATGTTGACTAAAGTAAAATAGAATATATATAGAATATATAACATGAAAAATTAATGAAATGACAATAAAGGGATTTCAATATATGTCACTATCGTTTTAGTATTGATGCAATTCTCGTATGCTATTTCATAATAAACTTTTTTTTATAAATAATAACAGTTATTACATGCAGTTAAGCCACCTAATAAATGGTGATAAAAAATATACACCTGCTACTGATGATAAAAGTGTAGCGGCTTTCGAAAACAGCTATTCTGCTCTGTTGTGTAAAGTTGGATAATTAAATGTATGTGGACTTTCTCTTAAACCCTGGAGTATTTATCGCGTCTTTCTGAGTTAAATACATTACAAACAATAGCCTGTAAATTTTAATTGAATTTAATATGGCAAAAATAGGAAATTTTTAAATGAGAAGAATGAACTCAATTGATTTAGGTTAGGTTAGGTTAGGTTGAAGAGAGGGACATAAGCTATCTTAATCCGTCCAGGAATACACTTAGGTCTCATAGGCCTGTTGTACGCTCTATAATAAGGAGTTTCCATCCTACTGTAGGCTGCCTCCACCGATACCATGGAAACCTTCAAATTCGATTACGTCAAGAACCTGGCTTCTTCGATATATCTCCTTAAATCTCTCCAATTAGAACCCCTAAGAAATTCCATCTCCCGTATAATCTCCTGACTAAATGTTTGTCTTCTGACTTGGCTGAAAGCTGGACAGTAGCACAAGTAGTGGTCTAGTGTCTCGTCCTCTTCCTGACAGGTCCTGCATGTTATATCGTCAACGATACCCATTCGTGCCAGGTGATTCCTTAACTCTGTATGTCCTGTTATTAAATAAACCAACGTCTGTAGTGCTGGCCTACTCAATGTTACCATCTGATTTGTCCTACTACCATCTGGGTCCCCCCCAAAAGAATCCTAGTCACCCTACCTACGGTAGAGTGCCGCCAATCTTTTGTATGCAATTCTATAACCCATCGTTTTAGTTCGTTCTTAAAAACCTGAAATGCCTTCGCACTGTCTAGTCTCATGTTTGTCATTAATGCACCCATCTCTGCTAGCCTATGTGCCTCAACATTTCCAGGTATTCCCTGATGTCCTGGAATCCATATTATCTCTATGCCTCCACAGTGCGTGTATGAGTTAATCTCATCCTTGCACTGTAGTACACACCCACATTGAGCCACATGATTCCTTAGGGCCTCGATGACCTTCCTACTATCCGTGAATATACGAACCGGTAGTCTGTTATTTGCGAAAGTTGCGACAGAATCCTCCACCCGATCGGTCAGCAATCTTCGACCCGTCAATTGATTTAGTCTGTACGAAAACCCTAGCAGAACGTAAATCTATTTTCTTGGTAATTCCAGCTGAAAATAAATGCAAATCGAGTGTTATTTCAAGCAATAATATAAACACCTTCCCGAAAATCCTTGCTTTATGAAATTTAGTGGAACCAAGAAAATCTATAAATAAAATTGTTAAAAAAAAACAAAATTATTTAACTATTACGAATCAAATGAAATAAATGTAAATAAACAGTTTCATCTCCTGTGCAGTAGGGTGAACTACAGCCGTTCATAGGCAACACAAATGCCAGACGTGCTCTAAAGCAAAGCCAAATATAGAGCGTATTTAGAAATAACCTCCTGGAAAGATATGACAGATTTAATAAACTGTGCATTTAAATGTCTGGCAAAGTGTCTGGGATAAATTTTTTTGCGTACATATTTTTTTTAGCATTTTCATCTCATAAATTTAGCGGTTAAATTTCTGTGCTGCTCGAATATTTAATGCAGATTGAATTAAAAATTAAAACAATTTCTGATATTAAAAACTTTTTGTGTGAATTGTCTGGTGCTTTTGCAGTTCTGTATTTCATATTTATGTTGCATGCAATTTGTTTGATGTATATGAATAATTAACAATGTCGTCTGTGTTTAAAAAAATTCTAACGCTTCGTTTTGCTCATTTTTTTTCTTCTTGTTGTTGGCTGTGGCACATATGAAATTATGAAGAATCATTTGTAATTATTTTCTGTATGTTTAATATCATTTTTTGTGCAAAATAAATTTTGTGAATTTTTAAAATTAATGCTGTTTATTCTACATGAGTGCACTTGAAATGGTATACTTGTGACGCCTGGTTTTTTGTTGTTGATTTTTATTTTGGGAGGGTTTTTTCGTTTTCATTTTTTCGTCGGTATCTTTTGAAGTTTAGCTAATTGGTTAACAGGCAGGCGCTAAGAAGTTTCAACATAAATCAAATCAAATGCATATTTTGCAACTTCTTATTTTTAAAACTTTTTTCCACTGTTGCGTTGTATCTGAAACATGTCAAATGACAGATAATTATTTTATTTAATATTTACACATTCTGGAGGTACTTAATAATCAAGTGGCTCATGAAAAGTTGATGAAAAATATTCGTAAACGACCATCTGTACGAATATATAATTTGAAGAGTTTCATTGGTCTCAAAAGTATCACAATTTTTGTTGCAAAAACCCTGCCTTTTTTGCTTTAAAAATGTTAAGTTTTTGCTTTAAAATTGTTAAATTTTGCCTCTACAATTTTACTTTAAAAATTTAAAAAAATGTGGATTTTTCATTTTAAAGATGTTCCTCTTTTTCTTCCAAAATGTAGCACTTTTTTCTTCCAAAAGGGTGCACTTTTTGCTCCGAAAATGTTGCACATATTGCTTCAAAACGTTCTACCTTTTGCTTTAAAAAATGTTACGTTTTCACTTAAAAACTTTGCACTTTTTGTTTTAAAAATTTTGCATTTTTACTTCGAAAATGTAGCACTTTTTGCCTCCAAAAATTTTGAATATAAAAAAAAAATGTTGCACTTTTTGCTTCCAAAAAATTGTACTTCTTACTTCTAAAATGTTGCACTTTTGCTTAAAAAATGTTATATATTTACTTAAAAATTTTTGCACTTTTTGTTTTAAAAATGTTACATTTTTACTTCAAAAATATTGCACTTTTTTTTAATTGTTTCACTTTTTATTTCGAAAATGTAGCACTTTTTGCTTAAAAAATGTTGCACTTTTTGCTTACAAAAGGTTGCACTTTTTGCTTCAGAAATGTTGCACTTTTTGCTTCAAAAATATTGTACCTCTTGCTTTAAAAATGTTACATTTTTACTTAAAAAATTTTACACTTTTTGTTTTAAAAATTTTACATTTTTAATAAAAAAAATTTGCACTTTTTGTTTTGAAATTGTTTCACTTTTTATTTCGAAAATGTAGCACTTTTTGCTTCGATAATGTTGCACTTTTCGCTTTAATAATGCTGTAAAAATGTTTGTACTACGATAGCTCAGTTTTTCTCATCACCAGCAACAAACTTATTTAAAAAAATGTCTATCATACATTCTTATTGACTTGCATATTTTAAGTAAAAATTATTTCTATCAAAATTCCTTATAATTATTAATAAAATAAAATATATATTTAGAATAGAACATCAAATCGTAAACAAATTTGTCCAATATCCTTATTAACTTCCCATTAAATAACTAAAATAAAATATTTAAAAAAGTTTAAAGACATCCGTACTGTAGCACTGCAACTGCTCTCAAATGCATTCAATTTTAATTTCAAATATACAACAGCAAAAAAAACACTATCACTAACATTAAAACAACATGTAATTTTAATTATTTTAATTCACGCATTTAGCATTTTTTTGCGGTCTAGATATAAAAGTAATTAATTTTATTTTCCGGCCCCCGACCACCGCCGGAATATAAAATGAAAATTGTGTTTGAAATCATAAATACAACTCGCAAGAGACAGTTACAAGTAGAGTTTTATTTATGAAAATGACAAGTGTGTTCGGGTGTCATTTTTTTCCATTTCACAGTTTTTATTTATTGTTTGTATCTTGTGCTTTTATTTTTTTCCCTATTTCTACTTCTTATTGTTTTATATATATGTGACTTAAAAACAATTCGAGACTGTGACATAAACATTGAGAAAATTAAAATGAAATAAAATTTTGAATTCAGTGTCGCTTGTCTTCTGTACACACTGATGTCGTTTCTTGTATGTGCATTTTGCATTAAAACATCTGGTATCATGAGAAAAAAGAAGAAAAACTCGCCAACGCAAAATTATTGTATGAGGCGAAAATTCGTCAGAGTTTCCTATACAGCAGGCACTGCAATAGGCAAACTATTGCACCCTACTTCACTATATAAATTTCGAAGTTGTACGAATTTAATAGTGAAAAGTTTTAAGAATTTTAAGCATTTTGAAAATATAAATTTATTTGTTATTGGAGGTTAAACTAGTCATGTGTTTTGTATTTTGTTCGATATGATGCCAACTGTAGGGTAGTCAGTCGGTTAAATGTCAGGTTCATGGTTTCGAAAGATCTATAATACTAGAATCGTTTTTTCTGTGTACTAGCAGATTCGCTTAGCTGACATCTTTGTGAATTTCTTCTTTCGACTTAAAATGAGAGTGCAGTTGGCTAAAGTAGTTGACACGAGACTACGAAGCGCAGGGTCCAGAGTTCGATTCCGCGCTCAGTTATGAATATTGTATCGAATTCTTCTGCTCAGCATTAGTACAACCTCATTCCTAGGCCCTGTAGCAAAAAATTAGACTGGAACAAAAAAATTTTAAATAGTTAAAGGGTGGTCAAATTTGAGGTTAGGAAGTAAATTGGCTTGAAAACACACTTATTTTCAACAAATTGATTTTGTTTTATACCAAAATAAAATAGAAATATGTGAATTAATAGTGAATTATAATGTCTGGCAAATGTCTAGCACGTCGCGACGCGTCGGCAGACATCCCATCTTTTCACAAAATTTTTAATCTTTTCTTGCTGCAAAACTTCGCTGCTCTCGTCAATGCAGCGCCGAAATTCATCTTACAAAAAGTCAGTTGTTTGTGGTTTGTTCACATAAACCTGGTATTTCACATGGCCCCGGATAAAATATTCCAGCGGCGTTAAATGTCAAGAAAGAGGCGGCTAATTGACATCGCCAAATTGATAAACTACGCGACCAGGGAATTTCTCATATTGTTTAGCCGTCTGTGTGGTTTGTGGCGCCGTCTTTCTATAACCAAAAGTCACTCATGTCGACATTAGCCAATTGTGGCCACAAAAAAACAGTTGTCATGATTTAATGGCAGCTGAGAATTCACGGTGACGACGTTTCCTAAATCATTCTCAAAAAAAACAAGAGCTGATGATGACGTGTGACCACGAACGAACGGTCACACTTTCTTTGGGTGTAAAGGTTTTTCGAAGACTGTTGGTGGATTTTGCGAGCCCATGTGTGTGAAAATTGTGGTTGTTTACATTACGGCCCCATTGAAAATGGGCCTTATCACTAAAGATGATTTTGGTGAAAAAAGGCGTTGTTTTCGTTCAGTTTTTCAAACAGTAAATGTTCACAATCAAAATTTTTTTTCAAGTGTATAGCGTTGCATCGTTAAAATTTCCCAACTTTTTACTAAATAAATGACAAAGAGTGTTAGCTGAATTGCTAACTTTTCAATATTTTACATTTAATTTACTTCCTAACCTCAAATTTACCCAACCCGTACAAAAAGTTCTCTATCTTCCCATTCGTATGTAGATGCCTTCCCCTGAGTGCTGGCCCTACTCAAAAAATTTTTGTTTTTGTTTAGTTCATTATTAATATATATTCCTCTACTCAACTCCAACTTCATATAGTGTCTGAATTAATTCGTTATTGCCGGTTCAATTTATCCTTGTTGTTTACTATCAAGTTATCAAACGAATGTGTGAGTGGTGCGAGCGCCAGAGGGAGAATTAAAAGATTGTCAGCGTGATTTTTGGGTGGCAAATGCGTAAAATATTTTAACAAATATGTTAAAATGTAAAAATATACAGTTATTCGTTATTGGGTAAATATATTAATGTGCATATGAATATTTTGTGCTTAACAAACAATTTAAATATGAATTATTTTCAAAGTGAGCGACAACAGATGGAATGGAATGGACTGACTGCTAACGCACAAGGCAGGCAGGCAACCAAGTCTAACAGTCTGTGGTATTTTACCACATTCTCAGAGTCCTCTTTACCCAAAAAAAAAAAGAAAAGAGAAACAGGCAGACATTAATAAGAAATGGCGAACGGACAGACACATAGACCGACAGTAACAAGTAGCAAGTGCTTTATGTGTGTCTGCCACAAAAATATTAACATGATCATTAAAACACACGCACACACACGCACGCACATATGCAACAATGCTTGCTCACACTAAGAGCGTGTATTTATCACAACTGTTGCTGCTTTAGCTGGTGTTGTTGCAACTTGTGATAGTGCCACATTATGAGGCTGCTGTGCTTCGTGCACAAGTTCATATATTTAAGATGATAAATGTTTGGCTTGTGGTATGTTCATAAATTCAATGCCTGTATGAGTGCCAGCACAGACGACAGCATTTATAAAACTATAAAATTTTATATTTAAAAGTGCAGTTAAAATATTTCAAATTCTGCTCGCCTTCTTAGAAACTCCAAAATACTCGTAACAGGAAAAGTGTACACAAAGAAAACCCCCAAAATAAAACATTTTAATCGGAAGTTTAAGTCCATTTAATATTTTCGGATTCTGTTTTTTTTTTTCTTTTGAATTTTTATTTATTTATGTTATTTTTAAACTTTTTGAAAATTTTATAGCGTAAAATTTATTTGGGGAGGAAGTCGAAAGTGGGTGTGATTGAATGTGATAAGTGGTTTAATTAAAACACATGTTTATTTCATTGATTTACAACTTACCCTTCTTTCAATTTCAATTCAATAGTCTGCCGTCTCTTCCATACTTTTTTTTGTGTTTGGTACGTGCCAATTTTTTAGTTTAAATAATTAATTTCAAAGGCTTGCAGATGGAGGGGAAGCATTAATAATGTTCACGCTCGTCTTTTTTTTTTTTGCTTTTGAGTGTTTAAGACGCTTATATTTTTTGTACTTATTCCAAGATATACTTTTTTAATTAGTATATTTAAGGAATGAATTTTTTATTTATACTATAAGATGACACAGTCGGGCCACGATAACAAAATAAACGTTGTAAAATGGTACACGAGTAAGATATTGGCTAAAGATCTTAATCTAAATGCCTAGAATTCCGATTTCAACTCCGCGCTCAGTCATGAATATGGAGTCGAATGCATGGTTGTGTTATATGGTATTCATATACGAGGTCTGATCAAAAAAGAACCGTTATTTTCAAATTTCATAAGTTACGTATGTTCGATTATAGCATTTTCTTTCTGTTATATTGGTACACATGTCTGTTATATATTTTGGTAATATCAGCCATTTCGGATTGTCAGTTTGTTTTCGACAGATAAAAAGGTTAGTCGTGTTTTGGTGTGCTCTTCGTTTTTTTTTCTATTCGAAAAAATGGATCAGGAAAAGTTTTGCGTAAAAAATGAAATTAAATACGCAGGGACATTTGAAATGTTGACTGGGGCGTTTGGCGAGTCTACTATGAGCAGAACACAAGTTCAGTTGTGGTATAACCGTTTTAAGGAAGGCCGGGAAGATGTCATTGACGATGCTCGTCCTGGTCGCCCGAGCACGTCAACAACCGATGAAAACATTAAAGCAGTGAAAAAAATTATTTTGGATAATCGTGGAATCACTATCAGTGAGGTTGCTGATGATGTTGGCATATCGTTCGGCTCATGCCAAGCAATTTTTACGGATGTTTTAGGCGTGAAACGTGCGGCAGCGAAAATTGTTCCAAAATTGCTAAATTTTGGAACACACATCGATGATTGTGAGTGACTTTTTGGCCAGGACTCCGCAGGGCTCCGTTCTTTCTCCTACTCTATTTCTAATTTTTCTTAACGATCTACTTTCCCAAACTTTCTGTCCTATTCACTCTTTCGCAGATGATAGCAGCCTTTCGCATTCTTATTCATTTAACTGCAGGCCGTCAACGTCTGAAATCGAGACGAGGAGGCAGTTTATGAATGACGTTCTGGATAGTGACCTCGCGAAGATTTCCGAATGGGGTCAGGCGAACAGGGTCGATTTTAATGCCGGTAAGACCCAGTGTTGTATGCTTACGCATCGACGTATGTATGACCATGCTGCTTCATCTGTTTCTATGTATGGGTGGTGTAAGTATTATGGAGTCAGGGGCTCTTGATGTTCTGGGCATGAAAGTGCAGTGGGAACATGTCTTTCAGGTCGCAAAAGAAGCATTCAAGTGCCCTGGCTTCTTAAGACGGTGCAAGAGATACTTCACCCCTTCTGATCTTCTTAATATTTACACCATTTACATCCGACCGAAGATGGAATACAACTCTCATGTTTGGGCCGGTGCTTCAAAGTCTATTTTGAAGTTAATCGACCGCGTACAGGGAGAGGTCGATAAAACTCATCGGAGACAGTAGGGTAGCCAACTCTATTGACTCCCTGGAGCATCGTCGCAATGTGGGGTGCGTATCGTTGTTCTATCGATACCATAATGGCAGGTGCTCTGGTGAAATTAGGGAACTTGTTCCTGAAACCCATTCTTTCTTACGCTCAACGCGTTTTTCATCAAGAGCGCATGCGTTTGTGGTCGATATTCCAACAAATCGCACTACGTATTACAGAGAAATTTCGTTTTTTGGCCAAACAGTCCGTATGTGGAACAAACTACCTGCAGATGTCTTCCCCGCCGCTTACAATTTGAGGGGGTTCAAGTCGAATATCCACAGACACTATACCCTTTATCCTCCTTCCCAAAATCTATTTTCCTAGTTCCAGCGCAATGCACTGCATATGTAGGGGTTATCCCCCCTGAGTGCTGGTCCTACTCCTAAAAAAAAAACAATACCGTTATCATGCCTCAACCACCGTATTCACCGGACTTGGCCCCCGCTGACATTTTCCTCTTCCCAAAGCTGAAGACACCGATGAATGGAAAGCGTTTCGCTACGATTGAGGAGATAAAGGAAAAATGGAAACAGGAGCTGTTGGCGATACCAAAAAGCGCGTTTCAGAAGTGTTTCGAGGATTGGAAAAAACGCTTGCATAAGTGTATTAGATCTGAGGTGGATTACTTTGAAGGGGACAAGATAGTTATTGATGTATAAATAAATACTTTTTGGAAAAATAACGTTTCCTTTTTTATCAGACTTCGTATGCAGCAATATTCAAATTATAACAAATAAGGCAATTTTTTTTTTTAACAGGCTGCCAGTTTTGATTAACAAATCCAGCACACTTGGGTCCTAGTAGATCCCTTTGTGTTACCCGAAAACATCACAAACAGCCAAGGTCTTTGGTGGGAATCAAACCCACGACCTCTGTACTAATAGGCTAGCATCGCTAGCAATCAGCCACAGCGGCAATAAGGCCATTATTGAGACTAAACTTTTATATAAAAATTATAATTAACTTATTGGCAATTAAGAGATAATTGTTTTAATAATGAGTAAAATTTATAATGCAACCCTGTCAGAATTGTGTTCAGTGAAAAGAAAAATACTAAATGAACAAGCTTTTAAAACGAAAGTACATATTGAACACACTTCGATAATTTGACTAATCAAACGTACGTGCTGTTGGCTGAAGTAGTAGAACACGAGACTATGAAGTGGAGGGTCCGGAGTTCAACCCTGCGCTGATATAAATATTGATATGAATATTTATGATAAAAAACAACCAAATCTTCACAAAAAAAATGTAAACAATAATATTTTAATTTTATATATTTGGGTAGTTGTTGTTTTTCACAGAATTTTTTCATATTATTCGTGCTGATTCTTTTCCCAAATTTACAAAAAAAGTTCAAAATTGATTATTGAGGGCTTTTAGCTAGTTCCTATGCGCATAGGACATTTCACTAGGGCTAATGCAGATTATCAGGGAACCTTTACCCAACATTTCTTAGAATAACTAAAGATATTATTTTAAACTTCGACTCAATTGAATCAGAAGTTTAAGTAAATATCAAAGCTATAACAAGAACTCAATAATCAATTTTTCCCTTTTTGTTTTCTTACTATGTCATTCTACAACTGGCTGGCTTTTTTCCAACTCTAATTGTAGGTGTAAGAGACAAAGAAAACACCAACAGCTAATTATTCGCAGTGTTGACAACATTTTGTTATTTTTGCGCTGGCACTGGCATCGTTTATAGTTAATTTTATATATTTGGGTATTTGTTGTTTTTCACAAATTTTTTGTTTCAGTCGTGAAATGATAATTGTCGTAGGAATATTGAGTATGTATGAACATGAAAACCAACCTTAATTTAAGGTTCCAAATTACATAGCAGAGCACAACAACTGTTTTCGAAAACCGCTATATTTTCATCATCAGTATTCATGTGTATGTTTGCTTATCATCACCTATTATACAAACTTTATTAAGTAATTCCGTTAGGGAACTGTAAAACTGATTTTTAAATTAAAAACACTTTACGGAACAATAGCCTATAAAATTTAATAGAATTTAATGTAGCAAAAGTATAAAAGTTCCTACCAACTTCAACTGCCTATTTCAACATGTCGAATAAATATATTTGAAACAAAATTTTATAAATTGTTTTCATTTCAAATGTATTTATTCAAAAGAAAAAACTCTGTCGACTTGTGAAATCGGCCGTCAGGGTCAGTCACTTAAAATTTGCTTTTTCTTGTGTTTATTGCACAATGGCACTTTTTTAGTTAACCCAGAAAATAGTTAACATATTGCAGAATAATTGAATTAGTCAATTATTTTTTTAACGATTAATATTTTTTCTTTCCAATTAGTGGCAGAACTAAAAACTAGAATAAAAATATTTACAATTTTTTTTAATAAATGCCCAAGAAAACACAAACCTGAACTGATCCACATTAAAAAAAAAAACTCCAAAAGCGTATTTATTTCAAATATTTATATTATTTTTTTTATTTCTTATTAATTTCATCTTTTATATATATTTTATTTTATATGCAACTACCACAGTGTACTATTCATATCATTGTATTTAAATAATATTCATAATTTCATTTATTTTGTTTTTAAATAAAAAATAATAATTTGGGGCCTTGTTATGCCTAGCGATCCCTGTATAAGGATCTTTTATACTCTACGGGAACTATTTACAGCTTAAGAAGTGAAAAAGTTGGGTGAAAAAAATAAATCTTATAAAATAAATTTGAAATAAAATAATTAAAAACATTCCGGTTAAATGCCTTAAGAATGCAATTACATGTTTTTTTAAATTTAATTTATTTTTTTAATTTAGTTTCGGTTAAGCTTATTCATACGTTTTATATTTATGCTTTAAGATATGTACTCCTTAAAAACCATGATTTTCAATCATTTTAATTAATTATTTCTGGTAAATATTTTTTTAATCTTCAGTGTCTTTCTTGTTTTATAACTTTTTCAATTTGATTCGATTTTCTTTTTTGCTTTTGTTTTTAATAATTTAAATAAGTTTGGTTAATTTCGTTTAGTTTGTAACTAATCCTGGTTGCTACACTCTGCGCTATGGTCTACTAGATGATTTAGATCGTTTTGATTGTTTTCGGTTTTAATTTTTATCATTTGATTCCAGGCCGTTGAAAGCGGTGGCGAATCTGCTTTGTCGCCCGCCAGGTGGCTGTTGTGATGATGTTTGGGTGATGTATTCTTTGGTTCGTCTTCCTTACGCTCTGGATTCAGTGGCGTCTTTGCATTCGTATGCCGTTCTAAGGAGGATGATGATGATGAAGATGTCGTCGCTTGATTTAACATGGGATTAAAGCTGTATGGAGGCTGTAGAAATGGAGGGAATCCCATGGGTATACCGGGTGGATATTTGGGTGGTCCAGCTGAGCCGTTGGCTAAATGCTGTGCGGTTATGTGGGGCGGAAATGGTGGTGTTGAGTTTAAATCACCCGGCTGTGAAGATATAAAAATTAACTGAGCGGAATTGGGCAAGAATAATTAAGATCTAATAGTTTGGCTAAGCTATTAATCGAACCAGAATTATTTAACCACTTGAAGGAATTTCTTCAATATCCCTCTAAGAAATTTTCTATTTGAAACTTCTTAAAAAAATTTTTTTTGTAAATTTAAATTCTCTATGGGCCACTTACCTTTGGGGGCAAGCCATTGAAAAATGGCGGCAGATATGGAAAGAATAGGTCCGGTCTTCGGGGTAAAAAATCGGTTTCGGATGCCAAACTTCCGCCTGGTCTGTGCATAGGCAATTCTAGAGACATTCTGCGGCCTCTGCGTGACGTAGGATTCGACCACATGTGGGTGCCCATATGAACCTTTCAAGGAGGCAAGCAAACAAACAAACAAACAAACAAACAGTCACCTTGACATTTCTGGCCTATAAAGCATTTAAAATTACCTTCAGATTCCCTTTGGTGGTGAAAGCCTTCTGGCACACGTTGCACTGGAATGGCTTGTCGCCGGTGTGTGTGCGCATGTGAATTTGTAGCGCCGAACTCGAACTAAAGTTGCGCCGGCAAATGTGACAGAAATGTTTGTTATTAACTGGCGGATCTAGGCTCGATGTAGGCGGACCCACGGACATCAAGGCCTGTTGAAAGTCCAGTGGAGTCGCTGGAAAACGATGGGCTTCTAAGTGGTGGTGGGACATTGAAGTGTGGGAGGTCGAAAATTGATGGGGAATTGTTGTTACTATAATGTTTGCGAAAGTGTTTTGGTTTTTTTTTGGTTGGGGAGGTATGAAAATAACAAGCAACTTAAGGCTAAAGCACAACTTACGCATTTGCATTTTCATCAGAGAATGTTCGGAATTGTCTGCATGAGAGGCAGAGTTCAATGCCCCAGCATGATGGCCGTATGCAGATGGTGGTGTTTGCGAATTCCGAAAGACATCATCTTCATCTTCCAGGTCTTCGAGGAGGTGAGGTGGAGACTTATTGGCTACATCGTCGTTATCCAGTAGAGGTTCTGTTTTGATACGCGTCCTAAGGGGCTCCAAATCCAATACTTTGCTGCGAAAGTCCCGGCAATCTTCGTTGCTATTGCTGCATCTGCGCTCGTAATAGCCTTTGCCAACACTCTGGTCATCGTCGGGGGGTGTTTGGAATTTATGAAACAAATGGGGATTCAACGAAAGCTACAAATAAAACCAAAATACAAAAAAAAAACATATACAATTTTCGATCATTTTCTTTTACTATTTTCAACATGTTTCGCTGTACCAGAGTCTAGGAATTTTATTAAAATGTTTTGAGAGCTAAAATTTCCAATTAAATGTGTTGGTAATCAGCTTTTGGATGCACTAGACAAAATTTTAATAATTTTATTTTTGCCAGCAACAACAAAAGCAACCAACCAACCAACCGACCGTTTGGCATATGAAAACATAATTTATTTATCTTTTCTTTTATTCTTTTCATGTCAGTGGAAATTTGAAGAGAATATAAAACAACAATGAAAATGACATGTTTGTAATTCATGTGTCGTTGTGCCTTTGGCTGTCTTTGTTTTCACATCTCTGGCCCCTAAATGATGAGCTCGCCAGCCATCCGAGTTTTGTAGCCTTGTAATGCAGCGTAATGTAAGGACTCATTAGCGTGACAAATATTTGCTTTTTGCAGCATCATCAAAATGCATATTTTGAGTTGTCGAATTTTTTTTTTCTCGTTTTTGTTTTTTGGTGTATTTTTATTAATATTTAATCTGTTTTTTTTTTGTCATCATTATTATAATTATTCTAGTCAGTGTTATTGTTAGGGCTTAAATAATTTTTGTGTATTATAAATTGTGTTAACAATTAGTTTTAATGAAGAGTATAATAATACAGGGTATTGGGATAAGTGTGCACATTAGACTGATAAATATATTATTCATTTTATAAATTGTTTCTAAATTATGTATGAATTTTTATTAGTCGCACTTTCTTATGTAAATTGTTAATATTTTTCCAACGGGCTTAAGTTCGAATCTGCAAGACTGCAAATCATTTTTTATTATTTTTATTAATAAATGAATTTGTTCAAATTCTATTTATTATGTTTTATATTAAGATTGGAATATTAAGAATATTTTCAATAATCATCAAACCAGCAGAACGGATCAGTACTGATTTCGAGGCCGCGACGCCATCTCATCAGCGTTCTTTGTTCAATTTTTCCACTTTCGCAAGTGGTGCTAGTTAGTAGGAATATCAACTATTTAACCAATATTTTAACGAAAATTGAATATGAGAAGTTATCACATTCATATTTTTAAGTTATTACCTTTTTGCTTTTCGCGGAAAAATATGTTAAATAATAACGGCCTTATTCATAAGAAATATTTTACATTTATAAAAGGTTTATAAAACAGATTTCCATACAAATTTTTTGACAGTTTAAAGTGACGTCTCTACTCAGTATTGTTTGGCAAATCATCATGAACAGGTTAACTCCAGAACAACGCTTCCAAATCGTGGAAATTTATTTTCAAAAACAGTGTTCAATTAAAAATGTTTATCCGCTTTTTTACCGCAAAATTATCTTCAGTGATTGAATGGATATGTCAACAAGCAAAATTGCCGTATTTGGAGCAAAGATAATCCACACGCCGTTCAAGAATTACCAATGCATCCCGATAAATGTACTTTTTGGAGCGGTCTATGGGCTGGTGGAATCATCGGTCCTTATTTTTTTCAAAATGAGGAAGGACGACGCGTTACCGTGAATGGAAATCGATACAGAATCATGATCAATGAATTTTTGGTGCCAAAACTTCAAGATATGGATGTAAACGAAATGTTGTTTCAACAGGATGGTGCCACTTGTCATACTGCGGGCGAAACAATGGACTTATTGAAAGAACATTTCAACGACAACATTATTTCGAGAAATGGACCGGTGAATTGGCCTCCGCGTTCGTGTGATTTGACGCCACTCGATTATTTTTTGTGGGGATACCTGAAATCATTGGTTTACGTGGATAAACCAGCAACGATTGCCGCTTTGGAAACCAGTATTCAACGTGTCATTGCTGAAATACGCCCTCAAATGCTTGAAAAGGTGGTCGAAAATTGGACCATATGCCCGAAATTATATTTAAATGTTAAATGACAAGAAATTATCTACCAAAAACAAAATTTTTTTTGGCCATTTCATAATTTGGCATGTGTTTTATTTAAATTTCAAATCAGCAAGCTCTTATAAAAACACCCTTTAGATTGAAAACACGGTGCCAGAGCTGGAAAAATTAAACTCCTTTTTGGTATATGAATAAAAAACCAACTAAAACTAATTTTTGTTTTTTGTAAATTAAACTTATTTTATACTTCACAACGAACTCGATTGGTATTAAAAATCAAAAAAATCAAAAAGACGATTCCAGGGTTGGACAATTGAATAATTATTTTTCTTTATAAACGAAACATATTTGACGTGTTTGAAAAAAATATCATTTGCTTTAGAAATCAGGAAAGCCAAGAAATACAGCTCCATAGCTGGAAAATTTAACTATTTTTTGGAATATTAAAGTAACTAAATAAAACGAAAATGTTTTCTTTGGTAATTGAACATATTTTATATTTTAGAAAAAAGATTAATTAGTTTTAGAAATTCAGAACGATAAAAAATATGGTTCCAGAATTGGAATGAATTTAAATATACATATACTCCACATGTAAGTCGATGTAGGGTGTATACAATTCGATTAGGACTAACATTCTCGAGATGATCCCTATTCTTCCGATGCATGATGCTGGAAGTAAGAAAATTGCTTATGGAAAGGAAAATAAAGGAGAAATAGTATTTAAAACTGGAAAAACTGAACAAAGAAGATGTCCTCGAAATCAGTACTGATCCTTTCTGCTAGTTTGAGGATTTTAAAAAAATATACAAAATATTTCCCTATTAATAACATAAATTAAATTTAATTAAAAATTCTTAAAAAAAATATAATTTCCAGATTGCAGATTTGAACTTGTGTCTGAATAAAAAATTTTTATCTTAAAACGCCATTTAAATTTTTTTTTTTAAATTTATGTATTAATTATTACAAATCACCATTCAAATTGTTTTTGCATGCTGTTTTCAAAATCCCTGCAACAACAATAACTATTTTAAGAAATTGAGAAATCAAACAGTTTTAGAATACCATTTTGAAATTAAATGAAGTCATATGTTAATTTTTTTCATTTCCTGAAATTATTAGACTTAAAATATTTTAAAGTCCTTTATGGGTGACTCCTGCAGATCATAGCTTGACTTTTTTTATGACTTCCTCATACACCAATTTCATACTAATTTATTTTTAGCATTTCGCAACTGTTCCATGAGAAGAGAAAAATGGATATTTTTCCGATATCAGCCACTAGCATATAAACCTTCTCACCCTGTAACAGCTCCAAAGAAAATATTTCTATACTCGTCTATTTCTTTCTTTCTTTTTCTTCATAAAGCATAACATAATTTATGTGCCTGATGCACAAACACTCGCATTTTTAATAATATGCTAAATTTTGTGTAAATTTACAGCCAACATAATTCCAATTTAATGACCAGTAACTAGTGGAAATGTAAAGAAACAATTCAAAATGAATTTTAATATATGTATAATTTTTATTTGTCTCGCTGCTTTAGTATTTCATACTAATTGTATGATTTAAATATTTCAATTTTGTTTTATATTTCACTTCACAAAAATATAAATACATGTACGCGTTTCTACAGATTATTAACAGGTCTTTCTGTTGCGTTTTGTTGCTTGCTTTTTATTTTCGCCCGTTTAAATGCTAGACGCCAAATAAAGCAGAATAAAGATCTTTGGAATTACTCCAAGTGTGTTGTAGTAGAGATCATAAACTAAACATTGTCATTAGTCAAAGATGACAATGTGTGTAGACACATCTTGAGAATATGCAGACAATATTCATACTGCAACATGGAACATAAAAAATAATGACGATCACGAGGATCACATTAAAGATGAGAATGCTAGTGGTGCTGATGATCATGATCATGTTGATGATTTGAGTCATTCATTGTAGACCGAAAATATGACAAATATTCATAATAGTCAGCAAACAAATTTACAATCATTAATTAAAACAGCCAAAGGAATTTCTTTAATTCGAAGGCTTTTATGTTCTAGAAACAATAGCGGAAAATAAAATACAATTCTTGATATTAGAATTCAAACCCATAATAAAAAACGAACTATGATATAGAAAAGTAAGACTTTACTTAAGCCGTTGAAACGCTGCACGATATTCAGTAGGACGATCAGCATTTTCTTTAATGCTGATCTTGCAAAATCAAGTATGTAAAGGGTTTTTCATTAAGCTTTCATTATCTTCAAATTTAAATAAAAAAAAAATTTCTTATTCGAAAATAAAATCGTTCATGTAATAAAAGCAGACCCACCTTCGTCGGCCCTGTAGCAAAAATTAGCCGGCGAAGTAAAAGGTTGAAATAGTTAAAAAAAAAAGAAAAAAAATTGTCTATCTTCTCATCTTTCCTAATCTGTCTCCTCAATACTATCCCCTCGTTTTCAGTTCCGGCGCAATGTATTGCATATATGGGAATCATACCCTGAGTGCTGGTCCAAGATAAAAAATAAATGTCCGCCACGGCGTTTCTGGGTAGAGCGCATTTGAAATCTTTAATTTTGAGGCTGCTGCTGTTGACAGAAGTAGTTAACACGAGTCACACGTTCGACACCCCGCTGAGGTCAGGAATAAGGTGTCGAATTATTCTGATCATCACCAAGTGGCTGTCTTAATTGCTGTCAGCCTGTTTTAGTGATGGAGGCATAGGCACTGCTTACTGAACAAATTACTGGCAGCGATTGACACGTTCCTGTTCTAAAGAATTTTTTAATTTTTTTTAAACTTGGACCAGCACTCAAGGGATGACCCCTATATATGCAATGCATATATAGGGGATGGTATTAAGGGGACAGATTAGGAACGATGATCCTAGTTCCGGCGCAATGCACTGTATATGTGGTGTCCATCCCCTGAGTGCAAGTCCGAATTAAAAAAAAAATGAATCTGTTATATAAATCATTCCGAATATGAACGATGGCATGGACTATGTTGGCCCTCAGGGCGGATGGGCTTTGTGGCATATTCACAAACTCCCGCAACTTTAAAAAAGCCCCAAGAAAAGCTCTAACGTGGCAAAATCAGACGATCTCGGTGGACAGTACACATCAATTCTACGTGAGATCACCAAACCCTCAAATTGTTCATATAGAACATTCAATGTGACATGCGTAGCATGCTGTCCTGTTGAAACCACATTTCGTTGGCGCCCAGATCACCCAATTTACGGCAAAAGAAGTTGGCAATTATCGTCTTATAGCACTCGACTGCCATTGGCAGGCATGGCCTGACCAAAGTCGTTCTCAATGAAATATGGACCGAAGACGCCGCCAGCCCAAAACCCAAACAGTGACTGTTTCGGGATGCTGTTGAATTTCATGTGGATTTATATCGTTCCAAATTCACAAAATTTTGTTTGATCATGTACCCATTCTTCCAGAAATGGGTCTCCTCGCCGCAGATGATTTTTCAATAAAAAATTACGCGGTATGTTGAACTAATGGAACAGCCATTTTGAGAGAAAAAATTTATCATTCGCAAGTGTTGCGGAATCCTACATCTGTTTTATGGTAAGAACACAATTGGAACGAACGACGAATTTTGTTCACTACGACGAATTCGTTAGTAAAGATTCGCTCTATAAATAATGAAAAAACAATTTTAAAATTTTATTTAAATTTTTTTAATAATCTTTGTAATCCTCTGATGCCAGATTGTTTAGGCATTCAACAATTACTCAGGTGGTGTAGATTTTTTCCAGAACAAATTTCTTTTTGTAGTTATTTTCTGCAAGTTTTTTTTCTGTAATTAAATTATTCTTTGCATTTAACAGCTGATGAGGTGACCATTATGAAATAGTGGGAAATAGGAAAAAATACTATATTATAAAAAGTGTTCAAAATTAATAAAAAGTCGTCTGAATGATAAATTTGTTTATGAATCGGTGAATGCATTTTTAGTATGCACTGAAAATTTTCGTGCTACATGCAACAATACTGTAGTGAATTATGTTTTCCCACAAAAAAACAGTTTCAGTATATGAAACCTGGGCACCTTAAATTGATTTGTTCGTCGTTCGTCTGCGTAAGAAATAGAAATAAACCTATTGCAAAGTCCGTTGTGCACCACGTGTATCGTCCAACGTACATATCGTGTGTATTTTCATTTACTTAAATGTATTTTATTTCCAACGACGAATATTCGTAACGAAAAATTTGTCATTCGTCCCAGTTGTGTTTATAGCATTCTGTGATTTAACAAAATAGACTGAATAAATTGCCACTAATTTGACAGACTAAGCATTAACAAAATGGCCATTATAAGCTGTCGAAATTCCAAAACTCCTTTTGTAGGACCCTTCAAAAATAAAACTGACAGAGGTTCTAAAATTATAGAAAAAAGTCTGTTGTAACATCTCTGGTTTTTAAGGCTTAAACAATTTTACTGTACAAAAGCAATAGGAAAAGCAGTTAAGCTTTCAGATTTAACAATAAATGCTAAGGATTAATTAATATGTTGTAATACATTCAAGTTTCTCTTATTGTTTTTTTTTTCTCACAACGTGCCATAATAAACTTTTTGCAGTTATAAAATATTGTTAGTCATTAGCCAGCATCAGCATCATCATGATCATAATCATCGTCGACATCATCTTTTCAAAAATATTTACTAAATGTGATAGCTGAGTCCATCCATGCTGTTTCTCGAGCCATATAAGGAAATCTCGTTTTCTACAAGAAATGGAAAATCCGTTTGTAATATAAAGACGTAACCACAAAATATGTGGCATTAAGTAACGCGTACAAACGCATACTTCTGTTCAAAGCGCACATATAAGGCTGTTACAATAGCAAATTATGATGAGATTATTAATTACATTTGCTGCAAAGACACTCGTAGCCACATTAACGACGCACATATATAGTAAATTATTTTACATAGACACATTCATACGTACACTCGACATTCGTGCATAGAAGTTCATATCTGCCGTATCAAAGCTAAGCAGTAATATATGAAAGGCTACACAAGTGCCGGCCCTTTTTGAAACTCTTAACTACTTTGTAATTTTGGATAGAATATTAACACAGTTTATTTGAAATAGAATAATAATTTTAGGAAAGTGGGGATGCTGTTGGCTGAAGTATTTAACACGACACTATGAAGCAGTCATGAATGGTGCCTCGAAATCCCCTGATCAGGGTTAGTGCATGGTTGTGTTAGTTGTTGTTGGCCTGTTTCAGTGACGAAGGCATAGCACTGGTCACAGAACATGACTTTTGGGAAAAGATTCAGCACAAATAAAATTAAAAACTTAGTGTTAAGCAACCGATTCCCAAATATATAAAATACACTGGCAGCGATTGACAAAGTCATGCACTAAAGAGCAAAGGAACAGACTCTTCTCCTCTGTAGCACAATATTAGCCGGTGCAGTAAAAAGTTGAAATAGTTCTTCATCTTCTTATTCTTCTTCGTCTGTCTTCTCAATAGTATCCCCGTCTTTCTCGCTCCGGCGCCATGCACTAGACTAACATCCTTCAACAGTATCTTTAATATAATATTCCTGAAGAACCTTTTTTTCTTATTTTCTTCTCAATATTAAAATAATTAAATACCTACGGAGATGTATGTATATGAGTCCAGCAGTCTCACTAGGCAAGAGAATATTCACCGAGTAAATTTTGTATTTCTCCCGAAAACATTTGGTCCTTAAAAGTTTTTATAAAGGGCGTTTTTTATAAAGTGAGACAAGTTTAAATCATAACAAAACAAGAAAATATATTTTTAATATCAATGAAACGGGCTTCATTGGAAAGAAAATTTTATGAAATTAATGTTTAAATATGATTTCTGCCATGTGGCTGCCACGGCTGGCGAGTAGAAGGCACAATCTGGAACACCAATTTTCATCAACTAAAAAAATCTTCTATAAAATGGAAGGACACAACCCCAAATGCTGGGAACGGTGACGAAAAGATTGATTCGGATCATCTGCAATGCTTTCCTGTGCAGTGGCTATAGCGTCTTCAGTGTGCACTGTTCGGCGTTTCACGGGATGCTCATTATCAGTAATAGTAAATGTAGTCCGAAAACGATCTATGGTTCTTCGAATTAGCCGTTCTCACGGACGATTATGTACGCCATAAAATGGAAGAGATGCACGATGATTTTGACGAATAGAACAATTATTTTGATTAAAAATTTCAACAATTTGCACGCGTTGCTCTGGTGTTGTGACACTCTAAAAAACAAATCTTATTAGGAAAGTTAGGGTGTTGTTGTCTGAAGTATTTAACACTACACTATGAAGAGGAGGGTCTGAAGTTCGAATCCGTGCTCAGTCATGAATATTGCGTGGAGCTCAATAGTCCGTTAGTCAGTCTGTTTCAGCGATAGAGGCATAGCACTGGCCACTGAACGTAATTGGCAGCGACTGACAATGTCATATACTAAAAAGCTGAGTACCGGGACTCTCCTTCGTCGGCACTGTAGCAAACAAATAGACGGTAAATGGTAGGAACACAATTGAGACGAACGACGAATTTCGTTCAGTATGACGAATTCGTTGGTAAAAATTCGCTCTTCAAATTCGCCGTATGAAACACAATAACGACACGAATAAATTAACAGAATGAACAAAAACAAGTTACAAACTTTTTAATAATCTTTGTAATCTTCTCATGCCAGATTATTCAGACATTCAATAATTACCTCGGTGGTGCTCATTATATTTTCAGAACAAATTTATTTTTCTCTTCATTTAACGACTGATGGGGTGACCATATCAAAAAGTAGGAAGAAGACAGAAATACTATATTAAAGAAAGTGTTCGAAATTAATAAAACCTCGTCTGAAAGATAGATTTTTGTGAATTGGTATTTTTAGTATTCACTGAAAACTTTTGTGCTACATTCTATAATATAGTACTCAACTATGTTTTTCCACAAAAACCAGTTTGAGTATATGAAACCTGGTCACCTGATAATGATTTGTTCGTCGTTCGCTGACGAAACAATTAGAAATAAGTCTATTTCAAGTTTCGCTGAGTATGACGAATTTCGATCAACACCACGATTGTGTGCATTTTCATATACACCAATTTGTTTTAGTTTTGGCGACGAATATTCGCGACCAAAAATTCGTCGTTCGTCGCAGTTGTGTTCCTAGAAAAAGTCAAAAGATTGAAATAGCTATAAAAAATCTTTATCATCTCATTTTTCTTTATCTGTTCCCTCAATACTATTCAACTTCATTCTAGTTGGGGCGCAGAGTATTTACCTAGTGAATTTTGCATATCTGCCGGAAATGTTTGGTCCTTAAAAGGTTAAATACCAACGGACATGTGCTTTTGAAAATACTGTCCAAGAAGACATGCGTCCCTAAGGCATTCAACAACATGACAACATTTGCAATTGCTTATAAAATATCCTTGAATACTTTGTAAAAGGCCTTCTACAAGGCCTCTTTACTGCTTCTTTTTCCCACTGAAAATGTATGTTATTGCCAAATTTGGCAGGATTATTATTCGTATTAAGTGGCATCATTAAGCACAAGACCTTTTTCGCTGTTTCATCTTTATTTTACTTCTTCAGCTTCTACACCTTTTGTGCGTGTGTTTGTGTGCGTGTGCTTGTGTGTTTGTATTAATTTTCTCGCTACATCTATTAATTATAGTGAATTTCTTTTAAACATTGCTGAGATGGCAAAGTTGTGTTGTGGTTTTTAACAGGAATTTTACTTGAATTTCGTAAAGGAATTCATTCGCTTGTTTTAATTGGGATGTGACAGCATGAGTGGGAGGCAAGAATATACCACAATTCGATAATGGTTGCATCGGAATGAGATCGGTGGGAGAAAACGTTTTTAGCAATTTTCGGCACGTGGAAAAATTTACTACTTTAATATAGAAAGAAACACCTGGAAATGCAATTTCTTAAAGTGCGGAAAAAATAAAATATTCCTTTTTAGCATGTCATACAATACAATCCGGCTCGGATTCGTCGTTGCAATTCCAAAAATCGAGTCGTTAGAAAATGATAAGCGAGAAATGTGTTGGTACTGAAACCATTTCAAGTCTACAAATTTAGAACTATTTTTAATGAATTAAAAAAATAAATAAAAAACTATGACAAATGATGTATAAAATAAAGGGTGGTCCCCCTTTATGAGTCACACCCTCGAGTTTTTTTGTTCAAATTTGACATTTCTTTGTTTTAATTTTTGACAATTTCAATCATGGAGAGGTATACAATGGAGCAGCCTTTTTGAAATTGCCAAAGCCTTTTAGGAAAATGGGCATTCCAAATGCATTTTTTCCACTTCGTGATTTTTTTGGTCAGCACACTTTCACCTGAGTGGATTCGTTAACAAGCAGAAACGTCGTATTTGTGCAAATGAGTATCCACAAGTGATTGTTGATTGCCGATGGACTCACAAAAGAATTACTGCTTAGAGCGATTCACGGACTGGCGGTGATATCAGGCTGTACCTCTTCGAAAATGAGATCGGCCAAGCATTTGCCGTGAATGGTGTTCGCTATAGAGAGATAAGAGCAAAGTTCTTGCGAGCAGAAATTGAGGATATGGGGCTGGAACTTGGCACACAGTCAACGAAACAATGGCTTTTTGCGCGAGAAATTCAATGACCGCGTTGTCCTCATGCAGTGGTGATGTGACCTGACACCGTTGAACTTCTTTGAGGATATTTAAAAGAAAAAGTGTAGGTTAACAATTAAAGAGGTAAAGAATTAGATAATTCCTCACATTAACGATAGTGAACCTCAATTATTTCCCCTGGTCATTGAAAATATAAACCTTCAGATGAGGTATGCCACGGAATGGTGCTCAATGGTTATCGCTATTGCGAGATGATAACATACTTCTTGTGGCCAGAAATTGAGGATATGGATTTGAATGATATGTGATTCCAACAGGGTGGTGCCACCTGCCACACAGTCAAAGAAACAATGGCTATTTTGAACTAGAAATTCAATGGCCGTGTTGTCCTCACGTCGCGGCAATGTTAATTGGCCGTCACGATCATGTGATTTGACATCGCTGGACTTCTTTTTTTTTATATTTAAAAGGAAAAGTGTACGTCAATAAGCCAATAATAATTTAAAAGCTAAAGGATAAGATAATTCGGCACACTAACCGAACCTCAATTATTTCTCAGATTCATTGAGGTATGCCACACCTCAATGGCTTTACACTTAATTGTCATAGATTCTTTTATTATAATGAAAATATTAAAATAATTTTCTGAAAACTTTTGGTTCTATTTAAAATTAATATCATGAATTTAGGCTGGACCACCCTGTAGAATAATTGTTTATCATAATGATTTATTAATCATTTATAAAATTGGTAAATTTGAGGTTCCCAACTTAAGCCTGATTAATAATTAAGTTAGTACTTCAATTTATACAGTTCAATTAAAATAAGGATTCATGACCACTTTAAAAATTTTTTTTTTAAATGAGGCACTAAAAAGTGTTACGTGGCAGTTAGTGCATAGACTACGCAGGTGTATCTTTTACTTTAAATATTTTTAAAATTTTATTAAGTTTTATGATAGATAAATGCCTCTTACCTTATTGTTACTATTATTAAATGGTATTGTTCCCGATATCGCTGCTGCTGTATCACAATTTTTATCAATATGTTCTGATTTCGTAGCGTCTGAAGCACCGCCATCAATAGCATTTGCGGCCGCTTTAACCGTTAGTGTAGCGGCCAGTGGCAATGATGACGATGACGAAGATGACAATGATGATGGGACTACTGGAGGTGTAACATCAGCGACTACATCTTTGGTATGATCATTCTGAAAATGTGTTTCCAATAGCGAGGCGCTCGGAAATAGTTTAAAGCACAATTGGCAAATATGGGCTTGGGGTGGCAATCCTGCAATGAAAAAGACAAAATGAACACACAAAAAAAAACCAAATCATTTAAAAAATAAAATCTTAATTGCGAAAAAGAAACTGTTTTAATTACTTAATGTCTTTGAAATGAAATCTTACAGTTGGGTTATTGAACATAAATTTTGTGTTAAATAAAATGTTGTGACATAATGACGCCTAGAGTGAGAAATGAAAGAATTAAACACTCAATTGTATTAAGAAATCAAGTCAAAACAATGATCTATGTGTACGCGCTAAAAATAATACAATTCATTTATTTATTTATTTTTTTTTTTTTTTTTTTTTTGTATTTAAAACAATAAAAATCGCGTAACTCATATAGAGTGTATAAGACACAAATGTTCTACAGGCCTACAGTGGCTGATATGTGCTAAAGAGCGCTATTCTGCACATCTTCTTGTTATTGTATATTTTTTTAAGGAAGAAAATTGAAGCTGGTTTATTTTTCATTGTAAAAAATTTAAATTATGTATGAATTTTTATTAGTCGAACTTTCTTATGTAAATTGTTAATTTTATCAACGGGCTTAAGTTCGAATCTGCAAGACTGCAAACCATTTTTTATTATTTTATTAATAAATGAATTTGTTCAAATTCTATTTTATTAATTTATATTAAGATTGGAATATTAAGAATATTTTTCAATAATCATCAAATTCCTGGGAATTTCGTACTAACCAAAAATGTAATAACTTAAAAATATAAATGTGATAACTTCTCATATTCAATTTTCGTTAAAATATTGGTTAAATAGTTGATATTCCTACTAACTAGCACCACTTGCAAAAGTGGAAAAATTGAACAAAGAACGCTGATGAGATGGCGTAGCGGCCTCGAAATCAGTACTGATCCGTTCTGCTGGTTTGATGATTATTGAAAAATATTCTTAATATTCCAATCTTAATATAAATTAATAAAATAAAATTTGAACAAATTCATTTATTAATAAAATAATAAAAAATGGTTTGCAGTCTTGCAGATTCGAACTTAAGCCCGTTGATAAAATTAACTATTTATGTAAAAAATTTATTTATGGCACATATTCACATATATGGTTAAGCAACACTACTTTACAGTTCATACTTTGCCAAGTTGTTAGTGAAATCAATTCCGAGTTTTTAAGGCTTTTCAGATGACACCAGAGTAAGAAGTAATTACCGCAATGTTGAGCTCTTTAACATTTATTTCACGTCAAGTGGTAAAAAATAATGATAACAAATCAGTTTTTCTGTTGGTCGCGCAGATTTTCATATAGAGTAAAACATAAAAAACTAAAAGTGCGGTATTCTTCTCTACCGAATTTTTAATACACTTCACCTACGTACGTCTAAAGTATATACATGCATATATTCCAACCCTGGAACCTTCTTTTTGATCTTTCTGATTTTCAATAATAATTTCATTTTTTCATGATCAAAGAAAAAAATGTATTTTATTTATTTACTTTAATATTCCATAATAAACTTAACATTTTCCAGCTCTGGAAAAATTTTTTTGGCTTTTATGATTTCTAATACTAATGAAATTCTTTCAAAATCATCAAGTGTCCTTGATATATAAAGAAAGAGACAATAATATGTTTTAGTTGCTTACTTTTATGTACAAAAAAAAAATTCAATTGTCCAGCTCTGGAATATTATATTTTATTTTGCTGGATTTTGAAAGTTTAAAATAGTTCTTAGTAAAAAAAAAAATAGTAATAGTTTTTTTATTTACCTCTGTATTAAAATTTAATTTTCCAGCTCTGGAGTTTTTATGATATCAAATATCAAATTGCAATGAATTTTCTTTCAAAAAATTTTTAATTTAAATGGAAGCTGAAAAAATTTGTTTTAGTGGATAACTCTGATGCTCCCAAAAAAAATTCAACGCTGGAATTTTAATTTTAGTTAAAAAATTGATTTTCCATCCCTGGCGCTTATTTGATTTCTAAAAACAATAAATTTCTTTCAAAAAATTTTTAATTTAAAAGGAACAGAAGAAATTTGTTTCAGTTGTTTATTTTTATGAACAAAAAAATTTCAATATTCCAACCCTGAATTTTTTTTTTTTATTTTTATATTTTATGTATTTAATTATTATTTTATTTATTTGTTTCATATATCTTTTTGCTAATTTGTGATACTAAATTTAATTATTAATAATTTATGAAATAGGTTTATTTCATTAAAAAAAATATGTATTCCAGCTCTGGAGGCGTCCTTTGAATTATACTGATTTTTAATAGCAATCTATTTAAGAATATTATGTTATACATCAAGTCAAGACAGAAGTCAAAAGCTTTTCTGGGGGTTTGCGAAAGCCGACTTCACGTAAAGGCACACGGACATCTCTTATTCGATTTCCCTATTCATAAGGACCCAGAATAAATCTGTGGCAATACTTACGATAATTTTTCTTAATCACTATTTAATTCCTTAAAAGTTATTACATTCAATAGGAGTTTTCAGTGATCAGAATCATGTAAATTATAAAGGGACCACAAAAACACAAGTAGATCTTTGAGGTCTTTGCAGTAGCATAAACATTTTAGAAAAAAATGCCTTTTCCTAAATAGACTTAAGCCCTTATTACGTGCTGCCGCAAATATATACTTTATTGGTTGCCATATTAATATTTTGGAAATTGCATACGAAATGACGAACCTATTTTTAGTGTAGAGTATAATAATAATTTGTAAAATTTGCGGATTTGAACTTGAGCCTCAATAATAAGTTTAGCTTAATAATTAAATCTTTAAATTGTTTTACTGCTGCGATACAAATTTGTGCCACTGTACTTTTTGTTGTTGTTGATATTGACGTGTATTTAAAGATTTTCTGGCGGGTATAAATACATTTCATTTCAAATTGCGGATTCGAGATCGTAAATATCTATAGAAGAAATTCTTTGTTGCTTGGGTCCAATTGAATTATGTCGTGTATTGCTTTTGAAAGTTTATCGTTTTCTTCTGTAGCTGCTGTTACTCTGGGTCAAAGGTGACAGACGGAAAAACTTTGTCATTTTCGAGTAGCAAGCGAACAAAAAAAAAAAACAAACAGAGCAAACTGCTGCTACTGTAAATGCTTCTTGGCGTTCAAGTGTACAAACTTGTTCAGTAGCACATGTACGAAAGTTTGTCTGCTGGTACAACGATTGTATTGAGGCAGGCAATGTCATGATTAAAGTAAAGAAATTACGCTTTAAATAACTCGCTGTGACAGTGATGGAAATTTATGCCGGAATAAATTTCGTTTACTCACACATGCTTTTATAACTTCTGGCGCGTTTTAGATCCTCCAAAAAAAAAAAAACAGCAGCAGCGCACTTAATAGACACTAAACACTAATCATATTCGGATCTCGTTGTAGAGTTTGTTTCATACTCACCCATAAATCCTAAAGGTCCAAAGGGTAACAACGGGAATTTGCCTTGATTTCCTAGATTCTGTATTTCCTCTCTGGCAGCCGCCATTAACCAAAGATTATGTGGCACGCCCATCAAATGGGGTAAATGCTCTAAAGCTTTGTGTGTGTGTTGGGTGTCGGTGCGTGACGTCAGATCTATGGCCTGTGTCACGGAATCAGATCGTTCAGAATCCTGTTCCAATTTATCCTCACCGTCGTCTGATATTCTTTTGTCCAAGGGCGTAACGGATGATGAATTTTCTCTGGAGTCATCGGTGCTCTCCATTGTCATGTATTCATCGAAGTCGCCTTGTGATGATTCAGATCTCTGTCCTGAATATTCGGATGTTGTTGAGAAATCAAAATTCTCTGACGCCCCTAAACTTTTATTGGAATTCTGATCTTCCAGTATGGCCGCTTCCATGTGGGCGCGCATTCTGCTGTTGTGTTCGGCTATAGCAGCAGCCATTTCACTAGATTGCCCAGCCAACTGGGAACCACAGCCACCCGATCCGTCGTCTATGGTGTGTATGCGTATGTGTTGTTGCAGTATTATGCCATTGGAAAACTTTTGATGGCACACTGGACATTTGAATTGGGAACGCATGGGAGGCTTTATTTTGTGGATGCTCATGTGAGCCTTTAAGTTGCCTTTTGTTGCAAAAGCCCTGCCACAAATTTTGCATCTGAAGGGTCTCTCGCCGGTGTGAGTTCGAATGTGCATTTGCAGTGAACTGCGACAAGACATGACTTTTTGACAAAATATACACTGATTGGGATCTGTTAGTTTGTTTTCTATGTTGTCCACCAGTTGCTGCAGCTTCGACGTCTCTGAGGTTGTGTCTATTTCGATGAGGTCCTCCCATGACTTGTCCACAAATTGCTCCACTTGACAGAAATCTCCGGACAAGTGTTCCAGGCTGCTGTTGCGACTAAGGGATGATCTTCGGTATAGCTTGGATAAATGATGTTCGGGTATATCATTTTCCATGCTAATTTTTCTCAGCTCCTGTGGTGGTGTGCCAGCCGTAGAATTGCGTTTTCTTGGCGGATTGGAACGCTTGGGTGTCAGCGATAAGGCTGGTCTTTCTGTTTTTTCTGTGGGTAACTCGGCTGCAAGTTCCATTAAAGCTTGAGGGGTTTTAACTCTAACTAATGGTTTGGGTTTTAGATTCTCCTCTTTTGCGGGCTTACGCAGATCCTGGGGATGCTCTTCTAACGATTTCGCATCATCTGGGCTGGACCGCTTTTCATTATCCTCTATGCTAATGTCACATTCTTTGGTATTCACAGGTATTTCACTGCCATCTGTGGCTTCTCGGGTTAAAGGCTTTTCGTTAAAGGGTAATCGCAAGGACATGTTGCTTAAGCTGTTTACAGCTGATGCGGATGAAGGAGTAGGCGGTAGAGGTGGTGGTTGAGGTGGCATGTGCTGATGCTGGGATTGTGAAGCTAAAGGTTCTCTCATAGATGGTGGCATATCCAAGGGTGGTCCTACACCAGGCGGCATTAAAATGGGCGGGTAAATTTGCGTATGTCGTTGATAGTGCACCTTTAGATTGCCTTTGGTTGTAAACTTGCTGCCGCAGACGTTACACACAAACGGCCGTTCACCTGTATGCGATCTCAAGTGTATTTGCAGGGCTGAAAAGGAACCAAATATTTTGCCACAATATTTGCAGCGGTGTTTGAAAATTTCCCCTCTACCCTGGCCATCTTTTTGTATGTACTCGTATTCGTCTTGCATCTGGGAGGCATGTAGGCTTTGCGAAGCTGAGTCTAAGACTTCTTCGGTCCGTCGTTGCAGCATTTCCAAGCAGTTGGGTTCGTGAGGCGGGGGTATGGGATCGTGATTGGTTATAATTGAAGACGCTAATGAAGAACTAATGCCGCTTAGTAGGGGCTGATAGTTGGGGGATTGCACTTTGTCCTCTGGCTCTTTTGAGGTCTTGCTTAGAACACTCTGATCAGTCTTTAATTTCTCTTCTCTTAAAAATTTATCAGATTCTAAATCATTTTCTTTCTTTTCCTCTGCTACATTTTTACTAACCGCTAATTTTCTTTGACTTAGATCTAGTTCTTGTTGTTGTAGAAAACTTGCAGTCATGGCTTCTTCTTCTACTTCGCCATCTTCCTCTATATCCTGCACAATATCCTCTCTTTCCTGTTCTTCTTCCTCTTCTTCTTCTCCTTGGCCATCATCTTCTTCACCAAATTCTCTAGCTTGATCTCTTCTCTTCAATTGACTTTGTAAATGCTGTATGAACTGCAGCTGCATCAAATGCTGCCGTTGCACATTCAAAATGGTTGTCAAATCATTGGCGCCCTCACCAAAATAGGGAGCCTGGGCCAAGGCTGAAGCAGCAAATTGTGCCACGGCTACTTTCGTGTGTTGCAAAGTTTCCAAAGATACGTGGCCTTTCGCTGATAAGCCATTGGGTAACACTGACAAATCCAAAGCTTCTTCTTTGAGTGATCTTTTCTTAACTTCATCCTCTTCCGTTTCCTCGGTGTCTTTTTCTTCTGCCCCTTCGGCTTCTTCGTTGTCGTCTATGTGCTCTGCCGCTGCGTTGTTATTTTCGTGCTGTACATGTGGCGATTTGCTCCCGCTTTCCCTGGTTTCTTGTGGACTTTCGGTTTTTCGTGACATTATATTGCTGTCATTGTCATTATTGTTATTATCCGCTTCCAAATCTTTGGTTAATGTGCTTGGACTACCAGGAGAGTTACTGCTTGGTGTACCGCGATAGTTGACGCGATTGCTAAATATGGAGCACATTTTTCAATCATGGAATTTTCCCCCATTAAGATGTTGCTGTGTAATCCATAGCCTCAAAAGGTTCTGAAAGAAATGCAAAGAAACAAAAAATCCAGATAAGCAATTGAGGATAAATATGTAAAAAAAACGCATTAAAATTATGTCCACAATTAATTATCAATTTGATTAAATTCAATAGTTAATTAAATAAATAAATAATGATAACAATAAGAAAAGAACTTGATACATCTCCCACTATCCAATAGTGGTTCATCTCTGCACCACATATTAAATCCCGTCTTTTTACCTCATCGAAGCTACGATCATAATAATCTATCCCACTTTGCCGTTGTAGGAATAGCACAAAAATTACCCTATTGAACAGTACGCAGATGGATTATTATAGTACACAGTAGAGCATTTTATTTCCTCTTATCCTGTAACTCTTTGTCGACGTCACGTCAAAACAATATCAAAAATAATACAATTACCTACTCCTAGTCGACAACAATTCTGACAGCCTGTGACTATTCTTTAAGGCCTTGCATATAGCAAGAAGCTGCTAAAAATTTTTAATTGTTAGAGAGAATGAGCTCAGAACGGTTTTATACAAATTTTCGACCATTCTTGACTACTTAATAGGATCATTTCCAAAAACACAAACCTCCTTATGTTATTCCTCGGATCTCAAAATATGTCTATCCTGGTTCAGCGGTTTGACCGTGAAAAAGTAACAGACAGACCATCAAGCAAAGCTACTTTCATATATATTACATTAGTAAGGAAAAAGTGCAAGTCATCATAAAAAATGCAAGTCATTATAAAAAATGCAAGTCATCATAAAAAGTGCGAGTCATTATAAAAAGTGCAAGTCAGCATAAAAAGCGCAAGTCGTTACAAAAAGTGCACTATAAAAAGTGTGAGTCATTATAAAAAGTGCGAGTCATTATAAAAAGTGCAAGTCAGCATAAAAAGCGCAAGTCATCACAAAAAGTGCAAGTCATAATAAAAAGTGCAAGTCATTATGGAAAGTGCAAGTCATTATAAAAAGTGCGAGTCATTATGAAAAGTGTGAGTCATTATAAAAAGTGCAAGTCATCATAAAAAGTGCAAGTCAATATAAAAAGTGCAAGTCGTTACAAAAAGTGCAAGTCATTATAAAAAGTGTGAGTCATTATAAAAAGTGGGAGTCATTATAAAAAGTGCGAGTCATTATAAAAAGTGCGAGTCATTATGAAAAGTGTGAGTCATTATAAAAAGTGCAAGTCATTATAAAAAGTGCAAGTCAGCATAAAAAGCGCAAGTCATCACAAAAAGTGCAAGTCATTATAAAAAGTGGAAATCATTATAAAAAGTGCGAGTCATAAAAAGTGCAAGTCAGCATAAAAAGCGCAAGTCATCACAAAAAGTGCAAGTCATAATAAAAAGTGCAAGTCATTATGAAAAGTGCAAGTCATTATAAAAAGTGCGAGTCATTATGAAAAGTGTGAGTCATTATAAAAAGTGCAAGTCAGCATAAAAAGCGCAAGTCATCACAAAAAGTGCAAGTCATTATAAAAAGTGGAAATTATTATAAAAAGTGCGAGTCATTATAAAAAGTGCAAGTCAGCATAAAAAGCGGAAGTCATCATAAAAGGTGCAAGTCATTATAAAAAGTGCAAGTCATTATAAAAAAGGTAATAGACAGACAGAGTTACTTTCACATTTATTATTTTAGTAAGGATATATTTTTTTTAATTTAATTTTTCCAATTGATAAAAAGTCTTACATTGATTTCACTTATTTATTAGTGACGACTATTCGTAAGTGCGTTTTCGCCAAATCTGTCATCCTTGGTGCCAACATTTAATTTATGATAAATTTTTGAAAATGAATATATGAATACTTGGGATTGCGTTGTGGAGCAACTTTGGATTGAATAGATGGATGGATAGATTATGAATAAATGATTATTTTGCATATTATTAAACTAATGTGAATAACTGAGTGTTTGTGTAAATAATAAATTTATTTCATTTGGGAAATCGTAATAGTCGTAATGGGCTTCTTGTGGGGTTCTTGTTTGGCTGGCTGCTAACAAGCTGGTGCTTGACTGGCTTTTTTTTAGTTTGATTTGTGTTTGGTACGAGAATATTATTATTTTATAGTTTCCCACTCACGAAATTGCATATTGTATTGATGCCAATCTGTTTCATAAGTAATTTATTGATATATTTCTCGGTATAACTTGGAATAATTGTGTCTAGTATGAATGTTGACTGTTATAGTTTAAACTAATTTATTAATTTATTTTTTTATATATTTTATTTATATATTTCTTATTTAACATGCCACTCTGGTTTGGTCTGGCCAACTTTTAAAACTACCAAGATATTTCTGTATATTTTGCTTTATGAATTTATTCAAGTTTTTAAAATTGATGTCAAAAATAATAACATGATGGGCTTGTAACAACTTCTTTATGCCAAGAGTGACCAGATCTTAAGACTTATTAGCAATATATGTGAGATGTAATAAATTAAATTAATTCACAATAACGGATGTTTTTTTAAGAAATACTTTACATTCATTTTTAGTTGCTCAATGTAGACATTCATATGAAAGAAATATGTATGCGAGTATTATAATACGGCACGTATTCGGCCGCGTCGAATCATAAATACCCTCCAAATAGGAGCAGCATGGATGAGACACCTTTCCATCAGCATAAAACCAATTTAGGTTTTTTTTGCAGTTAATATTTTATATCAACCAATGCAAAGAGAAACGAAGATAAATTAAAAATGTTTAACCTGTTGGGTCAAAGATCCTTTAACACATTTCCGTGCCCACTCTTGAAACTCTATTCTGACAGCGTCACACTGGGAAGATCCCAGGAGGGGGACATCTCACCTTTGTCATGAAAACTTAAAAAGTAAATTTTTTAGGTAATTAACTGTAGAAAAAAATAGTTTTTTTATAGGTCCGTTTAGAGGGCAAAGGTGGGTGGGTGGAAGGGTAAGGCAGCGGCAGATCAGAGCACAAAAAATATTAAAGAATGTAGGCTCAAGTAATCCAATTTTTTAAATATTTGTACTATTTTTGCATATATGTTACATCAACGCCCCTTAAAGGGGGCGCGGATCAAAACTTGATTTTTCTGATTTTCTGTTCAACGTTTTGGACCTTCTTTCACATAAAAATATATTATTTGCTTAACAAAATTACAAAAAAACCTTTAAAAATTATATTGATTTTTAGAGGTTGGTTTAGTTTCTCTTAAGGGAACTTTTTTCCCCGCTAGCCCGATTCAGCTCTTTTGCGAACTTGACCTGTACTATACTTCAAAACTTTTCTTTAACAAATTTCAACGTTCTGGCTTTTTTGCGTTTGGACGGTATCGTGATTCCCACAGACGGACATGGCTAGATCGTCTTAGATTTCAGCACTGATCAAGAATATACGTTAAATTTGATGGGGTCTTAGAGGCATATTTCGCTGCATTACACACGGACTCACATACCCTCCAAGTATTTTGTGGAGGGTATAAAAATGTTCAATAAAAAAATTCGGCTTCAATGAACCGATTTTGTTTATAGATCAATAGTCAGAACATCGTAAAGTTTTAGGACCTTATTCATAAAAAATATCTGTTTATAAAACAGATTTCCATACAAAATTTGTTTTATAAATCTTTTCATAAAGCAGAAATACTTTTTATGTATAAGGCAGTTAATCTTCACGCTACCGCTGCTTCACGTATCAATTTCTATCCACAATAAGGCGACAGTGTCGGTAACAAAAACTGTTTAAAAAATTATATTTTGTTCCAATTAATGTATGAATTTCTATTTTAATAGTGAACCTTTTGTTTATGTAAATTGTTTTACAGGATGTTAATTTCCCAACAGGCTATAGGTTCAAATCTGCGAAACTGCAAATTATTTTTTATTTTTATTTTTTATTTTTAATAAATGAACGTGATTGCATTCTATTTATTAATTTTTTTTGAGAGTGGAATATTAAGAATATTTTTCATAGTCATTAAACCAGCAGAACGGATCAGTACTGATTTCGAGGCCGCTACGCCATCTCATCAGCTTTCTTTGTTCAATTTTTCCACTTTTGCAAGTGGTGCTGGTTAGTAGGAATACCAACTATTTAACCAATGTTTTTAACGAAAATTGAATATAAGAAGTTCCCACATTCATATTTTTAAGTTATTACCTTTTTGGTTAGTACGAAATTCCCCAACCCTGACAATTAATATTCCCAATAATTCCACTGTCAAAAAAATTAATAAATAGAATGCAATCACGTTCATTTATTAAAAATAAAAATAAATAAAAAAATAATTTGCAGTTTCGCAGATTTGAACCTATAGCCTGTTGGGAAATTAACATCCTGTAATACAATTTATATTTTGTTCCACTTTTGAAAATTCCAAAAGAATCGGCGATACTGGCTGAGACAGCACGGCCTAAAAGCTGATATACTTGTGATCCATGTGGATCATATTGTGATCTCTCCAATTATATCTTTCGAAAATGTTCATGTTCTTATCGAACAGTTTGAAATTGATTAGCTTGGACAATTTATAAATCCATAAAATGACATTTGCAAGAAGGAAAAAAAGATTCATTGGCCACCTTTTGTTTATGTTAAATATTATAGAATATTATTATAGAAATGGTTTTTCTGATATAATATTATTTATGTGTTATTCTATTGCATATTGCTGAATGCAATCATCAGACCAAAAAAAAAAAAAATTTAAGAAAAACAAAGAAAAATTATTTAAGATTCATTTTCAGGATAAGAGTCTGCTGCTAATAAACAAATTTTCCATTTTATGGCGAACGTTTTAGAAAAATTGCATTTCACGAATAATGAATAAATTTTTTTTATATAAAAATTTATTGCAGTGAAAAGATTGACATCCGTTTTGTACGTTGGCAATATTGTAACAAAAATCAAAAATAACGAAACAATTTACAAAAGTAGCACAGAAGAAAAAAAAATTTATTAAAATAAAATAATAAATTAAATTAAATAAAATAAAACAAATCAACATGTTATGCTAAATTATTAACAGAACAATAATAAAATTGGGCACAAAAGGACACCAGAGTTCATTCGGTTCTCGTTGATAACGAAATATTTCATAAGTGCAACACAAAGAATTCTGACAGAAACTGTTCTGCTTTATACCTGCCCTCCATTCGTATTTGCAATTTTAGGCTTAATCTCTTGTACATTGATTGAAATGCATATATTTGGCTTTCGAAAGATGCCTGTTTTCGGCCAAGGACACACAAACCCTGTCATCCGCTTTTATATAAATATGGCTTTTAATTTGCGTGTATTATTTTTAGCATTAATTATGTTTAGCCAGATTTACCTCACAACTTGCTATTAAAATGATAAAAACAAAAACACATACTTGTTGTTGGACCCATTTACAGTCCTTTATAAGAAAGCCCCATGCAGCACAAATACTCTCGCTTGTATACATATTGATCATGTTGCACTTATATTTGGTTTTCTGTTCAAATTGCGGTCTGGTTGGTTGGAGGGGCACTCCATAGTGTATAAGAGTATTGTGGTTGAAGGAAGATGCTGCGGTGTTCACTTGAAAGGTATACATACTTCTGCAGTATACGTACGCCAACTAATATGTATTATTTAATAATCTGGCACCGGTTTCGATATTTTACTAATCTGAATTTGAAATGTTATTAAAAATGAAGGATGCAGTTGACTCCACTTTACTGAAAATAACCAAAACCCAATTTTTTTCAATTATCCGATTCCTTCTCTAAAACGTAGTTCGGATTACTGAAATTTGTTGCAGTTAAGCGTACTGCTTAAAATCAGTAAAACATACACATGCATATGTGCACATTTTGTTGTTGAAATTTTTCACGAATTCCCCGAAAATGTCTAGCCACTTGCATTGACAATGTAATAGAAAAATACAATAAAGTTCGTAAGAGCGAAGAGGACAAATACATTTTGTCATTTAATTTTTTAACGGACAAAACATGCACAATATTTTTAGCCTTAAGTTATGCAATCGATTCGATGTCATTGTTTATTTTTTCACTAAAGCGAAGTAAGTTTCATACAAAACGTAGCTGTGGGCTTGCTTTTAGTTTTCAGTAATACGATATTTTCAGTAAAGCGATGTTGCGCTAAAGCGAAGTGAATAAGACTAGCTGCGTTTGATATCAGTAAGGGGATTTGTATCGCTTTCAGTAATCCGATTTTTTTTTTTCAGTAAAGCGTGTTGCGCTAAAGCGGACTCGACTGTAGTTACATTTAATGTGGTAAAGGATAATTAAGGAGCATATATTTTTATTTCATTAGTTGGAAAGTAATAGCTACTGCAAATTAATTTTATGTACAATTACTTTATATTAAGAAGGACTAGCACTAAGGGGATGACCCCTACATCCCCTTAGTGCAGCGCATTGCACCGGAACTCGAAAGGAAGAAATAGTATTGAAGAAGATAGATGAAAATGTATAAAAAGATAGAAAATTTATTGTAGTTATCAGAAAAATTCCAGACAATACAACTGAGTGCGGAGTCGAACTCTAGATTTTTGGCTTGTTACTTTAATCACAATTACAAGTTATCATGAACTTGTATATAAATCATGCTAATACTTCCATGGCTGGTTCTTAGATAGATATATTGTATATATAGTCCTAACTAGATTACTATTGAAAATTAGCAAAATCCAAAATACGATTCCAGAGCTGGAACATTTAAACTTATCTTTTTGTATAAAAGTAACCAACTAATTTTGGTTTTTATGTTAATTAAACTAATTTTCTACTTCACGAAGAATTAAATTGGTATTAAAAATTAAAGAAAAGCAAAAAGACGATTGCAGGGTTGGACAATTGAATCTGTATTTGCTACATAAAACTGAGAATCTTAAACAGATGTTATTTCCTTCATAAATCAAACATATTTGATGTTTTGGAATGAAATCCATTGCTACTGAAAATCAGTAAAATCCAAAAGTTAATTGCCGAGCTGGGAAACTTAATTTTATTTTTTTTAAAAAATATTAAGTAAACTAATGTTTTTTTTTGTAAATTAAACCTATTTTATACTTCAGGAAGAATTAAATAAGTATTAAAAGTAAAAAAATATCAAAAATACGTTTCCAGGGTTGGATAATTGATTTGCTTTGTTTTGGTACATAAAAGTAACCAACTAAAACAAATTTTTTTATATATAAATTAAATTTAATGTGAAAAAAATTTATTGATAATAGAAATTTGGAAAAGGTAAAATACAACTCCAGAGCTGGGAAACTTAAACTTATTTTTGGTATAAAAAAGAAAGTAAACTAATGTTTTTTTGTAAATTAAACTTATTTTGAACTTCAGGAAAAATTTCCTTCGTATTAAAAAGGAAGCAAAATCATAAAGTGGGTGCTGTTGGCTGAAGTAGTAGAACACGACACTAAGATGCGGAGGGTCGTGAGTTCGAGCCCGCGCTGAGTCATGAAATATTGTGTTGAATTCTTCTGAACAGCATTAGTGCGTGGTTGTGTTAGTTGTTGCCAGCCTGTTTCAATGGTGAAGGCATAGTCACTGATCACTGAACATAATTGGCAGCGACTGACACTATCATGTACTAAAAAAGCAGAGTAACAGCACCCACCTTCGCCGGCCCTGTAGCAACAATTAGCCGGCGAAGTAAAAGGTTGAAATAGCTACAAAAAAAATGTCTATCTTCTCATCTTTCCTAATCTGTCCCCTCAATACTATTCCCTCGTTTTCAGTTCCGGGGCAATGAATTGCATATATAGGGGTCATCCCCTGAGTGCTGGTCCAAGATAAAAAAAGGCGATTCAAGGGATGGATAATTGTTTTTTTTTTTTATTTTATATAAAAGGAACCAACTAAATAATTTTTTTTTTCTACGTAATAAACATATTTGATATTAAAAAAATGTATTGGTAATAGAAATTGGAAAAGCTAAAAACACAGCTCCAGAGCTGGGAAACTTAAACTTATTTTTGGTATATAAAAGTAACCAAATAAAATTAATTTTTGTTTATACTGCAGGAAGAATTAAATTGGTATTAAAAATCAAATAAAATCGAAAAGACGATTGCAGGGTTGGACAATAGAATTTTTTTTTGGTATGTAAAAGCAACCATATAAACTAAACATTTTTTTCTTTATACATTAAACATATTTAATGTCTTTGAAACAAATTCGTTGAAATTAGAAATTAAGTAAGGCAAAAAGATAGATCCAGAGCTGGAAAACTTAAATATATTTTAATATTAAAGTAACTACATAAAAGTAATATTTTGTTTTAGTACAGAGACATATATTATGGTTTAGAAAGAAATAAGCTAGTATTGAAAATCAAAAAGATTAAAAAGTAATGGTTCCAGGGTTGGGAAAAGTAGCACTAAGACAACAGAATTCAAAATCTACTTAAAATCTACTCTAAAATGCCCGGTATGAAAATAAATTTTACTGCAACTTTTTGTACAAATTTAAGCAACATTATGTTGTTGCTTTAATGAAATGTATAATTTTATCGATTTTTCATTAGATATATATACTATTAAAATGAATATAATACTATTTTTAAATAACTAAATTTTAATACCAGATTTCTGGTTTATTGTAATAATATAGTTTGTAAGGAATTAATCCATAAACTAAATAAATAAATAAATAAATAAATAAATTTTTATCGAGCAGCTGAAACTGCAAAAATTTTCAAATTTTTCGAGAATTTTTTATGTTAAAGATTTTTTTGCTTCTCTTGTAAAATATGATCGATGTAACTTAGGGTATCTTTTTTATACACATAGGACGATATATGCTGCAGACTTAAGTTAGTGAAGGGTATATAAGATTCGTCACACTTTTACTTGTTTAATAAATGTTTATGTATTAAAATAATTATGGTTTAACTTGAGATCAACTTGTTCTAATATGACGCCATTTGTAGGAAATGATTTTTTTTATGATATTTATATATGAGCATATATGTATATGAATGATCATTTTTAATTACTGTATTCGTAAACAAATATTTTAAGAAGTCACTTCCTATACAAACAATAACACTTCATTAGCATTTAATAAATTAACTAAACGAAAATTTATTAAACATCCGCTAAAAAAACAAAAATATTTCGATAAAAAATTTATGTTGAAAAATAATTATATAAAAAGTAATTAAATGAAATGAAATAGATCTCCATGTTTTTTTTTTTTTTTTTGAACAAAAGCAGAACCCTCTTTAAAAGTAAATTTTTTCATAATGAAAATATGTAGCAATAAATATTTGTATTTGAATGGAGATACATTTTTTATTTTAAACATCGATATTACAAATAGTATATCTTTTGTTAACAACATAAATTTCAAACTAAAGACTCCAAGCAAGAAAGAGAGAAAAGAAAGCAGGGAAGAAAAACTGTAGCATTTTTTCAAGTTAATTGTAACGAAACATAATCATACCGATACAAAAACAAAAACACATAAATACTTATTAAATACGAACTATACAATTGCACAGATACTCGTACCATGGCGTGCACTTGTTCCAATACGAATCCAGGCAAGACTAAATTTAAATTTAAATTTTATGCAAAAAAAAAAAACAAAAAGAAAAAAAATTGTTAAAGTAAAATATGTGTTAAGAAAAGTTTAAACGACTAGAATTTTTCTAAAATGAATGTTACAAACGGATTGTTTTATGATTATTTCCCGTCAATTAAGCAAATTTATGGGCAACACAAATAAACAGCAACAACTAAAATATTTATTTAGCTTAAGTGAAAGAAAGAAATTGAATAAAAATCTATTGATCGCTAAAGAGGACGGGTATAGCAAGAGAATATTTTAAGCGAAAGTCTTTAAGTGATAAGAAACGAAATAATTCATTGAAGTGGCAGTGAATTGGATGTCACGATTGCGTAGTAGCGGACGTAATGGCTCATCATCAGTGATAATTTAAGAAGTTTTAGAGGTTTTGTTATAAATAGTAAAGGGTGTTTTTTATAGAGTAACACAAATCGTAGTAAAACAAGGGTGCCTCTGTGTCTGATGTGTAGCAATGTTAGCCTGTCAGTCCAATGGTCGTGGGTTCGATTCCCGCCGGAGACTCTGGGTGTTTTCCGCAGACAAGCAAATCGATTAGCGGGTTGTGTTTGTTATTAAAAAAGAAACACATTTAATATCAATGAAACGGGCTTTATTGGAAAGAAAGATTTTATGAAATTAATGCTAGAAACACAACTGCGACGAACGACGAATTTTTGGTCGCGAATATTCGTCGCCAAAAATAAAACACTTTGGTCCAAATTCGTCATACTCAGCGAAAGTTGAAACAGATTTGTTTCTAATTGTTTCGTCAGCGAGCGACGAACAAATCAATATGAGGTGCCCAGGTTTCATATACTCAAACTGGTTTTTTGTGGGAAAGCATAATTCACTACTGTATTGTTGCATCTAGCACGAAAATTTTCAGTATATACCACAAATGCATTCACCAATTTACAAAAATTTATCATTCGGACGACTTTTTATTAATTTTGAACACTTTTTATAATATATTTTTTCTCCATATTTCCTACTTTTTCATATGGTCACCCCATCAGCTGTTAAATGAAAAGAATAATTTATATTAAATTGAATTAAGATTCATAGGCTAATTGTTCGAAATATGTTTTTTTAAATCTCAGAAAGCCATAATAAATATTCCAAGGCACAAAGGAAAGTCAACATCAGTTTTATTCAAATTACACAGCAGAGCAGAACAGCTGTTTTCGAAAGACGCAACCCTTTCATCATCAGTGCTTATGTGTATTGTGTTTGTCAACACTTATTAGGTGGCTTAGTTGAATAATTTATTTACAGAAAAAATTTTCAGAAAATAATTACAAAAAGGAATTTGTTCTGGAAAAAAATGGACGACACCGGGTTAATTATTGAATGTCTAAAGAATCTGGCATCAGAGGATTACAAAGATTTTTAACAAAATTTACAATTCATTTGTTCATTATTTTAATATTTTCGTTGTTATTGTGTTTCATACAACGAGTTTATAGAGCGAATTTTTAGCAACGAATTCGTCGTACTGAACGAAATTCGTCGTTCGTCCCAGTTGTGTTCCTACCATAATGTTTAAACATGATTTCTGCCATGTGGTCGCCACGACTGGCCAGTGGAAGGCGCAATCTGGAATTCTAATTTTTAACAACTAAAAAAGTCTTGCATAAAGTGGAAGGACATAACCCCAGTTACTGGGAACGTTGACGAATGTATTGATTCGGATCATCTGCAATGCTTTCCTGTACAGCAGCTACAGCTGCTGCAGTGCGCACTCTTCCGCGTCTCACGCGATGATCATTATCAGTAACAGTAAATGTGGTCTGACAACGATCTATTCATCTTCGAATGAAATGCTCTAAAGGACGTTTATGTACGCCATAAAATGGAACAAATCCACAATGAGTTTGACGAATAGAACAAATATTTTGATTAAAACTTTCAGCAATTTAAACGCGTTGCTCTGGTGTTGTGACACTTTAAAAAAAACACTCGTTACAATTTGTAATAAAATAATAAAAAAAATTTTTCAATACAAGGATTTGCTCTATTTTTTTTTCTACTTAAGAAGAAGGCAAAATTTATTAATTCCCAATGTAAGCTAATTCCCAACAACAATAAAAAAACACAAACACACAATGACAGCGACTCCATCAATATTATAAAAGAAATAATTAAAGATTCCCAATATAAATTTACAATAAGTTCCCTTCTAAATAAATCTCAATGTTTGTAACAACTTCACTACACAACAACAACAACAAAACAAAAAAGCTCATAAAAAGGTAAAAAGAATAAGACTACACCGTGTCCAATCCCCCGTTTGCAAACATTTACATCCTTCAATTTTGCATAAACTTACCAACCGGCCAACAACAACCCACCATGATCGCTTTGCCACATTCTCAACATTTTACACTCACACAAGTAGCAGCAAATGTCTGCCAAATGAATTTATTATGCTGAGACTTTACAGAAAACAGCCAACAACAAATAATATGGAAAATAAAAGGAACCAAAAAAAAAAACGAACTACAAAATGTTTATGACTATTTTGGTATGAATATATTTTTCATATGCTTTTCCTTTTTCCTTTTTTTTTTTTTGCATAAATATGTACTCGTATGTGCTTATAATTTTAAATACGAGTTGTAGTACAAATTTAACTGGATACCCAGCCACCACTACGGCGGTGCCATCGCTGGAACTACTGCTGTATCGTTTATAAAATGACTATTGGCCATTTCATGATAAAGTTGATGATGGCGACCACTTCAACGACTTTGTAAATTTTATATTAATTTCCATAAGCGCCACACTTGATTATAGAAGCCAAAGAAAAGGGACACACACACCATTTGCTGCTGCTGTAATGGCCAACGCTTTAGACCACATGCTTAGTTTGGCCAATATGTATAATGAATAATTTTCATTTTGTAGAATACAGATTAAGCGACACAGACATAATTTGCGGCCAAATGCTTAGGAAAGTTGTGTAAAAAGGATGTTTAAAGAACTTTTAAGTTAAATGACATTTTCTCTTTGCAGTGAGGAATTTATAATACGTTTTTAATATATAAAAAACTATTTAGGAAGACATAATTTTTAGGGGAAAGATCCCGTGCAGAATCTATTCAAATTGCAGAAAATTATGTTTATGATGTTTACTTTTCTTTGTGCTTTGACATATTTATCAAGTCTTTCTGAATTTAAATAAATATTCGAACAATTACCCCCTTATTCTTAAAAATTATGAAAGGCTTATAAAAGTGTAATAGAGCAAATTTCATATGAAATTTTGTTTTATTACGCTGTTATTAGACTCTCGTAATTTTTATGAATAAGGGGGTTAGTCTACAAATCTTAATTGAATTTTAAATTGAATTTAAAAGCAGAGTAGCAGCAGCAACCTCCTTCGTCGGTCCTTTAGCAAAAAATTAGCCGGCGAAGTAAAAAGGTTCAAATTGCTACAAAAAATTCTCTATCTTCGCATTTTTCTTATCTCCTGCTTTCTAATTCTGGCGCAATGCAGTGCATATGTAGGGATCATCCCCTGAGTGCTGGCCCGAGTTAAAAATAAACAAGTAAAAACGTTATATTCGACCGGGTCGAATCTTAAATACCCTCCAAATATTTAGTTAGTAAATTTAAAATGTTTAACTTGGTGGGACAGAGTTCCTTTATACAATATCGTACGTCGACGCCCACTAAAGGGGGCGGGGTCCAAAATTAGACCATATCATGTTTTCTACAGACGAACGTATGGGCATTGCTAGACCGTCTTAGACTTCATCACTGATCAAGAATATATATACTTTATGGCGTCCAATTTTCTTTGGAGGGTATAAAAACTGTATTTTGGGCGGGTCGCTCTGGCAAGGGCTGTGGGGGAAACATTTCACCTTTGTCATAAAACTCTAAAAATAAATGCTTGGGATAATTATATACAAAATTAAAATTTCTTTTTTTTATAGGGTCATTTAGAGGGCAAAAAGGGAGGAGGGGGCAGGGCAGACACAGGTAGACATAAAACTTTAAAAATAAATGCTTGGGATGATTATACACAAAATTAAAAAAAATTTTATTTATTTTTAATAGGGTCATTTAGCGGGCAAAGGGGGAGGAGGGGGTAGGGCAGCAACAGCCAGTCATAAAACTCTAAAGATAAATGCTTGGCATGATTATATACAAAAATTAAAAAAAAATTTTTTTTTGGTAGTGTCATTTAGGGGGCGAAGGGGAAGGAGGGGGTAGGGCAGAGTAGTACCAGGTTTCGTCTCAGCATCGTCATTAAAGCTTAAAAATGTTATTTTTAAGGAATGTAGGCTTAAGTAAAACAATTTGTTAAATTTTTATGCTATTTTTGCCTATAATAACGCCCACTAAAGTGGGCGGGGTCAAAAAATATTTTTATTTAATTTAATGGCTCCAAGTTTAAGGCGTTGGACCGTATTTGACATAAAAATATATCATTTGCTTAACAAAATAACAAAAAAACTTTAAAAATTATGTTGTTTTTTCTGGGTTGGTTTAGTTCTTCTTAGGGGAACTTTTTCCCCTCTTGCCCGATTTAGCCCATCTTCGAACTTAACCTGTGCTATCCTTCAAAATATATTTATGCCAAATTTAAAGAGTCTAGCTTTTTTCGTTTGGACTGAATCGTGATTTCCACAGACGGACGGACGGACATGCTTATAAGGTCTTAGATTTCATCACTGATCAAGGGTATAAAAATTTTCGGACATAGCGGAATATAAACAAAGTTGGTCAAATCTTTTCCTAATTTCATCCCTAACATCAAGCAATTATTATCCTTATTCTTATTATTTCTTCATTTTATTATATGACACAACCTCTCTTTTTGCTTAAGTCTGTTCAAAGTTGTTCTCTGCTCAGTAGGGCCAGTTACGCTCAGAAACTTATAGAATTTATGTGTTTATGCAAAACACCATAGGGTGTTATTAAGTCTTTCGTTATCGGTCATGCAAGTTGTTTGTATTCAAAAATCTGTTATGAAGTCTTTTGTAGTTTCAAGTTATATTTTGTTAAGTAACTTTTTTCATTCATTCCACTTATGGCTCGTACAAACATGGAGGGAACTCTTTTGCATAAATTCATACTTGTATCGAAAAATGTTGTGCAGTTAGTGGTCACTTTTTTCATATTTCTGTTCTTGCGAGCAGCCCAACTTGACATGGACAGAATATAAGGCAGACCGTGTAGATGCAGAATTCAAACAAAAACTAAAAGCACAAAAAAAAATGGCCATATATTGATTGTAATACAAGTATGTATGTATGTATGTATGTATGTTTGTATGCAGCAGTTAGTAGCATGTGCATAAGCCTGGGCTATGCACTTGTGTATGTGCGCCAGTAGTGGTTCAGTATGAAACGCTGCCATTGCAAACAATTAAAATCATATGAAATGTACATAAATTATTCATGCCCTCCATACTCTTAATGTGTATAAATTTACAAGCATACAAACACACTTACATACATACATGCATATGCATACATACTTGTATTCCATGTTCTTGCATTTGCGAGTATATAAGTCAAGTAAATACTCTTAATCTTAAGTGGACAATCTATGCAAAAATAAACTTGAAGGCACCACCAGCAACAATAGCAGAGCTAAACAAAAGTACAACAAAACAAATTTTATATATATATTTTATATGAATAAATATAAATAACGATAAGATAAAAGAATAATAAAATATTTTGAAATAAATTACAAAAGCAAAAAAAAAAAAGTGAAACAATCAAGAAAACACTTGAAACAATTAAAGGAAACACAAGTCGATTGATCACTTCTTGTAAAATTGTAAATAATTTGCATACTTGCAGGCGCTCGCCATTGTTTAAGCCACAATGTTTAAAATGCTTTACCTATATTGTCCATTGTCACAACAACACGGAGCTAATAAGGATTAATAAATGATTTATAACAACTAATTATCTGTATTTTCTATCTTCTAATGAAGAAATTTATAATTTCAAATCAATTATTGCGATTGTTAAACAATCAATCAAAAATCTATAAATAAACACATTCGCCTTCATTTGCATGTTTTACAACTTCTTTATGCATTAAAGCATTCCAAACGCCTAGACTTAATTTTATTTGAGAGAAAACTTCAATAAATTTCCTGTCAGCAGGTGGTCTTTTCAATCATTTAATTTCTGCCAAACTGTTCGAATGGCTCATCTGCTAGACTAGTGTTGTTTATGAAGTTATTTTTATAATTTTTGCAAAATACTGGGAAATAAAAAAAATCAGAAAATCGATATATTATTTATTCAGCACTGCATTGCATTGTATGCCCATGCAGCTTAATATTTTTTGCTGATCGCATTTCATGTTAGACAGAATTTTCGTTGCTAGTGCTCTCTCAGCCAACTTTATAATAATTAATAATAAACATTTTATAAATCAAAAATATTTTTTAATAAATAACTCCCTTATTCATAATAAATATTTCTGCTTTATAAAAGGTTTATAAAAAGAATTTTGTATGAAAATCTGTTTTACAAACTTTTGTTTTTATGAATAAGGCCTTAAAAATATTAGGCTTACCCTCTTATTCATAAAAATTATGAGAGTCTAATAACAGTGTAATAAAACAAAATTTCATATGAAATTTGCTCTATTATACTCTTATAAGCCTCTCATCATTTTTATGAATAAGGGGGTTAATTTATACAAATTGTTTCCGATTTATAACAGATTAATATTTTTATAAGCATCTTGCTAATCAAACTGGACTGCTTATGTTTAATAGCCCTATTCACAATCTTGTACAAATGGTCGTGCATCAGAATAATAGATCGTTTTCGAACCACATTTACTGTTACTCATAATGGGCATCCCGTGAGAGGCAGTGAGAAGCTGTAGCCGCTGTACAGGAATGCATTGAAGGTGGCCCTAATCAATCAATTCGGTGCCGTTCTCAGCATGTGGGGTTGTGTGCTTCCACTTTATGGAAGACTTTTTTAATTGTTGAAAATTGGTGTTTCAGATTGCGCCTTCTACGCGCCAGTCGTGGCGGCCACATGGCAGACATCACATTTAAACAATAATTTCATAAAATTTTCTTTCCAATAGAGCCCGTTTCATTGATATTAAAAATATATATCCTTGTTTTATTATGATATAAACTTGTGCCACTCTATAAAAAACACCCTTTACAAAGTCAAAAATTCTATTTGTTAAACTTATACAAGTGGCAGTCACTAAACGTTTTTCCACTTGGCGCCGCCCAAAAATATTTTCAGTTTGCAATACCGGCAACAGGCGATTTAACTTATACATAAAATTTGATTTCCAGAATCTTGCGTTATTTTTTATCAGCTGACCGAATTTTAAAATTTTAAACTGTTTGTTCACAGCTGATATATTTTTCGAGCTATTATTTTACAACAACAATGTGAATCCCCCAAATATATAGATATTGTCTACTCTCCATTTGGCACAAGTCAGTCAATTATTGATATTTTTGTGTTTAGATTTCGAATATTTTCCTTCGAATCTAGTCGATTTTAAACAGGCGTTTTAATTTTCTTCTTTCCTTTTTTAATTCAAATTTTAATTTTTATTGAAAACTTTTACTAACGAATTAAATTACTTTGGCATGATTTGAGTGTGAGTGCGAATACAAAATGAACACAAAATATATGCAATTGATTTGGTTTCTTTCTAAAGTTGTTTTAAGATTTTTATTGAATGTGTGTGTGTGTGTGTGTGCCTTGGTGTGTGTTGGTGTGTTTACATCTATATCCATGTGACTGATTGATTGATGTCTATGTTTGTTCATTTCATTAATTTTCTATGTTTCAAATAAAATTCTTATTCGGCTGATTTATATAAAATATTTTTACGTATTCAAATAATGAGTACGAATGGATGAATGAGTATAAATTGATATTGAGCACTTTTTTTTTCTTTGTAAATTATTGTTTAATTTTATTTGGTTATTTTCCACAAAATAAAATTTTATGTTTGTTATTATAACTCGTTGTGCAAATAATGAAGTCAAGTTAATAATTGATATAATGAACAACACGACACGAGTATCTTTATAAATGAGAAATATACGTTGTGTGGCTGTTTGTTACTTGGCCACATACGAACAACACCTGACCGTCCGCATTCGAATAATAAATTTGAATATTTTGTAACTTTATTGCTCTTAATCAAATATATTTGAAAATTCTTAGAAAAAAACCCATCAAAGTTGAGCGGCTTTATGAATTTTTTATTTGAATGCTGGACAAGTTAATATGCATTTCCAAGAAGCTATAAAAAAAAACAAATTTAATGTTCTTATTCTATTCGAAATATTAAACAATATCAGTTCTATTTTACAAAATATGTTTCCATTAAAATTTGTTTTTGATTTTATGCCGAATCGATGAAATTTTTTAATAGCTGCGGTTATCACATAAAAATTTTTTGTTGAGCCTAAAAATCGTTGGCCTCGTTGCAACTACAACCCTGATTCCAATAAATACCCACAAAAAAAGGAATCACCAAAACTGATCTATTATTATATATTTGCATAAATATTTTGCAATTTGAATTTTTTATAATTTATATAAAATAATTTTTCAACTAAAATTTCGCATGAAAAGAATTTTTGTCAAAATCACAATATTTTTACATATAAAAATTGGCACGTCCTGAATATTTTTCATTAAAATTCAGCAAAAAAAGTAAAAAAATAAATCCAAATGACAAGAATATTTTAATAAAGAAAAGTAAATAATATTAATAAATAGCAAGAAAATCATCATCATGAAGACATCACACACAAAATTATTTATAATAAATTTCAGTTTCTAATAAAACATAAAATAAATATTGTAACAAAGACGACAATATTTTCGCAAAAATATATAAATAAATAAATATTTATATATATATTATCTTGATCTTTTGTTCACCGCAAAAAAATTTTGTGATTGCAAAAAATTTATGTTCTGCGGCTCACAGTGTCGTTATAGGGGAAAAAAATTGTGAAACAAAAATTCAAAAATCTTTTCTCAGCCGGTACTCGATATACTAGTGGCCAGAGAAGAATAATTTTGGTCCATCCCAATGTCACAAAATTTTTAAACAAATCTATTGTAAAACTGACTGCCTATTTTTACAATTTATTCTTTCTATCCTAAAGTAATCAATTGGAATTGGTTTATGTATGCAAAATTTACAGACTCCTGAAGAAGTTGTCATATACACCACCGAATTTTCCGGTGCTGAAAACACGATATTCGCAGTTGCGTGAAAAGTTTTCAGCGAATCGTTTTAACAGTTCTTCCCCCAAATGGATATTTGAATTTATTCAGCGCCACTGTGCATAATTTTTTGTATTTACACCACCGTGCCATAGTTGTACAACAAACTTTTAAATTTTCATTAATATTTCTATACAAACATTCAAACGTACATATTTTTTGGTATAATTTTTTTCCTAGCATCTGCATGTGTAGTGGAACTGTAATAAATGTTTTATATATTTATTTATGATTTTTTTCGTTTTGTTAATAAATTAACAAATTTAATCTATTCATCTCGCTATTACTTGATGTATGCATTTAAACGGGCACGGATACATGCGTCCGCATTAGAGTTTAAAGGAATGTATTCTTTGGCAAGTAATTTAGTTTCAAAAGAACTGAAAATAAATTTTCACTTTTCTATAACATTTGATGTAGCGTCAAAGACTATAAATATCGTCACCCGACATGCAAGAGGGCGTAACTACACATTTAGTTTTTTTTTTATAGGAGAAGCAAAAAACATTATAACTTTTAAACAGCAAGAAACATAAAATCCAAATTTTGAAATTTGGTCAACAAGGCAACAACATTCCTGAAAACTTAAATGACAAAAAAAAACGAGTAATTTTTGAGTAATTGCAAAAAAACTAAAGGGTTTAACTACAAGCTGAATAGCCCTATTCACAATCTTGTGCAAATGCTCTTGCAATATTGCATTTGCAAATATAGAGAGTATTTGAGAATGTATTGTGTTGCTGTAGAGTACAAATATTTTGCAAATGCAATGATGCCAGACTATTTGCACAAGATTGTGAATTGGGCTAATATTATCTGAAAACAAAACTTAACTAACATGCAAATTTTGAGCAAAATTTAAACCTTTTACAGTGCATGAAGTTTTGTATCAGGAATACAGAAACGCGTCTAAAGCTAAGAACACACTATCGGCGCAATGTACCGATTTTCGTCGGCTCACTGGAATAAAGTTATAGGTAATAAGCTAAAATTGCCTTATTTGTCAACTAATTGAAATATAAGGAAATAATTACACCACACTGCATTGGTAATAAAGCCATATAGACTTATTCCAGAATTAATTGTAAAATAATGCAATTTTGTTGTTCGATCTGGTGATGTCCAAGTCGCCTTGTGGATATCACGATGTTGAAACCTGGTGCTACTAATTGTCATGTTTCGTGCCGCGGCGAAGGAAATCAGTCTCATGCCGTTATCGGTCGTATGTTCATGGAGGCTGAACTTTCCGACTGTAGGATCAAAGATGCTCTCCCTTCCTATCTTTGCGTTAAAATCGCCTAGAATTATTTTAACGTCATGTCTGGGGCATCGATTGTATACATCTTCTAGGCTATCATAGAAGTCATCCTTGATGTCGTCATCTTTTTCCTCCGTTGTTTCCGAGCCGTTTTTTACCAAACGCGGCTTCAGACAAGGCGACAGCCTGTCATGCGACCTCTTCAATATTCTATTGGAGAAAGTTGTACGTGACGCAGCAGTGAATAGAAACGGAACTTTGTTTACACCAAAAGCCACATGCTGCTCGCATATGCTGATGATATTGACATCATGGGGCGAACACTGCGAGATGTCACTGCTGCCTTTGCTAATATAGAGAAGGAATCAGCAAAAATGGGTTTGGCAGTAAGTGAAGATAAAACTAAGTTGATGGTTTCAACGAACAGAGAATCCACTAGATTAGGACAATCTGTGAAAGTTGATAACTACAACTTCGAGGTAGTAGATGAATTTGTATACCTCGGTACCGCCATAAACAAAACTAATAACATCAGTTTGGAAATAAAGCGAAGAATTATACTTGCTAATAGATGTTACTTTGGGCCCTCTCTCGACAGACAAAGCTTAGAATGTATAAGATGCTCATCGTGCCAGTATTATTATATGGAGCAGAAGCTTGGGTACTTACTCGAGAAGATGAAGCTATACTAGCAGTGTTCGAGAGAAAAATTCTTCGAAAAATATATGTACCAATATGTGTAAGTGGAGAATATCGGTATCGTACGAACCAAGAGCTGTATGAGCTATACGCCGACGTTGACGTAGTACAACGGATAAAAATCCAAAGACTACGCTGGCTTGGACACGTTGTGCGTATGAATGAAGATGCTCCAGCAAGAAAAATATTTGAATATGATCCCGAAGGAACACGAAAAAGGGGACGACCGAAACTCCGTTGGAAAGACCAAGTCCAAGAAAACCTTTCCAAACTAAATATCAGAAATTGGAGAAGAAGCGCAGAAGATCGAGGCGCTTGGAAAAAAATTATTTGTTCGGCCAATGACCCACAAGGGTTGTCGTAAAAGGCCATTTAAGTAAGTAAGTAAGTAATGCAATTTTGTTGTAGTACTTATGACTTTATTTTGAAAAAAAAAAAATTCAATGCAAAAAAATAAGTTTTAAGTGATTTTAAGTGCAGTTAAGCCCTTTTGGTTTCAGAATTTTTACTCCATGTAGTTAAGCCCTTTTGTTTTTAGTGAATAAATCGCTGTTTTTGATCGTATGAATGTAAAATTTTTTAGATGTATTTTGGGTTGCTTCATTATAATCCATTTTAATTTTTGTGTGAGTTACTCCCTTTTGCATTTCAGGTGCCGATATATTTTATAGCACTGTGTTTCCCCAATATTAATATGCAACACCATAAAGTGTATCCAGTCTGGGTCCTCATGAATAGGGAAGTCGAATAAGCGATGTCTGTCTGTCTGTATGTGAAATCAGTTTTCCGAAGCTCCTAGAAAAGGTAGGGATTTCGGCCCGGACGGAATTGATATATTGGAAATAGTCCTAAAAAGGTTGCTCTTCCAAATCAGAAAAACCAAAATACGTTTGCAGAGCTGGAAAATTTAAAATTATTATTGATATAGAAAAGTAACGAGTTAAAAATAATTTTTCTATTTGTTACATCCTCCAAAAAAGAATTGGAGGGTATATTCACTTTGTCATTAAGTGGGTTTAAGACGATTTAGCCATGTCCGTCCATCTGTGGAAATAACGTATTGGCATTGCTAGACCGTCTTAGATTTCATCAATGATCAGGAATATATATACTCTATGGGGTCTCAGATGGATATTTCGCTGCGTTACAAACGGAATGACAAAGTGAATATACCCTCCATATTTTTTTTTGGAGGGTATAAAAAAGGAAAAATATTTTGGCCACAGACAAAAGCGTAAACATGGCACATCCGTTGTATTCATCGTCTTTGGCTCCCTTCTCCTTTTTCCTGTAACCAAAATTACAGAGACCCATGAAAGAACGACATTTTGCGACGATTGCGTACATAAAAGCTAAATCACTGACAGAGCTCAAGGACATAACAGAAAGTGCAAATAAGAGCACACGCACAGGCGTATTAAATTTGGGGCAAACTATTTCAAAGGGGTCCAAGGGGTCAATATATGTGGGTGATGTTGACTGAGGTAGTAGAACACGAAACTATGAAGCGGAAGGTCCTGAGTTCGAGCCCCCGCTGAGTCATGAAAAATTGTGTTGAATTCTTCTGATCAGCATTAGTGCGTGGTTGTGTTAGTTGTTGCCAGCCTGTTTCAATGATGAAGGCATGGTCACAGGTCACTGGTCACTGGTCACTGAACATAATTGGCAGCGACTGACACTATCATGTACTAAACGCAGAGTAACAGCACACCCACCTTCGTCGGCCCTGTAGCAAAAATTAGCCGGCGAAGTAAAAATTTTAAATAGCTACAAAAAACTGTTTATTTTCTCATCTTTCTAATCTGTCCCCTCAATACTATCCCCTCGTTTTCAGTTCCGGCGCAATGCATTGCATATATAGGGGTCATCCCCTGAGTGCTGGTCCAAGATAAAAAAAAAAATATATGTATATATATATATATATATATATATATAGAAATTGATTAATAAATAAAAATTTTTAAAAGAGGGCTTGAGGCTACACAAGATATAAGAAAGCAACCTGGACCCAACACCTAGATGCTGGGACATCATATGATTAATAGATTCAATACCTTTAAAACTCTGTTATGAATAAAACTGAAAATTTTCTTAAATAAATTCATTACAATTGAAGCGTAGCGCCACGACAAATGAACAATCAAACAAAATGACTGAAAGACAGTTTGTCCGTCATATCCATTTCACAAGAAACAAAAAAAAAAACAGTTTCATTTTGTATGTGTGAATGTGTCTCAAACTCACACATTAAAATGGCACATGTGCGATTGTGTGTTTCTAAAATGCACACACATCAACACACGAAATGTACTCGTATGTATGAAAGTGTGTATGTATTTGCAAAAATCGATGCGAGTTGTTGAACTGTGTATTGCATTGTCTTTCTAACCAATTCATACATTTTAATGGTTTTATTTATTTGCGTTTTATTTTGTCTATAATTTAAAAATTCTGCATTTAAAATGCACCAAAAATTATTACAGTAACGCAGTCATTGTGTATTACAAGCGCGCAGTCATTTAGTCTGTCAGTTAGACAGTCATCGATCGAACAGTTTCTTTGCGACGATGACTTCTCAAGACAGAAGTTTTCTACAATTTAGACAAGAATACAACAACGACCGCAATATCACACAAATGCATACATATTTATGCTGTTGCTGCTGTTGCTGTTGTTGTTGTGGTTTTCATCCTCTTATTTTTTATAGTTGATGCCACAAAAGTGACTTATTGTTTGTGACAGTGGCAGTGACTAGATGTGTTTAGGTTTTGGACTTCAGTAGTGGAAGCATGTGCCAAAGAAACAAACAGACAAACAGACAAACAAACTTTATGTGGCACGAACATCAACAGTGGTTACAATGTCATATATGCTAGTGTTTGGATGTGTTTGTGCATGCGTGTGCATGCATGGAATTGTCTCATGAATAAACATACTTATATGTATGTATGTGTTTGTATGTACTTACTCATGTGCCATGTTGCACGTGTTTGCTTGTATGCGTGTTATGTTAAACATTGTTTGTTATAGACCAAAACACCAGCAACACTAACACAAATACATTTTTGAGAAAAGAAATTGAAATGAAATTGAATAAAATCGAAAAGTGTGATTTTTTCCTGTTAAGATCTCAATGCGCTTTGATATATTTATATGTTTTCCTTTTTTTTTTTCTTTTGCAGCACGAATCACATACTCGTCAGCAGAATAATATGCACTTAATCATCAAAAGCAAAAATTTTATCAATTTCATTGACAAGGTAAGTCCAATTACATATAATTATATTTTTTGTTTGTTGATTAAACAGCCGTAATAAAATATTTCAGTGCAAGTCAAACCAACTTTTTAGAAAATTCTTATGAATATGTATGAATTTTTATTAGTCGAACTTTCTTATGTAAATTGTTAATTTTATCAACGGGCTTAAGTTCGAATCTGCAAGACTGCAAACCATTTTTTATTATTTTATTAATAAATGAATTTGTTCAAATTCTATTTTATAAATTTATATTAAGATTGGAATATTAAGAATATTTTTCAATAATCATCAAACCAGTATGACGGATCAGTACTGATTTCGAGGCCGCTACGCCACCTCATCAGCGTTCTTTGTTCAATTTTTCCACTTTTGCAAGTGGTGCTAGTTAGTGGGAATATCAACTATTTAACCAATATTTTAACGAAAATTGAATATGAGAAGTTATCACATTCATATTTTTAAGTTATTACATTTTTGGTTAGTACGAAATTCCCCAACCCTGACGATTAATATTCCCAATATTCCATGTATCTCTTTCGCTTATTCCAGAGTCATCGGCTGCTGATAACTAAAGCTTCTTTGTTATTTTTTAAAGAAAATTCTTATTATAAAAAAAATTAATTTAATCCCCAATAAGAACCACAAATGGGCAGCACACCGGTAACTATATTCGTAATTGCGTTCGAAAGCCTTGCATCAAATTAAATTCCGATTGCACCAAATTGTTACCCTTATTGCAAAATATAATCAATAGAATTCGATTTTGTCTTTTGTATTAATATGTTCTTAACATCTACGGCCGGCCAGTGGCGGACTTAGACCTGCTACCGCCCCAGACTGTGTCTGATGCGCCACACTATTTGATTTACGAAATTCTATTAAATTTTATACAGTATTACCATTTACGAGGGCTGCTCAAAAATTAAGTGAATTTTAATTTTTTTAGCTTTAAAGCAAAAGTAAATTAAAAACTTTCCAGCGTTACATGGATGTAATTTATCTATTTTTGCCGATGACACAGCAATACTTTGTTCAGAAATATTACCGGATGACATAGTACAAAACTTGGAGGAATCAACTAAAATAGTTACCGACTATTTTATGAAATGGAAAATAATGATAAACCCCTCAAAAACCCAGGCTATCTTCTTTACAAGAAGAAGGAAAAGTATATTTATACCACAAACCAACATCATTGTTGGTACCAAATTTGTTCTATGGGACGACAAGGTTAAATATCTTTGCGTAATGCCGGATAAAAAACTTTTATTTAACGAACATATAAAATATATAGTACACAAAATTAATACAACAATTAAAATAATGTATCCGTTAATAAACCGAAAGTCTGAACTAAATACACACAACAAACTTCTTATTCTAAAAACAATATTCCACCCTATAATGTTTTATGCGGCACCTGCTTGGTATGTCGCATCTGATTGTCATCTTAAAAAACTACAAATATGTCAAAATAAGCTACTCAAAATGATTTATAATTTACCAATACGTTTTTCCACACAAACTTTGCACTCTATGTCTAACATAAAATTAGTTAAAGATAAACTCAATATATTGTCTCTAAACTTTACAAATCGCTGTAGATAGTCTAGCTATTTACACATCAATGCATTAGTTTGATAACTTTTATCTTTTGTTTTTACCGTCTAACTAAACTCCTCTACTTATGGGTTTTGATATATTTTTTCCCTAAATAAATTATGATAAAATAGTACATATGTATATATTTATAAAATAAATGCTGTAAATGATTAAGTAGAAAAATTGTTTATAAATTGATCTCTTAAAATGAAAAATTAAATTATTGTAAAAATGTAAATGTTACTGTAACAATAAAAATAAAATAAAAAAAGAAAAAAAAATTAAAAACGTTGTTTTTGTAATATTAAAACAAAACACATTTCAGCTACGCTGCCAAAATTTGTTGTCATCAAAGATAAATATAAAAATATACGCGCTTTATTGACGATGTCAACAAATAGTCACCAAAATAGTAGACAAGGGAGGTGACTTGGGATACTCGTACACAGCCTTTTTTCACTTACACACACAAATATATATTTTTCTTTAACAAAATTATATATTTCCATGTCTAGTTCTAAGTACCGGTTCACACAGAAGGAAATATCAAGTCATAGAATTTGTGGACTCTGTCCTTCTTTGTCGCCGAACAATCAAAAATTGAGTAGAATAAATTGAAGTGTGTGGAACCGAAGTAAGCAACTCAAATTTATTCAACTTTTGTATAAAATTGAAATTTATATTCTTCTCATAAAAAAAAGAAACACCTCATGAAATTTGTCTGGGCTCGCCATAAATTAAACAGCTCTTCAATCTGCACTAAATGATTCGCGTCAACATAAATTAATTAAATTAAGAGCCACATCACATTACAAACGTTTAGCGAAAATTCTATTTCAATTTTCATCTTCTTCAATAGAGCACAACTAAAAGCCAGGAAACCAACTAAAAACTGTAACGCGTTAATTTATGATTTTCTGTTCTCTTTAAATGGTGGAATAATTAAAACAAATTTATTACTTTTTAATTGTTCGCTCACTTTTTTTTTAACAAAATGCATGTATTTCTCAACAGAAATCATAATCAGGTTTATTTTTTTTATTCATAAATTTCGTCTACGTGAAATGTCAAAGCAATTTTCCTCTCAGCCAAAAGCATTTTGCAGTTCAATGTCACAACTTTTTTTCCACTCTGCTGATGGCTGGGTTCGCCTGCATATATTTGGTCTAAATATTTTGTTATTTATTCGATCGATTTTTTGATCCAGAGAACTGTTTCAATATGGTTTTTTTTTTGTTCTTTTTACTTTAATCTCTTAATTTATTTTTATGATATTTGTTTTTTTTTCGTCGTGAGTTTTTTATGTTTGTTGACATTTTGTTACGGAAAGTGTATCAATTTGAAAAGATTTGTTTATCCAGTCAAATATTTTTGGGTAAAAATGAAACAAATTATAAAAGTCGACAATCTATTTTGTATACACACGCATTTAGAAATTTATAAATGTAAATACTCGTAAATACGTTGTGTGCTTATGTATTCATGTGCATTTTAAATTTCAATGTGTTCTTATTAATTTTATTAATACATCCTATTTGGCATTTGCTGTACTCATTAACAACATTTCTGTTGTTAATGAGTAAATGAACATAATTTTTAATTATTTAGAACAAGAATCAATTGAAAATTGTTATCCTATTTTTCAGCCTACAATATAGTAATAATTTTGGATATCATGAGAAGTTATTAGCAACAACTTCCAAATATCAATAGCATCATAATGCGTTTTGACCCACTCTTCCAAACAATCGACTCATTTACAAGAAATTGCTTTGAAAAAAAAAGAGTTGTTCTGTGGTCGTGGGAATAGAAAGAAGGAAAGTTATGCACCATAAACTTGTCCCCTATTGAATAGTTTCAAATTACTATCAGAATAAGTACCAAATATTCTCCCTTATTCTGTAACTACTTGTCAATGTCACTTGAAGGCAATAGGACACGTCTGTACTAATTTTTTTTTGATGTGTTAACATCTATACGCGCGCCTCTAGGGCAGTAAACTATCAGTTTCAATACATACGCAAGTGTAAGTGTAAGAGTTTGTTTGTTTGTTGTTGTTGCTTGGCAGTCGGTATTGAAAGTGATTATTGGGCGATTTTCATATAATTTTCAAACGCGATTTTCTCCGGAAATTCATAGCCGGTTTTATTAATTTTTGGATTAAAACGCTAGTGCGGGTTTCGACGAAGAGTTTAGACCAAAAATTAAGGCGATCCGATATCGGCGAGCAGAGATTTAAGTGTTTTAATTCGGAGTATTAATTTGGAGTAATATTAAAAAAGTGTTTTATGTTGATCTTCGGTTTTGTCTTATGCATAGCAAAGAGAATAGTGACGTGGTTATACGTACATATATAAAAATGAGATAGCAAGACAGCTTTGCATTCTCTTTGTTTTTTGTGGGTTTAATATAAAATAAATAAACAAAAAGGTGTTAACACATCGCCCGTGAGTTCGAACACTCATTGATTTTTGTTTTTTCAGGAGTAGGACAAGCACACAGGGGATAACCCCTACATATGCAGTGCATTGCGCTGGAACTAGGAAAATAGATTTTGGGAAGGAGAATAAAGGGAGTAGTGTCTGTGGATATTCGACTTGAACCCCCTCAAATTGTAAGTGGCGGGGAAGACATCTGCGGGTAGTTTGTTCCACATACGGACTGTTTGGCCAAAAAACGAATTTTCTCTGTAATGCGTAGTGCGATTCGTTGGAATATCGACCACAAACACATGCGCTCTTGATGAAAAACGCGTTGAGCGTAAGAAAGAATGGGTTTCAGGAACAAGTTCCCTAATTTCACCAGAGCACCTGCCACTATGGTAACGATAGAACAACGATACGCACCCCACATTGTGACGATGCTCAAGAGAGTCAATAGAGTTGGCTACCCTACTGTCTCCGATGAGTTCAGCAATCAAACATTTTTAACACCCTCCTGTTATATCAGAGACCTTAGAAAGTAGTCACAGTTTGTCGGAAGCAGTTAATTGTTGTTAAAAATTAGTATGTAAGTCACCTATTTTTGATATTGTCTTGACGTGACGTCTACAAGTAGTTACAGAATAGGTGGGGCCATTTTTAATAAATATTACTATTAGAACTCTGGGATTCATTTCATTATTAAGCTAAGAATCGTTATTGAGGCTCAAGTTCAAATCTAAGAATTTACAAATTCCTTTTTTTTGTTAAGAATTTGCATTGAACACGAATTTTTATTAAGAGTGGAATAAATTTTTATAATCATTATACTAGCAGTATGGATCAGTACTGATTTGGGGGCCGCTACACCATCATTGACAAAAATTAATTCATGTAGGTCCTTACGACTATATCAGTTTCAAAATTTGGAAAGTGGCCTGCATGATATGGGATTTGGCTCACTGAAAATACGGCCATTTTTATATGCTGAAGAAATATGATTGTTTTTGTAGGGAATCGATGTATTAAAAAGTTGATATGTCGATTTAACACTCAAAGGGCATTTTTTGTATAAAAAAAATGTTTTAAATGAAAGTTCACAGAATCATGAAAATAAACGACGATTCATTCGTCCAACAAGCAATTGGAGGATTTTAAAAGCAGTCGGGAAATCATCATGTTCTTCCAAATGCCATCATATGTATATCAGAGTTCGAAATAGTGTACATATTTTATCCTCTGTACACAAAACTTTACATCAATGACATTGAAAAACATGACATTGAAAAATGTATGCATGCCTCACTTTGTACACAAATATATCTTGAGTGTACAGGATTGTACATCATACCTCAAGTGTGTACATTGAAGACGTTGAAAACATTGAATTCACTTTATGTACGTATACACATTTGCGGAGATAATAAAATTGTATTTGTTTTGAAACTTCACTTTGGGTGCTGTTGGCTGAAGTAGTAGAACACGAGACTATGAAGCGGAGGGTCGTGAGTTCGAGCCCGCGCTGAGTCATGAAATATTGTGTTGAATTCTTCTGATCAGCATTAGTGCGTGGTTGTGTCAGTTGTTGCCAGCCTGTTTCAATGATGAAGGCATAGTCACTGGTCACTGAACATAATTTGTGGCGACTGACACTATCATGTACTAAAAGCAGAGTAACAGCACCCACCTTCGTCGGCCCTGTAGCAAAAATTAGCCGGCGAAGTAAAGGTCTATCTTCTCATCTTTCCTCATCTGTCCCCTTAATACTATCCCCTCGTTTTCAGTTCCGGCGCAGTGCATTGCATATGTAGGGGTCATCCCCTGAGTACTGGTCCTACTCATAAAAAAAAAAATAATAATAATGAATGTGTGTGTGCGATTTAAAAGCAAACACTGCAAATATTATACATACCCACCAGTTTCAAGTTAAAAAAGCATATACACGAGATGTACACGAGTACACTAATAGTTATACACAAGTAGAAGTTGTACACGATGAAAGAAAGGCAATGTCTATAGTGTATTCAAGGTGTACATTGTATTAAAGGTGTACATTAAATTTTGTTGTACATTTCTGAGATCTCTGATGTATATATTCTATACAGAGGGGAAAAATGGAGTTTCAAAATTGCTAATGACTTGTAATCAAATTGAGAAGGAATTGCGAACAATATTTTGTGTTATCGTGTTAAGAACAAACCGTACAAAAATACCACAATTTAATACACCAAAAACGGTCTGTAGTATAATCCAAAAATTAATAAATAACTAGTGAAGAGTCCTTTATCAAAATAAGAAGGATCAGTAATAAAACCAAAATGCTGTATAAGCAACGTTTGCGTCAGCTTGCAAAAGGATTTAACTCAGTGGGTGCATGATCCCTACCCATACAATGCATTGTACTAGAACTGAAGGGTGTCTCAGTAAGAATGCACTTTTTCATTTTAAAATAAAAACACGTATATTTTGAGATAACGGCCTACATGGCTCAAACGGCCTTCATGGCTCTGATGACAGACCAGAAAATTTCCTTGCCTTTTTTACAGAGATCGCGGACTTGAGGTCAGGAATTTCTATGGCTAAAATTCGTCAATATTGTGTATTGACGAAGGCATTCAGATGCAAAAGTGCTTCATCGAAAAAGATGATTTTCTTCAAAATTCTTTTAATACCCTCAAAAAAAGAATTGCAGGGTATATCCACTTTGTCCCATACCATATAAAATATATATTCCTGATCAGTGATGAAATCCAAGACGTTCTAACCACGTCCGCCGGTCCGTGTGTGGAAATCACGGTACAGTCCAAAAGAAAAGAGCCACACCCTTGAAATTTGTTGTAGATCAATTTTGAAGGCTGGCACATGTCAAGTTAGTAAATGGGATGAATAGGGGCACAGGGGAAAGAGTTACCCTAAGAAGAACTAAAGCAACCTTTCAAAAACAGCATAATTTTTTATGTTATTTGTAGTTTTGTTAAGCAAATGATATATTTTTCAGCTAAAGACGGTTCAAACCGGAAAAAATCGTTTTTGAACCCCGCCCCTTTCAGTGGGCGTTGAATTAACATATTACATGAAAAAATAGTGTAAATATTTAACAAATTGCATTCCTTAAGCCCAATTGCATTCCTTAAAAATTAAACTTTTAAGCTCTTACGACGAGGCCGAGATGTTCTCTGGTCTGGCATTCTTCTAAGAGGGCCTGTGTCAGCGTAATTAGTTCTATAAAATGTACTGAAATATATCAAAATTGCCGCAAAATCGTTGCAGTGTATTAAAAAGAATTTCTGGAGCTCACAATTAAAATGAAAAAAAAAACGTTCACATGTACTTAAGTATAAAAGAATTCAAATCTAAAAAGTTTGGCTTAGGTATGATGGAACAAAAAGTTCAGAAAAATGGAACATGAAGAAAATAGTCACGGGTATTAACACAATAATTTGTTACCATCTGGTTGATACAACTCTCGTATGCAATTTCCTAATGAAATTTTTTTAAATAAAAACTGTTATCATATTCAACTAAGCCACCTAATTAATGGTGACAAACACAATACACATGAGCACTGATGATGAAAGCGTTGCGGCTTTCGAAAACAGCTGTTCTGCTCTGCTGTGTGAGTTGAATAAAAAAAACTAATGTTGACTTTCCTTTGTGCCTTGGAATATTTATCATGCCTTTCTGAATTTAAAAAACAAAAAATTTCAAAGAATTAGCCTATCTTAATCTTAATTCAATTTAATAAAAAGAATTTCGTTAATCAAAAATCCAGCACAGATATTGCCATTAATAGTATTTAAAATAAGCGACACATTCAACATTGTCTTGGACTTTTTAGAGTACGAAGTTTTATAAAAGCTACACGGGCGGTGTCCGATGGCAAGTTAAATAAGTTGAAGTGCAAGCCACGAAGACAAAAGACCAAGGCGATGGTTACAAGTAGAAATGCCCTATCTCGTATCTTTACGAAATTGACTTATTCAGTGACTTCAATACATTTCACACAAATACACTTTGTCACAAAAATGTACTAAAATAATAACAAAATTAACAATTTTACAGGCAAATTATACTTAATTACAGTTTCTATTATGCTTTTGCATTCTCCTGTAAAGTTACACAAATGTTAATTAGGGCCTTTCGACTTGTGACCATCGATAGCGATTCAAATTGCATTGGCATACGTTTCATAAATGGGATCCCAAATTATCGATTAAAATTCAAGAATTGACGGAACAAGTGACATATAAAGGGTGTTTTTTTTATAAAGGTATTGAACTTTGAAATGTAATGAAGCAAAAGAAAATAGTGTGGCGGCGTTAAATCTTACGATCTCGGAGGCCAATTTACGGGCTCGAAACATAAAACTATGCAGTTACGAAACGATTCTTTCAATAAATTAATTGTGGCACGAGCAGTGTGACATGTTGCGTCGTCTTGCTGCAACTACAGCTCCTGCACATCATGTTTGATCAATTGGTGAACGAAAAAAATTGGTTAACATGGCTCTAGTGTTTGTTTTTTATCTCGGACCAGCACTCAGGGGATGACCCCTACATATGCAGTGCATTGTGCCGGAACTAGAAAGGAGGGGATATTATTGAGGGGACAGGTAAAGAAAGATGAGAAGATAGACAGTTTTTCTTGTAGCTTTTAACCTTTTGTACTTCGCCGGCTAATTTTTTGCTACAGGACCGACGAAGAAGGGTGCTGTTACTCTGCTTTTACTACATGATCGTGTCAGTCGCTGCCAATTCCGTTCAGTGGCCAGTGACTATGCCTTCATCATTGAACCAGACTGGCAACAACTAACACAACCGCGCACTAATGCTGATCAGAAGAATTCAACACAATATATCTTGACTCAGCACGGGGTTTAACTCAGGACCCTCCGCTTCATAGTCTCGTATTCTACTATTTCAGCCAACAGCACCCTCGGAATGTTAATAATCAATGGCGTTCACCATTGACTGTAACATTCTCACCAGCATCGTTTTTAAAGAAGCAAGGACCACTGATTCCACCAGTCTATAGAGCACACGAACCATTGAGTCTTTCTGGATATAACGATGTCTCAATATGCACCTGAGGATTATCATCACTCCAAGTACAGCACTTTTGTTTATTGACTTGTCCATTTGAACACAAGTTTAGTTTCATCGCTAAACAAAATTCGCTTATTATATTTCGAACAGAACCGCGTAAGTAACTTGACAGCAGACAAAATGGCAGCTAGTTAAAAAAGTGTTGCCTACTTAAAAAGTTTTATACCTCTATAAAAAACACTCTTTATAAAGTTTTCGTAATATATGCTCCCTCTAAACTCCTTAGCCCAAAGTTTTATAAAGCCAAGAGTAGTCCTTAACTTAACTGTCATAAAGGTGTGAATTAAAATTCAATTTGGGATAAAGCTCGACAATATCAACTTGCTGGTCTGTATGATAAGTATAATTTATTTTATAATCTTAAAAGTTCAAATGCACAAAAGCTATAAAAACTCGCAATAGTCCCCTTAGCTCTTGGATGCCCTTTGGAAGCACAAACCGGCAATAAATAACTAAGAAAATATGATAATAAATTAATTGCAGCAGGTGTGGAGAAGTCAAGAGACTTGATTTTTTTTTCTTTCAACCCTGCTAACAGACCAATAACCAATTCACACAATGACTTTTGTGACATGTAATATTCGATGTCTTGTTTTTTTGGCAATGAAAGATGTACCGAAGCAAGGGTGCACAAAAACACCCTTGATTTCTGTTTTCATGTTTTTTGTTTTCATATTTCTCTTTACACTCAAGTCTGTTCTTGTGGCCACATTTTGTTAATTTCAAATTATATTCATGTTAAACAATAACAAAAAAAATACAATTAAATTAATGGAAGCAACTTCAACAAAACAATATGAAAACTAAACGTCATAAAATTCATAGTGTGAATTTGTTGTTAAAAAAATCACGTTTGTCGGGCTGTTGATTTCTGTATGGAGAAGTCTACGCAAATTTTTCATAAGGCTACAAAACATGACAATTATTTAATTAAACAATAATTAAATATTAATTAAACAAATTAAACAATAATTAAATAGTAATTAAACAAATTTTCTTTGGAAATTTGAAGTCAAGAAAATATTATTTTTGCCGCGGCATAACTACATGTTGCAATGTTTTTCTTTTTGTTATAGTTCTGTCGCTAAGTGTTGTTTCGGTCATATAATTTATTGCAAATCTTGCACAGGAAGATTCGAAACAACAAATTCTTACTAAAAGCCTTTCTTTTTTTTTCAATAAAAAATATTGGAAACTAAAATTTAGTTCAAATTAAATCAAGCACAAGAAAAAAAGTTTCTGCTTTTAATTGCATTAGATTTCTAACGATTTAATTAGTTGTTTAACGGCAAAAGCCAAGTGATATGATTGACACACTGGAAATATTTGTCACATTAAATATTTCTTTTAATTGTCAATTGAAATAAAAAATTGTTTTTTATTCTCTTAGCAACTTTCTGTGTGCGGCTGAGTGTTGAACAAGTTGCTTTGAGGCTTAAACTCACCTGTGCCTTCAGCTAAAAGCGGGTATCCATTTGTAAAACATTAACATTTTTAAGCAACATTTATGCAAAATGAAAAACAACAACAAAACTGGCTGAGAATATCTAATAATTTGCAATGCAAAATACCGACGGCTTAAATTTATTTTTTTTTTATTTTTATTTGCTTCTCTTGGTATTTATTTTTAAATGCAGCATAAGATTAGCATCATTATTTTAAAAACTTTTTTTTATTTATTCTCTTTTTTTTTGTAAACTATTTTTTTTTATATAAATTTTTTGTATTTTATAATAAAATTTTTTTTAAGTAAAGGGGAGGATTTCGGCTATAAATTATTGCACTTTAATGGCTCATTACACACAAACGCACACACACACACACTCACTCAACTATACTAATATTTAGGCATGTGTGTACGTGCACTACGTACACTCACGCGTCACGCGTGTTTTACGCACTCCCCGGCCTCTGTACAGATAGATGTGTGCCTGTGTATTGTAACGGACGTCTAACGTTCATTTACACGCACGCACTTATTTTGTTAAATATTTTTTGCATAATTTCTGTTAAATTGTTTAGCACTTTTTAATTATTTTTTATTTATTTTCAATTCGATTTTGCACTAATTTAATTTGCTGGCAATTGTAACGATTTCATTTACTATTTCTATACATTTTGTACGCTCGTCGCAACAGACGCTGGCCTGTGTGTTGAGAGTTTAAACCGTTTTTTCGTGCTGTACGTTGTGACTGAGATTCGTTAGATGCAAAATTATCCTTTATGGCCATAAAACTGCTGCTTGCTTGCTTTCTTGCTTTCTTTGCTTATTTGTTTTATTTCATTTTGTATTTTACTTTTGCATTTTTCTTTCATTTCTTTTTTTCAATTTTTTTTTTGTTAATTTTTATAAGCTCCTTAAAATCATTTTCTTTTATTTTGATTTCTTGTTGTTTAAGGATTTCTCTCGATTTTATGATATTTTTATAGAAAGAATTTGTTATGCTGGTGAATTTTTATTCCTGCTGGTGACGAAAACGACGAAAATTGTACAATGAAGCAGAAGGCACACAGGAACATTGAGAGCAACACACAAACATAAAAAAATATTAAAGAACAGTAGTATAAAAAAATATATAGATATTGTATGTACAAAAAGTTATAGACACATGAAATCGAGTCAAATAGTGCAATATTTTTTTTTTCTTCTTGTGATTTGATGTACAATATATTTCTTTTTTTTTTTGTCGTATATTTCGTTTACTTTTCCTCGATATACTCGAAATACAATAAAAATTTTTGAATACTTTGTCGTAGTCGACGTTGTTGTCGTCGATGTTATAGTTTTTGACGTCGTTCGAAAAACGGTCGTCTGTTGTGTGTAAGTTTTCAAGTAAAGTTAAGTGTATCCAAAAAAGTGTATAATACTAAGTAGAAGTACAAGAATACAACAAACCAAATACCAACTACAACAATTGCAGCAACAACAACGACAACAACAACAACACGAACAACAACAGCTCGAGCAAATACAATAACCAAAAAAAAAAGATACTTTTATTTAGTCGTCGTCGTAGTTTTGTATTTTATAAGAAGGTAAAAGAGTATTATTTGCTGCTTGCTGTTGTAGCCGTTGTCGATGTTCTTATTGTTTTTGGCCATGTTGTTGTTGTAAAAATACGATTATTATATTTGTATCAAATGGAATGAAAAAACGTCCTGGCGCAACGTTATACGCCAAGATTCGAACTAGAGCATAAAAGTTTTGGTGCTGCGCACCATCATCATCTGAACAGCCACAACAAACAAACAAACAAACAGATACAAGCCAAACAGCAACAAAAAAGCAAAAAAAAAAAAACAAAAAAAAATGCCAACAGAAAAGGCACAACAAAATACACAGAAATTTGTTCGTTTTATGGCAGACTCATCGCAAACGTACTACAGAGTAGAGCGTATCTTTGCGATACTCGTGTCGTAAACGTACTCGCACACTCTACTTACTTTGCCATTTTACTACATTCTGTACAGGCAAAATGTTAAAATATTTTCAGCACTGCAAACCAAACAAACAAACCCTCATCATCATTATCATGAGCAACGATTGCTCCTGCTGCTGCTGCTGCTGCGACACTATTGTCCGTCCAAATAGTCTGTCTGGTCGACTGGATGTTGTTGAATGTATGAACGAATATGCTGTTGAGATACAGTTTTTGGTTTCACTTGCTGTTGCTAACAAAATTTGAGTATAAATTCAATTACAGCCAACTTTGTATTGACTGTGGCTAAAATGCAACACACTAAAGCCATTAGCTCGTTGCCAGAGTTTAAAAGTAGCCAGCAAGTGTTACACTCTGTAGCCGGAGAGTTGGAAGATTACAGATTTTTATTAAAAAAAAAATTTTTTTTTGACTCCTACAACAACAAGAAAACATGTTAAACACATAGAAATATTTGTTTTTGCAGACGGGGTTAGTTCAGGTACTCAGTGAGTGGGCTGGAGCTTTTGCAGGCCGAATATCATAAGGAAAATCTGTTAATAAGGAAACAAAAATAATTATATATTTTTTTTAATACCTTCAGTGTGTTTTTTCACATATTAATTGTTTTTCTTCTTGTCAATTCTCTCCATATCTTTTTGGGAAATATTCCATATTTCTGTACATGTAACAAGTGCCTCGAAAATAATATAAGAGCCTTAACACAAGGACATTGGATATTGTCGCATGTTTCATTAAACCCTTGATAAGTCTCGTACTCAATTTCAAAAGCAACAGTGGCCAAGGACAATGAAAATAAGATATTTCAATAAGGACTCAATAATCATCTCATTGTACCATTTTATTAGTAAAAGCCGGGAATAGGGCGTTTTTAACTCGTTGTATCCAGGATTTGCAGCATCTCCTCCTAGAAACTTAGGCCCAAATTCTTGGACCAAGTCTCAGCATTCATTGATTACATTATCATCTAATGAAATCGGGGTCCCCTTTCCTAAAACCACAAGTTACAAAACAATCATTTTATTTATTATACCCTCCAAAAAAAAAAATGGAGGGTATATTCACTTTGTTATACCGTTTGTAACGCAGCGAAATACCCATAAAGTCTATATATTCTTGATCAGTGATGAAATCTAAGACGATCTGAGCATGTCCGCCCGTCCGTCCGGCCGTCTGTGGAAATCACGATTTAGTCCAAACGAAAAGAGCCAGATTCTTAAAATTAGGTACAAATATATCTTACAGAATAGCACTGATCAGGTTCGTAAATGGTCTGAATCGGGCCAGAGGGAAAAGTTCCCCTAAAAAGAACTAAACCAACCTCTAAAAACAGCATATTTTTTATACCCTCCAAAAAATAGTTCGAAGGTACATTCACTTTGTCATTTCGTATGTAAGACCCCTCTAAGACTGATATTCTTGATCAGTAAAGAAATCTAAGACGATCTAGCCATGTCCGTCCGTTCGTCCGCGCGTCCGTTTGTCTAAGGAAATCAGAGGTGAAGTTCATAACTGGAACTAAACCAGCCTCTAAAAAACAACATAATTTTTAAAGTTTTTTTTCGTAATTTTGTTAAGCAAATGATATATTTTTATGTCAAAGAAGGTCCAACGCCTTAAACTTGGAGCCATAAAGTCAAAACAATTAATTTCAGGACCCCCACCCCCTTTAGGGGGCGTTATTATATGCAAAAATAGTGTACCAATTTAACAAATTGTTTTACTTGAACCTACATTCCTTAACAATAACATTTTTAAGTTTTAATGACGAAACTGAGACGTAACTTGGTACTCCTCTGCCCTACCCCCTCCTCCCCTTTTGCCACCTAAATGACACTATAAAAAAAATGTATTAAAAATCAGGGGACAAATTACCGAATTCGAAATCAGTCGAAATTTCAATTTAAATGGAAATTTCGATCGATATCGAATGCCTTAATTTGCCCCCAGGAAAGTCCCTATGTGGGGATTTTTAAATTTCTTTTGGGAATCACAGGGAAACAAATATTTTTATTTTTCTTCGTTTTAATTTAACATGGTGGTGGGTGCTGTTGGCTGAAGTAGTAGAACACGAGACTATGAAGCGGAGGGTCGTGAGTTCGAGCCCGCACTGAGTCATGAAATATTGTGTTGAATTCTTCTGAACAGCATTAGTGCGTGGTTGTGTTAGTTGTTGTCAGCCTGTTTCAATAATGAAGGCATAGTCACTGGTCACTGAACATAATTGGCAGCGACTGACACCATCATGTACTAAAAAAAAGCAGAGTAACAGCACCCACCTTCGTCGGCCCTGTAGCAAAAACTAGCCGGCGAAGTAAAAGGTTGAAATAGCTACAAAAAAAAAATGTCTATCTTCTCATCTTTCTTAATCTGTACCCTCAATACTATCCCCTCGTTTTCAGTTCTGGCGCAATGCATAGCATATATAGGGGTCATCCCCTGAGCGCTGGTTCTACTCCTAAAAAAAAACATAAAATGTTAATAAATAAAAACTAAAAGAAATTTTAAAATTTTTATTCTTGAACATTCCTATATCCTTTGGATATCTTATTCAGGGCAACAATTATAATTAAAATTAATATAATAATATTTTTAAAAATTTTTGACAGAAAAATTATAATAAAAATAAAAACAAGTAAAAATAATGTTTTTCCTTTCTGTCTTGTTATCTAAAGGTAGCGAAGAGTCAGCCATCAAATAATTGTCACAATTTGTTTTATAACTTGCAATTGTTTTTTGTTAAAAAGGCAGTAAGTTTTCTATTCAGAACTTAAGCTTAAGAATTTAAGCTTTCATTACAATCTCAACGATAAATGAAACAGATTGTATCCATAACAAACAGATACTCGTATGCCAGCCAGAGCATGAGTTTGCCGCCACAGTCCGTCCACATAATCAATACAATGAATTTTGTTTAACAACTTTTGGGATTCAATAATATTTTCAGTTGGGCTTTTTTTTAAATCATATTAAAATTGGGGATTTTTAAATATTCAAACGAAAAACCATTAAAAAAATATCAAAATATGTAACTAAATGCCAAAAACGGAATCATATTTTATGACAGCATACGCCTTACAATCGTTTAAAACAAATTTTACGTCAAGCAACCAGTTTTGAAATTATTATTTCTATTCCAATAGTTCAACATTGTGCGCGTCATAAAATATAATATAAAAAAATAATAATTAATTTAAAATGCGAGTGTTATTACTTAATTTTATGTCACTTAGGTAAATTTGTGTATTATAATTTTTGTTTATCTCTTTCTTTATGTATTTTTCATTGCATAATTGATTTTTTTTTTTTTGTGAATTTATGGGAAGATGTAGGAATATTTTTATTACTTTCAATGGAAATCATAAATTATATACTTAAACAGGGGACGCATTTAGCCATTTATTGATGATAAATTAAATGTTTATAAAAACATCTTCTTTTTTATAGCGAAAACAAGCAACTCATTAAACGGTTATCGATCAATATAAATAGAAATATAGATATTATACGTTATTGCCAAGAATGCGGACAAATGAAAAGATTTGGGACATGTCACAAAATATTTTTTAAATTTTCAAATTCTTTAGCTCTGTAGCGAAAAATTAGCCGGCGAAGTAAAAGCTTGAAATAGCCACAAAAAGTGCTCTATCTTCTTATCTTTTTTTCAATTGTCTGCTCAATATTATGCCCTCCTTTCTAGCTACGCCGGAATGCACGGCTTATGTAGGAGTCATCCCCTGATCCTACTAAAAAAAATATTTTGGACAAACACAATACCTGATTACGGCATCGTATTCACTGAATTTGAACCCTTATGCCTTTTTCCTCTTCCCAATATTGAAGAGACCCATAAGGAGTTGTAATTTCGCGGCGATTGAGGAGATACAAACTGAACCGCCGAGAAGAGAACTCAAGGACAAACCTTTTGAAAATTGAAAACTCTGACACAAGTATATTATGTCTGAATAGCACAAAGCGATCTAATTGGACTCAAGTGGGCTGGGCTCTTTCTCTTCTGCCTGCAACCTACTAACCTATATTATATCTCTCTGAAGGGGACAAAATAAAAATTGATGAATATATAAATATATTTGAAGAAAAATTAAAGCTCACTTTAATTCTTGAACAGACCTCCTAAATGATCATATTGAATCAAAATGAATAGAATTTTGTAAATCAAAAGAATTGGAGCATTAGACAGGCAGGGCCTATGGTGGCAGCAGATCTAAATCTGCCACTAATTCTCTTGCAGTTAAAAAATTACCGATATTCAATATCTTATACACAATAAAAAATTTATTAAAAATGTATTATTTTTAATAGAAATCCGAATATTTCATTTTAACATAAAATTTGGAATTCCACTGCCTTTTGTCTTGTAATTTTCAAGTACTTCAAATCTTTAAAATTTGTTGGCAAATACTTTCCTAGATTCTAAGAGCAATTTATTCATTTGATTAAATAATTCGTAATTATTTATAAAAAAAAAATTATATTGATTTGTTTAGTTGTAGCAGTGAAATATTTCTAGCCTTGTTTAAAAAAAAATAATTTAATTTATAAGTGGTTTATAAAAAAATTCTTTTTATGGAAATTTCTTTTATTATAATGTTATAAATCAGAATATTTTTTTGGGCCTTTGTAGCGTAATTTATAAAAAAAAGAAATTGTTTTATAAATGTATTATTAAAGAAAGTTTTGTCTTAAAATTTGTCCTATTAACCTGCTATAAATTATAAAAAAATTTTATAAATCATAGGCCTTATTCATAAAAAATATTTTTGATTTATAAAAGAGTTATAGAACAGATTTCCATACAAAATTTGTTTTATAAACCCTTTATAACATAAAAGTATATTTTATGAATAGGGCAGTATATTTTTAACCCCATATTCATAATATGTAAAACGCGCTTGAAATGTGTTTTAGTCAAAGTTTTTCATAGAAAATTGTCTTAAAATTGATTTCAAATACATTTTATTTTTTACGAATATGGGGTTTTCTGGGGTTTAACTAAAAGTCTTTTATTAAGTTAAAAAATTATTTTCAAACATCTGTATTTCCATGTACGTTGACCATATGTTTTTCAACAATTTGAGAAGTTACAGAGGCATTGTCCTACAATCATGTTAACATTATAATTATCCTTAACATTGAACATTAAGTACAGCAAGTTTCCTACATTCTCATTTATTTAATTACATTACATGGCACCCGGCAAGTATAAGAGTTCTCTACTGTTAAGGGGGAAAATTAGTATTAACATTTCTGATTTCACGCTTAACATAAATAATTTCCCCCTCGATAAAAGCCTGTTATTAACAGGCAAATAAAATTTATAATACTAAGGAATATATTTTCTACTGCTGTACTGCTCTAACTCATAATAGTAAGAGCCTTAAGTGTAAAATACAATAAAATAATGAAACATTAAACATTATTTAACATTATTAAAAGCACGTACACATATAAAACTCAATATGAGAGCTGCATTCTACTAAATAATATCATAACAGTCATACTCTGGCAAATAAGACCTTGTAATATGTATATAACAGAGAGTGGTAGAATATAAATGAGAGCTTTAATTTGTTTGAGAGTGCATTCATTTGTATTGAGTGGAATATTTTTTGTTTTGAATTTGCCTATAACAGAGTCTTTTACTTTGACTCTTTAATATTCTTTGTTAGTGATGTGAGTAATACTGAAAGTACCAGATGTTGTTGTAAAAGCGCATAGCATTAAAAAACACAATAACAAAAAGCAAATAAATGAGCAAAGTATTTCTTTTAGTACTCTTGTGTTATAGTAGTTGTTTCTGTTAAAATAGAGGAAATATGAAAGAAAAAACTAGTCATACAACAGTAACAACAACCTCAGCAGATAACAAGAAAACATAACAAATTATGACAAGCTTAGGCGGAGCGAAAATATTTCATCTTAATTTTTGTATTTCGTTTTTTTTTTATATGTATTCTTGGTGCTGTTTCCTCCAAAAAATTAATTCCTATATTATGGTGCCTATTCAATGATATGTTTTTATTTTACTATAATTACAAATCATATAAAGTATGTATGTTTGGGTTAGTGAGAGTGATGATTTTTTTTTGAAGCGCTTATAGAGTTTATTTACCCAGTAAATATATTCAGAATAGACATGTTTGAACTTTAATGATTACATTACAATGGCCAAAGAAATAGTAAAATATACCACATAGACAAAATTTATGCAGCTAAATTATAAAATATTACAGAAATTATTAAATAAGCTATTACCCTCGGAATGTTAGCGTTCTCAAAATAAAATTTATTAAAGGAAGACTTAGATGAAGTTATGTGCATGGAGCTGCCGACGGCTCTATGAAAATCAATGCGGCTTGTAGCCACTTTTAAATGTAGTTTAATTCGGCAAAAAATTGTCAGCAGGCAATAAAAATTGGATTTGAATTACATATTTTGATTAATTCGGTACCTACTTGTTTTATTTTAATTTCTTGATGTGAAATGCAAAATTCAAATTAAAATTAAATAAAATTTTTATTCGCATTTAATTTCGCTACTAAAGCAACAAATGCAAAAAAAATTAACCTTTTCAAAATGAATAGCATTAAATAATGCAGTTATAGGTAAAAGTACAGTGCAAGCCCGATAATAATATAAATCTGACCTGCTGCAGTGAATGAAAAATTGGAACAATCGTCCACTGTTTGTCAGTATCGACTTCTCATTTCATCAGTAGAGACTTGTCGTATTTTAATAATAAAACTGCCAGTTTTCCAAATAATATAAAAATTTTGGTTTGATAATTTATATTGAAACAACAATAAAAAAAACTCAAATATATTGTAGTTTTCAATACACAGATAAAATAGTTTTGAACATTTGAATTTTCCCAGTCAGCATTTTATGAAATTAATGATCGCATTCGAGTCTTTTTCGAGTCCTTCGCACGATTAAAATAATCATTTATGCGCTCGTTTTCGAGTCGAAAATGACTGTTCATTCGGGAGAAAATGGTACCCTACCCGCGACTCTTTTATGATTTGCGCTTCTGATCAATTTCGACTCATTTTCGATACAGTTTGCGGTAGTTCTTACAAGCAGTTGCGAGTCTTCTTCGAGTAATTTTTCAGTCATTTACGAGTCTTTTTCGAATCATATTAAAAGCAAATTTTTAGAATTCTAATATATTGTTCTAATTTTTCAGCCTTTGATTTTAAGTAATAATATTGAGCATGCGGCTTATTTTAAAAAAATAATAGCTTTAAAACTATTTATTTATTATTTTTATCAATGTTTCGATATCCCCGGTGATGACGATTTTTGAATATTTGATTTACAAAATTGTATCCTCGTTTATTGATTATTTTTATTTTCTTGCCTATTATTTTGAAAAGTATCAATTTTGATAAGCAAATCAAATACACACTTTTGTGTTTTTTGACTTCTATTCCCTTGTTCAACAATAAAATTGTTTGAAATTTTTTTGCATAACTTTGTTTTTGTTTTTGAAGTTTTTGAAAATTTTTTTTGGGATATATTTTTTTCTCTACAAATATTTATTTCTTTACAAAAAACTGACAGCTTAAAATAATTAAATTTTCCGATTACTTTGAATGATGGTACTGAGTAAAGAACACACTGAAGATTTAAAACACCAAAAAAAATTTTTTTTGTAGCGAGAAATATTGTAAAAACCAGCTGTATCTCCCTAACTGTGACCTCTTTGACAAAAAATACGCTTCAAAACAGAATATCTATACAAAAAAAGGAGGTAATGATTAGAAGCAAATTTTGCTGCACTTATTCAGATAATTTTTTTTAAGGAATTGTAGTTATCAATTCCGAATGGAGGCTTACTACCTCCCTAGGCGCCGCCCTTTTTCATTTACAAAATGCTATTCATTTTGATTTACTATTATCCTTTTGGTGGTCTGTTCAAAAATGAAGCTGAATTTAAATTTTTCTCAAAATATATATATTTATCCGCCAAATTTTTATTTTGTCCCCTTCAAAGTAGTACCCCTCAGATACATATAATATACATAGATATATATATTTTTTCCAATTCTCTTTTGTATGTAATTCAGTTCTCTCAGTGATTCAGCTTTTATCTACTCAGTAATCGCCAAACGACTTTTCATGGGTCTTTTCAGTGTTGGGAACGGTCAAGAGGCACAAGGACAAAATCCGGTGAATATGATGGCAAGATTATGGTGTTGTTTTTGTCCAAAATATTACAGACATACTACGATTTTTTTAATAAAATCTATTGAAGGCCACTTCAAATTTAGCGAGACTATTGAATGTTTTCGAGAAATTTCCATTACGGTGATCATCAATTCATTCTAAATGTCCTGCGATATGGCAGCTCTCTTATTGTAAGTCATCTCATAATCGTAATTATTCGTTGTACAAATATTTCCGGTACAAAATATCTCCATCCTGCTGTTTTAATGGAAGTCATAATATAGTATGGATTCCAAAATTTGCTGCCCGCCTTATGTCCGGGTTTCACGGGCTTTAACGTAACTCCGCCACTGGCACCTATAAAGAAAATATTGGCTGGTGTGACAATTGGTGTTACGAAAACCGTACTGACCCTGTATTTGTTAATATATTTATTTATATATGAATTAGTTATAATTTACAGGAAACTATTTTATTTTTTATTCTTTTCATTTTTCATTCAGAAGTTCTTTACAATATTGTGACATCTGCATTATAGAGGCTAGTTTGCATAACAATAATACAATTTAGTAACAAAATAATTAATAACGTTTTTAACCAGAAATGTGTATTGAAAAGGTTTATGATTAATCGAATTTTACTGTTTTCCGTATCTGATTAAATTGGGGACAGACAGTAGAACAAGAGTTACAACAATGATAATTTATGGCGTAATAATAGCGTCCTATAACCGCCAAAAAAGCTTCTGTGTCAAAAGTACATTTTAGAAGAGAAATATTTTTTAAGGATCATCAGTTTAAATTGAAGTAGAGGCTTAATATGGGATACAGAGTGTGACAGTGGACTGTCATAGTTAAAGTTAATAGTTTTAGTAAATTTAGTATAAAACTTTTGATTATCAGGGAAATTGGAAATTTGTTAAAGGAACTAATTTTGTAAATCACTTTGCGTCAGTGAAATTTATACCTGAACAAAAATAAAATTTCAAATCTGTTCACTTTCTAGTCTATTGTTATTTTCATATTAATTTAAAACATTTTGAAGGGCAAAGAAAGAATTTCTTTAAAGTTATTGGGTGCTCAAATTATTGCCAAAATAAAGTAAAGTTTTTAATTTGTTTTTTAGAAATTTCTGGTTGCTTAACAAAATTAGCGCTATAGCTTTGTAAACTCTCAGCTGTGTCACGTAAAACGTTCTTCGGGCTCGTAGTCCTCTTTGTCGTGTTAGTAAATATTTATTTTATACCAAATTAAATCATAAATTTAAATAAATAGACTATAATTCTCTTAACACATAAAATTTAGTTTGAAAAATGGAACAGTCATCGCTTAAGCCAGCGTGTTTGTACAAGCCGAATATTAAGTTAAAATTTCTTAGAATTTTTGTGGGAGTTCTGGTTATTGGGAATCGTTTAAAGGAAAAAAAACCCTTTCAACTTTTTCACTATTGAGTAATTAAAATAAATTTAAAAACACATAAACATTAAAATAATTTAAACACTTACAAACATTTATTTGAAATTCTTATTTCATTTGGCTTTTATTTAAACTGTCTGTAATTATATAATGAGTTGAGACACAAAAAAAAAACGGTCATAAAATAGTTCTATTATTTTATTGGCTTTTTTTCATACGATTTGCTTAGAATACAAAAAACTTTCCAATACGAAAGAAATAAATTTAATAACAAAATAAATATAAAAAAAAAGAGTTTCAGTTAAAAATCAAATTGTAGCCGCTTTCGAAAACATTAAAGAGACAGAGAAGAAGAAAGAAATAAATCTAAATTTAAAATAAGAAAATATTTACGTGCATTTTCATTTTTATGACACTCAACTAACTGCTCGTGTTCCGAAAATATACAATTTTATTTTTATTTTTAAATTTAAATTTAACACACTGACCTTTTCCAATATGTGGAGTAGCCGAGATGGCACTCTGGCGTTACCGAACCTTTCGAACACACCATATTTTATTTATTTACTTTTTTCTATTCTCTCCAGTTCGTTGACAAACTGTTTATAAATATGTATTTTGTTAGAATTTTGTGACACACAAACACACGTGTGTGTCTCCGTGTATGGAGATTTCTTTGTCATTTCTGTTGCTTTTAGTTGAAGTTTAATAAACATTTTTTTTTATCTTCATATTAGAATCTACCTTTTTTTCAAATGAAAGATATAAATATGCGTTTATGTAGTCGGTCGTTTGTGTATGAGTGTTATTTGAAACCCTTTCCTCTTCCTACGTTCCAAATGAAAAGAGATTTTTTGAAAAACAAAATATAAATTAAATGAATTTTAGCTGCCATTTATAAAACACAAAATGCTTTTCTTATATAATTTATTTTAATGTACATTAAATATTGTCAAATAGCTGTTGTAAACGTGTATCGATTTATTTGGCACCCTACACTTGGCCTGGTTGTACATGTTAAATTGTGGATGGCAATAAGTTACATGAAATTGTGGAATTTGTAGCATAAATTATTTTTTTATTTGAAAAATATTTTCCAAAGTGCACAGATGCCTACGGAGTACTTGGGCCATACGCCGGCGCTGTTATTAACGGGGATTTTTCCGTTCCTGTGGCTGACTGACTATGCACGACTTATATTATCACATAAGAAGTAGCGAAGTAGTTGAGCACGTCTCACTAATGCGAGTGAGACGGAAACGACGACGGTGAAACGAGCATTCAAGTTGACTGCCTGGGTATTTTGTTACTGTGATGAGTGCGAAATGCGATAAATTGAATATGAGAAGACGCATCCAATAAGTCTGTGTTAATGGAGATGACAACACTGCTCCTGTCAAAAGGCAACTGTCAGCTGACTTCTGCCAAAATTAGAACAAACTGCATCGTTTTGTGTTTCGTTACTTTTCGAGAAGAAAATGAAAGAAAGTGAATTTCGTGTGCTCTACTAAGCATTATTTTTAGCGCAAAAATAACGCTTGATAAATATTATGGCGACTCTGCACCATCCATTTTCAAGGTAAAGAAGTGATCTACTGAATTTCGATGTGGCCGCACAAACGCGGAAGCTGCGGAACGTTCTGGACACCCAGATGAGGTCTCTACTTTCGAAACAACTTAAGAACTTCACGATATGATTTTAGAAGATCGGAGATTGAAAGTGTGAGATATTGTGGAAGTCACGGGCGTCTCACAAGGCACAGTGGTCTCAATTTTGAATGATCACTTGACTATAAGAAAGCTTTCCGCAACATGGCTGCAGTTTCCATGGCAAAAATCGATGAATTGGGCAACGAATTGCTGCCTCATCCCGCCTATTCTTCAGATTTAGCCCCGAGTGACTATTTTTTATTCTCAAATTTGAAGAAATGGCTCAGCTGGAAAGAGACATGTCTCCCATGAAGAACTCATCTCATAAAAAATCCCTATTTTGATGACCTCGACAAACCATATATTTCGGAAGGAACAAAAACTTGGAAAAATGGTGGCCCAAGTGTATAGAACTCAAAGGACACTATTTTGAAAAATAAAATAAATTTTTGTATAAAAAAATTGTGTTTTATTGAAAAAGTCATGGATTAATTGACCCAACCTCGTATCTTATGGGTTTAAAAGAGCGGCTGAGCCCAGAGAGGAATTTCACTAAAATATTTCGAGACTTGAGCTAATTTTTGTTAATTTTTCTGCAATAAAACAATAAAATTACTGATCTTATTCGTTATAACCAAGTGACAGTTGCTTAGGCTCCCCAAATAAACTTGTGTTATCTACATGATTAATGTAGCGCCCCCAAGTTCGGCTTATACTTTTGTTTTAATATTTTTTCAACACAATATCCCTTATTTGCCTCGATTATTTATTTATTTAATATTTATTAATATAAACATATTTTTTAAAGAAGGTTGTCATTCGTTATTGCTGCTTTGGAAATTCTTAGAAGGCATATGAAAGAGACAAATCGGCGTCATCAAATATTTTCATTTTATTTTTTATTTTTTCCAAATTTGATTTTATATTTTGAAAATGTTTCGTTTGATATGCTTTTTTTACATTATTAATTATGCTGTAATGAAAAAAAGGTATTTTTAAATATTTCTAGGATTTCTGAACATGATTGTTTTCCGAAAAGGCAGATAGAAAAAAACGAGGAAAAATTATGATAATGTTTTGAAATGTTTGTGTTTAACCATTTATTGTTAGACATTTTGGCTATTAGTTTTCTATAATTCTAGACATTCTGGTTGTTTCTAATCTCAGTTAAAAATGTGCTCATTAGTATGTTTCACTCTAATATTTCCATTCATATGGTGTTGCCTGGCTTTTATCTATTTTTAACATCAACGTTAAAGCAAAACCAAAATGTTCGATGACAGCTCGCATAAATCATAAAATGTATTCACAGGGATATTGATTTTTAGTTTTCACATAAATTTCTTTGGAAATTTTTAATGTGTGTGTGCTCGTTCGGTTTCGTTCTAAAAGCGTTCTGTTATATGTATAATGTATTTAAGGTATGCTGGGTTGGATCAAAGGCCAAGTCGCTTGTAGCAGGTACAGTTAGAAATTTCTTTTGTTAAGAATCAGACAGAAATTGTCAAGATATTGCCACGTGTAATGCACTTCTTCTCTGTGTTTCTACATATAATCGAATTAATCACTAATTAAAAAAAAATTGTTTAAAAAAATTTACTTTAGAAGTTATAGAACTTACTTGGCTGAACTTATTTACTTGGCTGAAGTTATAGAACACGAGACTATGAAGCGGAGGGTCCTGAGTTCAACCCCGCGCTGAGTCATGAAATATTGTGTTGAATTCTTCTGATCAGCATTAGTGCCAGGTTGTGTGTGTTAGTTGTTGCCAGCCTGTTTTCAATGTTGAAGGCATAGCACTGGTCACTGAACATAATTGGCAGCGACTGACACGATCATGTACTAAAAAGCAGAGACAGCACCCTTCTTTGTCGGTCCTGTAGCAAAAAATTAGCTGGCGAAGTAAAAAGGTTGAAAATAGTTAAAAAAATTCTCTGTCTTCTCATCTTTGTTCATCTATCCACTTAATACTACCCCCTCCCTTCTAGTTCCGGCGCAATGCACTGCATAAGTAGAGCTCATCCCCTGAGTGCTGGTCCAAGATAAAAAAATAAAAAAAATTTATCTTGAGAGGATTAGTGGTCGTTATGGAAAAATGGGTATGGATGCACATATGCCACTACATACAAAAGGTGGCCCATGGGAGGGAGCCCTTTATATTGCAGAAAAAGTATTACGTCTGAAATAAATTCGAATAATAAATAAAAAATGTTAATGCCAGCTCTGTGAGGCTATAAAGGGCCTTGCATTTTCAGCATAAACATCACAAGTCGACTTTGTGAAAACATATGTTTGATTTAATTTCAATAAACTCTGTATACTGAGTTTTTATTTATGAAATATTTTAAATCTCGTCTCTTCACAAAACTGGCTTGTGTTATTGTTTGAAAAGTGACATCTGCTTCATATCACATTGATGACACGAATAAACAATACATTTACGTGTGGACTTAGATGTGTGCCTGCATATATGTATGTGTGTGTGTGTGTGCGTGTGCATATAATCGCCTATATAAATGTGTATGAAATTTTAATCATATTACTTATTTTTTATATTCCGCATTTATTTACATGCGAGTATATAAATATTTTTATCTGTGATATTACAAAAATGGTTGCTGCCATGTTTTTTAAATGCAAAAGCAAAAAAAAAAAAAAGAAAAGATGAAAATGATGAATACAACGTATGACAATGTTTTCATATCTCCAATGTACGGAACAACAACAAATAAATATTAAATCAACCCTTTTTTCCTACTGCCAAATGTCGGACGGATTGTTGATGGGCACACATGCAGGCACGAACAAATTCATTCATATAAAAATTCATAGATTTCTATTCCAATTGTGAATCGTATTTATGCATGTGCGTGAATATGTAGATTTATATGTAAGTATTTCTGTATGTACGACGTGCCATATAAAATTATTAACATTTATTTGTCTGCATATTTTAATTATAAGTGAATTCAGAGAATAGACAAACGAAGGATAAATGATGTTAGAATTCCCTTCACACTGGTTATTTGAAAGAATAAAAAATTTAGCACAATTTAAACTACATATACGTTAAATCATGTACGTACGAGGGTGGGACAATAATTCCGTGAATTTATGAATATAACACAGGTTTTTGTATAAAATTTTTTTTTATTTTTCCAAGCAGTCTTAGTCGTTGGGCTAAGTGTATAGAACTCATACACTTAGCCCAACGTTTCTCCAATTTTTTGATCCCTTCCGAAAAATATGATTTGTCGAGGTCCTCAAAATAGACATTTGTTTGTGAGATGATTTCTTCATGGCAGTCATGTCTCTTTCCAGCTGAGTCATTTTTTCAAACAAGAAATAGTCACTCGGGCCTAATTCTGGGGAATAGGCGGGATGAGGCAGCTATTCGGTGCCCAATTCATACATTTTTGCCATGGAAACTGCACCCATGGTGCGGAAAGCTTTCTTATAGTCATGTGATCATTCAAAATTGAGACCACTGTGCCCTGTGAGACGCCCGTGACTTCCACAATATCTCACACTTTCAATCTCCGATCTTGTAAAATCATATCGTGAACTTTTTAAATTATTGCGAAAGTAGACACCTCATCTGGGTGTCCAGAACGTTCCGCAGCTTCTGTGCTTGTGCGGTCACATCGAAATTCAGAGGAGCAGAGTTCCCATGATATTTATCAAGCTTAGCCTTGGTTTGAGTGATAGATTTTTATCCGCAAAAATAATGCTTAATCAGCACATGAAATTCACTTTTTTCCATTTTGTTCTCAAAGCACGCAGTAGCCTGCTATAAACGGCAGTTCATACTGTATTGTTGCACTACATGCGTACTAAAAATGCATTCACCAATTCACAAAAACTTATCATTTGGACAACGTTTTATTAATTTTGAACACTTTTTATGATATAGTATTTCATCCTATTTCTTACTTTTTCATATGGTCACCCGATCAACTGTTAAATGAAAAGAATAATTTATTTACAGAAAAAAAAAAATAAAATTAAGAAAATAATTACAAAAAGGAATTTGTTCTGAAAAAAATGGGGTCCTGGCATCAGCGGATTATAAAGATTTTTAAAAAAATTAAAACTTTTTTTTGTTCATTATTTTAATTTATTCGTTGTTATTGCGTTTCATACGACGAATCTATAGAGACAATTTTTACCAACTAATTTGTCTTACTGAACGAAATTCGTCGTTCGTTCCAGTTGTGTTCCTACCATAAATGATACAATTTGCGCAAATTCTGACAGCAGTCAACTGACAGTTGCCTATTGACAGAAGCAGAGTTGCCATTTCAGTTAACAGGAGTGTAATTCAAAACGTGAGAGCCTTATTAAGCCGCCATTATATATTCTTTGGTAAATAAATTCTATATTCTATTTAAAAAAAAGTAAACAATACTCACCACACTACAAAAATTCAACTAAATCGTTTCGTATAGTAAGCATTAATAATAACTGGAGAATAGATATTGAATATATTCATCAATATGGAAACTCACCTCTTCCAAATATTCAATTAATTTGTTACGGCCACATTCATAAAAAATAGACTGTTTATTGACAAATATTTTAAAGAAATTTTGTCAAATATGAAGGTTATAAACACAAAATATTTTTTTTTATTAATTTGACCTCTAGTTTATTGCATAAAATTGAATTCTTCTAATACAGATTTATTGTTGTAATAAATTTTTTTTATAAAATCCAGCAGATAATTTCATGGTATTTTTAATTATAATTTCCGGCATATCTCCGCCACACCTACGAGTTCATTAGCCATTCGATCAGTCCAATATTTGGCCAATTTTTCATCAGTGGTGGCTTGAATAATGGCTTAAAAAACTTCACTAGTTTGCTGGTTCCTCGGCATAATCCAGAGGTGTTCAATTGTATGAAAGAGTGTGCTATTGAATAGGATGCTGGAAGTAAAATTATTCCTAAATTAGTTTTGTATTAAACACAGGAAATATATTGCAAATTATTAAAAAAAACACAGAAATAGAATTCAAAAAAGGGTGTATGTGTTTCAATTGCAACTTTTCAAAATAGCAGGCAACAAACTGCTGAAAAATAAATATATTTTTAAGGCTAAATTCATAAAAAATGATTTCTCATTTGACATATTTCTATAAAAAATTTTTCAAATATCAAGTTTATAAGCCCGAAATATTTTCTATGAATTAGACCTTTAATAAACGTTGATACAATTTTATTTGTCGAATATGCAAAATCGTCATAAATCGTCGATTTTAGTATTCAAATATCGAATAAATTATTCATAGATAATGAATGGAGAGTTCTACGGCAGGCAAGTTGCTGCCTTTTGTGGCTACTAAATGCTCAGCTAATTATTTTTTGGAAGAAAAAAATTCAGTCCACATTCTTGCCCAAAAGTTCTTCCACTTGCAAATCACTTTTTCTAGTGAAATTTTAACTTTCAAATCAATTTTGTTTTACTTAAATTTCTTGTAATATTTTTCTGCACATTAAAATAATAGCTTTTCGTTCAAATCTTTTCGTTTTACTGTAAATTGGAAAATAATTGTTACTTTTAGCACAAAATCCAATCTTAAATTTCCCTACAATTTAAAATATCGATTACAAATGTCCCCATTTTTTTTTGCTGCAAAATGATGCAAAAAGACAAAGAAATCAAACACGAAACTAAAATTCACAATACACACACACATACATTCATGCTAAATTGAAGTACCGAATACATTTAAACATTCAAGTTTTAAGAGATTGACACAAAAATATTTAAACAACTTTAACAACAGAAATGATATAGAAAAAAAACTGGGAATAAAGAAACTCTGGAAAATTGCTTAAACGACACAAAACGAATGAATTGCAACAATACATACAAACACACACACGCACATGCACATGGTATCGATTGCACACATTCGCATAAGGAAATCAAAAGGAAGTAAATAGTAGTAAATGTCTTTTAACTACTTGTAGAACCCAGCATTTTGTTATATACAAAAACTATTTACATATACACTTTTACTATGCACACATACTCATGCATGTGTATCTATGTGTATATGGCATTACATAGATGCACATGTTAAGTGTGGATGTGCTTATGAACTACAAAAACTACATTCGCTGTGCAAAAATTGGTACAGAAAAATAATTTGCTTGCTCGATTTTAGTTTTTGTGTTCAAGTTGCACAAAAACAATTGGAACCAAGAGCAACAGTAGCATTAACCAAATCAGCAACGTACTTGTACATAAGCATATATGTATGTGTTTGTGTTGTTGTTGCCAACTATGCAATAGGCAGCTTAAATTCCAAAGTTCTTTAAAAATTTACGAAATATTTCCTAACACTGAATCTGCTATTGAAAAGTGATGGCCTCTTAAATTTTGAACAGCTTCCATAAAAAAATATGCATATATCTTCTGTAAATATATTTCAGCTAAAAACTCCTTATAACATAATTTTGCATATTTTAGAATTTTTAAAATAAAAGGTGTCACAGTAAGAAGGCCCTTTTTCATTTTAAAATAAAAACACTTAGTTTTTGAGACAGTTTTGAATTATTTTATACGATTGTAAAGAAGATTAAGTACACAGAAAAAAACTCGTACTAAATTCAAGTTTTTTTCAACTTAATTTGAGAACAAGTTGTACTTAAAAATTTAATTATTTAATTAATTTAATATTAATATAAACTGAAAACATGGGATTAGATTAGAAAAGCAATCCTGGAGTTTCTCAAAATGACTACAACATGTTTAAATCAAGTACAAATTTAATTAAGTATTTCCATTAAGTATGGACCGTTTGAACAAAGATATTTTTGCCATCGAAAATAAAACTCAAGAGTTTTTATAAATACAGTGAAACTTGATAATAATCCGGATACTATTGTCTTATGTTAATCTCGTCAGTTGCTGCTCCAAAACCATAGTTTTTCTTAAATTTTGTTCTTCAAAAACAAATTGTGTTGCTAACGAATTTCATGTTTCATAAATTTCATACACAAGTTCCGTTCAAAATTAATTATTTATATATTTTTTCTAAATTAATTATTTATGTAAATGATTAATAAATACATTTTTGGTACAAAAACATTGTATCTGTATTTGAATTATTATTTGGTAATCCAAATAATCGATAGAGTCTGCAATCAATTATTCGGATTGTTAAGGTTTTACTGCATCTAAAGAGTGTTACTCGCTGAAGAGACTGTGAACACGAAAGTCCCGAGTTGAGTTCCGCAGTCAATCGGTAAAAAAAAAAAATAATCATACAAATATAGTAAGTATGAAAGTAACTCTATCTGTCTGTTGTTTGCATTTTTTATGATGACTTGAACTTTTTTGATGATCTGCACTTTTTACAATGACTTGCACTTTTTACAATGACTTGCACTTTTTAAATGACTTGCACTTTTTATGATGACTTGCGTATTTCATAATGACTTGCACTTTTTATAATAATTTGCATTTTTCATAATGACTTGCAATTTTTATAATGACTTGCTCTTTTTATAATGAGTTGCACTTTTTTTGATGACTTGCACTTTTCATAATGACTTGTATTTTTTATGATGCCTTGCACTTTTTACAATGACTTGCACTTTTTATGATGACTTGCATTTTTCATAATGAGTTGCACTTTTTACAATGACTTGCACTTTTCATGATGACTTGCGTATTTCATAATGACTTGCACTTTTTATAATAACTTGCATTTTTCATAATAACTTGCAATTTTTATAACGACTTGCACTTTTTACAATGACTTGCACTATTTATGATGACTTGCATATTTCATAATGACTTGCAATTTTTATAATGACTTGCTATTTTTATAATGAGTTGCACTTTTTTTGATGACTTGCACTTTTCATAATGACTTGTATATTTTATGATGACTTGCACTTTTACAATGAGTTGCACTTTTTTTTGATGACTAGCACTTATCACAGTGACTTGTATATTTCATGATGACTTGCACTTTTTACAATGCTTGCACTTTTTACAATGCTTGCACTTTTTATAATAACTTGCACTTTTTAGAATGATTTGCACTTTTTAGAATGACTTGCACTTTTTAGAATGACTTGCACTTTTTAGAATGACTTGCACTTTTCTCCTTACTAATATAATAAATATGAAAGTATCTCCATCTGCCTGTTACCTTTTCATGCTCAAACCGCTGTACCGCTTTAAAGGATATTTGAGATAGTTTAAGATCAGAGAAATAGCATAGGGTTTTTTTTGGAAATGATCGTATTGAAATGATCGTATGAAATCATTAAATTGATAATTAAGAACGTCTTATTCTCTGATCTAGTAAAAATACAACACATCATTGACATAACATACACATTAGCTGAAATTTCACATATATTTCGCGGACAGAGTCGCGGGTAAAACCTAGTAAAAAATAAAATAAACAAAAAAAACATAAAAAGGAAAAGCAAAAATTAGTGTTTGTTAACAATATCAATACCGATTTGAACTCTGTGACGTGGGTGATAATTTAGGTTGTGCTGTTCTAGAAACACCGTCTCTTTGACGTAGCCCCTCATTTTCATCCAGTCTGTATGTCTAGGCCGTTTAATGTTCCGTAGAATGTCATCTATAAAAAAACTGAAATCTCAGTTTGGTGAAAGCGGGGAAGTGACATAAGAAGTGATCCGATATCTCTGTGCGGCCAATTAACTTTTCTAGTTCGGGATTACTAAGTTTAAGCAGTCCCTCTGATTTTCCTTCTTCCGGGTTGTGCCAAAGAACTTTGGTTATATAAATTAAAAATTGTTAAATTAACATTTAAAGACGAAAAAAAAATTCAAATATGAAAAAGTGTCATTCTATAAACAAGAAGTTCTGTTATTCTTCCTATTGTGAAACATGTGCGTATATGAACCCATTTTATTATTATTTCCTCTCTCTCTCTCGTCGCCAAAGCTAGACTTTCGCCAAGAAAGCATCCACAATATAAACGTCGTCTAAGTAGTAACAGTTTTTAGATTAAAAATATTTGTCGAATTCGTGTAAACTCGTCCGCAGTGTGTGTGTGTGTGCGGTAATTGTAGTCTGGAAAAAAGGAGCAGAAAATGTAAAATAAAGAACAGAACTACAGTAAAGGACTTTGGGTTTTACATCTGTTGTCGTCGTAGTTGTTGCAGTAACAATATTTCTGTTTGGATACATACATTTAGTCTGGTTAAAACTGGTAGACAATTTTATACTAAAACATTTACAGACAGACTTTTACAGACAAACACACACCCTGTCTCATCCATGGAACAGCCAACGGAAGTCTAAAGTTTCAATTGTATGTGAATAATGCAAACTACATGAACATCCATGCAAACACTTATTTATGTATAGATGGGTGAGTGCGGTGTTGTGTAGACAATTATGTATTTACTTTATGTATATTCATGTATGTAAAGATTTTCATTTCCATTCTATATACTCTCTCTCTGTCTCCGTATGTATTAATTGTGTTTGTGTAAGTATTTTTATATAAATATTTGTATATAAACGTTTGAAGTCAAGTCCTTTTGTTTGTGTTAGTGTGGATGTCGTTGGCGTTATCGATGCTACTGTTGTTGTTTATTTTGTTTGCGTGTGTGTGTGTGTGTGTGGATGTGTTTGTGTGTATATAAATAAATGGGCTGGTTGTTGACATTGGTTTCGTATTTACAAAGAAATCGATTAAATTTAATCGAAATGGCGTGAAAATCTTCCAGAGACACTTTAAACAGACACATTCTCCTTCATTTGGCCACTCATTTTCTAATTTTAAGCATTTATTTGCTTGTAAGTATTTGTAAAAGACTTCCTGTTTCTAAAACGACACAAGGTCAATGACTAAAAAATACGAGTGTTCAACAAAATTAAATCAAATGAAAAAATTTCAATATCTTCAATTTCATTTAAAGTTAATTTAAATGTTGGCAAACTTAAGCTGTTGCTGCAAATAGAACATTTGGAAAAAAGTGTTGGGATTTAAATATAGAAAAAAGGGAAATTAAAAGTTTTAAATTTAAATCAGAAATTCGTCTATGATGATTTACAATTACATAAAATAAAATAAGAATTAAATCATCTCTAATACAGATTTAAATTGTTACACGTGAATGCCTTCACACTTTGCTTTAGCTAAATGATCGTGTGATAAAATTATTATTTCAAATTATTCAAGTGGAAAATTCCAACTGAAATTACTCATATCGGAGATCGCAAATAAAAAAAAAATAATAAAAAAAGTAAAGCAAATCATTTATGCGTTGATCTTCATGTAGCAGAGAAAATTGAATTAGACAACTGAACACTCGTACATCCACCTAAATTTGATTTGTGTCCTGAATATTATCCTGCATATGTTTTTTAAGGTTCTTTGCATTTTTTGTTTCAATCTACTTTTAATCGTCCATGTTTGATAATAAAAAAAAAAAATAAACGTCCAGGCGGTTGCAGAAGCAGTGATCGCAATCGTTTTTTGAGGGTTGATAATAATCCATTCATACATTTTAATTCCTTGCAACACGAAACAAAAATTCAATTATTGTTTTTTAATTTCATGTGTAATTCTCTCGTTTAACATGCTGCTTATTTTTTATCCCCGAGTTTCAATTGTAGGTTCCACCATATTGTTTGTTTAGGTATAGATTTGAAATGTTTGTTTTTCTTTATTCCAGATACACACGGACATAATTTTAATATTTCGCTTGTCATGGCAATTTGTATTCTTTAATTTTTTTTTTATTTTTGTTTATATGCTAAAGTTTTGTGATCGATGTTGTATTTTCTTCCTTCCTGGAAAATATTTAATATCAAAAAAATAACTTTGGCAGGATTCTGCGTGCAATTATTAAGGATTTAATTTGTTGCTGATGCGGTTTATATTTTAATTCTTTTTAATGTAAATTGTAAGCAGTCTTGGACTTATCGCCTATTTCAAAATGTTGAAAGACTTCTGTCTTTCGTAAAATTATATTTCAAACAAAATCCAAGTTTTATAAATTGTTTTTGATTGAAATGTAAATTGTGGGGCATTTAAAAGTTTAAATTTAAAAATGCAATAAAATCAAAATGGTTTGAAATTTTGCCAATTTAATTTTTTTGTTCTGAAATACAATCGTTCCGGTTAGAAATGGAATATTATTTCATTAATGAGGCCTCGGCTGGCCTCACAGTACCCCATATGATCGGACTAGTTTTCCATGACTTAATCGAGTATATGGGGCCGTATATTGGCCTTAAAATTCTCAATTGTTTCTTGCCTTTAACGCCACCCCACAGAAAATAGTCCAACGGTGTCAAATCTCAGCTTCTTGGTGGCCAATTGACATCACCATTTCGGCTAATTAAATGGCCATCAAACACTTGATGCCATAAATCGATTATGGCATGAGATGTGTGGCATCCTGTTGAAACCAAAACATCGTTCACATCAATGGGCACAAAAAAATTGGTGCAATAGATGCCCCGATTGACCGTAATTGTTTCGCCTTCCTCATTTTCAAAGAAATATGGGCCAATGATGCCACAAGCCGCATCAAACAGTCAGTTGTAATGGGTTTATTGGTTTCTCTAAGACCACGTTGGGATTTTTTGAGCCCCAAATGCGGCAATTTTACCCACCAAGATAAAAATGAGCTTCATCCGAAAAAAAAAAATTTCGGGCAAAAACGAAAAATCGATTTTCGACCAATTTTCTTTGTTATGGAAATAAATTTCCAGTAGATACCAACGTTGCTAAAACGTAAATCGATTCATTTCGTTCAGCGTTGTCAGTTTTGAAATAATCGGTGTATCAAATTTTAACCGATAGATGGTCCGTCCACCCGATGTTTATGCGAAAAACATCGACATCATAAAACAGGCATATATATATTTGCACTTATTTTAGTCTAGACGATCTGCCAAAAGACACACATTTATTGGATTTCAGGCCACAATAGTTTTAAAAGGACAATAGGTGAAATAAATGAGGGACCAGGGAAAGAATAATTTTTAACCGAAAAAGCTAACAAAAATTCTATGTTCGTAGTTTTTACTATAGATCCTCTCTAAATATCCCAAACAGTGCTGTTGGCTGAAATAGTAGAACACGAGACTATGAAGCGGAGGGTCCTGAGTTCAACCCCGCGCTGAGTCATGAAATATTGTGTTGAATTCTTCTGATCAGGATTAGTGCGTGGTTGTGTTAGTTGTTGCCAGCCTGTTTTCAATGATGAAGGCATATCACTGGTCACTGAACGTAATTGGCAGCGACTGACACTTTTATGTACTAAAAAGCAGAGTAACAGCACCCTCCTTCGTCGGTCCTGTAGCAAAAATTAGCCAGCGAAGTAAAAAGGTTGAAATAGCTACAAAAATTTTTCTATCTCCTCATCTTTCTTCATCTGTCCCCTCAATACTATTTCCTTCTTTCCAGTTCCGGCGCAATGTAGGGGTCATCCCCTGAGTGCTGGTCCAAGATAAAAAAATAAGTAGGGACCAACATTTGAGTGCCGGTTCTGAAAAGCGACTGATATCAAATCTATCCTCCATCTCTTTATTTTAACTTCAAATCACAAATATTTCTCTTTCCCAACAACACAACATACACACACATACAAGTATTTGCATCATTCAAATTCACATATTTCTTTTTATTTATGTGTTTCTAATTTGAACGTTTTAATAACAAAATCTTAAAAATATGACAATCAGTAATGGCGTACTACATTTAATAAAAAAAATTTATATAATTCATAAAATTTTTTTATAAAATATCAAATTACCAAATTTTAATATCCTGCCCAGTCAACAACTCTTGAATAGCTTAAACCTCAACGCCATTGTCATAAATTGTGGAATAATAAAAAAAAAGAAACCCATCATTGAAAACACATCATACGAATTTATGTTTGCCTTCAACTGAATAAAAACTATTTTTTTTAAAGTACTTTTTCTTAATTCATTTCTTTTATTTGAGAATTTTTAAACATGATATGGAATCATAATAATAATAATGATAAGAAATATTAACTGCAGCCGCAAAATACTTAAGGACTTAAACGCATACAACGACGAAGTGAAAAGAAGGAAGAAAAAACTGAAATCAAAAGCGCATTAATAACACACATGCGAACACAGACGTTCATACCTGTGCATACACACACTTATAACTTTCAAATAATAATAAAATAATTGATATGTAAAATAATATTTATTTCACTTAACAAACACAATGACGCTTGACGAAAATTTGTAAAAAAAAAAATTTTGATATATTTTTCCACAATCGACCGCTTGACAAATTGTTGAGGCTACAAATTCTATTGTGTGTTTAAAAGAATTATGATTTTCTTTTTTGTTTGTTTCAGAATTTGTCAACCTTTTGTTGATGTGTTTAGGCAAAAAGGACTTAAAATTATATACCAACACACACAAAAATCTCATATTAATAATATGGAATACATATTTCTTTTTGCTTATATTTTATGTTTTTAAAATTCATTTTTTTTTCTAAACATAAGCCTGCTGTGTTTTTAATAATATAATCATAATAAATCCTTAATAATTTTATTTTCTCATTCTTCATTTCATACTTTCATTTAAACGACAAATAAAAGAAGACATAATCATCAAAAGAAAGCGACATTATTGTTAGTGGATTTTCTTCCTTTTTAGGGATATTAACGTCTCACTGTTGTGTTGTAATATCGTTAGACTGTGCAACAAAAGCCAACAAATGGATGTGACGATGATGATGATGATGATGATGGAAGGAAAGGACTCAAGTTGGTGACACAATTTGTAATTAAATGCCAGGCTCAATGATTGTCATCATATTGCGGCTGGCTTTTTTCTTTTTTTAATATGATATCGATGTACTATGTAAGCGTGAGGTATATGCGTGATCTACATGCACTTAATGTAGTTGTAGGAAATTCTTAAATATGTTTTAAAATACATATAAAATATTAAATGAAATCCGAGATGCGTGAATGCCAATGGAATGCGTTACGAAGCAAGAAATACGTGCTGGAGTTGCTCTACAAAAATACTATCAAACGAATAGATTTTTAACAAGTATAAATAGAGTGGGACCTACAACGGATTAATATTCTTAAGTCGTAAAGGCCGTTTTTTTTAATCATCTTTGAAAGTTGATGAAAGCTTTAAGGATCTGCTCTCCATAGGCAATTTGTGTTCGGAAACAAGTCTGTACATATATTTTAATCGTTTGTGATTTATAAAATTGATGTCCAAATGAAATAAGAAAGTGTTTCAAAACTTTTTATTGCTATTATTTTATGACTTATGAATTTATGACTACAGTGTGAATCAGTGAAGACCCAAAGGGGGAGAGGAGTGTATTCAGCTCATATCAAGGCTGAGGCTGATCGATGTTTGAAATAGCATACTAAGTTATGACGGATTGCTCACAGTAGTCATATTTTTCGTGCTATTATTTTATGGCTTATGACTTTATGACTACAGTGTGAATCCCCCAATTATTTTTACGAGTAAATTATCCTGGGGCCAAATTACGGCATTCGATATCGATCGAAATTTGTATATAAATTGTATTGAAATTTCGTTTCGAATCGAATGCCGTAATTTGGCCCCAGGATAATTTACTCGTAAATCCCCCAATTTGGGGGATTCACACTGTAGTCATAAAGTCATAAGTCATAAAATAATAGCACGAAAAATATGACTACTGTGAGCAATCCGTCATAACTTAGTAGGCTATTTCAAACATCGATCAGCCTATGCCTTGATATGAGCTGAATACACTTTTTTATGCGGCGGCATACAGAAAACCGTTCAGCGGCAGCCAGCTACATAAGTTAAACGAGAAAAAATTTTCATTTGTATATATTTATTTTTTGCGATTTAGTACTCTTTTAATTTTTTTTATGTTATAAAAATGTGATTTAATGTACAAACGTATAGATATGAATAATTTTTTAGCCGTTTTTTAGTCGTGAATCATATATAAGTAACGGCGGCAAACATATACTATCGCCGTCTCGCCTAAAGATTTTCAGTCGTTCGATTCAGATCTCTAGAGCTATTTTATGACAAAACATACCCGAAAGAGTGCTATTATTTTATGACTTTTTTGTATGCAGTACAACAACAATTTATTTTGGTCTAAAATATTATGACTTTATGACAATATGAAATAGCACACAGTGTGAATACTCCAATTGTTTCAATGAAAAACGCATATAAGAACACAGTGTAAAAACGATCTCAATCCGAAAAATGTTCCACTTCTTTGTTTTCTAAGGAATTAAAATACGGAATCTATTCCGGTTTCAAACAGAATTGAACGCTATGAAATGGGCTGAACATTTAAAGAATAAAATAATCATTAAGAAAAATTTTCACTTGTATATATTTAGTTTTTGCGATTTAGTTCTCTTTTCATTTTTTATGTTTAATGTGCAGACATATAAGTATGAATAATTTTTTTATTCCTGAATCATATATACATAAGTAACGGCGGCAAACATATACTATCGCCGTCTAGCCTACAGATTTTCAGCCGTTCGACTCAGATCTCTAGAGCTATTTTATGACAAAACAAAAACATACCCGAAAGAGTGCTATTATTTTATGACTTATTTTGTATGCAGGACAACAACAACTTTTTTAAACTGGTCTAAAATATTATGACTTTATGACAATATGACTAAATAGCACACAGTGTGAATACCCCAAATAATTGTACGCCAGTTCAGGTTTTCAGTCGTATTACGTTCAGTTCATCCAGGATCTAAAAAACGTCGACTTCCTTTGTAATAAATTCCAACACACTGAACGTGAATTAGACACGTTCTTAGCCTAAGTGGAAATAAAAAACCGACGGTATAACATTTCTCCTCCTTATGGGACTTTGTAAATATGTATTTTTTTCTTAAAGGAATGATCGCTACATATGCAATGCATTGCGCAGGAACTAGATAGGATCAGATAGCATTGAGAAAACAGATGAAGAAGAATAAAAGATAGAGAATTTTTCTGTAGCTATTTCAATCTTTCAATTCGCCGGCTAATATTTGGCTACAGGACCGACGAATTAGTGCGCCTTTACTGTGCTCTTAGGACATGATAGTATCAATCACTGCCAGTAATTTTTCAGTACTATGCCTTCGTCACTGAAACAGGTTGACAACAACTAACACAACCGTGCCGTGCCAATAAAAATTAAAAAAGAAATCTATAATATATTTTTTTATAGACTCTGGTATGGAACAGCAACAAAAAGCTTAAATGAAAATCCTCTGCATAATGCGATTAAGTTTTTCTTTTTCAATGCACTTGTTTACTTTATTTATAATTATTTTATTTTCAATTATCTATTTCGCTTTTTGTTATTATTTTTATTTCTTCTACTTTTTTTTTTCTTGTGCGACTTATAACAAAAACATAGTTTTTTATTTTAATTTACAAAAATCCTACAAATAACTGGCAAAACAAAAGCCTTCTCCCTCGACGAGTGTGTAGCCGATAGTTCATATCGAATGATAATGACGATGAAAAATGTGCCTTCAATAGAAAGTACGAGTGAAATTAAAATGAAAACGTTGCGAAAAATAGCAATAAAAACTTATTGATTTTTAATTTTCTAGATTATCGTGTTTATATGCATGTAAATATAATAGATAGACCAGTGTTACACTGTCCAACAGCGCATATTACATATGGATATAAATCGTAAACTATTTTTCAAACCTTATTTGCGTTTTTTTATATTCAGGCATATATTTTGTTTCTTCGCAAGCTTTTATTGAAAATTTTTCGAAATTGGATTATATTGGTTATAAAGGGTGTTTTTTTTAAAGGTATAGAACTTCGAATTGAAATAAAACACAATAAAACCGTTTTAATGTCCATCAATTTGGCTTTATTGGAAGGATAATTTTATGCCATTAATGTTTAAATATGATTTCGGGCATGTGGCCGCCGCGGCTGGCTCGAATAAAGCCAATTCTACAGGTCCAATTTTCAACCACTTTTTCGAGCATATGGGGCCGTATGTTGGCAATAGCGCCACGAATGTTGGCTTCCAAGTCCCCTAACGTTTCTGGTTTGTTGGCGTAGACGAGCGACTTCACATATCCCCAAAGAAAATAATCCAATGGTGTCAAATCACACGATCTTGGTGGCCAATTGACAGGTCCATTCCGCGAAATTATGCGCTCATCAAATGTTTCCTTCAATAAATCGATTGTGACGTGCGCTGTGTGGCATGTAACGCCGTCTTGTTGGAACCACAACTCATCCACATTCATGCCAATTCGGGAACAAAATAGTCGGTTATCATGGCTCTATACCGGTCTCCATTAACGGTAACTGACTCTCCAGCATTATTTCGGAAGAAGTATGGCCCAATGACTCCACCAGCCCATAGAGCACACCAAACAGTCAGTTTTTGTGGATGTAATGGCGTCTCAAGGGTCTCATGTGGATTCTCTTCACTCCAAATGCGGCAATTTTGCTTGTTGACGTAGCCATTCAACCAAAAATGAGCCCCATCACTGAACAAAATTTTGCGATGAAAATCAGCATCGAGATCAATCTCATTTTCGGCCCATACACCAAAATCACGACGAATTGCATGTTCATGATGAAATGGCAAACCAAACTAAATATTAATCACTTGACAGCTGACAAAATGGCCGCCAGTTAAACAAGTGATGCCAGCTTAAAGTTCTATACCTCAATAAAAAACACCCAATATTAGGTGCCTCTGTGGCTGATGGGTAGCATTGCTATTCTGTCATTCCAATGGTCGTGGGTTCGATTCAGAATCTGGGTGTTTTCCGCAGACAAGCAAATCGTTCGAGATTTGTGTTAAAAAAAAAGAATTCAATTAAAAATATTAAAATAAAATTATATAACAGAATGTTAATTTTTTCAAGAGACTCAAGTTCAAATCTGCGAATCTGCAAATCATTTTTTTTTATTTTTATTTTAATAAATGAATGTGTTCAAATTCTGTTTATTATTTATATTAAGAGTGGAATATTAAGAATATTTTCTATAATCATCAAACCAGCAGAATGGAATATAATTACATAAAGAATATAATTTACATAAAGAAAATTCGACTTATAAATTAAAAATTCATATATAATCTAAGATATTAAAAAAGTTACAGAAAACAGTTGCAGGGTGAAAACAGTTTCATGTGATAAGCATTTTTTACAAATTAGAAAATAATAATAATATCGCCGGCTTGTAGTGTAAACCTATTCACTTATTTGACTCAAATTTTACAGGAGAGCTAAAAATCTTTCAACATATTGTAAATATAGCTTAAGAACTTGACCCAAGAACTTAATTCTTTTTATTTTACGACTTAAGAGCATTAAAATATCAGATCCACTTCTTAGTGGACTTAGCATGTTTATACTCTAATAGTTCATTCAGACATGCACCTTGAGTTTTTCACAATTAATGCCATTATAGGTCTCAATTAACCATATCCATTTTTAATTAAGTAATTGCTTAATTAACACTTAATTGCTATAATATTGAGTAAAATTACAAATGCAACTCTGCTAAAAAGTGTGTTAAGTGAGCAAAGCACAACTCACTAAACAAAGTTAGTTCAGACTTAGCACCTAAATTGCGGAAAAGGTAAAAAAATTGGGGAAAAGGTAAAAAAAAAACAAAATATGTGGAGCCAAGTTTGAAGTTAAGTTATTTATGTTAAACTTGTTACTAATCGCGAGTGGGTGCTGTTGGCTGAAGTAGTAGAACACGAGACTATGAAGCGGAGGGTCGTGAGTTCGAGCCCGCTCTGAGTCATGAAATATTGTGTTGAATTCTTCTGATCAGCATTAGTGCGTGGTTGTGTTAGTTGTTGCCAGCCTGTTTCAATGATGAAGGCATAGTCACTAATCACTGAACATAATTGGCAGTGACACTATCATGTATTAAAAGCAGAGTAACAGCACCCACCTTCGTCGGCCCTGTAGCAAAAATTAGCCGGCGAAGTACAAGGTTGAAATAGCTACAAAAAAAACTGTCTCTTCTCATATTTCCTAATCTGTCCCCTCAATACTATCCCCTCGTTTTCAGTTCCGGCGCAATGCAATGCATATATAGGGGTCATCCCCTGAGTGCTGGTCCTACTCCTAAAAAAAAAAATAGGATGATTAAAAAAAAATCCCAGATTTAAACTTGAGGTCCTTATGAATTAAACAATTTTCTTTTACTTGTCTTATGTTAATTGAATTGACTAAATTTTGTGTGTAAGATTAGCAAGATAATTGTGTCAATAACGTGTATATTGACTCAATTAAAAATGCTTGCCTAAACAGAATATAAGCCGATGATAAGCATTTTTTTGTTTTAAAAATTTAATCCTTAAAAATGTCTTGTCTTAGAAAATTGAATACGAGGAGTTACTTTCTCTGGTCCACTTTGTCTTTATCATAATGTGTCCATATGAAGTGGCGGACTTGGACTTGCTGCCTCTTGGGACTTGTCTACTGCGACGACCTTTTTAATTTACCAAATTCTATTAATTTATTTTCAATATTAATATATACGTTATCAATTTGAAAAATAAAGTTAATTTTCATGTTTAATCAATTTATTTTTTCTCCCTTCAAAGTGGTCCGCTCAGATAAACGAGCAATAAAATTGTGCCAATATTTTTCCACTTCTCAAATCTATTTTGATTTGCACTATTTGTTATTTCCTTGAGCTTTTCGATATTTATCTTCTAAATAGTAAAACGCTATCCTTTCATTGGTCTTTTCAATCTTGGTAACAGGAAAAAGTCGTAGGCTTCAAATCTGGTGAATACGGTGCTTTTGTCGAAAAAATAACCAACATGCGTCAGTTTTTTTAATAAAAATTTTGAAAGGAACTTTACTGCCACATCAAATTCAGCAAGAAGCTTGAAAGTTTTCAGGAATTTTCCATTGTAGGGATGATGAATCCGTTTGAAGTGTTATTGTGAATGTTTTAATAACTGCAATTATTCGTTGTAAAAGATTTTATAGCACAAAATTTCTTCATCTTGCGGATTTATTAGATATCGTGGCATATTTTTTTTTATCTTGGACCAGCACTCAGGGGATGACCCCTATACATGCAATGCATTGCGTGTAAACTGAAAACGAGGAGATAGTATTGAGGGGACAGCTTAGGAAAGATGAGAAGATAGACAGTTGTTTTTGTAGCTATTTCAACCTTTTTACTTCGCCGGCTAATTTTTGCTACAGTTCCGACGGAGGTGGGTTCTGTTACTCTGCTTTTAGGACATGATAGTGTCAGTCGCCGCCAATTATGTTCAGTGATCAGTGACTATGCCTTCATCATTGAAACAGGCTGGCAACAACTAACACAACCACGCATTAATGCTGTTCAGAAGAATTCAACACAATATTTCATGACTCAGAGCGGGCTCGAACTCACGACCCTCCGCTTCATAGTCTCGTGTTCTACTACTTCAGCTAACAGCGCTGATTCTGGATTCTAAAATTTTGGAATTCTTGAAAGTTTGCCCCCTAGACCCGGACCTAAGCGTAAATCCATTACTGTACATAGTTGTGTAAACAGGAGAGGAGGTGCAAGCCAGGAAAATACTAATATTTAGAAAATATTTCCGAACACATTATTCAGATATTCCCAGTGGCAAATCCTATCAAAATACTTCTGCAAATACAATATCATCATTCCAAGTCCTTTTCATGCTTTGGGACTAGAACTTGCTACAATTTCGGCAAAAATACGGTGTAATGAATACATAAAAAGCTTGCAACGCACCTTGGAAAGTCTTTATTTTTCCAATAAACTTAAACATACGAGTACAATTTCGTATTAGCATATTTACACGCCACGCCCATCCAAAGTTATTCGTGTAAACCTGGTGTATTGTTTATCGCATTTCAGTTTATAAAATTCAAAATAAAAAATAAAGTATAATGTAATTTAATCCAGTTTCCAATTGTTACGTTTTTGTTTTTAATACATTTATTCTGTTTCATACCGGCTCTTTTATACGTTTTAGTAATTTTGCTTTTTAAGCAAGGTTTTTCGTTTTAATGCAGTTTGTTGTTATTGTACGGTTTTTCATTTAGTTATTTTGTACAATAGCACAAAGTATTTACTATTTTCAAATATTTAATAGCATTAAAATACAATTATGGATGAATGAATGAACGACTGAATGTCGTTTTGTTGGAAGCCATAAATATGCAAATTTCTATTAAATTATACAGGCAGTGTGTGTGTGTGTGTGTGTGTTTGCGTATGTGTATTCGTATTGTATATTCTCTGTAATGCAAAAATAAAAATAAAAAACAACGACAGAATAAAAAACTTACAAGAGCTGCAATTAATTGGATTATTAAATAATAAATATTCAACATATAAGCATATGAAGAAGCATTTCGCAGCAGGCACATGTGTCTAATTCATTAAAAATAATGGTAAAATGAAAATTTAATCCAAGTAAACCTGGTTTTCAATAGCTCGTAACAATATTTTCATCAATCAGTTATAAAATACACCGAACAGATTTTCAATTGAATCGAAGAGAGCTGAGCTTAAAATTTTTTCTAAAAATTAATTTAATGACTCTGGAAGTACGAAACTGAAAACCATAGCATTCATAAAAAATAAAATGTATTTGAAATTTGTTTTAAGAAAATTTTATAGGAAAAATTAGATATAGAATATATGAATAATTATTTTCAGGAGTACACGTCAGGTTGTTGTCCGTGCTACTATTGTGATGGACTCTTGTGTCTAGCTCTTTCATTCTCTCGTTTTCATGATTTATATGGGAATCATCTTTTTTTTTTTAATTACTCTGTAAGATTTTTCGCCGCTGTCTTATCTCCGGTCCAAGGCGAATTCACTACTAGGTGAACTCGATTTGCAACCCTGCAGAAAAATATCACGAGCTGTCAAATAGAAAGAAATAAGAAAAATGGCGATTGTGATGGCGATACTGAAGAGTTTGACAGTCCGTGAGTTTTGCCTTGGTATCAGCTGATCGACATTTTCTGAATTAAGGCTATCTAGTAGTGAATTCGCCTTGCACCGGTCTTTAAAAAAATATTTTTATGATATATAAAAAAGAGATCGAATTAAAATAAGACTTTCTAGAGAGTTTTAAGAGAGTCTTAAGACTCTCTAGAGAGTCTTAATTTATGGGGTATTAAATTTTGCGCTCCCTATCTTTAAATTTATAAGAAAGCATGTGAGGCATTATCGAAATTTTTATGCGTTTCAAATATCTATTGATGCCATCGTTCGTTCCCCCGACTTCTCTGTGTAGAACGCATTCAAAATGTTCAACTCTCCATAACTCTGGCGCACAGATCAGACTGAATTTGACCGATGGCATAGGTCATGTTGAATTTGAGGCCCGCTGTGGTTTGTGGCTTTTTCACATACACCTGCGACATAAGAAAACCGTACACAAAAAGTCTAGTCCAGTGGCCAGCCCATATCACCTCTACGTAAGATGATCATGCCCTCAAATCACTCGTGCAGAATATCCAATGTGGCACGTAGCGCTCTCCTGTTGACATCACATGTCGTTAGTTTCCACATCATCGAATTCAGGCCAAAAGGAATTGGTAATCGTGCCGTTGATAGTGATGACTTGGACAATGCTGTTCTCAGAGAAATACGAACCGATGACGCCGCCAGTTCAAAAATGCACACCAAACTGTGACTCTCTTTGGATGCATTGGACGCTCTGGATCTCTTGTGGATTGGCGTCGTCCTAAATTTGCCAATTTCGTTTGTTCGCGTATTCATCCTGAAATTAATTTCATCACTGAAAATAATTTTTTTTTCATCATTTAGACAAAACGGTATTGTTACTTGCACGTGTTAATGAAAGCTTGTGGTTTGGCAAAAATAAGAGTGAAGAAATGACAACTTTGCTGTAGCTTCAACAAGATGACATTATCAATCGTTAAAGTTCGGAAGTACCTGTTGGAAGAAGCCATAACTTTCTGGCCGAATAAAATTTGCTAACACTACCTTTTTTGGCTGTTGATGCAATTTAAAAATATATATCAGGTGATAGCATTCACATTCAGCTGACAACATTTACAAGGGCTTCCCACCGTCCCTCGTCAAATTTGATGTGCTACAGTTTTAGGAACTGGAACGAGTTCCATCTGCGATCATAAATTATTAAATAAGGACCACTTCCTAAATAAAACATTTAATTGTTTTGGAAAGGTGATTTTTGAAATTAGAAAAAATGTATAATATCTCAATAATGAAACTAAAGGATAGAATATGTTTTCCCTGAAAAAAGGATTCATCTCTTTAATCTAAAATTTTTGGCTTCTGTACACAAACTACTAGTAGACAAGAAAAAATATGTCGAAAACTCTTGTGTAACTCTTGCAAATACTTGATTTCTTTGCAGCCGAAAATTAAAAAAGTAGATATCAAGATTACCATTATGACAAAATTGTTTCCCTATGACAAAAGAATAGCGACAAAAAACGCAAACAAATAACAAAAACTCTAATCATTATTAAATTTATAAGGAATGAATGGCTCAGTGTGTTGTAAAATTAACCGCTTTTGATCTCCTTGATGTTTCGAAGGATGACAAATAAAAAAGTTATTATCCCATTTGATTTGTAAAGATTTTTTTCTAAACAGTAGCCCAAATAGAATTGTTTAGAAATGCTCTAAGAACTCATGTATCATCGTGTTTTATACAACAACTCAAAGGACTGACTGTGTTTGTATTCCACCTTTTCTTTTTGAAAAATGGAAACAAACATTTCAAATTGTGTGCAATCAACCACAAGTGATTTACTTTAAAAGATGAGGATCATAATGAAGATGTGGATCGATGCTGATCTAAAGATTGATGATCTTAACTTCACGTATCATAATTTGAAACTAATGACATAAACGTCAGAAATAGACAGAGATGAGAGAAGTAGACAGTGATGAATTTATGGCTAGGCCGGTGAGGCCAGGACCTAGAGCGGCAAATTTTTTAGTCCTGTCAAGTTTTAGAATGCAAAAAACTTAATGACGTCTAATCAAATAGCAACGTTGAAAAAAAATGTTGTATTGAAAATCACTCACAAAAAGAGGTCCACCGTTTGCAGAACATTTGGAATAAATTGAAGATCCCTATAATGGAGATTTCTGGGACACCATCGAGCTTCTTGTTGAACTTGATGTGACAGCGAAGTTTCTTTCCAAATTTTTATTAAAAAAACAGGCCTGGAAACAAATTACGGCCATCGATATCGATCGAAATTTCCATTTAAATTGTATTGAAATTTCGATCGATATCGAATGCGTTAATTTGACTCCTGATTTTTGGGACAAAAACATAATCGTGTCTTGGCCACGACGGCGTTATACGCCTATTGAGAGATCAAAAACCGAATAGATAAGAGAGATCAAGAAGGGTGGGCATAAGAACTGCCTTGAGGATTAGCAAAAGTGCTGGTCACAGCTGTATATCTGAGGAAGGCTACTTTGAAGGGAACGACATAGAAATTGATGAATAAATAAAAAATTTTTTTTTATAAAAATTAAATTTCACCTTATTTAATGCAATTAAAACTTATAGGCTAATTGTTCGAAAATTTGTTTTAAATTCAGCAAGACATGATAAATATGCCAAAGCACAAAGGAAAGTCAACAGCAGTTGTTAATTATTCAACTTACTTGGCAGAGCAGGACAGCTGTTTTCGAAAACCGCTACACTTTCATCAGCCCTACTCATATGTATTTTGTTTGTCACCACTTGTTATCATCTTAGTACTTTCGTTGTACTTGTGTCGCCTGTTCATTTAGTATTATTCTTTTCACTGAACACAATTCTGACAGGGTTGCATTATAAATTTTACTCATTATTAAAACAATTATCTTTTAATTGTCAATAAGTTAATTGTAATTTTTATATGAAAATTTAGTCTCAATAAAGGCCTTAATTGTTATAATTTCAATATTGCTGCATATATATAATAAAGTTAATTATAATGACAGCTAATTGTGTAACTGATTGTGCATTTAATGAAAAAAATGCTGCAGGTATCTTGGGAATTTATTGAATTTAGCCGAAAAGCTAGGCGAACTACCGGATACGGGTCAGGAGGACGTAGTTTTGCTTTTGCACTTGAATAAAGGATATGCAAATTTTAGCATTTTTATGAACAAAATTTTAATTAGTGAAGTAATTTAGCAGTACAAGATAAAGAATGAGCAAAAATTCATATTGTTTTAGTTTCAGCTTTTGAACTCTTTTTAGCAACACACCCTCCTTCTTCATGGCCGTATGGGCAGCTAAACAAAAAAACATCAATTATTCCATACTTTACTTTTCAATGATGTAAATAAAATTTATCGTGAAAAAATTGTGTATAAAAAATTCATTAATTTTTATTGAAATGTTTATGGTTTTTAATGAAAAATAAATAAATTCTTTCCTCTTATAGATGGTTTTCATTATTAAATTTTAGTTTCGTTTTCCAATTAATTAATGTTTATGACTTTTACCACGCATTTTCATTATCGAATCGTTAGCGTTACAATATATGAAAAGTACGACGGACGAGTGTAGAAATAAAATGGAAACCGCCAATACAACCGCATCTGTTTGTTTGAAATTTATAAATATTATCGGCTTCATGAAAAAATAAATAAATAAAAATAATCGAATAAAATTCATATTAACGAAATTTACTACTGAGAACAAACTGAACAAAAAAAAGAAATTGTTTCGTAAAAACCGGGGCAAAAATGATGAGCTTGAATGGTTTCCGTGTGTTCAGTTATACTTTTTGTATTTCCAAGTAACAGACGAGTGTATGTTGGCCGGTCGGTTGGCTGCTCAATGAACCCTAAAATTTTATTTCAAATTGAATATTAAGCAATATTTTGCTGTTTTGCTGCGTTGACTAATCATTGTTTTGTTAATCATTCAGTGAATTAAGAGTCATAAATTAAATTTTGTAAGAATATTTATTTGTGTGTTATAGTTTGTTTCAGATATCTATCGGTCATTTAGATATTAAACGATGAAATGTCATTAATTTTTTAGGGTAATTTTCAGTTAAAAGTCAACTGTCATGCCATCTGATTACCACACTCGTGTTTAATTATACGGTTTCTTTTGTATGTTCTGGTCATTATTAATAAATTATTTATTTGTTTGTTTGTTTTGACAAATGCTGATGAGCAGGAGTTGTTTTAAGTTATTTTGTTTAACTTCTGTTAGTTGTTTTTGAATTGCAGTCGAAAGTTTTTTATCAGTAACTTTTGCTTAGCGAATTGCTTTTCACCACCACGAATCTTTATTAAAGGTTCTACTGTAAAGTGATCTGTTTTTCTGTCCCGTATTAATTGTTTCTTCTTTAAATGCAATACAAACTCTCATGAAATTTGTTGAAATATTTGCTTTCTCTTAGTAGTAAGGAAAATCCGTGCGGAAATTTGTTACACGGAATTTTGTTTAATATGATTCCCATTTTTACCCAATAAAAATCATTAATTTGAAAAATGATTGCATTAAAGAGTTCTTTTTATTTAAAGATATAATTTTTTTTCTTCAAATTTTCTTCACAGATAATGACCTGCAGTGTTTCCTAACAGAAAATATTCGAAAAATTCTTATACGAGGGTGGGTCAGTAACTCCGTGGCTTTTTGAATGAAACACAATTTTTTATATAACTAGTTGTTTTATTTTTCCAAATAGTCTCCTTTGAATTCTGTACACTTGGGGCCAAGTTACTGCATTCGATATCGATCGAAATTTCAATACATTTTAAATACGAATTCCGATCGATATCGAGTGCCGTAATTTGGCACCTAGGCCATCAAAATAGGATTCTGTTTGTGAAATGATTTCGTCGTTAAAGTCAAATCTCTTTCCAGCCGAGCCATTTCTTCAAGTTTTGCCACCAAGAAATAGTCACTTGGGGCTAAATCTGAGTAATAAGGCGGATAAGGGAGCAACTCGTTGCCCAATTCATGGCGTTTTGCCATGGGAACTGCACCCATATTGTGGAAAACTTTTTCATACCCAAGTCATCATTAAAAATTGCAACCACTGATCCTTTTGTGAAATGCCTATGGCTTTATAATCGCTCTCATTTTCAATCCCCGACTGGCTTATTTGTGTCAGATGTAGAGACCTCAAATGGGCGCTCAGAATATTCAGCATCTATCGGCCACAACGAAATTCAGTAGATCACTTCTCTACCGCGGAAATGGATGATGCAGAGTCCCCAAATTTTTTTTTTAACAAATTCGTCCTTGACTCGGCTTAATGAGTACACGAAATTAATTTTATCCATTTTCTTCTCAAAACGCGCGGTAGTCTGTTATCAGCGGCAGACAAACACAAGCTAAATAAAGCAGTTTGTTTAAATTTTGACAGGAGTCAGCTGACAATTGCCTGTTGACAGGAACAGTGATGCCATATCAATTAAGAGACTGGAAATTTAAAAACTCACGGACTTATTGCAACAACAAAAAAAATAAAATAAAACTGAAGCACAATAAATATTTTAAAAAATCTAGTAATAAATTCATAATTCATTCAATATTTAATTTCAATTAAATATATTCCCACACTTGTTTCCCTAAAACTAGCGTTTGTGGTAAAACTAAAAATATAAATTTTTCATTTGAAATAGTAAATATTTCATTTCACACCATTATTATTAGTTTTAAATTTTATATTTTCTTAATTATGTGCCTGGCATAAATTTAAAGAATTTCATAGTCTTCAAACCGCTAAAAGAGTGTTTTTCGTTTCTTTTCTTTATTGAAAATTATAACAAACATTTACGACATGTCGCGCATATTTAAGCAGCTCCAAAGATGTTTCAGTCATTTGACGGCGCATAGTTTTTTTCTAATATAAAAAAAATTTGATTTCTTTTTAAATGTTCTAATTATAATAAAGTAAAAAATCATTAGTTAGTCAGCAGTTTTCTTTTCAGTCTGTTGATTTTTCATCGTTAAAAACAATTTGCTAATTTTATGTGTGTCTTATGAGCTTTATAATTGGCTAGTGATTTTTATAATATGATTTATTTATTAACAGGGTAATTTCTATAAATTTTAATTAATAATAAGTTTATAAATTACATTTTTCAGTGAAAATTAATTTTATTAGCGCTTTAAGCATCAAAATTAACCCTAGATAGATAATCATATTCTGACATACGTTAAAGATAAAATTGATGCATACTTTTCAAAGAGCTTATTTTCATTATTTTTAATTTAATTTGGAATCGATTTATGTAAATTCTATATCTGCATATAAATGAATGAAAAATATCAACAGCTTAAATATATTTATAAATGTTTATTGTGAGAAAAATCAAGAACATTAAAACTTCATAAGTAGTCAACTAAACAAAGAAATCATATTTGTTGGAAAACTTATTTGTAATCACGCGTCATTTTGACTCATATAGCGCGTATATTTCAAAATGGGTTATACGTACCGCAGCATTGTATGCGCCTCATGAAAGATCTGCACAACGACTGGGATGTCCTAATTGCGCCGAAATTGCAACATTTTGGAAGGGAATACGTAAATTTTACACAGATTATCTCTCTAGGGCTAAGGCCCATTTTTATAACTGGAGCCTTTATTTTTTTTAACCCTCCGATTAGTGACAGCTCTGAACTTCACGGCCGTGTGAAAAGGTCCCTACGGACCTTTTTTGTAAATCATGTTTTTTTCATATAAAAATTTTTTTTTTATATTTTTTTTTGTTTTTATTGTTTATAACTAAATTCTATTACAAAAATAATTTTTTAAATTTTTAAATTTTTTTTTTATGATCATCCCTAATGTCTTTGAGTTTAGGTCTTTGTGTTCAGAACAAGGAAATTATGTGTTGAAACAATAAAAAAATTATAATGATGCCCAAAAACATGCATTTATTAGTGAAATTCAGTACAAGGTCCATACGGACCTATTCACACGTCCGCGTACTATTCTCACTAAAACCTCAATAACTCCTAAAGTAATGATCCGATCGGCTTGATTTGATGCGCAACAAAATACTCTTGGAAGTACAGAGTAACTTTAGGGGGGGTTGTAGTGGCCGAAGTAGGAGTAATTTCAGTTTCAAATGGCAAAAAGGTCCCTAGTGACCTTCTCACTCATCGGAGGGTTAAGGACCAGCACTCAGGGGATGACGCCTACATATACAGTGCATGGCGTTGGAACTATAAAGCAGGAATAGTCTTGAGAGGACACATGAAGAAAAATGAGAGGATAGAGATTTTCTGAAGCTATTTTAGTTTTTACTTCGTTGACGAATTTTTGCTACAGGGACGACGTATGAGGATGCTGTTAGTTTGATCTTAAGAAAGATTTCAATAAAATAGATATCAATATTTGTACTCGCAATTTTAATTCGAAATGCTGCCATATTCCGTAAGTCGTTAAAACTTCAATGCCGAAAAATCTAAAAAGTATAGCTGTAACAAACTGCTGCATACTTCTGGGGGCTTACTTTTTATGTACAGTAATTATTTGTTTACTAACAAATAGGTAAATAAATTTCCTTTTACTTGCATAATACACACACACACTAACGCATCAACACATTTGCTTATACGACTGCTACACATACGAACATTAAAATGCCACCATCTTCATAATTCCAACAATTTGTTTAACGCACCATTTACCAAAACATTTACTCCAAGTTTTTTTTATTTGAAATAAAAAAATATATAAAATTAAATTTTCCAACTTTCGTGGAAGCTTATGAAAATTGTTTAATTCAATTAAATAATTATGCATGTGTTTCTATTCTGCACGCAAGCTTAAAATTTTATTTTGTTAGAATTATTTTTCCTCCATTTTTATGACAGCGTGTGCTAAGTTTTTTTTTGTGTATATGGAATAATTTAAAAATGGTAATTGAAATTAAAAGGGAATAAAAAAAATAAAGGAAAACCTACGCACTCTTGCAAACAGCCACACACACACACACAAGTGAAAAAATTACTTTTTATGACAAAAAAAATACTCACAACACCCTCATACACATCATTATCCTTTGCACATACAAAACGCCAACTTCCACATATTCCCAGCTAAAATATGTAAAGCAGGAGGTTACGTAGAGTCGCGTAGGTAGAGCGGCTATAGAATAAAAGTCGCGTGTAACGGAGGGTGTTAAATAAATGTTGGCTTTTTGTCGCCTTGTGCAGTGGGTATGATGGTGCGTAAGGGTGCATGACTATTTTTTGGGAGATGGGCCAAAAATGAAACATTGAATATTTAATTGTGTGCATGGCTAATGTGTTAAGTGTGTGTGTGTGTGAGTAGGCTTTTACATATTTTTTTTTATAATTGTACTCTAATAATATGAAGCACATTTATTTCATCTTATTGAAAGTACGATTATACAAAGAGTGTTACAAAAATACACAAGAGTACGGTTAATGAAAGTGTAGCGGTTTTCGAAAACAGTTGATCTGCTCTGCAAGGTAAGTTGAATAATTTAAAACTAATGTTGAGTTTCCTTTATGTCTGGCAATATTTATCATCTTTCTGAATTTAAAACAAATTTTCGAAATAATTCGACTTTATATATTAATTGAATTTAATATAAAAATGAAAAATTTTGTAAAAAAATAAATTCTAGCACCTTTTCTAGCCCCTATAAATCCATAATATTTATGCATTCAAAATTAATGAGTTTCAATTACCACAAGTTCAAATACCCTGAGTTCATAATTATTGCTAACAACTGGAAAATATATTCAAATGTTCTATTAATAGAAGATCATTTCTGTGGGTCGGTCGGCTACCGCACTATAACTTGTCCAATAAATTGCTACAAATTTGTCTAACAAATTAGTTTCCAACAAATCTGAATGAAACATGGAAAACTATAAAAAAAAATAAATAAAAAATAAAAAACAACAGAGACACGAAACAAAGTACCCAATTTAAATAGTATTGAATAGTATTTCGAGAAGAGTTGAGCGTGTAAAACAAGAAAATTACCAGATCTTTAACACTTTTAATAGACATCAGCAAATCACACACAGAAACGATTCGTTTTTAGTCGTGCAAGAGGCACACACGCTGGGAAAAAGACTTGTCTATGGAAATTGATTTTGATCTAATACAATCGCGTTTGCTAGAATGCTGTTTTGAAAGCTTTTACATGCTGCAGAAGCTTAAACGAATTAATTCGTTTACTTAAAGACTATACGAGGCCATAAATAATGTATTTCTTATGAATGAGCTCTAAACATTTTGTGTAGTTATGAAATTTTTTTATTTGATATTTTGTCACAATTCTATTTTAAATGAAATTTATTTGTTGGTGGTCAAGCAATGTCTATATGCATTTCAGGGCCTATTATGCTCATTCTGATGTGATTTTTGAAAATAATTTGTAATTTACAAATTATGAATTCTCAAATGGTTTTCGGAAGTATATGCATAAGATTAGAGGGTTTTAACTTTTCAAAACTGTGGTTAAAGTCTACTGATGATTTGGTAAAGCACCAATGAAATGCGTATAGACTTTGCTTGACCACCAACAAATAAATTTCATTTTGTCTAGTAATTATTCTTTAAGCTGCAGGTATTTTTATATAAAAATTTTTATAATCTATATGTTTGCAATAAATTTGAAATTTTTGGAATTTCGAATTATATGACAAAGAATTATTTCATATTTTTTATAATTTAAATTATGTACGAATTTTTATTAGTCGAACTTTCTTATGTAAATTGTTAATTTTTTTCAACGGGCTTAAGTTCGAATCTGCATGACTGCAAATGATTTTTTATTATTTTATTAATAAATGAATTTGTTCAAATTCTATTTATTATTTTTTATATTAAGAATATTTTCAATAATCATCAAACCAGCAGAACGGATCAGTACTGATTTCGAGGCCGCTACGCCATCTCGTCAGCGTTCTTTTTTAATATTCCAATCTTAATATAAAAAATAATAAATAGAATTTGAACAAATTCATTTATTAAGAAAATAATAAAAAAATCATTTGCAGTCATGCAGATTCGAACTTAAGCCCGTTGAAAAAAAAAATTAAAAATATTTTATAATTGTTAAAAAAAAGGATCGGCTATATTTTCCCAAAGAAGTGGCGAAATATTGAAAAAATATATAAAATTTTTATATAAAAAGTTTAAAGAACTACTAAAATACTATTGAAAGGTCAAGAATATATAGAAAACATTTCAACCAATACTTGAATTTTTTTTTTATAAACTTTTTTTCGATTTAATATCTTTGAGGTTCTGCTCCTCTAAACTTGTAAAATATGATGAGAAGTATTCAAACTGTTTGATATGATAATTAGCAACTTAATGATGATGATGATAATGATGATGATGATGATGCTGGCAATGACGGTGTTTACAGCTACCCAAGCAGTTCAACTTGAGGTATTTTAAATATGAATGATCATAGAAATCCGCTAGAATAAAAGGGGAGAACGAGTCATTTAAACACACTTCACTCCTGAAGTGCTGATGCACTGCAAAGACGTTCTATGATTAATCGTTTGGTTTTTATAAACATTTTTTTTAAAGTTATTTCCCTGTGCACTATAGATATATTTGCATTTTCCAAATGTATTTGATTTAAAAAATTGTTTATGTAACAGCAACCGCATCTTAAAGTTTCTATTTTTATTTTAATTTTAATTTTTTGATTTGTTGCAAGGTGTTGTTGGTGGTTGGGTGATAGGTGAGTGGGGTTAATGAGCCAATTATCATAATATTTTTTCTTTTTTCGACATTTTGTTTATTTATATTATGAGTTAATATCGTATAATTTTTCTAAATATTTATTTGTATAGGGAAGAACATATTTTTGTGGGGGAATTAAATAATTCCAAGTGTTTTGACAAGTTTGTGATTTAAAATATTGTTCTATATGTTTTTATTAATTTAGCATGAAATTTTAATGTCTGCAGAAAGTATGGGAATGAAAATATTTTTTACTGAAAATTTTTAATTTTAAGAATTTAAATAAATGGTTTCTATCAAGTGCAGTGTGACCAGATGTAAAAATATGTTGCATTAAAATGCTAAAAAAATATCTGTATGAAGTGTTTCTTTTTTTAATAAATTTTTATTTGTAGAACTTATTAATTTTATTATATAATTGAACTCAAGTTTAAATCTGCCATCTGCAAGTTATTCTTTTTAAGAATTTAGATTAAATTGACTTGATTTTTTATTACGAGTTGAATATTAGAATCAATCGGAATGCTTCAGATGTGATTTCATGGGGATTTCGTGGGCGCAATGCCATCTCAACAGCGTTCAGTGTTCCTATTTTCCACTTTACTCGGTGGCACTGCACTAGTCATTAGGAATATCAGCTATTTAATCCATATGTTTTTTTCTCATAATAAATGTTGCCCTAAAAATATTTTCTAATGTTTGTTTTCTTTTCTAAAAAATAATTCTACATTTTTTTGCACTTTTCAATGGCAAATGGTAACATTATGGCATTTGAAAATAGTGAATTTATAGGAAATTGATCTACCATCTCTTATGAAAATGTGTTTTATTTTAAAATTGATTTTTCATAAAAATGAACAAAATGTTACATATTTTTTCCAGAAAAGAAATCGCCATAATATTTCGAACTATTATGCCACTTTTTTGTTTCCCTATTTTCCCTAGTTATTTTTATAGAGCCTGGCAGCTGGATGTAATATTGGAGTTTCGAAACAAAGAATTGACTTTTAGAAGAAGGTATTGCAACTGATGTTGAAATTTACTTTAAAAGAAAAATAACTCCCTAGGGGTAAAAGAACACAGGACACGTCACGTGACTGCTTCTCAGAGACCAGCAAACGGTTCGAGCTCTGATACCTTTAGATACTAGTCCTATTGTGGTGTCCTTAGTACCAGTGCCAGTACCAGTCCCAGTTGTGCTTTCATGAACAGCGGTTATAGAAACATCCTAGAGTAAGTTGTCTAAGCCTAGTCCTTAATGGTTATGTCACAAAGTGGTTTCTTAAAGCCTGATGTAAATAATAATTACTTTGAACAGATTATGTCTTAATTAATCTAACGTATGACCATAAATTAAAAAAATATAGAAAAATAATACTTAAAATTTTTTCTCCGGATAAAATTAACAATTTGCATAAGAAAGTTCGACTAGTAAAAATTCATACATAAATAAAAGAAATTACATTTAAATTTTGCGATGTAGAGTGAGAGAATTTCGTTAGCACTTTCAGTTTATTTTTGTGATATGTGCTCTTTTTGTTAGCCTCATCTTCACCATTTTGAAGCAGATACCTTCGACTTAAGACAACTAAGAAAACAAGTAAAAGTTTCAGGGGTGAATTCGTACGATCTCGTTGGCAGTCACAAGAGATGACTATACCCTCAAATCCCCTCGTACAGAATATCCAATGTGGCATTAGCTGTGTGGCACTTAGCGCCGTCCTGTTGAAACCACATGTCGTTGGTGTCCAGATCATCTAATTAGGAACAAAAGAAATTGATAAGTATCGACCATAGCGTTCGCTTTTTTTTTTTAGGAGTAGGACCAGCACTCAGGGGATAACCCCTACATATGCAGTGCATTGCGCTGGAACTAGGAAAATCGATTTTTGGAAGGAGGATAAAGGGTGTAGTGTCTGTGGATATTCGATTTGAACCTCCTCAAATTGTAAGTGGCGGGGGAGACCTCTGCATTTAGTTTGTTCCACATACGGAGTGTTCGGCTAAAAAACGAATTTTCTCTGTGAATTAGTATCATCCCAAATTCGAGTATTTTGTTTGATTACAGAAATGGATCTCATAGCCGGAGCTAAATTTCGAGCACTCAATTTCTAAAACAATTATTATTTGAACGCGTTGTTGTATGATATTTCTTTCCATTGTTTTTTTTTATCTCGTACCAGCACTTAGGGGATGACCCCTTTATATGGAGTGCATTGCACGGGAAATAGAAAAGAGGGGATAGTACTAAGGGGACAGATGCAGAATGATGAGGAGGTAGAGAATTTTTTGTAACTATTTCTACTTTTTTACTTCGTCGGCTAATTTTTGCTACAGGGCCGACGAAGGAGGGTGCTGCTATTAATCTGCTTTTTAGTACATAATCGCGTCAGTCGCTGCCAATTATTTTCAGTGACCATTGCTTTGACTTCATCACTGGAACAGGTTGACAACAATTAACACAACCATGCGTTACTAATGCTGATCAGAATAATTCAGCATAATATTTCATGACTCATCGCGGGGTTGAACTCAGGATCCTGCGCTTCATAGTCTCGTTTTAAATAGTTCATCCAACAGATTGAATAAAAGACAAGTAATTTGGCTGCCAAAGTTCCGAACACCTTGTAGTAAGAATTTTAACGAACATTTTATATTGCTATATTAAATTGAATTAAATTCGTCTGGTTTCTTGACCTCTTTTTAATTATTATTGTATTCTGATATTTTTAAGCTTAAGGTCTCTTTATTTTAGTTTAATTTTTAATTTCAATATTTCGTCACTCCTCAGGAAATTAATTATTTTATTAATTAATTTCCTGAAGAAGTCACACAAAAGAGTGACGAAATATTGAAATTAAAAATTAAACTAAAATAAAGAGAACTTAAGCTTAAAAATATCAGAATACAATAATAAATTGAATTAAGATTTTATAGGCTAATTGTTCGAAATTTTTAATTTAAATCTCAGAAAGACATGATAAATATTCCAAGGCACAAAGGCAAGTCAACATCAGTTTTTGTTATTCAACTTACACAGCAGAGCAGAACAGCTGTTTTCGAAAGACGCAACCCTTTCATCATCAGTGCTCATGTGTATTGTGTTTGTCACCACTTATTAGGTGGCTTAGTTGAATGTGATAACAGTTCCTATTTACACAAATTTTATTGCGAAACAGAATACGAGAACTGTATCAAGCTGATGTTAACATGTTATTGTTATAATACCCGTGTTACCGTTTGAACACCTTATTTTGAGACACTTTATTTTCCTTATTAATATGAGAGTAAGTGGCTTCTAGTTTATGTTGCTTAGTTTCAATATTCCCTGGAATTCAGAAAAAGCAGAACAAGAGATTTAAAGAAAAAATATATAATTCACACATTTCAACAAATATAAAATTTTGCCTTCCATTTAAAGTAATTTCATTGAATCATCTGATTTATTTTCAAATATTTTACTACTAATTTCTTAAAACAAAAAAATTAACAAATTCCAAAAATTATCAATATCCCATAAATTATAATTGCTGCCATTATATTTAATTTCTCAGGCAATTTAAATTATAATTTATCAACACATTACAGACGAGAACCTAAACAACACACTTGAAAAACTATAGTTTATTTTTTGTCGCCTGCCAACATATTTTTTTAAGGCAGAACTAATAAATTACAGGACCTTTTCGTAACAAAAGGAAGTGACAAATGGAACAGCCCACAAAATAAACAAATAAAAAAAGTAAACACTGAATTAAAATATGAAATTACGAGAAGCATAAAGAAAGGAATGGAAAAATATGACAATGAAAATTTATTAACGAGCAGCAAATTGGAAATAAATTTTTATTACCATCGACGAACGCTGACAATCTTGGCAGAGCTCTCTTGGCAAATGACATTCATAAGCAGCATATTAATATGTATTTGTTCAACTCTAAGTCGCTGCATTTAGCAATATGATTATTTTAGAAATTGGCATTAAAGAAAATTTCCCTTTATTATTGAGCAAAAGGGAATATAATTTTTTTTAAACTCTTGACATGCATCTAATCAGTTTTAGCTAAACGGCAAATAGTTGTTTTTATACCCTCCAAAACAGAATTGGGGTTTATTCACTTTGTCATTCCGTTTGTAACGTTGGGAATTTTTTTTATATTAAAATCCATATTAATATACAAAATGATTATGGGAGTGTCTTCTATCCCGTGCATCATTTTGTATATACTGGCAATGCATGCCAACTCCTTATTTGGCCACTTGGGCCAAAATCCCTCCCAGATCACACACACTGTCATGGCCTTTCATGACCTGCAAATATTTTCACAAAATGCTCAAAAAATTTGTTAAATATGGATTTTCATAAAATAAAACATCACTGTTTGCCATTTCGTTACGTCGTAACATATTTAACTTCACAGCTAAATACGTTGTTTCGTAACTGCTTACGTTAAAACATGATTAGATCGGCATATTTATCTTCACTCACATAATAAATTTTACATTTAATTATCACAAATATTTCTTTTTTTAGAGTTTTATGACAAAGATGAAATGTCTCTCCCACAGCCCTTGACAGAGCGACTCCGCCAAAATACAGTTTTAATACCCTCCATAGAGAATTGGACCCCATGAAGTATATATATTCTGTATCAGTGATGAAGTCTAAGACGGTCTAGCAATGCCCATACGTTCGTCTGCGGAAAACATGATATATCCTATTTTTGGACCCCGCCCATTCAGTGGGCGTTGACGTACGATATTATATAAAGGAACTCTGTCCCAACATTTTAATATTACTTCCTAAATATTTGGAGGGTATTTAAGATTTGACCCGATCGACTATAACTTTTTTACTTTCTTTTTATTTAGTTGCTCCCTATATGAAACCAAATCCAAAACATATTCAAATATAAGCGGGTGTTTAATATTAAAAACAAAATCGAAAAAATATCCAAATTGACTGACAACCACTCACTGCTAAACAAACTCAATAAAAATTTTAAAAACAACATTCATTCATATTCTAATGCATTTATACGTTTTGATGACATTTATTGGGTTTTCCACTTGGAAAACACTCACCATAACAATTGCGACAACGACATTTATAATTCCGAGCGAAGACTTTTATTGCGAACACACATACGTGTTATGGAAGGGATATTTTATGAAATATTTCCACAGATGACTGACTGTGTGTGTGTGTTTTTCAAACAAAACACCGTTTAGAAACAAGTAACTTTTGATAAAATTTTAAATACTTTTTTGTAGGGTTATTATAACATATAAAAGAATTTTCTTACCATTAAAAAGTAAAGTCCTAGTTGTTCAATGAAAATCGAGTTTTACAAGGCATCGAATAAAGACATGAAAATTTTGTGGTTTCTTTCTAAATGAAATATTGAATCTATACTCCAACGAATTAGCATTTTTTTTATTATTATGACCGTTAAAGTTCACAATAGAGCGATTTAAATTTTTTGGAATTTTTGTTGAACACTATAATTTTTTAATATTAATTTTGCGCATTTTTAGTGATCACTTTGAATTTCTTATATAGTTTGTCTCAATTAGAAAGTTTTTTACATTTTAATATAGAAATATATATTTATAAATAGTTGTTTGTAATGAAATAGTTGTAGTGAAATATATATTTTTAATAGTTTTTAATGGATTGTAAAGAATACATCTTCCAATTAAATATGAAATAAAAAATTCGTCAAATGGCCTTATGAGTCTGACAACGGGCCATTAACTTTTCATGACTGAGCTCATGCTCAGCAGTGGCATGAGGCTTTCGTGAGCCTGATATTCAACAAGTTTGTGTATTCACGAAACCACTCAAGGCGTTTCATCGTAGAGCATGACATGTTATAAAAAATTGGCATTGAGTTCGCTTTGCACCATGGCCCAGTGAACGTATTGCGGTGCTTTCTATCCTAAAGCTCTCTATTTTCAATGGTCGGAAAAAATATAGTCCACACCAGCCAAATTTTAAAGTTCTCCCATTTATAAAGAAATGAACACAAAATTTAAAAGTGAATTTTTACTGAGGCACTCTGTATATTAAAGGGAAACTATTAAAAAAGTCATAATATTGCTCTCGAAATGACATATTAATAAAATCGGAGATGGCCTATATAAAAAAAGTTTATTTGGAAATTATAAAGGGTGGCCAAATTTGAGGTTAGCAAGTAAATTGGCACATCTTTTTGGGGGGAAATTCAGTTTTATTGACACCAATGTAAAGTAGAAATATGGCAATTAATAATGAAATATGATGTCGGGCAAATTTTCACCCTTAGGACCACGGCAGACGTCCTCTCTTTTCACAAAATTTTGAACCACATATTGCAACAGAGATTCGCTTATCTGGTCAGTACAGCGTCAGTTGTTTGTGGTTTATTTATGTAAATCTAGTTTTTCAAATGGCTGCAAAAATATAATCCACAATCGTTCACAAGAACGAGGCGGCCACTTGACATCGCCAAATCAAGAAATTACGCCACCGGGAGGTTTTTCATGCAATAACTGAATTATTTTCCGGCTGTGTGGCTTGTGGCGCCGTATTGTTGAAAACAAAGATCACTGATGTCAACATTAGCCAATTGTGGCCACAAAAATCAGTTATCATGGTTTAGTAGCCGCAGACAATTTACGGTGACAGCATTTCTGTGCTCATTTTCGGAAAAATACATGCCGATGATGCCGCCTAACCACAAACCGTACCATACGGTCACTTTCTGTGGATGTGAAGGGGCTACTGTTTGTGGATTTTTGGAGCCCCATATGCGACAAATTTTATTTGTTTACAAAATCGCCTAATTGAAAATGCAACTCATCACGAAAGATTATTTTGTAGAAAAATGCCTTGTTTTCGTTCAGTTTTTCAATTTAGAAAAGTTCGAAGCATATAATGGTCGGCCGCCGTTTCATGGTTAAAATTTACCAACTTTTTTCTAAATAAATATCATAGAATGACATCTCAATTCTTGACATTTCATCATTTGGCAGTTAATTTGCTTCCTAACCTCAAATTTCACTGTGAAGTCCAGATGTATGCCGACGATGTCCACCTAATCGTTAGCTGTGTGCCATCTGACATCAATAGTTGTATTAGTAAATTAAATGTTGACCTTAATAACGTATACAAATGGGTTTCAGCAAACGGACTTTGCCTAAATGCTAAGAAATCTAAAGTAATCATGATACGTAGAAATAGTAATGTGCAATATCACTTGCCTCAGATAGCTACTGGCGACTCGTCTATAGAAATAGTTGAACATGCCAAAAATCTTGGAATAGTTTTTAACAATACTCTAACTTGGCCGAACCATATCAACACTCTATGTGGCAAAATATACGCTATTCTCCGAAACTTATGGATGACACGGTCCTTTACACCAACTACCATTCGTATGTTGCTTGGCAAAAAGTACATTTTACCTGTTTTAACTTACGGATGTGAATTATTTTCTAGTTGCAATTCTACAAGCAAGAATAAACTAAAAGTGGCGTACAACAATATTGCAAGATACATTTATGGCCTTTCAAGGAGAAATCACATATCACACTTTTCGTACAAAATCTTTAATATATTATTTGATAATCTTCTAAAATGTCGCAACACTCTCTATTAATAGATTAATTTTTTCAAGATCGAATAGGGGATACAAAATCAACTCTATTCGTTACCAAAGACTTATATCGGAGAGGCATTTCTTTATTAATGCCATTCGTCTCTGGAATGAACTTCCATCTCATGTACAAACTATAAGCAATGCAAAGCACTTTAGATGTGCAATATTTACATACTTTGCTAATTAACGCCATGTTTTTAATCTTTTGTAATTTTTATAACTTTTAATGTTAATTAATAATTACTTGAAATTAAATTATTTTCTTTAGTTTTAAGTCAACTTTGTTTATTTTCTACTATCTGAGTGTTATGCGTCTATCTACGCAGTACTATTATATAACATTAAATCTTGTTGTACTGTATTTTCAATAATAATAAATCAAATCAAATAAAAAAAAAAAAAATTTGCCCATGACGTGGGCCAATGGAAAGTCGCAATGAATACAAATTGAAACTGATTGTTGTCCTTAAAAATAGATACAAGATCCCTGAAAACCAGTCTGTAGCAATTATTTGTCTACTATGAAACCTTAAGCGGCAAAATATGTATGAACACAGTCACGGAGTTGAATTTCAGTCGAAAACTACAGTCCGGATTCCTGAGATAATGAAAGAGGAAAAATGTTTTTTTGCTATAAATTTATTTCATTCCGATGAAGCAAAATACGGAATAAGTTCCATTACCAAACTGAATTGTTCTGATTACTACAATTTTGTTCTACTGTCGCATTCATAAAAAAATAGTGCCGTTTATATATAATTATTATTGTATATTATTGATACTAATAATTATTGATACTTTTAAGCTTAATGCTAGAGTTAATGTCGACGCCGTTAACGGCGTTTCAACGCCGAAAAAGTTGCAATAGATTGAACTTTTACGGCGTTCCAACGCGTTGAGATTAACTGCTCTCATACAATTTCATACGATTCAACTTTTTTTTTGACATTTGACGCCGTCGACGACGTCGACATTGACTCTAGCATAAGGTCTCTTTATCTTAATTTAAATTTTAATTTCAATATTTCGTCACTCCTTTGTGTGACTTCTTCAGGACATTAATTATTTTATTTATTATTATTAAATAAAATAATTAATTTCTTGAAGAAGTCACACAAAGGAGTGGCGAAATATTGAAATTAAAAATGAAATTAAAATAAAGAGACCTTAAGCTTAAAAATATCAGAATACAATAATAATTAAAAAGAGGTCAAGAAACCAGAAGAATTTAGTTTATATGTATATAATCTTTATGTTTGCTTTCAGAATTGTGGAAACAGTGTAAATTTTTGTAAACAAATAAACATATAAATTTTAAAATCACAAACTCGCCAAATATTAACAGGATGCAATATTAGACAACAAACGCGTGTCAATAGCAAACAAAAGGATGGAAAATATAAAACCATAAAAATCCATAAAAACGTACAAAAACTAAAATGAAATTGTCAAATATTTATGGCAATATTGTGTCCTCTTGTTTAATTTAAAACTACGAGTACGAACTACTAATAAAAATAACAATAAATAAAAGACAACAAAAGTGAAAAGCCAGCAGAGGTCAGCATCGATTCAGTGCTGTCGAAAGCTGACCCTCAGGATAATAATAATAATAATATGATTTAATGAAAAGGGGGTGGTGTTGGTTATCAACCAGAAGTATAACAATGTAACAATAATTTCGGTGACAGTGTGTGACTGACTGGTTGTGGCACGGTGACAAAACTGGCTGACCTAAGGTCATTTGGCTGTTAAGTGTAGGGAGGGTGAGCGATTAGAGGGGGATGTGTGTGTGTGTGTATGTGTGTGCGTCTAAAGGTTAAATTGTCAAAATTTGAAATATAATACTCTGTCTGTCCAACATACAAATTTATTGCTGCTTCATAAAAATGGAAAATTGTCCATTTTTATGTGATTGAGCAGTTGACACATGGCCGTTACCGCTTTGCAGCTAAAATAGTTTTCTAGTTTTCCAATGAAAAATCGATGTTTGCACAAAGAAAAAACTCATTTTAAAATATTTAACTCATCTGAGGATAAAGTTTAACACATCTAAGCAAATACAAGGACGATAGTGTGTCCTGATGCGTTGGTTTTCCTTTGTTCAATTGTTATTGATAACTTGAAATGCTGTTTGCTAAAATGGGGATTTTATGAAATTTGATATTTTATTTTATTTCTTGTTATTGTTGTTATTGTTTGCATTAAATGACCCAATAACCATTTTCAAATAAAAATACTCACGCACCAGCTCGCACTTGAGAAAATGTATTCAGGGCCAGTCAGCCGGTAGTCTGTTGGTTTAAGTTGTTGCTGCCACATTTTCTTTTTTACACAATTTTATTGTTACTAAATACAATAGTGCAGCCGAATTCATTGAATTTTTCAATAAAGCAGGATTTGTTAGAATGTATTGCAGACTGTTATTTATTTTCAAATTGTACCGATTCAAATTAGCCTAAGGGCACGTGCTGTCAAGGCTATGAATTATTTTCCTTTTTTTTCCGAAAAGAAATCATACTCATGTATTTGGCAAAAGTTATTTATTCTTCAAAAAGGTTGAGATATTTGTGCTTTTAGGGATATTAATACGAGCACACAATGATGATTCATTTTAATGGACCATTTCTCCGTTTGCTGCCAAAGCACCTTTAAATGCAACACTGGCGCCGTCAATTAAATTAAATTCTATTAAAGAAATTCTGTCGAATTCAGAAAGAGCAGCGTCGCACAGAGGGATTTGTTCATACAATGTTTGGGAAAAAATATAAGGAGTGCTCGTAGAATGTTGAAATTTTGCTCTGAGCCTCAATTAAGAAAAAGTTAAAGTTTCATTAAACTTGGCCACGCCCACTACCCACCGCCCATAGAACCCAAAATTTATTTATGGCCCAACGTTTTTGAAATTTGGCACAGAGCCTTTTATTACCTCAATTAAGAAAAAATTTAAAGTTTCATTAAAGTTGGCCACGCCCACTACCCACCGCCCATAGAACCCAAAATTTATTTTTGGCCCACAGTTTTTGAAATTTGGCACAGAGCCTTTTATTACCTCAATTAAGAAAAATATAAAGTTTGATTAAAATTGGCCACGCCCACTACCAACCGCCCATAGCACCCAAAATTTATATATGGCCCAACGTTTTTGAAATTTTGGCACAGAGCCTTTATTACCTCAATTAACTCCCACCACTCACCGCCTATATAACCCATATTATATTTTTTCCCACAACTTATTGTTTCTTTACGAAAACTAATTACTTTTTGTAATATTTTAAAATTAAAAATTTCATGAATTTGGAGACAAATTTTATGATTTTATAAAGGATTATTAATTATTTAAACCTTTTTTATTTTTTAATTGATAATATGGAGTCTTACCTTTCATTTTATTATAGCAGGAGCACCTAGCACGACCGAGCAACCCTTTTTTTCTTCCAAGGAAGTTTGCTATCACGGCACATTATGGAACAAATTTCATTCTATCATATCTTTTAAACCATATGAGCGAACTTTATAATTTTTTTTTAAGTGCGCAGAAAAGGTTATATTTGAAAAAATCACTATTTAAAACAGAGCAATTTAATTATCTTACGTACAAACACTATAGAAGTGCGTAAACAGTTTTCAATATTTTGGACCAAAATTTACATGTGACTTTATTTACTTCATTATTTAAAAGACAAATAAAAGTTTTGATATAATTTATGGATTCTTCATACTGAATCAATTTTCTACAAAACTGCATCCTTACATTTTTAAATGTTATGTGTCGAAAAAATTAGTTATTGCACAAAAAATCCCACTGTGCGTCGTTTTGTTTGTGTTTGACAGCCTTTCAAGGGAGACAATCTCGTGAATTTTAGCAAAAATGGAACAATTTTGTATTTTGACTCAATAAATTTTCCTTGTTTTTTTTTTGTAATAAAATCATCACTAAAAACAAGAAAATACTTTATAAATACTATGGCAACTCTGCACCGTCAATGTCGATGGTTAAGAAATGGTTTGCTGAGTGGCCGTAGCAGCACAAGTCTTGCCCTACTTTCAGTTCACCCGAAAGAGGTAATTACTCCAGAAATCTTCGATAAAGTTAATGAAATAGTATTGAACGATAGGAGAATTGGAGAATGAAAATATGTGAGCTGGCTCAGTCTGTCGCTATTTACATAAATATTTGGACACGAAAAAAGTGTCACCAGGATGGGTGACGAGAATGTTTACATTCGACCACAAGGGCAACCGTGTCATCACTTCAAAGATCCATAAATTGGGCAACAAACTGCCACCTCATTCAACATATTCTGTAGATTTTGCCCCTTTCACTATTTTCATTTTCCAAACCTGAAAAAAATGGCTGGATGGTGCGATTTGCATCGAATGAGAGGTCATAAGTGATACAAACGCCTAATTTTAGAGCCTTGAGAAATTTATTATTTGAAATGAACGAAAAAAATTAAAAGAGGGCTGCGCTAAATTAAGATGATGGTGAAAAATAAAACTCTTGGTACTGATGGCTGAAGTGTTTATATAAGACTAAGATGCGGGAAATCCCGAGTTCGAGTCCGCACTCTTCATGACTAAGATTGTAACGAATTTTCTGATTAGCATTAGTTTCCCCCGGGGGCACAATAGACAACTTAGTGATTCTCACACTTTGTTGCAGTGCAGACCAGGGGAGAGGGTAACACAGCCCTTCCCGATCAAGACCTTTGGCTGGTTACTCGTAAAACTTAAGTGCAACTACCCAATCGTTGAAATAATAGAGCAATAAAAAGGGAGCAGATTCGTGTGCAATAATCTGCATGGGATTACTCCATTTTGCCAAGCCTTGACCTTCATTGATAACCCGTGAAACCTGTAAGCTATTGCCCAATCTCTGAAATAACAGAGCATCCTAAGGGCATGTAAGAATAACAAAAGGAAGTAGGCTTTGCATACAGTAAATTCGTAAGAAGGTATACAGGCGCCTAAAGTTCCCAACACTGCACTGTAGTACACACCCAGATTGAACCACATGTTTCCTCAGGGCCTCGATGACCTTCCTACTATCCGTGAATATACGATTATCGATTCCTTCAAACATCTTATCCCTTCCGCAATAGCTACGATCTCACTCTGAAATACTGTGTTATGATCCGGCAGGCTTTTTACTTAGTTTGTTTTGAAATTTGATTATGAATCGACGTACACTAGAGCAACGCGTGGAAATTGTTAAAATTTTTTATCAACATAATTGTTGTATTCGTCAAACTCAACAAACAATTGATTAAGTCAAAGAAACTTTTGATGAAAAAATAATTTCACATAATGGCCCAATTAATTGGCCACCAAGATCGTGTGATTTAACCCCATTCGATTACTTTCTTTCACTTGTCTACGTCGATAAATCACAAATAATGGGTGTTGTTGGCTGAAGTAGTAGAACACGAGACTATGAAGCGGAGGGTCGTGCGTTCGAGCCCGCGCTGAGTCATGAAATATTGTGTTGAATTCTTCTGATCAGCATTAGTGCATGATTATGTTAGTTGTTGCCAGCCTGTTTCAATGATGAAGGCATAGTCACTGATCACTGAACATAATTGGCAGCGACTGACACTATCATGTACTAAAAGCAGAGTAACAGCACCCACCTTCGTCGGCCCTGCAGCAAAAATTAGCCGGCGAAGTAAAAGGTTGAAATAGCTACAAAAAAAAACTGTCTATCTTCTCATCTTTCCTAATCTGTCCCCTCAATACTATCCCCTCGTTTTCAGTTCCGGCGCAATGCATTGCATATATAGGGCTCATCCCCTGAGTGCTGGTCCTACTCCTAAAAAAAAAAGAGGCAAATTTGACAGAGAGTTGGTTTCGAGGCTTCACCAGTAGCTAAATTGGTAGCATGAGATCCAGTATGCCTCGCGGAGGAAATGTCTTCGAGAGAATAAAGTGATGATGTTCGCCAGTAAAGATGATACTGCAGGTCCTTGTGTATGTGCTGGCAAGATCATCAGCAACGGTTGAAGTTTTCGATTGTTCAAAAAGTCACACGTGGTGCGGTGGGAGCGAACTTCATTGTTTCTTCTCTAATGTTGGCTCCTTCTGTAGCCAGATATTGATGAGGTCTCCTTTGAGAGTCCATATGGTGGCTGTTGTTTGTTACCAAAATTTTCTGTTGGGAATGTTGGTTACGGATTGATGCTCAGGCAGTGCTAGTGGCTGCCCGGATATATATTTAGCAATTCCTATTTGCTGTTTTGAAGTAATAGGCGCTAGGGAAGGCGTGCCGTAAACCTGGTGACGGGAAGGCCGGTATAGCTTTTGTTTGCGTATGTAGACGTTTGTTTTTCCCCGTTTGCTGGTGATATCATTAGCCACGGAATTAGTAGGGGTATCCATATCACATCAGCAAAGTGTTTGTGAATGGGTTGTGGCTGCCCATTTGTAAGAAGTTGCCATCTGCTCATGTTCCAAAAGTCGCTTAGGTTGGGCGTTCGGGCGGTCTTCGGTGGTGTTGCACGATCAACTACACACGGAGTTAACACCACCGTCGGGTAAGGCCGTAATGGCAGGTACCGACGTTAATCTTAGACACTTTGGATCAGCATTAGCGCATAATGTCGGCTTGTATCGGTGACGAACGCATAAATCTTTTCAGTGAACAGAAGTGCCAGCAATTGATCTTCGTCTGCAGGGCAAAAATGCACCAGCGAAGTAAATAATAAAGTGGCTGCAGCGAATTCTCTATCTTTCGAATTTTTTTCATTTGTCCTCTCAATACTATTCCCTTCTTTCTAGCACCCGTAGGGTTCATTCCCTAGTCCTTCCTACGGGAAAAAGTTTTATTCAAATAGTCACGGAATCATGACATCAATCTTCTGTATTTGCTTAGATCTAGAAAAGCCTATTCCCTAAGGGCTTGATATCATAATTTGCTGCTTAGTCCCTTAATAATGATTTAAGTCATGAGTAATACAAAAATAAACAACTAAATAATAATATACATCTGAGTGTGTGTGTGTGTGTGTTCAAGTGCCTATTTATGCATAAGCGATACGACAATTTGCTCAATATTTATGCAGCACATAAATATTAAGCAAATGATACAATAATTTATTGCATTAGAACGAAATAGAGACAAACGCCTATTGGTGAACGCTTATCTACATGCACTCATACACTGAAAGCATCGATATAACATTTCAAAATTGATATTCATATATTGCATGTGTGTCAGAGTGTGTGTGTGTGTGTGTGCTGTGGTATGTAAATAGATACCAGAGTGCATATTCATAAGCATACAAATATGCATTTCATTAATGCCATCCTATTGAAAATACCTTTTATGCCGTCAGTTTGTTTGTCTGTGTTGCATAAATAATTTTCAAGTCTCTCCCCAGTACAAGTGAAATGGTCATCATGTGTTGTGTACACACATACACACATGCCAGTACTGGAGTCCTTTTCTAAATTATGGATTTCGAATTGCTGCTAAACAAAAGGTCATCACTCAGCACACTTAAGGTTAATTTTGTTGGCATTAGTTGGGAGTCGAACTCGTACCTGGCGACACAATTTGTGCAATTTTATCTGCTCATTAATCATGTGCAGCACATGAAAATATTATTTGCATTGAACTGGACATTTTCGAGAGCAAATTCTCACATTTGAAGTGACATTTTTTTTCTGCAAATTTTTAAGTAAAAATTGTCCCTCATAAAATTTGTTCTTCTTCTTTCCTCTGCTGAATAGCTAATGAATTCTGTTAATTCTATTTATCATTGGACTCTTTATCGTTGTAATTGTGTGTCTTCTGCTTCAAGTATTTCCAAATATTTGTTAATCATTAATGCATTTGCAGGGAGAAAGCACTCTGTTTATTGGCTTTCATTGTGTGATAATTTATGGATGACAGTATTATGGCTTCAATTCGGTTATGGCACATTAAAATTTTAGATTATTGAATTTTTAATCATTCATTTATTTTCAGTTGTTCACTAAGAGATTTATGTGGAAAAGGTGTGGCTGCTGAGAAGGAAAACTTAGTTGTATAATAATTTTCTTGTTTTTTTTTGTACCCTCCAAAAAAAAAAATAAATTGCTGGGTATATTCACTTTGCTATTCCGTGCGTAACGCAGCGAAATATACCTTTGAGATCCCATAAAGTGTATTCTTGATCAGTGATGAAATGTAAGACGATTTAGCCACTTATGCCCGTCCGTCTGTGGAAATCACGGTACAGTCCAAACAAAAAGAATCAGATCCTTAAAATTCATTACAGATAAATTTTGAAGTATAGCACAGCTTAGGTTCGTAAATGGGCTAAATCGGAAAAATTTTTCCCTAAGAAGATCTGAAACAACCTAAAAAAAGCAACATAATTTTTGAAGTTTTTTTTTTGTAATTTTGTTAAGCAAATGATATATTTTTATGTCAAAGAAGTTTCATAGCATTGTATGGGAAAGCAGAAAAATCCATGTTTGGACCCCGCCCCTTTAGTGGGCGTTGACGTAAGATATTATATGTAAAAATATTGTAAATATTTAACAAATTGTATTGCTTAAGCCTACATTCCTTAAAAATTAGCGTTTTAAGCATTTACGAAGAAGCTGAGATGTTCTCTGATCTTCCCCTGACCTTCCCTTGACCTACCCTTCCATCCACCTTTGCCACCTAAATGACACTATCAAAAAAATGTTTTTTCTACACTTGATTACTCCAAAAATTTACTTTTTAAGATTTTACGACATAAGGGAGATGTCTCCCCCACGGCCCTACCCGGAGCACAGGAGTTTCCCAGCATCTTAAACTTTTTAGTTTGTCTCCGTCCCTCTTGTGTGCGGTGATGTAAAACAATGAAAATAGGGTTCTCATTTACTAAATATAGGGTGATTTCTATAGAGTGACTCAAGTTTAGATCATAACAAAACAAGGAAATTAATTTTTAATATCAATGAAACACGCTTTATAGAAAAGAAAATGTTATGAAATTAATGTTTAAAAATGATTCCTGCCATGTGACCGCCACGACTGAGGCGTAGAAGGATCAATCTGGAACACCAATTTTCAACAACAAAAAAAATCGTCCACAACGTCGAAGGACACAACCCCATTTGCTGAGAACGGCAACGAATTGATTGATTAGGATCATTTTCAATGCTTTCTTGACACAGCGGCTACAGCTTCTTCAGTGCGTACTCTTCGGCGTCACACTGGATGCTCATTATCAGTGACAGCAGATGTGGTCCGAAAATTATCTAGTGTTCATCAAATTTTGATGTTCAATCCTTGTGGTTGAACTTCGGTCCGGCTGATAGTAGCAAAATCTATGTGCTGTTGTGAATCAACAAATAAAAGATCATCTAGATAGGATCGGCACTTAAGCAAGGTGTTAGATCATGGGGCCTACCAAATCATGTTCTAGAAATTGCCACCTAGGCGGCCCGAGGTCGCCTTCGTGTGGTCTCTTGGGTGCTAAGAGGGGTGCTGGTAACACTCAATTTTCACCCGATGTTAAGAGCATCGTCAGGTCAGGCCGCAAGGCAGGAACTGACGTAAATCAAAGACATATTTGTTCATCAAATTAGCCGCTCTGAAGGACGATTATGTTCGCCATCAAACGGGTAGAAGTGCACGATGACTTTGACAAATAGAACAATTATTTTGATTAAAAATTTCAAAGCCTTACACGCTTGGCTCTGGTGTTGTGACACTCTTAAAAACAAGCTTTACTTTTAGGGTATTTAAGATTCGACCCCGCCTAATACAACGTTCTAACTTTTTTTTTCCTTTTTTTGTTAGAAAAAAATTTTCCTTAGTTTTGATAAACTACTTTGTTTTGTGATTCATTCATTTATTGGAAAAGTGCGTGGGCTGCAGAATGCCACCAATTTTCAGTAGTTGAAGGGAATTTAAATGAAATTCAGTTTCATCTCAAATGGCATGAGCGATCATTTATAAAATATGTCAGCAAAAATTCTAGGTATTTTGGTAACGAATTGTAATTTTTTTAGAGTTTCCCAAGTCATGAGTGATTTTTATTTACATATATTAATATTTTAGTTATTCTAAAGTTCAAAGTAAAACTAAAATAATTATTTATTTATTAGAAGAAAAATTATTTAGGCTCAATCTTACATCAGCGAATTGTTGTGGCCAAAAATAGGCCTCCAAAATTATCATTCGTAATTAAAGTATTTAGCAAGTCCGCTGAGTGCTTAAATAGCCTAAGTAGATATTTCAAAAGATTTTCTATTGTCTACTGCACAAAAACAAAACAATCACTAATTGATTTGTATACTTACTGATCGGAAATCATAAAAAAAAAATTTAAATTATGGACAATAACATTTAAACAAAACTATAACAATAGGATTTGGAGAAAATACAGGGACATAAAAATGCTACAAAAACAACTACAAGCAGAAGCTACATGGCTGGCTGGAACGCCAGCCCTTTACTTCAGTCAGGAAAGAAACAAGAAGCCAACAAAATAAAACTAAAGAATAATAGTTTTAACAGAAATACGTTTATACTAGACACTTCCAAATGCAAGAAGCTGGAGACAATCAGGACAGGCACACTTATGGAATGTGTCCTTTATGGAAATAAAAACTAAAAATTATTGATGTTGTTTGTTCAAACAATTGTTATTGTTAAAAGTCAGCAATACGAAATTTATACAAAAGACGTTGTGATATAAATGATGATATATGAATGCTTAAGCGGATGCATGGGTGTGTGTGTGCATGTGTGTGTGTCTGCGATGCAGCTTCGTGTTGCATTTTAACACCTTGACTACTACTGCTATTATTATCATTATTAAATGCAACTAATGCCCCTGCATCCAGCTACCAAACAATAGATATGAAGATCTAAAAATATTCGTAAATAAATACAAAAACAAAAAAAGGAAAAAAGAAAAAATGTATAGAAATCAATTGAGACATTTAACGGCGTGGTACGTGTGTGTTGGGCTCAACAATGGTTTTGGATATACTTTTGGTTAGATTTGAGCACCGAGAAAGAATATTGTGGAATAAAATAAAATTAAAATAAAACAGCATGTGTTAATCCGTTCATACTCTAGAAATTCAATTTGTATTGGGCACGAGTTGGAATATCTGCTGCATAGAGCAGAACTTTTAAAGAGTGTTGACTTCAATGTGCCGCCACCAGCAGGAGAAGGTGGAATGCCTGCCAAGCCGAGGTGTGGGAAATGCTAATGAAAATTCCAGTTCAAGTGTTTGAAAGTTAAGAAGATAGAAAATGATTTATAAATTTTGAAGGTGACAACTTGCCTTCACTCATTGAAAGTCAAGTGAAAAATATTAATAAAATTTTCAAAATTTTTGTGTTGCTGTTTTTAATAACGAGACAACATTAAATGCGATAATTTTTCAATTAAAATGTTAATACGAGGTCTGTTCAAAAATTAAAGTGAATTTTAAAATTTCGAAGGCTACATTCGATTAGAGGTTTTTTATGGTACTACGCTTCTCTTGAATATACGAGGGTGCCCACAGTTTCAGTTATTTAGTAAGTTTGATTTGTTAGTGAAACTCATAAAAGTAAGAAGTGTTTTGCGTGTTTGATGATTTTCTGCTGCTAAAAAAGTGGGTCAAAGAATTTTTATTAAGTAATTTTTTCTAAAAAATTAATTGAATACTTTAAAGCCTTTAAAATATTGACAGTGACATGCGATTATTGTTCTCTGAGTAAGAAAAATATTTAAAAGTGCAAAAAGCATTTCAGAGAAGTTCGAAATGTGAATGACGACGATCGTTCGGCATACCTCAGCAAAGAAAACATGGTGGTACAAAAAATATTGAAATGGGTACCAAAATATGTTTATCTTCTCATCTGTCTTCTCAATACTATCTCTTCCTTTCTAGTGTACTTAATTCACTCGATATATATAAAGATCATCCCCTAAGTGCTGGACCGAGTTAAAAAAAAACATTCGATGCAGTCTTCCACATAGTGGAAGAAAATTGTTCTGAAGAATTGTCGAGTCTATAATAAACAAATTACTAAGAATAAAATGTCAGCTTGTCACTTGTGTCATACAATTTTTCCTGAAATTTTTGGCAAACTTCCATAATGCATCTGTTCACTCGCCTCAGCAGTTTTGTTCCCCAAACAACAATTTCCATTTCTTAAGACAAAAACACATATGAACGGACATCTTTTTGCGACTATTAGAAAAATAGAAATCGAATCAATGAGACAACTCAAGGATATAATAAAAATTTCATATCGCAACAGCTTCGAGGATTGGACAAAACGCTGGCTTAAGCGTATTTTACCTGAGGGCACTAATTTGATGAAATTAATGAATATATAAATTTTTTTGGGGGAAAAATTAAAATTGATTTTGTTTTTTGAACAGACCTCGCATAATCATATACAAGAAATACATAAGTAAATCTGTAAAATTTCTTGAGATACATAAGTGTACATTCAATAATTTTAACATAACAAATTCTTTACAGACAACACAAAAAATATATATATAATTTTGAGAGGAATTAAAGTTCACCTTCAAATAAGATTGACAGGCAAATTGTTCGAAATTTTTTTTAAATTCATATAGACATGATAAGTATTCCAAGACACAAAAGAAAACTCAACATCAGTTTTAATTATCCAACTTACGCAGCAGAGCAGAACAGCTGTTTTCGAAAGCCACTACACTTTCATCATTTAGTTTATTAAAACGATTGAATGAGTCATTGACTGCAGCAGTGTTTAACGCCAGAAGTTTAATTAAAAAAAAAAATAATAATAATAATAAAATACAAATAAGTTCGGGAAGACCGCAGAGCACTTCGTCGATTTTACTGTCATCCTAATCGAAGGTAATTTCCGGTTTAATGGTTAAGTTAATAATCAAAAATGTTCATAATTGAAGCGACGATAATCCTCAGGCATTTAATGATTCACTGTTGGTCTGCTAAGAGCAGACCAACTGTTTTCGAAAACCACTACACTTTTATCGTTAGTACTCATTGAAATTTTGCTTAACACCATTTAGTAGTTCTCGTGACTCAGTCCCTCTTCAACTCAAATTTGTAAAGTAAATTTTATTTCCATGTTTTTCTATTGCCCGTTTTATGTTTTTCATTGCCCGTCCGCAACTTAAAGCAACGATATTTCAAAATTGCTTCTTTTGAATCTCTTATAAAGGGTCCGCCAGATAACCTTTTTTTTTGAAAATGCTATAAAAAAAACTACTGAATATTTTCTCAAATTTCATTTTTTTATTTGAAAGTACAATCCTTCCGGTTAATAATGGAAAATAATTTCATTCAAATGGCTGCATGGCCCGATAACGATCGCCATTGACTGTAACGGCCACTCCTTGCTCATTTTCGAAGAAAAATGGCCCAATTATGCCTCTGGACCAAAATCCACACCAAACAGTGACTCGTTTTGGTTACGTCGGCTTTTCAATGTATGCGTGCGGGTTTTCTGTGCCCCAAATGCGGCAATTTTGCTTGTTTACATACCCGCCAAGATCAAAATGAGCTTCATCTGAAAAGATTATTATTTTTGGCAAAATCGGCATCTTCTGTAAGTCGATCGCAGAACCACTTAGCGAAGCGAAAACGCATTGGATGTTCAACCATATTCGTTCAGCGGAAGGATAAAACTAATTATCTGTCAAATCAGACATGAGCTAAGTGTTGCCATTCACGAAATAAGCACTAGTTGAAAGAAGAAAACGTTAGATTGCGGACCCTATATATTTTATACGGAAATTAAACCTTGTACAAAAGTTCTTAGATAAACAATCAATAACTTCCTTTACAAACTGCCTGCAGTGCACTCACTGCCAACTTATTTGAATGGCACAGTAAAGCAATGGGTCGACTTGTTTAGGTTCACACATTTGTAGGGATCCATTTGAATGCGAGGAGGCAACAATACGAGTAACAACAATGATAGGAAGAAAACAAAACATGCAACAATCAATAGAATCACTGATTGTTGTCGATGACCGTTACAAATTGTTGTGGGCGTTAAAAATCCGCTTATAACTTTTCATTTAATTGAATTTGATTTTCATCAGGATCCTGATGATTTCGACAATTTTTATGTTATTGTTTTATTGCTAAATTTTGGTAGTTCTGTGAAGATTTTGTTTTGTTTTGTTTAAAAAATATTTGAAAAATTTATTTCTATTGTTCGTACAGCATCCATCGTGCCGTCGAAGTCTCTCGCTTCAATTGTAACATTTGCAATAATTTTTAACACTTTTTGTGGAATTTCCTTAACAACTGACTGTTTTTGAAATAAATATCAATAAAAATTGTTTCATTTGTGGAAATGATTGGCGAAATGAGGGTGTGCTGACATATGCCAGCTTTTCATTCATTTATGCACTTAAACGTGTGCCAATTGACCACTGGCCAGCCAGTCAGTCAACATTGTCTTTTTACTTCAGTAGTCTGTTTATAGTTTGAGGGTTAGAATGTGTTTTAATATCAAATCGGAAAGGGTGTATATATTGTAGTTGTTGTTGTTTTTTTTTTTGCTTCTTTTAACTATTTTTACGAGCATCTTCTTTGTTTGATAATGTGTTTAAAATTTTCGGTTTTAATCTACAAAATTAGTTCAATTGTTTAAATGTTCGTATATCTTATAGATCTTTCTCTTTAATTTTTTTTTTTTTTGGGAGGGGGGGAATTTACTTTTCGTTTGATATATAGTTTAATGGAAAAAAAAATTCGTTATTAGTTTTTCAAATGAAAACCGTGAAAAATAAGGGCAATTTTATCAAATATGTTGCAATAGTTATTTTCTTGATTGAATTTTAAAACAGAAAAAATAAATTAATAGCATAAGCGAAAGTAATAGAAGAAGATCTGAGGAGACAGATAACGAATGGCTTTTGGACGATAAAAATTTTTTAAATTTCACGTATTTTTAAAATAGCTGCCGTATTGCGAGTCCCCAAGATATTAAACTTATGATAAACGAATGTGTTGGCAGTTTTCTAGAAGAATTCCATATAAACCATTTTACTCACTCTAATATTAATTTACATGAATATTTAAAATATTTCCATCGCACTAAAAAACTATAATGGATGAAATTCTCTGCCTTATGAAGAAATTAGCTAGAGAAAAAATTATAGTGTAAACAGCCATGAATTTTGCTGATCTCTAACTTCAATTAGTTTAAAAAGCCCGTATGACTTACATGTAGATGACCTTCTATCGCCAGGGGACTATACCGAAGTGACAACTGAAATCTCAAAATTTTATTAAATTCAATTAAGATTGATAGGCTAATTGTTCGAAAATTTGTTTTAAATTCATATAGACATGATAAGTATTCCAAGACACAAAAGGCAACTCAACATCAGTTTTAATTATCCAACATACACAGCAGAGCAGAACAGCCGTTTTCCAAAGCCGCTACACTTTCATCGTTTATTTGATTAAAACGATTGAATGAGTCATTGACTGCAGAGACGTTTAACGCCACAGAAGAATGCTTCCAAACTGTGGAAGTTTACTTTAAAAATAATAATAACAAGATACAAAAATGTTTGGGAGAATCGTATCGAAGTTAATATTAAGTTTAAAGGTTAACCTCGGTATTCATAAAACTTAAAATGAGATTGAAATGTATTTTAATCAAATTTTTTCATACAAAATTTTCTTAAAACAGATTTCAAATACGTTTTATTTTTTTATGAATACCGGGGTTAGTAAATAATCAAAAAATTGCAATATTTGAAGCGACGATAATCCTCAGGCCTTTAACAATCATTTATTTCGCAATAATCAGGGAGCTACCGTTAAGGAAAATGACGAGCGCTATCCAGCCATTCTGTTGCTTCCAAAAAATAATCAGCTAAACTGAAAAAGCAAAGAGAAAATTTCACATTGGGAATATAAATCATCGGACTTGGGGACTTTCGTCCCTACCAAAAGTGAATTAAAAATTAACATAAGTAATTCAGACTCAAGTTCAGATCTGCAATCAGCAGATATTTTTTTAATATATTTTTTAGCACGGAATTCCCCAACCCTGATGACTGTTATTCCAAGTATCCCATTTTTTCATTGCTTTTTCCAGACCCGGCTGCTGAGATCAAAAACTTTTTTTTTATTTATGTTCAAGCTATTGAAATGTTTCTTTCGTTAACAAGTAATTAAGACGCGTGCCCTCGTTTTCTTAAACATGAATATAAATTTTTATTTTTCAATTTTATTATATTTATTTTTAAAATAGCAATTTTTCATTAAGACTCAAGTTCAAATCTGCAATCTGCAAAATTTTTTTCCAAGAATTTTTATGAAATTCCAATTATTTTATTAAAATTAAAAAAAAAAGTTTATAAAAATTCTTAAAAAAATCATTTGCAGATTTTAGATTTGAACTTGAGTATGACTAAAAATTCTTATATTAAAAATATAAGAATTTCTGATATTTTTTTTTCAATTATGTATGAATTTTTATTAGTCGAACTTTGTTATGTAAATTGTTAATTTTATCAACGAGCTTAAGTTCGAATCTGCAAGACTGCAAACCATTTTTTATTATTTTATTAATAAATGAATTTGTTCAAATTCTATTTTTATTAATTTATATTAAGATTGGAATATTAAGAATATATTTCAATAATCATCAAACCAGCAGAACGGATCAGTACTGATTTCGAGGCCGCTACGCCATCTCATCAGCGTTCTTTGTTCAATTTTTCCACTTTTGCAAGTGGTGCTAGTTAGTAGGAGATGGCGTTAGTTAGTGATGAGATGGCGTAGCGGCCTCGAAATCAGTACTGATCCGTTCTGCTGGTTTGATGATTATTGAAAAATATTCTTAATATTCCAATCTTAATATAAATTAATAAAAATAGAATTTGAACAAATTCATTTATTAATAAAATAATAAAAAATGGTTTGCAGGCTTGCAGATTCGAACTTAAGCCCGTTGATAAAATTAACAATTTTTTTTTCGTAAAAAATATTCATCCAATTGTGTATATTCTTATTGACGTAGCGATTTTAGAATCAAAACTGATCTATTCTGCTAGTTTGTTGGTAGTAAAAAAATATTCTAACTATTGCACTTCTAATAATAAAATTGAGTTTGTAAATTCACAGATTTGAACTCAAGCCTAACTAATAACTTTATCTTAGTAATTTAATGTCTAAGGGTCGAATAATAATAACACGTATCATTATTAAGCTCTAATTACGTAAATCACATTTCGTTGGTGAAATTTATATGCACACAAAATAGTTAAATAAATATTATTGAAGATTTTAAATTGTAAAATAGTATTTTCTTATTGTTTCCCCATCAAAGCATCCTATAATATCTGGTGTTGTATTTTTTGTAAAACCAATTTTTTTGACAAATATACTCAGGGGATGACCCCTATATATGCAATGCATTGCGTCGGAACTGAAAACGAGGGTATAGTATTGAGGGGACAGATTAGGAAAGATGAGAAGATAGACAGTTGTTTTTGTAGCTATTTCAACCGTTTACTTCGCCGGCTAATTTTTGCTACAGGTCCGACGAAGGTGGGTGCTGTTACTCTGCTTTTAGTACATGATTGTGTCAGTCGCTGCCAATTATGTTCAGTGATCAGTGACTATGCCTTCATCATTGAAACAGGCTGGCAACAACTAACACAACCACGCACTAATGCTGTTTAGAAGAATTCAACACAATATTTCATGACTCAGCGCGGGCTCGAATTCACGACCCTCTGCTTCATAGTCTCGTGTTCTACTACTTCAGCCAACAGCACCCAACAATACTAGCTCCGGCAATATAACAGAAACCGTGAGGTGGGCAATATCAACCATTTTTTCATTTCCTGTAAAAAGAACCTTAAACACATAAGCCAAAGAGGTTGCAGAATAAAAACTAATTAGTTAGTGCAAAGGTGGACCGGTTGGAAGATCTCTCCTACGCAATTCTGTAACCTAACCCGGTCACTAATTTCCTCTTCATATGCCTAAGCGGAAAAATTCTTCATATCAGCTATTTCTAAGCTTTTTAGCAGATTTTGATTCAATTTCAATGTTTACATAAATTTTTTCCCTTACAAAAGCTCTAAAAAGGTTCTTCTTATAGAACTCAAGCCTTCTTAGAAAGTGACTTGCTAACACATTCTGGAACCTTAAACAACTATAGTAATACCTTTTGCTCCATATCGACTAATTTGTTAAAAATATCTTAACTAACACTTTCCCACAGTCGGTAAATAAATCTGTATAAGAATATTCAAATACATTTAATACATCATGTAAACTCTGATAATTTACTATTTTTTCATACCCAGTAAATTTAAAAAAAAAATTCTACCGCATTGTTACTGTTTGCATTCATATCACGTCTTATAATTTACAAAAGGTAGCAACAAAATATAAATAAATATTTTATAATTGTAGTTCAAACTCATGGAGATATTTACGGGCACTTGGAAACTTTTATCTAGTTTCGTTATAAATTAAACAACAAAAAAAAAAAAACAAAAGGTAAAATATAAAAAAAATAAATAAAATAAATTAAAAGCGACAAAAAACAAAAGCCAATTGAAATTGTTCGCTTAAGACAAATTAACATTTTTCGGTAAAGAAAAATTGAAGTGACAACAAAAAAAAAAAAAGAAACAATAACTTAAAGCAAATTCTCAGGGTATTAATTTAAACATTTTGTTGGGATATTAAACTTTAACATATTTTGTTATAATTATTTTTTAGATTTTTCATAGGAGGGAGGTTCTAAAAGTCACATAAAAAAATGTTTACGCTTTTTATTATAGTATTTTTCAAAGATTTCATTTAACTAAAATGGAACTCAAAAGTTAGCCGAAAAGTGTGCTGAAGTAGACCAATTCTTTTTAAAAATCTTCAAAGTAAGACCATCTCCTTTACATTTTCGTTTCAGCCATAAGAAATCATTGGACTAATTATTGGAATTAATGAAACATATTATCTTTAAACATGTAATTGTCAGAGTTGGAGAACTTCGTACTAACCAAAGAAGTAATAACTTAAAAAATGAATGTGGAAACTCCTAATATTCAATTTTAGTTAAACACATTGGTTAAATAGTTGATATTCCTACCAACTAGCACCACTTGCAAAAGTGGAAAAATTGGCGTAGCGGCCTCGAAATCAGTACTGATCGGTTCTGCTGGTTTGATGATAATAGGAAATATTCTTAATATGTATTCCACTCTTAATAGAAATAAATAGAATTTGAAAAAATCAATTTCTTAAAGAAACATAAAAAAATAATTTGCAGTTTCGCAGATTTGAACTTGAGCCCGTTGAAAAAATTAACATCCTGTAATATTATTTACATAAAAGATGTTCGACTAATAAAATAGAAATTCATACGTAAATTTTTATATATCGAATTTATTAATTTTTCTTTTTATAAAATAAGACTTTTTTATTCAGACTCAAGTTCAAATCTGCAATATGCAAATTATTTTTTTTTAAGAATTTTTGTTATGTTCAAGTTATATTATTAAGAGTGGAATATTTAGAATATTAATTTATCTTATATATCATTGTAAATTTTTCAAAGAGACCTCAGGCAACCTTATCTCCTTTTTTAATATATGCACTCAGCTTCAGTTATTTTGAGTCCTTGGGAAAACACCTGATTTATGTACTTCTTTTTAAAGGAAATATGTCCAATAAAAATTTCATAATAGTACTTCTTTTAATATGTGACCTGCTCAGTTAAAGTATTTAGTTTTAAAAATTGTTAGGACCAGCTTCGTACTTTTAGCTGAAATGTTATATTAACACGGGCTTTCTTTACAAAATAAAATTATACATACGAGCACATATCTAATATCAAATAAGAGTGTAATTAAATGAATTTTTTGTTTAATTTGAATTTTGAACCGATTAAATTTACCATTACCACAATTTTTTCGTTATTAAATCATTAAACTTTATTTTGAGTTCGGAATTTAAATGAGGTTGAAGGCATGCCGGGTTATGACTTCTGTTGAAAGACAAAAAAAAAATGTTTCGATAAAAAACTTAATTAAAAATAACGAAATAATATACAAATATTTGATTAAAACCGTGTGAAATTTTTTACACTGAAAGTCATAAATTATAGCCATGAAAATGATGTAATTAAATACATATACGAGTATAACTTATTGTGGGAAGTTGGCTTTTAAAGTTTATAATATATGTAATTGTTGCTTAAATATTATTGTACAATGTGATAGACCTGGAAGCGATAAGCAAACGTGACAATTACAATTTAAGTGGAACAAATTGTGCATTTTGTGACTGAATATTAAAGTTAAATGTAGCAAAATTAGTGGACGGTAGTATTTAAAAATATGTTTTGAAAACAAAGGATACAAAGTCCATTCCGATTAGAATACATACTCGTACTTAAATAAATAAAAAACATAAAAAGAAAATATTGCACATTTTTATTTTATCTGAGACAGCATTTCTGCCAAAAATTTAGGCACATTTTCTGTTCTTGAAATAACTGCGTATAGAACTGGATGTCCAATTAGTCCTCCCCATAAATATACTCGTATTTGTAGCAATATGTAATGAACGCTTAAATCTGCTTCAGAAAACTTTTCTTAATGACTATTTTATTCTCTAGATATTCAGCCCGTTTCATACAGTTCAATTCTGTTTGAAAACGGAATAGTTTCCGTATTTTAATTCCTTAGAAAGCAAAGAAGGGGAACATTTTTCGGAATTAGATAGTTTTTATACTGTGTTGGTATATGCATTTTTAATTTAAACAATTGGAGTATTCACACTGTGTGCTATTTCATATTGTCATAAAGTCATAATATTTTATACCAAAAAAAATTGTTGTACTGCATACAAAAAAGTCATAAAATAATAGCACTCTTGCTGGTATGTTTTTCTTTTGTCATAAAATAGCTCTAGAGATCTGAGTCGAACGGCTGAAAATCTTTAGGCGAGACGGCGATAGTATATGTTTGCCGCCGTTACTTATATATGATTCACGACTAAAAAACGCATAAAAAATTATTATATTGTTCTAATTTTTCAGCCTTTGATTTTTTAATTTTAATAATATTGATGGTGTTTTCTTTTCTGGAAAACATGTAACATTGTTTCAGTTAGGCGGAGTAAGTGCAAAAAATGTTGCACTCTTTTACAGAAAAGAAAACAACATGAGTTTGAGGCTTATTTTTATAAAATTATAACTATAAAATTATTCATTTTATATTTTAATCAATATATCGATATCCTCTGGATATCTTCTTCAGAATAAAAACAAAAATATTTTACTTTGAATAATTTGAAAAATTTTGTTATTGCTAAAATATTATTATTAATTTTAAATTGTTATCTTGAAGAAGATATTCAGAGGATATCGAAATATTGATTCAAATATAAAATAAATAGTTAATTTTTTCAACGGGCTTAAGTTCGAATCTACATGACTGCAAATGATTTTTTATTATTTTATTAATAAATGAATTTGTTCAAATTCTATTTATTATTTTTTTATATTAAGATTGGAATATTAAGAATATTTTCAATAATTATCGAACCAGCAGTCATGCAGATTCGAACTTAAGCCCGTTGAAAAAATTAACAATTTACATAAGAAAGTTCGACTAATAAAAATTCATACATAATATAAAATAAATAGTTTTGTAGTTATAATTTTATAAAAATAAGCCTCAAGCTCAATATTATTAAAAATAAAAAATTATTCATACCTTTATGTTTGTATATTAAATCACTTTTTTATAACCTAAAAAAATTAAAAGAGAACTAAATCGCAAAAAACTAAATATACTATACAAAGGAAAAATGTTTCTCCTTTAACTTACGTAGCTGGCAGCCACTGCACGTTTTTCCGTATGCCGTAGGCAGCAGCTGATCGATGTTTGAAATAGCATACTAAGTTATTACGGGCTGTTCACACTAGTCATATTTTTCGTGCTATTATTTTATGACTTTATGACTACAGTGTGAATCTCCCCCAAATATTCAGTTAATTGACAATATATTTTAGGTTTTCGTACACACTCAAAATTGCTACGACAATTAGCATTTTACAACTGAAAAAAAATTATTGTTAACATTTTTTCTGTGAAAAATTGATTGTTTTTTATCATAAATATTCATAAATTATGTATGAATTTTTATTAGTCGAACTTTCTTATGTAAATTGTTAATTTTATCAAAGGGATTAAGTTCGAATCTGAAAGACTGCAAACCATTTTTTTTTTTATTATTTTATAAATAAATGAATTTGTTCAAATTCTATTTTTATTAATTTATATTAAGATTGGAATATTAAGAATATTTTTCAATAATCATCAAACCAGCAGAACGGATCAGTACTGATTTCGAGGCCGCTACGCCATCTCATCAGCGTTCTTTGTTCAATTTTTCCACTTTTGCAAGTGGTGCTAGTTTGTAGGAATATCAACTATTTAACCAATATTTTAACGAAAATTGAATATGAGAAGTTATCATATTCATATTTTTAAGTTATTACATTTTTGGTTAGTACGAAATTCCCCAACCCTGACGATTAATATTCCCAATATTCCATGTATCTCTTTCGCTTTTTCCAGAGCCATCGGCTGCTGATTACTAAAGCTTCTTTGTTATTTATGTTCAAGTAATTGAATTTAGTTGTCAATTTACAATGAACAAGCGCGCACTTGTTCATCGTCAGGGTTGGGGAATTTCGTACTAACCAAAAATGTAATGACTTAAAAATATGAATATGATAACTTCTCATATTCAATTTTCGTTAAAATATTGGTTAAACTAGCACCACTTGCAAAAGTGGAAAAATTGAACAAAGAACGCTGATGAGATGGCGTAGCGGCCTCGAAATCAGTACTGATCCGTTCTGCTGGTTTGATGATTATTGAAAAATATTCTTAATATTCCAATCTTAATATAAAAATAATAAATAGAATTTGAACAAATTCATTTATTAATAAAATAATAAAAAAAATCATTTGCAGTCTTTCAGATTCGAACTTAAGCCCTTTGATAAAATTAACATAAATATTCATATCAATATTCATGACTAAGCGCGGGGTTGAACTCCGGACCCTCCACTTCCTAGTCTCGTGTTTTACTACTTCAGCCAACAGCACGTACGTTTGATTAGTCAAATTTCAACAAAGTTTGTTCAATAAGTACTTTCGTTGTAAAAGCTTGTTCATTTAGTATTTTTCTTTTCACTGAACACAATTCGGACAGTGTTGCATTATAAATTTTACTCATTATTAAAACAATTATCTCTTAATTGCCAATAACTCAATTGTAATTTTCATAGGAAAATTTTTTCTCAATAATGGCCTTAATTTTTATAATTTGAATATTGCTGCACATATGAACACCATATTTGTATCATGAAGCAGTCACTGAAATTAAAAAAGATTTCATTCCCAAAAATTGTTTTCTACTTTTTTTGTCTGAGGAATTAAAATACAAAATCAATTTCCTGTCGGAACGGAATTAGAATCAGTGACATGGCCGACTATTGTATTTAGTTGAAGTTTTCAATGGTCAGAATCATATATCATCCATTCTTGACCCTTGTGCTGTGCTTTGTATATCGATATCGATCACTTTGATGTTTGCTGTTTTAATCAAAATATTTCAACTATTTTATGCCGTTTTGAATTCTACCCGACAGTTTTATTTTAATAAAACAGCTGGCACAAATTTGTATATGCAAAAACAAAACAACTATTAATGCCACCAAATGGGCGTGTGTTGCACATTTTCGCACCATTGACCTTTAGAAAACTGTTCATTCAATATTAAATGCTGGGGCGATTATCTTGTGCATTGTGTTTAATATCATTTTTCTTATGTATCTGAAACAATATATATATTATTTATGAGTTCAGCTAACAAACACACAGTATTCCGATCTTGTGTCTGGTCTCGTTCAAGCCAAGTTGTTGCCAAGCGACAGACATGTAAGTGCATACATGAGAGTATGCCTGTGTGTGTACGAAATAGTCATAAATCTATTAAAATCTTTAAACACAATCGTAAATATGTCTTAACTGTCTCTCATAACAACAACTCAGCAGAAAAATTTATAAATTTTCAAATAAAAAAGGAAAAAATTAATAACACGACTAGAGCGTTTAGGCCTTTAGTGTCTTGTACTTGTTGCTAGTCTAGTTTTAGATGTTGCCTCAGTTGTGCAACTGCGTGTGGTATGTGGCATGTGATATGTTCCAAGCCATTTGGCTTAGAAAGGAATGTTGGACTTACACAAAAGAATGTGGTCAAGGTTAATGTTTATGACAGATCTTGTTGAGGTTTTTAATGGACTCTGCCACTATGAAATATGAAATTCTTTTGTGTAAATTTTCGAAAGATTTTTATGGCTATTTTACAATAATTATTAATTTTAATAATGTGATGTTTGTTTTTTTTTTGTTAAAGTAATTGGTTATGCTCTGCGGTACAGGAACTAAGGAAAGGAAAGCATGCGAACTTAATTGTTTGAAGGTGTGGTATACATGATCGAGAGTACACTAGTGCTCCTTTTGCGAGATGCCGTTCATCAAGGTCAAGTTTTTCTATAGCCTCCAAAAAAGAATTAGAATTTGTTATTCCGTGTGTAACGCAGCGAAATATCTCTCCGAGACCCCATAAAATATATATGTGACCTGCTCCACGAAAAGGGACCACTGCGCCGAAAAAATTTTTTTTACTTTTTGAGTGATTCTTATAGGAAAAAAACGCTCTTTCAAATGCCACAAACCGCAAGTTTCTATGTCTTTTAGTTTTTTTAAAAATCACCTGTAAAGATGAACATAATTAATTGCGCAAAACACGGAAAAACGAAGCGCTTTTTTTAAACGCGTTTTTCTCAACAACTTCTTTTCGGCGCAGAGGTCCCTTTTCGTGGAGCAGGTCACATACAGCCTTAATCAGTGATGAAATCTAAGACGATTTATATAAATATATAAATATTTAATTATAAAATGTTAAGCTTTCCACACAAATACAAAGAGTTTTGAAAGCTCAACACTTTAAAATGAAACTTAAATGCTAATTCAACATGAAGGAGGCATAATTTCATGGTAATTGTCATTAATATTTACTTTCTTCCACTGCCCTGCAAAATATCAGCTGGTGGTTGCAATTAAATTTTTATTTAAGCAAGTATTTTTTTAATGCAGAAGCAAGAAGAAAAAAAGCAACATATATGTATATTGTATTTTTTCAGCGTTTGTTATTTTCATTAACATCAACACTCTGGTTAGCCAAAGTAAATATTGTCAATTGTTAAACAAAAGTGTTAAAATAAATGCGGTATAAAAAACTCTTTTTTCTAGGATCTGGCTAAACATTGAATGCAACAAAAGTCGGGGGGAAAAAAGTTGCTCAACACAATTGCATGCGATTGGGGGTGTGCAAAACACATACACACCCACATCTACTGGGACACACACGCCATCAAATGCAACAACATTTGCAGCAGTGAAAACTATATTCACTTGTTTATTGCAAGCTGTACTGCATATACATAAAGTAAAGAGGGGCGTAAATGGGCGTGACCCTAACCAATTTGTTATGTTTTGTAAAAAACAACAACAGCAGCAGCAGCAACAACAACAGCTGGGCATAGGTGTTAAAAAATCGTAGTTTTGTTATTGTTGTTTATTAAAACAATCAACAGGACTGCCAGTTTGTGCAACAACAAAACTCAACCACAAAATCAATTGACAATTGATGCCGTTTAATAGAGAAAATTGAAAAAAAAAAAAATAAATATTATAGAGAAATGTGGTTGGTTTATGCTTGTAAGTGCGGGTAATTCAATTATCATAACAATTTTTAGAGGTATTTTCACTATATGATTTTTTTGGGGCGAGACGTTATTTGTTTAACTTAATTGCTTAAGTCATAAATGTGAAGTACCGGGAACAACAGCCAAAGTTTCAAAAACGTTAGCATTGAGTTGCAAAATTTAGCTTAATATATACAATTATTAATGCAATTTTGCAATAAGAAAATGTTCAATTTCATTTTGAGGATTTCACAATATTTTTACTTAAAAATATTATTCGTCTAGTAAATTTCAATCTGTTATGAATACTTTTCTTGTTATCCAATGGATTTCTGATTGTATAAAGGCGTAGAAAAATAAAATAGATTCATATCGAATATAATTTATTTGTTGGTTTAGTTTTGTATGAGTTTCAAGGCCTACTATTCTTATTCTGTTGTGATTTTTGAAATTTACAAATTGTGAATTCTCAAATGGTTTTCGGAAGTACATATATGCATAAGATAAGAGGTTTTTCACTTTTCAAAACTGTGGCTAAAGTCTACTGATGATTTGGTAAAGCACCAATGAAATGCATATAGACATTGCTTGACCACCAACAAATAAATTTCATTTAAGTAAATTTCAATTATTTTTATAAAAAAGTGTTGTACATTTTCTCTAACAAGAGAAAATAAAAACACAACTAAAGTATTTGTTTTGCTCCGTAGCAGGGCTGGTAAAGGCGGATTCACCCATGTTGTCTGAACAAAATTTTTGTCCGGACAAATTTTTTTATATCTAGTTTGACGTCTCTCTTCTTGAGAGAGAGAAAATATTTTTTACGAACAACTCTCAGCTTGAATTGCTTTAATTTTATATTTTTTTCGGACAAAATTGAACCAAATCTGCCAATACGTTAAACTTTTTCACACAAAGCTGAGGTGTCATTTTGTGTTTGATATATTAAATTGTGTGTGAAACTAAAAAAATAAATTTTGAGAACTAATATTATCTATTTGTTTCTTTTTTAATATGAATTTTGCTAATAACAATGCTTTATGCAATTCAATGGCCATAAGGTAAAGCAATTTACTTTTCTCGTTCATTATTATTATCACAAACTCTTGAAAAATAAGTTAAAATATTTAATATCCAAATATCTAAAATATCAAGAAAACAAAGCAAAAAATAAAAAATCGCTGCAGTACTACCATTTTGCCAAACTCATTTTTATATGACTGGCAACTTTGATTTTCCGGACAAATTTATCGAAATGAGGGAATCGTGCTGCAGAAAACTCTCAGTAAAATAAATTTTGTCCGGACAAAACTTTTGTTCGGAAAACATGGGTTAATCCGCCTTAATGCTATTGCCTTGTTTAGTAAAGTTTTTTTTTATTATGCATTAAACACATTCACAATAGCAGGCTACCACCGACTACAATCTGTCAGAAATAAAATACATGTGTTTATATGGGAACGATTATTTTTACGGCTATACGGCAGGTTGTTGTCCGTGCTAGTTTTGTAGTTGTAGTCAAAATACATAAATTAGTGCTGCCAACACAGTGAAACATCTTAAATAAATAAGCGTTTAAAATATGTTCAAATTGGTCAAGAATATGAAAATTGTTAAAAAATTAAAAATGTTATAACCCTTCCAAGAATAAAAATTATTTTGTAATTTTTATTTCATTGGCGAACTCTCTCGGCTTTTACTTTTCATTTCTTTATTTATTTTATTTTATTTTTTTATATATAAGTCCTGGAATATAGGATGCATTAACTAAAGTTCTCACCAAATTAATTTTGCAATAAATCAATTTTTAAGTTCTCTGTGTGGTAATTCGCGACGTCTTGTTGAAACCAAATGTCATTGATGTTTAGCTGATTCATATTTGGAAACATATTTGGAAACAAAAATTCAAACACCATAAGGCTCTCATTGAGCGTAGGAGTAGCTCCTTGCGTATGTTTTATAACCGCCAACAAAGAATTGGAGGGTATATTCACTTTGTCATTCCCTGTGTAACGCGACGAAATATCCCTCTAAGACCCCATGAAATATACAATATATATTCTTGATCAGTGATGAAATCTAAGACGATCCTGTCGCGTCCGTGCGCCTGTGGAAATCACGATACAGTCCAAGTGAAAAGAGCCAGACCCCTGAAATTTTTTCACAGATAGATTTTAAAGGATGAATAGCAAAGGTCGATTTCGTAAATGGACTGAATCGGTCCTGAGGGAAAAAAATCGCCTTAGAAGAATTAAACCAACCTCTGAAAAACAATATAATTTTTAAAGCTTTTTTATGTAAATTTGTTAGGCAAATGATATATTTTTATGTCAAAGCAGGTCCAAAGGGTTGAACTTGGAGCCAATCAATTTGCCTTAATATATTATATGCAAAAATTGTATGAATATTTAGCAAATTATATGAATTATATTACATTTTTAAGCTTTTCCGAGAAACATCAGATGTTCTCTGATCTTGTCATTATTGGGCACTCCTGTTATTGAAATGTCTTAGCCATTTAAAATATCTTTCATTCGATAAATTTAACTCTTTCAATAAACAGCCATGTGTTTTTAGCTAAAATATTATTTTCTTTAAACCCTGAGGTTGTCACCTGCTTCTTATAGTTTTTGAAAATAAGAAAAAGGTCAAGTGCTTGTTAATAAGCCAGAAATAATATAAAGGATTTTAAGTATTTGTTTGGGCAATAAACACTTCCTGAATATGAAACGCGACCGGTATTTATTAAAACAAAAAATAAATAAAAAGCAACAGCAACTGAAACACATGTAACACTCCCTCCAATTTACAAATGAAACAAAAGACACCTCAGGCGGTCGGTCACACACAACTGCAATACGAGTACCTATTGAATAATTTGAAGAAGAAATTAACTCCTACATAATAAAACTTAAGAAAATAAGAAATTGTTTCAAATAACGAGAGATAGATGTGTGTTTGTGTGTATTAAGCATGCGCGCGTATTCGCATAAATTTCAAATAAATTTTCTTTAAATATGAAGAAAATAAAAACACAACTAGTCAAATGAATAAATAATAGGGGTAAGTGTAGAAAAATAAAATGAATAAGAAAATTACAGAAATAACGTGAATTAAATAAAAACTAAATTTCAAATTTAATGCTGTTAAAAAAAATAGAAATAGGAACTTTACATGTAACGCATGTGTGTATGTGGTGGTGTGAAAAGCAGTTAAAAGCAGTTAACCGGCATAAAATTATAACAAATGAATATTACACCGTTTCTTATCAAAATTAAATACATCATTCCCAGTTATCTGCTATATAGACAAGATTTTAATCTCCAACTTAAGTTCACATCTATCAAATATTTGACGAAATACACGTAATCACTATTTTTCGAGAAAAACATTTATTTCATATTTCCTGCGTATGGCCGACAAATGAAACGATAAAAGACAATATTATTGTGTATTGAATTTATTTTTTTTTTCAAATAAACACATGCTTATTTTAAAAATACCCTGCAGGAGGATAAGCGTTAATTGTCTTTAAGCTACTGGTACGATTACTAGTATAGCAACCACTAGTTCAAAAGGTGATTGAACATATACAGAAAAGTACTAGTACTTCAAGTAGTTCATTTGTAGATTGATTTGACTTTTAGAATTGCATATTACTTTTTGATCATGTCTTTAAGCGAATTGCTAATTCGAATTTTCATTTATTTTATTTTTAATTGTTACAATTTTTAAACAAATTCAAATTTGAAACAAAGAATAGTATTAGAAGACTCTGTCACCTGCATATCAGTTTATATGGTGGAGTACCAAACGTAACTCAACTTGTACAAGGTGCTAGTGGCTTGAGTGTATCCTGAAGGAACTTTCCATTTCCTCTTATAAACTAAGAATTGATGAACCAAAAATTGCTTGTGAAGACAAAGACTTAACAAATTTCATTGGGTTTAAAAAACCAATAAATTTAAAGATTTTTTATATATAAACCAGTTTTTAATGCAGAAAGGATTGTACTACTATCCAATTAGAAGAAATTATGCTAGTACTCATGTAGTACTAATAGTACTAGTATCCCCCTAGTTTCCATCTAGTACCAATGGAACTAGTAATTTTCCAAACACACTCAATGTTAATTTGAGCATTAGCATGTTATAGGAAAGTTCACAGTTGGGAACTAGTACTGGTGATTTTTGTACTAGTACAATACTAATTTGATACTAGTTCGATCTCCTGCAGGGTATTTACCTTAAATTATAAAAAATTAAAGCCGAAATTATCGGTTACGCTTATTTATGGTAAAACAGATTCAAACCTCGAAATATTTAGTAAGTAAATTTAAAATGTTTAACTTGGTGGGACAGAGCTCCTTTAAGTCATCTCTGTACCTAATTTTAAATCTCTATTTTGACAGAGTCATTTCGGGAAGGCCCGTGGTTCAAGCGTTTTACCTCTGCAAGATCATCTCAGCTTCTTATAGACTTAAGGAATACAAATTGTTCAATATTTACATTATTTTTGCATATAATATCGTACGTCAACGCCCACTAAAGGGGCGGAGACCAAAAATTGACTATATCATGTTTTCCACAGACGATCGTATGGGCATTGCTAGATCGTCTCAGCCTTCATCACTGATCAAGAATATATGTATGTATATACTTTATGGGGTCCAATTCTCTTTGGAGGGTATTAAAACTGTATTTTGTCGGGGTCTCTCTGGGAACGGCCGTGGGGTAGACATGCCACCTTTGCCATAAAACTTCAAAAATAAATGTTTGAAATAATTAAATGTAAAATTTATAAAAAAAAATTTTTTTTTGATAGGGTCATTTAAGGGGCAAAGGGGGAGGCGGGGTAGGGGCAGAGGTGTACCAGGTTACTTCTCAGCTTCGTCATTAAAGCTTAAAAATGTTATTTTTAAAGAATGCTGGCATAAGTAAAACAATTTGTTAAATTTTTACACTTTATTTGCATATAATAAGGCCCACTAAAGGGCGCGGGGTCCAAAAATTTAGTAGATTTTATGGGTCCAAGTTTAACGCGTTGGATCTTCTTTGACTTAAAAATATATTATTTGCTTAGTAAAATTACAAAAGAACTTCAAAAACTTTGTTGTTTTTTAGAGGCTGGTTTAGTTCTTCTTAGGGGAACTTTTTTCCCTCTTGCCCGAACTTGACCTGTGCTATCCTTTAAGATATATTTGTACCAAATTTCAAGAGTCTGGCTCTTTTCGTTTGTACTGAATCGTGATTTCCACAGACGGGTGGACGGACATACTCAGATCATCTTAGACTTCATCACGAATCAAGAATATATATACTTTATGGGGTCTCAGATGGATATTTCGCTGCTTTACAAACGGAATGACAAAGGGGTCATACCTTCCGTAGTCTTTTTTGGAGGGTAAAAAACGCACAAGCAAAGTTTTCTTTATCATATACAACAAATTTTAAATATAAAAAAATTTTTCTACAGACTCAGGAAAATATACAAAGAACTTTATACCAAAGTCGTCCGGCTTTAAAGAAATTCTTATGTTCATCACCCAGTACACAATGTTGTAACAAATTTAATTAAAACACATCAGCTTGATACAGTTCTCGTATTCTTTTCACAATAAAATTTGTGGAAATAGGAACTGTTATTGCGTCTTTCGAAAACAGCTGTTCTGCTCTGCTGTGTAAGTTGAATAACAAAAACTGATGTTGACTTGCCTTTGTGCCTTGGAATATTTGTCATGTCTTTCTGAGATTTAAATTAAAAATTTCGAACAATTAGCCTATAGAATCTAAATTCAATTTAATATAGCAATATAAAATGTTCGTTAAAATTCTTACTACATATTAATTAAAAATATTTGGAATTGTTGGCAATGGTGTTGAGGTAAAATAATGGTGTTAAAAATTTAATTTAATAAAGTGAACGGTTAACACATGCTCATACATTTTCAAACAATATACAACTACAAATAGATTACAGAGATATTAAAGTAACATTTTATTTCATTAAAATTACTTTATGGCCGACATGTCGCACTACACATATATCAGCGGGTCATCTTTTGAATTAAAACAGTGTCTGAGTTTTCAAATTCCTTAAATAATAAAAACACTTTAACGGCTTGAATTAAAAAATATATATGATAAACTGGGTAGAGGGAATATATGATATTCGACTCCACTAATAGCACGTCCAACAGCAATTGCACAAAATTTCCATTGCCAATTTATGCTTCGATAGTTCTATTATATATGTATTAGTACTTTGTTTGTTATGTGGTCAAATATGTTTGTGTGCCTGTATTTCATTGTCTCTTATATCGAATCTTCAGTAGAGTTCAAGCTAATTCAAAAATAATACAACCCGTTAGCTCATAAAGGGTGTTTTTTCATGAAGTTTTTTTTTTATACGAATCACTCTGTTGTCTCACAGCTGTTTTGACAGTTTGAAGTGACGTCTCTACTCAGTATTGTTTGGCAAATCATCATGAACACGTTGACTCCAGAACAACGCTTCCAAATCGTGGAAATTTATTTTCAAAAACAGTGTTCAATTAAAAATGTTTATCCGCTTTTTTACCGCAAAATTCTCTTCAGTGATGAGGCGCATTTTTTTGGTTGAATGGATATTTCAACAAGCAAAATTGCCGTATTTGGAGCAAAAATAATCTACACGCCGTTCAAGAATTACCAATGCATCCCGATAAATGTACTGTTTGATGCGGTCTATGGGCTGGTGGAATCATCGGTCCTTATTTCTTTCAAAATGAGGAAGGACGACGCGTTACCGTGAATGGAAATCGATACAGAATCATGATCAATGAATTTTTGGTGCCAAAACTTCAAGATATGGATGTAAACGAAATGTGGTTTCAACAGGATGGTGCCATTTGTCATACTGCGGGCGAGACAGTGGACTTATTGCAAGAACCTTTCAACGACAACATTATTTCGAGAAATGGACCGGTGAATTGGCCTCCGCGTTCGTGTGATTTGACGCCACTCGATTCTCTTTTGTGGGGATACCTGAAATCATTGCTTTGCGTGGATAAACCAGCAACGATTGACGCTTTGGAAACCAGTATTCAACATGTCATTGCTGAGATACGCCCTCAAATGCTTGAAAAGGTGGTCGAAAATTTGACCTCCAGAATGACTTTTGTGCAAAATAGTCGTGGTGGCCATATGCCCGAAATTATATTTAAATGTTAAATGACAAGAAATTATCTACCAAATAAAAGCTTTTTTTGGCCATTTCATAATTTGGCATGTGTTTTATTTAAATTTCAAATCAGCAAGCTCTTATAAAAACACCCTTTACATAAACTCACAAAAGCTAGATGAGAATTGCACTAGCAAAATCGTAGGTTTTGGAATTTTCAGAAAGCCCAACAAACAAATGTTATTCCAAAAAGCTTAAAATTCTACAGAAAGTCTACTAAGACCTAAAATCCTACACGACGGTGAGTGCACTAGTTCAAACAGAGGCCTCTTAGCTGTTTGCCACCAAGCCAAATAAAATATTAATCTGACAGAGAGAGAGAGGTTGGTCCGCTCTGCCAGGCGGATGTACAAGAAATTCGCTGTATTGTTGTGTTAAAATTATAATTTTTTTTTCACAACATTTTAATTTAATTTTTGTAGTTTTTTAATGCTGAATTCATTTGGAGGTTTTTCAAATTTATTTTATTGTTTTGTTTTTTTTTTTGTTTCTTCTAAAAATTTCATTCTTCCGCTATAATCAACCATGTCAGCCATTTAAAATAATTTGTGTTAGTTACCAATCTCTTGCCATGTTATAAATGCAATAATCATCCAACCAACCAGCCAACCAGTGAGCCAACCGCAGTGGGTTTTTCTTTACACTTCTGCTGTTGCTTTTGGACGACCCTCTAGGCTCTGCAGTCGTTATTTATTTTGTTTTTAACTGTCAAAATAAAAGATTATGCCCGAAGACATGAAGTTGTTGTTGCCGTAGATTTTTTTTTTTTCATTTAACTTTGGCAAAAAAGAGAATAAATAAATAGTTTCTTTTTTTTGAATTTTTATATTTCAGTTTTTTTTTCGTAATTTTACTACAATAAAAAAGAAAGACAAATTACTTCAAATACATGCAAGTTTAAGTGCGGTGTGTGATGATGACGTCGCGTCGTTTTGTTGTAATAAAAAGCCAAAGAAAAGGCGGGAGTGCGAGTTTGTGGTGGGTCTCTGATGTGGTTTGTGAATGCGTGAATCCAAATAAATTGTGCCTGTTTGCTGCTGCCTTCATTTTATTCTTTAATACAATTTGCCATTTTTCAAATTACATTTTTGTTAGATAAACATTTTAATTAATTATAGTTTTAGTTTTTATTGTTTAGGATCTTATGTAAATCGTTTTCTTCAGACGATACGAGTAGTTTTCTTTAATGCTGTTACGGACATTTTTTACACTTTTTTATTACGTCGGTTACAGGTGATGAGTTGCTTTTTATATGCGATACGAATGCCAGCCAGTCAGTCAGTGTTTGTATCAGGTTGTTAATTTCACATGATAAATTTATTTATCATTTAATTAATGATGAAATTGTGAAGAAATTGTATGGCGAGGAAGATTTTCTTTTGTTTTTAGTTTCATGCCATATTTTTTCCTGTAGTATTAGAAATTCTTGTTCAGATTATGGATTTGAATTATTTTTGGTATTGAATTTGAAAAATCTTGGGAGTTAAAGTTTAATATGGAACTTTTTCGAAGTAGTAAACGGATATGGAAAAACTCTCGGAATACACTGTTAATGAACGTGTAGCGGCCTTCGAAAACAACGCTATTCTGTTTTGTGGGTTGAAAATTGAATTGATACTGATTTTATCTTTTTCCTTGGAATATTTATTCTTATCACGCCGTTCTGAATTTAATAGTACGACTTTCAGCCTGCAAAACTTAAAAATATTAAATTAGTGTATCAGGGTATGAGGCCTGCGCGTACAGTTGGAAGCCATTGGTTTCACTGCGTTAGCCAGAAGATTTTGTAGGCTCTACACGCTCCTATACGTGGCTCTCAATCTCCTGAGGAACAACGAGAGCTGCTTAGGGTCCAACATATCACTCGTGATGGTCTAGATTTTTGGAGGTACACCCTGTTGAATTCTATGATAAGCTCATTAAGTATATTGAGTTCAATTATTAATTCAATATTTAAAAATATTTTTGCAGCATTTAAAAAATTTTTATTTTCATAGAAAAAATATTAAAATATTTTAATGGAACCTTTGGAGTTTTGCGATGCCTTGGAAACAATTTCTTTTTGTGTAATGGAGTCTTGATTTTGTTGCACTACAACAACATTTAATAACAATAATAATAACAAAGAAGAAGAGAATTTCCCAATAAATTCTTGTGTTATTACACAAAAAAAAATCAAATTGTATACCAATCAGGGCAATAAAATTTCTTATTTATTTGCAATGATTTTTAAAAAATAACTTTTCAATTGGATTTGGCAACCGTATTTTCCATTTAATAAATTATTCATTTTGATGGCACCGCATAAGAATACCTCAATTCAATTTAACTAAAATGATGTGAAATAAATTTGAAATTTTTATGATTATAGAAAATATTATCGAAATATTGGTTGCCTTAAGTGAATTTATGTTTGCAAGTTGGAAAAGAAATGTTGAAATAAAATACGTGATGGCAACATCGCCCTGCTACTTATTGCCTGCTGCCTTTAAATAAAGCAAATAAATAAAAGATTTCCAGTAGCAGAAGAAAAGGAAAAATGAAAAATTCATATGAATTTTAAATTTAGCTGTGGTAGAATACTCGTATGTTACACAAACGTGGGCTAATCGCGAAAGGAAGGGCATATCTAAAACAGGCTTTTAAGTTAAGTGATTTTTACCCTTAAGGACGACCTGACCTTTTGCATGCTCTGGCAGTGTTCGAGTATGAATAACAAACCCAAAGAAATCAATTCATTTGGGAAGTTGTTCCATAAAAATATTATTTTTATGCTAAAAGCAGCAAAATGAAATCATATTGTTTGTCGTGTTTGTTGTTGTGTAATTTAAGTGATTCATGAAAAATTTCCTAACGAAATTAAAAAAAAAAATTACACAATGATGGACGAATTTGTACATTTTTCTATGTTTTAGTTTTGAAATTCCTAAATTGTTTTTAATCTATTTATTTATTTTTTTTTTATTTTTTGCTTACAAATCAATCAGTTGACATTTTCAAATTGTGAATTTTTTTTTAATTTATTTATATTTTTTGTAGACAAGAAAATTTTTTATTTAGCAAACAGCTATAACAAAAATTTTCCTATAATTGTTTGCAAATTAATTGTGATATTTTTAGGTTTGTATTGAGTTTAGTGTTTAATTTACATTTTTAATTATGTATTACAATACTAAATGAAAATTTTTCCTTGGTATCGATTATTTTGCAAATTCAAAAGTAAAAATAATTAAAAAACAAAAAAATAGATATAATTTTTTTTATTTGTAACCTGGTATTTTGTATGGGACAGTGGGGAAGTGAGTGCGACTTGATTCCCATATTGAATTTCATTGGATTTTAATTTTTAATAGAATTTCTAATTAGTTAAATTTAGATATTTCTTAAATGTTTAATTTACAAAAAAAGCTCAAAGTGATTATTGAGGACTTGTTAGCTAAATCCTATGGTCATTTGTTGTGTGGGGTGAATGCAGTTCATCAGGGAATATTCATCCAATCTTTTTTAAAATAACTAAAAATGTAATTTGTATTGTCTTTTCTGAAAAAATGTAACATTTTATTACTGTTTTCCTAAAAAACAACAATTGGGCGCATTTTTTAAATAACTTTTCGCAAGAGATGGTACATTCATTTGTAATCAATTCACTATTTCCAAATGCCATAATGTTGCCATTTTTCATTGAAAAGTGCATAATATGTAGCATTATTTTTTTTGAAGTTAATTAGTTAATTTATTAAGGATAATGAATGCTTTGTTTGTTGTGTGTTACAGTATGTCGCAATGAAAAATCTAATTGTATAGAGATACAAATATTTCATATTTTCATATTCTATAGTTTTCAAATGCTATGATTTTGCTACTGTAATTCTCAACTCGTTTTTGGGATTTTATGTATTAGCAAAGATTTTTTTTTATATTGGAATTAGTTTGAAGTCTACTGATAATTTGGTGTAAGAACCAATCACATATTTAACCACACAATAAACGAAGCATTATGTTTAACAACTAAAGATATTATTTCGATCTCGAACTCAATTGAATAAGAAATTTAACAAAATATCTGGGAAAAATTTGTGATCAACTTTCACAGCACCTACTCTTATAACCATTTGATTCCTTGTAGCAATACATACAATATATTCACAGAAACAAAAAAAAAACTGAAGTATCCCATGTAGAGTATCCATATAGAGTAAATCTGCTACTTGAAATGTTTCTGCTCCTCTGTCTTAATTTTGATGTACAGGATCTGCCTGCAACCATATTTGAAATTTGACAGTTCATATAGGTCATCTTGTTGAAGTTACATCTACTAAATGGGTTGTCATTTACTCAGTCTATTTTGCTAATTCGCCATGGACGAGTATATCATTAAACAAGAAGTGCCAATAATTAAATTGTTTTATTAAAATTGGTGTACTATGCAGACTACGCGATCATGTCCAGTTCTAGGTACTCACCCAAACCAAGAGAATTGGTGAATTTGGAATGATACCAACCCACATGTTATCCAGGACCGACCAATACATCCAAAAAATAAATAAATAAAGTCACTGTTTGATGCTTGATTTTGATCTGGTGCCGTTATCGGTCTATACTTCCTTGAGAATGACGTTCGCCAGAGCATCCAAATCATCAGCGAGCGCGATAAGTCGGCGCTTACTAACTTTTTTGGCTAGATCTAGACGCCAATGTTTGGGTGATCTAGACGCCAATGACATGTACCTTCAACAGAACCGCGCTACATGCTACACAAGTTATACCACATTGTATATTCTTCATGAGCAATTTGATTGCGTGACCATAACACGTGCTGGTGAATTAAAGCGGTCACCGAGATCGTGTGATTTTACCTCGTTAGAGTTTTCCTCGTGAGGTTTTCTGTACTAGTAGGTGTATGCGATTAAGCTACAAACCGCAACGATCTTCAAATTTTTCGATTGGTCAAATTCAGGCTGATTCCCCAGCGTCATGAAAAATGGCACATTTCAGATGCGCTTACCCCAGAGGAGCCATAGCTGACATTAGAACGGTGTTATATTCCACATAAAGTGGCAACAAAATGACCTTCAAAAGAATAAAAAATTTCGATGATATCCACAATTTGTTTTATTCTAATTTAAAGAAGCGCTTAATGAATGCCCCTTTATAATAGAAATTTAGGATAAGCTCTCCATTTTGAAAAACAAGGAGAGCAGTTCCACGTCTTTCTAAAACAAAAAGTAGTCTTGAGATACCTGTAACTGTAAAAAGTACTCTTGTGGGTCTACGGCATACAAAAATATATATTGCAACTACTGCGACAATGTATACAATATCAAAAATAGGACACTTCTTTTCTTCATCAATTCACAATTCCTAACACCCTCTTGCTATATTCAAGGACGAAGAGAGTGTTGTCAGGCTGCCAGTTTGTTGTTCACAAACAATAAATAAGTATTCTATTTTTCATATTGACTTGATGCGACGTCGACAAACGGTTATTATTACTATTATTATTATTATTATTATTATTATTATTATTATTATTATATGAGGCCATAAGCACCGCGACCAAAAGGATCTTTTGTGCAGCCCAAGTGTTCACTGATGTAGATTGAGGCTACGAATAAAGCCAATTATTCTACGCGGTGAGATATCGTACACCTCCCCTGGAGTCATGAAATTGCCTCCGAGGAACCTCCTCCTGCACGACGCCACTGCCGGACAGTCACAGAGAACGTGCTCCGGTGTCTCCTACTCTGCTCCGCAGAGTCTATACACTTTGGTCTCAGAATTGCCCATGATAAACTGGTGTCGTCTGAGACCGCAGTGTCCGGTAAACCAACCGGTTAATAATCTGAGGTCATTCTTGTCCATCAGCATTAATTTTTGGGATTTGTTCCGAGCTAATGTAATGAAACGTTTTGCCTGTCTTAGGCCGTGAAGGGCTTTCCAGTGGCGACTAAACTCCATTCGAGCCCAGGAGTCATTCTGTTCTTTGACATATCCTCCTGAGATGTCAAAGAAGTGTTCCGGTCCTATGAATCTACGATGAGCTCCTCTATTCGCTAGACAGTCAGCCCGTTCGTTCCCAGCATGGCCCCTATGGCCAGGCACCCAGCATAACGTCAGCCTGTTCTGAGCGCCCAGTTCTATCAGCGATGTAACACAGTCCATAACAACCCCCGAACTGATCTCATACGAGGTTATGGCCTTGAGTGCTGCCTGGCTATCAGACATCAAATAGATACATCAATTGTATTGGTGAATTTGGCATTTTCTCAGGCATTCCCTAGCACATATGAATATGGCATAGACCTACGCTTGGAAGATCGTAGGGACAAACGGTTACAGAATAAGGGCTATTATTCTAGTTAAATCGATAGCCTTAGTTCAATAAATAGACTCACTCTTAACCAATAAATTTAATTCTGAAAACACTAAAAGTACTTTATCCATCATTGATCATTAAGTGATCCTCAATTCCCCGTAGAACCATCTTTTCATTGTTTTCATGTGTAATAAAACAAAATACAAAAATAAATGTATAAAGAATGATTTTCAGAATTGAAAACTATTTGAAATTAAAAAAAATGAATAAAAGAAATATATGGTATTTTATTTATTTGTTAAATACAATAAAGTATTTAATTTGATTTTTTACTCATTTTAATGTGCTGATTAAAAAAGAAAATTCTGTTGGATATTGGCCAAAATATGTTTATAATGTTAAAACAAAGAGAAGAAAAAAACGCGAAATTATCGAGAATATTGTAAATTTTATTTCATTTCATTTCGTTTTATTGATGTTGTTTGTGGATGCATATTTTCATTTTAGTTGTTTTTTTTATTCGTATTTGAAAGCAATTCACTTTTCATTACAATTGTTGCTGCTGCTGTTGCTGTTGTTGTTGTTGTTAATCTTAATGACATGTCATTGGTTGGTATAATTGTGTTGTTGCTGTTGCAGTCAGTTTTAATGCATGTAAATTGTTCTTGTCTTTAATTTTCGTCTTATTGACTGTAAAGACAGGTATGCCGGCGTACATACATTTTGGGCATATTCACGCAAACACATACAGACACACACGCGCGCGCTTACGCACTTCAAATAAATGCAAGCATGCATGTATCATTCAACATTGTTGACAACAACTGCAGCAACAACAGTGGCAACAGCAGCCAGAAAAACGATTTCAGATATTATTGCAATTAAGTGTTTTAAAAATATAATTATTGTCAGTGTAAATGAATTGTGTATTTATGTTTATTTATTCGCAAAAACGCACAGCAACAAAAAAATAAATCCCTGCCTCCTTTCCATCATCTCGATCTCTTGATCCTCTGCTCCTGGTAGCATTTAAAGTGTGTATTTTATACACAAATTTTTTAAAAATAAATAGCAACAACCAACAACTCTAATAGGCATATCATTAGGGAATAAAAATATATATTCGATTATTTTGCTTGAAGTTTTTTATAAATTAAAAAAAAAAAAAAGAAATTCATTCAATGATTGTTTAATGGTTTAAGTAAATTTAAAATAGTTTTGACTGCGCAACGAAAGAAAAATTCTGGGCATAAATCACTTTGAAGTGCCAGTGCCAGCGACAAATGTCAATTCTTGAGTACAGCGAAATAATTAAACATCAATTTTACTTTCGTTTATTGCGGATTTTGTTGCGACGCTGGTTTTTTTATTTGCAATTAATAGACTGTTTCAAAATATTTTGTGTGCAAATAAATCAACTGAAATGATTTAATTTTTTGCCGCCGCTGCATTTAAAAATGTTTCATTTTGTTGCAGATGTTTCGAAAAGCATTAAAATATTTCGTACATAAATTGGTTTTTGGCCTTTTGTTGTAATTGTGCGTTTCAAATATGATTTTTATTTTAACCATGCCCACAATTAAGCGGATAGGCAGTAGTTTTAAATGAGGCTACGGCACAGCAACTTAAATCATTTTTAATTGTTAAGTTAAGAATTTTTATTTAGGCCCGAGTTCAAATCTGCAATCCACAATTTATTTTTTTATTATTTTAAGAACTCGTTTTAAATTCAAATTACATATTTATTAAGGGTGGAAAATATAGAATATATTTTATTGTCATTACTTGATGGCACAATTTTTCATTTTAAACGGGCCATAAAATGGAAAATAAAAATATTTTTAATATCTGCAAAAAAGGTCTCAAGTGTTAATTAAAATTAAAAAAAGACACCTTAATATTGGACACTTTTTATTTGTAGTGTAGCGCCACAGCCGTTCAGAAATTTAATAAAAAATACTGCCTGCTGGAAAGAATCCTTTGTATCAGATTTCGTAATATTATAATAGTCACATATGATATTATTATAGAAATATATATTTCAAATTGGAATAATATATGTCTTCAGAATATTCACAAATTGACTATATTTTCTTAAATTGTACTTGAAATTTTTTAAATATATTCTGATAAATTTTTATTACTTTTTTTTATTTGTTTTTTTTTTCTACGTTGTATGTTATGTCAATGATGTACTGCATTTTCACTAGATCAAAGTTTAAAACGTTCTTAGTTATAAGCTTAATAAATTTATATGTCTATACAAATTTTTTACCACCCTTGACCACTCAATACAATCATTTCCAAAAATTTCACGTGAATGGGCTCTGCGGTTTGAGCATCAAAAGGTAACAGACAGACAGAGAGACAGAGTTACTTTCACTTATTATATTAGTAAATAAAAAAGTGCAAGGCATTATGAAAGAGGCGAGTCATTATAAAAAGTGCAAGTCATTATAAAAAGTTCAAGTCATTATAAAATGTGCAAGTCAGTATAAAAAGTGCAAGTCATCATAAAAAATAAAAGTGATTATAAAAAGTGCAAGTCATCATAAAAAGTGCAAGTCATTATAAAAAGTGCAAATCATCATAAAAAGTGCAACTCATCATAAAAAGTGCAAGTCATCATAAAAAGTGCAAGTCATCATAAAAAGTGCAAGTCATCATAAAAAGTGCAAGTCATCATAAAAATTGCAAGTCATTATAAAAAGTGCAAGTCGTTATAAAAAGTGCAAGACATCATAACAAGTGCAAGTCATCATAAAAAGTGCAATTTCGTAAAAAATGCAAGTCATTATAAAAAGTGCAGCTCATCATAAAAAATGTAAGTCATCATAAAAAATGCAAGTCATTATAAAAAGTGCAAGTCATCATAAAAATACAAGTAATTATAAAATGTGCAAATCATCATAAAAAGTGCAAGTCATCATAAAAAGTGCAAGTCATCATAAAAAATGCAAGTCATCATAAAAATTACAAGTCATTATAAAAAGTGCATCATAAAAAGTGCAAGTCATTATGAAAAGTGCAAGTCATCATAAAAAGTGTAAGTCATTATAAAAAGTGCAAGTCATTATAAAAAGTGCAAGTCATCATAAAATGTGCAGGTCATCATAAAAAATTCAAGTCATCATAAAAAATGCAAGTTATCATAAAAAGTAAAAGTCATCATAAAAAGCGGAAGCTTATGGGCTCATACCAACGTGTATGAAGTGAAATCCAAAAATATAGATTTCACTTCATACACGTTGCCGAAAACAAATACATACGAGTACATTCATAATTCAACTGTATCAAAGTTTAAAATGTTCTTAGTTATTAGTTTAATAATTTCATATGTCCATACAAATTTTCAAGTACCATTGACCAGTTAATAGGATTATTTCCAAAACCAAAAACCACCCTAAGCCAAATTTCATTTCAAGGTAACAAACAGAGTTACTTTCATATTTATTTATTAGTAAAGATATTATTATTTTTTATATGTTAGCTGAAAATAAAATTTCAAGTCAAACTGAATAGATAAAAAATATAATAATGGTCGTAGAAAAATCCTATACAACCACCGACATAAATTATTAAATTACTTTCCCTTTAAAAATATTAGCAGGTTTATAAAAATAATAAAGATTTTGCGGTTTAACTTTAACCCTCCAATAACTTTTTGTAAAACTTTCTTTCCTTCACTCACACTGAAGAAAGAAAATAATGAAAACGCCATCAAAATTCTGGCCACAGAATTGTCGCGCATAAATGCAATAGGATCACGTTCATAATACATGTTTACACTGTAATACGACTTTAAACTAACAAACGAAGAAGTTCTCAAACAAAAAGTAGAAGAAATTCCAAAAATATATGATATTTTGCTCAAGGATATTTTAGGGTTTTTATAAGCCAATCGTGTACTTGTGTGCATGTGCTTGTGTGTGTGTGTTTTACCAAGAAGAAAGAGCAGCGAAATGATAAAGTCAAGCAAAAGGGTTGTCACGATGTTGGTTTTGTTGACATGCCAAAGCTACAGCACAAGAAGTTTTATTTTAAGTTACCAGCCAACAAACAACAAGGACTCTACGGTATCGGGCTAAAACAAATCATTATAAAGAGCACGCAAAACGCGTAAAAGTTAAACCGAAAAAAACATTTCTACAAAAGGATGATAAACCATTAGCAATAGTACACCAAAACCCAAACATCCTTACAGCGTGATGCTTTCTTTTGCTTACATTAATAAACCCTCAAGATGAGCTGCATTAGAAAGGAAAACCAACATGACTGCCTCGAGCAAAAACAACAAACAAATAAAATATCTACTATAGCGATTCATGGCGTTTTAAAGCACTCTACTATACGTGCAAGGCAATCTTTATAAAATTAAAATACAATAGGATGTATTAAAAAGAAACAGGACTCTGTGTTGTTGTTAATGCAACTGAAAGGAGTTTTTGTATGCTGGTGTTGTGTCATTTGTTCTGTTATTATTATTAAAATTCTATATTTTAGGGCTTGTCTCAGTCTACCTAAGCTGACTGAATTTGCCAGCAGTCTTATATTTTTGTTTTCAGAAGCACTTGAAGAGATTCATAAATATTGGCTCAACGTGTTCGCAAGATTTATAGTTAATAAACTTGTCAAATGCCGCAGAAAGTTTCAATTTGTACATATTTTTCTGTGCTTTATAAATATTTGCAAACTTTTCTTTCATTCTTTCGCTTCTTACTTCGACTCTTTCTTAATGGTTGCACGCAAAAGATATGGGAATCACAAATTGTTGGAATTTTCCCACACTATAATACAAGTAACTACGAGTGTGTATAATAAAGAGATATAATATATATATTATTTTCTTCTGTTTGTGGACTTGTTTGAAACAGGTACAGGCAAAATAATCCTTATTATTTTATAATTATACTCATCGTATGAAGGATGTTTTTTATAGAGTATTACAATTTTAAATGATAATAAAACCAGAAAATATATTTTTAATATCAATGAAACGGGCTTTTTTGGAAAGAAAATTTTATGAAATTAATGTTTAAATATGATATCCGCTATGTTAGCCGCAATGGCTGGCGCGTAAAAGACGTAATCTGGAACACCAATTTCAACAACTAAAAAAATGTTCCATAAAGTGGAAGGACACAACCCCAGTGGCTGAGAACTGCGACGTATTGATTGATTAGGATCGTCTACAATGTTTCTTCAGTGCGCACTGTTCGGGATGCCCGTTATCAGTAACAGCAAATTTGGTCTTGTTCTTCGAATTAGCCGCTCTGAAGGATGATTATGGAAATGGAAGAAGTACAGATGACTTTGACAAATAAAACAATTATTTTGATTAAAATTTTCAATAATTTCCTCGCGTTGCTCTGGTGTTGTGACATTCTAAAAAAACACCCTTTAGATACATATTTATATGGAAATAATTTCTTCGAGCCGTTTTGAAAGGATTAATTGCCACAGGAACAATTTTTTTTAATCTTGTACCAGCACTCAGGGGATGGCCCCTACATATGCAGTGCATTGCGCCGGAACTTGAAAGGAGGGGATAGTATTGAGGGGACAGATGAGGAGAGATGGGAAGATAGAGAATTTTTTGTAGCAATTTTCAACCTTTTTTGCTACACCGGCTAATTTTTTACTAAAGGACAGATGATGGAGGATGCTGCTGTTACTGTGCTTTTAAGTACATGATCGTGTCAGTCGCTGCCAATTATGTTCAGTGACTAGTGTAATGCCTTCATCACTCAAACAGGCTGGAAACAACTAACACAACCAGGCACTAATCCTATCAGAAGAATTTAACACAATATTACATGACTCAGCGAGGGGTTGAACTCAGGACCCTCTGCTTCATAGTCTTGTGTTCTACTACTTCAGCCAACAGCACCCACTAATGCAATTGTCATCTACACATATATGATAAGAATATTTCAAATATTTACACTATTTTCCCTGTATTTCAACGACCGCTAAAGGGGGCGGAATTCGAAAATAGATATTTCGGACTTTCTGGCTCCAAGTTCAACATTCTGAATCTTCATAAAAAGTGCAATTCATCATAAAAAATGCAAGTCATTATAAAAAGTGCAGCTCATGATAAAAAATGTAAGTCATCATAAAAAGTGCAAGTCATCATAAAAAGTGCAAGTCATAATAAAATGTGCAAGTCATTATAAAAAATGCAAGTCATCATAATGAATGCAAGTTATCATAAAAAGTGCAAGTCATCATAAAAAGTGCAAGCCATTATAAAAAGTGCATCTCAGCCAACAGCACCCCCAAATTTTAAATCACCCACAATAAGATGAGTTTTTATACCCACCAAAAAAGAATTGTTATTCCGTTATTCCGTTTGTAACGCAGCGAAAAATCCATCTGAGACCCCTTAAAGTATATACATATATTCTTGATCAGTACTGAAATCTAAGACGATCTGAGCATGTCCGTCCGTCCGTCTGTGCAAATCACGATTCAGACCAAACGAAAAGAGCCAGACCCTTGAAATTCGGTATAAATATATTTTAAAGGATAGCACAGGTCAAGTTCGTAAATGGGTTGAATCGCACCTGAGGGAAAGAAGTTCCCCTAATAAGAACTAAACCAACCTCTAAAAAACAAAATAATTTTAAAAGCTTTTCTTGTAATTTTGTTAAGCAAATGATGTATTTGTATGTCAAAGAAGGTTCAGATTGTTGAACTTGGAGCCAGAAAATCAGAAAAATCTGTTTTCGGATTCCGCCCCTTTTAGTGGGCGTTAAAATACTGGGAAAATTGTGTAAATATTTAACAAATTGTATAATATAAGCCTACATTCCTTAAAATGTTTATTAATTTTAAAGCTTTTATGACGAAGCTGCGCTGAGCTGATCTGATCTTCTTCTGCCCTACCCTCCCTCTAGCTTTGCCCCCTAAGTGACCCTATCAAAAAAACAAATTTTTTTTCACTTAATATCACCAAAAATTTACTATTTAATGTTTTATGGCAAAGCTGAGATGTCTCCTCCACAGTACCTCCCCGAGTAAACCCTACAAAATAGAGTTTTTATATATAGGTTTTTACTCCCAAATTAAACATTTTTTAGATCAAATTAAAATTTGTTAAATTTAAACTCAATTTTTTCCAAAACAAATTAACATTTATTTCAAACAAATTAAATTATTTTTAAAATAAATTGAATTTTTTGCATATCAAATTCAACATTTTTCATATTAAATTCACTTTTTTTAATTTAAAATAAAGTATTTTCATTTTCAAATTCAATTGTTTTTAAAGTTTGTTTAATTGTTGTTTATACCTAAGTTGTTTTATTTAAAATTAAAAATTTTTAAAATTAACTAAATTTTTATACATAAACTGATTTGTTTTTTAAATTAACTTAATGTTTTATATATATATTTTGTTTTCTTTAATATTGTTAAAAAAATACAACTGCCTGTGCCACTGGAATATCTTCCTGTACTGTTATACACAGTAAAAACTTTTGAATTACATTTACTACCAAATCTAAAAAATAAGTCCATTCGAATGTAATGAAATTTAAAAAAAGGAAGAAACCTTAAAAATTAACTTAAAAATCAGAAATCAGTACTGATCCGTTCTGCTGGTTTAATGACTATGAAAAATAATATATTCCACTCTCAAAGTAAATAGAATGTAATCACGTTCATTTATTAAAATAAAAATAAAAAATAATTTGCAGTTTCGCAGATTTGAACTTATAGCCTGTTGAGAAAATTAGCATCCTGTAATACAATTTACATAAATAAAGGTTCACTATTAAAATAGAAATTCATACATAAGTTAATTTATATTTTTATATACTATATTCTATTAAATTTTAAAACTTAACTCAAATCTAGCTCATAGTACTAATCGGAAAGTTTAAAAATTAAACTACGACCCATAGAAATACGTTAAATAAGAGCTTAATACACATAAACTATTTTTGATAAAGAAGGCCTTTATTTTTTCAGCTATTAATATTGAATTAAAAAACAAATGAATTTGTATTTTAATAATTTGAATTTGAAAAGAAAAAACATTGTATTATAAAAGAAAAATATTTAATTCAAAAAGGAAAATGTTTAGTTCGTGTTGAAAATAATTCAAATTACTTTGAAAAAAAGTTAATTTGTTTTGATCCGTTCTGCTGGTTTGATGATTATTGAAAATATTCTTAATATTCCAATCTTAATATAAAAAAAAAGTTGTAATAAATAGAATTTGAACAAATTCATTTATTAATAAAATAATAAAAAATCATTTGCAGTCATGCAGATTCGAACTTAAGCCCAATGAAAAAAAAAAATTAACAATTTACATAAGAAAGTTCGACTAATAAAAATTCATACATAATTTAAAATAATTTAATTTAATTTGAAATAAGTTGAATTTGTTTCGAAAATGGGTTAATTTGAGAGTAAAAACCTATATTAAACATTTGGAAGGTGTTTAAGATTCGACTTGGTCGAATATAACGTTCTTACTTGTTGTTCTTTTGTACTTGACAGAAAAGGTTCGTAAAAAATGAGATCTAATGTTGTTGTAAACAGTGTTTGCTGCTACGAAACTGATCAGATGTTACAACTTCTCGAATATTTTTTTGAATGCTGTGTTATATTTGGTTGGTATTTTAGTTTCCTGAACAAAGTTGTTGGATTAATAAGAACTATTTTCAAATATCGGTAAGGGCCAAAGCCTCATTCGTCAGCATCTAACCTTCCCTTGGCTTACAAAATTATTTATCCTAATAAATAAATATTATTTGCAGATGAGCTTCTTTAATCTGTTGAAAAAAAATCATAGCATTAAACCGAAACAGCCACCTTTTAATAGAAAATATTTAAGGGAGCCTCAATTACCTACAGAATAGAATAGAACAATTTTCATTTAACTATTTTAAACTTGTTACCGTAATTTATTTAAGCTGACATGCAATTACTGTTAAAAAATGTTAACAAACAGCGCAAGCAAACACTCGTATCTCGGTGTGTTGCTTTCTTAACTGTAGTTCGTGTAATCAAATAATTTATTTAATTTTTTATTTTATTTTTTGTTCGTGTGTTTGTTCAAATATTTTTATAGAAATTGTTAAAAGTGTTATTGACAATTATCAAGAAAACAGCGCCTTGCGCATACTAATTCGCCTCTAATACTCGTCGTCGTCTTATGTTGGTTTTGTGATAACCGCACTAAATGTACTTTAAATAGTGCTAAAGTGTACGAGTGCAGACAGACAAATAAATGGCTAAGCAAACACTAGTAGTAGTAGTGGTTGTTGTTGCTGTTGTTGTTTTGTATTAATAAAAAATATATACTACTTACATACATATACATTTTATCATAATGATAGACAATCATTCAAAATAAATAACTGGGCTAAAGAGAAAGAAAATAAAACAATATATTTAAGTTTAGTCGATTGTGTATAAATAAAACATTGACGTGCGAGTACTTGCAGTCAGTCATGAGCTTTTCGATAAAATTTGAACCAAATACATAAATTTTTCAAATAAATTAGGGTTTATTAAGTTGAAGAAATACATATGAATAAATTAAATGAAATTAAATTGTAGTAAATAATGAATGTTGGTTTATGACCCCACGTGCACAACCAACTGACGTAACTCACATTTTACTGGTTATAAAGGAGATACATTTTTTTTCAAATGCAATTTAACTTTAATTATACTAATTTCTGATATGAGGTAAAGGAATTGTTTTTGGTCTTTTCAGTGTATTCTTAAAAAAACAGTGGCTAGTTTTTATAAGGCAGATATTTACTCAAGTTAGAGCTAATTTACTTAAGGCCAAGTGGATGGTCACATGAAGTTGGCTTCAAATGATTGATTAGTCATAATGATTCATGTAACTGAATCTATTCTGTTGTATTGAATTACTGTTATATTATGGACCGAGAAATGGCTATACAAATTTGAACTTGATGCAAATTACATTGAATTAAAATTTTTTTCTTAAATTTAAAAAAAAATTTATGTATATTATTAAATGCTTGTTATCTTTAAATTTGAATAAAAACAAGTAAAAACGTTATATTCGACCGGGTCGAATCTTAAATACCCTCCAAATATTTAGTAAGTGAATTTGAAATGTTTAACTTGGTGGGACAGAGTTCCTTTATATAATATCGTACGTCAACGCCCACTAAAGGGGGCGCGGGGTTCAAAAATATACAATATCATGTTTTCCACAGACGAATGGGCATTGCTAGACCGTCTTAGACTTCATCACTGATCAAGAATATATTTACTTTATGGGGTCCAATTCTCTTTGGAGGCTATAAAAACTGTATTTTGGCGGGGTCGCTCTGGCAAGGGCTGTGGGGGAAACATTTCACCTTTGTCATAAAACTCTAAAAATAAATGCTTATACAAAATTAAAATTTCTTTTTTTTGATAGGGTCATTTAGCGGGCATAGGGAGAGGAGGGGGTAGGGCAGACACAGGCAGTCATAAAACTCTAAAGATAAATGCTTGGGATGATTATATACAAAATTTAAAAAAACATTTTTTTTGGTAGGGTCATTTTGGGGGCAAAGGAAGAGGTGGGGGAGGGAGGTAGGGCAGAAATCGGCAGTCATAAAACTCTAAAGATAAATGCTTGGGATGATTATATACAAAATTAAAAAAAAAAATTTTTTTTGGTAGGGTCATTTAGGGGGCGAAGGGGAAGGAGGGGGTAGGGCAGAGTAGTACCAGGTTTCGTCTCAGCTTCGTCATTAACGCTTAAAAGTGTTATTTTTAAGGAATGTAGGCTTAAGTAAAACAATTTGTTAGATTTTTATGCTATTTTTGCCTATAACAACGCGGACTGAAGTGGGCGGGGTCAAAAAATATTTTTATTTTATTTAATGGCTACAAGTTTAAGGCGTTGGACCGTTTTTGACATAAAAATATTTCATTTGCTTAACAAAATAAACAAAAAACTTTAAAAATTATGTTGTTTTTTCTGGGTTGGTTTAGTTCTTCTTAGGGGAACTTTTTTCCCTCTTGCCCGATTTAGCCCATCTTCGAACATAACCTGCTCTAAGCTTTAAAATATATTTATGCCAAATTTCAAGAGTCTAGCTCTTTTCGTTTGGACTGAATCGTGATTTCCACAGACGGACGGACGGACATGCTCAGTTCGTCTTAGATTTCATCACTGATCAAGAATATATATACTTTATGGGGTCTGAGATGGATATTTCGATGCGTTACAAACGGAATGACAAAATGAATATACCCTCCAAATTCTTTTTTGGAGGGTATAAAAATGTGTCTGAGATGACATCGAAATTTTTAATTTGTTTGAATGACCTATTGGTGATATTGTATAGGGTTTTTTTTATTGACTGGCACAAGTTCAAATCATAGTAAAACCAGGAAATATATTATTAATATCAATGAAACGGGCTTTATTGGAAAGAAAATTTTATGAAATTAATGTTTGAATATGATTTCTGTCATGTGGCCGCCACGGCTGGCAGATAGAAGGTCCAATCTGCAACACCAACTTTCAACAACTAATAAAATCTTCCATAAAGTGGAAGGACACAACCCCAGTTGCTGAAAACGGGGCGAATTGATTGATTAGGATCATCTTCAATGCTTCCCTGTGTAGCATCTACAGCTTCTTCAGTGCGCACTGTTCGGCGTCTCATGGGCTGCACATTATCGTTGACAGTAACGCTGCAATTACACATGCAAGTAGTGGCATGCCATTGTTGTATACGTATTATCAACGAAAAATTATTCGAAATAGTCGAATCTCATGCAATTTGCTTTTCTCTCTACACATGCCATTGTTAGTTCATTTTCAAAATGAGGTCGAAGTGTAAACTTCACTTTTCATTCCATTTCAACTTTTTGTTGTGTTTGTTATGTAGAGTTACCGAGTTCAACATATAGGCGCATTTTTGGGGAAAAAGCTAGCATATATTATTATTAATATTATTTTAATAATATTAATGCTCTTTAATTAACAAACTTGATATTTTTTATGCGAATTTCAAAAAATACTGCATAATAATACATTAAATAAGTTAAAACTTTAATTACAATTTTACTGTCATCCAGAAAGTTTGCACTAAATTTTTGGCAGGGTAACATTGATTATCGCTTTGACATTTAGTGGCAAATTTTAACTCGCATGCAAAATTAGCTGCCACTGGAGCTGCCACTAGAAAAAATGTGTGTGTATTAGTAAAAAGTTGTAAGTGTATTGACTTTTTCGAACTCCCAGTGGCATGTGTAAACGCTAAGTAAATGTGGTCCGAAAACGATCTATTGTTCTTCGAATTAGCCGCTCTGAAGGACGACTATGTACGCCATGAAGCAGGTAGAAGTGCACGATGAATTTGACGAAAAGAACAATTATTTTGATTAAAAATTTCAACAATTTGTCCGCGTTGCTGTGACACTCTAAAAAAACACGCTTATGTAAACTATAACGGCGTTCAATGATCGCTGCGAAGAGATCATCCGAAATGTCCAATTTCGCATGACTATGGAGCAAAAATAAAACTAAATTTGACCGATGGGTTATTTTGGCTTTGAAGACCGCTGTGTCTTGTGGCTTATTCGCATACTCCTGCGTCTGCATAACACCCGCAAGAAAAAGTCTTACGGTATCGCTCGATCTCGGTGGCAGGCTCTCAAATCGATTGTGTGGAATATGCAATGTAGCATGAAGTGTGTGACAAGTAACGCTGTCCTATTTAAACAACATGTCGTAAGTGTCCACATCATGCAATTCAGACCAAAAGAAAGTGATAGTTATTCAACTATAGCGCTCGCTGTTAACAGTATTAGCCTGGCCAATGTCGTTCGGAAATATATATGAACCGAGATGACCGCACCGCTAGTCTAAAATCCACACCAAACAGTTTCTTTTTCGTGATGCATAGCACGCTCTTGGATCTCATATGGATTACTGTCGTCCCAAATACGACAATATTGTTTGCTCACTTACACATTTATCCAGAAATGGGCCTCATCTCTGAAAATGAAAATAAGGGTCGGTACATTTTTTTTAGTAGGACGAGTATTTAGAGGATGATCCCTATACATGCAGTGTGTTGTGCCGGAAGTATAAAGGAGAAGATATTATTGAGATAAAGATGGATGAGAAGATAAGAAAAGTTGTTGTAGCTAACTTTAAACTTTTACTTCGTCAGTAGAATTTTTGCTGCCCGGCCGAAGAAGAAGAGTGCTGTTAGTCTGCTTTGTCAATCGCTGGCAGTAATTGTTTAGGAAGCCGTTCTATGCCCTCGTCAGCCAACAGCCACCTCGTTTGCCATACAGAACACCCATTTTAATAAAAGAAATTTTATTATTTGCACGTGTTGTTCAAGGATATAACAGTCTATGGTGATATGGCATAAAAGGTTATTATCAAATCTCCAAGTTTCGAAATTCCAGTTGGAGGGCAATTTCTATGTAAAGAATTAAACTCTCCCGAAAGGAAAGTGTAATATGTGTGTGTAACAACACTCGGTTCCATATCGCTAAAATATTAATTTAATATTCTGTAACTATTTGCCAAGGTCACGTCAAGACAATATCAAAAATAGGACTTTTACATACTCCTTGTGAACAACAGTTAACCAATTCTAGGAGTCTCTGTCTGCTCTCTATGGCGTTTAATATAGCAAGAGAAATTGTTAATTGTTGATGAGGATGAATACAAAAAGTGTTGTGATTTTGATATTGTCTTGACGTGAAGAATAGTTACAGAATAAGGGTGATTTTATTGTAGTGCTGCTAAACATCAATACTTGCTTCTCTTCCTTTAAAATGTATTGAACATTTCCAAAAAAAAAAAGAAAATAGGAAGTTGGTCTAAATGCCAGTACTGCAATTGTGCTGGCAATTAAAATAGTTCCCCTCTTTTCTTTTTTTTCTTGAGAGAGAGGGAAGGAAAATATATAAAAAAAAGAAACTAAATATTTCACTCTCTGTAGTGCAAAGGAAGTTCGGTTGCGTTTTAAGTGCTTGTACACGTTTAAATCATAAAATCAAACAATTATTTTTGCTCGTATTAAAACTTAAATTGAAATCCAGTCGTAATCTAATCTAGATCAAAAAAAATTAAGTTGCCAATAGTGGCGGTTGAATATCATCATCGTAATGAATAATTATACACTTTTTATATGTTCCTATTCACTGTTAAGTACTTCAAATTTTATTTTCTATTAAGTTTTGATTTTTATTATAGTATTTTTATTTAGTACTGAAGTCGCTCAGTCAACGAGCACATGGTGTGTTTGAGTGCGTTTTAGCCAAAAGTAATAAAGTTCAGGTTTAAGGTAGAAAAATGAAATAGTTTTGTGCCATAAAATTAATAGCGTGTGAAAATGGTTGATTAAATTTTTAGAAATTGAAATTCAAAATATATAAAAAATGAATGAATTTTGCTTGTTTTAAGTTTAATTCTGTTGTTTTTTCTTATCATTAACATACACACGTCCACATCGGCATGTTTTAACATCAATCAATGAAGACGGATAAAATCTGCAGCTACTGACGGGCGGATTGCTACTTGACTACTGAACGAAAGGTTTATTTAAAAACTAGATGTGCTAGAAATATTTTTATTATAAAAAAAGTGATTTAAATTTTAAAAATGTTTCCATTGATTTTATTTTGTATGATTGGTTTCTGTTTTGCAGCAATTCGCTAATGTATGGAATTACTTCAGAGAGATAAATAGATTTTTGGCAGTTCATGGCATGACACCTGCTTGCAAGGATCGGGGTAGTATTAATATTAGCGGAAGAGGAGATAAGAATTACATCTGATCGTTGCCAAAGTAAAATGCTAAGGCAGAAATATTATTCTTGCTCTGTAATTTAATTTACTTCTTTATTCTTATTTCGCTTTAAATTTAATCTTTTGCGAATATAAAAATATCATTATCTACATAAGAATATGGGGAATTTTATGCCCAACAAAATTTTATATATTATATTCGTTTAGGTTTGGTTTCAAAGATCTCCGAGAAGATCCACTTGGGTCAGTTAATTCGGTCCCTTTGTCTACACAGTTGTCCCCCTTCATATCAAATTATTATGTGACTCTTAAGAAGTAAGATCATTTGATCAGCTCTTCAGTCTTCACACTCTTTAAGACTTACAGTAATTTTGAGCCGAATGCCAATACTTTAGGCAGGACAGTGCATGCACTAACATGAAGTGGCTTCCAATAGGCACTTCCGAGCTTTGGCAGCTAGTAAGGGCCACCTTGCTGAAGCCACATCAGTCAAATTAGTATTAATTTATTCAGCCTGTTTTCTTAAATCACATATGGGCACATATAGCATACAACAACATATACAAATGATATGAATTGGGGTATTCACACTGTAGTCATAAAGTCATAAAATAATAGCACGAAAAATATGACTAGTGTGATCAACCCGTCATAACTTAGTACGCCATTTCAAACCTCGATCAGCTGATAAGATAACAAGACATTTGTATTTCGCTGTTATCAAAGCAAAAGAAAATTAAGGTAATTGTAATAAAGTTGTTTGAAAATGGCAAAACCAAGTGAAGAAAGTAAATTTTAAAATTATTGAATTTGCTTTCTGGAGCACAAGAATCTCTAAATGAATTTGTATGAATGAATTAAAACAGCTGTTGCCTTGATATGAGCTGAATACATTTTTCGGACGGCGACAAACGGAAAATCGTTCAGTGACTGCCGGTTGCATAAATTAAATGAGAAACTTTTTTCACTTGGGTATATTTAGATTTTGCGATTCAATTCTCTTTTACTTATTTTTATGTTATACAAATGTAATCTAATCTACAGACATAGAGGTATGAATACTTTTTTGTCCTTTTTTATTCATGAATCCTACTTAAGTAACGGCGGCAAACAGATACTATCGCCGCCTCGCCTAAGGAGTTAAAACCTTTCAGATTTGTAGAACTATTTTATGACAAAACAAGAACACCCCTGAAAGAGTGTTATTATTTTATTTTATTTTATTTTATTTTATGACATTTTTGTATGCAGCATAACAGCAACTTTTTTAAAATGGTCTAAAATATTATGACTTTATGACAATATGACTAAATAGCACACAGTGTGAATACCCCAATTATTTAATCAAAATGCATGCTCTATTCGGGACTATTTCTGAAAGAATGGAAACGTGAATAGCGAAAATTTTGGAACGAAAAAAAATTAACATGAGATCCAAGAGCGTCAAATGTATGATAAAGTCACTGTTTGTTGTGGACTTCGGGCTGTCGGCGTCATCGGTTTATATTTCTTTAAGAATCACCTTGACCAGGTCACTACTTTAATCGGCGAGCTCTATACGCTTATCACTACCAACTTATTTTGGTCTGAATTGGATGATTTGGATACCATCGACATGTGGTTGCGGTAGGGCGGCGCTGCGTGCCATAAAGTGCATGCCACATTAAATATTCTACACGAGCAATTCTTAAGACTGTGACCATGTCACGTAGAGGTGATGTGAAGTGGCCACCGAGATCCTACGACTTGACCCCGTTAGACTTTTTCTTGTGTGTTTTTCTTAAGCTGTAGGTGTATGCGAATAAGCCATAAATAACAGCGGGCCTCAAAGCCATGCCATATAAGTCAATGTAAGTCATATAAAATTGGGAATTTCCGATGAGCTCCAGCCGGAGAAGTTGTGGCGGATATTTTTTATATTCCAGTCATACGAATAAAAGAATTCAATTATATCCCACATACACATTGTTTTATTTTTTATTTGTATTTTTTTTAAGTAGGACCAGAACTCGGGGAATGACATCTATATATGCACTGCATTGCAGCGCAACTAGAAAGAAGGGGATACTATTAAGAGGACAGATGAAGAAAGATGACAAGAAAGAGAACTTTTTATAGCTATTTTACTTAGCTGGATAATTTTTGTTACCGATGCCAATAGGAACCGCTTAACGAAGGACCTTTTAAAATATGGAGAACTCTTATCAAAAACTTCTATAGGTTACAGGACATGTAGATCGGATGAAATAGAGACTATCTCAGTTTATTATGATGCGTTTGCTTCTCGTTTGATACAGACTCCCTGCTAAAACTGGTCTGAATAACGTTTAGAATAGATCATTTGATGCGGACTGTATATCTAACCTATTTTTTTTTAGAATCCTGGAGGTTTTTAAAGAAAACTATTGTCTGACTTAGACTGCTATTTTGCTTGATATAACTCTCATTAAGTTTGTAACTGAAAATCCCAAAACATACAAATTTCCTTCCGTCCAAATATTTTATGCATAAAAAGCCTCTCTTTAACATCTGATCCCACAATAAAGAGTAAAACCGCATACAGAAACTTTCGCAAGTTTGCAGTAAAATTCCAGTGCGTTGCAAATTTGAAATAAGTCATCAACAGAATTGTTGTAATAAATCTAGTAACAAGCATTTGTTGTTACAACATTTGCCGCTGTCAATTCATTATGAACGTGATTCGTTAAGTTTTCAGTTTCCCCACAAACCCAACTTTTTATGAATTTTTAATATTTTTAGTACAGTTTTTTTCCTTATAATTCTTTTTTTTTTGTATATATTTTTTTTTTTGCAAAATGCTTACATATTCTTATTTTGTAGGCGTTAATGCGGCTTCTTTACTTTATCACTTTATGAATTTCATTATTTATTGCTGCCTGTTGCTGCAGTTTGAACTTAAACAGAATATAGATGATAATTCGTATAATAAAGATAAAAATATTACGACATGTTTTGCTAAACAGAAGGAGAATAATTTCATTGTTTTGTTGCTTTTATATGCCGGATACTTTGGTGCACTAAATCATTTTAAACCATTTTACTAAACTTAGATGACAGATGTCATCGCTGGCATTGCATTCCTGAGAATGCCTCTGACGACTGCTCAGTTAATGGAAAACAAATGTTAACTGGTTATTGATATATTGTGGCAGCAGTGCATTTGTATTGTTCAAAGGCATTTTATTACGGCGATGTGATCGTCTTACGGGAATAATTAAAACATATTTTTGTTTAAAAAAAAAGTTCAGGTTTAAATATTGTTGTTACAATTTGTAATAACGCATAGGGGCCGCAGCGTAACTGAATATACGAAAAACTATTTTTTTTAATCATATAAACTATTATAATAGTTTGCAGATATTTCTCATGAAAGTTCTCGAATCGTTTCTTTATACTTATCGCGGTATCAAATAGCTCTCTTGTATATCTCACTTCACTGTTATCCATCCCAGACTCATTTACACAATCTTCTATGAAATAATTCACGTCACTGTTACCCATCCCAGACTCTTATACATAATCGGCTATGAAATAATTCAAATCATCAGTGCTTACTTACACTTAATTGGCTTAAATGAAGATTTAATAACTCATAACCAGGCGTAACTTTTGACACTCGTAAACAGCAACTTTACGATAAACACTTAAAGGCTGAAGAGCTGCATATGACCATCATAAGGAAATGTTTAAAAGCCAAAGAACGTTAAAGAAGACAGAAGTCTAATGTTTGCAGGCACTTAAAAAGGTCTTAGCCTTAATTAAAACTGTTAATCGAAGTCGACTCGCAATCATATTATTCAAACTAAACAAAATCAAATGTTTAAAGATAAATTTTATACACTATTTTAACTTAAAACTTCTTAATGAATTTTATTTTTTTTATTTTGGACCAGCAGTAAAGGCGGATTCACCCATGTTTTCCGAATAAAAGTTTTGTCCGGACAAAATTTATTTTACTGAAAGTTTTCTGCAGCACGATTCACTCATTTCGATAAATTTGTCCGGAAAATCAAAGTTGCCATTCATATAAGAAATGAATTTTGCAAAATGGTAGTACGCCAGCGATTTTTTATCTTTTGCTTTGTTTTCTTGATATTTTAGATATTTGGATATTCCATATTTTAAATTATTTTTCAAGAATTTGTGATAATAATAATGGACGAGAAAAGTAAATTGCTTTACCTTATGGCCATTGAATTGCATAAAGCATTGTTAGTAGCAAAATACATATACAAAAAGAAACAAATAGATAATATTAGTTCTCAAAATTTATTTTTTTAGTCTCACACACAATTTAATATATTAAACACAAAATGACACCACAACTTTATGTGAAAAGTTTAATTTTATATTTTTGTCCGGACAAAATATAAAATTAAACCAATTCAAGCTGAGAGTTGTTCGTAAAAAATATTTTCTCTCTCTCAAGAAGAGAGACGTCAAACTACATATAAAAAAATTTGTCCGGACAAAAATTTTGTTCGGACAACATGGGTGAATCCGCCTTAAGAGCAGATGATGGCATTGCGCCGGAACTAGAATGGAGGGGTTGGTATGGAAGTAACAGATGAAGAAGAGAGATGAAGGGATAGAGAATTTTTTTTTAACCAATTCAACCTTCTACTTCTCCTGATAACTTTTTGCTACAGGACCGATGAAGGAGGGTGCTGTTACTCTGCTTTTAGTACATGAAAGTGTCAGTCGCAGCCAATTATGTTCAGTGACCAGTGCTATGCCTTCATCATTGAAACAAACTGGCAACAACTAACACAACCACGCACTAATGCTGATCAGAAGAATTTAACGCAATATTCATGACTCAGCGCGGGGTTGAACTCAGGACCTTCCGCTTCATAGTGTCGTGTTAATTAGTTCAGCCAACAGAAGAAGAAAATATATTATTTTATGTATATATATATATATATATATATATATATATATATATATATATATATCTTTTTTTTTCAATGATAAACAATACATAATATTCACTTCGATCCACTTGTAGGGTGCAACAAAATAACATTGATGAGAATTTAAAGACATGATCATGATGGTGGCAGGAAAACTATTCTGCTGATGGTAATGAATCATTTCAGTTTTTAGCCTCAAGGTGTTTTATTTATACCTTCAAGTGGTAGAGGAAAACGAAAAGATTACGTTTATTTTACATATTTGACTTGCATAATAAGCACATACTCATTCGTACAAACATTCGCATATACTAGTAAATATGTATTTTATGTGCGCGTACCACTGGATCTTTGGATAATTAAACAATGAAAAGAAGTGCTTTTCAAGCAAATGTTTTGCTGCTTCCATATACAATATATATATATATATATATATTTTTTTTTTTTGTAAACTTACTTTTTCAGATTTGACAAACTCTACTTGTGTCCATATATTTTTCTTGGTTTTTTTACTTACGACAGTGGTTGCCATGTGCTAAGTTGAAAAATAAATTAATCATGTCAACTAAGAGAGCCAACAAGTCGAGATAAACATTAAGTACTAATAACGCAAATGCAGCAGTTTTTGAAAACAGCTGTTTTGCTCTGCTGTGCAGGTTAAATAACTGAATTGTTATTGTTTTTGGCTTCAAATATTCATTATGTCTTTGTAAATTTTTTAAAAGCTAATTATATTCATTTTAAACATATACCCTAAAATTCTTGACGTGGTCTGCTAAGGACCACATGATTGATAAGTATTCCAAGGAAAAGTCAATATCAATTCAATTATTCAGCTTAGGCTAGGCAGCACAGCTGTTTTAGAAAACTTGTATATTTGCATTATCAGTATTCGAAGGAATAAGGAAATATCAGGTTAATTTTTCTACCTCAGACAGCAATGTACAATAATAATGTTTTCGGAAGTCTTTACCCTGCCATCGTCAGTACCGATGTGTATTTTTGTTTATCGCCATTATTAAGGTGACTTAGTTGAATGCAATATTACTTTTAATTGATGAGAAAATTATGTACGAGAATTGTTTTAATATTAAACTGTTGCTAATCAAATTTTTTTCTTTTTCTGTTTTCAGAATTTCATATCCATTTTTCTTAAGTGAAACTGGTCATAGATCAGAAACGGATTTCTGCTGTGAGGTGCATGTAAGTTGACTAATTAAATTTATATTGTTTCTTTGAAAATTGATTACTTAATATGTAATATGCATATTATGCATTTATATAACACGTTGCGAAACTTTTATCAATCGTAATGAATTTTAATATAGAAAGAGATAGTTTGACAAGAGCCTACGTACATTCGAAATTAATTTCTTATTAACTGGATAAACCCAAAAGGATAAATATATTTTCATACTTTGCATCTAATTTTTCATATATCGGGTGGTTTTTATAGAGTGATACAAGCTTAAATCATAATAAAACATATTAATATATTTTTGATATCAATGGAAATTTTATGACATTAATGTTTAAATATGATTTCTGCCATATGGTCGCCATGGCTGCCACATAGAAGGCGCAGTCTGGAACAGCAATGTTCAACATCTAAAGAAAAATCTTCCATAAAGTGGAAGAACACAACCTCCCCAGTTGCTGAGAACGGCGACGAATTGCTATATTAGGATCATCTTCAGCGGCAACAGCTGCTCCAGTCCACATTATCACAGTAACTGTAAATGTGGTCCAAAAAAAAATCTATTGTTCTTCGAATTAGCCGCGCCGCTCTGAAGGACGATTGTGTACGCCATAAAATGAAAAAAGTGCACGGTGAGTTTGACGAATAAAACAATTATTTTGATTAAAAATTTCAACAATTTGCACGCGTTGCTCTGGTGTAAGTCGATCCATAATGAAATGTCAAAGCAAACTAAACAAAAAGCAACTATCAGCTGTTAAATGGGTGGTCAAATAAAGCAGTGATGCCTACTCAAAGTTGTATCACAATATAAAAAATACCCTTTATTTAAACATCATCATAATATTCTCGTATTAGAGAATTCGTTTTAAAGAACAACTTTAATCTAAACTATATAAGGCTCAGGTTTAAGTTTAAGTCTTAAATCCACAAAGTACCTTATTTTGTTAAGAATTTGTGTCATGAATCCAAATTTCCATTGAAATTCAAGTATTAGAATATGTAATCGTCATAATAGCAGAACCGTTTTCAATAACGCTGCACTGTCCCTGGCAGTCCCTGGTAAAAGTTTCCACTTTACAAAGCGGTGCCAGTGAGTAAGAACTTTTCTACTTTATTATACCCTTTACTAAAAATGGTTTGTCATTCCGTGTGTTCTTTCGCAAATATTAACATTCAACCCCATAAAGTATATATATATATATATATATATATATATATATATATATATATATATCGCACCCTAAATGCAAAAGGCTCACAACTCAAAATACTAAAATTTTAAGGAGAGACAAAAAACTGTTCATCGTGCAAAAGCAACACACTTAACATAAAAATGGACAACTGAATTTGTCCATTTAAAGAAGATAGTGATGTGAAAGAAATTTTTGCAGTAGTTAGAGATGCGTACTCTGAATTAATTTAAAAGTAAGTTTTAGAAAATTTTGAGTTGTGACCCTTTTGTATTTAGGGTGCGATATATATATTCTGGATCCTTATAAATAGTGAAGTCGAGTGAGGAATATCGGTCTGTCTGTACGTTAACCACAAACCGCTGCCTATTCCATCAGAATAGCCAGAGACTACGTTCATGTTTTAATGTATTGGAAATGGTGTATGTAAAATAAATTGCTTTTAAAAATTATCAATAAATATTTTATAAATAAAAGTAACTAGCTAAAACTAATTTTAGCTCTCTCGTTAATAAAAAAAAAATACTTCAGAAAGAAATAAATTGCTCAATCAAAAAATGCTGCTCCGAGGATGGACAATTGAAACTTTCTTTTGCTACATAAAAGAAATCAGCTAATACAAAGATTTCCTCTTTCTTTATATATTAAAAATATTCGATGTTTCTGAAATAAATTTATTGGTATTAGAAAGCAGTAAAGCCAGAAAGACAGCTCCAGAGCTGGAAAATTTAAACTATTTTCGAAATAAGTAACCGAAACGTTTTTCTTTGGTAAGCAAACAGACTTCGGTTCCATTCGAAATTGATTTCGTATTTCGATTCCTAATTAAACAGAAGAAGGAAAATCTTTTCCGAAATGATTTTTTTAATATCACAAACAAATTCCGTTTATGGCATTAAAAATTATATTATTCCGAAAAAAATTTTCGAATATCGTTTTCTGAGGATCCGAAATACGGAATCAATTGCATTTCCGTACGGATTTGATCTCTATGGAATGACTGTATATTTTAAAAAGAAATAAGTATTGAAATTTAGAAAGATCAAGAAGAAAATTCTAGTGTTGGAATGTATATATTTGAATATTGCAACCGTGCCGCGGTGAAAAGTTCATAAGATTCGGCACAACCGAATGTAGCAGTTTTACCCTTTTATTTTAGTTGATGCAATGCATTGGCCGAAACTATGTTGAGTGGACAGATGAAGAAAGGCTTGAAGGTAAATAATTTACTGTAGTTGTTTTAATTCTAACTGAGCCTATGAATTTTTGCTTCTGGTCCAACCAAATAAAATATCTTGCTTTCATTTTAGACGCATAAAAGATTAAATAATTTATTAACTGCCTGGCTCACGCTGTCACTAGATATCGTTCTGCCCCAAAAATTACATTTTAAACAAAATCAAATTCTAAAACTTTGTTGTATGTAATCATATGAAAGAACGATATCCAGTGACATCGTGGTGCACTATTGCATTTTGCTTGCTATCGAATATTTTTAAATATTTGAGAATCATGTTTCCAAACCACTGTTAAGTTGGCATTTTATTTTCTTTGCAAATAAATGAAGAAGTTCCACATTATATTGGTGGTGTAAAAACGATTAGTTTCGATTATGAAAAGTTGTTGATTTGGAACTAATTGCATTTAGGTATTAAGAAAAATAACTGAATGTGAGTTGCAGCAAGAATAAGACAACGGCTAAATAGCAATAAGAAAAACAAAAAACTTTTCAAACTGCAATATTTAAATTCGTTATAGTTATAAAAATAAGAAACATTTTGAATGGGAAAGCACAACATAAATTTTTTAATGAATATCATTTCAACAACTAAAAAATATGAGTTTAAATGAGTATTTTACTGTATGTGTTTTTGTTTTGTGTAGTTTAAATGAGTACGAATATTTTTTATTAAAGATTTTTTTAAGTTTTTCCATACATTTTTTTTTTCTTGTCACCGATACGAGTATTACCACGCAGACATGTTTTAGGTCAATAAATGTAAAGGTTTACTTCAAATTCAGTAAAGTTTTAAATTTTACGGTTTTTTATGTTGTTCTTTTCAACTATTTGCTATAATATAATGGGTGGTAGCATGCATTCGCTATTGAATTTGTTGCAGTATTTGTGCAGTTGCATTTTTTTTTAAGAAATATTTTAAACTTTGGAACTCTTCGAAATATATTATTTTATTTGTAGTTTTTTTCTCTACCTAATAATTGGCCAGTACAAATTTGATTAGAAAATTGCATACGAGAATTGTATGTTACAGTTCTAGTATGCAATTTCCTAATAAAATTTGTTTAAATAAGAACTGTTATCATATTCAACTCAGCCACCTAATAAGTGGTGACAAACACAATACACATGAGCACTGATGATGAAAGCGTTGCGGTTTTCGAAAACAGCTGTTCTGCTCTGCTGTGTAAGTTGAATAACTAAAAAAAAAGGACTCTGTTTAAATTTTTTATTGGCTGCAGGAAAGAGAACAGCAAGAAAAATTAAAAATAAAATAAAAATATTTTTAATGCCTTAAAAATATTTTTCGGCTTTTCATACAATTTTGACTCGCTTGGAGTGGTTTGCACAATCAGCCCCTATATATATTTTTTACTAGGGCCATTGTTTTACACCGAAACTAGAACGGGACGGGATAGTATTGAGAGTATAAAGAAAAAAGATGATAAGATATAAAATTTTGTTGTAGCTATTTTAATCTTTACTTCGCCATCGAGTTTTTGCTACTGTGGCCATGAAGGAGGGTGCTGTAATGCGATCGAATATCAAGGGATCGAATTTTCATCACTGGAAGATTCTATATCTTTAATCAAGTATTTTATTTTTATTTAAACGTAGCGTATAAATTAAAAACCACCAAATGTGGTTTCATCAGGGAGACATGATGAAACACGATGAAACACGATTTTCTCTTGAAAATTTATTGTTATAGCCTCTGATGCATTATTTCTTGTTCAATTTTTACATAATTTTCCTAAACATCCAAAGCGTAATTTACTTTCGATATGAGGTGAAGTGCTCCTGTCTGTGTTAAGTTCACTTATGCCACCAAAGAACTGTTTCATTAGTTACTCTACCCTGGAGACGTCTGTCTATGCTTCGCATTTATTGGCAATAATATTTTCACTTGATTTTTTCTTTTTTTCTTCACAGCAAATCTAAAATTTATTAATTATTCTAAACATGGTTTTTTATGCTGAATAAATAAAGAAGCAAAAATTGCAATATGAAAAATTTGCATTTATATTTTATAAATAAAAACGTTCTTCGTACAAGAATTATAATTTCTTACAATATTTTCTATTAATTTGTGATTGTTTAGTTGTTATTTTGTTTGGGTGCGTTTTATCGGTCACTAGGTACCACCAGCTAATGGTGCGACATGATTTTTATGCGAATTTTTTATGAAATCTTTTTTTTGTTATGATTTTTTCCTTCGTTTCGCACGAATCTAGACATGGTCTTTGTTTTAACATTTAGTAGACAAGTGTGACAGTTTTCGTTGGAAAGAAATTCATTTTATTAAAGACATTTGCTAATTATTAATTAATTTTAAGTTGAAGTATCGTGTTGCGATATGCACTAGAGAAGTGTAGAAAAATATTCATATTTAATTGTTAATTTAAGCACGAATCGGAAAAACGAAATACATTAATTTTACCTATATCGATAAATTCAGTTAAAATATTAGATAATTAAAATTTAAAGATTCTTACATGCATTTAATTAGTAAAAATAAATATTTTAGAGAGCTAATCTTGGGTTCAAAGTTGAATAAATTCATGTCATAAATGCCTTCGGAGCAGAACTTCAGAACTCGGGAACATAACAGATTTTAAGAAACTTAGAGACTTAGCAAACCTGACCTGTATATCAATAGGTAGTATTGATAGAATATTTTCCATCGCCTTAGTGGATGTGGTTCTTATCGCGCCACAGATGCCGATACAGCACTCTTTGTCTTTGTCTTTTTTGAACATGTTTGACATTAACCTTCCTCTCTAAAGACGTCCATCATACTAACGAGGCGTATGTCACAATTAGTCTTACCACACTCGTATAGAGCCAGTGTGCCATCTTTGGGCTCATACCCCATTTGGACCCGATTGCCCTTCTGCAATTGATCCAGAGTCTTTGGGCTAATGGTGATGGGTGAGTATAACACCAAAGTATAATACATCTCTTACCCGGGGACAACCCTCGCACGGTTACGTGCGATAGGATCCCTATTAGATATGTACAAGCACACTGCACCAGCATGACATAAGAAAATATGGAACGGCAGGATGCAATTGCGACGAACCCCACAACTGACCTATACACGGACGTGTCGAAGATTGGTAACCGATCGGTTGGAGGATTCTATGACATGGGGCGTAACTTTCGTAAATACTTCCGACTGCCGGATCATAGCACAGTATTTCTTTTTTTTTTATCTTGGACCAGCACTCAGGGAAGGGAAGGGTTAATGTGGTTAAAGGAAATCGATAACAGACTACCGGTTCGTATATTCACGAATAGTAGGAAAGTCATCGAGGCCCTAAGGAATTATGCGGTTCAATTTCGGTGCGCACTACAATGCAAGGAGGAGATTAACTCATACACGCATTGTGGAAGCATTGAGATAATATGGATTCCAGGACATCGAGGGATACCTGGAAATATCGAGGCAGATAGGCTAGCAAAGATGGGAGCATTAATGGCGAACATCACACTAGATAATCCAAAGCTATTTCAGGTTTTTAAGAACGAACTAAAGCAATGGGCTGTAGAATTGCATACAAGAGATTGGCAGCACTCTACCGTAGGTAGGGTGACTAGGATTCTATGGGGGGACCCAGATGGTAATAGGACAAAGGTGATCCTAACATTGAGTAGGCCAGCACTACAGAGGTTGGTTAATTTGATGACAGGACATACAGAGTTAAGGAATCACCTGGCACGAATGGGTATCGTTGACGATATAACATGCAGGGCCTGTCAGGAAGATGAGGAGACACTGGAGCACTACTTGTGCTACTGTCCGGCATTTAGTCAAATTAGAAGCCAAACATTTAATCAGGAGATTATACAGGAGATGGAATTTCTTAGGGGTTCTATTTGGAGAGACTTAAGAAAATACATTGTAAAAACTAGGTTCTTGTTGTAATCAAATTCAGAGGTTTCCATGATTTTAGTGGAGGCTCCCTATAATAAAGGCAACTCCTTATAATAGAGCGCACAACAGGCCTATGAGGCCTAATTCATTAAATATTTAATTAAAACTCATTTTTAGTTCCTTGTGAATGTAATAAAATTGTTGAACAATTGATATAATAATTTAAATGAATTTAGAACATCACTGAACTATTGTGCGCGCAGCTTCATTAGAAACAAATTAATTTGTTCAATTAATTAAGAACTAATAGACTACTGACCACTTAGATTTTTGAATTTTTTTTCCGTTTAGTAATCGAAGAACATTCCATCTAAAGAAGCAAACGGACTAATTGAGTGGCACAGGATCCTCGTAATGCGTAATGCATTTACGTATAACCCTATAAAAAAGTCAACACTGTAATCGTTGTATTGATTTTAAATCAAATTTGAAATTTATTTAATTTCACTTAAACAAATTGTTTTTTTTTAAATACAAAAAATAATGTAACCATCCGAAAGGTATATTTCATCCCCAAGTGTTTGTTAATGTGTTAATGACATCATGATCAAAGAATTGCATTCATTAATCACTGCGATTGCCGCATATTCATTAATAATAATTAACACTTTAATGCAATCATTTCTTCGACTACATTAGATGACAGCCAAGAAAAAATGACAACAACAAAAAAAAAGGAAAAATGAAAATGTAATAAAACAATAAAATGTCGCATGCACAAAATTTGAAATTGTAGTCCAAAGATTAATGATTGTTGTGATCTGCATAGAAATATTTTATATGTTATTTTTAGCAAAAAATGAAATGTTACTGCTGTATTCACAAAAATTAATGTGTACTTCAAGTGTGCCTTAAAGCAAAAATTTCATAGTAAATTTATTTTAAAATATTGATCAAGTCTACTTTATTTTTTGTGAATACTCCTGTTAATGTTTTATGTAAATAATAGAAAACCCTTTAATTATACACTATATGGCGACATGTTCAACTGTTTGAATTTTATTAGGGAACTTTTTCTGTTTATGCAAAATAATTCATGAAGTCGGTGTTATCATATTTTCCGTAAAATGCCTTACACTAAGCAACAAAATTAAATTCTGTTTAAAGCACTTCCTTTTTTTTTTTTGTTAAATTTCTTTATTTAAAAATAACTCAGATTTAAAAGTCCTTTTTTGATCAAAGAACTGATGATAAAAATTTGCTTTTTTTATGAATATTGTTAATGTCAATAAAGCTTACATATTTTTGTGGTACACTTTTAGTTAAGTTTTTATTATATTATTTTAGCATGTGGTCAAGAAATTGGAAAGGACTTTTTATGAAAACATGCACAATATACAATTTTGTTGCACATTTTTACCATAAAAGTGGTAAGAAATATTTTAACTTTGATGAAAAAGCAACAACAGAAACTTTTGTCACGATTTCTATTTTTATTTGCATAAAAACTTAATCTTATATCACAATTCTGGCGTCAATGGTAAGTTCCAACACTTCAAAACTTGCGGGCTTATCGCCCTAAGGTAATGAGATAAAATAGCCCCCCTTTAAAAATTAATTACGAGGCATTAAATAAACGAGGTGACTAGCGAACAGAACCACCTCTGGAAATAAATTTCTTACCAAAGTGACTGCATGATTCCCAAATTTGGCAATTTTGTGTCTTAAGGAACCCATTGACATGAAACCACTTTTCATGAGAGGATATAGTTTTTTTCCCAAAATTGGAATTGACTTCATTGCCTATTGAAAGAATTGCCGACACTTTCCATGGCCTGCTGGTTTCTTTTGTAAAATGCCCCATTTTTTAAAAGCGGAATAAATTTACGTCACAAATGCTACTTTTAAAAAGTCGACAATTGCACAAAAAAAAAAAAAAAAAAAAAAATATATATATATATATATATATATATATACATACATATATGTATATTACACATATATGTATATATATATTAACACTAATTTTAAGAAGTGCATTCGTATTAATGTTGTTTTCTTTTGTAGAAAAGAATGTTACATTTTCTGCACTTTTTACTGAAAAATGGCAATATTATATTATTTAGAAGTAGTAAATTTATTAGAAATCACTCTAGCATTTGTTACGGAAATTTATTTTTGTTTTAGAACTCCAAAAACTGTAACTTTTTAGAAAAAAGTTACATGTTTTCTAGAAAAGAAAACGCCATAAGACACCTTGTCTGTTATAAGAGAATACTATAGGGTCCGCCAAATAATATTTTTTTTTAAATGCTATAAAAAACTACTGAATTTTTTCTCAAATTTCTTTTTCTATTTGAAAGTACAATCCTTCCGATTAATAATGGAAAATAATTTCATTCAAATGGCTGCATGGCCCGATAACAATCGCCATTGACTGTAACGGCCACTCTTTGCTCATTTTCGAAGAAAAATGGCCCATTTAAGCCTCTGGACCAGCGTTGCCAAATGTGCAGATTTATCTGCATTTGACAGTTTTTCTAAGCATTGAGCAGTTTTTTTCTTTAAAAACCAGTTTTTCTGTAAATTATGCAGATTTTACAGTTTTTACATTTTACTTTTTTACTCTTAATTTTGTTATTTTAATTCCAATTTCTGAAACCATAATTTTACCCCATTTGATTATTATAACAGTGGCAATGTTTAACTATACTTTTTTATACGAGTATGTAATTATCACATACATCTTTTTGCAAAGTTGAATTTTACCAAGGTGTACATATATTGCAAGTGGGAGCACGAGCTCACTTGCCTAACCTGATAAAACGTCAAACTTAAGGTACGTTTACACTTAGCAAATATTTGTCCGAAAAAACGTAACCACCAACTACTAGTGAAAGACATTTTGGTTCAGATACGTGTTCATTAAGTAAAACAGTTTCATACCAAACTAAAAAAAAATATCATAGAATTCAATATTATTGGAAGCTGTTTAACTCAATAAACACACGTCTGTATGAAAAGCGTTTCATTAATATTTAGTGGTTACGCTTTTTTGGGCAAATATTTGCTAAGTGTAAACGCACCTTTAGTAGTGTCGTTTAACGATTTTTGGAACTGCTAAGGTAGTTTCTACAATAAGTGTTCTATTTTTGTAGAAAATGTCTAAAATGACGATTTACGTTAATATTGTATTTTTAATATATATGTATGTATGCCTGTTCCACAATGTCGACAAGTCGATGTCGTTCTCATATTTATATTGAAAACAAAAACAAATTTAAATTTTTAATTATTGGTTTCAATATATATATGAGAACAACATCGACTTCTCGAGATTCTGGAACAGACAGTATTATATCTGAATAATAATGAACTCTTTTTGTTTATTTAAACCCTATGTACCTATATATTTTTTATTAAAATGAATTGCTTTGTTATATGTAGATGTATATCATATTTAATTTGTTGTGTTATGTTTTTGTTTTAATAAAAAAATATGAGAAAAACTATATATTTTTGTGAATTTTTTATGTGCAGTTTTTTTACGTGAAAACCAGTTTTTTTTTCTAAAGTTGCAGTTTTTTTTTAAAAAGTTATGGCAACGCTGCTCTGGACCAAAATCCGCACCAAACAGTGACTCGTTTGGGTTGCGTCGGCTTTTCAATGTATGCGTGCGGGTTTGCTGTGCCCCAAATGCGACAATTTTGCTTGTTTACATACCCGCCAAGACTAAAATGAGCTTCATCTGAAAAGATGTTTTTTTTTTTGCAAAATCGGCTTCTTCTGTAAGTCGATCGCAGGCCCACTTAGCGAAGCGAAAAGGCATTGGATGGTCAACCATATTCGTTCAGCGGAAGGATCAAACTAATTATCTGTCAAATCAGACATGAGCTAAGTGTTACCATTCACGAAATAAGCACTAGTTGAAAAAAAACACGTTAGATTGCGGACCCTATATATAATTGGTTGGTATACGTGGCTGCCTGTTACCCACAAGCATTCAAGTAGGATCTCTGAGATCCCGTTTTGAAAGACCATTCTACTCGTCAGTGTCAGTGGTCCTGTGTAGAACCGAGTCCAGATCTCGGATACGGCGATGTAGGCTAGGTCCAACCTGTCGCATCGAGGAATCTAATAAGGTCACCTAGACCTATACCTGATAGCCCCGAAAGGCCGGATATTATACTGTTGCCTAAGATTCTGTGTCTCGTATGGTGCAATGCCGGGCATTCACAAAGGAAGTGATAAACTGTCTCCTCTTTGCCCTGATCTCGGCAGCTGCGACAGAATGCCACAGAATGGTTCGGTTTCGTAGTCGTAAACAGCTTCGAATCGAACTGTTCGTGCAGACTTGACGGAAAGCACACAAAAAACAGTCATACTAGCCCAGTTTACAATCTCGAACAAGTAGTCTAGCATCGTAGCTTGAGCAAAATAATTGTACTCTACACCAACAAATTACATTGAAAATGCTCTCAAATACTCTCTCAATTTGCAAATGCTATAATGCAAGACCATTTGCACAGGATTGTGAATTGGGCTACTATATAATATTTTTTGTTATTTTTAACCAAATTGTAAATATAAGGAATAAAAAATTCATCTTAAGTGTGATGATAAAATTTCAAGACTTGTAAAAATTTTAGTCTATATATATTTTTTAAGGTGTGCCGGATATACATTTAAAACGTAACCCCATCCTTATCAGCCTGTCAACAATTATTGATGTATTTAATAATACTTAATTTTAAAAACTAACTGAACTAATATATAATTTTTTACTGAAAAAAAAAATATCTTCAAAAATAAATATTATTAAGCTGCAACTACAATGAGCTCACTGTGTATTTAAAATATATACATATTCCTTTTTATTTAATTAAACAAACGTTTTGTAACAAAAGCAAATATTTTATTATGAAATCAATTGCTATTGACATTTCATACTCTATTCGCATATTCAATTATCGGAAATTTGAATTAACGATCACATCAAGATGACATTAATCTTATTAAAATTTATTAATAAAATTCCCAATAAATCAGCATTAAACATGTAATAAATTTATACATTTATTTGTAATTGTTGTACTTTTTTTTATATAAATATTATTAAATGCAAAATATTAAAACTTTTAATACAGCAAATAGTAAAATTATTATAAATTTATGCATAATGATAATAATTATTCACCGTTTTTCTTTTCTTCACAATCACACGACTACAATAAACGATGTCATCGAATTTATTAATCATGATTATATTTATGTGATATTTAATAGTGCATTTTAGAAAATTACAATATATTATAACAAACTTGCAGCTACTGATAGTTTATAGTGGTACAGTGTGGCAATAAAAAGATGCAACAAGAAAAGCGATTAATTTTATTTTTATATAAACTTTCTGGTCTGGCAGTAAAAATGCTGGGAAATTATGCAAAAATTGCAGAAGAATTTTCAGAAATATAATTTCATTTTAGTTCAGTCATAATTTAATTTTTTTTTTTAAAAAGTATAGAATTTAATTGTAATCAAAAGATATGCAATAATGCCTACATATATTCTAGTGAAACAGGCTAGAGTCTAAGATAAATTTCAAACCCAGGAGCTGGACACTAAAAGCTAATGTGGTGTTCATGCCATTATTAAGATCAGTTAACTATACAAAATTTTAATTAAGTAAGTGCTTAATTAACAGTTAATTGCTATAATGAGTAAAATTACAAATGCCGCACTGCTAAAAAGTGTGTTTAGTGAGCAAAACACAACTCACTGAACAAAGTTTGTCGAGACTTAGTACCTAAATTGGAGAAAAAGGAAAAAAACCATAAACAAAATATGTCGAGCCATGTTGAAGTTAAATTATTGACATTAAATTTATTATTAATAGAAAATTAAAAAAAAAGAAACAGGTCCCAGATTTGAACTTGAAGTCCTCATGAATATGAAGAGGTTTTACTTATAAAGTGTGTTGTTTTTAGAGTGCCACAACATCAGAGTAACGCGTGCAAATTTTTGAAATTTTTAATCAAAATAATTGTTCTATTCGTCAAACTCATCATGCACTTTTTCCGTTTCATGGCGTACATAATCGTCCTTCAGAGCGTGCAATTCGAAGAACAATAGATCGTTTTCGGACCCATTTACTGTTACTGATAATGCGCATCCTGGCTTCCTGTGAGACGCCGAACAGTGCGCACTGAAGCAGCTGTAGCCGCTGTAAAGGAAAGCATTAAAGATGATCCTAATCAATCAATTCGTCGCCATTCTCAGCAACTGGTGTTGTGTCCTTCCATTTTATGGAAAATTTTTTTAGTTGTTGAAAATTACCGCCAGTCCTGGCGGTCACATGGCTGAAATTATATTTAAACATTAATTTCATAAAATTTTCTTTCCAATAAAGCCCATTTCATTGAAATTAAAAATATATTTCCTTATTTTATTATGATTTGAACTTGTATCACTCTATAAAAAAAACACCCTATAGTTGTCATACGTTGATTAAATTGACTAGATTTTGTGCCTATGAATAGGAAGATATTGAATATTGACTCAATTAAAATTTTATATCTTAAGCAATTCTGTAATTCCAGAGAACTTACAGCTATTTTTTGTAATAATGCCAAAGCTTACTTGACAAACTGTACATCCATACCCACATAGCTTTTTGCCGTGATTGTGGAACAAGTGCATTGTAAACAGCCAGGAGATTGTCAACATTCAATATTAAACATTTAAAAATAATAATAATATTAAATTATTGTTGTTGCCTGTAAATGTATTGCCGCGAGTGAATTTGTGTAAAAACTATTTAAATTATTAATTCCTAGAAGAGTTTGCTTTGTAATGTTCTGTCGCAACACTGTCAATTGTAAGCAAAAATTTCTAAAATAATAATCTATTAATATTAAAAACAAGTCATAATTTTCTAAGATTTAATAGAAGCAAATGAGTATTTAGAAGCTGCCGCCTTCAACAGCCAGCGTACTGTTGCAAAAAATGCAAAGACCGCTTGCATGCGGTACCTGCTTATATTTTTGCAATTGTCAATAAATATTTATCGCCGTATTGCAGCCAGCAGTAAGTAACCTCACATAAATATTGTTATAAACAATAATAGTAATTTTGTTTTTGTTTTTGGTTATTGTTTAAACAAATAATTTTTCATATACCCGTACAAGTGATATTTTGTTGTACAATTGCCAACTGTCATTTCTTGCATTGAAGCGTCATAATTTTTAAGTGCACATTTTACTGCTGGTACGATTTTCATAAGGATTGCCAGCGACCAATGATCAGTTGTTGATATTTTAGACACACAGTGTTCCAAGTCTTCACTTGCGTGCATTGCTAAATAATACTTTCAAGCAATTTTTGCCACTCTAATGAGTTACTATGTGACATTATACTCCCATCTTGGCACCATATCGCACAAGAACCTCTGCAATTAAATATGAAAATGCTATAGGTTTTTTTGTGGTACATTTTTAGGTAACTTACCGACCCCTAATATTTATAAATTATACATTGCCAGAAAGGTATTTTTGTTAACAAATGCGCATTATAAAATTTGTTATATATTTTCTTGAAAAAAAAAGTTCTTCAAAATGCGTTTAAAATTTTTCTGTTTAGATTATATTTTGCATTTGCAAATACACATAATAGACATTCAAAATTCCCTGCGGATTTTTTTTCCTTGGTTTATGGAAAGAAACCAAGCGCTTTTTGTTGTTCTCTAAAAATATGTTGTTGTATAACAATTTAAGGAAAAAAACACGAACGGCTACTTGTTCATTTGTTTTAAATTTCGCTGGTGGTCCTTATCTAAAGAAAGAATGGCATAAAAGATTTGCAAAACAGTTTAATGATCCTTATGTCACTAAAACATTGTATATTGCATTAGTTCGACCAATTCTAGAATATGGTAGCATAATTTGGGATCCAGTGTATAACGTTCATATTGAACGTCTTGAATCCGTTCAAAAACAATTTCTAATATTCTGCCTAAGAAACGTTTATAAAAATCGGATGGCACTTCCATCATACTCTACGAGATTAGCTGAAATTAATCTTCCTACTTTAAAGAGCCGGAGAACAATGCTTAACACCTCTTTTATGGCAAATCTTTTCAGTGGTAACATCTACTCCGAATTTTTACTGAACAACGTATGTTTCAATTTTCCTCAACGTTCACTTCGTTCTTTTAACCCACTCTATGTTGCAGCTTGTCGTACTAACTATGAAATGTCAGATCCTCTTAGAAAACTATGTACTTGCTTTAATGAAATGTATCATTTTATAGATTTTTCGCAGAACCTTTGTATCATCAAGCGTAACGTCATATGTTTTTTTAATCATTAACTTTTGCTATGTTCTATAAATAGCGCAATATTTAATTTGTATTAATTTAATTGATTTATATACTATTCTGCTTAAATAGTCTGTAAGGAAATTGTCCATAGACTAATTTAAATAAATAAATAAATAAAAATATGTAATGATTTTTTGCAACAAAATAATGTTCTTAATATATTATGGCTACATTAAGGAACAAATGCGATCAGCTGCTTTCCTAAATAAAAGAGAAACGGCAAGGGAGCTCACTGTTTGCTGCAAATGGTCTTGTGAAAATGCAACTGCCTCACATGTGCAGTAAGCGCAATTTCAATGTTTTTTCTTCGCACCTCTAGATTTCAAAAATTTCCCACATTTAATACAGCAAAGAGGCACAGGGTTTGTTTGTTGTTGTACATTTTCCTCATATCAATTGATGTTTCTGCTTTTTTTTACAATATTATTTTACATTTTATGATGATATACATTTGCTAAATGTTAAAGTAGATAGGCTGATACCACAAGCCCCGGCGTTACCATGCCCCTCATAAATGTTGTTGGCAATCCTTAATACAATAGCAGCAATAATAACAACAACAATTTCCAAGTATCGTGTGAGGTTTATTAAATTTATTTATTAAAGTGTTGCATGTTCATATCAACTGACTGTTGTCAAAGTCATCATGGACTTTGTGTTGTTGCTGAGAGACTTTGCTGTTGTTGTTGGTGTTGGCGTTGCTGTTGCTGTTGCTATTGCAGTAGTTGTTCCAATAGACGTCAATAACTTTTAATATTTTTCCATGTCGTGCCTTTAACAATCGATCTGTTCAAATTATCAATTGATCGATCAATAAATGTAAATGAAACGAATGGAAAGAGGGAAAATGTTTTGTTTTTTTTTGTGTGTGCCAATAGGAGAAATAAACAAATACAACCTACTGTTTGCTTATTTGCTATTTTTTTTTTTTGTCTTAACTCGAACTGCAACAATAATATTAATAAACATAAATAAAATGCATAAAAATAATATTCATAATGTAAAACGAGTACATGTGACGACAAGTTATGAATTTCAACAGAAACTGAACGAAATAGGAAAACTACCACAACGAAACCTCAAAAAAGGAAAAAAAATTAAATAAAATTCATATAAAATATCGTTAGTTTGTTGTCACATGTTGCCAAGAAACTGCATAAACTAAAACAACAAAAATTATAATCTAAACATTTAATAAAAAAAAACAAACAGTTTTTTGTTTAGCAAAATTTTGTACAACTAATAATTCAATTGTAAAATATATTCTTTTTATTCCAAAGCTGGACTTGCAGTCATTCATACGAGTGCAAACTCAAGCTAAACTGAACCATTCAATGTGGCCAAGAACATGTAAAGTGATCGCACGAAATATTTCTATGTTGTCAGCTGTACAGTGGTGTGATCGTATATTTGATAGTTAAAGTACTTTTACTATAGAAATATTCAAATATTTGCCCAAAAAAACGTAACTACTGTATTTTTATTCCAGTCGAGAAAGAAATTTTTTCGCAAAATAAATTAATATTTTTTTTTTTTAGGAGTAGGACCAGCACTCAGGGGATGACCCCTACATATGCAATTCATTGCGCCGGAACTGAAAACGAGGGGATAGTTTTGAGGGGACAGATGAGGAAAGATGAGAAGATAGACAGTTTTTTTGTAGTTATTTCAACCTTTTTTATTTCGCTGGCTAATTTTTGCTACAGAGCCGACGAAGGTGCGTGCTGTTACTCTGCTTTTAGTACATGATAGTGTCGGTCGCTGCCAATTATGTTCAGTGAGCCGTGACTATGCCTTCATCATTGAAACAGGCTGGCAACAACTAACACAACCACGCACTAATGCTGTTCAGAAGAATTCAACACAATATTTCATGACTCAGCGCGGGCTCGAACTTACGACCCTCCGCTTCATAGTCTCTTGTTCTACTACTTCCGCCAACAGCACTGAGGAGTTGTGGTAGACCTTAAAGAATTTTTGCGGTGATTGAGACAACCTTAAATGTCGTTTTTTCGTGTTCTGCCAATTGAATATCGGTTGGTAGATGTTCCTGCATTCTTCCCCGGTATGGCTTCACTTACATCACCAACTATTCACAATCCCTTGACAAAAAAGAAGTTGCTTTTCAGAAATCCTGCTATAAGTAATTCATTGTAAGATTCACGTGGCAAAATATTTATATACAAACAGTTTTCTCTGTGGCTCGATCCAATATATTTTCCTTTATTCCACTGTCAGTTATTTTTTTATTTTTATTTTTCAAATAAGCCAACAAACATATGAGTGCTATATATATTCGCCTTATTATCTCCGATCAATACAGGGAGTTAAAGTTTCTATAAACGTTTTCAATCTTCTATGAGCCCCGACCTACGCTAACAAATTGAAAGTGAGTGCACGAATGTGTGTTCCTGTGTTTGTGTGTGTGCGCGCGCTTGTGTGTTCCTTTTGTAATCTTTGGTGCTTGACTGGAGTTGGTTGTGGCTCCAAGTTGTAGCATGTGTGTACGTATGGGACGTGTGTTTGTCTGTATGCCCATTTGTCTATTGACTCCAATTCAATTTTTGAACTAAAGCTTATTTGGTGTTTAACATTAAGATATTTATTTTTTTTTTATTTCATGTTGTTTTCTTCGATTTGTTTTTAAATTTTGTTATCCCAATAGCTGACTACCAGCTATGAAAGATCACTTGCATTGTTGTTTGGTTGTGGCAGCAGACGACGTTGTTGCTGTTTGGTTACAACAAGACTTTTATGTCAGTCTTGTATGTGAACTGAATGTGTCGTGCTTCCAGAGTGTGTGCACTCGGATGTCGATACCTTAAATCGATATTCCACCATCATCATCGTCGTCATGATCGTCATTGCCACCACCAACCATTACCGCCATACATATTTTCGGTATGAAATAACAACAACAATTTCACTAAAGAAGTCAACCGTTTGGCTTTTTAGTAGATCTTTTTCTAGCAGACCACCTTAATAGAGTCTCTCTATTTCGTGGCTGGCCCGTCTTGAGGCTCATACATAAGAACTTTTTTTTCTTTTTTTTTTTTGTTGGCTGGCTGGAGGTTTTCATAAGCCGTCGGATAATTTGTTGTGTCATACAAATCACTGATATTTTAGATGTGATTGTTTTGTTGCATGACTATTTAGTGGAGCATGAGTACGTTGGTGTGATAAGAAATCTCTGAAATACAAGAATTTTTATTAAATCATGGCGTAAAAGCTGAAATTGATTCATAAAAATTTTATAAGCTGCAGTGTAACTCGGTTTGGCCAAATGTTGAACTTTTTCGTTGAAGTACGAGTGGCAAGAGCAGTTGAGAGCGAATGGTATCTGCGTTACTAAAATTTTTTATGTTTATTCTCAATGTTTTTTTTGTTCTTTATAGCCATTAACCAATTAGTATTGTGTTTAGCGCTGGACATAAAATTTTAGGAAATTACTGATGTAAAAATGTATTCAGAAGCAAATGAAAGGAAGTTCTTATCACTCGAGTGAGCCATTTATTTATATGGGCGGCCTAGAAGTTTTGAAAGCAAACACATGGAATTTTGTTATGAAAAATTTCAAATACTTATAATAAAATTGAAATATTAGGAATCAATTTTAAAAATCAGTTTTATTGTGAATAATTTTTTTGTTTATTTTTTTTTGTGTTCATTAAAATTTATTTAAAAATTTTCTCATACCAACACAACTATAGAAATGCATATATCTGCTTTTATTTTTATTTTATTTATCTAAAAAAAAATTTTAATAAATTCGTTAAAAATATGGTGAATGGCTTAAAATATTTCTAATCGTTGTTAAAGAATCTCTAATAAAAACCAACAACATGTTTAAAGAATTTTTATTTTAATATTTTCCTACATAAAAAATACTCATAGAATACACATTTAAAATATTTGCCTGTTTCCTACGGTTTCCATTAGTTGTTTTCATTAATCTAAAGACTCCCAAAGGTCTCTGCTAATGATCTGACAGAGACCAAGTGTCTACTTTTGCTTGCCCCAAATGTATCTCATATACGAATAGAACGCTCTCACCTATAAACACGGCCAGACATTTAGAAACCGAAACACCCCTAAACACACATTTTTAAATTTTTTAGTTAAAATGCTATAGTACAAAAAAAAGAACTAAAATAAGTTGAATAATTTTTTTATCACCTGAAGGAAATCAGATATTTTTGAATAATTTAGAGATATTTTTACACCCTGCAGCATGACAAAGAAATAAATAGTTTTTCACATTCGGTGAAGAGGACAATATACAAGTTGATTAATAAATAAATATTTTTTGCAAAATATTAAACTTGAGCTTATTTTTTGAACAGGCTATTTTTACCTAAATTATGTTTAGATAAATAATTATTTGGTTTGAGGACTAGTTTACGAAACTTCTATTACCACTAAACTGAAGGGTGTATAGAGATCGTCATGACCGCACATAAAACACTTACTTGCTGCATTAAGATGATGAAGTTGATTCTAATGCTTCTTGATTCATAGAAATGTAATTTATAGTTTCCTTTTGTTTTCTCATGTGTTTTTGGTGCTGGTAAAAAGAATCTTGTGGCTGATGTTGCCTCTTACCTTTTTCCTTCTTTAGTTTTTGTTTGTTTTGTTTTTGTTGCTGCTTTTAAGATTTTTATTTATCACCAGCAACCACACCAGCGTTATGGCCTCATTATTGAAAACAAAAAATCAATAAAAATATATTAATTTTTTTATGTATAAAACTTGTGGGTATCCATTTTTTAGTCATTGTATATTGTTTTTTTTTTAATTTTTTGTCTTAGAAAATATGTATATTTATAAGTTTTCAACAAAGAAAAAAAACATCAAAATATTTATCACTGATTTCCTTAATGACGATTTATTTCTTAAGAATTTCTTCCATTTTTGTCTCATTTTGTTCTTCTGTCATCTTCAAAAGATTCGAACAGAAATTATTATGATGGGCAGAGAGCGAATGTGTGAGTGTATTTAAAACAAGTTTTATTTGATTTTATTTTTTATAAATACATTTTTTAATTGTGTGTTTTCCAATTCCAATAACTAATCTGGAGGTGCTAAGACCAACATCTACTAGTGCTACGCTTTAATGTTCACATTATTGAGATCTTAATTGGCTGATAACGTTTGTCGACAAGTGTGATATATGGAAGGCCAACGAAGATTGTTTTCTTATGAAAATATTCTTAAATATGAATAGTAATAACGATCATTTGATACTGATAATGTTTTCGTTTTTTATATTTGAAATCTTTAAAAATATTATGATAATATCCGTATTAATTCTAATTAAATTTTATTTTATTTTAAGTAATACGAAGAACGAAATCTTGTAGTTCGGCAGATTGTCTTAACAAAAACTCAAATTCAGCTATGGTTGAACGTGTTATGGGAAATTCTCCAATTAATAAAACGATTTTTTTATCGTTAAATCGAAAATGATGGAGCATAAAAGAATATATTTTTTTATATAAATTTATCAAATGTGAACTTGCATTTTATGCTATTTTGCACCTGTTGCAATTGTTAATAAAGCTGTAATTGCTACAGTCATTTATATTAGAGATCACAGTGGGGCAGCTTGCAAAAAAAAATTAATTTAAATTAAATCATACTCGTATTAAATTAAAGAACTGTTTTTGAAGGACTGCAACGCATTTAAAGACACAGTAAACTAATCAGTTGATAGGCATTTAAGTTAAATGGGATATATTTAATATTTTATTAAATAAAAATGTATGGCCAGAAGTACAAAAATATCAATCGTTTTTGGCAAACAGGAACACACAATTAATATAAAAATTGAAATGAATTTTAACTGCATATTTTTTAAATATAATAAGGATTTCATGCTTTAGTTTCATAAGGGTCGTTATTTGATAGGCATTTTACTTTTCACTGATTGGTAATTTGTTAAATGAAAATAATTTTTACCCAATTTTAGGTTCTTTTGTCCACTCTCTCAATTAATTTAATTTAAAATATTAATTAAAAATTTTTCAAAGGATGATCTATTAAATTTAAAATATTTTATATTAAATTAAATTAAAAATATGTTGTTGTATAACAATTTGTGGGTGCTGTTGGCTGAAGTAGTAGAACACGAGACTATGAAGCGGAGGGTCGTGAGTTCGAGCCCGCGCTGAGTCATGAAATATTGTGTTGAATTTTTCTGAACAGCGTTAGTGCGTGGTTGTGTTCGTTGTTGCCAGCCTGTTTCAATGATGAAGGCATAGTCACTGATCATTGAACATAATTGGCAGCGACTGACACTATCATGTACGAAAAGGCAGAGTAGCGGCACCCTCCTTCGTCGGCCCTGTAGCAAAAATTAGCCGGCGAAGTAAAAAGGTTGAAATAGCTACAAAAAAACTGTCTATCTTCTCATCTTTCCTAATCTGTCCCCTCAATACTATCCCCTCGTTTTCAGTTCCGGCGCAATGCATTGCATATATAGGGGTCATCCCCTGAGTGCTGGTCCAAGATAAAAAAAAAAAATACTGATCAGAAGAACTCGACACCATATTTATGACTGAGTGCGTAGTCGAACTCTGGATTTTCCGCTTCATAGTCTCATGTAAAATATCTTTTAATAGAAATGTTCATTTAGGTTTTTATATTAATTCAGTCTTCATATAAATAGTAAAAAAAAGTTTTAAATAATTAGATAATAACATGTCTATAACTGTTATATCTTAGGGTACGGTCACACGTAACCACTAACTACTAGTGAAAGATATTTTGGTTTAGATAAGTGTTTATTAAGCAAAAATAGTTTCATCCCAAACAAAAAGACTCAATATTATTGAAGACTGTTTAGCTCAATAAACACTTGTGTGAATTAAAAGCTTTTTATTAGTATTTAGTGGTTACGTTGTTTTGGGCAAATATTTGATAAGTATGACCGCACCTTTAGTTGCGCTGCACTATTTGTGGCCGCTGTTGTATTTCTTTTTTTTTTTATCTTGGACCAGCACTCAAGGGATGACCCCTATATATGCAATGCATTGCGCCGGAACTAAAAACGAGGGGAAAGATGAGAAGATAGACAGTTTTTTTGTAGTTATTTCAACCTTATACTTCGCCGGCTAATTTTTGCTACAGGGCCGACGAAGATGGGTGCTGTTACTCTGCTTTTAGTACATGATAGTGTCAGTCGCTGCCATTATATTCAGTGACCAGTGACTATGCCTTCATCATTGAAACAGGCTGGCAACAACTAACACAACCACGCACTAATGCTGATCAGAAGAATTCAACACAATATTTCATGACTCAGCGCGGGCTCGAACTCACGACCCTCCGCTTCATAGTCTCGTGTTCTACTGCTTCAGCCAATAGCTGTTTTTAAAAGCTGTTTTCTAAAGTCTTCAGTCATAAAAATTATTTTATTTTCATAAACAAACTACTTTGATAAAAAAGCATAAAATATTTTTTATGAACTAGTCCTTTAAAAACTAAAAAAAATTTCGCCTTTTGTTAATCCAATGAGGTCCCTGCCTAAATAACACTCCAAATCATTATAAACAAACCTGGAATTTATCATCCAAAATTCATATGTCGAAACTTAGCCCAGTTAATAAATTTCTATTTAAAAAAATATTTGTGTAAATGAAAATGTTTCCTTTACAAAAATTTTCTTTGTTGGTTTTATTACTCTTTCGTGTTTTCTACGAATTTGTAAAACAAGGCAAAACATATCGTTGGAAATCTGTGAAAATACAATAAAAATGCAAACATTCTGCTTAAAGGAATCACGGCATGCAAAACTGAAATGGTGCAAATATTCTGCATGTTTCGTGTCCGCAATTTTAATCAAAAATTAAACCAGGACAATGCAATTGTAAGCTTTTCAGGTTTTGATTGTATTAAAAAAAATATACACATAAGAAAATAGATTGATAGAAAACATGCACAAAATCGGTTTATGTAAGTGGCTGAAAGTTACGTGAATTTTTGTAAAATAAATACCACAAATATTTGGCGCACACACCCATTTTTAAAAAAGGATAAGAAGAAAACAATAATATCCTTGCCATGAAATGATGTATGCATTTTATATTTTATGTCATACAACGCTAAAGAAAGCGGGATTGCTTTTCAATAACTCTTAATGCCTTCTAGTATTATTTACCTATGGCACTAGAAATCAGAAGGAAGTTAATTTCGACTGGTTCCCAGGAACTCACCACTGGTTCGTGTACCCGAACTTTATAGAAAAGCAAGCAGTAACTTTTACATGCCGTTGTCTTTATAGGGTGTTAATTAAACTAATTAAGATACTGGGCGATTGCTTATAGAGTTTACTCTGTCCTGTGTTAGTTTCTCTAATGCCATTCCCTAGTATCATGAAAATATTCGCCCCTATTATGAATGGCGACGTCGACGTCACATCAACTCGACAGCAAACAATTATCACTTGTCTGCAAGTTGTCGATAACAATTAATTACTCTTGACAATTTCTTATCATTCTCTAGGGCATATAATATCGATAGAACACGTCAATAGTAGTCAGTTGCTCTCGCGAAAGAGTGGACAAGCGACAATTTGTTGCTGTCGTCTTGATAGCGCGTCGATGTCGTCATTCATAATAGGGGCGATTATTACAAACATTTCAAAAGTCATGTATTGAAGGATGAAAATAAGGCCATTTATAAGCAGTAGCTCAAAACCGAAGATACGCTGTTATTAATATAAAACACGGAACGGGAAAATATGTACGAATGGGTGTGCAATAATACTCACGCAACATTTGTATCTCTTATGCTGTTGCCCTTTAATGCATTCAAAAACTGTAATTGCAATAAGAAATCTGATCCTTATATAACTCATGATCATTTCATCGAAACATTAAATCTTCACATTAATGATCGTTATGCGAGAATGAATTACTAACATCATACGAGTAGGTTGTAAAGGGAAATAAAAGCTAAACCAGATTTGCATATGTTGCATTTGCAATACAACTCATGCAACAGACACAAACACACACACTCGCACACACTCTTACACACATACAGTTACTTTAACATGCAAGCCATGACAGCCAAAACTTAAAAACAGCATTTATGAATCAATGCCACATTTAGAATTTCATTCAATAAAATTTATTTATTTGTTTGTTTCGTTTATTATTCCCAGCCAAGTTGTATAATCGTATTTATGTTTCTGGCTGAAAGACACACTCTCTGCCCGATGGAGTGAGTGAGTGAGTGGAAGATAGCAGAATACTGAATGACTGTGTCGTCCCCTTGCGAAACGTAGAGTTCAGGCAGAAAGAAATCAGTTTTTGGAAAAACGAGATTTTAATTTGCATAAATATTGCCACACGATCATTTCAAGAAAAAGAAAACTACTTGTACCTTTTGAAAAATATGCCATAAGGAAAATAAATGTTTAAATAAGCATTCATACATAAATATTAAAAAATAAGATGGCTAAAAAGTTCTAAACCATGCAACAGGATCACTTTTTATTTTCTTTTGTTCTTTAACACTTTCGTGCCGTTTTCATGCAACACCTCGTTTAACAAATTCAACCACCACCAAAGTAAACAAATACTCGACGCGATCAATGGCAAACCAAAAAAAAAAAACATGCTTTAAACACAAACATTTGTCGCAAATATGGTCATAATTCATGCAAACAAATAAATTTACATCGTTTTAAGTGAACTACAATTTCTTCGATCGTACCTACTTGTGGAAAGCACAATTTACTCGTACGAGTGCTCTAACGTTCTGGCTGTTTCCAATAACAAAACCCACGCAGTTTTTGCAGTAAAAGAAAAGTTTTGCATGTTTTGACATCTGAAGTGAATAGCAAGCAAGACTTAATACTTGGCTTGTCTTTATATTCAAAAAAAAAAGTTTTTTCTCTCTTTTTTTTGGAAAAAACTCAGTTTGTAATGTCATCATTATATGTAACATTTTATCACACCAGAAACATCTTTGATTTGTAGGCAATAAAATGTGTTTTATAAAATATGGCAGAATGGCATGAGAAAGTAGTTCTTCATTTCTTTATGTTTCCTGCACATAAACAATAAAAATAGGGTCGTAGTTTTGAAAGTCTCTGGCACCTTGCGTGGCCAAGGTTCGGTTAGAAAGGCTGCCCACAGTAAGCGAGAAAACACTCGGAGGCCATAAAAGGCATATTGAGATGCCCAGAAGATTATACCCTATACAATCCCCTCAAAACGAAGTACTGGTTCCTGACAACCACACCGAACTTCTCACAAAACCCGCCACAGCAGCCAGCGGTGCATTCCTGAGGCAGCCCATAACTCGCAGGAAACGAGAGCCTAGATGTCTAGGCCTACGCTCCTGCAGGGCCGCACTGTCACAAAGGAAATGTTGTACTGACTCTTCTTCTTCTTCATCGAAACAGCACCTGCAGCGACCATCGTGGGGGAAGCCCAAACGCCCTGACATGTGCCCAATTGCACAGTGCCCCGTCAAGACTCCTACCAGGAGTGCCAACGGCTTCTTCCCAAAAGTTAGAAGCTGTCTAGTCCTAACTCTGCTAAGCGAGGCCCATAGAGTTTTGGAGACCCTACAGGTGGTAATTGTTGACCACCTGCCTGTCACCTTCCTCTCTGACCACTCCTGAATTATATTCAGCAGCTCAACTGAGGGAATGTCAATATCCCTACATGAAACTGCTTCACCCAAGGCCGAACCTGCTCTTGCGCATTCGTCCGCCATTTCATTTGCCTGAATGCCTTCATGACCTGGAGCCCAAACTACCTTGACGTCATATCTTTTAAGTCGAGCCAGAAATTGAATTCATGCCTATACACATTTCGACTTTATTATCCTCGAATCCAGGGCCCTAATTGCTGCCAGAATATCTACACAAATGTCAATAGTTCTTGCCTCTAAACTGAGTCCATCAAACCTTAATGCTGCCACGGTAATGGTATAAATCTATGCCTGGAAAACTGTTGAGGTATCGGGTAGCCTGAGTGGTACCGAAAGGCCAAGATCCCCGGAAAATGCTCCCGAGCCAGTGCTAGTGTCCATTTTCAAGCCGTCCGGAAAAACCAAGATTGAAAAAGTTTTAGCCAAGTAAATCATCTTAGCGATGAGTATTCTGAAAGTATTTGACAATGAATTGTTTGGTTGCAAACTATTCCCAAGCAAACCGTATCGTGAATATTTTGGTAGTAACAGTTCTATTGTGAATTGCTTGAGATTAATCTTTTCTACAGTGAACTATTTGTTCTCTCTTCGATGTTTAATGGTTGTGAATTTATTTTGTGAAATAAGTAATAATTTCTATGTGCTGTGAATTCGCTCTCACAAAATTTTGTCACGTAAAATATTCACGATCGCAACCGGAAACTTTAGAAATGTTGTCATGGGAATAGTAATTCGGTATAGGAAGGAGTTGTGTGTGAATGATTCAAAGGATATTCATGCAAATTGATATTTACACTACGACCTGCCCAGTCAGCATGTGGAAGATTGTTTCACCAAACTAAGTCTTTTTCGAGTACCTCATATGATCAAAAACTGATTAATCTGAAAAAACTGAAAAAACTGATTCCCAGAAATACTTAGAAAGTGATTTAAAAAAAAAAACAAACACAAACAGTATAATCAAAAAAAATATATAAAGAATTACCAAAAACTAACTCGAAAATGAGTCGAAATTGATCAGAAGCGCGAATCATAAAAGACTCCCTTAGAAGAGTCGCGGCTAGGGTACCATTTTCTCCCGAATGAACAGTCATTTTCGACTCGAAAACGAGTGCATAAATGCTTAGTTTAATCGTGCGAAGGAGTCGAAAAAGACTGGAATATGATCATTAATTTCATAAAATGCTGACTCGGTGGTAGTCAATCGGAGCAATATTTTTTTTATTTTTTTAAATTAAAAGTGTTGCGAGGACAGATGAAGAAAGATAAGAAGATAGTAAAAGCAGGGCGCTATTACTCTGCTCTTTATTACATGATAGTGCCCATCGCTGTCAGTAATGGTGAGTGGCCAGTCCTATGGGTCCGTCTCTGAAATAGATTAACAAGAATTAACACAATAATGCACTAATGCTGATCAGAATAAATAGACGCTATATACATATATGATTGAGTTCGTATTCGACCTCGGTATTTTCGGCTTCTTGGTCTTGTGTGAACAACTTCAGCTAGAAGTGCAGGATTACTACAATTGCATTGTATTAGAATTGTATATTATTTTTAATTACTTGCCCAAAATATCTTCACTTTGCGCGTTTTGGTGCTGTTATTTTTGAAAAGAGTGCTTTTATCACATGTTCTTTGGTCGGTTTCTTGATCCTTAAAGATTGTACTTTAGTACCATCCTTGTGATACTATCAGGAATATTTCAGATAGTGCGACCAATCCTTTATATCTTATGCTTCCCGAAAAAGTCAACGTTTGGCGTGAACTTTGTACTGCAGTCATCATTATTGTTTGAAAACAATGTTGTTGTCCAGGCCGGAGCAGGCAACGATAAAATCTATAGGTCGATAATTACCAACTTCTTCTCGCTTGAATCTGGACACCAGCTACAAGTTGTTTTAAAAAGACTACAATATGGTCTTTATTCTGCTCAAGCGATTTAAGGACATGGTCATCTCACGTGGAGGTGAGGTGAATCGTCCCCGTCGATCCTGAGGCTAAAACCCTTTATACTTTTTCATATTTGGTTTACTTAAGTCGCAGGTGTATAAGAATAAGCCACAAACTTTAAAATCCTTTAAAGCCAGCACCGGAATCATGGGAAATTCGAAGCCGGACCGACAATTGAACAAATTCATATTTCACGTATAATTTCAATAAAGAAATAAAAAATTCAATGATATCTTCACACATTTTGATTTAAAAATTGCAAGCGCTTAATGGAATACCCTATAATTTTTAATTTTTTTTATCTTGGACCAGCACTTAGGGGATGACCCTATATATGCAATGCATTGCGCCGGAACTGAAAACGAGGGGATAGTATTGAGGGACAGACTAGGAATGATGAGAAGATAGACAGTTTTTTTGTAGCTATTTCAACCTTTTACTTCGCCGGCTAATTTTTGCTACAGGGCCGGCGAAGGTGGGTGCTGTTACTCTGCTTTTTTTAGTACATGATAGTGTCAGTCACTGCCAATTATGTTCAGTAACCAGTGACTATGCCTTCATCATTGAAACAGGCTGGCAACAACTAACACAACCACGCACTAATGCTGTTCAGAAGAATTCAACACAATATTTCATGACTCAGCGCGGGCTCGAACTCACGACCCTCCGCTTCATAGTCTCGTGTTCTACTACTTCAGCCAACAGCACCCACTATGGGGTACATATGGGTTCCTCTTTGGAAAAAGTTTGTCGAGATGGGTGTTGGGTAAGAATATCTTGATTCTGAGAAAGTTGTTGCTGAAAATCTGCTGCTTTTGTATGGTTGTGTTCCTTCCATGCTAAACAAGTTTCACTATCGTCGAACAGAAATGGCTCTACAATTGAGGTGAATATTCTGTGATGGGTTTGCGTGGATATTTGTCGGCCTCTCTATACAGATTGCAGTCGTTTAAATTGAAATAAATTCAGAATATGTTTTAAGGACTTCCATGCCACCACCCATGTGTTCACACTCATATATAATAATTATTAAGCAGTTCTGTCTTCGTAATCGGAGATATGGTCCTCGTATTGATTATATATAATTTTTCTTAAACACGTCATAAGCTATTTTAACTGATTAGTTTTTGAAAATGTGATTTTAGGGAAAATATAAAGAAATTTTGTATAATCTAGTACAACATTAAATCGATCGAACTTTTGATAGGACATTAAGAAGAATTTGTTTCTCTTAGCAAATAAAACTTTAATAAATATAACAATTCTCGTAAATATAAGCATGTGCAAGCGTAAAACTTTCATTTGGCTTACCAAAACAAAAACAAACTGAAAAAAGACGCATAAGAGCAAAATCCGCTTAATTGAAACACATAAATCCAATTAAGAATCTTTCAAAAACTAAATACTCGCACTTAAAGACAAACAGACAGGCTGCCCAACAATGGAGGAGAAAATAAAAGTTTGTTAATTCAAAATAGGTCTGCAAATGAAAAGATAATGATGGAACCCACACCCCACGGGCTTACGCATACTTACAGGCAGTCAGTCATTCAAGCAAGACATAAATCAATAAATAAATTCATATAAGGATAAATTGATATGGAACAATAACACCAACAAAAATAACAACAACAACGGCAACAACAACTATGCATGGATATCATTGCAGAAATCAGTCAATAATTACACAAAGTTAAGTAAAAACGAAAAAAACAATCTGTTAGCAAAGCGAATAGAAAGAAAATACTCGTATCTGTAAATGAAATGAAGTATCTTTGGAATAATTGTAACACATTTAAAGAGAACATCAACTACAATTCATTTGTCCGATATTTATTCCTGCCTGCCGGATTGGATATGATGATACCCCTGGGATGGATTTATCTGTTACGAGTAGCTGCCGTCTAAACTTATGATGCATTCAGCACATCAGCAAATGAAAGCAGTGCGTTCGGGTACGTACGTAAGTGTGCTGCAAAATAAGTGAAAAAACTTTGGTTTTTCTTATTTTCATTTCTGTTCACCACTCGCAAAAACTGATGATGACGCACGATAAACAATATCTGTTTTTATTTTTTTATTCCTAAAATACTTGCCTAAGTGAGAGTGTGTGTAGTTTTGCACATGTTTGTACATATTTCATTAAGTACATGAAATTATATCAAATATTGGCTAAAAGCGAAACAAGACATTCAAGAAGGAATAACAAAAAAAAAGTGCTAAGACTTCTAATGAATACAATCAAAAATCGATTTGTTGCAAAAATGACTACATATTTGGCGATTAAGCTACAAATGGCCAGAACTGGAGTGGGTTTAATCAAGTACAAATAAGAGTATATGCGTGTGTGTGTACGTTCTCCTATTGCAGCTGTCAAAACTTGGCACACAAACATCAAATAGAATTTATTAGTAGAAATAAAGTGGGCATCAGGGAAGAAATGTAAAATGTTTGCCATAATAATTCTTCTCTATTGGAAAATATATTTATAATAAAGTTTGCTCGGACTATGGAATTGATGCGATTGTGTAAAATATTTAAAGAATCAAGGATTTTTATCAAGTTTTCAGTTTTAATAGGGTCCAAACTACCGCCTTCGATATCGATCGAATACAATACAATTTAAATACAATAGATTCGAATTTCAGAATCTATAAAAAAAACAATATAAATTGTTTCTATAAATAATTACGAATTATTTAATCAAATGAATTAATTGCTCTTGCAATCTAGGAAAGTATTTGCCAACAAATTTTAAAGATTTGACATAAAGCTTATACATAAACTCCCAAAAATTAATTGAGAATTACACAAGCAAAACCAAGAAAACACAACAAACAAATTTTATTCGATATAAATCTATTTTGTTTTTCCACCTTCATTTAATTAGTCTGCCGTTGGCAAACAATAAAAGTATATAAAAAAGGCACAATGAAAAACAAAATATACACAAAACGTTTTTAAAATCGTTTATTCGACATATTGTCTCAATTAAATTAGTGCTTTTTTTTTAATAAAATTTGTTAGGACTATGAAATTGATGAATTATATTTTATAAAAAGCTTAGAATCCAGAAAAGTATTTGCCAGCAAATTTTAAAGATTTGAAGTACTTGAAAATTAGAAGACAAAAGACAGTGGAATTCCAAATTTTATATAAAAATTAAATACTCGGATTTCTATTAAAAACACGTTTTTTAAATAATTTTTTTTTATTTCGCAAGTTCCCCTGGCATCGTGTGTAAGATATTGAATATCGGCAATTTTTTTTTTACTGCTTGAGAACCAGTGCCGGACTAAGGCCTGCTGCCGCCTTAGGTCCTGTATGATGTTCCAATCCTTTTGATTTTATAAATTCTATTAATTTCGATTTTATTTTAGCATTTAGTAAGTCTGTTCAAAAACTAAAGTGAATTTTAATTTTTCTTAAAATATATATACAGTGTGGGCAAATTTGAGGTTAGGAAGTAAATTACCTGCCATATAATGAAATGTCAAAAACTGAGCTGTTGTCCTTCGGCATTTATTTAGCAAAAGGTTGGGAAATTTTAACCATGGAAAGATGGTTGGCCATTGTATTCCTTAAACAGTTGTTAAGAGGCTGTTTGGGCTACTGGATGGAAACAGGGCATTTTTAAAAAAAATCATCTTCAGTTGGAAGGCCCATTTTCAATTAGGCGGTTATATAAACAAATAAAATTGACGCATATGGGCCTCACAAAATCTCAAAACAGTCCTCGAAAAATCATTACATTCAAAGAAAATTACCGTATGGTGTGGTGTGTGATCAGGCCCATATTTATTCGAAAATGCACGAGAAAACGCCGTCACAGTGATTTCTCTGCTCTGCTAAACCATAATAAACGATTTTTTGTGGCCACAATTGGCTAATGTTGACACCAGACGCTTTTGGCTTCATTCAGACGGCGCTACAAGCCACGCAGCCGGTCAAACTACTCAGTTATTGCCTGAGAAATATCTCCGTCGCGTAATTTCTCGATTTGGCGATGTCAATTGGTCGCCTCCTTCTTAAGATTTAACGCCGCTGGGCTATTTTTTTGCAGCCATGGAAGATGAATTTCGACGGTGCATTGATGAGATAAGCAAAGTTTTGCTACAAAATGTGGTTCAAAATTTTGTGAAACAGCGGACGTCTGCCAACTAGACTTGTACCGAACTCTTTCATTAGCTCGTTTTTGACAAGAACCTATGTCCAACCCATTTAAATTACATTAGTTTGATTAAAGGTTCTTGTCAAAATCGAGCTAATGAAAGAGTTCGGTACAAGTCTGCTGCCGACGTGTTAGAGGTGGACATGTACCCAACATCATATCCCATTATTAATTCCTTTATTCTTGCTTTACAGAGCTCTCATTGAAATTTAAAATGTTGAAAAAAATTTGTGTTTTTTAGCCAATTTACTTCCTTAGCTCAAATTTGCCTGCCCTTTATTTATTCGTCAATATTTATTTTGTACCCTTCAAAACCTGGAATTTGTTTATTGCAATTCTAAATAAACGACTTTTCTTAATAACAATTTTTTCTTCTCTGAAAGCTTGACGTTTTTCTGAAACCCATTTTCCTTTATATTCTTAAAAAATTTTACTTGTTAATAATATTTCCTTATTTCAATTAATAATGATGTTGTTATTATTTATGCAACATCTCCTGTCACCAACTTCATTTCAATTGCAATAAGTGGGATCACAGTCAAATTAATGTTGAGATATTAAGAAAATTTTGTCAAAACATTTCCTTCTTCTATTTATTTTGCCATACGTTTAGTTATAAGTGTACCCTTTCCACTCTTGCCGCATTTAGATGCACATGCTCGTATGCAAGTTACTGCAGAAGAAAAAAAGTCACAGGAAAACATTAAACAGAGAAGTACCATGTCACATGTCAAAATTTCATTAGTGCACATAAAAAACATCATATGATTACCACACCACACCACACCACACCACACCACACACTACATGCAACATACAAAAATTAACACTAGCAACTGCAACAGCAACAAAACATCCAGGGATAACAAGGTAAAAATTAAACAACAACTTCAACAGCAATTTTAACAGGCCCATTTTGAGTGAAGACAAATAAAATTAAAAAAATCCGACCAAACGACGGTTATCAGCAACTGAAAGAACCAGAATTAAATATCTCTTGGGTTATTTGATTTTTTTATTGGTCTTGAGTTAATAAATTTTTAAAAACTTAATTTTTTTATAAGTATTATAATAAAAACCAACAAACATTTCATTTTCATACACATAAACACGCACACACGCTCATAAATAATTTCATAGTGGATGCAAATCGTCCAACAACATTTTCACTCCAACGATGAAATCAGCAAAAAAGGAAAGAATCATTTAAAAATTATTATCACCATAAAATGATGCAAAGAAGCCGTTAAATATTAAAAAATAAAACCATTTAAATTCATTAATGAGCCATACTTTTAAAAAATATTATACGTTAAATGGGTAAAATGGACACATGAATGGATGGCTGGACGTACAAATGAACGGATGGATGGGCAGAGAGGCAGGCAGACAGACAGACAGATGGGCTGAGATTTTGTTTAGCGTGTAGGAATAACATTTTACTGATATTGTGCTTAAAAGCGGTGGTTCTTAAATGACGATATTTGCAGGGAATTAAATATTCTTAACTTTTTGTGTTTGCCTGGCTAATTTTGTTAGAATTTGAAATCTGCAAATCCATGGTGTTTAAAAATATCTGTCTCAATTCATCGGTGCTTGTAATGTAATTCAACTTAAGGAGTGCTAACTATTGAGTAATTTCCCAAACTTCCATTTCCTTTTAGCACCGCCACTCAGGTGATGGTCTGGGCTAATGCATCTCATTGTACCGGAACTACTAAAGCAAAGAGAGGATGCTATTGTAGTTGCTGACGGTTCATTGCTTATAAATTATAAGCATTAAATTTATAGATTATAAGTTATAATCTATAAATTTAATGATATTCTCTTAATTAGAAATGAACAGAATATGTATGTGTTTTGTTAATGTTGTATTAATGTGACGACCAAGAGGATCACCATACGTTGCAATTTTTCCGCTGCTGAAAATTTCTTGCAAATTGTCGTCATAATTAAGTTTTAGAAATAGAATGCATATGTTTATATGGGAAATGTAGCAGGGACAACAACCTGCCGTGTAGACCCCTGAAAATATTTATTCTCATACAAATACATGTATTCTATTTCTGTAGTCGTGTAGTCGGTAGCCTGATGTCGTGAATGCATTAAACATTATTTTTAGCGGAAAACCCCATGACTCAAACTAAAGCTAAAGGTACGTTCACACTTATTAAATATTTGCCCAAAAAAAGCGTAACCACTAAACACTAAAAAAAAACTTTTTAATTCAAAAATGTATTTATTGTTTTAAATAGTCCCCAATAATATTGGATTCATGACACTGTCTATTAGTTTTGTATGAAATTGTGTTACTAAATAAGCACGTATCTGAACAAAAATATTTTTCATTAGTATTTGTGGTTACGCTTTTCGGGGCAAATATTTCATAAGTGTGAACGTACCTTAAGCCTGATAAATATTATGGGGGCTCTGCACCATCCATTTCTATCTTCTGATCTGTCTCCTCATATACCATCCCCTCGTTTTCAGCTCCGGCGCATATATAGGGGTCATCCCCTGAGTGCTGGTCCAAGATAAAAAAAGAAGTGGTTTAGTGAATTTCGATGTGGCTTCACAAGCACGAGACTCTTTGCTGTTCTGGACGACCAGATGAGATCTCTACAACCGAAATAATGGAAAAAAAATCTCGATGTAGTGTTGGTCGATTGGAGGTTGAAAGTTAGAGATATTATGGAAGTCATGAGCACCCTCAGGGGGCACAGTGTTGGTCAATTTCGGATGATCATATTTTTTGTTGCCAAGCTTGAAGAAACGGCTTGGCGGGGAGAGATTTGGCTTTAACGACGAAATAATCTAACAAACAAATGCCTATTTTCATGGTCTTGACAGATCGTATTTTTGGGAAGGGCTAAAAAAATTGCAGGCACGTTGGACTAGTGTATGAAACTTAAAAGAGTATATTTTAAAAAACAAAATAAGTTATATAAAAACTTGTGTTTTATTCAAAAAGTATTCAGAAAGTTCGAAAATGTGAGAATGTCGACAATCGTTCTGAACACCCTGGAGAATCGTCAAATCACTATTAGAAAAGTTGCTAAGGATATTGACACATCGATGGGCTCATGTAAGCACCATTTTCGGAAACTTTGGTCGTAAAGGCTGTGGTTTCAAATTGCTGAGTTTTTACCAAAAAAACATTGTTTTTTTTTTCAATCAAAAACCACACCGTGATCATAACTCAATCAACTTATTCTTATTCCAAGAACAAGTTGATTTCCTATTTTCAAGGTTGAAGAGAGCTAAAAGGCGCTTTGCGACGATTCAGGAGATAAAAAGGTATTTGCTGAAAGAGCTCAAGCACTTACCAAAAAATGAATATCAGAACTGCTTTGAAGATTGGAGAAAATGAGAGCATAAGTGTGATATCTCTGGTGCGGCTACTTTAAAAGAGCCAAATCATGAATAGAAATTGATGAATAAATAATTAGTTTTTGGAAGAAAATTAAAATGTTCCCTGGAAAAATATACATTTGGTCAAATTTTAAAGATAACGAACTGTATTATTTGAGAATCGCTGATTTCTTCAAGTCAGAAAATTAAACAAAACATTATGTTACTCATGTGACAAACACGTTTGTTTTTGTATCTTGTTCTGCTGTTCTTGTTGTAGGTGATATGGTTTTTGTTGTTGTTGTTGTTGCTGCTGCTTTGGTCATTGTCTTAAGCAGCTGATGTATTGTGTTGTTGCTTTCATTTGAGTTTTGGCCCACAAACACAAACTCCTTTAGGTTCTGTTGACAATTTTTATTTATATTTGTTGTTGATATTGTCGTCGCTGTTACTGTTGCTGTTGACTGTGTTGAATGAATATTGGCAAATATTGTTTAAAAATGTCAATAATTCATTTGTTATGGCTGCTCAATGGTTGTAGGCAACATGAGATATCACCACCACTACCTTTTGATTTTGCATCTCTCTGCAATGCGAGAAAGCCTGGCTGGCTGACTGGCTGGCATTCGAACGTACATGTGTACGTTCGAATATCATCTCGGTTTTATCCCTAAGATCCCCATACCAATAATAAAATATATTTAGGATGATGATAATGATGACGACAATAAAGGTGAATTCCACAAGAAAGACGACGACGATACATCGTTGTATTATGAAGAAGTGTATGTTGAAAGAATATGCAAATTAAAAATGACATATAATGTATTTTATTTTAGTTTTTATGCCTTGTTTCGATCTTTCTTCCATTTGTTTGTGCTGCTTTATGTGAGACCTACTTAAAATTGAAATATATAAAAAAATAAAGCTTTAATTAGTTACACTGTATAACATTTTTTAAACATGACAGGATTTATGAAGGAACAAAAAAGCGTTGTAATAATAAAAGAAACCAAAAAAGTCTTGTTAAGACTTCTTCCTACCAACTGGATTCTTTTTGCTTGTTTTTTGCAAAGAGCTGCATAATAAATTAGTGTATTAACTTTAATTTTAGAAATTGAACCGACAAACTAATGTAAATTGAATAGGTCTATAAAACAAAAATTTTTTTAAAAGTTCATTCTTATAAGAGGCAAAGAAATATATTCTATACATATGAAACTTTTTACAGGAAATACCATAATTTAATGATTTCTCATATTAAACAAAAATGCTGCATATTAATTTTGATTGTTTCACATCAAAGTTGAGTTGTTATAAATTTGTATTTAAATAGTTGCATTTACTTTCTTGAGAAAAAAAATGCAACATTTTCTTTTTCGTAATTAAAAAAAAGGCTTTTAAGGGGTCCTTTAAAACAATAATTTAAAGCGGCAATGGATAGTGAAGTAATTTTTTGCAAATTCACTATTTCAAAAATAGGTTATATTGCAAATCGTTATTGAAAAGTGCAACAGATGTAGCATTTTTTTAAGAAAAGAAAACGCTATGAGCTTCGATCTTCATAATCTTATCCTCACGAATGAAAAATGTTTATGCTACGTACAGTTAGTGTTAAACAGCGAATGAGGGAAAGAGTTCATATGTCATACGAGGTGTGTTCAAAATGCAATACAAACATTCTATTACCTTTTTTCTATTTGTATGTCGTTTTGCGTTCTCGGTTTCAGCTACTTCACATGATTACTTTTTTGTGAAAGTCATAAATATTGGAAGTTTTCCGCTGGTTTGGCGATTTAATGCTGTCGCAAAAGCAGCAAAAGGATTTGCTTAAAATTTTGTGTAGAAAATAGAATTAATCAGTCAAAAGCACTTGAAATGTCGACAGCGGCATACGGTGATTGAGTGCTACAGCATTTTTAAAGAAGATCAAAATGCGAACAAGGACACCCGTTCTAGACACCTTAGCACACTGTCAGCCGAAGAAATTGTTGAGGAAGTGACAAAAATTCTCAGGGAGAATTGTCAAATCAAAAGTAAAGAAGTTTTTGAGGATGTCGGTATACCGGCCGGCTCATGTCTTGAAAATTTTTTCTCGCAAATTTTGTGGCTTGGAAAGTCGTTCCAAAATGACTGGCTTTTAACCAAAAAAAAAAGCGTCACATGGTGGCCACGAAGAACATCGTAATCACGCCTCAGTCACTGCATTCACTAGATTTGGCCCCAACGTCTTATTTCTATTTTCAAGATTGAAGAGGAACTTGAATAACGGCATTTGGCGACGATTTATGAAATAAAAATCATGTTGCTAAGAGAACTCAAGGACATACATATCAAACAGGGCATTGGGAAAGTTGCTTATGAATTAGAAAATCAATAGCACAAGTGTATTATAAGGAGGTTGACTGCTTTAAAGGTGACTAAATAGAAATTTATGAATAAAAAATGTACATGTTGCATAAAAAAATTAAAATTGACATTATATATTTGAACAGTCCTCGTACATCAAAATGTGGTAATTTCAGTAGTACTGAAGTAATAATCAATGAGTAAACTTAACTTTCCAAAATGTTTCTATTGCATTTCCTTTTCTGTTCCTTTCAATGGGATGATGGTGATTATCGCCCTATTCTCATTCTTTGTTCCTTAACCCATTTCGTCCCAGTGTTTGATTTTTCGAACAGTAAATTTCATGCATTTAAATAGTTTTTTCTCTGTTTAGGAAAGACTAAGAACATATCCTTTTTAGTGAAAATTAAAAAAAAAATTTTTTAAGAAAATTTTTAAAAAAAAAATTTTAATGGAAATTTAAAAAAAAAAATTTTTTAAATTTTTAATGAAAATTTTTAAAAATAATTTTAATGAACATTTTTAAAAAAATTTGATAAAAAAAATTTTAATGAAAATTTTTTAAGAAAATTTTTTAAAAAAAATTTTAATGAAAATTTAAAAAAAAAAAATTTAATTCAAATTTTTAATGAAAATTTTTTAAAAAATTCGGACTTCTGATTCGTATTTTCTGGAATCAATTTACCATTTAACTACGCAGTTTTATAAACTTATTCGAAAAAAAATCTCTGGGACGATATGGGTTAAACAAATAATTCTCGTAGGAAATGATGGAGAAATATTGGCATTTTGATAAACTACGGTACCATTGGAAATTGTAGCGGCTACCGAAAGCAGCACCTTCGAACTCAAAGTAATTATTCAAGATTGTACGTGTAGTCTTTTTAATATATATGTACTTACATATTTTATCTAAAAATTAATTAAAGTGACAAGTAATCAGATTTTTGAATTGTTTATTATTAAAGTCCCACCAATTGTAGAAAAAAAATTAGTTTGCGCGATTTATTTGATGGTTGTTTTTCACGTCTAGCAGCTCCTGCTGAGTCTATAGCTAATTATCCACCGAGGATGAGACTGTTTAGTCGTTTCGCACGTAGTTACCTCAATCCCTCAGTGATTATATTAAATTCCTATTAATAAAATGTTTGAGTTAAAAAATATTTAAATAAAACAAAAAATAATAATTTTTCGATCAATAAAATTGTTTCTTTTCTATAAATCGCTCTAATTCATATAATTAGTGTTTTGCTACATATCAAATATGCATTTAAAAATATTTTACGTTCATCATTTTGCCAAAACTTGGCTTTATCTTCTCAAAGCCACTGCAATATTAGTTCCCAGCAATATTATTTCCAATGTATAATTGGCCGACTCAAACGAAATGAATAATTTACCAAACAAACTTTATTTAAACTTCAACAATAAACATAAAGAAGAGCAATTTTCATATCATACTTACCGAATACCGAACAAGAATTTAATTTCACTGACACTGTTTCATCAAAAAAGCAACCAGCACTCGTACAACAACAAACTTTAACAACACCAACATTAACAGGAAAGCCAACACCACTAATAATCATCATCATTTGAAGAAGGGGAAAAAAAAGAAAACTTAAAGGGTACAAATAATAAAAGTATTAAATAAATGGTGGGTACAATTTGAAGAGATGCACACTGGATATAGTCGTAAAATAAGCGAAATAAAAGAATAATAAAAAAATAATCAAACGGTAACACGGGTATTATATACTTGATACAGTTCTCGTATTCTTTTTCACAATAAAATTTGTGTAAATAGGAACTGTTATCACATTCAACTAAGCCACCTAATAAGTGGTGACAAATGCAATACACATGAGCACTGATGATGAAAGGGTTGCGTCTTTCGAAAACAGCTGTTCTGCTCTGCTGTGTAAGTTGAATAACAAAAACTGATGTTGACTTGCCTTTGTGCCTTGGAATATTTATCATGTCTTTCTGAGATTTAAATTGAAATTTCGAACAATTAGCCTATAGAATCTTAATTCAATTTAATAAAAGAATAACTGTTATTCTTATTTGATAGCTAAAACCGGTACACTGCGAACGAAATTTAATGTGGCCTAAGGGAAGAGAATGTGGAAAAAATTTTAAAATAAACAAATAACTATAAAATCGTTCTCTTTTGAACCGCAATAAAGAATAAAGAATAAGATAAAGAATAATTTAATATATTTTGAATGTGTGATGGATAATTTCGTTAATGACAAGGATGTACGCACCAGACAGTAAACGCCTATTTCACGCTCCCATGCAAATATACTGGGAACCCAATATCATTAACCTGTAGCCCTTAAGTCTTCCCCAGTCAATATCTATAATGGTTGGGTGCAGAAGCCTGGCCCTCGTTTCTGCGGAATCCCTGAGATAGGAATGCTCCTCTGGCTGCGTTGGCGGGCTTTGTGCGAAGTTCTGAATGGTTCTTAGGAACCAGTGCTCCATTTGGGCATAGTAATGGGTGTTTTATGGCCTCCGAGTGTTTTCTCGCTACCTTTACGGGCAGCCCTTTTAAAATAACCTAAACTATGGTTGCGTGAAAGTTAGGCAATAGCTGTTGGGTGCTGTTGGCTGAAGTAGTAGAATACGAGACTATGAAGCGGACGGTCGTGAGTTCGAGCCCGTGCTGAGTCATGAAATATTGTGTTGAATTCTTCTGATCAGCATTAGTGCGTGGTTGTGTTAGTTGTTGCCAGCCTGTTTTAAATGATGAAGGCATAGTCACTGGTCACTGAACATAATTGGCGGCGACTGACACAATCATGTACTAAAAAGCAGAGTAACAGGTTGAAATAGCTACAAAAACAACTGTCTATCTTCTCATCTTTTCCAATCTGTCCCCTCAATACTATCCCCATGTTTTTAGTTCCGGCGCAATGCATTGCATATATAGTGAGTCATCTTGGTCCTGAGTGCTGGTCCAAGATAAAAAAAAAAATAGCAGAGAAAATATCTAAACTGCACGTCTCGTCATCTGTAGCTCCAAACCCCGGTGCATATATTAGGACGCTGATCATCTACAATACACTAATTGCCACAAAATTCGTCCCACTGTGCGGTACATACTAAGAAGCCAAACGTGGCCAACACAATGAAGAATACGGGTAAATTCAGCAATTTTAAATATGGACAAAGCTTGACATTTAAATTATGGGAACAAGATAATTTTTGTTATAAAATAAAAACGAAAAAAAAGAAATACAACAAAACTTAACGGAAAATTATACTTGTAACATTTGAAACGATCTCAATGGTTGAACATACGGCATGAAAAGGTTGAATGAATCTCTTTCCTCTTCTTTCAAATAATGGAAATAAAACAAACAAAAAATAAAAATAAAAAATTAAATAGTGAGAAAACTATAGTCGACTGTGTGAGTGTAGGAAGTAATCAACGTTAAAGTTAAATTTAAATAACTAAAAATGTTTGATTCGCAGACTGTTTGTTGCTTTAATGCGAATTTAATTTTATTGCATTTCATTTTTAGAAAGAAAAAAAAGCAGCCATTTCTCACCAAATTTTGTTAAGAAAGAAATAACAAAAAGTTTATTGTAGCGGAATTGTCTGCCATAAATTTTATTTTTCATAAATAACCAAAAAAAATTTTTTTTCATTAAATGAATATAAATAAAGTTGTGTCAATAATTCTTTTAATTGCTTCTTAAATGGAAAGAAATTTATTAAAGATCTACAAATATATTGAGGCGCTAAATATTTTTAATTATTTGGGCAAGAGTAATACGAGAGCAGTTCTAAAATCATAAAAGTCCTTATACTGAAAAACAAAAAGTTTACAATTTTCTGGTAACGTATTTAAGACGATCCAATGATCTTTGCCACAATGTGGACCCCTAAATTTATTTTGCTCATATATTTATTATTATATTTTTTTTTATTCGAACCAGCACTCAGGGGATGACCCCTATATATGCAGTGCATTGCGCCGGAACTAGTAAGAAGAATATAGTATTGAGAGGACAGATGTAAATAGATGAGATGTTTGATGATCCAGCTAAGATAATAGTTGCTCTACGTAAGATCGATTTCTTAATATCATTCTTCTGATTCTATTGATTTTTTTTTGTTTGATTCGTGTTGCTTCTGCTAGTTCGATTCCAAAGGAATACCACAAAGCATTGAAATTCATAGTTTTTGTTAAAAAAATATTAAAATAATTGTTTTGGAAAACTGAAAATTAACAAAAACTTTTTCCACATCGCGATATATTTACAGCCTAATTTATAAAAAAAAATTTTTAATAACAGCCTTATAAAACAGATTTTTGTACGAAATTTTGTGCTATTAAACTATTATAAATCGAAAAAAAAAATTATAAATTATTCCTTTAATATTTCAGATAAAACTAAAATTTTTACATAAAAAACGTCAAATTGATTTTTTATAAATTCGATGCCGTTTTTAAAAAATTATTAAAAATTTTAATTTATTTACATTCAATATTTCGTAAACAGTTCGTTAACCAGCCTTGGGTCGATCTCGTTCTTTGTGTTCGTTTTAGACAAAAGCGAATTACATTGAATTATATTGTTTTGATCATAAGTTTTTGTCTAAAACGTACAAAAAGGACCAGTTCGACCCCAAGCTTATTGTTAACATTATCAGAAATAAGCAATAGGAAATTTAGTTTGAAAATATTAAAATATTTGAATAGTAGAAACTTTCAGACAATCCAAGTTTAAAATAAAAACAGAAAGAATAGCTCCTTCGAATCAAAATGCAGGATATTCTGGTCCAATCATATCATCAACAGTGATCTCTGGGTCCTTGCCAATGAGGAACCCATACAAATAAAATGTTTAAAGTGTGCTGGAGTGGTCATGCTGTCAGTAAGAATTCTCTTATTATCACAAGGATGGCACTAGAGTAGAGTCCTCTAAGCTCAAAAAGCCGATCTCGATCAAAGAACACCTTTAAAGGTGTAAGAGGCAGATGTTTTGTGCAGGCCATGTACTCCCAAGAGAAGAATGGAAAAAAGCCTTTTAGTTTCTACAGGCTACTGCCAGTTGCGCTTTAGGAAATATTCTTTTCCCAATAAATTATGGTGTATTCAATTTCGCAGTGTGGTGAATTTATTGTTTTTTTCTTTTTTTTAAGTACAGAAAGACATGATAAATATTCCAACGCATAAAAGAAAGTCAACATCAGTTTTTAGTTATTCAACTTACACAGCAGAGCAGAACAGCTGTTTTCGAAAGCCGCAACGCTTTCATCATCAGTGCTCATGTGTATTTTGTTTGTCACCACTGATTAGGTGACAGTTCTGTTATTTTTTTTTTAAATACAAACATTTAAGGTCTTATTCATTTCTGATTTATAAAAGTTTTTTAAAGCAGACTTCCATATAACATTTCCTTTATAAACCTGTTATAAAACCGAAATATTCTCCGTTATTCTGTAACTATTTGTCAACGTCACGTCTAGACAATACCAAAAATAGGACACTTTCCTATTCCTCTTTTTCATCAATTGACTATTTCTAACGGTCTCTTGCTATATTCAGGACCTTAAAGAGTACTCGTATGCTGCCAAAAATAGTAAATTGTTATCCACAAATAATAGGTCAGTTTTGATATTGTCTTGATGTGAAGTTGACAAATAAAGGGTGTTTTTATAAGAGCGTGCTGATTTGAAATTTATATAAAACACATGCCAAATTATGAAATGGCAAAAAAATAAAAAATTATTTGGTAGATAATTTCTTGTCATTTAACATCTAAATATAATTTCGGGCATATGGCCACCACGACTATTTTGCACCAAGGTCATTCTGGAGGTCCAATTTTCGACCACCTTTTCAAGCATTTGAGGGCGTATTTCAGCAATGACACGTTGAATACTGGTTTCCAAAGCGTCAATCGTTGCTGGTTTATCCACGTAAACCAATGATTTCAGGTATTCCCACAAAAAATAATCGAGTGGCGTCAAATCACACGAACGCGGAGGCCAATTCACCGTTCCATTTCTCGAAATAATGTTGTCGTTGAAATGTTCTTTCAATAAGTCCATTGTTTCGTCCGCAGTATGACACGTGGCACCATCCTGTTGAAACCACATTTCGTTTACATCCATATCTTGAAGTTTTGCCACCAAAAATTCATTGATCATGATTCTGTATCGATTTCCATTCACGGTAACGCGTCGTCCTTCCTCATTTTGAAAGAAATAAGGACCGATGATTCCACCAGCCCCTACACCGCACCAAACAGTACATTTATCGGGATGCATTGGTAATTCTTGAACGGCGTGTGGATTATCTTTGCTCCAAATACGGCAATTTTGCTTGTTGACATATCCATTCAACCAAAAATGCGCCTCATCACTGAAGAGAATTTTGCGGTAAAAAAGCGGATAAACATTTTTAATTGAACACTGTTTTTGAAAATAAATTTCCACGATTTGGAAGCGTTGTTTTGGAGTTAACCTGTTCATGATGATTTGCCAAACAATACTGAGTAGAGACGTCACTTTAAACTGTCAAAACAGCTGGCAGACAACAGAGTGATTCGTATAAAAAAAAACTTCATAAAAAAACTTCCTTTAGTTACAGAATAAGGGGGACTATTTATGACTAAATTAGTTAATAAATACGCCAAGATAAGCATTTATCCCCAAAATAAGTATTTTTATTCTTATGACACAAGCATGAACGCTTGTTAAATAAAAATATTTACTTAATATGCCCAATATAGGCATTTACTCCCAAAATAAGCATTTTTATTAATACTGTTGTATTACCTGCTTGTACTAACTGAGCCCAAAAATAAAGTTAACTAACAATTCATTAGTAGACTTTATTTTTGTGTATTTCTTGACTCATAACTCTTTCATGCACAAATGAATTTTTTAAAATTATTATTGAATATGGAAAGTTAAACTTCCAGACTGAAAAGTTAAAAAAGGAAAGCATCCCTAAATGAATACTTTTTTTTTAATTATTTTATAAATAAAATTGCTTACACAAAAATGCTAAAGAAAAGTTTCAAAAACTTTTCAGACAGACCTTCAAAATATTCCGCTTTACAATTTATTAAGTTTTATCTATTTCTTAATTTGTATATGAATTTTTTTAAATTGAAAATTCACTATAATTAAGTGGCATAACAAAAATATAATATTTTGTTAATTTTTCTAGCACTAAAAGAAAATATATTGTTTTAAAAAATATTTATACCCTTAAGTGAAAGAAAGATTTATAAATTGTTTTTATTAGTTCAACTTAATGGCTGTACCGTTCAATATCATGTGGTGTTAATCATTGTGGCCAATAAAGAAAAAACAAATAACACGATCGCAACCACAGACGGCGATCAGCAAGTATATGGCAAAGAGAAGAGCTAATTTGACCTTTATTATATTAAAATACATATAATCGTAAGCAGTATTTTAATATCTCTTTTTAATTTTATAAAATAAACGCTAATAATAAATTATGAAATTATTAAACTCATACTGTGAGTGCAGGCAGACAGGAGAGCCAGAGAAGCGGTGAATAATATTAAAAAGGTGTCAAAGTGACTGGCACCCCCTCTGCTTTGGTTCACACATTAAAGCGCCATTATTTGGAACAATAATAATAATTTGTTTTGTTATACATACGAATAAACTTTCCACATGAATACGCGATCATGCTTATCATGGATATTTCCATTATTACAAGAAAACAAACACGAATTGCCGTGATCTCTGTCATCTTCGATTACTTTAGCGATATCATAAAGCTGCTATCTTGTTTGTTCTGTTGTTGTATTTATTTGTTTTTGTGCCCGGTGCAATCGCAAGTGTAGATGTTCTTATTGTCCGGATGGTTACCTTTTATCTCCAGCTGTGATAATCGCTTGATAAAAGATGCTTTTATGGCTTATTACTAGTCGTGGCGTTAAATCGTTTATGTTTCGAGTTGTGGAATATTAAATTAAATAATGTCATGAAATTTTTTATTTATATTTTTCTGTTATGAAATTTTTGTGTGTTTAAGCATATTCGCACATTAATAAATATATATATGGGCATTTCCAGATAAAAGTCCACCTTGATCGAAAAATTAAAATTTAACAAACAGATTTTTTCCTAATGTATTATAAAAGAGAAACTTCTAAAATAAATTAAATTTAGGAGCTCAAAGCTTTCTTTTGTTGGGATGGTGAAATACTGAGCTACAAGTTTGAAGTTCCCGTTTTTGTAAGTGTTTCTTAACTTCAAGGGCATTTTCTCTTTATAATTAACATTCCTAAAAGCAATTTCATAATAATACTCTTAATGCAAAACTGTTGCTACAAACATATTTAATCATAAAACAAATGCAAAAAATAAATTTAGTATTTTGTAGTTTTTATATAATTTTCTAATATTTATGTCTTTTTCGCATTTTTTTAACATAATAAAATAAAGTGGAAATTTTAGTAATGTAACGCCAGTAACGTAACGCCAGACCAATTTTCATAAAAGAAAAAAAAGGAAAAAAGATTTGTTCAATTTATATCTAACTTGGAAAATAAATGTATATTGGTCCAAAACCTATCAAAAAAAATTTGATTAAAAATACTTGCCCAATTCGCAGAGTTCAACAATTTTGTTATCAAAGTCAAATCGCACTTCCGTTTTTTGTAACGTAACGCCAGGTCACTTTTTGGAGTATATCTTGAAATTCTTAGGCTCAACTATTTCCATTTTTTGGCTGAATATAGAGTTATCCAATCACTTCTCTAATGTGAGAAAAAAACTTTTTTAAATTCTGGTTTTTAACGTTTTTTTTCAACATATCGTCGTACAAAAGTAACGTAACGCCAAAATGGAAATGCCCATATGTAACAATTTTTTTTTATAAAAATTAAAAATTAAATTTTTGAATTTCAAAATTATTACAGCATTGACATTTTAATTAAATATGAAAATGTATTGGCCTATTAAGACATCGATTTTGATAAAAATTTGTTTATATTCCATTAAATAGTTTTTATCATTATGTACATATTATAGAATGATTTTGGATGTAAAAATTTATTGTTTCTAATATCTTTGGATATTGATCTGCTTTGCGAAAACAACAATAAACTTTGAAGATGAGATTGCTTTTTTAAATAGAGCGCCTTAAAAAATATATGAAGCTCCTAGCCAGCAGTTCACATAAAAAATCTCAAACATTTCTTGAGGCTAATGAAAATATATTAAGTTGTTCAGCTATAAAATGCTAGCATTTTAAAATTAAACTTTTAAGGAAAACTGCACTGACCTTAAATAAAAAAAATGTATGTAACATTTTAAACAAACATTTCTTTACATTTTCTTATATAAAAAGGAAAACTCATGCATTCCTATCAATTTGCATAAAACTTTGTTAAACATCTCCCCTTACAAAAAAGATCAAAAAATAAATAAAAAAAAACATATATGCAAATTGCAAGATTTCAATCATAATATTTTATTTATTTATGCCGTTTGCATAAAATATTTGAACACAATAAACATAAAACATCTCTTTAGCGATTAGATAAAATCCTCCAAAGCCACAGAGAGATACAAAACGAATTCAACCTTTTTGCTGCAGCTTATAAAACGATATAGAAAAGGTGTTTGCAATGCTAAACGATGGACTAAGAACCTGAAAAAAAACTCAGCTTGCAATTGTTAATAACAAAAAAAAAAAAAAAAAAAGAAATGTGTAACTTTAAATCGATTCCCAAGTGTTCTAGACAATGAAAACGATGTTCCTGCTGATCGTATGTGTGTTCAGACTTGTACGTTTGATGTCGGACAGATGATGGTGATGATGAGTCTTCTGTCTAACCAATTTTGCTGCGGCTATAGAAGCTGTGGAGTTTAGCGCTCGTATTCCTCCTCATTTTATGTGAAAATTGATATAAGCAAAGGCGAGTGTCAATAAAAAAAAAAGGAAGAAGGAAGGAAAGTTATGCAAGACAAACTTGTCCCCTATTCAGTAGCTTCAAGCCTTCAAATTACTATCAGAATGTTGGTACTCATTCCCCTTATTCTGTAACTGCTTGTCAATGTCACTTGAAGGCAATATCAAAAATAGAACATGCCTGTACTCATTTTTTCAGCAATTAAACATTTTTAACAGCCTCCTGTTATATCACAGAAAGTAGTCACAGCCTGTCAGAAATATGTAGTTAATTAGTAGGTAAAGTCACCTATTTTTTTGATATTGTCTTGACGTGACGTCTACAAGTAGTTACATAATGGGGGGATTATTTTTGGTAAATATTACTACTAGAACTCTGGTATTCATTTAATTATTAAGCTAGGAATTCTTATTGGGGCTCAAGTTCAAATCTAAGAATTTACAAACTACTTTTCAATTTTAAAAATTTGCATTTCATTCGAAGAAGAATGGAATATTTAGAAAATTTTTTACTATTTTTTTTTTTGAATCACCACTCTAGCAGTATTGGTCGTGTACTGATTTCGAGGGCGCTACACCATCTCATCATTGATAAATATAAATTTATATAGGTCCTTGTAACTGTATCTGTTACGAATTTTGAAAAATGGCCTGCATAATATGAGATTTGCTTCAATGAAAATAGGACCATTTTCATATGTTAAAGAAATCTGATTCTTTTGTAGGACATCGATATAATAAAAAGGATGCTTGCATTAATATATAGATTTTACACTGGACTACGTTAAAATTAAAAACGTATTTTTGTATAAAAAAGATGTTTTATTTAAAAGGTCACAGAATCATCATGCAGTTGGCCACAGAAAAAAAAACAAGAAAAAACCTAAAAAATGTAATTCAAGCATTTTCTTGAATTACATTTCGTATTTCGTATTATCGAGTAGTAAAAAAGTTTTTTATTCGTACTACAGAAATGGCAATGGAAAAAAATAGGCTTTCGTACTATTGGAAATCCGTGGAAACGAAAGTGCGTAGTATTGGACATCCACTGTAGTGATTTCATGCCAAAAAATAGAATAAAAAACTAATTATTAAATATTATTTGTCTATAGAAGCAGAATAGAAATCATATATGTTTTTTAGACTTGTTTGCTATTATTTAAATTCAATTAAGACTTATACGCTGAAAGTGGTAATACAGGGTGGCGAACGAATCGTGCTACAACCGTCACTGGGGACCGATATATAAAGATCTTCATCGTAGAAATATCCATTCTAATTGAATTTGTTGCCAGCCAGACTGGCTATGGTGGAGCTGCAACGAAAATTTCCAAAAAATTAATATCGACAAGCTCCTCCTGCCGCTGGCCTTCAAGTCACTTCTTTTTATGGGGTGGGTTATATCAGGCAAGAGGTATGCCAAAGAATTCAACTGAATTTAAGATGAATAATAATTGAGGCTATGCCGACTTCAAACGTTCAGTCCGCAATGAACCATTTTCTGTTGCGTTTATTAAGTGAATAAGTATGGAGATAATATATTACACCGGCCGACAAATGAAAACTTTTTGAACGTTGTTTGAATTTGACTGAAAAATTTCACCAAATTATAGGATTCTAAACACAAAAATGCTTACAGATATACCCCATCACATCAAGTTTTATTAAAAAAAGAAAAAAGCGTTTATTTTAAAATTTTAAGGAAAAATCAGTAATTTTATTATAAGTACATATATTTAAATATTTATTAACAAAATATCAAGTATAAACATAACTGTAGGACTATTTGGAGTGACATCTTTTACGTTTAGTGACAATGCTACGTCTGGGTGTTATTTTTTTATGAATATCATCGGTAATAAAAATAACAATCATCAATATGATTAGTCTGCTCTCTCCATAACATAGGTCTACCAAAAGGTAGAGATTGTCGTTTTCAGTAGGTCCACTGTCTTAATTGTTCAACACAAATAGTACAAACTAATTGCGGAGTCCACGGTTTTAGTTGTATTTTGAAGCCAAAATAAGCATTATATGAATTTTCCACAAATTCAGTAATTTTCAGTTTTTGCTTCGAAGTCATGAAGTTTCCACAAATGTAACAAAATATATCCGCACTATTATGACATTTTCTTGAAGACATTTGGTTTCTTAGAAGTTTTCCAACCACAAATCACGGATAGAATTTATTAAACACAAAAATAAATACGTAAACAATTTTATTAAATAAACACACTTATTTCAGTAAAAAATTTGTAAACAAAGTAACTTTAAAGGCTTATTTTCATGTAAACTGTATTGAATGGGTGTGTCGCTGTTACAACTAATATATTTTCTCACGAGATGTCGCCTGATTCGAAAAAAGAGCGCCTAGACTCAATAATTAAATTCATTTTTTGCAAAAAATCTAAAATAGCGAATATATTGAATGTACTAAAAACCTGATGTGATACGATAAAATTAGGTCTAATTTCATGTTCAGCACCACAAAATTAGTAGAAAAAATTAGTTATACTTTGGACAAGGAAATTAATGTCGGCCGGTGTTATTTATTATCTTCACAAACAATTGGTACTATAAAATTAAATCAAATTTTCTGCACAATAGAAATAAAAATAATAGGTAAATAAATGAAATATCACGATTACACAAATTGGTGTGGCACCCTGTTTTATAAAGGCATGATCAATATTCCAAGGAACGTGGGAAAATCAACATCAATTAAATTTTTAGCTTACAAAAACAAAATAGCGTTGTTTTCGAAAACTGCTACACTTTCGTCAGCGGTACTCATGTGCATTTTATTTTTCACAACTTTTTAGGTGCAGTTATTATTTATGTAATTTTTAAAAGAAAATAATATAAGAAAAACTATGAATACTAAACTCATCGTATCAAATTCCTGTGCTACTATTTGATTGCTTTCCTAATGTACCATTTTTCTGAATTTTTCGCTTAACTTTTACTCAAGTAAAACTTTTCTATTTGAATTTTATACTTAACTAAACAAGAAGTTCTTGTAAATTCGTATTTTTATATTTGACTATATTTTAAATCAAATTAAGATTTTTGCAAATATTGATCATGTCTCTGACAATATCATATTACAATTTGCAGTCTAAAACTCATCACTGAATTGAAAATAAAAGCTTTTGTTGATTTTATTACTGATTTCACGTAAGTGTTTTATTTTCTAAACTGCACCATCAATGTAGGGTGCCATAGAGAAAAGAACATGCTTTATTGACGGCAGTGTATGTGCCCTCTAGACATGTTTGCCACATTGCCAGACAGCATGTCTGTAAAGTTAAACTTAAGATATTCTCCAGCATCTTGGCCCCTTTCTCAAACACTATAAAACTATGTATTTTTAACACATTTTGTCATTTCATTTATGCAACAGTTTGTTGGTTTGAATAAAAAAGAAGCAAAGAGTTTTGCTTTCATTACTTATTGTTTTAACAAAAAATGAATACGACGAACAAAAAAAAAATTATAATAAAAATACAAGAGCAAAAAGCCTAAAAATAAAAACCATTGTCCAATACTAAAATGCTGCGGCCATAGAGTACAATTGTGTGAAGGAAAAAAAAACTGTTGGCAAGAATCGTTTGGTCGGTCAAGGAATCATGTTTTGTATTTATGAATCTTGTGTTGTCATATTGTCGGTATTTAAAGGTGCGATAAACGAATATCATCAAAAAAATGCGACTGAATCTCTTTTTTCTCTCTGCATAATATTTATGATCAAGATGAGTTTTTCCCTTTTAAAACATTTGTTTTCTTTGTTGCCCGCTTTTTTTAACATTATTTTGCCGGATTTCAATGTATTTTGTTACACTTAAAAAATAATTAATAATAATCAACCAGCCTGCAGGAAATTTTATTTTATATCCTTTTATTTATATTATTTCGTTGACCGAATATGTATTTTTTAGTGTGGCCATCATCATGTTAGAATTTTTTTCAGCAGGCTGGGATAGATCGCAAGTGGATGCACATATTAGCTGGTGTATTCTGGGACTCCTTAGGAAAAGAGAAACGAAACTGTTGTCAGCTTAAGGTACAGTGACATTTAACAAATAAACGTAACCACTTTTTTTGACAAACGTTTATTTTTTCATATGTCATGGGTGTGCCCTACAAGTGAAACGATAACAGACAATTATGATTGTGCATTGAATTTTTCATTAAATAGAGAAATGCTTATTTTAAAAGTTTTTTCCTAAAATTATAAAAAATTAAACCAGAAATTATTGGTTACGCTATTTTCTTTAAATAGCTGATCGAATTTTTTTTAATAGATAATAGAATTTTGTGTCAAACAATTAAATGTTTATTTATGTGTTTTTTTTTGCAAGTCAGCATAAAGAGTGTCATTTTAATTTTAATTATAAAAAAACACATATTTTAGTTATTAAAAATATTTTAATTTTATTTTAATTAATATTAAGCTTGAGGCTTATTTTTATAAAATAATAACTATAAAACTATTTATTTTATATTTATATCAATATTTCGATATCCTCTGGATATTTTCTTCAGGATAACAATTTAAAATTATTTATAATATTCCAACAATAACAAAATTTATAAATTATACAAAGTTAAATATTGATATAAATATAAAATATATAGTTTTATAGTTATTATTTTATAAAAATAAGCCTCAAGCTTAATATTAATTAAAATAAAATTAAAAAATCAAAGGCTGAAAAAATAGAACAATATATTAAAAATATTTTGATATATTTATTCCAAGTAGGATCCGGTTAACAATTAAAAATTATGTCGGTCAAGTGACTTTCCGCTACGAGAGATAATGCAATTTTCGAAACAGAAATAATGCAATCTTCGGAATGTAGAATATAAAATAAAAATTTTTAATAAAAATTACAAGTAGAAATAATGGCAGGGAAATTAAAATGATTGGTGTACGTGGCTGCCTGTAACCCACAAGCATTCGAGTAGGATCTCTGAGATCCCGTTTTGAAATGATGACTCAATTACTTCTATTATTTGAAAATCTTAGCTGTCTGTCTTTAATTAAGGGGTTTTCAGGAACACATGACTTGACATGCTAGCAACTCAGGCCATTCTCCAAATTCTTACTGTATGTGTAAATATATATAGGACGATATTGGGACTAGTCCTATAAATATTTTTTGAGACTACGACTAACTTAAGAACTTGCTTGGATTTGCAAAAGCAACTGCTGTCAAAACTTTCTTGCAGTGTACCGTTGCGATCATCTTAACGATCATATATTTGTTGGAATGTTGTTTAATATTTAAGTTCTTGTTATTGGCATTTGTTGTAGTTTAAAGTCAAATCTTTTTGGCAAAATTCCAACAAAAAAAAAGACACAAACAAAAAGCGATTTAGTATACGAGTACAATGCCATCTTTAGGGAATTGTCACCCATACAAAATATCAACACTTGTCATACATTAATGGCATACTTTTTTTTATTTGTTCATATAATTTTATATTTTCTGTAGATTTTTCTACAAAAAGAAAAAAACAGATGAGATGAAACTGTTTTGGTTCAATGAGACTTAAGTTATGCTCTACATAAAATAGATAGAAAAAATTGGAATAAATTTGAAGATCTTAAGGTGGGATCAAAACCAGGCAGTTTTGTAAATAAAATAAAAATTTTAGCCTACGAATTTATATTGAAACAACAATTAATAAACTCAAATTTGTTTTTGTTTTCAATATAAAAATCCCAGATCAAATATTTTATGTATTTCTTTTTACTAAAACCAGCAATTAGAATTGTTTTAATTAATTTTAATTTTTTTTAATTAATTAAAAAGAATTTCTTCTGGGTAGAATAATAAAAATATTACCAAAAAGAAATAAAGAAATACTTGATGTGTAAACTACGAAACAAAGTGTGTTTTTTTTAGAGTGTAGCAACACCAGAGCAATTTTTAATCAAAATAATTGCTCTATTCGTGAAACTCATCGTGCACTTCTTCCATTTTATGGCGTACATTATCGTCCTTCAGAGCGGCTAATTCGAAGAAAAATAGATCGTTTTCGAACCACATTTACTTTTACTGATAATGTGCAAGCCTTGAGCCGCCGAACAGTGCGCACTGAAGAAGCTGTAGCTGCTGTACATCAAAGCATTGACGATGATCCTAATCAATGAATTCGTAGCCGATCTCAGCTACTGGGATTGTGTCCTTCCTCCTTATGGAAGGTTTTTTTTTTGTTGAAAATTGGTGTTCCAGATTGTGCCTTCTACTCGCCAGCCGTGGCGGCCACATGGCAGAAATCATATTTAAACAATAATTTCATAAAATTTTCTTTCCAAGAAAGCCTATTTCATTGATATTATATATATATATATATATATATATATATATATATATATGGGCTCGATCTCGTACGTACTCAGTCCTGAACATCATCTGCATAATTCCATCTGCATAATTCCAGGGCGTTGTCATAACCATAGCACCGGTATTGGCACGATCAAATAATGAAAGAGCGCATTGCAGGACCCTTTTTCGATGTTTCTTGCCAAAGAAGTAAGAAATCAAATAAATTCTCTGCCTTCTCATATTTTTCCATCTGTTTTATCTGAACGTTACTCCTAATTTCCATAGCTCCAGCACAATGCATTGCATAACTATGGGTCAACGTCTGGCTGACGGTCCAAGTTAATATACAAATCAAATGAACGATAGATTAAATATATTTTGCACCCCTTATTCATAAAAACTATGAGAGGCTTATAAGAGTGTAATAGAGCAAATTTCGTATGAAATTTTGTTTTATTACGCTGTTATTAGACTCTCATAATTTTTATGAATAAGGGGGTAAATTAACAATTAATTTTGTGTATTTTATTCGAACTTATTTTTGACCAAAATTCTTAATCTTTATTATTCTTTAGGCTCTAGGTCTAAGAATTGAAATTAAACTCTTTTTATTTGCTTATATATTTTATTTCAAACAATTCAAAGTAGTCTTCCACTTGACTCAAAATTTTTCCTGAAAAAGAACACTGTAGGTGTTCGAAATATTGAAATGAAATATATATATATATATATATATATATATATATATATATATATATATATATATATATATACATACGGAAATAAAACATAAAAAGAGTATAATTTCAATTCTTATGCTAGAGTTAATGTCGACGGCGTCAAATGTCAAAAAAAAAGTTGAATCGTATGAAATTGTATGAGAGCAGTTAATCTCAACGCGTTGCAACGCCGTAAAAGTTCAATATATTTCAACTTTTTCGGCGTTGAAACGCCGTCAACGGCGTCGACATTAACTCTAGCATTACACCTAGAGCCTGAAGAATAATAAAAATTAAGAATTTTAAATTAAGTTTAAAAAAATAGATCACTACAAGAAATAATTTTTTATTTTCTCAAAAGACTTTTACATGAAAATTTCTTACATATTCTTAAGGCAGTCATCATAGTCTCCAAATTAATTGTTACAGAACGTGTGTACTTTTTTGTCTGAACAATTATTATTTGCCAGAATTAAATAAAATATAACTTTCGCATCAGGTACTACATGCAGCAACAGATTAGATTCATTAAAAATATTCAGATTCAGTTGATTCAATATTTTGCAGCAAGACATTCATGCAAACTGAGGCTATCATGTAACTGCCTTGTCAGGTTAATGCCGTAATGGAAATTGAGTGTTGTCCCTGTTTTAAATACCTTTTTACAAACAGAACACAACACAAGCCGAGCAACTCACTTGCCTATAGAAAACAGGATCTCGAGTACTCACGATCATACGGCCAACAGCAGGCCTGTGCTATCTAAATACATTTTGTATTTTACATTGTCATTGTAATACGTTTTTGTTTTACATATTTCAATCAAATAATTTTATTAACAAGTATTTTTTATATCATAATATTATTATACTCTAGTATTTTTAAGCTCTTTATTTCAATGTAAAATATATTAATTTTCAATATTTCGTCTTGTTCTGAAGAATTCACACAAAGGAGTATAATGATAATTAAAAAGAGGTCAAGAAGCCAGAATAATTTGTATATCATAATATGAAAAATTAATATATACACATTTCCAATTTTAGTCAAAAAGTTCCCTGTGGTAAAAATGCTGCTTGTAGGGCATCTCTGAAAAGTTTCGTGAAGATCTTTAACAAAAAATATGTTGATATTAAAGTTATTTTTTATTTTTTCCTTTTTATTTATTTCAACACATCCTGTTATGAATTTCAAGGTAAAAATTGCATTTATGAAAGTTTGTCTCTCTCTTTTTTTATTGAAATTCCAAAGAATTATTTATTACGGGCTTATGAGAAATAATGATGTCGATAAAAATTTTAAAGATTACACTCTGGACTTAAGAAGCAAAAAAAACCAGCAATAAACTAAATAAAATTGCTGTCGTCTAATGGACTTTTTGCCAAAATACACGAGTATAACGGAGTAGTGGACTGGAAAATGTGACCAGAATTTAGAGATGAATTTAAAATGAAATCGATCAACTTTAATTGAAGGTGTTAAATGCTCTTTTCTTTTTTTTTTAAATTAAAAAACTTTTTTTTAAAGCAATTGAAATGTTTGTAAAGATTGTGTTCAAAAATAATAATGCATGCAAACATATATGACAATCATAGACAAAAATATTTTTTATCGAGATATAAAAATGTCTTTGCTTGCCATACGCAATCTTCGAAATTTTAAAGCATCTTCAAAATTTATTTATAATTTCTGATATGTAAAACAAGCATCTCTAAGCCATAACACGTTACGTGCAAACAAACAGGTCGTACTCGCAGCAAATAAATGCAAAATTGTATTCAATAAAAATTTGCAGTTGCAGATAAATATGAACAACTGCAAGAAGGAGCAACAATTGCCTGGAATAACTTAGCAGGTTTGCTTCAATCTTTTTTTTGTTTTTTTTTTTTCTTGTAAAATATTTTTGTCTCTTTCGTCTTATGTGATCTTGTTACCGATTGTCATACGCAAACAATTTTTGATATCAATTGTTTTGATTTTTGACTTTGAATTGTGACAATTCTTTGAAATGGCCAGATATAATACAGAAAAATTATAAAAATACTTGCATACTTATGGAAAGGAATAACAAACAAAAAACTATCATAAAAGATCAGAAACCAGAAGAAACAAATCAAGGCAATATAATATTAACAATCTAGAACAAATGCTGTTGAAAACATGTGGGCCACTCACAGTTGCTTGAGAAAAGTTTCAGTGTTTTCAATCAATATGTTGTTAAAAGGATCATAATCTGAATTACTATTGTTTTTCTTTTTTTATTTGCAACTTTAACCAGTCCTTGAGGACAACAACGCATTATGGGGGGAAGAAAAAGGAACTGGTATTTGTGGACATTCGAATTGAACCCGACAACATTGCAAGTGACTGGAAAAGCATCTGGGAGTAGTTTATGAAGAAAGAATTCTCTCTGCAATGCATTGAGCGATTCACTTGTCATTTCGCCCGAGAAAATTGGCGCAGATTAGAAGCAGACATACATATAGAAGCATAAAGAGACACAAAAGAATCCTTTGATCTCTTTAGAGCAAAATTCATTATAGTGACTAAAACAGTGTCGCGCAATCAATACAGCGCCGATTCTAGTCACGAGATTCCAGCGAGTAAATAGAGTAGGATACCCCAGTATCACCTATAAGTTTGTCCGCGCTTTTCTGCACATGGTCCAGTGTTCCCAATTGAAGAAACGGTATTCAGGTATTGAAGAAACGGGCCAAACATAACACGGTGAACAGATATGCACCAGAATTGAGTTTTTCTCCATTAATAATGTTAAGCTCAATTAACCATATACAATGAAGTTTAAAGTTTTTTCTTAATTAACACTTAGGCCGGATTTTTGGGATCTCAGTTAAACTAGGTTTTGTTAATCTGAAAACAGATTTTTACCACTATTATCATGTTTTTATACAAAATTTTAACGGAACTGCTTAGTTTGCTGGAAAGATCAGAGTTTCAGACTTCGTTAAACTAGGTTTAAACTTAAGCCACCTCTCAAAAACCCGACCTTAATTGTTATAAAATCAAGTAAACTTAGAAATACAACATTGCCAAAAAATGTGGTTAGTGAGCAAAGGACAATTCACTGAACACAGTTAGTCGAGACTTATCATCTACATTGCGGAGAAAGTGATAAAAGTCATAAACAAAATATGTAGAGGGAAGTTGTGTGTGCTGTTGGCTGAGGTAGTAGAATAATAATAGAATAACTATGAAGCGGAGGGTCCTGAGTTTAACCCCGCGCTGAGTCATGAAGTATTGTGTTGAATTCTTCTGATCAGTATTAGTGCATGGTTATGTTAGTTGTTTCCAGCCTGTTTCAATGATAAAGGCATAGCACTGATCACTGAACACAATTGGCAGCGACTGACACGATCATGTACTGAAAGCAGAGTAACAGCAGCATCCTCCTTTGTCGGTCCTATAGCAAAAAATTAGCCGTTGAAGTAAAAGGTTGAAAAAGCTACAAAAAATTCTTCTCATCTTTCATCTGTCCCCTCAATACTATCCCCTCCTTTCTAGTTCCGTCGCAATGCACTGCATATTGTGTAGGGATCATCCCCTGAGTGCTGGTCCAGGATTAAAAAAAAAGTTGAAATTAAATTATTGATGTTAAATTTAGTTCTAATTAGAAAATTAAAAAACAAAAACAGGAGATCCCAGATTTGAACTTGAGGTCCTCATGAATATGACAAAAGTTTATTTTGTTTAAATTGACTAAATGTTGTACATGTGAGCAAGATGATCATTATGTCAATAAAGTGAATATTGACTCAATTAGAAATGCATGTCTGAACGCGATATAAGAGTTGTGTTCTATATTATTTCGGATGTAGAGTAATTGCTATGAACACCAAGGAGAGCAAATTAACTCTTCAAGTGTGCAAAAATAAATCAAAAAAAATAAATAGTTTTTGGATTTTAGCCAGGCGGCATTTTTATGTTCATTACCCTGAAATTTATGTCCACTCCAAAGCCGTTTTCCATCTGCCATCAAACATTGAGAATTTATTCATGAGTTGTAGAAGCAATTAAATTCCATGAAGCGATTATATTACCTTGACTGTGATTAGCCCTCATAAATATTTGTTTAGTTAAAAGAGTTGAAAGTGTTGCTAAGTTTGGTGGAACCATTGTCACTGCATATTGTTCATTCTTATATGCGAGTAAATCTGTTGTGTGGCAGTTTCATATAAAAATAAACTTTATTCATTTATTCCAATAATAATGCAATGCAAACATTTGATTTCCATCGTCCCCATCGTGATCATCGTCATCCTCATCATCCTCATCATCATCCTCATCATCGTCATCATCATCTTTGTGTCATCTTCTTAGCCAGTAGCTGAAACATCATCTGCATCATTGTCAGCGTCGTCATCTTCATTCACATGCACATGCACATGGACATTCACATGCACATCGTCATCTCATCTTCATCATTATCGTCTTCGTCGATTGTCATGAGCATTAATGTATCGAATATGTGGCATGACAATGATGTTTATTGTATTTAGAGGGAAATCAAAATCAACACAAGTTAAAGTCATACATTCATACATATTTGTGACAATGTCATAGTAAAATATCCTTAAGTCATTGTTGCCAGTATGTAGTTATCGGCTAATGCCGCAATTGCAACCAGATATTGCTACTTGTTGTTGTTGTGGTTGCTGCTGTTTGCTGCTGCTGCTGCTTGTTATGTTTTCGTTAAGTTATGTCCTTTTATGGAGATTTTTGATAGGTGACAGATATTTTTATATTCTTACAATTGCGATTATTCTTTTTTAGCTGGTACGCTACAGAATGCAAATTCAGGCTGTACACGCAAGACTCTGCTTGCTCTTTATTTTTGAAGCTACTCCTAAAATTGTTTCAGACTCGACATAAATTTAATCTGTAACATGTAGAGAAAAAGAAATAATTATTTTGATTGTTTACTTTTAGTTACGAAAAAAAAAATTCAATTGTCCAACCCTGGAATCGTCTGTTTTATTTTGTTTGATTTTGGATACTGATTTAATTCGACCTGAAGTATAAAAAGGTTTCATTTAGAAAAACAAAGAAAAAATAGTTTTTGCTAGTTATTTTTATAAAACAGAAATAAGTTTAAATTTTCCAGCTCTGGAAAGATATTTTGGATTTTCCTGATTTTCAATAGCAATCTATTTATGATTATTCCCAATACCACAATCTAACATTGAAATCTCTAGTTGTCCTGGGGGCTCCGATTTCATACACAGGGACACGGAATGACTAACATCGCTTATTCGACTTCCCTATTCATAAACACCTACAATATATATGCACTATGGGGTTACATATCTACTACATGTTTTTTGACTGTTTTTTTGAAGGCTATGAAATTAGAGCGAATGAAAATATTCTGCGTATTTTTTTTCACTCCTGCATAGCTCGAAGAAAAGTTGGCTTCTACCATCTGCCATTTTTCTCTTCTCTTTCAATTTATGAGTTGTCAATAGGGCTTGCAAAAAGATTATGTTCAAGATTTTTGCTTTCGAAAAATCTTAAAATTTATCTTTCATTCTTCTCACACGTGCATCCGTGAGTGACGACAACTGTGATTTTGTTGTCAACGAAATCGTCATTTTTTTCATGAAATGTTTGAAAAAAAATTTATGATTTTATGTAAATTTTATTATTAACATTTTGCAAAATTGAACAAGTGATTGCAAGCATGTGCATGTACACACATGCCCATTTACTAGCAACAACAACGTGGTACTAGTATACAAAGATTACATGCTATTTTATTAAAAAAAAAGCTTTTTTTTAATGAAATAAATAAAATTCTTTTTATCATTTTTTTGTTTAATACAATATGAATTACTTTGCTTGAGCGTTCGATACTTTGTAATTCCATTTCATTTCGGTATAATTGACTTTTTGCCCACATTTACACACACACACACAAATACAGAAATGCATGTGGATGAAAAAATCCTTGTTTTGTGCATGTATTTGTTTATGAATGCCTGTCTGCTTGTAGGGTCGTGTGTGTGTGCGTGAGTGTTTGTATCAAAGCCTCTCAATATGAATGAATAAAATTCAATATTGGATTTTTACGCTGAAATGCTTTTGAAAAACGATAATTTTCATTTATGTGTAAGTCGGTGGAAATGGCAGTTTTTGTTTTTATTCCTGAAAAAGAAAAGATAGAAAAATATGTTGTATAAAATCCGGATTACGCATCCTACAGGCAATATTATCATATAAAATGTTTTCTTACACCGGCAAAAATATTCTGCTCAATCATTTGCGAACGGATTTCAATTAATTTGGATAAAGCCAGTTAATTTTAAAAATCAAAATTTATTCTTACTAATATAATAAATATGAAAGTAACTCTGTCTGTCTGTCTGTTGGTCACGCTTAAACCGATGAACCGACTTAAATAAAATTTGGCCTATTTTGAGACCCAAGAAATAATATAGGGTGGTTTTTGTCTTTGAAAAATATCCTATAATGTGTTCAACTGTGGTCGAAAATTTTTATGGACATATGAAATTCTTAAACTGATAACTATGAACATTTTAAACTTTGATCCAGTAAAAATACAACACATCATTGACACAACGTACACATTAGCTGTAGTTTCAAATATTCTTCTCGGACAAAGCCGATGGTAAAAATTATAATAAAATAAAAAAAAAAGAAACCCAACTTTAATATTTCATATTCGCTGGTATGCGGGCATAAGCTTCCGCTTGTTCTAATGACTCGCATTTTTCATTATGACTGGTATTTTTCATAATGACTTGAACTTTTTATAATGACATGCACTTTTAATAATGACTTGCCCTTTTTATAATGACTTGCATTTTTTTATGATGACTTGCACTTTCCACAATGACTTGCAGTTTTTATGATGCCCTGCATTTTTTATGATGACTTGCACTGTTCGCAATGACTTGCACTTTTTATAATGGCTTGCACTTTTCATAATGACTTGCAATTTTTGTGATGACTTGCAACTTTTATGATGACTTGCATTTTTTATGATGACTTGCACTTTTCACAATGACTTGCACTTTTTATAATGACTTGCACTTTTCATAATGACTTACACTTTTTATGATAACTTGCACTTTTTATGATGACTTGCACTTTTTATAATGACTTACATTTGTTATGATGACTTGCGCTTTTCATGACGACTTGCACTTTTTATATTGACTTGCACTTTTAATAATGACCTGCCCTTTTTGCGATGACTTGCACTTTTTATGATGCCTTGCATTTTTTATGATGACTTTCACTTTTTATAATGACTTGACTTTTCATAATGACTTGCACTTTTTGTGATGACTTGCACTTTTTATGATGACTTGCACTTTTCATAATGACTCGCACTTTTTGTGATGATTTGCATTTATTTCCTTGCTAATATAATAAACAAAAGTAACACTGTCTCTACGTCTGTTACCTCTTCATGCTCAAACCGCTGAACCGATTTAGATGAAATTTGGCATAGAGATAGTTTAAGGTCCGAGGAATAATGTAGGCTAGTTTTTGTTTTTGAAAATGATCGACATATGAAATTATTAAACTGATAACTAAGAAAGTTTTAAACTTTGATGCAGTAAAAATACAGCATGTCATTGACACAACGTACACATCACCTGAAATTTCACACATTCCACGCGGACAAAGTCGCGGGGAAAAGCTAGTTTTGTTAATAAATACATGAAAACATTTTTTGTAAGTTTTTTATGTTTCCATTTAACTATCTATTCTGAACGTGCATTTTGCTACTGTTTGCAAGTATTTTCAACCTGCTTGCTTGTAGCTCATCTGCTTCATAGTCAGTCATCATGTTGTTTTTCATAATCATTTGCCCAGTGCCCGAATGAATGAATCGATGACTGAGGGAATGGGATTACAAACGTCCAGGCAAATAGTCTTGCTTAATTTTAATGCCATTCAATGATTTTATTTAATTTTTTTTTTGTTTTTTCTTCAGTCCAACATATTTGATTGCATTTACTGCAGTGCTGTTTCTCGGCTTTGGTGCGCACTCTTTTAAATACAACTTTTATATTATTCCCTTTGTACATCCTCTTTTTATATATTTTTCATTCTTTTTTCGCCTTTTCACACCGTATTTAAGCCAATAGGGAAAGGAAAAAAAAGAAACTAAGGATACGAATATTCATCAAAATGTATGAAATTAAAGGAGAAAAATAATATGAATTTATTTTTCCCCAAAGCTTTTTCACTTTATGTTGTTTTATTTTGATTTTTTTTTGTGAAATACAGCGTTTAATGTGAATGACATTACGAGATTGTAGTATAATGATATTCATAGTTAATAAGATTTTTTTTTTTAATTCTTACTGTCTTGGATTTTATTTAAAAGTTTCATGAACCTAAAAAGACACAGAATTCTTAAAGAATTTATTGCTTTGACTGCACAGAGTAGTTTTAATAATGAGATTTCTATTTGTGGCAGAAATTATGGGGTTTTATACCTTCAGTGAACTACTTTTGTTATATTATTTAGTATTAGGGTGACCATTTCTGTTAGCGTAACATATTCTGCTCTGGAATGAGTATCTTAGGGCTAAGTGAGTTGTTTGTGCAAATGATTTTAATTATACCTGTTTTGTTAGATAAACCAAGTTTTAAGGGTTTGATATTATAAAACAGCCAAAATTTTATACACACTATTTTTTATTTTTTTATTTTTTTTTTGTTCTCAATACGATCAAAATTTTCAGCAAAATTTGATATAAAATTAAATCCTTAGAATAAAATGTTGATTCCTCAGAATATAAGAAAGGAGACAGTTTTTCGGAGTGAAATTTTGTTAATTTTTATTAGATAATTCTGTCCATGATATTAAAAATTCTTTGATTATGAAAAATGGTTTTTATTCTAAATTTGTTAAATCCACACAATCGAAATCGCCGAATAGGCCGTTAATAATTTGTAGTTCATCATAATCGCACTCATTTCCATAAAGCGCGCTGCATGTGGGCACTTTTGTAAACATTTTGAATTTTTAAAATATATAAATTTTTTTAGAAATTATTTTTGGTAACACATGCAATAATCTCTTAGGGTAAAATAGAGTGTATTTCCTCAAATTTTGGCTTTAATATTGTGAAACACAAAGCATAAAAAATACTAATAAAAATCACTTGAAAAAGGTTTCCCGTTTGCAAAATAATATTCACTGCTGGTCTCTCTACTCGTGCCATCGATACAGTTTTATTTTAATGTGCTCCAATTTATTTTATTATATTTTGTATTTTATTATTTGTATTTATTTATTTTAACAATTTTATTATAATGTGTAGGGAATTTTAAATTTGTTCATTAAAACAATTTTATAAAAAAAGATACTGGGAGACATAATGTATTGTGTCAAAATTTTATATATCACGGATTTCATGTGTGAAGGGAATACTGCAAAACTCGCAACAGTTCCAATACGAAAAACTGCACGTTTTAACCAAAAGAAAAAAGTGGACTGATTTATAATGTGTCACAATATGAAGAGCTGTTACCTCTTTTTTACTGCTCTTTTTTTTTTTGTTATCTTTCTTAATATATTATTATACATATTTTGTTTTTATCTATGTGTGCGTGCAATACATTAAACATAAGTTGAAAATATCAGCTATACCATCCACAGCAATTCACACGTTTGTACATGTGAATAAATCATTCAGTATAAGTGAATGTAGAGTATCTCCTTATTTCTTCTTCTTCTTATTTTGTAAATGATTAAATTCAACAATAAATGGCAGCCATTATGAAATTTTTAACCCATAAAATTTATTTAAATTAAGCATAAGAAAGAAACAAATTTCATTTCATTATTATGGCTGTTAAAAACAATTATTGGAATTGTAAATGGCTGGCAATAAAATTATACACACACACACACCCAGGCCTACAAACTCGTATGTATACAACAGACTAACATTCACATGAATTCATTATACGCGTATCGCATTGCACTTAAATAACTCGACGTATCTACTTTAATTCTTATAAGCTGATAATAAAGATATTTTAATACAAATACATACACACATATGAACACATACATATATTGCATGTGTTGTACGTGTATGTATGCATGTAAATTTCTGATAAATATTTTTAGGGTGTTGACGAATTATGGTTACGCCTTGTCAGTTCGTTATTATTTTTCTTTTCATTTTTTATCATGGGAAATATTTTACTTAAATTGTGGATTTTTTTTTATTTCTTTCATTTGTCATCAAGTATTTAATCGTTTTTTGAATATGAAATAATTGGGCCGTTTTTTTATTTTTACTTTATAAATATCAACATAAATTCAACAATGTGTGAACATTTTTTCAGTGTGTTAATGATCAGCTGGATATTATTTTAATTGTGCAGTTTTTTTTTTTGTTTGTTTCTTATTCTACGAAATTTACTTGCTGTGAGACTTTATTATAAAAATTATGAAATGGCCAATATGTATAAAAATTGTAAAAATAATTAAATAAAAATGAGGCCAGTGATGGGGTCCGTTAGGGCAAAATTTTTACAACTCCATTTACAGCACATGTAGCAATAGGGTGGGCTTTTTAAAAGCTTAAATTTAAAAATGTAATAAAGCAAAAGGGCTTATTAAATTGAATTAAGATTTATTGGCTAATTGTTCGAAGTTTATTTTTTGTTTTAAATTCAGAAAGACATGACAAATATTCCAAGGCACAAAGAAAAGTCAACATCATTTTTTAGATATTCAACTTACACTGCAGAGCAGAGCAGCTGTTTTCGAAAGCCGCAACACAATACACATCACCAGTGCTCATGTGTATTGTATTTGTCACCACTTATTAGGTGGCTTAGTTGAATATGAGAACACTTTTTATTTTAAAAAATTTTATAAGGAAATTGCATACGAGAACTGATGTTAACACATTTTTTTGTTTTAATACCCGTGTTACCGTTTGATTATTTTCTTCATGTCCCATTTTTCTGAATAGTTTGTTCCATCATACCTAAGCCAAACTGTTTTGGATTTATTTCTTTTGTACTTAAATACATGTGAACGTTTTTTTTTTCATTTTAATTGTTAGCACAAGCCACAGCTTAAATTTGTAAAAAAAAAATAGGATTGCTTTTTTTAGTGTAAAGTTAAATTGTTTTGGTTAGGGAACTTTGTAAGGCGTCATACCGAGATCTTTTCGCAAGATTCGACGTGAGCTGGTGCGTGAAATTTTCAATTCTTGAGAACGCTGACGAGTTGATATCGATGGATTTTCACGCACACTCTCAGCCTCAACTTCGATATGTTCGGGTGTATGCACTGTACGAACGTTTTCGCGTCTTTACGCATCAACAATGAAACCAGCTCCACGAACTATAGCAATAATTTTGCGTACATCGGGCACTGTTGGTTCTTCTCTGCCAACCAAATTTTGTACGAAAATTTCCGTGAAATTTCGATCAATTGTCTTTAACTTGGAAATAAATCAATTCATTCTCTTCCGTAGAGATAATATATCAAACGGCAACCCGGGTATTAAAGCAAAAATGTGTTAACATCATGTTGATACAGTTCTCGTATGCAATTTCCTAATAAAATTGGTTTATATAAGAAACTGTTATCATATAAGCCACCTAATAAGTGGTGACATATACAATACACATGAGCAGTAATGATGAAAGCGTTGCAGTTTTCGAAAACAGCTGTTCTGCTCTGCTGTGTAAGTTCAATAACTAAAAAACTGATGTTGACTTTCCTTTGTGGCTTGAAATATTTATCATGTCTTTCTGAATTTAAAAAAACCAAAAAATTTCTAACAATTAGCCTATAAATTTTAATTCAAGATAATATATGTATTTAATTTTGTGACAGAATAGAATGATATAAGTAATGCCAAATTCTAAATAACACGTAGTTAAAATTTAAACCGATAGGTGGCTCACCCAATATAATGAATTAAAGATCAGCAGAATGAAAATTTATTATTAACAAATTAATGGGACAGCGAAGTTTCTTTAAAATAATTAATTGCAAACGTCATCGCATGCTCGTATTCACTAAATTTTTCCTTTCCTCTAATCTTGCTGGAATTAGAGCAACTATTGGCTGATTTGTCTCCTAAAATTGTAATTATACGACTTCATTATTCACAAGACATATAGTCAAAATCGTCAAGGGTAAAAAAATAATAAGTTCTGTATATTGAACCAAGAAAAACAAAGAAAAAATATTGAACGCCCTAATGTTTTGTTTATATGTTATAGATGCGTTTTTTGTTATAATTTTAACACAATTTATTTAATTTTTCTTGGGCGTAACAAACGTGTTTTTTTCGGAAATTATGTGAATTGTTTATGTTGCGTTAGTTTTTCCAAATTAATTACTTTTCGCTGTTTCTACAGTCAATATTCTAAAAATGTCATAAGCTTGGTTGATTTCGAAATTAATGTTTAGGCACACCTCTATTTAAACCAAAAAATTATAAAGGTGTTAAATGGATGAAAACAAACCATAAAACACTAGTTAAGAAATAAACCTAAACCTGCTGCTGTTAAACTAAGAAATTAGAATAAAAATTGGCTGTATTAAAATAAAACAATGATAATAACCCTTAGAAAGTGATAAAGTTTGAGAAAGGTATGGAAAACACATGCTATTGTGTAAAGAATTTCATACATAATGGCACCATGACAATCGCCCCCGCTAATAAATAACACAATTATTAACAGGTGTTGTGTGCGCATGCGCAACATACATACGACCGCATATAAGCTAAATGCAGGAGGACAAGAATACAAATGCACTGCAGCCATAAAAAAACACATAAACTAGCGATTACGAATATAAAATATCCTTTAGGTCCTGCGAACATCGACATCAGGCGAGTTAACAATGTGTGCTGATGAGCGTTTATCAAGTTGTCATTGCTCAAAGACAACCATTTATTTGGATACAACGATAGTAAATTTGGAATAAAAAAAGTAACGAAAGTAAAACATGTGTATGATGAAATACGCACGTACGGCCAGCTTATTAAATTTTTTTTTTTGAGCAACTTTCGTAAGGGTTGTTGATCGTTTTATTTTATAGCATTTTATCCAATTAATTTCAGCGGCTTAGGAAGTTAATGATAAATTTCTTACAAGAAATACTTTACACCGTTGTAAACATATGAAAACAATTGTAAGGCATATCATTTAAAATATTGGCTCAACAAAATTTGTACAACAGCAATTTCCACACATATTTCATTATGAAACAGTGGTGCTCTTTTATTTAGTCTAGATAATAAACTTACAGAGTGCTCGCTATACGTATTCCTTTATTCTTTAAGCTTTTAGTTCAAATTAATTAATTTAAAAAGTTTAAAAAAAAAATTAATGAGTGTTCGAACTCACGGGCGATGTGTTAACACCTTTTTGTTTATTTATTTTATATTAAACCCACAAAAAACAAAGAGAATGCCAAGCAACAGACAAATGTACATACATACATTGTTATGTTTGTACATAAGCTACATACGTTGCTGTCTTGCTATCTCATTTTTATATACGTACGTATAACCACGTCACTATTCTCTTTGCTATGCATAAGACAAAACCGAAGATCAACATAAAACACTTATTTAATATTACTCCAAATTAATACTCCGAATTAAAACACTTAAATCTCCGCTCGCCGATATTGGATCGCCTTAATTTTTGGCCTAAACTCTTCGTCGAAACCCGCACTAGCGTTTTAATCCAAAAATTAATAAAATCGGCTATGAATTTTCGGAGAAAATCGCGTGGGAAAATTATATGAAAATCGCCCAATAATTACTTTCAATACCGACTGCCAAGCAACGAACAAACAAACTCTTACACTTACACTTGCGTATGTATTGAAACTGATAGTTTACTGCCCTAGAGGCGCGCGTATAGATGTTAACACATCAAAAAGTTTGCAAACTATTTTTTATACCCTCGTAAAAGTAATTTGAGGGTATATTCACTTTCTCATTCCATTTATAATGCAGCGAAATATCCATCTCAGACCCCATAAAGTATTTACAGATATTCTTGATCAGTGATGGAATCTAAGACTGTCTAAGCATGTCCGTGCGTCCGTCCGTCGGCCCGTGAGTGGAAATCACGGTGCAGGGCAAACAATAAAAGGCATACTCTTGACATTTAATATAAATATATCTTGAAGGTTAGCACAGGTCAAGTTCAGAAATGGACTGAATCGGGCTAGAGGGAAAAAAGTTCCCCTAAGAAGAACTAAACCAACCTCTAAAAAACAACATAATTTTTAAAGTTTTTTTATAATTTTCTTAAGCAAATGATATATTTTTATGTCAAAAAAGGTACAACGCGTTAAACTTGGAGCCATAAAATACAAAAAATTAGTTTTTGGACCCCGCCTCCTTTAGTGGGCGTTATTAAATGCAAATATGTATAGTGTAAAAATTTAACAATTTATATTCCTTAAGCCTATAAGAAACTGAGATGTTCTCTGATCTTGCAGAAGTGAAACATCTCCCCCACGGCCCTTTCCGGAATGACTCTGTCAAAATAGGGATTTAAAATTATGTACAGAAATGTCTTAAAGGAACTCTGTCCCACCAAGTTAAAAATTTTACATTTACTTACTAAATATTTGGAGGGTATTTAAGATTCGACCCGATCGAATATAACGTTTTTACTTGTTTTATTATAAAATACAAACGCCTATTCATTAGAAAATAGTTACAAAACAATACAAAGAGTAGGTTGTAGCAAAGTTTTCAAGAGAACGGCAAATTTAAAAATAGTTTTTGCCGCTCGTTTAGAATCAAAATTCGTACAGCTGGTCGCAACAAACGTCAATCATTTAGGATTAAAATTGTTAAGGAATTATCCTTGTTGTGATAAAATTTCATCATTTTGTCTAAGTTATGCTGAACTGGGCGGGAAATCGTTTATTTATTAAAATGATAATAGATTTTTTTTAAACGCCATAGACTAACTGCTGTACCGTAAATGTATTGTGAAAAAGTTTTCCAGCTCATGTTGCGAAAGCTTTGCAGTAACGAAAGTCCTGGTTAGAAATTGTTATGAATGTAATTATACATACGATGAGAGCTAGAAGAGAGTTCATAATTTGAAATATTTAAATTATTGTAACAAACATTTTTTAAGCTTTAGATCGTTTCATAAAAAAAAATTAATACATTTATTTATATTAAATATATCAACACATTCCTGAAAAAGACACCAACAGGAGTGGGGAAATATTGGAAATACAGTCGACTCTTGATAATTTGAAACTCGTTAATTTGAATCTCGCGGTAACTTGAACTGTTTTCCAAGTCCCTTGAAAAACACTCAATAAATTGAAAAATATCTATGTAATTTAGTCCCCTCAATAATTTGAAATTATTTGAATGGCATTTTGATCGCCGACCCGGTATAATTTGAATTTTTTGGCTCTACGCTCTATAATTTGAATTATTTTAATTGCTGTTTTATCTCAAATATAAAATAAATAAAACAACCATTTATTTTAGTTTTTTGCGATGTGCTACAAAAATGACGTCTCGCTCGCCAACGTTCTATAATTTGAAGTTCGGTTATTCTACACTCTTTAATTTGAACTCCTAATGTGATTTTTTTTCTGGTTTTGAAAGAAATTTAAATCGTTTGCATTAGTTTCTGTGCCACGATTTTAGTATACACCACTACATCGACAATTGCTAACATAAAAAATTAAATTCCTTTGCTTTGGTTTCGCGGAATTTAGTGCGTGCAAATGGTTTTGTTTTTTTTATGAAAACTCTTGTTAATTTGAATTTTTTTCTGTCTCTCCCTCGATATTTTGAAGTCTCGTTAAAATGAAAACTCCATTATTTGAACTTTTTTTCTGGTCCCTTCAGTTTCAAATTATCAAGAGTCGACTGTATAAATAAATAATAATAAAAGATCTGCTGGACCTTTTTTTAAATTTGACATTTTCCTTAAAACTTTCCTACAACCTACTTTTTCTAGTGTTTTGTAACTAGTATTTAATTACAATTCCTTTTGTAAAATGAGGTTAATAAAACCACAGTAACAAAATTAATATATCCGCAATACGAACTGCAAGGAAATGTGAATAATTAACGCACAAACTCTACTCCTTACAGTTATTCCTTTTTAATATGCTGCAACAAGAAAAAAGTTAAAAAAAAGTGTGTAGGGCATTTCAAAAAGCTGAAAATTAATTTGTAGTCTTTGCGCATGCTCAATGCATAGACATTTGTTTGACTTAAACAGCCCCTACCAAAATTTTATTTATTAAGCAAATGCTCATTTATGTTTAAAGCTGTATCATTTGTTTGCCTTTACAATACTTTTATTAAACGCAAAAAAAAAAAATTATAAAAACTTTATCAAAATGCTCGCTTCGCTCGTTCAGCTTGTTATGGCAGCAATAAATGCAAACCATAAAAAAATATGCCACTGGGCTTTTGAAATATATTTGCACTTCCTTTCTTCAATGGCTAAGACTATAAATAAAAATAAAATTTCTGTGAAAATGTTTGGCAAGAAGTCATGTTTTTTGTCTGCAAATGAATTATTAATCGATTATTTTTATTATTGTAAGAGTTTTAAAGTTGAAGGGTGCTGTTTATAGCGGGTGCTTAAATGGTTTCATTATTTTTTTTGCGGCGTGCGATTGTTATCTTAATCAATGAACAACTTTTTTCCACGTCTCTTAATGACTATTCAAAACATGAAATATCTGAAGCTCTTCTTTGCAGGTGCAAAATTGCTTTAGCTCCACGATATTTGAAAGCAAGCGGGAAGTATACATTTAGTGCCTAAAAAACTCAATGATTGCATCAAAAGGCCCTGGGTGGCATCAGTTTCTATTAAGTACAAATGTTGTTTTAGTTTCTTATAATGATCAACATACTTCATAATGCTTATGGCAAATGTTTTATCACTCTTGAAGCAAATTAGCAGTCCGAGATGCATCTGTATAATTTGCTTTAGCATGAACTCGAAATTCGATAAAATCCTTTGCTTCTGAGGTCTGTATTTGGCTTAATCATATACTAGATAAAATTGTGTAAAAATTCATTTAATCTGCCATCGTTATATGGAACAAAAATAAAACATCTCGCATTGAAATTAAAACTGCAATAAAATTATTATTCGCATACAACTATTACGCAATACATGCGCACATTTAAGGCCATCATCAGCTGAGTTGTTTAAAAAAAAAATTTTTTATATTAATTTATTGCCTCCATCAAGCCAACTTTACTGCTCTGCTTAAGGCACCGTTGCAGTTTCCCTTTGTTGCAACAGACACACTGCAGCAGCACCGCACTTCAAATAATCACGTCAAAATGATATTTCATGATGACTTTAACAAATTTATTTTATATTTAAATTTTTGCATAAATTGTTTATATGCCTAGATTATGCAATGCATTTCATTGCAAAAAAAAAAAGAAAAAAATATATAAATAAATTCACATTATTATTAAACAACAAAAAAAGAAGAAAAAAAGAAAAAAAGGCAGCTGCATAAAATCTGTATGAACTTATTAAGGGGGCATTACAACATCAATTAAAAAACTCATCAATTTTAATTGAATTACAACCATAGACAACTCAAATTAACAAATAATGAAGAGAAAAAAAATTAAATCTGTTAAAATAATGACAGCAATATTACAATGTTTTATTATAATTTAAATTATGTTTTAACATAAACGCTGTCATAAAAAACGCCACACAAAACAATTTTCATATATAAAGATTGCAGATTTTAATGCAAAAAACAAAAAAAAAACAGAATAAAAATACAAACTGCACAAATTAATCTACAAAAAAAAGAAGGAAAATGATGATAATATTGATGAAAACAAATTTAATTGAAAGTATTGACATTAATATGAAGAAATTAAATATATAAATTAAACACTTGGGTTTTTTCGAAATTAATAAAAAAAAATTGTCCATTACAAAACGACTATTGAAGTCACTTATTTGTTTATACACGATCAGTAAAAGATCTGAAAGAATGCCTGTTACAAAATTGTTTACTTCTAGAAGAAAACACGGATTACATGATCCAAAATGATATATAGCAATACAGTCCAAATAAAAAATTACTTTCATGTTTTCACAGAAAATTGCTAAAGAAAGAACTGGTTGTGTAAAATGGCACCACTTATTTCTGAAATTCGAGCAAAGACGGGAAGGTAACGTAAGTTCGATTTGTGGAGCTTTGCGGTCATGTCAAAGGACATACAAAAAAGACATCAGAGGCCTGTTTAGCACTTTAAGGAACCCTCACGTTCATAGGAACTCCAAGTCATTGACTTAGTTCCCCAATTTTTTGCAGTCACTACCTCTAGGTTAGGTTAGGTTGAAGAGAGGGGCCTAAGCCAGAGCCGTCCCAAATCGTTCAGGATTAGGCCTCATAGGGCTGCTGTGCGCTCTATTATAAGGAGTTCACCTTCTAGTATAGTGAGCCTTCTTTAAAAACCATAGAATCCTTTAAATTTGATTATGTTAATAACCTAGTTTCTTCAAAGTATCTCCTTAAGTCTCTCCAATTAGAATCCCTAAGAAATGCCATCTCCTGTATAATTTCCTGATTAAATGTTTGTCTCCTGACTTGACTAAAATTTGGACAGTAGCACAAGTAATGCTCAAGTGTTTCGTCATCCTGCTGAGAGACTCTGCATGTTATATCGTCAACGATACCCATGCATGCCAGGTGATTCCTTAAGTCTGTATGTCCTGTTATTATATTATCCAATTTCCATAGTGCTGGCCTACTTAATCTTAGGATTTTGCCTTTGTCTCGTTACCATTTGGGTTTCCCCATAGAATTCTAGTCGCTCTACACACGGTAGAGTGCTGCCAATCTCTTGTATGCAATTCTATAGCCCATTGCTTTAGTTGGTTTTTAAAAACTTGAAATGGCTTAGGACTTTCTAGAGTGATGTTTGTCATTAATGCTGCCGTCTTTGCCAGCTTATCTGCCTCAATATTTCCAGGTATTCCTTGATGTCCTGAAATCCATATTATCTCGATGCTTCCACAGTGCGTGTATGAGTTTACAATACACACCGAGATTGAACCGAATAATTTCTTAAGGCCTCGATGACTTTCCTACTATCCGTGAATACACTAACTGGTAGTCTGTTATGTAGACTTGACGGAAAGCACTCAAAAACAGTGACTACCGCTAAAGAGCGTAATGTCTGGTAAAGTGTCATCCTCAAAATAAAAGCATGTCGGCAGGGTGGAAACTGAGCAGTAACAAAATGATACTCTAGTGTCTTCAAGTCCTTCCTGCATGTCCTGCATTAATTGTTTCATGTTTAGCTGCAATCCGATTTAAATACCCTTTAAGATGGGTAGCCTCGTTAGTTATTTTTTTTAGTTTCCTTTGATTCCTTTTGTTTTGGGTCGCATCAAAGAACCTCGGCTGTATTATCCACAACATCACTGTTTCATCACCTCCAGCTGATCATCTTCGCCCAATTTGATAATTCAATCTTTGTGGTTTGGAAATTCCCTTCGTTGAAAAGAGTTACTGCCTGTACCGTTCTAGTCAGATCAATGGTTTGCTCATAGCCAATTACGACATAGCCGGCTGTTATCCAAGTAAGGCGAACACTGCCATGTGCTGCGGAAGCGTTAATCATATTCCTACCATACAAAATCGTTCTAAAGTTCAATCTTTCATCTCTGACTGCTGTAACTGCTGATTAGCTGTCCGTAAATATTTTGAAATCTGTAACCCTGACATTCATGCTGATCCACTTTAAATACCCTGTGATCGCACGAGCTTGCGTCTACAAGACTGTATTACGGTCAGTGAAGTAAATTTAAATTGAGGTCTCCGGTTTCTTTATAAATAAATTTAGGGCAATTGTTTCCTTTAGCTTTCATCCATCTAAGTAGTAGCAGCAAATTTCCGCGGTGGTTTCTTCGGTTGACCTAAAATTATCTTTCCTATATCAGGCTGTTATAGGCTCAGTCTCACGTAGCCGGTCGCATATGTTCATCTCTGATTATGTCTATCTAGTGGCCTCCATACGTTTTCTTATGGAAAGATACGAGAACTAGTTGCAACTTCCTTTAGTAAAGTGATTTCGGAAAAGTAATAGAAAGTACTTTTTCATATGGCATTTTATAAAGCAGTAGTAATTCTCGTTTTTTTTATTCCACTTTATTTACAACGACGGTGTTCAGTGTTCGGTACAAAAGGTGCCGCGCAACTGCAAATACAAAATATTTATTCTCAACACAAACAAATTACACTGGAAATTCTCTCCATTACTCTCCCAATTTAAATTTGCACTTATGCAAGACCGTTTGCACCGAACACTGAATACCGCCAACCTATTTTTCAAGACATAGTGAATTCCATGATTTAGATTAAAAATGTGCCGGCGGAAAGATGTGCGCAAGTCTTATCTTTCAATTACATTAATTGTGGCAAATTTGGATAACTTTTGCATCATAAGTAAATCTTTTATTTGAAATAGTTGAAAAGAAATCCAGCGTATCTGGTGCTTTAAGCAAACTTTTTTCATAAGAAACAATTTGTTTAAATGAAATGTTGGGTTAAGGCAGTAACGCACAAACATATAAATTGATGTATTATCCCGTTTGTGTACATTTTTGTTTATTTTTATTAAATTTGTTAAAAATTAGAATGCCGCAATCATAATTTTTTTAGTGTCGCTAGGGTATATATTAAAATCGATTTCTTTTATAAATTTAAGTTTAGAAATCATAAAAACTAATGCTAGAGTTACTGTCGACGTCGTCGACGGCGTCAAATGTCAAAAAAAAGTTGAATCGTATGAAATTGTATGAGAGCAGTTAATCTCAACGCGTTGCAACGCCGTAAAAGTTCAATCTATTTCAACTTTTTCGGCGTTGAAACGCCGTCAACGGCGTCGACATTAACTCTAGCATAATACATAATAAACAATTTTGTTAATAACATATTTTCATTTTGTGGTGTAGGGTACATAAAACTATGATGAAGAAAAAAAACAAACGCAATTTAAAATCCTGTTGTGAAAAAAGTCTAAAAAAATTGTTAAAATAATTATAAATAATTATACACTTTATAATAGCATTGACATGATTTAATTAATTATGACAACAAAATGCAAATAAGTTTTTAATTATCGGCCTTTTACACATGCAAAAACGAGCAGCATGAATTTAAACAGAAAGTAAAATAAAAATTGCATAAAATAAATGTAATTTTTTTCCACTCCTCCTTCCATTTTTAATCGCAATTATTAATCTCTTTTAGCCAGCATTTTTATAACATCAATTAATGTGTTATATCTTTAGGCCGAAAAGAGGTGGGGGTTTTAGTTTGTTAATTAGTTGAATGGATAGCAGTGAAGATTACATTCAGAAATTTTTAAAAATATATTCTTCAGCTGAAATTTAAAGGTCCTCCCAATTTAAAAAAATTAAATCTTCACAACTTCAATTTAATTGCAATCCTGCTGATTTTTTTACCACAAATTTTATATTAATTGTGTCAAAACTTCTCAACAATCGCTACGAATTTTTTTTAGAATTCGGTGGAAAAAAATCTGCAGGATTAAAATTAAATTGAAGTGTTAGACAACAGCGAGTCCCATATATAAAAATTTTAAACATTTTCAGCCATACGATCCAATTTGAGAATCAGGAAAATGCCATCATATTTCTGCTTAGAAAGAATTTCTACTTTGAAGTCTGCTTTACTTGGTGTTATTCTGCTTTTTGGTAATAAAACTATTTTTCTTTGTTGCTGCATAATGCATTTTTACATGCTGTAATCTTCATGAAAGATAGACTTTAAAAATTCCAAATCGTCTAAGAAACATATAAAGGAAAAAAGTGTGTTGGTGCAAATATAAATATAATTGATAAACACAAATGACTTCTAATTTTTGAGACTCAAATAGTTTGTTGTTCATTCGGAGCTGGTGCAGGCATCTTGAAACTCATACCATTAATTAGAAGCTTGATTTATGCCAGCAATGATGATAGTCAAATAACGCACGTAGCAACCACTAAAACTGGGCATCTATTACCGCCGCCAACATTGTCATCTCATTTACCATCCTCATGTTTGTGCACCATTCCACAGAATGGCGCTGCACAGTGGCATGAATAAAGGAAAGTGGACTATGAAGAAATTATTTTTGCATTTCGAATGTTTTTTTTAAAAAATGGGTCATACAAAACTGGTTTTATTTCGGCTGTACAGAGTTGTACAACCACTTGTTTGCACTGACATTTTGCGGAATCGATTTGCTTTGTAAAATTTTTCAATACTGCGAAATTTCACAATGTCCTTACAACCGAATTCTGGATTCAAGTCTACGATTTTATTTCATATATTGTGTATTATATCAAATATGTTATGAGATTGTTTTTGACTGAAGTGCTTAACTCGTATGCCACAAAGCCAGTGATTCGCAATCGATATCGAGCGAAATTTCCATACAATTTAAATATAACTTTAGATAGATATTGAATGGCGTAATTTACCGCTGATGTGCATAAGTGCATGGCTGTGTTAATTGTTATCGGTCACTATCAATAACGAACGTATAGCACTGATCGCACTGGACATTACCGACAACGACTGACACGATTATCTACTAAACTTCGCATTACAGCATATTCTTGCCCTAGGACTGTAGGAAAAATTCTCCGGTTAAGGAAAGAAAAAATAGTTACAACAGATTGTCTCTCTTCTCATCCTTCTTCAACTGTCGTCTCAACACTATCCATTCCTTTCATAGTTCCGGCAAAATGAATTGAATCAGTAAGGTTCATACCCTGACTGCGGGTCCAAGTAAACAACAGAAAAAATGGATTGTAAAGATTTGTTCCTTTTGGTTTTTTTTTCAAATTCACAACTAGAGTATTTTTTCACTTAATTGCTCCTATATAAAAACCCCGTTTTTGCTTCCATCATAATTAATTTTAAAGGGTGTTTATTTATGACGTTTTTTTTTATACGAATCACTCTGTTGTCTGACAGCTGTTTTGACAGTTTAAAGTGACGTCTCTACTCAGTATTGTTTGGCAAATCATCATGAACAGGTTAACTCCAGAACAACGCTTCCAAATCATGGAACTTTATTTTCAAAAACAGTGTTCAATTAAAAATGTTTATCCGCTTTTTTACCGCAAAATTCTCTTCAGTGATGAGCCTCATTTTTGGTTGAATGGATATTTCATCAAGCAAAATTGCAGTATTTGGAGCAAAGATAATCCACACGCCGTTCAAGAATTACCAATGCATCCCGATAAATGTACTGTTTGGTGCGGTCTATGGGCTGGTGGAATCATCGGTCCTTATTTCTTTAAAAATGAGGAAGGACGACGCGTTACCGTGAATGGAAATCGATACAGAATCATGATCAATGAATTTTTGGTGCCAAAACTTCAAGATATGGATGTAAACGAAATGTGGTTTCAACAGGATGGTGCCATTTGCCATACTGCGGGCGAAACAATACGCCAATGATTTTACGTCAGTACCTGCCAATATGGCTTAAACTGACGGTGCTCTTAACACCGGGTGATACAATAAGTGTTACCAGCACCCCTCTTTGAACCCAAGATCCACACGAAGGCGACCTCGGGTCACCTAGGTGGCAATTTCTAGACATGATTTGGTAAGTCCCATGATCTAACACCTTGCTAAAGTGCCGATCCTATCTAGATGATCTTTATTCTATGAACTACAAAAAGTCGCCCAATAGAATATTATTTGTTGATTCACAACAATACATATGTTTTGCTACTATCAGCCAGACCGAAGTCTAACCCTGGGGTTGAAACATCAATCCTTATCTGACAAACCTTCCACCAAGTTGGTTACCACAGCCACCACGTGTACTCCCGAGGGAGACCTCACCAATATCCAGCCGCAGTTAACTGCGGGGCTTGTACTGGATCCCGTGACACCAGTTGTAAAGTTTCGAAAGCCGAACCAGTGTAGGTTCTATAAACTTTCTATCAACTTCGGTTTCATTTTTACCTAAACCCAGGTGTCGCCTCACCTGCCAATTCTTACTCAAGCTCGTAGGCGGACCTACTTCTTTTAGATTCTTATATGCACATCCGTTCCACTGTTTAGAGATTGGGCAGTAACATATGAGTTTTACGGGGCTACCTGCAAAAGTTATGCTTGAAAAACAGAATAACCCCTCGAAAGCCAACCATAATAGGTTTTAACTTTCTATTGACTTTTGAACTCTTAATTAGTTCGAGGCGTCCTTAGACCTCCTTTCTTATTTTCCCCGGATCGGTGCTGGAGCGAGGCCCGACATCATATCCAAGCTCCCCAACGGCACCCCCCGGGGGGAACTGCGGGCGAAACAGTGGACTTATGCAAGAACATTTTAACGACAACATTATTTCGAGAAATGGACCGGTGAATTGGCCTCCGCGTTCGTGTGATTTGACGCCACTCGATTATTTTTTGTGGGGATACCTGAAATCATTGGTTTACGTGGATAAACCAGCAACGATTGACGCTTTGGAAACCAGTATTCAACGTGTCATTGCTGAAATACGCCCTCAAATGCTTGAAAAGGTGGTCGAAAATTGGACCTTCAGAATGACCTTTGTGCAAAATAGTCGTGGTGGCCATATGCCCGAAATTATATTTAAATGTTAAATGACAAGAAATTATCTACCAAATAAATTTTTTTTTGGCCATTTCATAATTTGGCATGTGTTTTATTTAAATTTCAAATCAGCAAAGCTCTTATAAAAACACCCTTTATAAAATTACACTTGGCCAAATTTTTCTCCCAAACATTAGAGATGAAAAACTATCGATAATTTTACTATCAATATATTTCGATAGTTAGAAATATATCGGATATCGATTCTAGACTAATAAAACCATCGATATTTTGGCGATACTAACGCGAAAGTATCAAAGTTTTCTGCTTCTCATAGATTTAATTTATTTGCACTTAAATGATTTTTAGTGCTGTTTATTTCTTATAGGGTCAAGTATGTCTATATGCCTGAATTTCATTGGTTCTTACACCAAATCATCAGTAGACTTTAGACTTTAACCTAATTCCAAAATAACAAAACCTCTCAGCTTATACATAAACTCCCAAAAATTAATTACACAAGCAAAACCATAGGATTTGAAATTTCCGAAAACTCAACAAACAACTTTTATTCGATATAAACCTATTTTGTTTTCCCACCTTCATACAATTATTCTGCCGTTTGCAAACAATAAAAGTATATAAAAGAAAAATCTACCAATTTTCACTTTCCACCGCAGCCTATCTGTTATGATAAGTGCCAGAGTGTGTGATTGCACTAATTTGATTAAGACAATATGTCGAATGAACGAATTCAAAACGTTAAGTAATTTTTAACACAAAAAAAAAAAACAGAAGGCAATCCCTATCGATTGAAATTTGTATCTCAGTTGTATTGAAACTGTGATCGATATCGAAGGCCGCAATTATTTCTCCATTTTTGCTAAGTAAACTTTTAAGTAAATTTAAAGATTTTTAAGCCAATAATTAAAAAATATATTTTATAGAACTGTTTACTTCTTACTATCGATAGTGCTTAAAAATATCGATTGCTTTCAAATATGAATCGATTGAAAAATAAAACCATCGCTAGTACCACAAATAAAATAACTATTAATAATGCTATCGATATGCATCATCAGTACAAGTCCTTCTCTATAGATATTTTACTTTTCTTAAATATTAAAATCCCATTTACTTTACGATCGCTCCCACTGTACACTGTACTGTATGTTGTAAAGCTCTCATTTTAAAAAATGTGCATTCATACAAACACGTTGATTACAATTTCAATTTTGTGTTATTCAAGCGTTTGTTTGTTGTCGTATGCCATCCTCAAGGAAAAAGGAATTGGCGTCTGCTCATACATTTCTTTTAACGCAAATGCACAAGAGCTCGTAAATTCATATCTGAAAATGTAAAATGGTTTAAATTTAAGGAGCTCAACTAATATATGTATATGTAAAGTAAGTTGTTGTTGGTTTTAGGTATTGCAGCTAATAAAATGGGAAGATAGAGTTTTTATGCTAAAGAAAAGAAGTAGTTATACGGGTATAAGTAAGTACGCATTATTTTATAAGGGAATAATTAACGTATTCTTTAAATAGACATAATTTTTTAATAATAAAATAGGTAGAATAAATTTGTAAAATAAATGGAAGAAATTCAGATTAATCCTTCACATGTGTTTCTGATTCCAAATTATTCGTAATTAGTATTATATAGTAGATATGGGGGTGTTGCCATATTATTTTTCCAAAAATAGACTTATGTGGCTTTTATTTAAAAAAAAAATAAAGCCAAAAACCTGTTTTTGTCATAAAAAATTTTATAACATATTTTTCTATATAAAAATCTTGTAAAAATAGATAAATCTTAGGATAGCGGCCTTCGAAAACAGTTCTTCTGCTCTGCTGTGTAAGTCGGTTAAGTAAACTGAAATTGACTTTCCTTTGTGCCTTGGAATATATGTCATGTCTTTCTCAATTAAAACATGTTACGAACAATTGGTCTATCAATTTTAAATGAATTTAATACCGAAATAAAAAGACGATTTTTTGGCACTCCAAAAATGCATCTATGTTACTAGAAATCAGATACCCTTTCCAACGAATTGTCTTTGTTAGAGGCAAGTGGCGAATCGTCAACAAGTTTCATAGGTATGGACTTTCCGGAACGAATTTCATTAGCTCATTTTAATATTTACAGCAAACCCATCATGAGGCCGTTCGCCTTGAAATCCTAAAATGTCTTGTCTGATACTTTAACTTATTTACAGCAATATTTAAAAATTACAATACAACCTTCTGTGCAATTTTAATCTAATACCCTTGCATACAATGTATCATCATGTCGATATTAAAGAAAACAACATTTATTTCTTCGTTATTTAGATTTCATTAAAGCCACACTGTTGACAAAGAAATAAACTTTTAAATACGTTTAGATACGTTTTCAAGTCGCAAAAATTGTTTGGATATCACCCACTTAATTATTATATTTCCCATTTTAATTAGTTATTTATTTCATTGTTTCTTTTATTATAAAATTCTGTGATTTAACCCCAAAAGAAACACGTTTTCTAGACTTTGGTTTAATATTTATAAAAGACACCCATCACTTGTCGCTAAATAAATTAATTCCAATTTAAGTTTAAGCTAACTTAATTAAAATAAATTCATAAGTCCGTTTATATATAAAGAGATTAGTTTCATACATTAATTATTATTCGATTTATATGAGAAAAATTTGCAAAAAAAATATCCACCAAAATATTTTGATTTTCACACAAACACACACTCTGTATACTATAAATTGACAATGAAATATAATGAAGTTCAACGGTTCTCACGATATTAACGAAAAGATAAAATAGATTTCTAGAAACTGATCAATCTGCTGGCATTCGTAGCAAACAGCCGCAAGAAAACAAAAGCAGCAAGATGAATGTTTTTGTCTACAAATCAATAAATTTCATATGAATTTGATTAATAAAATATTCATAATTTCCAGTTCGACTGATATAATTTTGTGAATAACTTTCTAAATAAATTCATATGGAAAGGTTACCCTATTGTTAATTTCATAATTTGTTGTTTGGTGCCTAAGATATGAAACACTTAATATGGTTTAGAGTTTAACATAAAGAAAATGCAAATCGGCCCTCCCTGGTTTGTAATGTCACACAGTGAAACATATTCCCTGAAATTCTCTACTTTAGTTGGCTATAGATCCTACGATTTTACTACGAAGCTCCGGTTTGTGAGATCCGATCTAAAAACAACAAATAAAAACATTATATTCGACTAGGTTTAATCTTAAATACCTTCTAACTATTTAATAAATAAAAACTCTATTTTTATAAGATAAATTAAAAATACTTAACCTGCTGGGTCAGATCCCCTTTCAGAAATTTCTATCCCCAATTTTAAAACTATATTTCGACAGGGTCACTCTGTAAAGGACCGTGCGCAAGACACCACACCTTTTGTCGTAAAAACTTTAGAAGTAAATTTTTAAGTTAATTAATTGTAGGAAACAAAATTTTTTGTAAAGGGCCATTTAGTGACCAAAGGCGGTGGGGGGAGGGATAGCACAGAGAAAGATCAGAGAATATATCACATTCATCATAAAAGCTTAAAAATTTAATTTTTAAGAAATAAAGGCTTAAGTAATACAATTTGTGAAATATTTACACTGCTTTTCCCTGTAATAAGTTACTTCAACGCCCACTAAAGAGGGCGGGGTAAAAAGATAAATTTTTCTGGTTTTCTGGCTTCAATGTTTTGAACCTTCTATGACATAAAAATATATAATTTCTATTTATTACAGGTTGGTTCTTCAGTTCTTCTCAGAGGAGGATATTTCTCTCTGAACCGATTCAGCCCATTTACCAACTTGACCTGTGCTATCCTTCAAAATTTATTCATACCAAATTTTAAGGGTCTGGCCCTTTTCGTTTGGACTGAATTGTGATTTCCACTTACGGACGGGCGGGCATCACTAGATCGTCTTAGATTTCATCACTGATCAAGAATGTATATTCCTTATTCGGACATTTCGCTGCGTTACACATGGAATGACAAAGTGAATATACCCTCCAATCCATTTTTGGAGCGTATAAAAATCAGGGACATTCGAAATCGATCGAAATTTGTACTTAAATTGTACGAACATTTCGCTCCGATATCCCAGTCCCAGTTCTAAGAACTCTTGTGTGTGAAAAAGCTTTCCCACTTCATGAGTAAAATTTACAATTAATACAACTTCAGAAGTTTTTTTTAAATCCTTTGGGAATTATAGAATTCTCTTAATGCAAATAAACAATTTAGGCAATTTTATTTCATTGCCATCACTACACTATAGAGTAACACAAAAACGACTTGAACCAAAAACGTTGTCAAATTTTCTATTCTAATATAAACTAATTTATTTCTATATAGTTTTTGCAACAAATATATATTTATTTAAATTAAATGTTGTGGTTTCGAAAATCATGCGATGTGTGTGATTCAATACAATTTATTATGAAAAAAAGAAAAAAAAAATGATTTTTATCTCTTTTATCATGAACTGACGTTTGGTTCTGATAAATGAATTAACAATCAATGATCGTAGTTCTTTTATGCGAATGTACAACAGCAACAACAACAACAGAAAATCAATTCATTAACTGTTTTATTTTAGTTATTTATTTATATCATTTTTATTTTTGTCCAATTTAGTTGTTCTTCGAAGATGGAGTACAAGAAGAAGAAGAAAAAAAAGAGAGACATGCAAATGTTTCATGTTGCATGTGCATGTGCCTGTCTGGCTGGCTGGTTGCTGTCGTAGATTATGGTGACTACAAAGTCAAACTTTATGCTTGTACCAGAACTTGAACTTGAAAATGTTTTTGGTTTCTTTTTTTTTATTTCAAATAAGTTTGTTGTTTTTTGTTTGAGTGAAAAAATGTATTTGAATGGGGCTTAAAACGCAAAATATGTCAATAAATCTGCCAGTGGCCTTGTTTTGAATTTCCGCCAATAACTACTGAATTCTTTCTTTGGCTTTTGTCTAAGAATACATGATCGATATCAGTATTAAAATAAAATTTTGGATAATAACCCAGTGCGTTTTAGAATTTCATCAATATTTTCTTTATGATATCAATTTTTATTTATTTTTATATATTATTTGTTTAATTTAGTGTTTTACGCAAAAAAAGTTATTTTAAAAAAGGTGCTAAAAGGTATAGCGATGCTCACAAGTTGAAAGGTCCGAACGCAAATAAATTTAACTTTACAGGAGAAGCCAAAAACATAACAGAAACTGTATTGATCATAATAGAAACTGTGATTACAATTTGTTTGGAAATCCTTATTTTTCCGTCTATTGCACAAAATTTTTGTTACACGGTGTATGTGTGTTAAATGTATTGGAATCACTGAAAAAGTAATTTTCGTAAAAATTCGAGTTAGGGCCTTTCTACTTGTTACTATCAATAAATACGTTACTCCTTCGATGTATACTTTCCACAATATTACTATGCGACCCAAGAATGTCCACTTGGTCCTTATGTTTAGTGAAGTCGCCTAAGCGGTGTTTGTCTACGGATACGTGAACTCGGTGTTCCGAAGCCCCTAGAAAAGTTAGAGAATTCGGTCTCAGATTGATGTATTGGATATGGTCCTCCCTCAATAGATGGCTATTAAAAATAAGCAAAATCTAAAAAAAGGTTCCAGAGATGGTAAATTTAAATTAATTTTTATGAAATTTTTTTATTTAACACATTGTTGTCACAATACTATTATATATAAATGAAATTTATTTGTTGGTGCTTAACCACCAACAAATAAATTTCATTTATATATAAATTAATTTTTGGTATATAGAGAAAAGGGAAGGCAAAGGAGCTCCTGCTTCGAAAAGTATTAATATATGACATAACAATAAGTTGCCTTTACATTTCTAGTTTAAAAAAATTTATTAAATTTAAGAAGAAAAAGGAATGCATTCATAGATCAAGACATTTACACTGTCCAATCTCAGCCTAGAGAAATTTCGAATTTTTGTACATTTCTATAGACTCTATTTCATTATTTAAATTCAAGTAATTAAAATAGTCCAGGAGGGAGATTTGTACATATCAGTTATTATTTTTCAAGGTGTTAGAATGTTTTAAAAGAAAAAAAAAAAGAAAAGTTCGTGTATTGATCTTTGAATTGAACAATTTAATTTATGCGATTTCAACTGTTTAATAAAAATCACCATCTTGCATTACTAGTTTTGTTCCATGCACTCGTATTGATATTTGTCTCCACAAGAAACCCGATTCAGGTGTGCAAAAATAATACAGAGACACAAGCGTACATATTCATAACGATCGGACATGAGTTGTGAACAACAGTAGCCAATGTCAAAATGTGGTGATTTAGAATTGTCGAATTTTATTTAAATTGGATGCAAACATGCAAAATTTATTGTATTAAATCAATAAATACGAGAAATAAATAAATAACGCAACAAATATAATATCGATGACAAAAACAAAATCAGAGCAAAATAAATAAATGCAACAACAAATAAACATATGGACGGACAGACAATCTGCAACTTGACTTCGAAAGGCAAAACGAGAACATTTGTATCCGTTCAGAGACGTCTTTCAACACTTTATAGCGCGATTTTGTTGAAAACGTTAAGAATTTACAACACCAACAAGTGGCATTTCTGTGTGTGTGTGTGTGTGTGTGTGTGCATCTGCACCATTTGCATGCGAATATACTCGTACGAGTATCTACGGAAGAACTTTTAATCGTACGCAGGAGATTGTGTTATTTTATTATGCTTCTTTTCTCCCTGTTCTAAATGTTTTTTCTTGAGCTTTTCTTTCTGCTCTTTTCATTCATCCATACAAGTATAATTCAAACATGAAAATTTTAACCATAAGTGATCAGTTTAGTAAGTCCATCGTTATTGCGTTTCTTTTTTTTCAATTCGATGTTACCAGATCTTTAAAAGACATATTCTTGAAATGTACTTGTCACAAATAGTTGTGATGTAGGAGTTCTTCACAAATATTCTGTACTCTTGAATTACAAATAAAATTGTCCGAAAAAATATCTCTGATGCATTCACCAATATAAATACTTTATATGATAATATGCATAATTACATATTACGTATACGCCAACATGTCAATGTCAGTTTTTATACCCTTCAATAAAAATGGCGAAATTGGTATATATGGGTTGGCCATTCCGTGTGTAATTTCCACACTATTATATTCTGGATCCTGATGAATGAGAAAGTCGAAATAGCCTTATCCGTCTGTGCGTTAGTCTGTACGTGAAATGGCTTTTCGGAATCGCCCAGAAAGGCTTGAAATATCGGTTTTAGATTGAAGTATTGAAAATAGTCCCAAATAATATTGAAAATCAGCAAAATCGAAACTACGATTCCAGAGCTGGCAAATTCAATTTTTTTTTATAATTTTTTTTTTTTTATATATAAAAGTAACTAGGTAAACAATTTTTCTTTTCTAATTAAATCCATTTTATTCTGCAAGAAAAATTAAATTTGTATTAAAAATCAAACAAAATCAAAGGGCTGGAATGGTTTTTTGAAACTTTTTTTTGGGTGCATAAAAGCAAAAAACTAGAACAATTTTTTTTTGTTTTTCTTGTAAATTTCATTGAACTTTATTTTATTTATTTTGTTATATGGGCATTTCCACAGAAATGTCAATCACAGCCAAAAAATTTATGGTCTGTAAAAGTATGTTGTTTTAAAATATTTTTTTAGAGAATCTATCAAACTTATCTAATTTAAACAAATTTTACATTTATTCATAATTCATTTTGAAATATTCGAATGTAAAGTCGAATAATTGCAAAAGTTCTGTTTTAAACATCTCTATTGCTTGTTTTGTTTTGATTAATGATCTTATTATATGTTAATCTTTACAAAATTATTACAAATTTTATTTATATTTCTTTTTAAATTAGACATATTTGATATGCTTGAAAAAAGTTCATTGGTGTTAGAAATCAAAAAAGCCAAAAATATCACTCCCGAGCCGGGAAATGTAAATTTCTTTCTGGATATTAAAATTCCACTCTTAATATAAATAAATAATAGAATTTGAACAAATTCATTTATTAAATAAAAATATAAACTGCAGTTTAGCAGATTTGAACTTGAGCCCGTTGAAAAATTAATTTCCTGTACGTAAGAAGAGAGTTCGACTAATAGAATATAAATTCATACATAATACCTGAATAAATCTAATTGTTTTTCTGTATCACCTTGAGCAGATTTATATCCATAGAAAACATTTATCCCGATTGCTCATAAAATATTGTCGCATGACAAAGATATAATTGAGTATCAGACTGACAATTGAAGAGACAGTTGCAAAAGCACCGGAGTTCCTGAACAAATTTTATAAAAAAATTTAAATTGCTGAGCACTTTCAAATACAAAATGCGGGCCTCTTCAACATGTTAGCAGCATCTCCCGATCAACTTATGCCATCACTTCGGCTTGTAAATTCACGGAAAAAGTTGCAAAATAATTATAGTTCAGAAATTATTAGTTTTAGTCCTTCTTTTACGGATTGTTGAGCGATATTTTATAAAAAATTTAAAGATTATTTAAAAAAATAATTTTTTTTTCATATTTTCTTGAACAGTTTTCAATCATAAAAAAGTGGAAAAAGGAACAGAAAAAATTAAAAAAATTTTGAAAAATATTTTATTTACTTCATCTTTGCTAACCCATAAGTAGGCACACAAGACTCGTAGAGCCCTTTTCGTATGCTCAATTCCTAGGTTAATCAATTCGATATCATATGCTTTTTACATTTTTTGATTATCTCATTTGGTTGAAGATTTATGATATTTGCAACGAAAAACCTCAAATGACGCCACCGTGCGTCGATCAAGAGTTTATAAGTCAAATATAGCACTTTTAGTTTTTGATATTGGGGAATACTAAAATAATGTTCGTCAAGACGTATGTTCACAAAATAAAGTGCATTTTTAAATTTGGGATAAGGACAATCGGCCAGGACTTTATTATGCTGGTACACTTCCATCGATTATGTATTCACACTTTCAATTGTTAAGCATGTGCAGTTTCCTTATGAGGGTAATACAAATTAGAAGAATTTTACGTGTTTTTGTCGATTTTCTGCTAGCCAAAAACAAAGAATCAAAGGGATTGCAGCAACAGTTAAAATGCTGTAGAGAACTAGGATTAACTGGAAATGGGAAGACAGATTTGCAATCAAAATATTAACTTGGAAAAACGGACTTTGGAAATTGCAAACAATTTGTAATACAATAATTTCCAAAATAATTTTTTAATTAGAAAAATATTTTCATTGTAAAATGCAAGATCAAATTATTTAAAAGCCCTGCTAAAGTTGTCTGCCTGTGTTCGTTGAGTTGTCTTGTGTGATCGCGTGGTGGTTAAATGCCACCAACACGAAAAATGATAATAATTTTATTTTCTTGGCTGGTCGTTGATGTGTTCGACTTTAGTTTTACTCCAGTTATTTTTTAGATTCAATCGTTTGATTTGTTTTTTACACAATTTTTTTTTCTTTGTTTTGTTTATATTTATTTATATAAATTTTTATTTCATTAATTTCATTGCAGCATAAAAAAAGTCTTGTTCACAGAAGTTTTATTATATTTGGTTGGCTTTTTTGTTGTTGTATGCTTGTAGTTGTTATTGGTTTTTTTATTTTTTTTTTATTTTTTAGTTTAAGCTGTAGTTCATTAAAATTTTCTTTTGGCCTAATAAATATAAAAAGTTGACTGTTTTGTTTTATATATTTGTTGGATTAACATACCATCGAATTTTATTTTTATTGGTTGTGAAAGGATATTTACTGCTCTAAACGTAGTGAAACATTCAGAGAGACGGACAGTCAGACATTCATTGATCGTATGCAGATATGCTTACGAAGATGTTCCTTTTTTTATTTGCTCAGTTTTGGGTCAAGTTCCTGTGTTCTATATTAAAGTAAAGTTCCAAATATGGTTGAAGACTGAAAGCAAGTTTATCTGATTTTATAAAAAGGAAAAAGTTTAAAATATAAAAATTATTTTTAATTAAATGTTGGAACACAGTCAAGCAAATGTTGACAAAATATGCATTTGAAAAGGAAACGAATTATTGGGATTTCTGGGAAAAATCACTTAAAAAATTTTAAATCCATATCGACATGATTATATCAACGACATGCAAAACTTGTTCAAAATATATATTTTTTTATTTAAATGAACCTGCGTTTGGTGAAACATGTTTATGCTTTTGGCAATGGCTTACGAAATTGATGCAGATCTTAACAACAGAATATCCTTGTGGATAATAAAACTTTTAATTTCCGAAATCTTTGGATTTTCTGTTGGAAGGCTGCATTCCTACCAGACCTTATAGTTTTTGTACGCCGTTTATTGGAAAACGACCTTCACTCTGTTTTTCCCTCCAATACGAGTAACATCCTTACCATTTCCAATACAAGCTTCAACATTATGTCAAGTTGTTAACATTAATGTATTTTTATTATAATATCATAACAAAGAAAATCACGGCGAAATAAAATTACTTAAATTAAGTGTTTTGTGTAACAAAACTATTGGGCAATATGGTGGGAACCATATTCATATCTTTGCTTATAATCAGAGAAAATTTTTCTTCATACTTTTTATTTTGGGCTGCCTTCGTATGCTAGACTAAATACCAGCCAGTCGGTAGATCGATCGATCGACCAGCAGACCAGCCTGGTTGTCCTCTTTTAAATTTCTCATTTGTTAAAACATCCTTAACGACATGCTCGTACAAAATGATGCCAGCCAGTATCACACAAAAAAAGCCATACAATATCATTACAATTGATATTGTTTATTTTGCATAAATACACATTCATAGAGGAATAAGAGCAAAAAAAAATGCTGAAATAAATGTTGTATGCAAAAATACAATGGCTCTTAGAGAGTAGTTTATATATTATGCTCGTAAATACTCGTATACATATTTAAAGCATAAACGTTAAAAAATATGCTTTAAAATCTGAACTCCTACCCATGGAACGAGGGTTGGTTTTTAGTACTGTATGTGCTATAAATAATACATCTTGAGGCATCAAAATTATATGTTTTGTTGCAGTGATCTTTACCATTGAGCAGAGAAGGATGGAGGTTGGCTCATTATCAGTTAGTTTTGTAAATCCAGTGCTGTATTGTTATTCTTACCAGAATCAATAATGTTTTCTACGAAGAAAAACTACTGAAGTTTGAAACAATTTCCTAATTAAATTTGTATAAATAAGAACTGTTATTATATTCAACTAAGCCAAGTAATAAGTGCTGACAAACAAAATACACTTGAGTACTGATAATGAAAGTGTAGTGGCTTTCGAAAACAGCTGTTCTGCTTCGCCGTGTAAATTAAATAATTAAACACGTATGTTGACTCTCCTTGGTGCCTTGGAATATTTATCATGTCTTTCTGAATTTAAACAAATATTCGAACAATTAGCCTATAACTAATTAATTGAATTTGGCTTAGCAATATGAATTTTCGAGAAAAATACTTACATAAAATTTAATTCTTTAAGACAAATTTAATATATTGTTTTGCCGTATTAAATGATTTACCAATAGAAAACTAATCGTTAAAGGTAGAAAAATAAAATAGATTCACATCGTAAATAATTTTCTTGTTTTATTTTTTAATTTCAAGCCCTAATATGCTTTTTCTTGTATAATTCTCATTTGGTTTGTGAAAGTTTGTGCATAAGCTAAGAGATTTTACTATTTTTGAAATTACAAAAAAATTAATGAAAGAGCTAACGAAATGCAAAAAATCGAGGATTGATTTTTAAAACTTGTGAGAAGTTATCACATCGAAAACAATTTAATAATTATGATTGTGATGATATTTATTGCAGGGCGTTCTGTAGAATAATATGTGGAGTGTTATAAAATGTAATAAAAGAAGAAAACATGTACTGGCATGTAAACGTATTTAATGCACAATTAAGAAAGCATATAAAGGGTGTTTTTATAAGCGCTTGCTAATTTGAAATTTAAATAAAACTCATGCCAAATTATGAAATGGCCAAAAAAAAATTTTATTTGGTAGACAATTTCTTGTCATTTAACATTTAAATATTCATATATTCATACAGTATATACAGTCATTCTGGAGGTCCACTTTTCGACCACCTTTTCAAGCATTTGAGGGCGTATTTCAGCAATGACACGTTGAATACTGGTTTCCAAAGCGTCAATCGTTGCTGGTTTATCCACGTAAACCAATGATTTCAGGTATCCCCACAAAAACTAATCGAGTGGCGTCAAATCACACGAACGCGGAGGCCAATTCACCGGTCCATTTCTCGAAATAATTTTATCGTTGAAATGTTCTTTCAATAATTCCATTGTTTCGCCCGCAGTATGACAAGTGGCACCATCCTGTTGAAACCACATTTCGTTTACATCCATATCTTGAAGTTTTGGCACCAAAAATTCATTGATCATGATTCTGTATCGATTTCCATTCACGGTAACGCGTCGTCCTTCCTCATTTTTAAAGAAATAAGGACCGATGATTCCACCAGCCCATAGACCGCCCCAAACAGTACATATATCGGGATGCATTGGTAATTCTTGAACGGCGTGTGTATAATTTTGCTTGTTGAAATATCCATTCAACCAAAAATGCGCCTCATCACTGAAGAGAATTTTGCGGTAAAGAAGCGGATAAACATTTTTAATTGAACACTGTTTTTGAAAATAAATTTCCACGATTTGGAAGCGTTGTTCTGGAGTCAACGTGTTCATGATGATTTGCCAAACAATACTGAGTAGAGACGTCCCTTTAAACTGTCAAAACAGCTGTCATACAACAGAGTGATTCGTGTAAAAAAAAACTTCATAAAAAACACCCTTTATATGTATAATGAATAAATTTTTTAAATTTTTATTAAAAATTAACAACAACAAAATTGGAATATTGAAGCAAAAAATATTCGGTGAGAGCTTAAGGTCGCGTTTGTTTTAAATAAAATTAAAATATTCCCTTGGGATATGATATTGAAACAACAAACAAATTTGAGTTTCTTTTAAACGAAAATTTGTATTTTATTTGCAAAAACCGACAGTAAATCATTTATTTATTTATTTATTTATTTGCAATATTTAAAGACATAATCAATTATGTAATTAAATTAAGAGGGTACTAACAGCTGAGGTTTTAGACCCGACTAAATCATTTAAAAATAGTGGCTTTCATGAAAAAAAAAATTATATTAGAAAATTTGCTTTAAGAAAAGTCTGTATTAATTTATAAACAATTTTTATAAATGAATGGATGGTTTATTCACAATTAGATATGGTTCGTAATTAAAATTTATTAATTCACTATGCAAAGCAATCTCTGTGCTTGAAAATTTGCAAAAAAAGCTAATAAACGACAGTTCAATTTAAAGGAATTAATTAAAGAACTGGAAGCAAAGGATATTGTCAGCAGCTATTGAACAATAAGTGCATCAAGGAATGAGAATAGGGGATTCCCGTAACTAGAGATTTTGGAGGTGTTTTGGATATTTCCAAAAACAATTTCTTCTGTGAAGTGCAGTTAGTTAACTTTCATTCTCATATGTAACATGGAGTAATATTAGATTATTATTAGGATTTTAGTTTTAATTGTTTGTGAATCAGGACAAAACGTTCATGATACCGAACTGCTTCGAGAAATGTTAAATAGTCTCACAATTTAATATTTACTGCATTCAGGACAATTTGCTGCATCTCATTAAACTTTTATTAAACTAAAGAAGAACCCACATACATAATTTATATTGAAAGGTTACTTTAACAATTTATTTTGCTTTTGAAACGAGAGCTTTACCTTCACTAAATCATTATTTTTATATGGAAAACTGTTAAATTTTTTTTTCTAATGTACTATACACTCAAAATAACCCTCGTTATGTCCCAATCACATAAAAACAACTAAGATTCATAACATTTAGGTATTCTTTATACGCTTCATTGTATAAAACAAGCAGAAAAACTATTTCATACATGTTTGAGTATTAAAAAAATAAAAATAAATAAGTAAAGAGAACGGACAGACACAAGGACAGACAAATATAGAGACATATCTGGTGCACAATATCTGCGTCACCCAGAGAAAGAACCCATAAAACATTGTAAAAGAACAGAAAAACGGTCAGGAAAAAAATAACAATCTTGCTAATTGGATGATTTTAGCATAAACAAATGTATTTCAGATGCACTAAGGAAATAGCAACAACAACAACAAAAATAATAATACAAAAACGAAAATAATAAAACAAACAAAATATTCGAACAGATTTGTTTAGAATTATTGGCCAATAGACTCCAGTGCACAAATGCACTTTTGAGCACAGGATCGCACAGCAAAATGTACATCTTTTTACACGTTGAGTTGAGTTGGACAGCGATCACCTGCTTGGCGTGAATGATGTATGAGAAATGGCGCCATTGCAAAGCTTTAAGATTTTTATAATAAAAATAAATAAAATTATTAAATATTTTTAAGGTCGCTGTTATGTAGATACCAAAAATTAAATGGCTTTTGCTGTCATGAGCGTCTGGGCTCACAAGTTTGTCTGGTTGCAATTCAAACGTTATTCACCATGACATCTCTATGTGGAAACTATTATTATTTTTTTTTTTTTTTTTAGGAGTAGGACTCAGGGGATGACCCCTATATATCCAATGCATTGCGCCGGAACTGAAAACGAGGGGATAGTATTGAGGGGACAGATTAGGAAAGATGAGAAGATAGACAGTTTTTTGTAGCTATTTCAACCTTTTACTTCGCCGGCTAATTTTTGCTACAGGGCCGACGAAGGTGGGTGCTGTTACTCTGCTTTTTTTTTAGTACATGATGGTGTCAGTCACTGCCAATTATGTTCAGTGATCAGTGACTATGCCTTCATCATTGAAACAGGCTGGCAACAACTAACACAACCACGCACTAATGCTGTTTAGAAGAATTCAACACAATATTTCGTGACTCAGCGCGGGCTCGAACTCACGACCCTCCGCTTCATAGTCTCATATATTTTTTGCATAAAGCTTGTTTATTTTAAGAAAACTTTTGATTAAAAGACGAGACTTTCATTAACAAAATAGTGCGACTAATGGATGGTTTTATAGCAAATCGATCCTTTGAAATGGCTAAAAACTATTAGACAAGAAAAATTTTGAATGAAATTAAAATTTTGAAAAATTAACAAAATGTAACAGCATGGTCGCTTTTTGGTAGGAAAAATATCCAATCAAAATTACAAAACGGAATCATCATTCTGCCAAAATCCAATTTTAACAAGTGAATAAGACTCTTAACTAGAAATAAGAAACCACTGTGAGATTTTTGTGAATCATTTTTGTGAATCAGGATTTGTATACATGAGTGAACGTGCCTGAATAGGTATTGAATACAATTTTTAACTTATTGGTATATTGGAAAAATATTGGACAACGAAATTGACTACTTTGAAGGCAACTGTTGACCGCAAGAATTTAGAAGAGAGTTTTGGTTTTCCATTTCGATGTTTCTACAGTAGAAATTCTTTGAATGCTCTTTATTTTATTTTCAGCACAATTTCGATATAACGGTATTCTTTATTTTACGTGGCTGACCACTACGCGCAGCCACGTAAAATACGAGTCTAGGTGATTCGGCATTTTAAGTACAGCGTGTCCAAAATTGAGGTGTCATTTAAATTTTGATAAAAAAAAACCTGTTTCACATATTAAAAATTTTTTTATTTTAGTTTATTACAACTATTTTCAAAATTAAAATATATATCGGTCAAATGGACTTCGTCGGTAAATTATTTTGTTAAAATATTTTCATTTTCTGCTTGCCATTTTCAAAATGTTATAATTTATTTTTAACACGTTGTTCCTTCGTGTAACGTTAATTAACCGCAATGTATTTAGAATCTGGAAATAAAAATTTACAATAACAAAAGTACAAGTAGAGAAAAATTGCAGCAAATTTAAAATGATATTGCCGTTTTGAATACCCTTTATTATTCATTACTTTATATTTACCTGCATTTTAGATTGTTACTTTAAGATTTATACAATCGACTAAATAGATTCGTAGAAACCGAAATTAAACCCCCTTCTTCCCTTCTACACCTTCTAATACTTTTCAAAAAATGCCCTATATTTTAAGCTGGATCTTACGTATGTCAAATTTCATCTGAATAGATTAAGCAAATTTGCATGATCGTGGAAAAAACATTCAAACACACAAATTGTCACATATTTAATATTAATACAATCCTAAGCATCCTTTATCAAGGGGGTTTTTATAAGACCTTGCTGATTTGAAATTTAAATAAAACACATGCCAAATTATGAAATGGCCAAAAAAAATTTTTTATTTGGTAGACAATTTCTTGTCATTTAACATTTAAATATAATTTCGGGCATATGGCCACCACGACTATTTTACACAAAGGTCATTCTAGAGGTCCAATTTTCGACCACCTTTTCAAGCATTTGAGGGCGTATTTCAGCAATGACACGTTGAATACTGGTTTCCAAAGCGTCAATCGTTGCTGGTTTATCCACGTAAACCAATGATTTCAGGTATCCCCACAAAAATTATCGAGTGGCGTCAAATCACACGAACTCGCAGGCCAATTCACCGGTCCATTTCTCCAAATAATGTTGTCGTTGAAATGTTCTTTCAATAAGTTCATTGTTTCGCCCGCAGTATGACAAATGGCACCATCCTGTTGAAACCACATTTCGTTTACATCCATATCTTGAAGTTTTGGCACCAAAAATTCATTGATCATGATTCTGTATCGATTTCCATTCACGGTAACGCGTCGTCCTTCCTCATTTTTAAAGAAATAAGGACCGATGATTCCACCAGCCCATAGACCGCACCAAACAGTACATTTATCGGGATGCATTGGTAATTCTTGAACGGCGTGTGGATTATCTTTGCTCCAAATACGGCAATTTTGCTTGTTGACATATCCATTCAACCAAAAATGCGCCTCATCACTGAAGAGAATTTTGCGGTAAAAAAGCGGATAAACATTTTTAATTGAACACTGTTTTTGAAAATAAATTTCCACGATTTGGAAGCGTTGTTCTGGAGTTAAACTGTTCATGATGATTTGCCAAACAATACTGAGTAGAGACGTCACTTTAAACTGTCAAAACAGCTGTGAGACAACAGAGTGATTCGTATAAAAATAAACTTCATAAAAACACCCTTTACAATTAAAAAAAGTTGTATAAGGGTCACGTGTTTGCACCTGTAAAAGATTTATGTTGATGAATTTCTTACACCATCAATTTAATGAAATCTCAAAAAAAATTGAATTCATGACCAGCAAAGTAATAAATAATTAACATCAACAGTTTTATTCAAAAACAAATAAATTAAGAACTGCTTGATTATTTAATTAAAATACAACAAAACACGCATACACTTTCTTATTAAAAAATGTTCCTCTTCCATCAAAAAGGCACAACTAAAAAGGACGAACATTCCAAAAGTAGATCAAAAGGGTTCTTGGATATCAAAACTAAATAGTCATACAAATAAGGCCGTGTCAAAAAAAATTGTATAAATTTATTCTTCAAGTGAAATCTAAATTTGTTCTCTTGCACTAAAGCATGTGGCCATTTATGTAGTTCTTCTACTTCTTAAATAAAAGTGAATTATGTTTTATGACTTCTAGCCCAAAATGGTTATTGAAAGTAAAGCGACCGACGTTGTCATCAAACGTGCAAACTTACGCACACACACAAACATATTCACGGTACGTGTATTTTTCAATACGATTTGGTCGGTCAAAGTCAATAATATTTATTTTAAAAGCGGATATTTTACTTTGTTCGCCACTCAAATAAATTCATCATTATAAATCATGCGTCCCCGTCGGTTTAATTAATCACAACAACAACAATAACAACAGCAAGAAGAAGAAGAAGAAAAATAATAACATTAACTGAATATTGTTGCAATATAAGCTGCATTATTTGGCGGCATTTTTCTCAACTCCACACGCTGACACCACATGAGTTCTGCTCTGCTATTCTCCAAAAACAGACAAAAAGCCACAACGAGATCGGTAAACAACGCCAACAAAAACACACAAAAAAGATGATATTTATGGCAAGTTTGACAATGCAACACGAGCTTATTGCCTGACCATGCAACAATAACATTGACACAGAAACAAACGCAACAGAAACGACAAATAGCACCAAAAAAATTTAAGCAGTTTATAGAACTCTCAAATCATAATGCAACATTATTTTCGTAACAAAAGAATAATAAAATAAAAAACAGGTTGATGTATGAGTGATCAGTCGAAATTGATCATTAGGTGATTCCCTACATATTTTGTGGCAGGCTAATTTCTATAGCAATATGACATATTCATAAGCGATTTGAAAGTATTCTGGAGTATTGGGTCTCCCCTTTAAGAATCTCACTCACATTATTGTGTAACTAGAACATAAACTGAGAATATTTTATATATTGGAATGGCTGGCTATTTTAAAAAAAATTGTGTTGTTTTCGGGGCATACACCGAAAAACCGTAGACCATAACAAATGCTTATGCAGGGTGGGAAAATTTGAGGTTAGGATGAAATGTCAAGAATTGAGTTGTCATTCTTTGACATGTATTTAGTACAGAGTTGGGAAATTTTAAGCGGGAAACGCAGGTTGGCCATTGTTTTCGTTGAACGTCTGTGAATCATCTATTGGAAAATCTGAAACACATTTTTCAAAAAAATCATCTTCAGTGATGAGGCCCATTTTCAATTAGGCGATTACGTAAACAAATAAAATTGTCGCATATGGGCCCTACAAAATCCCAAAACAGTCGTCGAAAAACCATTACATTCAAAGAAAATGACCGCATGTTGCGGAATCAGGAGGAATCATCAGCTCGTATTTTCCGAAAATGAGCGAGGAAACGCCGTCAGTGTGATTTCACTGCTCTACCAAACCATGATAACTGATTTTTTGTGACCACAATTGGCCGATGTTGACATCAGTGAACTTTGGTTTCAGCAAGACGGTGCCACAAGCCACACAGCCGGCAAACAATTCAGTTATTGCATGATAAACTTCCCGGTGGCGTAATTTCTCCATTTGGCATGTCAATTGGCCGCCTCGTTCTTGTGATTTAACGCCGCTGGATTATTATTTCTTTTCAGCCATTTTAAGAGCCAGATTTACGTGAACAAACCACAAACAATTAACGCTCTGGAAGATGAATTTCGACGGTGGATTGACGAGATAAGCGAAGTTTTGTTGCAAAAAATGCAAAAAAGTTTTGGAAAAAAGAGCGGGCGTATGCCGACGTGCTAGAGGTGAACATTTGCCCGAAATCATATTCCCTTATTAATTCCCATGTTCTCACTTTAAACGGGTATCAACGAAACTGATTTGGCCAAAAACAAGATGTGTTTTTAATCTCATTTACCTCCCGGACCTCAAATTTGGCAGCCCTTTATATGAATATTTAAGTGTAAAAATTAAAACAATAAAGGTTAAATTATGTAGAATAGAACACCAGTTAGAATAAATGCTGCTTCAATGTGATTTATGTTAGCAGCACTTCACTAAATTCAAATTTATTTAAAAAAAATTATAAATTGCAACAACGATGTACTACGTAGATACGAATGAGCACTGACGACTGATGGGACTGTAGCAGCTTCCGAAAACAGCGTTGTTCTCTTCTGATGCGTAACTTGGAAAATTACATTTACATTAATTTTTCCTTGTTCCTCTGGATATGAAAATGCCCAGCAGTTAAAGAAAGGGTGTAAGTAATACGACCACCACCACAAACGTCAGTTGTACTTTAGTGTTGCGTTTGTTGTGGAGCTTTTTACAGCTGATGCTGTTACCGCTGATGTTGCTGCTACATGTGCCGTTGATACTGCTGTTGCTGTTTGTTACTGCTGGTCTACACTTTTGTGCTGCTTATAGTTTTATTGACAATTTATGATCACCACCTAAGTTGATTTTATCATATTCGTATTACGATCATTTAAGATCGTATATTACACACTCTTGCAACGTACGACTACTCATATGCTCTAACTACAACGTTGTCGCATGTGGTTTGTTTAGATTTTGATTTCTGGCCACCAACCGTTGCTTTTGTGATATGTAATACGAGTGCTTGCCTGCGTTGCAATCAATTTTTACCTGTTTATTTTGTGTTGACAATATTTAAACGTTAAGAGTTTTTGCTCATATTTGATATTTTTCTAATTGTGATTTGTGTATTGAAAGCTATTAATTTTTTTTTTGGTTATTATATTTATTAATCATTTTATATTTTTGCTTTCGCTTATCTGTTTTCTGTAAATTTATTGAAAAATATGATGACAATATTTACATTTTTATAATTGATATGAAATCATAAATTCTTGTGAATCATGAATTTTTGCAAAAGTATTGAATAATCAACTGTGATGAAAATCGGTTTTGAATAAATATTTTCTGCTTTATTAATAGTAATTATAAAATTATTAAAAAAAGTTTTGAAAATAAATGTTAAAAAAATTTTCGGTGGCAGCGCTGGTTACAAGGCGTTATTATACTTTTGATTAGAGATCTTGAATTGTGATTATAAATTACTATAAACACGCGTGCGTGAGTGAGCGTGATTCAAAAATTTAGCGCCGTGCTTGATAGTGCACGAGTCTTAATACCTATTCGACCACTCAAAACAGAAAATACGTTTTTTATTCTTTTGAATTTTTAATACTAACGAAAATATGTACGTGCATACATACACACATACATACATATTTATGTGCTATAGAGATACATACTTTTAAACACGAGAACGATTTTACTGCGAGGGTGGGTGATTTTGAAAATTGTTAACATCGTGTGTGAAAGTACGTGATTGAAAATAATGATCGTGATCTCCTTAAATATTGTGTGTGAGTGTTCGTGAAACAAATTTGAGTTTCGTTATATTATTTTTGTTATCTCGGACCAACACTCAGGGGATGACCCCAACATATGCAGTGGATTGCGCCGATACTAGAAAGTAGGGCTTAGTATTGAGGGGACAGATGAAGAAAGATGAGGAGATAGAGAATTTTTGCTACAGGACCGACGGAGGGTGCTGCTGTTAATTTGCTTTTTTTAGTACATGATCGTGTCAGTTGCTGCCAATTATGTTCAGTGAACAGTGCTATGCCTTCATCATCGAAACAGGATGGCAACAACTAACACAACCACGCACTAATGCTGATCAGAAGAATTCAACACAATATGTCATGACTCAGCGGGGCTCGAACTCAGGACCCTCCACTTCATAGTCTCGTATTCTACTACTTCAGCCGATAATACCCTCGTGCATGATCGTGAACCTAATTTTACTCACGCGCACATCCCTACCTTTTATTCTTGATTCGATTCTTTGTAGCCGCATAGAACTTTTTTTACGTACAGAAAGTCATGATATATTCATATTCCAACGAACAAGGGAAATTCTATTTTTAATTCATTGTACAACTTTTTTTGGAAGACACTTGCAACATCAGAAGTCATCATTTATTAGCTGGATGATTTGATGCGACAATATTTTTTATTTACACGAATTTTATTTGTGTAAATAAAAAATAGAGCACGTACTGCTCTAAAACACATAAGTACTGATGTTGGAACTGCAGCGGCTATCCAAAACAGCGATTCCGCTTTGCTTTGTAAGTTGGATAATTAAAATTGTTGATTGTCCCTTGGAATTTTTAAAATATCCTTCTGAATATAACAGGTTACGAATATTAGTCTCTTAATCTCAATAGAATTTGATACAGCAAAAAAAATCATTCACTTAATTGTACATGTTGCATGTAAATTTTTTACCAATTCCATTTTTTAAAATACCGGATGCTGAGAATCATTAACACAAGTTTCTTCCATGTTGTTATAAATTTGATGTAATTAATTAGCTAATCTGTGTAATTTCTTGTACATATAAATAATTTAAATTCTTTGAAATACCAAAATTAATACGAAAAACTTTGTGTTTGTAAAGAAATCAAATAATCAAGAGTTCGAATGAACTAATTTTTTCAAAAGTCCTTAATAAAATAAAATTGTAAAATCATTACAAAGCGTTCAAGTGGAAATACTTTAAACCTATAAAGCCACACAACGAATAAGGAAAAGTTTGCTTATGGAAAAACTTAAATACCGGAAACTATTAATTCCACTCGAATTAACATATGGCTAAACAAGGAATAAAAAAATACTTATATAAATTGTAATATATAAACTCTGCATACTTAAAACGCCACCTGATGACTTTGTTTGGCAAACAAATCTAATCAAATCAAATGTAATGAGGCCAACGCAGGAAGAGAAAACATGCCGAACCACAAACCTGTTTAATTTTTTTTTCCTATTTCATTATTAAGGAACAATTTAGCCCAATTAATGCAGCCATTGGAATGTTTTACATAAAAAAAGTCAAGTCAAGCTAAAAATTAAACACGCAAGACATGAAGCTTTATAACGCCTCACTGGTTCCTTGAATAAAAAATAAAAAACATGAGTCGAAAACAAGCACCCAACCATTGCCGGGACTTGTTCGTACGTACGCCCCAACACTTGCCAAAGGAAACAGTTTTTTTTTTCTTTCTTTCTTTTTCCTTTTAAAGTGGTTGACCACTTATGACAACTTTCTTAATGGAAAACGAAAAGAAAAATATCTACATCCAAGTACGTTATTTTAATTAAATCCTTAAAACAAACTTTTTCCCCGATACAAATTGAAAGTTGAAAAAAGCACTTAAAAGTTTTGTGCCTTTAAACTTTTCCCAAGTACAAAAATGTATTTAAACGTAGCGCTGCTTGCGAAGTCATTTTTCAAAAATGGAAAAACTTTAATCGTCTGCACAGATTTTGTAAAATGTTCAAATATTTTCAGGGTGTTTTAACAAGTTCTTACTTTTGGCAAATGTAATCTAGAAAAGTAATCGGTAGGGGAGGGGATGGAGAGGGTATTTGCTTGTATGTATATTAAACCACATATTCAAATATTTATTATAGTTTCATTTTTCATTCCACTGCTTTTGTTGGGTATGAGAAGCGTGTTTACTGTTATAAAGTTAATTATTGTTGCGGACAGGTACTTGCCGCCAGAGACAACAGCAAAATAGTTTATAAAATTAAAATAGAATGTCATGAGTAGATAATTTCTGGCACCCTTAAATGAAAGTGTAAGAAATAACATGCATAAAAGGATACTTTTTTTTGTTGTATTTAGCCGATATTTAGGAAATATAGTGTTACCAAGTTAATATTCAAAAAATTTGTTTCTGTGGTATAAAGAAAGCCCTTGCAAAAGAAATCAAATACAAATTCTGTTGGCTGAAGTAGTAGAACACGAGACTATGAAGCGGAGGGTCGTGAGTTCGAGCCCGCGCTGAGTCATGAAATATTGTGTTTACTTCTTGTGATCAGCATTAGTGCGTGGTTGTGTTAGTTGTTGCCAGCCTGTTTCAATGATGAAGGCATAGTCACTATCATGTACTAAAAAAGCAGAGTAACAGCACCCACCTTTGTCGGCCCTGTAGCAAAAATTAGCCGGCGAAGTAAAAGGTTGAAATAGCTACTGTCTATCTTCTCATCTTTCCTAATCTGTCCCCTCAATACTATCCCCTGGTTTTCAGTTCCAGCGCAATGCATTGCATATATAGGGGTCATCCCTGGAGTGCTGGTCCAAGATAAAAAATCCCATATACATTTAAATTTTTGTTTAATGTGAGATTATGAAAGGTTCTCCAAATGAGACTCTTTTGCATGGAATTTTCTTAATTTATAAATTGGAAGCTATGCACGTCGATCTCCCAGTTGAGAACATCAAAATCCACAAATTCCTATATTTTAACAAAATATAGCAAATTATTTTTCTATATATAGGGTATTTTTTTTTAGAGTGACACAAGCTTAAAACATAATAAAACAAGGAAATACATTTATAATATCAATGAAACGCGCTTTATAGCAAAGAACATTTTATGAAATTAATGTTTAAATATGATTTCTGCCATGTGGCCGCCACGGCTGGCGCGTAGAAGGCCCAATCTGGAACACCAATTTTCAACAACTAAAAAAATCTTCCATAAAGTGGAAGGGCTCAACCCCAACTGCTGAAAATGTTGAATAATTGATTGATTATGATCAATTTCAATGATATTCTGTACAGCGGCTACAGCTTCTTCAGAGCACACTGTTCGGCCTCTCACTGGATGCACATTATCAGTGACAGTTTCGATTAAAAATTTCAACAATTTGCACGCGTTGCTCTGGTGTTGTGACGCTCTAAAAAAAATATGCTTTAGTATCACAACACAATATCTTAATTTTTATTTAATTCTTCAAATAAATAGCTTAATATTCATATGCTCATATTTTTCACCTTTGAGTTCTTAAAGCTTTAATAATAAATAAAATAAACTAAAACTACTATATATCTGGCAACTACAAGTGTAGACTTTCCACTTTAATTTTCATGTTCCAAAAATCTTAATAAGTAGCTTTTTCACTTAAAGCGCCTAAAAATTAAATGAAGTGTTGACAAACAAAATACACATGAGTACTGATGACGAAAGTGTAGCGGCTGTCTTAAACAGCTGTTTTCCTCTGCTGTATAAGTTGAATAACTAAAATAATTAAAAACTGATATTGACTTTCCCTTGTGCCTTGGAATATTTACCATGTCTTTCTAGATTTAAAACAAATCTTCAAACAATTTGCCTAAAAATCTTAATTGAATTTAATTAAATTAAAATTTTTATATTCCATAAAAAATTTATAACTCATATATTCATGCCAATCTTTGACTCAACAGTATGCCTGGTCACAGACTATAGAGGATAACTGTTCTCCTAGGCGCCTTAAAAAACAATGGCAACACTCGTCTATCCTAAATGCTTAAATAAAAGCGATTTGAAAACACGTAACACAATCCTTGTATAACAACCAAATTTAACACACACAAAAAAAATTATAATCGCGTGTCTTCGGTATTTAAAAGGAATACTCTAGAAGTACACATATTGATAGCAAAGATGGCCAGTGCTCACGTGATTGCCAACGAGGTGAGTGATGGCGTTCTGCAGATGTTCAGTTTCCTAAAAACTCTAAAAAAAGCTCAGAGGGCAAATTAGGTTTTCATTGTCCATCGAAATTCGCATTTAAATTGTATTGAAATTTCGATCAATATCGAATGCCGTGATTTGGGCCCTGATATACGATTTGAAAAAAAAATTACAATTAAGCACTCAGTCTTGTTAAAATTTCCGTGCGGTTGCTATAGAAAAACTCTAATATTTAATAGGAACCTTCACTTTGGCCATATTTTATTTTCTCCTCGTACAGAGCGACATTTTGCAAGAAGGAAGCTAATAGTTTTTGAATAAATTTTTTAGCAATTCACCGAGTTTGATTTTATTTCTCTTTCATTAAGTGCTTTCTATTTTTAAATTTAAATAAAACGGAGTGTGTGTGAGATATCATCGAAGTTTTTTATTCATTTGAAAGACCTATTGATTCCATTACTATCACCTTTGAAGAAAAAGTCTAACGCGGGTAAATTGGTGATCAGTTCACATCACTTTCAAGTGAGATCATCATGCCCTCAAATTGCTAGTGCAGAATATCCAATGCAGTATGAGCTGTGTGGCACACAGCGCCATCCTGTTGAAACCACATATCGTTGATGGCCAGATCAAACAATTCAAACTAAACGAAAAACTATCTATAGCGCTCCGCGTTGACAGTGATGGCCTCAGCTAACATCCTTCTCAAAAAATCTGTACCTATAACGCCGCCAACTCAAAATCTACACCAAACAGTGACTGTTTCAGGTTGCATTGGCTGCTACTGGATCTCTCGTGAATGAGTATCGTTCCAAATTCGACAAATTTGTTGACATCCAGAAATGGACGTCACCACTGAAAATTATCTTTTTCGCGGTACGCTGTCCGAAGAGAACCGCCATTTTCATAAAACAAATTTATTATTTAAATCCTATATCCGTGCAAGATGATCTGACAAAACAGACTGAATAAATGGCAAACTAATTTGGCAGATGTAGCTTCAACAAGACAGCTCTTGTCAACTGTCAATATTCCTCTTGGAATTTCCTTTATATATCGTGACGATATAAATATTTTTATATAAAAGGACACCTTAAAATCGTTGCATAATAACTAAAAAATTTAATTCAGACGCAGTTTTAAATTTTTAATTTTTGCTAATTTAAATCATATTTCATGTTTTCTTTGTTGCATCTAATTTTGAAATATTTTTCATATCGCCAAAAATATATTTTTTTTATTTTTATTGAAGACAATCATTATTAAGAAACAATTATGCAGGACTCTTGCGTTTCCGGCAACAGAATTTGTTTTTTAACGTTTCCGTTAAATGTAATTTCTTCGACACACGATTACAAAAAAAAAAATTATGCTTATTCATCTTCCCATGATACGAGGGCGGATTGACATTGAAGCTACCTAGCGCTATATTTAGAAATCGGTATCTGTCAAACGTCAGCTGTTAAAATTTCACCCAAATTCATCGATTAGTTTATTTGTTGTAGTTGTTTGAAGTGAGAGTAGCTTTTGTGTTTCTTGAAAAATGGAAAAAAGTGAATTTCGTCCATTATTATTTGAAAAGGAAAACGGCGAAATAGACTAAAGAAAGGCTCGATAAATATTACTGTGAGTCTGCTTCGTTAGATTACATGGTAAAATATTGGATATACCATCAAGAGGAGGGCCAAAAGAGGTGGTACTGAAGAAAATATCAAGAAAATCCTCGATATCGTTATAAATGATCGCCGAGTCAAGTTACGTGAGATTGTTGAAATGGTAAAGATATCATGAACGTGTGTGTGTTGCATGAACATTTGCATATGAAAAAGCTATCGGCAAGATGGTTGCCGCGTTTGCTCGTTCTTCAAGGTGGGTGCTGTTGGCTGAAGTAGTAGAACACGAGACTATGAATCGGAGGGTCGTGAGTTCGAGCCCGCGCTGAGTCATGAAATATTGTGTTGAATTCTTCTGAACAGCATTAGTGCGTGGTTGTGTTAGTTGTTGCCAGCCTGTTTCAATGATGAAGGCATAGTCACGGCTCACTGAACATAATTGGCAGCGACTGACACCATCATGTACTAAAAGCAGAGTAACAGCACCCACCTTCGTCGGCCCTGTATCAAAAATTAGCCGGCGAAGTAAAAGGTTGAAATAACTACAAAAACAACTGTCTATCTTCTCATCTTTCCTAATCTGTCCCCTCAATACTATCCCCTCGTTTTCAGTTCCGGCGCATTGCATATATAGGGGTCATCCCCTTAGTGCTGGTCCTACTCCTAAAAAAAAACAACAAAAAAAAGATGGGTGCCGCGTTTGCTCTTTCTTCAAGACAACGCACCGGTTCACACAGCAGTAGATACGATGCTAAAATTACGTGAAATACACTTCGAATTGGTTGATCATCCACATTTTAGTCTAGATTTAGCAACTAAAGACTTTTTCCTGTTTCCAAACTTGAAAAAATGGCTCACAGGAAAAAGATTCATCTCAAACGAAGAAGTGATTACCGAAACTAACACGTATATTGAAGAGTTCCCAAAATCTTATTATTCAGATGGTATAAATATCGTGTTACTAAGTGTATTGAGCTAAAAGGAGACTATGATGAGAAATAAATGGTTTTTAACAAAAAGAAATTTTTTTTCTCCTATGAGAAATAAATGGTTTTTAACAAAAAGAAATTTTTTTTCTCCTACTTAGGCAACTTCAATATCAATCCGCCCTCGTATATGTATGTTATCGTGAGCGTGTTCAAAAACGGAACTTACAGTCACGTCTCTAATCTAGTCTGCATGTCTATAACAAACTCTATAACAGCACTTGTGTCTAGTTGTTGTTTTTTTTTATGGTGAAAAACTTAAACTATGAAAATTATACTTAATATTAAACGCGTGCCTACGTTTAGGCGTAACAAATTACCAATAAACATTTTGTTGTTGTTTAACTTTATTGTTTGCGGTTAAAATACTCCACATATTTGGTAAAAAACAAAAGGTTTAACACCAACCAGCAACTAATTTTTTATGTTTTTTATATAATTTATTTATTACAATATATTGCTTCATTCATATATTTCCATATATTTGTATATCTATTTCTGACTTGATTCCAGTTTGATGATGACTTTTATCCACTTTGACTACAGGCAGAATGTTTCTTTTTTTAGGGTATTTAGATTTTACCACACGTGGAGGCACACACACGCACATGCACACCTTGGCTAGTGTAGTGAACAAAGAATTAGATGGAAGTATGATTGGCTAAAATAATTATAGGTTAGAGGTCATAACATGCTTATTACAGCAACTAATGTTATCACGTAACTCATTAAACAGGGATAGACCAAATAAATGAAATAAAAATTAAGTAAATTGCAATTACCCTGAAAGGTTGTTTGTTGTAAGTTTCTATCTCATACTCGTAGATGATGATGATGAAGAAAAAGTTTCTGTTTTCAAATTAAATACGGAATTAATTTGAAAATAACTGTCAATTTCATACCATCTTAGATTGTCTGTCATATCAAATCCCTTTCAATAAATACGCACACACACATACACACTCCAAACACACATACTTTCATGTTTGGTTTGAAAAAAAAGCCCGCCCTTTAGATACTGGAAAGTAGGATTTCTATTTAAAAACGATGCATTACAAATTTCCAAGCAAAGTAAACGCAAAATCATTTGCTGGTATAGAACAACACAAATGACAAAAACAATAATTCTGCTACTCGTATTTTATTTGCCAACAAAAGACACAATCCAAACGAATTGCAAATTTTTAAATGGCAAATAAACATTTCATACATGTTCGTAGCAACTCAAGTGAGAGTGGAACTAAATTATAATTGAATGACTGAACACCTGAAGCCGGAAGGCACTTTTGCTGCCAAAGCCTACAAATACATATACGAGTATTTTTCAGTTTTTTATATGCGAATCGAAGAAATGGCACAAGTAAAAAAAATGCAATATTTGTATATAACGGTTTTTTTTTCTAAGAGGACGAAAATACTTTGTATAGGGTATTTTTTATAGAGTGTCACAAGTTTAAATCATAATAAGACAAGGAAACATATTTTTAATAGCAATGAAACGGGCTTTATTGGAAAGAAAATCTTATGAAATTAATGTTTAAATATGATTTCTGTCATGTGACCGCCACAGCTGGCGCTAGAAGGCGCCATCTGAAATACCAATTTTCAACAACTAAAAAATTCGTCTATAAAGTGGAAGGACTTGCTGAGAACGGCCACGAATTGATTGATTAGGATCATCTTCAATGCTTTCCTGTACAGCGGCTGCAGCTTCTTTAGTGCACACTGTTCAGCGTCCCACAGTATGCACATGATAGTGACAGTAAATGTGGTCCGTAGACGATCTATTGTTTTTCCAATTAGCCGCCCTGTACGCCATGAAACTGATAGAAGTGTACGATGAGTTTGACGAATAGAACAATTACATATTTTGATAAAAAATTTCAACGATTTGCACCCGTTGCTCTGGTGTTGTGAGACTCTAAAAAAACACGCTTTAATATTAATAGTTGTACAGAAGTTGGGAAACCCCCAGCAATTCTTAATGGCGCTATTTAGAGCTCAAAATTCAATACATTCTTTGCCATTTCGGTACATTGAAATAAAAGTGCACATTTTATTGATTAAAAAAATCTTCCCAAATAATAATTTTTTGAACCATAATATCAATATCAGTTGTTGTTTGTATATATTTTAACACTTTCAATTGTTGTTTCCCTGAAACTGATAGCCAATCTTCTAAGGCTAAAAAATAAACACCCGATAAATTTAATGTAAGAAATCGTATAATCAAAAGGGGGTTGGGTAAACATAACGACGTAATTGAATGTATTGATAGGTTGTCATTTAAAGATAAAACAGGCGTTGCGAGAAAAAATTGCAAAAATATTCTGCAAGGAATTACAATATTAGCGTAAATTGGAAAATTAAAAAAGGAGACAGCATTTGGAAAATGCTGGTAAATCAAAGAAAGAAAGAAAGAAGTTGACTGCCACATTAATCAGAGTTTTGTCAAATTTATTTTGACTGTCTGTCCAACAATTCCTTTAAAGATGGCACACTTACTTCTCATTGGATACCCAGAGAATTCTGAAAACTATTTCAAAAACGATAGTTTCAATTATTCCATGCACTATTAAAAGTTTTATAACAATGTCCAGCAATTTGTTCTTATCATGCAATTTAACTAAATATATGGATAAATGAAATTATTTTTAATTAGATAATTGTCTATTATTTTCAGACAAAACAGCAACCCCACATCTCAGTTAAGGTCCTTAACATCAACTTGAAAGACAAAGAGGAACAAACGTGGCATAAAATTTTCTTGGTTATTTTTTTCCAAAAGAAAGAAAAATAATTGAACAATTATGTACAAATGTCCGACTGCCACTCATTATGATTAAGACAAGAGTCGAAGCAGAAAAAAAAAGAAAATTATAATCAAAACCCAAGGAAGATGGAAATGAATAACAAGAATTAAGCCAAGCAAAAAGGACACATTTCTAATTACCTCTGGGCAGTTGGGGGCTAATAAGTTTGCTTTGGCGAGATTTTTATTCCGCAAATCCAGCCCATCCCTTTTCTCTGGTTGCTTTTTGCTTAAAACAAATATTAAACAAAGAACAACCACAATGGCCAGGGAAATATTTAAGTGTCACACTCCGCCAAGACAGAAGAAACACCTCCAATTCAGTGCATATTTTATACTCGTACACATTCTTAATTCATTTCATCCATTCATCTAGTTCTCGTTCTTTTTTGCTGGTTGTTCTGTGTTATCTTTCATTCATACCAGATATAATGAGCCTGATATGCTACCATAATGAAACAGGGATTACGAAAGGAAGATTTGAGGAAAAGTCTAGGCAAGCGTTAAAGTTATTGTCCGCCATTTGTTTGAGGCAGAAACACGTTTATGCCATCATCTTCCATAAAGATGACTTGACTGGCTTTATTCATTTGGGCAAAAGTTCTCGCTCCACTTTTAGCAGAAACTCCTGCTTAAATGGCTTGTCTTTTTGATTTCTTTTCTTTTAGTTTGTCAGAATATAAGAAAATTTTCCAAATGACTGAATTTTTCTATTGCAGCAACTGCTCCTTGAAGTATAAAACAAAAAGGAGACAAAATTTCATTATTCCTTCATTAAAGTTCTATGAATTTGTATGAGTGCGCGTGTGTGTGTGTGTGTCTGTGTAAAAAGTTTCAAAATACATTTTAACCCGGCATATAGCATTCCTTGCAAGTATCTTGTGGATTGTCTGGCTCTCTCTCAAGGCGCTGTGTTCCTTGCCATGAGAATTATTGCTTTCGTGATAGTGCTGACTTAACAAAAATTAAGATATTATAAAAATGTTTTTTTTTTCTTCTACTTAATATTGTTTAAAAAAGAAATCAAAACTCCTCCTACAAAACAAGAACGAAGAATGCTTCCAGAAATACCATCGTGTGGTGTGTAGTACGAATGTGACTGGCATTTGCAATTTTTGTCTGAATTGTAATTAATTCATAAATTACAAAAATGTCTCAAAAATAAATGCAAATAGTAAATAATTGGCAAATTGTTATGAAAAAGAAGTTGATAAGTTTTCGAAAAGTTAATCAGAATATTTAATTTCTTAAGGGGGTGTAAAAACCATAAAGAAATTTCGATTGAGTGAGAGCAGAAATTTTTATGTCAATATCCATATTCATGCAAATTAAGTTGATAATCTAAAATATCTATCGCAATCGAATGCTTTAAACTTTGAACGCTGCATATTTTTCAGAAATAAACATGGTGGTGCTGTTGGCTTAAGTAAAGGGTATTTTTTATAGAGTGTCACCAGTGTAAATCATAATAAAACAATCAAATATATTTTTAATATCAATGAAACGGGCTTTATTAGAAAGAAATGTTTATAAAATTAATGTTTAAATATGATTTCTGCCATGTGGCCGCCACGGCTGGCATGTAAAGGCTCAATTTGGAACATAAATTTTCAACAACTAAAAAAATGTTTCATAACATCGAAGGGCACAACCGCAGTTGCTGAGAACGACTACAAATTGATTGATTAGGATCAACTTGAATGCTTTCCTGTACAGCGGCTACAGCTTCTCACTGCTTCTGACGGGATGCCCATTTTGAGTAACAGTAAATGTGATCCGAAAACAATCTATTCTTCTTCGAATTAGATGCTCTGATGGACGATTATGTACGCCATAAAATGGAAGCAGTGCACGATGAGTTTGACGAATAGAACAATTATTTTGATTAAAAATTTCAACAATTTGCACGCGTTGCTGTAGTGTTGTGACATTTTAAAAACACACGCTTTATAAGTCCACTGGTTCACTTAATGATCGATTAACAGCCGGTCGTTAAAGAAATGCCAGATTTGCCGGAAATATCGCCACTGTCCCGGAAAGTGTGCAGTAGAATCGAATGCAGTCGATTTCAAGGCCACAACTTGACGAATTTTACATTGTGATTTTAGTCTGCACCCACACAAAATTCAAGTTACTCAGAAACAGGAGGTAAACGGCCATAGAATACGACGTGCTATTACGGCATGGGCCATACTCCAACCTGCAACTGACTCTAACTTTCATCGAAAAATCATCATCAGCGAAAAGGTTTATTTCTGTATGAAGGGGTGCCTGAATAAATAAAATTGTCGAATTTGGGACGATAGGTTTTATGTGGATGATATCCAGGGCCGTCCAATGCATTCCAAAAAATTACTGTTTGGTGCAGATTTTCCATCGTGTTTGAGAACGACGTTGGTCAAACCATCACTGTACCCTATAGGTACAGTGATGATTATCAACTTCTTTTGGGCGGATCTGGACACCAACGACTTGGGATTTCATTCGACCGACTCTACGTTGGATATTTTAAGCGAGCAATTTGAGGGCATTACACGTGGAGGTGATGTGATTTTTCCACTTGGCACTTTTTCTTGTGCAGTTTTCTCAAGTCTCACGCAGTAGCCGTCAAGCCAAAATAACCCATGCCATTAGTTAATTTCAGCCCAATTTATGCGGCAGTCATGGAAAATTTAAGATTTTGGATGCCCTCCACCCTAAAATGACGTGACGGGCATTTAATCGATGTTATATTCCACTCATAATGGCGTCAGCATGTCTTTCAAATTAATAAAAAATGTCGGTGATATATTACATGCACTTTATTTTATATAAATTTTAACAAAAGAACCGCTTAATGAAGGACCCTTTACATAAAACACACATCTTTACATCTACACACGAGTAATTATTTTCAATACTCATCGATAAATAAACGTTTCATAAAAAGTATATGTATATAAATAATGCAGTATTTTAAAATATCAAAATTTTGCCAAAACGATCACAACGATAACGATCTTTATTTCATATTACGCGTATCATAAACGGCATCAGATTATTGTTCAGTATCTGTAACAAATTATACCCATCATTCTAATGCGTTTCATCAAGCTAATGAAAATAGAAAAACATTTAAGCGACAAAATTTAGGGTGACAAAAAAACTGGTTCCCAAAACAAACAGTCCTAGCGAACAATAGACAATGACAAAAAACTTATGTTTTAACAAATATTTACATGCTATTGTCATGCTGCTGCTGCTGCTGTTTATAATGATAATTTGTCATAAAAGAGGAAAAACTAAAAGCACTATTATGTATCTGGAACATAATAATAAAAAACTCATACTCACACACGCACAAAAATGATGACATGTGTACAAACAAGAGACATTTTTCAAACAACCGCCAGAAAACACACAATCAAACCAAACAGGCCGACAGTAACATAAAGATGTTACTCTAACCTAAACAAAAATAAATAAACTATTTGTTTCCTTTTATTTGTCTCCCTCTTCAAATATTGTTTTTTAATAAGAATTATAATGCAACTTTAGAAAAACTAAACAATATTTCAAAAAAAAAAAAAAAAAAACTGTTACAAATAAAAAGGGCACATTAATAGCAAAACGATTTTAAAGAACTGATTGCTTCACGGGGATGGCAAGCAGGGGCGATATTTAGGTACTAAATATTTTTATTATTATTTTAGTATTTTTCAAGGACAGTTTTTTAAGAGTAAAATCAATTCTTATTTATAAAATAAATTCTGATTTATTTATAACTTCATTAATCGTTAATACTTAGTAGAGGAGACCAGGGTCTTAGGCGGGAATTGAATCCACAACCTCCACACTAGTCACTAACCTAACGAGGCACCCAAAATAAATTCTAAAATATGTCAAGAGTGCTACAACGAATATTAAACGTGTATATGCCTCATTATCCATATTTTATGGAAATGTGTAAGTGCTTATGGCCTATATTCCTGAGTACGGAAGTCAAATGTCCTTCAGACTCCTGCAGGAATGTATAATCTTACAAGAACAAAAACATGTGACATGAAAAAAGCAATACTCTCTGGCTAAGATTTAATCGAATATCAAGAAGAGACATCCATAGCATAGGCCACAGCCTGGAAGGTCCCTTACAGTTATATAACTGCATTGTCCAAGAATGTCGCAGCACCCTTGGTGAACACTTCAACTTGAAACGCCATGTAGTATTTGTTGTATTTATTTATAATTGTTCAAGCACGAGACTATGAAGCGCAGGGTCGTGAGTTCGAGCCCCCTCTGAGTCATGAAATATTGTGTTGAATTCTTCTGATCAGCATTAGTGCGTGGTTGTGTTAGTTGTTACCAGCCTGTTTCAATGATGAAGGCATAGTCACTGGCCACTGAACATAATTGGCGGCGACTGACACTATCATGTACTAAAAGCAGAGTAACAGCACCCACCCTCGTCGGCCCTGTAGCAAAAATTAGCCGGCGAAGTAAAAGGTTGAAATAGCTACAAAAACAACTGTCTATCTTCTAATCTTTCCTAATCTTTCCCCTCAATACTATCCCCTCCTTTTCAGTTCCGTCGCAATGCATTGCATATATAGGGGTCATCCCCTGAGTGCTGGTCCAAGATAAAAAAAAATAATAATTGTTCAAGCAATTAATTTTTTTTAATTTTTTACTTTTGCCCTGTTTTAAGAAGCACGAGTTGTTTTATTAAGTAACTCCAATAACAAAGTGATAGATGATTTGGCAAATAGCGGAAGTCCCATCCTTCCGGAGATGTTTCCATATCGTCCTTCTGGGATTAGTTGAGGACAGATGGTATAATGAATCCTACAGCGTAATAGCGGGAACTCTCTGCCCGCACCTCAATAGCGAAGTCCTAAGGTCACACTTACTGATCACTGCAGCTCTGGAACCCGTGCTAAATGTATGGCTCTCCCGTTTCCTGAATACTGCTTAAATTGCAATGATGATTAGGAAGAGGAGGATGTATCCTATTTCTTATCAGAATATACATACTTCAACAGTCTCTCAGAGTTGTTGGAATGAATGCTCAAGAACATTAGTCCCCATATATAAAGCAACTCCTGGTTCAATTGCCGACATCCCTGTATACGATCTCATCTTCTATTCTAACACTTTCAATCTTTCTCTATTCCAAACATGAAAATAGAGTCATCGGAATGAAATAATTTTCAATATCATGCATCTGAATTTACTAATGAAATCAAAAATTATTTCATACTGAGAAATTGTAAAATTTTTCGTTAGCAGAAGAGCTCAAATATCGCAGAATGAGGTCTAAGGCATGGCTCATTATTTTCATTAGTTATTCTTTAGTAACATATTGCTTTTCACTTGTAGATAACATTTTCAATTGATTAATAGCATATTTTGTGCTGCCCAGATCATCACTCACATGCCTTCCATAATTGAAACAATCTGCCCAAATTTATTCATGTAATGCGGTCTATAATGAGTGCTTTAAGTTTCCCTTCTTGGCATTTGTTTGTTTTTAATTTGACAAATTCAGCAGGCCAATGTGTTTGGCTTTAAATTCAAATTATTTTGCTTTTATTATATTATTGTTTATAAAAATAAAAAAATCAAACAAAATAAACAGCTTTTATCTTTCACTGTCATCCAGTTGTTTTCTATGACTTTCTGCAGTGAAACCCTCAGATATGAACTCGCATATAAATGCAAGTACGACGCACATTGGTTCAAGAGTGGCCGAAATTCATTTTTTCATGTTCGCCGATTTGGATAATTTTTTGGTATTTTGTTGTCAGATAGTTGAATATTATGATTCCGTAATATTAGGCTGATATATTTAGTATTTCTTTGGACAGACACGCTCCAAGTTCATATATGTTCGCTTGTTTAAAATGGCATGCAAATTTACTGTATATTCAATCTTTTGGTACAATCACAGTAAACTTATCATTTGACTTTGTTGTATATTTTCGTAAATGGCAATTGTCATAGATGAGATTTGCATTAAAAAAAGTTGGAAAAAGTGCCACATAAAAAATTTCGTAGAACAAAATATAAACAACATCAAAATTTCAATGTTCATCAACTTCAGTGGACTGCATCTTTTTAGCGCTGTGGAGCGCTGTTTAACGAAAGACGTCAAATTACAGCTTGAAGTCTCAGCTAAAAGCTAAAAAAAAATTCAGCTGCTCATACCTGCTCCTTTCCAAAAGAAACAGTAAAAACTATAAAGTGATAAAGTAAGAAAACGTGAATTTTCGTTCATGCTTGTTGTTGTTGCCATAATTCTTTACTGTTTAAAATTATTACATAATGTAATATACATACTAGTCAATTGTGTTAATTTTTATATATTTAATTGTTGAAAAAAGCATAAGCTGCAATTGAATTTGAATTACACCGGTCGACACGATTTTTGCGTCTGACTTCTAAATGATAAATTTTGGTTTCTTTTATGTTACTTATAAAGGGAAAAATATTTATTTTTACCAAAGTTTGCTTTTTGAACTAAGTGATTCCTACTGCTGAACGTAAAATCTCGAAAATTTTCATATAAACGTTAAACAGCAAAAGCAAACTTTAAAAGCTTGGAATGGGTATTTTGGCGTTTTTCGATATCTAGATTCAGAATTTCGACATTAAAACAGAAAGACAAGAAAAAAATATTTTTTTGTCGACCGGTGTTATTGTTTACTGATACTGTTTGATAACAACAATAGAAGATCAAGCGATAGACTATTAGGTGCTGTGTTATCATTCATTTATTATGTTGTTGCATGCAATAACAACTACACATTATGTGTTGCTCTCTTTATTGCACAAAATCTTTTCCGTTAGAGCTTAATAAGTGATACATTAAGTACCAACAATATAATACACAGTTTCTGATTTAAATTTCTGCAATTGGGTATAAATTTCTATATATTGCATGGATACTGCCAAGTTGTTTGTTGATCTCTATGGCTGGTACTACATGCCTGTAACTGTGCATAAGATTCTGGTGCATGGTAGCAAAATTATAGCAGAAGCTATTCTGCCAATAGGTATGTCTCTATTCAAAGGCCCTTATTCAATGATTTAATTTTCATTTTTTACATTTTAATTGATTGTTTGTATCAGGTATGCTGTCCGAAGAAGCTCAGGAAGCGAGGAATAAAGATTATAGAGCCTATAGATTACATCATTCGCGAAGAATTGGACGTGTAGCCACTAATGAAGATGTAATGCATAACCTTTTATTGTCTTCAGACCCATTTATAAATAGATTTCGCTCAAAGCTGCAAATCAAAAAATTGGAGTACGATAATGATGTTAAAAAATTATTAAAAGACTATGCTTAATTTATTTATTCATGTTTTTTCTATGGGAGGTGGGCGTAAAAGTGGGCGCATCAGGTATATATTTTCTGGAGCCCATTCTACAATTATAATAATTACTTTTTGTGAAAATTGAATTGATGCATTAAAAATCAAGGGAGTTATGCCACTTTTTCAATACAAGTTGTATGGGAAGTGGGCGTAAAAGTGGGCGGATATTTTTCAAATTTCACACAAATGATTCTGAGTGTTTAAAAATGCTATGTGCCAAAAAACAACGCCGTAGGTCAAAATTTAATTTTTACTTTGTATGGGAGGTGGGCGTAAAAGTGGGCGGATCATTTTGATTTTTCCATTTTTTCTTGATTCAAACAAAAAATGCCTATGTGCCAAGTTTCATTGTCCTTCGACAACTTCTTCTATTTTTAGCCGCTCGTTCAATGAACTTGAACCAATGTGCGACGTCGTTATCCTTTTTTCATATGCCAATTTTTGCTTACGTAAATATGTATTGAATTACATACAATATGTATGTAAGAAGCATATATAATTTTGATTTATGTATTTCATTTAAAATCTGTAACATAAACAAAATTCACTTTATTTCATTATGCTTGTCATTGAAAAGGCTGTAATTTTAAATAACGCCTGCACGCAGAGTTGTACGAGTATTAATATTTAGTTTTAAAAAAAAAAAAAAATTGACATACAGAAGTTTATGGATTGGCAGTTTTTGACTGTTTAAAAATATTGTATTGGGTGTTGAAATAAATTTTTATAATACAAAATAAGAAATAATTTTTATAATACAAAATAAGAAATATTTTTCGAAGTTGTTAATATTATTTTATTTATTAAGATAAAAATTTTTTATTTAGACTCAAGTTCAGATTTACAATCTGCAAATTATTTATTTGTTTATTTAATTTAATTTTTTTTACAATTTGTTTTATTGAATTCAACTTATTAAGAGTGGAATATTTTTATAATCATCAAACCAGCAGAAGGGATCAGTACTGGGGGTTACTCTGTAATGCGATGCGAATGAAAAACTGAACGCATTTGTTTGCTATTAACATTGAAAAGCGAAAGCAATTCCTTTCGCATCGCATTACAGAGTAACCCCCCCGATTTCGAGGCCGATTTCTTACATTCTATATTAATTTATCTTACTTTCCGAATAATACCATCATTTATTTAAGCAGCATTTCCTACGCGAGCGCACATGCAATAATGACACCTAACATCCAATTCCAATATGAGAAACCGTGTAACTTTATTGTTGTTACAATATTTAAAATATTTATTCATATCACTGCACTTTTAATTAAAAACATATCAATCGAACATGCATCCATACATTAACACTCGCTCGCATACATTCAAATATTCAATCTTGCAATCGCACTCACACTCATGTGCACACAAACACAAAGTTCAATAAATAAAATCAATCACAATTGAAATATTTTAAATAAATAAAACAACAAAAATGAAAAGATTTTTGTTATTTTTCATATCAACCCTTTTGTATCCTGTGAATGTTGTTATAGTTCTGCTTGTTGTTGCTTACTTAATTGTTGTTGTAGTCTTTTTTATCCTGTTCATTTTTGTTCTCTTTTTTTTGTATTTTTGATGAATAACTGAATGACGATGAGGATGGTATTAATACTCGTCCATTTCTGTTTTATATATTGTTTGTATGTTGCATGCAGCAGCATAAAGAATATTTACATTCAGTTTTTTTTTTGTCTTCTCATCATTTGTGAAAAATTTTGCGATTAATTAAAATTCCAATTAATTTTCTTGTGTGAGTGTAAATTTCATTTTAGTAAAAAAAAAGTGGGGGGGTAAAGTTGCAAAATAAAAAGTTGAATCGTTAAACAGTTTACCGCATTGGCTATTTTATATTTTACCACCGCACGGTCTTTTTACCTCAAACGTAGCTTTCACATATTTTTTTCTTTATTCATTCCATCGATTTGCTTTAAAAATATGTCCGCTTTGTGCAAGTGTCTGGTTTAAGCTGATGGAAATGTGTGTGGGTGTGTGTGTGTGTGTGTGTGTGTGTAGGATCCTGCTGGATGAATCTGTATGGTTATTGATGAAAATCAATTAAAATTTCATTTATTTACTTGATTCGACTAACTGTCGGTCACTTTTTTTTGCATTTTAATCATTTCTGCTGCTTCATTATTGTTTTTCTTTTTGTCTCTTTGTAAATTGCCACTATTTGTTGCAAATATAAGAGTCACTCTTTTGTATGTTAAAATTAATTTTCATTATTGAAAACTGACAATCATTATAAAATTTACTAAAAGATTATTGGCAATAAAGTATCCTTTGGCCACGCCAGCCGAGTTGAATTCCATTCACTTTGCTTCAATGTATTTTGAATGCGTTCATTGCAGAGTAAAAACTATTGTCTAATATTTTTCAATAAATATTTTGTTGAATTAATATTTAAATCAAATCCACGTTTGTTTTAGCTAGTTTTAAATCAATTTTGAAACAATCATTTCAATAAGTTTAGTTGACACAAGTGAAAATCGTATAACTTATCACAGCATGTGACTTTTATCGGCAATTTTCATAAATTTTTTTATTAGCTGAATATTTTTTTTATATAAAAAAACAAGAATAGTTTTCAATTAAGTCTGCTTGGTTTGTAGCTAAAAACTCGTAATATATAAAAATTTAATTAATAGTTTAATTGCATCTACTGCTTTTTTTTTAATTGAATTGTGGTTTTCCTTTTTCTTATTTTATTGTCTTTATTTATTCACGAAATAAAGTTCATCTTACTCGAATTCGAAAGAAAGAGGGCTTCCTCAGCCACAATTTTTGGGTAGTGGCATTTGTGTACGCAGCTCCGTTTTTTTATAATGACAAAATTATGACAACTAGTCGCCTGAAAGCCATTTTTTTAACTTTTTTTAAATTGATATTATTCAAACTCCAAAATTATTTCAGATATAAGACTTTTTCTGCAAGAGAGAGGGCATCCTCAGCTACAATTTGTGGGTGGTGGCATATGTTTACCCAGCTCCGTTTTTTGCAGTTTCAATAACAAAACTCCATGAATTGGGTTACGAATTGTTTCCTCATCCGCCCTATTCTCTAGGTTTAGCCCCGAGTGACTATTTCTTGTTCCCAAATTGGAAGAAGTGGCTCGGTTAGAAGAAGATTTGATTGACTCTAACGAAATGCCTATTTTGATGTCCTTGACAAATCATGTTATATTTTTGAAGGCATAAAAAAATTGGGAAAACATGGGACTACGAGTCCCAATTGTTTTCCATTCAAAAAGTCACTGACCTATTGACCCACTCTCGTAAATTTAAATAACAAATAAACAATAATTAGTATGTATTAAGAATTTTAACGAACATTTTATATTGCTATATTAAATTGAATTAAGATTCTATAGGCTAATTGTTCGAAATTTTTTTTAATTTAAATATCAGAAAGGCATGATAAATATTCCAAGGCACAAAGGCAAGTCAACATCAGTTTTATTCAACTTACACAGCAGAGCAGAACAGCTGTTTTCGAAAGACGCAACCCTTTCATCATCAGTGCTCATGTGTATTGTGTTTGTCACCACTTATTAGGTGGCTTAGTTGAATGTGATAACAGTTCCTATTTACACAAATTTTATTGTGAAAAAGAATACGGGAACTGTATCAAGCTGATGTTAACATGTTATTGTTATAATACCCGTGTTACCGTTTGATTATTTTTCTTCATGTCCCATTTTTCTGAATTTTTTGTTCCATCAATTAGCCTATAAAATCTTAATTCAATTTAATATAAACAATAATTAGTTTTAGCTAAGTTTAAATTTTCTAATTCCCAGTCACTTCAGAACCTGCCACATTTTATTTCACTTCGCTTACCAGTAAGAACAATTTAAATTTTTAATATTTATTTTATTTTCTTTCATAATAAAAAAAATTAACAGTCTATTAAAAAGAATGACAGCTCATCTGTATTAATTTATATTCTGTATTTTAAGCAAAAACACATAAACGTTTGCAATCGAAAAGTATTTCACATGGAAATATTGATTCGTTAAAAATCCTTTTTAATAAAATCACACATCTAACGAAGCCAGTTTTTATTAATCCTTGTATATGCGATGTATACATTCATATAAAACACATTTACTTTATTATTACTATGGAATATTGAAAAATGCATCATTGATTAAAACTGTCATTTCATTCTCATACTCATTGGCAAAATGTGTCTGTACATAAATACCGACGTACATACAATATATTTTCTCCACTAGAAATGAGTATTATTTTTATAGGTTTTTCACTGCAAACAATTTGGTTACAAATTTGCAGAGCTTTTTCCCAAAAAGAGAACAAAACAAGTCGAATCATTTGGTTATTTCTTTTTTTTTCCAATCATACATTTTCAATAGGTATTGACACGTAACAAATTTAGTGATCCGGAGTGTCTATTTTCCACATAAAAAATATGTATTTATTTGTATCTAAAAGTACTTTTGTTTAGTTAATACTCATACATTTCCACTCGTATTTCTCATCTTATCCCGGCAATTGTGTTTGACTGCAGCAAATGTTGTTTTGTATGCTGCATATTTCATGCATATTTTTTTTCGTAGCATTTTCAATATTGTTGCTACAACTGTTTGTGTTTTTTTTTCTGCAATTTTTGCAACATTTTAATATAAATATATAAAGTCGTTTTTTTTTCATACTCCAAGTAATACTACAGCAAGTAATGCAGCATGCAAAATATTTTGACAATCTATAATTTGAAGACTTTTTATCTGTATATTAAAGAATTTAAGAGATATTTAATGATGTGATATCAGCATGCAATGCATTGGACAATAAAATCTATAAACCGGGAGATTAATTTGTTGAAGTTTCTAATATTGCGAGTCAAAAATATGCTTAGGAGCACCATATTTTGTTACATTAAATAATTAAATTAGTTATTATTGAATTAATTAATTAGGTATCGTGGGAGATGCTTGCACTTTTGAAACCTTTATGGAACAAAAACAACGATATCTTCTGATGCAAAAATCATATGAAATGTAAGAAAAAAATTTTAAAAACGATTAAGCCTAAAACACCTTAATTTTAATCGTAAAGCTTTTTTTTCTCGAAATCTACCGGTACGAATTGCACCAGTTTTGTTCGATTCGCTAATAGTGTTTTCACACTGAAAGTTAAAACTTGGTTTTAGAGTTAAAACCATAAGCAGCTGCTTTTGTATTCACACTGCAAATTGTTGTTTTAGCACACAGGCTGTATAATAAATTTGTTCAAAAAAAATTAAATCGTTCATAGAAATCCCTTTCAGACCGTGATGCATCGATTGTGCGGGTAGGTTTCGGTTTCAATATTTTTCCTTCTGCTAGCCCAATGTGAAATAGACTGGCATGCATCGATTTTGCATGTCCTGAAAATCCTTGAAGGATATAAAAATAATAAAACCTAACCGTTGATTATATTTTCACACGCTGTAGAGACCACATATTCCAAAATTTAAAAAAAAAATCTATTCCTGGTAGTTTTGCGCCAGGTCTGAAACGGATATGTTGCTGTACTTGTTCTCTATTCTTACAATATTTAGTTGACAACCTGCACAACAGAAGTTTTTGTTCGAAGGATAAAAAAAAAAGTTTCAATTTGTCTATTTTCACCTCCCACACATGAATGAAAATATTTTCATTAATCTCCGTCCATAATTTCCTTTTTCCCTGACATTGTTTAGTTCTTCTTGTGGCTGCATCCATTTCGACAACGTTTTCATAACATTTCAGGCATCATCTTATTAACATAAACAATACCAGTTGTTTCCAATAAATAACTTGGCAGCACTCAAATTAGCTCTGCCAAAAACAGGCAAAAACAAGGTTGCATTTCATAAAACCTACTTAACCCTAGAACGTCATCTTTCGTCAATATGACGACGGAAGATTTTATTTTCAAATTAAAACCAATTGAAGGAAGGCTATGAAATGTTAATTTTTTATTAAAGATTAAAAAATAAATTAATGAATTTCTTTAGATATTCATTAAAAAGTGTCTATTAATACATAAGAAATATATTTTGGTATTCATTTATACTCACGAATTGTTTTATAGTCTCTTGAAGTATGCCGTAGTCAAAATGACGAAGGATGACGCTAGTGTATGTGATATAAGGATGAGGTTCCAGGGTTAAAACCAACGTTAAAACCAGAATTTATTAAAATCATGTCAGTGTGAGAACACTATAAAGCGGTTCAAAAATTATATCTAAGCAGTTCACATATTTGCACACATTTACACACATACATACAAACATAGTGAAACCCTCTCAGGAATAAAGCGGCCAACTGCCTAGGAACTCAAAATGTCGAGATCTGGTGAAGACTGAATTTTTCCAAAACTGGGTAAATCCAATAACTTCTCGATTTTCCGAAAATTTTCAATATCTTAGAAATTGAAAAAAAAAAATTAATTGTGTAGCATGCAACTTACAGTCAACATTGCCGGCTATTAATATTTTCTACCTGTTATTTATCCATACTTTTTACTTTTCATATTGTCAACTTCATTTTAAGCACGGGAACATTTTAACGTACTCGTAATATTGAATGTATGAATATTGTCTATATTTATTTTGGCAGGATATTTTCTACAGTTTCTTTTTCCAAAAATTTTTTGAACATGTAAGGATGTGATATTCAATTTGATTTGATTGTATATATCTTTTTTCTGCATCTATTTTATTTTATTGTAATTGTATTTTATGTTGTCATATCAATAAGTATTGAATTGTCTATTCGTTCGATTTTGTTGAATTTATTTGTAAATCGTGTTCACAAGCATAGTGAAATATATAAAATCTAATTTGAAAGGGGATTTTGTGAAACTACTATTTAAATCTTTAATATTATTGTTTTTATATTAATTTAAATATTTATTCAAGAACGCGAATTATTATTATGCGAAAAGCAAAGATTCTACATGAAGTTTTTCATGCAGCTTAAAATACATTTATTATGTGACATTTAGATTTAAATATGCATGACATAGTCCTCAAATTATATAATTCTAATTATTTTGATTTAAGCTTCTAATAGCCATTAATTGTTACAACAGCAGCATTTAGAGCGTCGTTCTGGTACCAGACAAGTGTCCGGATTTCACAATGTTTTCTGCTAATAAAAGTACCCTTTAATTGAATTATAATTTAATAATTAGTAATTTTACTAAACGAAGGCACGTGTCTCTGTCAAAACGTGTCATTTTACTTAAATACATTCTGCCTTTTAACACACATGCTTTCATTTTCATTTCAACAATTTGAATGAGAAATATTTTAACATGACACTCCTTAACCTGAGAATGAATGAGCGGGCGGTTTATTTATGTTTCATTCAAAAAAGCTGCCATGGAATTGTAGTTGTACATGGTGTGTGCACCATGTGAATGCCACTACCGATCGGTTTCTAATCACATTATAAAAAATCTAATCCCTTAACAACTCTTTTATGTTTTTCATTACTCATTTTACAGTTGATATCATCTCACCATAATATTTGCTTCCTTTTTTTGGGGGTTAAAATGTATCAAACTCTGCCAATCATACACATGCATTTATGAATAAACGATTATCATACGCATAACTTTCCCCATTGAACACGAGCACACACAAGGAAGTTATTTAAAGGAATGTAATCAGTATTATCAAGTATATATGTTGCATGCAACAAATAATTTATTTTATTCATTTATTCCCAGTACCTGTTGGAAATCTTAGTTAATATATCCTTTAAAATTAAGTTATTTATAATAAAAATACATGCTGCTAGTTCCACGATATCTTAATTATATTAAAGCAAATTCTAACATTATTTTTAATTGAAATTCTGTGACGGTATAATATCTGATGACATTATAAGGCAAGTAATTAATAAATAAAAATGAAAATTATTTCTATGTATTGACTTCCTAAATAAATAATTCGTTTTACACTCGTGTATGGGTCACTATTAAATGTTTCTTTCTTATAAATTTTCAACATCATAGATCATATGTGTTCAATTAAATTTAGCGTTAAAACTAAAACTACTTTCAAATAAATTCGTAGTTGATTCGATTAATACATTTTTCGTCCATTATAATCTAGTGAATTTTTTACGCTATATAAAATTTCCAAATTTTCAATAATTAAAAGTTGCATTTTAAATAATTGAATGAACAAGTTTCGTCATATATCATAAAACTCTACCTTTAATTGTAAAAGTTCAACCTACGAAAAAAATTGTATACACAATGACTAAAATTACAATTAATTCAATAACTAAAAATTTTTGAAATTCATAAATTTTTTTTCCTTGACATGAGCAATTGATTTATATACGAAATTAGCTGAAACGAATTTTTTGAAAAATATTTTCAATAAAATTTTTGGGCAACAATTTTTTCATTTTTTTTACTAACACAAATTGAGAAAAATGCGAAAGAAGAAAAATTTTTTAAACTTATTTTTTTTTTGTATTCGATTCTCGAATTTTTACTACGGTATCGAAGATGGGAAGTGCTGTAATTCGCCTTTCGTACATGATAATGTCAATAGCTGTCGGTAATGTTCACTGATCCAGACAACAATTAACATAATCATATAACCCATGACCGAATCGAACCCATGGCCTTCGGTTTCGTAGTAGCTCATATAAAATTATCTAAATGAGTTCAGTCTTTTGGCTTTCTGTAATAAATATTACACTGTTTAAATTATTTGATGGAAATATTAACACATGATTCGTTAACAAGGCTATAGATGTTAAAAATTTCCTCGTGCATATTCCAAACGTATCTAAGGGCGCAACTCCATAAAGCAATTTTTTGAAGAGAAACAAAATAAGTGACACATCACTAATCCTTTACAGCTTATTTGAATATCAAATTAAAATTGCCTTTCTATGCAAAATAGCAAAGTCATTTTCTATGTTTTCGCATTTATCAAATGATGCCATCTTCACATGAATCGGTCATTTAGAGCTTATTTGGGTGTTACGGGCATGAGGCATTTTTAAAAAGTTTTTTATGCACGTAGGCATCTCCTACAAGCGGGAATATCAGCCTTTTGTTCTCCTTTTATCATTATACAAAAAAACGCATTTTCTCAAAAACTGTGAAGAGTTATTTTCATGGAATCAAAATCTGGGTAGAAGAATTTACATCGCTACCGGACTTGTTAGAGATATACCCAGCTTCACAGCAACTTATCAGTGAATGGAATCGGAAAATCGGTTTCATGTGCAGGCGTCTGTGCCTGTGCAGATTTCTAATTTTTTTTAGTAGTAGGACCAGCGCTCAGGTAATGACCGCTACATATGCAATGCATTGTGCCGGAACTGGGAAAGAGGATAAAGGGAGTAGTGACTGTGGATATTCGATTTAAACCCTAAGTGGCGGGGAAAACATCTGCCGGTAGTTTGTTCCACATACGGACCGTTCGGCCCGAAAATTAATTTTCTCTGTAATGTGTAGTGCGATTCGCTGGAATATCGACCACAAATGTATGCGCTCTTGATGGAAAACGCGTTGAGCGTAAATAAGAATGGGTTTTTGGATCAAGTTCCCCGATTTCACCAGAACACGTCCAATTATAGTAGCGATAAAACAACGAAACAGACCCAACATTGCGACGATGCCCAAGAGAGTCAATAGAGTTGGCTACGCTACTGTCTCCGGTGAGTTTTATCGCCCTCTCCTGTGCGCGGTCGAGTAACTTCAAAATAGACTTTGAACCACTGGCCCACAAATGCTGTAAATAGTAAGAAGATCAGATTGCATAAGGATGACAAACCCATATATAAAATGGTATAATAAGAAGTAGGTAAGAAAAAAATTTAGTTTAGGGTGATTGGTGACGGCAGATGCCTTTTTGAGCTTATTTGGAAGGAATTTCTAGCAGATCACAGAGTGCTAATGATAATCATATTGATTGCCAATAAAACATATTTTGCGGAATAAAATGTTAGAGGAAAAATTAAAACAATATTTTCGAGTCTCCTCCACGGCACCTAGATGCGGTTACGAATCCCTATTTTAAGAAACCTTGATTTAAATTAATACTATAAAGTAAAAAGTGCCTAAATTCGACCAGTTCTTCTATAATATAATTACAATACATTTTTGGAGCTGAATATAATTTATTATTTAGCACTTTAAACAGACAAAAATATTAATAAGTCATTAGATTTACATCAATTAATATTTTTCCAAACACAATTTTGATTTGAAACTTTCCATCTTTTCTATCATACTTGGAAAAACGGATTTAAAAAAAAAAACCCACCACCAGTTTCGCTAAATCTTAATACTCGTACCACTCACACCATCAGTATCGTGTTGAAAAACATTAAATTCTTTTGTTGTAGTTATTTTGACTTTCTTGTTCTTCATAAAATCTTAATAGCGTAACATTACTTTTCCAGAAACATGCAATCCCTGGTTGATCGATTAAATAATGTTGCCATTAAATGTGTATAAAACAGATATTTATCTTATGTTTTTTTTTACTTTATCTGCTATTTTTATAAATTTAAAAAAAAAAGTTTCCTTTTTGGGAAACTCAAAAATATGGTAACTAAACATATCGGTGGAATGATAAGCTGTATTTATAGCAGCGCTCATGCCACAGCCATCAACTTCAACCCTCAAAGAAAAATGTTAATAAATGTATATTTTTGCAAAACCAGAATTGAAATTTATCCAAGACGAGAGGAAGGAACATTTAAGCAAATTATTCAATAAACTACACGTTACAGGTACAGTTTGTCAAGTATGTGTTGGCATGTGTTGCACTCATTTAAAAATAAGGAGAATAGAAAAGTTTTTTTTTGTAATTATTCTTAGTAGTAAAGTTTTGCTATTAGCGAAAAAGTATATGAAAGATTCAATAGTGATTGAGGAACAGTAACCGTGTAAGCCACATGGTAACCAAAATTATGTTTATTGCAATGCAGCATAGATTTTTATGCTACAGGGATTTTGAAGTAATTAATGCACCCTGCATATGAGTATGTTTGTATGTTGTCTTGCATGACAAATATTCTTAAAAGCAGGATTCGCTGGGATGAATAAAAAGTTTATCAATATTATAATGTTACTTAAATCTAGCAGATAGAATGAAACTGCTTTCAATCTGTCGTTCACTTTAGGTTTAAGTGAAAATGTAACAATAGAACACTTTTTAAACGTCACACAAAATCCTACTTTTAACAAACATGATTGATTGTCAATCAAAATATTGATTGATTGGCAAAACTATTTCCCAAAAAAATTTATGTTATAAGTTTTTGAGAGATCAAAATTCAATTCCAAAATTCTCAATCAGTTCGGAATCGGTTCCCTTTAACAAATTTTAAGTTCTGAATAACTTCTAGAGGTTAAGTTGAGCTTTAAGAATTCTCATATTCAGAGGCAATCGAATTTTGTGACAAATATATTTTTAGAATATTTTTATGCGATTAGATCTGTGTCAGCACAGTATTTTTCACTTTATCATGGAAAGCAAAAAAAAGCACACATCAAAAAGGTTATATTGTCAAATGAATATGTTTCTCCTATACCTACACGTAAAATGGAATTCTGTAGTGTTTTTCCTAGTTTTTGATTGAGTTAATTGTTGTTACTACTATTCAGTGATCTGCGCTAAGGCTTTTTAATTTATTTAAAAAAAAATTATATAAGATATAAGCCGACTTCCGAAGCACAATTGGCAGTGCATAATTTAAAGAAATACGTATGCAATGCTAGACATGTCTTAGGTGTAACCTTGTGTTGCAGAGACATTTTTTTGCATTTTATCGGCATTTAGGAACTAGAAAATACTTACTCAGCCATTCACCTCAAATGTTTGCATGCAAAACAAAAATGATGCGCGATTTTGACAGCTGATACTCATTAGAATGACTTGCCAAACGATTAGAAACATTGGACGTTGCCAGAAAGTTTACATATACGTTTACGAAGTGTATGCATTGTAAATATGCATTGCAACTTGCGTTTAAGAAGTCGGCCATATTCTTGTCTTGGCTGAGTATTGGATCGATCCCTCCACCTTCGGCTTCACAGTTCACATGTTAAATATGCCAGCTTACGGAATTGTTTTAATTTGTCGATTCACCATACTTAATGTGCTGTTGACTGAAGTAGTTAACATACCGACTACGAAGCCAAAGATCTCAGGTGCAATTCCGTAAACAGTCATAAATATGATATCCAATTTTTCTGAACTACATTAGGCCATGGTTGCGCTACTTCCTATCGTCCTTTTTCAATGGCGAAGGCACAGTCATAATTACAGACTACGGTAGGAATGCCGGTCTAAGTTTTAAAGAAGTAAGAACGTTATATACCCTTCAAATATTTAGTAATTAAGTGGAGAAATTTTTTTTTTGATAGGTTCATTTAGGGGACAAAGGAAAGATCAGAGAACATCTCATCTTCATCCTAAAATTTAAAACCCCATATTCATAAAAAAATAAAATGTATTTGAAATCTGTTTTAAGAAAATTTTGTATGAACAAATTTGATTAAAATACACTTCAAACTCATTTTAAAGTTCATGAATACCGGTGTAAAAATTTAATTTTTAAGGAATACAATTTGTATTATAAATATTTCAGCGCTTTAGACCTTCTTTGACGTGAAAATATATCATTTGCTTAACAAAATTGCAAAAAAAAATTTTTAAATATATGTATGTTGTTTTTTAGAGGTTGGTTTAGTTGTTCTTAGGGGAACTTTTTTCCCTCTGGCCCGACTTAGTCTAATCTGTGCTATCCTTCAAAATTTATCTGTACTAAATTTGAAGGGTCTAGCTCTTGTCGTTTGGACTAAATAGTGATTTCCACAAACAGGTGGACGAATGTGGCAAGATCGTCTTAAATTTCATCACTGATCAAGATTCTATATACTTTATGGGGTGTTATAGGGAGATTTTGCTGCGCTACACACGGAATGACAAAGTGGATATATCCTCCAACTCTTGTTTTGGAGGGTATAGAAAACGGGCAGCGAAGGTATCAACTTTTAGAATGTCGTTTCTGAGTTCGTCATATATTTTATTCAATTTTTTTTTGTGGCTTGGAAGAATTTAGATTTTTTTCTATTTTCATAAAAATTTCCTAAATAAGCAAAATGTTCTCAATAAAATGTGCATACATGTGTTTGTGCTGTAAAAATCTTAACTTTCCTTAAGCAAACATTTACTTTACGTACTGTATATAAATGTTGTATTTTTACAAAAAGGAACTTCTTTTTGTTGGCAATGTCATCATAATCATCATCATCCTTTATATGGAGTTTCCTTTGTACGGTAAAAGTAACTTTGTCGGTTGATCGATGATGACGTTTAAAATGTGGGTGGGAATTTCGATGTTAAGATTTTTTTGTTTTCTTAAAATTTAATACTCGTTCGTACTCATCATTATAATGATGCCTGACTTGTTTGCCTGTCTGTCTCACTACTCCGTCTTCCTGTTTCATTTGGTTGGTTGGCTTATGATACGCCATATAATTCCGCAATAATATCATGTCAAAAAGTAGATGAATTAATGAATAAATTATGCGCATTTTTGTTGGCTTTAGCAAACGTGGAGTAGGTGGAAACTTTCTTTTATATGTTTCTTTATGGCTGCTGGAGCTTGGAGTAATTCATAAATTAGAAAACGCTCGAAAATGATTAATGTATTAATTCAAAAATATATTGTTGTTATTTGTCAGCAGTTGAAAGTTTGGCAAGTCAACATTAAAGAAATAATTTAATTTCAAAAACGTGAACGGGAGAAGTAAAATTGAGGCATATTTAAATAAATTGTAAATATATTTTTTTTAAATGAATCGTGGCAAATTAATATGCAAAAAATTTAATACAAAAAAATCTGGAAAATAGGACTCTAGGGTACAAAAATTTTTGGGAAAATCTTATACGAAGGGATTTCGGGGGGCATCAAGACTTAATCACCCCTACCGTGAATAACAAGGGGAATTTTTAATTTTTTCAACGGGCTTAAGTTCGAATCTGCATGACTGCAAATGATTTTTTTTTATATTTTTTTATTATTTTTATTAATAAATGAATTTGTTCAAATTCTATTTAGGGGAATTTTTGTTCACATGAAATTTTTATTCCACTCGAAGGGAAAAATGGTATGGTGAATCTCTCGTGCGAAATTATTCCCGCTATCAGTTCTCAGTGAATGCAAAAAAAGAGAAGAAGCCGAAAACAACATGAAAAATCAAAGAATTTGTGTTGAAAAATTTACGTTTATGGAATAGTTAAAAAAAATTAAAAGTGGTATGACTAAATATTTAGTAGTGAAATAATTTGGATACATTTTGAAAACCGGACAAAACAAATTAAAAATATTCTTAATCTTTAGAAGTTTTACAAAGACGCAGGCAATTGATTTGTTGCAAAAAAATATAAGTTTTTGTCTTCTTAAAGGGTCTTACCACAAAAATAAAATTTGCTAACTCTAATATTCGAATTATAATAGAAAATACTTACATTTTCTACTCTATTCCCCACCAAAAACTAAGTGAATAAATTAAAGGGAAAAAATCATTCACGATCAGGCGAATTTAATTTTAGCGTGAAATCATTCACGGGGAATTTTTTCATGATTGCAATTTTAGGGGAAAGGGAAAAATTTCGAGGGAAAAATTATTCATGATAGAGGTGAATAATTCTACAGGCTCATGACACTGACAACTACAAGATTTTTTTTCCGAAAATATGAACTGGCAAAAGTGCTTGTATTGTAGATTGTTGCCTTAAGTGCTTTAAATTTCTTTGGTCGTTGTTCTGAAAATGTAAGATTTATGGTCTTTACGTTAAAACTGGAACTTTAGTATTGGATCTTGAAAATTTTAGAGTAATCCTCCAACACTGTGTAATAAATAGCTTAAGATTTCGTGAAAATCGCTTAAAATATGTTTATTCTTTTAAATTACACAGATTTTTGTATATTTATTATGCCATCAAAACACGTCTGACACACTCTTTATAAATGCATAACGTCCACTGGCAGGACCTGCCCGAAAGTCAGGCTCATCATTTTCGCATTTCCAACCTTAAATATTTGGTTTAAAAAAGAAGTTGGCTTTTGTTGACATTTTTATAAGGACAACAATAACAAACAATATGAATTGTTTTCTTTTTTGTGTTTATACAACGGCCCTTATCATGTCGAGTTTCCGCTTTTCTGTTGTTGCTGTTGCTGTTGCAGTGAAAATAGTATTTCATTATTTACGCGCTTTTATGTATTCAATTATTTTACGCACTTTTTACAATATTAAGTGCTTGTCATTTTTTCCTGCCAATCTCTATTGGATCCTGTTTTGTTTATTTTTTATTTTTATTTATTTATTTATTTTTTTTTTTGTTTTTCTTACATTCTACTTGGGGTGTTGGCAATTGCTGTGTGCAAGAAGTCCTTGATATACATAACAAGTGATTGTTATGTCCTGCTGTAATAATTTGTTTTATAATGAGTATGAATTTTTTTTATATTTTGATACGTACAATATACATTCATTCATATCCAGGCATATATTCTCTTGTACTTGTATTGTTGCATTTTGTATGTGTATTAAAATGCTTGCATTGACACCACAGGAAGAAAACACTTTGACACTTTGTCAATGGTAAATTAACATGCCTCATTGACAGCAATTTTTGTGTGACAGTAGTATACATATATATTTTTTTTATTAACATTTTTTGTTTTTATTGGTGGTGTTTTATTAAGTGTCCTTCGCCGTTAAACTTTGTTGGCTGTGTCAAATGTATATCCTTAAGGCAATAAAACGCGTTTAAGGGTTTATTGTTTGTTTTACTAGAAGACTCTTGAAAATTTCCCTTATTATAATTATTAATATTAATCAGGTGTATGCAATCTTTAGGGCAATTATTTAAATTATATCAGCACACTCCAAGTGATCTCTAGCAGAGGGCAAGGGTAGTTAGAATAGTTAATTGCATGACGTTCTTATCTCGGCAGATCAACAGAACTCTTACTTCTTGATATCTTTAAATTTGAGGCGTTTGTTAGGTATTATTAGTGAAATGCTATAGATTTCGGTGATTAAGCTTAAAAAGTAAATTTTTGTAGAAATCTGTTTTTCATACAGTCATTAAGGGCCCAAAGGTGGGGAGAGGGGTCATAAAATCTTAAATAGTTAATTTTAAAGGAATGTAGTCTTAAGGAATACAAGTTTTTAAATATTCACGCAATTTTCCCTATTTTCAACGCCTTCTAACGGAGGCGGAGTCCAAAAATGGACTTTACTGAATTTCTGGCTCCAAGTTGAACACTTTGGTCCTTCTTTGACATAAAAATAAATTGTTTGCTTATCAAAATTGTTTAAATTATAGTGTTTTTTAGAGGTTGATTTCATTCTTTTTGGGGGAATTTTTTTCCCTTTGATCTGCCTCATCCCATTTACGAACTTGAGTTGTGCTATTCATACAAAATTTATCTGTACTAAATTTCAAGGGTCTCGCTCTTTTCACTTGGACTGCATCGTGATTTCCACAGATGGATGGACGGACTGAGGAACATGGCTAGACTTCATCACTGACCACTTTATCTAGTCTTAGGGGGATATTTGTCAGCGTTATACACGGAATGACAATGTGAATATACACTCAAATTCTTTCTTGTAGTTTATAAAACTTAATCTCCCTTAATTCTGTAACTATTTGCCAACGTCACGTCAAGACAATATAAAAAATAGGACACTTCTATGCTCATTTGCCTCTTGCTATACTCAAGGTCTTAGAGAGAAGTCGGAGGATATCAGAAGTATTTCATTGTTGTCCATAACGAATAGGTAAGTGTCCAATATTTGATATTGTCTTGACGTGACGTTGACAAACAGTTGTAGAATAAGGGGGAATATAAAAATAAAATATTCTTTTACACTATTGCGCTAAAAAAAATCATTGGTTAAACACTTGATATTTCCAACTGACTGGTACCACCTTAAAAAAGTAGTCCCCTGAACACAGAACGCCGACGAGATGGTGCAACGTTCTTGAAATGAGTGCTGATCCGTTCTTAATAAAAAAATTCGAACTCAACACAAACTCTTAAATAAAAACTAATTTATTAGTACGTGGATTTGAACTAGGGCCTGCATAATAGCTCTTAGCTTAATAATTAAAAAAAAGTACGAGAATTTTGACTATTAACAGAAATCGATTATGTTTCTTACAAAATATAAATTAATTAATATCGCCCTGAAAGAACTATGTATATTTTATATACACATTTAACTTTAAGTCATTTCCTAAAAAATAATACCTTAAATATTCTTTGGGGCGTGCCTGAGTTTGCACATAACGTAATAACTGTGAATAAAGAAACCTCTTAATAAATTGTTTATTAAACAAGTGGCATGTGTCACTTTTTAACATCGTATTGTAAACAAAACAAGTGTGAAATGATAAGTTGCTACCAAACGATTGCTGTTGCTGGTGGTGCATTATTTTCCATAGAAAACCGGGCATAAAAAATTATATATTTCTATCAAAATAAACACTCTAGGGACAACTATCAAAAAAGATTTTTTAACCGTTTTATAAATTTATATTCTACTGCTGGCACAAAAAAAAACACTGTGAAAGACTTTCCGGCAAACAAGTAAAAAAGTTTAGCATTTTTAAATACCCCAGAGATTTTTCAAAAGGAAATCTCCGTTAACAATGGAATCAAACAAGCAGAATAGAAAGGAATTGCTACAAGAAATGACAAAACAATAATTTATATGTTTGTCTTAAGCAAAATACAAGTTCAATCACAGATACAGGGCAGGATTTAAATATAAAAAAAAGTTCTCACATTTCTGGCAAATATTAATCTTATTGTATTGACTTAGGACACACTTTCAAGATCAAATTTTCCATGTTAAACATCGAATTACTCATTAATTTTCAGCCGACAACAACACATTGTCTTGTTCTCACATCAGCAGCACAGACAACTTGAAATAAAAACAAACAAAAAAAAGAAATATTTCTATTCTACTGCAGCCTTAACAGCAGCAACAAAAAAAACACAATTTAATCCTTTTTATGATGATCTCCAACACATGCAGTACTTTTTGTATTAATAACAGAAACACACACACACACACACACACGCAATCGTCTTAAAACCCCTATACAGATTTGCCTCAAACTCAGTCGAAATTTATTTTTAAAAATATACCACCAATACCGCTGCAACGGAAACAAAGAAATTTGTCAATATTTTTTGTTTAATATATTTTTACCGTTTTCCCTCCCCTTTTAATTATTTTTAACTTGACACAACAACTCAGAAGAACAAAACAGAAAAAATAGACAAGGTTTTGGGATTAACACTCTTTAACTGAACCATTTGTCATTTTCATAATGTTCATTCAGATTTGTGCTCTTGTTTTCTGAACAGCAGCACATGAACATGAAACTTATGCTTGATTTCGAAATGCAATGACGAAATTATTTTAACTCCACACTTTGTAGTCACGTGTATATTTTAAACTTGCAGTAGCATGTGAAGATTACAATGCACTGATTTTATTTATATATTGTTAATTCTCCAAGATCTGTTTTTTGTGATTTATATTCGCTTATTTGGTAAATGCTTAAAAATTATATTCTGTCATATATTAATCTAGAGTAATTCGAAGATTTTACTAAATGGTAATGGCTCGTAAACCATATCGTAAAATTGGCTGAGTTCGTGTGGCAAAGATTAACTTAACAACAAGTTATTAGACAAAAGAAATATTACTAAATACGGGAAGGGTAAACTGTGGAGGAAAAGAAGCTACATATTTAAAAAAATATATATGTAAAAACAAATAATTCTTGTTGTTGTGACTTCCCAAATTTGAGCAGCTAATTTTACAGCTAAAAAGAAAGTATTTTCCAAAAAAAAAGTTAAAATAGAAAATAAAACTAAACGATATGAAGCGGAGGGTCCAGAGTTCGATTCCGCGATCGGTCATGAGTATTGTGTCGAATTCTTCTGACCAGCATTAGTGCATGGTTGTGTTAGTTGTTGTCGGCCTGCTTGAGCGACGAAGGCATAGCCCTTGTCACTGACCAATCAGCGACTGTTACCATCATGTACTAAAGAGCCTTCCTTCATCGGGCTTGTATCAAAAATAAGCCGGCAAAGTAAAAGGTCAAAATAGCTAAAAAAAAATAATTCTCTATTCCCCGTCTTTCTCCATCCCTCTTCTTAATACTGTCCCCTCCTTTCTAGTTCCGGCGCAATGAACTGCATATGTTGGGGAATCCCCTGAGTACTGGTGGTTCAAATTACAAAAAGAAAGCTATAGACTTTGACCTTGGCTTGATGTATTGGAAATAGTCCCAGATAGATTGGTATTGGAAAAAATCCGAAACATTCAAAATACGGTTCCAGAGGTGGAAAATCTAAACCTGTTTTTGGTCTATAACTGCCTATTTCTCATCGTCGAATGAATTCTTTCTTTCGCATAAATACATTTGAAATAAAAACAATTTATAAAATTTTGTTTTTGTTTTAAATATATTTGTACGAAAGAAAGAATTCGTTCGACAATGAGAAATAGGCCCTAAAAGTAACTAGCTAAACCTAATTTTTATTTTTTGCTAAATAAACCTATTATGCACTTAAGCAAGAATTCAATTGATATTAAAAATACATCAAAATTAAAAACACAATTCCAGGGTTGGACAATTGAATTTTTTTTTTTTTGGCATTAAAGAAACCAGCTAAAACAAATTCTTAGTTTTTCTCCATATATTAAACATACTGGATGCTTTTGAAAAAAGTTCATTACTATTAAAAATCAGGAAAACCAAAAATACAGCTCCAGAGCTGGAATATTTAAAATTTTTTTATATTATTAAAACAACCAAATTTGACAAATTATTCTTTTTTCGAATTCAAAAAAATTTTTTATTATTAGTATTGAAAATCGGAAATATTCAGAAGAAACTTATTAATCAATTTGAAAACTTAAGGTCAACCATATTTTGATTTTCACTTCCTTATGCAATAACAAATTATTTCATCTCAGTATTCACACTTTTATGTTGTCAATTTTTGGCACCCTTCCACTGTTTTTTAACTTTCAACTGACGGGGCGGCTAATAATCATTACCAACACCAACAGCGAAAGAAGTCAGTAGCATACGAGTGACACGCACAAAATAAACCCTCAGGACAGATTGAATGTCTAGATGGCTTTATGCAGCCGTAGTGAGGAGGTGTCGCAAGCATATGTGGAAACAGCACTGGCCACCAAGTAAGTGGAAGAAAACAAAACGAAAATACTGAATGTGGGTTTTATGTTTCCTTGCTTTCATTTATTTCTGCAAACACCATAAATGGCAAATTATGGTTTTAAATGAAGTTTTTAAAAAAGACATTTTCTGATAAATTAAATTTTGGTCTGTTTATTTATTTTTTAAACTTTTAATAAACTTGGCTGGAATGGGTAACACCTCAGGGGGCAAACTCTAAAGGAAGACATCAAAAGGGTTGCAAATTTAAGCCTGATAAATTTGTTGTGTGCATAATTTTGTCATAAGGAGTAGTTTTATTACAAAAGAAAAACAAATTATATGCCATAAATGCGTCTGCTTTTTTAAACGCGTTTAACAATTTTTCAATTTTCCAGCACAATACTTTCATTAAAAACGCTTTCCCACTGTGCCGTAGCGGAGGACGTGTCATTTTTAATTTACTTTTAAATTGGCTTAAAATATATATACAAGAATTGATTGATTTATTATTTTCAATTAAACTTACACGATTAAAAGTTAAGCTGGAAGCGAATATTTACTGTTTATGCATAAATTTGTTAGGATTATTTAAAAGACAATAACATTTTCATCCGGCTCCCCAGCTAATTTGGATTTTAAAATAAAAAGGACATTAACATTCTGTTTTACATAGAGTGTACACACACAAACAATGTAAATCCTGTAATATCCTTGTCGAATAAGTAGCAAAATACGAGTATATAACAAGATTACAAATACGATGGGGCTGAAAAAAATGAAATATGCAAAAACCATTGGGACATTGAAGATATAAAAACTCATTTTGTTATACACAATATTGAAAGTTATAATTTAGAGCGGAAAATAATTATTATTAACAAATTCTTTTAAATACATGGCAGACTGAAAGAAATAAGGACTATGATCTTCGTATGGTCTTTCATTTATGTATGTAGCGTATGTAAGTGTGTAGCTCCAACGTAACCATCTTTTCTAAAAATACTTACAATGAATTACTTAGTTTATCAATAGCCCTATTCGCAGTTTTGTGCTGATGGTTTTGCATTTGCAAAATAATTGTAATCTACACCAACAAAATACATTAGCGGTATTCAGCGTTCGTTGCAAACGGTCTTGCATAAGTGCAAATGCAAAATATTTGTACTCAACACAAATAACATACACTGAAAACTCTATCAATTACTCTCTCAATTTGCATTTGCACTTATGCAAGACCATTTCCACCGAACACTGAATACCGCCATTGAAAATACTCTCACAACTTGCAAATGCAATGATGCAACACTGTTTTACCAACACTGTGAATAGAAATAATATGTTTTCGGTCATAAGCAAAACTATTTCGATAGAGTTCTTTTTTTCGTATAAACACATTTGAAACAGTGTTGTCAGATAATTTTTTTTCTTCCCCCCAAAAAAATTTAGAAACCCCCTAGATTCTAGACTTTTTCTTAAAAAACCCCCTAAAGCAGAAAAGTTTAAGTAGTAATTTGGTTTCATCATTCTTGTCTCAATCTGAAATTTAATTTTGCATTTATTGTGTTTCAAATTTCATTTAAAGGTATTTAAAGTGCTGATCTGCTTCCCACTCCTTTTTATATTTTGGTTTATATATGTTATCCATTTTTGGCATATTGGTAATTAATTGTAAAGGTGAACAACTTTTTAAAATTTATATTTTGCAGTTAAAGGAAAACCAACAAAATTGATTTAACGAGAAAAATGTTTTAATGTTTGTATTTGCGTGATTACTTTCTAAATCGTCATTTCGATAAAATATCTTCGACATGCTCAGTGGTTAAATTATGTACTATTATGTACCAAACTATAAATTCGAAAATCCCCTAAAAATCCCCTAAATAAAATTTTTTTACCCCCAAATTTCCCCCTAAAGAATATTAACCCCTAAATAGAAAAAAAAACCCTAAATCTAGGGGGAAAACCCCTAATCTGACAACACTGATTTGAAACAACAACAAAATTATAAAATTTTGTTTTAAATATTTTTGATGAATTCATTCGACTATGTGATATAGGCAGTTAAAACTAATGTTACGATTGTGGTTAGCAATTTTAAATATTGTGGTAATTAAATTTTATGACAACTCTTATTTGTGTAGGAGATCTCATTGTGACATCTTTAGTATTTTATTTGTCGTAATGTTTTATATAAAAGCGCAGAACGCTCCTAATAATGTTTACAATTTTATCCTAGGCGATATGTTACAATAATGAGCAAAGAGTATCAAACTTTAACTCCCTATGAAATAAATCCTAGGAGTAGTCCTTTACCATATTTATACAGATGTTCTCCCTGTTTAACTTTAATCAATCCTTACAGCCTTGTTCTTTTGAAAAATTTCGAGTTTTTGTAGTACCGCAACTTGCTATCTGAAACTTTAGAAAGAAGAAAATGAAACTGTTTTTCCATCTAAAGAACTATGAATTTTTGCACATACTAAAATTCAAATATCAATCACACTTCTCTTGGCTATTCAAATAATATTCCAAAAGAAATTTAATTATAAAGGGAACATTTAAATAGCCGCTTAATACTCATTCATGGTGTTCACAATTTATAACCGATTGAAGTGTTTAAAGGACTTCATGCAGAGTGTCACAGATGTTTTTATATCCCACTTCCATGTCAGAAAAAAGTAAAAATTTACAAACTTCCCAAATACAAATAACCTCGTAACACTGATTGGTCATACACACTTTATATGAGCGAGTGACAAATAGCAGATACATAAAAGTTGGCTTTTCAAAACGAAAACTAAATATAAAATGGTTAAATAATACACGACACCCTTAAAAATACAAATAAAAATAATTGTATTTTTACGTGTTTTAGCAAAGAAAAAAATTATATTAAAACCAAAAGAAAAACCTGACCCCTTAACTAAATGTGACACCCATATTAGTGATTACCAGAAAGGTGAATGCGAGGGGTGGAATAGTCACTTGAAAGAAGGACATGCTTAAACAACATTAATACAAAAGTTTGTGTTTGTTATAAAATAGACATAAAATAACAAGTTGTTATTAATCTTTTAATGAAATTAAGGTGTAGAACATTTTAACAATTCTTATATACTATATATATATATATATATATATATATTTTTTTTTTTTTTTTGTAAACTAGACACATTTTTATTGATGAGTTACAATACAATTTGGTAAATACTCGTATACTAGTACATTAGGGTAAGTTCAAAACTGTTTGCCTCTATATCTTATAACAATCATAGCGAACAGTTTTTCCTTTCTAACTGGGCTAAGCCATTGAATAATTTTAGTTCGGGGTCCTCGCCACATTCGATATATTTTGGAAGGGTTAAGCAAGCCTACTGAAATTATAAGTTGATTCCCATATACCAGTGTATACCTCAGAAACTACACACGTTATTTTATTTTATTTTTTCCCAGGCTTTTCTGTGGTATCCTAACAGAAAAAATGTAAAATGTATAGAAACAAAAAAAGGAAATTTGAGAGAGTTAAAATCCAGTGGATCCAAGTGACCAATACATAATAAAATATGTTTTTTAAGTAGATCTGCTCCACAATTTATGAGACATTTTCTTTTCTAAGCAACTATAAATCTTTGCATCCTAATCATTCGAAATTAGGAATTTTAGGATATTTTACATCAGCCACGGTCAGTCAGTGTAATTGTTTTACCCTTGTTTAAAAATGGTGTTACTTATATATATGCTGAGTCCTTTTGAATAAGGAACTCAAATAAGCGATGTCTGTCTGTACAAGAAATCGGTTTTCCGAAGCCCCCTAAAATTCTAGACACTTCGACCTTGCATTGAGGTATTGGAAACAGTCCTAAATAGATTGCTATTGAAAATCAGTAGCAGAATCCAGGGTTAGGAAATTGTAACCTATTTTTGGTATATGAAAGTAACTGCCTAAAACTAAGTTTTTTTTTGTTCTTTTTATTTTTGTAATAAACTTATTTTAGAATTCAGAAAAAATTAAATTCGTGCTAAAAATTAATGATTTCAGGGATGGACAACTGAAACTTTTTTCGTACATAAAAGTAGCCAACTAAAAAAAATGTTGGTTATGTTATACTATATTAAACACATTTTGAAAAAAAATTCCTTGGTAATAGAAATGAAGAAAGCAAAAAGGACAGCTCCAGAGGTGGAAAATTTTAAATTTTTTTGGAATATTAAATAGAACTAATTTTTTCTCTCTGGTAATAAAAATATTTTTTATTTTAGAAAGAAATAAATTAGTATTGAAAATCAGAAAGATGAAAAAGATGGTGCCAGAGATGGAATTAATGTATATATATATATATATATATATATATATATATATATATGTATATATATATATATATATATATATATATATATATACATATATATATATATATATATATATATATATATATATATATATATATATATATATATGTGTACTACTTCAAACGTACGTCGGTGAAGGGTATATAAGCTTCGGGACTTTTACTAGTTCTTAATATATTTTTATCAATTTATTTTATTAATTTGTTTTTTTCTAACTGAAACAAAAAATATTTATTTATATTCCCACGATCCCATTACTTATAAATAAATGTTTAATACCTAAACCAATTCATAATTTTATTCTTAACGGAAAGAACACCCTAATGTTCTTATATGTATACGTATATCTATACGTTCACACATACATATATAAAAGTAGACCAGAATACTGACTGTTATAAAAATTTCAGCTCTTATATGTCCATGTAAGAATTTTTACGTGGTACGTACAAGTTTACGTATGTGTTGTTAATGTTTAATATGTATGTAATTGTAAATTTATTAGTCACTGGGGACCTATTTACAATTCTACTTAATTTTTTTTTTTACATATTTTCGAACTTCTTATGCTCGTAACAAGTACATATAAATATTTAACTATGAGTAGTAGATAATTCTTAGATAGTTAAACTTGTGTGAGTGTATCCAGTATTTTACATATGCTCGTGCAAGTGTGGGTGTATAGTGAATTAAAGTTTTGAATTAATGCTTTTGTTTGTGCATTGCAGAGATTATAATGAATGTGCGGTTGCTACCAAAGGGCGTAGATCAAAAGTACATAAACATTTCTCCCTCATCTATTATAATTTCGTAAATTGTAGGCAGAAAAATATATTGTGTTGCCGAAATAAAAATATACAATAATTAAGGAAATTAATAATTGGGGTATTCACACTGTAGTCATAAAGTCATAAGTCATAAAATAATAGCACGAAAAATACGACTAGTGTGAACAACTTGGTATGCTATTTCAAACATCGATCAGGTGATAAGATAACAACACATTTGTAATTAGCTGTTATCAAAGCAATAGAAAATTAATTGTAATAAAGTTGTTCAAAATGAGAATAACTCCATTTCTATTTAAAATTATGAAATTTGTCTTCTGGTGCACAAGAATATCTAAATGAATTTGTATGTATAAACTAAAACAGCTGCTGCCTTGATATGAGCTAAATATTTTTTTTTTTGCAGCGGCATACGGAAAAACGTTCAGTGGCTGCCAGCTACATAAGTTAAACGAGAAAAATTGTTCACTTGTATGTCTTTAGTTTTTGCGATTTAGTTCTCTTTTATTTTTTTACGTTTAATGTGCAGACATATAAGTATGAATAATTTTTTTATTCCTGAATCATATATACATAAGTAACGGCGGCAATATATATATATATATATATATATATATATATATATATATAACATATACTATCGCCGTCTCTCATAAAGATTTTCAGCTGTTCGACTCAGATCTCTAGAGCTATTTTGTGACAAAACAAAAATATGCCTGAAAGAGTGCTATTATTTTATGACTTTTTTGTATGCAGCACAACAACAACTTTTTGAAACTGGTCTAACATATAATGACTTTATAAGCACACAGTGTGAATACCCCAAATATATTGTTTGAAAATTTTAATTCGGTACTATTGGTACCGAAACGTGTTTCTTTATTAAATTATTCTCGAAAAATATTATTAAAGTTTTCGGAGTTTCATAGTTTTCTATAAATGACGATATAATTTGCTTTTATTTTACTTGATCCCTTGTACGATCATGCATTACTATTGCAGTAGAACTGATTCAATATATTGACAAGCACATCGCCGATAGTTATTTACGTACCAATACATCTTTGAAAGCTTAAAGATCGAATTTTCCTAAACTATACGATATTAGATATAATTGAAAAACCGCTAGAAAGATATTCTTCTTTAACGGTACTTAGCGCCATAAGTCAAAGAGCAATTACTATTGCTTCGGAAAGTATTCAGAGCAGCTCTCTCAGAATATAATATTGCTCAAAAAAGACCGTATAGATTGCTCTTGAGCCTAGTCATCCCGGAATTACTCAATAATGTGTGGAAGGAGCCATATTATGATCTAGATGTATTTAAAAAATATAATGGACTGCTAACTATACATTTTTCCATAGATAATAATTCATAAATAATAATTCGAAATGTTTATATTTTAAATTATTAAAAGAAATGAAATAAAATTACTTTTAATTAATTGATTTGTTTCTTTACCACTTAAGAATGATTTACTACAAAAACGCTCAACTTATTTTTCCGGATTTTGCAAATTTCTTATAATTAAAACTATTAATTGGGCAAGCAGACTATAATAAAAATGGCAAACAAAAATTAGCCGGCAAATATTTTTTTCGATTTATTTTAACATATAAAATTTAAATCCCTTTAAATGTCGGCAGATTTGGTTTATCTTGAATACTTTTTTTTTTTTTGTTTTCATTTTCATCTACTGCAGTGTGAGGAACGATGTGTTCGTGTGTGATTTATAGGGCTTTTAAGAAATTTTATTAAAATGCATATTCGTTGCTCACATGTCAATTGCGTCCGCAGTCTGAAGGTGAAGAGAAAGATCCAAAATCCACAGCAGCAACAGCAACGGCAACAGCCGAAGAAGAATGTTTATGATTTTCATATGAGCATATAACATGAGGTGTCATTGGTAGCAGTTGTCCATGCGAGTACAACAATACCGCATTGTTTCAGCGACCTGTTCTTTTTTTGTACAATCTTCTTCTGGTTGTACGCATAAAATAAGATTCATATTCATGCGATGATACTGGTTTTTATGCACATCTCTGCAAACGTATTGAATGCACGGAGTTTTAAGCAATAATGTTTAGGATTCCATTAGCAGCATCGTTATTGCGTTTCTTTTGTTTTAGTTGTTGGGTTTGTTGTATGTCATAAATTGTCACACAATTTATTTTTGTGACATTTGTAGCAGCAATGGATTGGCTCACTAAGAGTAGGAGGACAAAATTTCATGTGTTTTTAGATGTCGTGTGTGTGTGTCTGTGTGAATCCTTTTTAATAAATCTTCGAGTATAATCTTAAATAAAATAAACTAAAGAAACGTTAAAGCATTTTAGGGAAAATATTTTTTGTAGCCAGCTAAGAAAAAAGTATATGAATAACCGACTGATATAATTCATTTAATATCCGGTATTGGGTGGCATTCTATTGTGGAATATATTTAAATAACCAATTAATGCGGTGTTAATTTTGAAAAAAGTCTTCATGCCTATAAAATAAATTTCCGTCATGTCAGAGGATACTGTTTTACTTATATATCTAATTTATGTTCATATGTGTAGTCCGAAAATAAAGACTTCGCCAAATACAAATATATTCGCTGTGTCATACCAAAGGCATTATATTCAGAACGTTGAAAATTCTGATCGATTACGCCGATAAGATGATCCTAAATGAAATGATTAAATCGTGTGGTTGAAGTCAAATCATATTGTTATTAATATCTGTGGCAATAAGGAAAAAGTACTTAAGTCTGATTAAGAACTTAAACACTTAAGCACTTTTTCCTTATTGCCACAGATATATAGCTACTTTTACTATTATATTGTGTAATATAATAATTTTAAATTATAGAATTTTAAAAGGTCAAACGGCGCATTAGCACCCCCAAAAACCAATATAGATCAAGTGATTTGCTAACATCGATCGGCCCATTAGAGTTTAGTGTGGCCCGTATAAAAGACATGCAACGTAGTGATTTACATGTTTATATACGAGTACATACATACTGGTACATATGTTATTATAACTCTGGCGTATACATTTGATAAGTTTTATCAAGACTGTGAAAATGTATAAAAATAGCACATATAAGATCCCATAACATAAATATTATGCATATACACACACACATTACTTTTCTTATATCTCATGTATGCATGCTGATGTCACATCATCGTCGTATAATAATTCCGAACATTGAAAGTCATAAAAATACATTAAATGATGGCAGCCAAAGATATCAAATAATAAAAACTCGTCAGAAGAAACAACAAACCAACAAACAAGCGAATTAAAACAAAAGCAAGGAAAAAAAAGTGATGCCGTTTAGACATTTATGCCACCCTTAAAAATTGCTTGACAAGCATAACAACAAAATAACGACAACGACATGAAACCATTTAAACCAAAAGGACTCAACCTCCAAACTCCCCACCACCATTACAACAGCAAGTATCCTGCCGCCTTGTACTAAAATTTTGTATACAAAGAGAAAAAAAATACAAGCAACATTTTATTAACAATATTCTATAATAACCACCTCCTTTTTATATTTGTTATTTTTAAGAGGCAGAGGATCCTTTGCCCAGAAATATGCTGCTGTGGCATGAGACGTGAGAAGACGTGGGGGGCAGTAAAAAATATGCTTGTATTTTTTCATAAAAATTTACAAAACTCTGTAAAAGTTTGTTGCCTTTACAAAATTACTTTTTGGAAGAAAAAATATATATATGGCATGAATATAAATACAATTTTGTAAGCACCCACTGATATTCAATGTTGATATCCTTCTTATTAATGTGCAATGCAGTTTTTGAAGGAATGTATTAAACCTTTCCAAAGAAAAATTGTTTTTCTCTGCCAAACTTAGAGCATAAAATATATATATGGGCATTGCCAGAAAAAAGTCCACCTTGATCGAAAAATTAAAAGTTAACAAACAGATTTTTTCCTAATGTATTATAAAAGAGAAACTTCTAAAATAAATTAAATTTAGGAGCTCAAAGCTTTCTTTTGTTGGGATGGTGAAATGCTGAGCTACAAGTTTGAAGTTCCCGTTTTTGTAAGTGTTTCTTAACTTCAAGGGCATTTTCTCTTTATAATTAACATTCCTAAAAGCAATTTCATAATAATACTCTTAATGCAAAACTGTTGCTACAAACATATTTAATCATAAAACAAATGCAAAAAATAAATTTAGTATTTTGTAGTTTTTCTATAATTTTCTAATATTTATGTCTTTTTCGCATTTTTTTAACATAATAAAATAAAGTGGAAATTTTAGTAATGTAACGCCAGTAACGTAACGCCAGACCAATTTTCATAAAAGAAAAAAAAGGAAAAAAGATTTGTTCAATTTATAACTTGGAAAATAAATGTACATTGGTCCAAAACCTATCAAAAAAAATTTTATTAAAAATACTTGCCCAATTCGCAGAGTTCAACAATTTTGTTATCAAAGTCAAATCGCACTTCCGTTTTTTGTAACGTAACGCCAGATCACTTTTTGGAGTATATCTTGAAATTCTTAGGCTCAACTATTTCCATTTTTTGGCTGAATATAGAGCTATCCAATCACTTCTCTAATGTGAGAAAAAAACTTTTTTAAATTCTGGTTTTTAACGTTTTTTTTCAACATATCGTCGTACAAAAGTAACGTAACGCCAAAATGGAAATGCCCATATACACTTGTAAATACATAAATATGGATCAAACATCGGTGGCCAGTTGCCAAAACCGATAACATGATGAGAACTAACTGTTATTCAGTTAACTATCTTAAATTTTCATTTAACTGATAAACCAGTGATCTATAATCATTCCATAAAACGTTAACTTTAGTTTGCCATTTGCTTTCCCAAAGCGCTACAAAAGACTGCAATTCATTTAGAAAACTTTATTTTCAATACAATTTATTTGACCTCTGAGGAATGAATGGTCTTTATTTGACCTCTGAGGAATGAATGGTTCTAGTCCGCAAAGCGTCACAGTCGACAACAGTTTTACGAGTTCAACTTGTGTTTTCCGGTATAACGAGGGATACATCGTATCTTCATCAGCACTACCTCATTAATGGGAGAACGAACACCTATTGAGTTTTCAAACACATTCATGCATCTCATTATCGCCTGATTATCCAGCGCTATAAGAACTTTGTTGTCTTCTATCTCAATCTGATCATCTAATGCATGCATCAGTTCCAAACATTTCAGATTGATAAACGGCCATCTACTACTCTAAACGCAAGCCTAACATAGAATAGGCCTAATTCGCTCGAGTGAAGTTCTTTTTCTGCTTTTCCTCTTAAGGAGTAAATCCTATACTCTCCTCATCTGTGCAAAGAACATAGAGTATGATTTACTAACATTTATAGTTAGCCCATGTTGAGTGCACCATCTCTCTCGCCTACCTTGAGATCCTGTCTCATACTGCCAACAATGGAGTACATTATCCTCCCAACAACTCTAAGCGATATGTCATCAGAATACCCTACAGTACAGTATGACAACCATTAAGGTCAGGCTTCGCTAAGGCTATCTATGGCAATGTCCTTAATTGTTTCTTAGAAAATATTTTAAATTATAAAGAACCAAATGCGTCATGTTTTGAAATCCTTAGATGATAGTCTGATGCAAGGATAAAGGCTATATTAATTATTTACTGCCGAAACCAACGAAGCTCTTGAGAATGCAACTCCAAATCGTAAAGTGTAATAATGTAAGGACACTGTTAATTTTGTATTAGTTCATGTACGTGAAAAAAGGTAAGCTGAGAGGTAGAATAAAAATTTTATTGGAAAGGATTGTTCATCATTCGAAGTCAAATTTGGTGCTATACAAACCGGTTCGGGGTTTACGTCGCCTTTAACGTTCTAACATATATTTTGGTGTACATGTGATTTCCATTCTCAGTCTACCTCTTGTGTTGTTTTTTTTTTTTTTTAATACCTCATTCTACCCATTGTTCTAGAAACTTTGTTCTGATTTCTAAATACAAATGAGAATTCGTGTGCTAAAAATAAATCGGTTAACCTTTTGTGCTACGCCGTACAATTGGTCAAACATTTTTAAACACAATTTTGTTGCAACAAATCTTTTTTCTTATATATAAAAATATATGCTTTTAAGGTAAAAATTGTAGTAAAAAAATTTTTGTAAAAAATTTTAGGTAAAAATTGTTGTAGTGTAGGAAATTACTCTTTTATACCTCTGCTGGGAAACAAGTGTTAGTATAAATATGCAAGAAATAAACATAAACGCAAACCAAAAATACACATACACAAGAAATGAAATGAAATAAAAAGAAAAATGCCGTTTATGTTTGTTATTTTATTTTATTGTATTTTATTTATTTCCATTTTTATTTTCAAATACCAATATTCCTTAAGTACGTGTTGGTATGCCATAAATACAAATGCAAACAAACTTTATTTGTGTAAATGTTATATTAATCTAAGTATGGATGTATGCATGTGTGTGTGTGTGTGTATGTTTATATGGATATGAAAAAGCATATCCGTTTGGCTGTGTAAATGCAAGTATATGTAAATATATAAGTGATAATTGTATTGGTATTGGTATGTGGTAACGATTTATTTATTTATTTCTTATATATTTTTCTTCTTTTCATTTCTCTTCAATACGTGTGCTGTGTGTGGGTGTTTGAGTGTGTGGTTGCGTGTGTATTTGAATTGCCCGTAACCTCCCCCATTTTCTCTAGTGCAATCATAAAAATCCACATTTTTCCAATTTAATACCACATCAGGAAAAAATGAAATGATATAAATGCGATATGCAAACATAAACATTGATACAATCATAAAGAAAAGCGAATTAAATTGGAAATGTCTACAATATTTTTGAAGCAACTGCAGCATGATATTTGACTTAAACAACAAAGTGTTTAGGAAATCAAAGCTTAAAAGTTTACTTTAATTTAAGGAAATTTATTTAAAAAGAAATAAATTGTTCCATACACATACTGAAAATGTGACTTCATAATTCTGTCCTGTATCAATAATATGAAGTCAGTAAAACTTAAAAGTACAAAACAGTTCATTGCCTCTTTCCTTGTCTACAGACAGACAGCTTTTGTTCCATTTTAAACAATATTTTCACTCATGGCTTTCTATACGTATTTTACAAGATTGAATCAAATTCTAAATAAAGTCTCCAGTTTATTTTATACTCGTACACACTGATGATCATCAAACAGAACTAATCAAATTGTCAACATTATCATAACACATACGAAAAAGTCTAGACTAAAAAAGCCAACAGGCAAAAGCCACATATAACACCTGTAATTATATTCTGATCTTGAAAGCTTATGGAGTATAAAATATCTCGAATACGAGTAAAATAATGTTGAAACGTTTATTATGACAGATGACAACTTGAAATTGTTTAATTTCGAATATCAAGATGATACACTGGGATGAATCTTGTGCACCGCACACGGCCAGTATGTTGCAGTGCAAACAAACTAAACCCTTGTCAGAAATGATCATGATCAGCATAATTTGATATTTCCTTGACGATGGGATGAATAAAACTGAATATTATTAAATCGAAATTATTATTATTTTTTCTTTTTTTGTTTTCTTTATTTTTATAGACAACAAATTATAACTTCATCTTCACACTTTCAAAATCGGATTAGAGTTAATTGTGCAGAAAAGAAAAGGAGATAAATATAAAATTTTTATAAACGAAAAAAGCAACATATTTTTAGCAATAAAATTATTATTTCTGTATTATTCAGTTCCTAACATTTACACATTCATACGGACGTACATAAAGATGCTTTTGAGGATTAGGAGGGACCAACTAAATAAAGTTATTTCAATGAAAGCGTGGTTTAGTTTGAAAATGTGATCGATTTATGGAAACAAATATTTGTTCTTTTAAATAATTTAATTGATTTATTTAAAAACATAAAAAGTTGGTGAAATACGAGTCGAAAATGTTGCCAAATATGCTTTTTAAACATTTGATATTATATTTTTTTAATAAATGATGCTCTTCGAAAACTGCGACAATGTATATCTTTCATAAATCATCTATTAATTAAAGAAAGAAGCGACCAACATGGCAAAAGCAAAGCTCAAGGGTTTTTGCTTAATTGTTTAACTTTTAGAAGAAAAAAAATCTTATAATAATTTTTTTGGTAAGATGTCAAATCTATTTTCGATTTTGGCGACTCTGTAACTCACAACTTCGTGTAGAGTATTTCTGCAGCATTCGCCACATGCATCGATTAAATCAATTATTTGCCATTTATTTGCACATCTTTCCATGAATGAAATAAAGTCGACTCTTGATAATTTGAAACTGAAGGGACCAGAGAAAAAGTTCAAATAACCGAGTTTTAATTTTAACGATACTTCAAAATATCGAAAGAGACACAGAAAAAATTCAAATGGACAAGAGTTTTCATAAAAAAAAACAAAACCATTTGCACGCACTAAATTCCGCAAAAGCGAAGCAAAGAAATTTACTTTTTTATGTTAGCAACTGTCGATGTAGTGGTGTATACTAAAATCGTGGCACAGAAACTAATGCAAACGATTTAAATTTCTTTCAAAAACAGAAACAAAATCACATTAGGAGTTCAAATTAAAGAGTGTAGAATAACCGAACTTCAAATTATAGAACGTTGGCGAGCAAGATGTCATTTTTGTAGCACATCGCAAAAAACTAAAATAAATGGTTGTTTTATTTATTTTATATTTAGCATAAAACACAGCAATTAAAATAATTCAAATTATAGAACGTAGAGCCAAAAAATTCAAATTATACCGGGTCGGCGATCAAAATGCCATTCAAATAATTTCAAATTATTGAGGGGACCAAATTACATAGATATTTTTCAATTTATTGAGTGTTTTCCAAGGGACTTGGAAAACAGTTCAAATTACCGCGATATTCAAATTAACGAGTTTCAAATTATGAAGAGTCGACTGTATATGCAGCACTACATATGAATATATGAAACATATTTTCCTTGGATTTTTTTATATCTTTTAGACAAACATGTGTACTTTGTATCGTATCGAAAACATTTTTTTTCTGAGATGAAATCTTAACGATTTTAATTTAGGCGGGTTTCTTGCGGAAGATATTAATGTTGGGGAAAATATGATTTAATCTCTTTGTGAGTAATAAATTCCCGGCATCTTTATATTTTAAACTTGCAACTTCTTGCCTAATGAAAGCAAGAGCATGTTCAATAAAATTGTAGAACGCTTTAAAAGTTCTTTTCTTTAAATCAATTACTCTTTATGTATATAAATACAATAATTAATATACCAGTATGGCAAGACTGACATAACAATATCTTCTCAATATATCCTGCTGTATTGTTTCCCATCTTAATTTTAATTTAACTTTGAGAATCTTTAAAATTTAATAAAAAAAATTTATTTTCAACAATAATATTGCTGCAAATGTGTTTAAATCGAATCAAATGCTTCAATCTTATCATCAAGACATATTGTAGAGTACTCTAATATACAATTATACTTACAAGTATTTATTTTCCTCACAGATATTTGACTATATAAATATGTATGTGATTTCATAAAATTATTCTTTTTCTATCTGATTACATGTAAATATTTGTAAAAAAAAGCCACAATATTTTCTTAACATCTTTTTTCTTCTTACAACACGCAAACAATTTGCCTTTTAATACTGATTGCAAGTAAGTTTGTTTGTAATTACTCATATTTTTATAACCAAGCAACTCATTTTAATACTCATATATGAATGCCATACTAAAACATCTTAGCAAATTGTTCGCTGGGTCACAATATTGAAGAGAGTTTGATATTTGTAGTTGATGCATGTTCTATCAATTTTTCATAAGACATAAAGTCCTAAGAAAAATGTTTAAGAAATAATCAAAAGTTTTGTTTAATTTTCAAGTACAAATACACAACAATTTATAGATACAGGTTTCTTAAAGTCAACATTACAGTTGTAATATACACAGGGGTGGGCAATAGTTGAAATACGTACATATAAAGTAAAACTTCGATATAACGAATTCCAAGGGGATCCGAAAATACTTCGCTATAAATATAATCAGCAAAGCCTTGATACAACGAAAGTTGAAGAAATACGAAAAAAATTCGGTATAACTATAGTATTGCACACACATTAAGAATTCGTTCTTTTGATAACGGGTCTCTACCATTTTGTTATAATTTTATTCCTACTTCGTTGTATAGAGGGTTTTGTATGAGTACTTCGCTGTATAGAGGCTTTACAAATGCGCTTGTAATTACATTTACACTTCGCTATTTTTATAAGGGCATTTATTGTGATTTCCATATATTTGGGGCATTTGAAGGAATATTTTGCTAGAGGTTTCATTGCTCAAAATTTGTTCGTTATAGCTATAGTATATTTTTTGTATGGAAAACTTTGCAATAAAGAGGTTTTCTCAAGGGACTCAATAAAACATACGTTATATTGAGTTTTCCGTTATAACAAAGTTCGTTATATCGAAGTTTCACTGTACATAAAATACTTATTGATAAAGAAATTCAATTACTTGCAAAAACGTAAGCCTATTTCTTAAAAAATATTTTGTGTTGATTATTTCGGAAACTTTGTTTAGAAATGTGTTAAATAAGAAGGCTACAAACACAAATTATTTTTTAGGAACTAGGTCTTAAACAAGTAACCCTGAAGTATGTTATATATTCTATTTCAAATGCTTATTTTGATTTAATAAAAAATTAGAACTACATAAAATACATTTACTACCTGACCCACGATGTCACTCGATATCGTTCTAATAAATACATTTAAAACAAACACAAAGAAGAGGAGTCAGTACAGCATTTCCCTTGTGACTGCCTGGCCCTGCAGGCTCTCATTTCCTGTAATATCTGGACTGTCTCAAGGATGCACCGCTGGCTGCCCTGGCGGGTTTTGTGAGAAGTTCTAGGTGGTTCTCAGGCACCAGTTCTTTGTTTTAAAAGGATTGTGTAGGGTGTAGTCCTCTGGGCATCACAATGGGCCTTTATAGCCTCCGAGTGTTTTCTCGCTAAATGCGGGCTGCCTTTTTTGACCTAACCCAACCTAACTTAAAACAAAAACAAATTCTAAAATTAAGTTTTTATTTTAAATATATTTATTCAACATAATGATATCGGGTGACATCGTGAATCAGGCAGTTATTAATATTATATGAGTTATTTAAAAATAACTTGTCACCTTATTCGTTTACAGTGGCCAAAATTGTCTAAACAATTTCAAATATCAGTTTGTTTGGCAGGCTCAAGGCGAATTCATACCACGTGGCCTTAGTTCAGAAATTGGTGATCAGCTGTTACCAAGGCAAAATTATTGAACTGTCAAAGTGTTCTTCTGGTTTTTCGCTTTTGTGTGCGGCCATTGTTTTTTCCAAAACATTTCATTTGACAGTTCAATAAATTTTACACAGAGTTGTATAAGTGAGTTCACCTTGTATGAATTCGCCTTGGGCAGGCTATAACTTCAGAAATAGTAAAACCTATAGATGGTGCAGGCTGCTATATATTAATGTACTCTGCAACAGTAAAAGCTCTGGCAAGATCACTAGAAACAAAATTAAAAAAAAAATAAATTTTGACTGTAGAGCAGCTATCCCCTACAACACAGTCTACAACTCGGTGACTAACCACACCCTGTTGTTGTGTTTACCGGGGAATATAATAGTTCAGTTCAGCAACACCTATGACTTAAAAAAGTTAGGTACAACCTTAGAACATAAGTTTTAGAACACGACTCAGTTTCTTGCTAACTTTACAAATGGGCTGTGAATGAAAAAGTGCACTTACCTTGTGGAGCTTTCGATCCTGAAAGAAACATTTCCTTATAAATAGCACACAGTATATCATATTATCCCCACCCTTGCAAAATAGTGACTGCCACAAGATATTGAATTAAAGTTGTGTGAAAAACGTATTACTTATCACATATAGTCAAATGCTGTTTTGTGAATGCTGCACCATTTTCTACAAAAGAAAACAAATATATTTGAAGGGTACACTGTACAATACTTTTGTCAGCAAATGAAACACAAATACTCAGCATTGTTCCTAGGGCATTTTTTAATTTTTGTTTTCAATTTTGAATTTGAAAATATTTTACATTCAAAATACCTGAACACAAGTATTTTTTGCAGCTCCAGCTCTGAGTACATGTTATTTTTTACATGAATGTATGCATGTTCAAATGCGTTAACGCAAACATATTAAATAAACTTTTTCTTAAGAATTAAAATTTCTTCTACCAATAACATGTATTCCACGTGTATACGAATACATGCACTCAAATAAAAATTGAAGATACTTCTTATGAAAATAGCCACAAAAATGTGGGTGGGAGTGTTAAAACTAATAAAATTTTTAATACGAAAAATATTTCGTGCTCATCTGAAGTTGAATATTTAATTTTCTTGCTAATTTTTTCAAGTGTATTTTCATTAATTGACCTAAGCAAATGATTGTTTTGCTAAAAACAATAGCTTTGGAAATGTAGGATATATTTGTACACACTTACGAACCAAAATATATAGTTGTTTGTACATTTTGCTGTTATGCCCGAAAGCACAAGTCACAAAAGTTATTATCATCAAAAATCTTATAGACTTGATATGAGCAAATTTTTTTGGTCGCCTAATTGGAAAATTGTTATATTGTTTTCACAATAAATCTATGGGCATATTTCTACTTACATACTTAAAGAAAAGTCTAAGACTACATACGCACTAGTGATGTGCGAATATTCGCATTCGAATTGCCGGATGTTCGGCCATTTTTATGGTGATTTCTTTTCTGCAAAAAAATGTTACATTTTATCACTGTTTTCCTAAGAAACTACAACTGGACGCATTTTTAACCTTGTAACCATAATCTTCGTCGAATCGATGAACACAAAATGTTATATTGCAGTGATCTCGAAAAATACTGTTTTTTGTTTAAGTGAATTACAAAAAAGTATATGTTTTAAAAACTTTTATGTATTGTTTGTTTTACTTAAAAAATATCTGTTATGTAAATATTTATTAAAAATTTTAAAAAACATATATTATCGGCCGATATTAGATATACCAAATAAGTGTTCGTCGTATCGACGAATGGTTAGGGTTTAAGGGATGTATAAACTGGTTAGTAAATTAGGGTTAAAATAAAACTAATTTTTCGTAAGAGGTGGTAGATTAATTTCTAATAAATTCACTATTTCCAAATGCCATAATATTGCCATTTTTATTGAAAAGTGCACAATATGTAGCATTCTTTTTTAGAAAAGAAATTATCATTCGCATTCGCGTTCATATTAGTATTTGATATTTAGGCGAATATTTCTCGAATATTTTATAGCCAAAAAATAATAATATGTATTAATAAATGTTTAAGGCGTGAAAGAAATTTTAAACAAATGGCAAACAAATTATTTTAAAAATTAAAAAATTTATATAGAAATATTGAATGGTTACATCGTCGCTCGTTTTAGACAAAAAAATTTAAGATCAAACATATTTAAATTACATTGACTTGATAGTGAATCAGTTCAAGCCAAGTCTGAGTACAATTTGTCTCTAGATTATTTAGTTTAAAATGTCCTTTCTGCAAAAAATAAAAATGTAAATTTTTCTTTTGGCTGGAGTCTATCTGTTATATAAATTTGTGTTTTTATCGTTTAGTATTTTGGGAACTTTTTATTAACTTTAATGCAGGCGAAAAGAATTATGGAGTTCTTTCTTATATAAAATTTGTCATACATCATTTTGCAGGCATTAATAGAAACCCTATTAAATGTCTTTAATTTCGGAAATATTTGGGGGATTCACACTGTAGTCATAAAGTCATGTCATAAAATAATAGCACGAAAAATATGACTAGTGTGAACAACCCGTCATGACTTAGTATGCTATTTCAAGCATCGAGCTGCTGCCTTGATATGAGCTGAATACATTTTTTTTGCGGCGGCATACGGAAAAACGTTCAGTGGCTGCCCGCTACGTAAGTTAAACGAGACAAATTTTTCACTTGTATATATTTTGTTTTTGCGATTTAGTTCTTTTTTAATATATTTTATGTTATTAAAATGTGATTTAATGTACAGACGTATAGGTATGAATAATTTTTAGTCGATTTTTAGTCGTGAATCATATATAAGTAACGGCGGCAAACATATACCATCGCCGTCTCGCCTAAAGATTTTCAACCGTTCGACTCAGATCTCTAGAGTTATTTTATGACAAAACAAAAACATACCTGAAAGAGTGCTATTATTTTATGACTTTTTTGTATGCAGCACAACAACAACTTTTTTAAACTAGTCTAAAATATTATGACATTATGACAATATGACTAAATAGCACGAAGTGTGAATACCCCAATTGTTTCAGATATTCGCATTCATATTCGCGAATATTAAAAACTGACATGCGTCACATCACTAATACACACATATGCTTACAAAATAAACATTTATAATGTTCAAGTATTGGTAAAGATGTAAGAAGAATTATTATTTCAAAGAATAGAAATTGATTGATTTGTAAGATTGTACTCGTAAGTTAAGAATGGATGGATGGATGATTGGTTGCTTTTAAGTGTTTATTTAAGTGGAAATAATTTTGTGGTATTTTGACAATAATGTTTGCTATCCACATGTATTTACTTAAAGTTATTGTCGAAGTAGATAAATAATAAAATTCAATCAATCAGTAATAAATAAAATAAAATGTAAAAAATGTGGGGGGAGTTTACAGCAAATTCTTACTATCATGCTAACAACAACCCCATTTTTGAATTAATATTTAATGAATTCATAACATGCGCAGAAATTGCCCTGCACTGTATTCTCTGTTATGTTGCTACAACGGGGTTGCATCAGCTTATGACATGATTAATCATAATTCATAATCATATTTTATGTTTTTGAACACCACCCACAAGCTCCACCTACGGGAAATATCTGACAAGACAGTCGCACGAGAGCATAAAAAATTTTACATTCAAAAATGGCGCCTTTCATATAAGAATTGTTCGAATACTACAAAGACAACAAAACTACAACATAAAATATGGAAATAATATACAAAATTATTTAAATATATTTTATTAAAAAACATTTTAGGTTAGGTTAGGTTAGTTTAAAAAGGGCTGTCCGCAGTTAGTGAGAAAACACTCAGAAGGGCCTCTGAGTGTTCAGATAAAAATACTTATTTCAGTAAAATTTCAAATTTATCCGCGTACACATACATACATAAACCCACAAAAGTATCTTGTGAAAAACAAAAAGTTTCTAAAAATCTCCTCCCAGTCTAACAACACGTATTTCTTATGTTTTTATTTCAAAAACTCTTTTATATTCTTCACGCTTCTTCATCTTCGTACTCTTGTTAAATATTATTTATTTTCCCTTATTTAATTTTATTTCACCTGGAAAATTTAATTTAACTTAAAACTATATACCATCATTTGCAGTCGCTACAAGCAGGTACAAACATGCACACAAGCACGTTTGTACTTGACATGTGTGTGTGTGTGTGTGTATGTGTATGTGGGTGTGTAGGATACATGCAACAACTAACTTCCATAAAGTTGTTGAGGCACTGAACCCTTGTTGATTATTTATTCGAAATAAAAGAAATGAAAAATATAAAATAATTCTTATATAAAACGAAAAAAAAGAGTCAAAACCACAAAAGATTTAAAAAAATCTCTGTCTGTTCTTAACAAACATTGCCAATTGTATCCCCTGAGTGATTCACAAGAACACCCGTATTATATTTACCAGCAACGTGCTCATGTAAAATATTTTCTTTTATACAATTTCAAATGTTTAAAGTGGGGTAAGGAGTACAATAGTATTTACCAAATTCAGGGTGCTCCTAATACATGTAGTGCTTGCCTGTAACTTAGGGCAAACATATACAACAACAGTAGCCACTATTTGTTTTGTAGTACTTCAAAAAGGATTCGAGTGTTGCTGAAATTCAACCATTTCTAGCTCATACTATCTACATTGGCCCAAATATATTCTCAAATTAGCTCAACAATTATGTAAAGGGACACCCTAAAGTGCTCTTTTATATCAAATTTTTACACTCTATTGTTCTAGTTTTAATATTTCCTTTAAAGTTTGATTTTTTGGTAGTAATAGAGCATAAGTGTTTAAGAATTGTATGATGAAACAACATATGTGACGCGCAATGGAAAGGGACCTGTGGGTAAAAACCGGTTTTGTTCAGGAGAGCCATTTTAAAGATTTAAATACGTGTGTCTTTGGTGTACCATCACTTCATAAAACGCGTATATCTCTGGGAGGGAAAACTTTTGGGATATGGAATCGGTCTCATTCGATGCTCTGATGTTGTTCACATAAAAAAAAATTGATTTTTTTTACCCTTAGATAGGGTTGCCATCCGTCCTCTTTTCTCCGGACACCGTCCTCTTTTTTAAGTTGTCGGGGTCCGTCCTCTTACTTTTTTAACAAGTGTCTGGGGTTGTCCTACTTATTGCTACTTTTACATTTTCAAAATATCAAAACTGCTACATTTTCGCTCATAAGTAGCCAAGCTAAATTTTTAAAAACAAAACGCCCAAAATAATTTACAATTTCGTACGAATCAATTATCGTTCGAAATCGTGAAACAGCCAGTAAAAATCACTATTTTGAACAAAAAAGGGCTATTATACTCGTATGTGATGCGTTAGGGACTACGAAACAGCCAGTAAAAATCACTATTTTCAACAAAAAAGGTCTGTAATATGTGATGCGTTAGAGACTGCGTTGGCATCACTGTATGAATCGTCAAGCACTTTATGAATATTTGAAAAAATGTGATAGACATGTATTGAAAGGAATATAAATTTTTTAAATAAAAATAAGTAATTTTGTATATTTTATTGAGTTTTTTGATTTTTATATTTGAATTTTAGGCAAAAAAAAGTCCTCGTTTTTGAGTCAAATGTCCTCCTTTTTTAAGGTCGTTGCCCTCCTTTTCTAAAATTGGAAATAGCAACCCTACCCCTAGGTGTCTATGCGCTGTCACATATGCGCTATAATGTAAATGAAAAACTTATATATGAGCTGGGAAGTCTTCTTTAAACTTCTCATTTAGTTTTATATCTTCTTTAGCATATATATTTTTAATAGTTTAGCATTCATTTGAAGTACTAGAATTCATTTCTATAGAAAATTAGAAATATACTAACTCTTTGAGCTTTGTATTTGTGTTAGTATTATCTTCCTTTAAGCTTCTCATTTAATTTAATATTTTTTTTAACGTATATTCGCAGTAAATAATTTAGTATTCATGTGAAGTCCTAGAATACATTTGTGAATAGCCCTAACGGGATTTGTGCTAACTTGCGGTCAATTGAAGGTGAACTGTAACTATAATAGAATTATATAAGATTTCATTATAATTTTTTCAAATAAAATTTTACCTTAACATTTTTCGCCAATTGTATCAGCTTACAAAGCTTTTCATCTGATTATTTTTTGGATAGGCATTCAAACTTCTACTCCACTCAATACATTTTACCGGAAATAAAGATGTAGCGCCGAGATGAAAGATATGGAATGAAACAAGTCGATAATAATTAATACTACCAGGCAGTAACACTGAGAGAGAGAGGGAGAGAGAGAGCCCATGACTACGCTAAGTACAGTACCGAACCTGCAACCTTTGGCTTTGTACTCAACCTTTCGCTCTTTGTCAGTATCCTAATTAGATATAAAATGTATTTTATAACAAATCTATTCATGTCTATCTCTGCAGTAAGTCTACTAAAATTTAATTCAGTACTTTCCTTTGTGCCTTGGAATATTTATCATGCCTTTCTGAATTTAAAACAAAATTTCAAACAATTAGCCTATAAATCTTAATTGAATTTAATATAGCGATATGAATGTTCTTTAATTAAGTACTTTTCGAGAAAAAGGTAGTCGTGAAACAAAAAACTGACTCACATCGGTATCATTTGCGAGTTGATTTTTAAGTTAGAAACCAAGTAACCAGATTTTGTGCTGTCTAATGGAAAATGATGTCGGAAAGTCATGTCTAATGCACTACTCAACAAATATCTGGCAGCCAGTTTGCTGCGATATCAATTACCTCATGTCGTAAAATGGTAACAAAATTAGCTTTTAGTTAATGCCAGCTACAAAAATATATGACAGTTTGCATTCGAAGCCATGTCAAATATGGGGCTACGTGGATACCAGCGTAACAACTCACTGTTAAAGGTATGAAAAATGACTCAGTGAGATTGCATTTTCGTCATTTCTAACTTCTTAGTAGTAGTAGCACTTTCTGCGGAATGGACTTTTAACTTAATCAATATATATCCTTGTATGGTATTTTTATTTTTTTATTATTTATTAGTGCCTTTTTCGCAGTATTTGTTGTACAGTATTACAACAATAAATAATAAAGAAAATTTGTCACACGTTTTTCTTATTCGCAATTCCTGTCTTTTGTTGCCGTCTTAATCAGGGGTCAATTTGCGGTGGTATTATTGAAATATGATAGAATTTTCTTTGTTTAAACTTTAACATATTTTCCATTGTAAATGATACTGAATTTCCGATGATATTCTACCATATGGACGGATGAATATATTGTGTAGATTGTGTGAGAGTGTGAGTGGACTATATAAAAGTATAAGTTTAACATTCATATAAAATACTTGAGCGCAAACAATGCAAGAGTATCAAGCAAAGAAAGGAAATAAAATCTCCATTGTTGTTAAGCACAACACCCAAAAAGGATAATGACACCCACTAAATTGCAGGCAGACAATGAATGAAATGCTGGTGTAGTAAAAGCACAAACCACTCAACCATCTAAACCACCACCCAACAGCCAGTCGCCAGTCACCAGTTTTTCTCTGCTTCAACAATGCTGTCGTCGTCTATCCTCGTACACAGAAGACAAGCAGAAAAGTACAACAAATCATTTTTTCGCATGACTGCAATGATCCGTCTTTGAGCAATTGTCTGATTGTCTTCAGGCTCTCGCGTGATGCTCTTAATGAGGGATTTTTTTCTTGTGGGGTGAACTTTATCTCTGTTGGTGTTCTTGTTGTTGTTTTGTCCGCATAAACTTTCTGCCAAATGCTTGTTGCATATTTACGTGAATGTTGTAGTTGATTAATAAAAATTAATCTGTTAAATTGATAACTTTTTGTCATTTAAATTGATAAATTATATGTTCCTCAATAATGTACTCGTAGTCAGCAATTTTAATTCATATGGTGTGTCTGTACATACGGTTTACAAATAGTTAGAACCATGAAGGTTTTTGGAAGAAACGTGTTTCATCTTTTTTATCCTTCAAAGCTTTCTTACAAACTGCGATCAACGAAAAATTTCACTTCATGCTTGAAGTTCAATTTATTTCAATTATTTTGGTAAATTTTGAAAAGACAATTTGGTTGAGGTGGCAAAAATTTGAGGAGAATTATTCGGAAATGAAGGCCCTTCTAACAGGAGAATTCTATAGTCAGTAGCAGTTAAGATATTAAGTTTAATCATTCTTGGCTGGATTAATAATTTATTAATTTTGAATTTACAAATTTTGAAGCGATTAAATTGGGCAATTGCCATCGATCAATCGCGATTTGAAATTTTTAAATATGTTTTTGATACGAGAATTTCAATATTTACCAGCTAATTTTGAATTGCCTTAAGCACAGAAGTTTTGGTAATATGGGTCGATTAATCGGTTAACCGAATAAAACAGTATTACTGGCTGCCCCATGATGTCACTACATCTCGTTGTGTTGCACAATTATAAGTTTTAAAATCTTTGTTTTTCCTAATTTTATAAATATTTACAGTAACAGTTTTTTTTAATTACAGGATGAGATTGATGATGGCATGGAAATAGAGGAAATTAACGACTCTAATGCAGACAGCTTTCCAACGACCCTTTAAAGTTTTCCTGTTCCCGAGAAACACACTGAAGGTTGGTGTTTTGCGACAATGGAGAAGACAAAAAAAATGGAATATCAAAACTGCTTACAGAATTGGAAGAACTCTCCAACAAGTGTATTATTTCTGAAGGAGACTATTTTAAAGGAGGCAAAGTAGAGATTGATGAATAAATAAATGTATTTACTTATTTGAAAAATACTTTTCAAAATAAATTTGCAAAGTATTGGTGCTCGGATGCCGACTGTCGTGCTCAGTTCGCATGCCGGTGATGTTATTAACCCGTATTTTTGACCGTTTCAGTGACTGACTATATACGATCAGAATAATTCCTAAACAGAACCGTAAACATATACATATATCTGAGATGTTGAAATTAACTAGTGCGAGTGAGACAGAAAACTCTCGAAACAGAGTAAACGATTAGGGGACTGACTGTACTTAAAAAATAATTGCCAAGGAGGCCTGATGTTGAATGACACCCAATTCACACGATGAATTTTATGACGTCTAATTTTAGGTTATTCAATTTTGAAATTTTTAATTTATTCAATTTTGAAATTAGTTCCAAAAACTCTTTGAATTTGGTTTTCATGTCAATTTTTATTTTTTGTTATTGTTTCACATGTAAATTGTTGTTATTGTTTCTGAAAAGAAAAACAGAACAAAACGTAACAAAGAGAATAGGTATGCGAAGAGAAATAAGATGCGAAGAGAAATATGAAAAAAACCATGAAATCAGAAATCAAATCATTTTTTCAAACCCCTCTTTCTTCTCTACACCGTTCACCAAAAATGACGTCGAAAATTGGATGTCATAAAATTCACCGTGTGAATTGGGTGTGACTCAGAGCTACGTTGTGGCTCTAAATAAATAAATAATATTTATTATGAAACTTTTATTTGACATATTGTTGTCACAATACTATTTTAAATTAAAACATTGCTTGACCACCAACAAATAAATTTCATTTAAATATTATTTAGAAAAATTCAAATTCCCCATTTTTAACAGACCTCGTATATTATTAGGTAACCATCAAGCTTTCAAAAAAATATATAATTTTCTGTCGTACATTTATTAGCTACGCGTAATCAAAAATAAAATCGATCTATTTCTGCTAGGAAACGTTCACAATGTAAACGCCGTCTTGGAGTCTATATAAAATGCGTGCCACCTGTCCTATTACCGAATAACACTATGATCGAAAGTGTTGTTGCTGCTTCGGAAAACGAAAATTGAACAATTTCTTTGTGTTTTTATAAAACCACTTTTAATTTTTAATGCGGCATTGACAAATTCTACATTTAGACGTGTTATTTGCCCATAAAAATGCAATATGCTGCTGTATAATTGTTTATTTTCCTATTGTTGCTCAGTAACTCACATGAAGAATAGCTGATCAGCGACATTATTTCCAAATAAGGTGTAAAGCATTGCCATGTTTATGCACTAATTGCTTTCTTTGCTGTATTTGTCATAATTATTCTTGAATTTGCACAGTTTATTTTTAGTAAAACAAACGTATCCATGCATCAGTGTTGCCGCATTATTATTTATTTACCAGACGATTTTTCTTCATTTACTTGTGGGTGCTGTCTACTCTGTTATCATTAAGTTAAGTAAAATTCATTTTTATTTGCTAATTGCACGTCCATACGAGTACTTGTAATTCATTATTACTTTTCTGCACGAAAAGGTGCTTTAAATATTTCATCAAGTTCATCTATGTCAAAACAGAATTACACCAATTCCGGTTATCTTCCCCGGATCGATCTTGCATTCTCCATAGGCTACAGGAAAATTTTAGTATCGAGCACCACGGTTCAAAAATCGAAAAGTTGTGTTTTTAACTTAAAAAAATTTGCAAAAATTCGCCAAAAAATACATGGACTTAACACATACACTTGCAAAATATTTTTTTTTTTAATTCTAACTCCTTTATCTTCTTTTCACTTTTTGTGAATTAAACAAACTTAATTGTTTTCGTTAAGCAGCATTTTCAAAGTTATTTGAACGTGGAAAAACTAATTAATTCCCCATTATATATTTTTATTTTTAGATATTTGCTAGACTTACTTAATTTACTCTCATCTTTGAAACAGCAATCAGATGAATAAATCTTTTTACCAACTTTTCCCTCAAACTGAAACAAGCTTCACACTTGATGAGCACTTGCCGCCGCACATGTTGCCACAACAGATACAAGTTTGTTCGCTTGTATGCCTCCGTATGATGAAAACAAAATCATTTATTAATATAGAGTATTAAGTATGAAAGAAAAAAAAACTACATACGAGTACTCGTATAGATATTATTATACATGGCATGCATTCTCCGTTTAAACTCATACAGTTTATAAATTCAATTTCACCCAGTGGGCCACTGCACCAAATGTGCAGTCGCTTATTTTAATATTTATTAAAATATCGAACCCTACATCACAGTCGTAAGTGGATCGTTTAGCTCATGAGAATTATATTTTTGGCAAGAATAGGATGTTAATTTGCAATATAAAAACAATTTAAAAAATGTTGTCGCTTTTTTTTAACCAGACTTTAATTGAACAACATTTTTAAGTACAGAATATTTTCTTTTACACGAAATCAATTTATTTTTGTAAAGATCATGTAAAGTTGCTAATGATTTACCATCCAGATTTATAATAATTAATTATTATTAATCTATTAATTAAATAAAATAAAGATAGATGGTTTGTAAAGAGACCGGTTTCGTACAAAATGGTTTTCCAAGCAGTTTTCGGCTTAAGAAAAATACAACAACAAATAGTGATCACTGTAAAAGTCGAACCGGTGGTTAGAGCGTATGTTTTTTAATTAAAAACTTGCTGAATTTAAATTAAATATTTTTAATTGTTATTAACTTTTTTGATCTCTAATTTGTTAATTTAATTTATTATTTAATAAACTCTAGTTTTTTTTACTATAAAATTGTTACAATTTTATTTTATTATTCAATATTTCGTTAACAATTTGTTAACATCATCAGTAATAAAATAAATTAAGTAAATTGTTAACAAAATATTGTATAATACAATAAAATGTTAATAATTTTATACAAAAAACTATCTCGAGCTTAATAAATAATAAAATAAATTAAATATTTTTATTTGTTAGTTTGGATCGACTTTCAAGTTTATTCCCTTAACAGCAAATTCGACAAACCGTTTAATTTAAATACATTTTTCTTGGAACCGATCATATTTTTGGGCAGATAAATTTTGTTGTTAGAGAATGATCTGGCAATCAAATTGAAAGGTTTTCTTGCAATCATCTGAACTGGCTTTTTTAATTATTTTCAAATTTTAGATCTTATAATATTGCAAGATCTAACAAACGTCCGTTCACAGCTTAATTGGAGAGTTTCGCAAACAATTTTAACGTTCATCTTAGAATTGTCTGATTCAACTTTCTTCAACTTTCCCCATAAATTTAATTTTTATATGCCACTCCATTAGACAGAGAGAGAGAGAGAGATACAGAGAGGTAATTAGTTGTTGTTTGTGTTTAATATATTTTATTTTAAAAATCTCTTTTTTTTGCCGAAATCAAATAAATAAATGCATTCATATACACAGCCACACATGTATGTATGTGTGAAAATTTTTAAAAAGTATTGCCAATTTAGGGTTTTTGTCAGTATTTCAAATGTTTATTGGGGGTTGTGAAATAAATCACCAGTTTCCAAGCAGCTAATCCGATCAACATAAATATCAAATGTCCGTAACACAAAAGCATTTAACTTTAATTTGAAAAATGGGCTACTGTGACTACTCAGCAGTAAGTTGCAAAGTAGAGAACTATAGGAACGTAAAATTTGAAACCGCTTGCCACTTGTTACGTTCCTCATCCGATTCGAAAAAATATATATTATATAAGCACTTACACAAAAAACATTTCTATTTGAATTGAACTTATTTGAAATTTAAAACATCTCTATGATTTAAATTTTTGGTGCAGATTTTTTAAAACTTCGGATCTAGCAATTGAGGGTGCTGTTGGGTGAAGTAGTTAACACGAGACTATGAAGCGGAGGGTCCTGAGTTCAACCCTGCGCTGAGTCATGAATATTGTGTTGAATTCTTCTGATCAGCATTAGTGCGTGGTTGTGTTAGTTGTTGCCAGCCTGTTTCAATAATGAAGACATGGTCACTGAACTTGAGTCTGGAAAAAAATTCTTATGTTAATAAAACAAATGAATAAGTTCGAAAAAATAAAAATTTCCTTTCATGCCTTAAATTTATTTACCGCTAAAAATTTATTTTGCTTTTTATAATTTTCGCTCTCGAAGAGTTGGCATCACCATTTATAATGATCAGTTGAAAATAAATTTAAATAAGTATGCAAGTATGTATACGTTTTACTAACATGCATTACATGTTTACTTTAGGGAGTAATGCCTTTTTATGTTAGCCAAGTTAATAAACTTTTGATTAAAAATAATCAACATAACAAAATCATGACTGATGATATTAAATTCATTAACCGCAAAATCGATCGTGAGTTAAAGAAATATGTGATAAGATCCTGTTTTAAATAAAATTCACATATGTACATACACATTCATATGTGAACATGCATAAGCATGTACATGTAATCCACTCTACAAAATTGTTTGATTGTCTTGAATAATAGAGTGTGTAGCTGGAAATGTGGCAGGCATATTAATGCCGCAAACTTACATATTCTGGGAATTTTTCTCGTCCTTGGAATTAATATTTACCATCTCTTTGAAATTATTCAAAGCTTCCCCAAGCAACATACTTTTACTTCACTCACGTTTACATTTCTTGCACAGTGGGGAACTTTGAAAAAATGTTGAAATATTTTAGCAGTTTCTAAACGGCTATTTATGGTTGAATATGCCGAGTTAGTTCGATGAACAATCCATTTTTTAGCTCTAAATTACTTCTATACATCGCCAGGTGGTTGATTTTAAAAATTAAAATTAAAATAATTCTACATTTTGTAATCAAGTAGTCCGATTGTAATAAAATGGAACGTGCTGTCAAGTTGATTAGTCGGCAATGTGCGGCGACTAGTGAGTGATTGAAACACAATCATGCGCGACTGCAATTTGGAAAAAAATGTATACCGGAAACGGAATTGATTTTTCAGAAAACTAATTAGTTTTTCAGAATGAAATCATTTTGAATCCCATGAATGAAATCGTTTTTATATTTTAAATCACAAAAATTTAGAAATAGTATTGCTATCGATATACATATAAGGCCGTAACTCGTCCCCTATTCCTATTGCTTAAAAGTATTTCAATTTTATGCATTCTTATACTCTTTCCAATGACCGCTTAAACCCGCTTTGTGTTTGTAAATTATATCTTCAATTCCATGGGTATAAAAATATGAATATGAAAAATTTTAATTGTTTTTATTTGCTTCCATATTAATTTAATTTAATTTATTGAGACTTAATAATTTCATAACAATTAGCTAAATTAAACATTAATTGGAAACTTAAAATTATAAAGTATTATTTTAATTTTAATGCTTATAAATTGATTAGAATAACTAAGTTAAATAAAAGTTGTTTTAAATGTAAAAAAACAGTGTTTGCTTCCCGACACTTATTATTTGCTTCCATATTAAATTGTAATTTCGATAACCAACTTCCATGCATTCATTGATCTCGGCAATAATGAAAAATGTTATCTACAATTCAAAAACTTCGAACTGCATTTAGCAAGAACTTTCGACAATTATATTTTCGTATGTTGCTAAATAATTGCAGGTGCAATAAATTACAATTTGTAAAGAAAGTGCAAACATAATGCAAGTGCAACAACTTTATTATCTTGTTGGAAAATGATCATAATGAAATTGAGAGAAGAAAATACAACAACAGAGTAATGAAAAATTACAAATGCATCGATGGATAACAAAAACATGTCAGTCAAATGAAAATTTTTTAAAAGCGCAAAATGTGTTAACAAAACCTACGGCCCGGCCACATTTATTATATCAAATGTAAAAAGTTGTTTTAATTTAAAACAATTTTTGTGCAAGTAAATATTTTTGGATCAAAATTTTCTATGAAATATTACACGAGCCTTTAGAAATGTTTATTTTGGAAAGAGATCGATAACTCGGGAGTAGTTCAAATAATTATGATGATTTCACACAAAAGTAAGGGTTAACGGAGGGATCGTGGAAGGATCGTTCAACACAATGCGTTCCTAATAGATGCAGTCAGTTATTTTTTATTATTTCATTTGCTGAAAATATATGGTTAGAGCTTTAATATCGATCGTACTTGAAATCCTGATCGGCAGACTGGCTATTTGTTTTCTACAGTCCATGTCCCAAGTCCATGTTAACAAACCAAAACCTGCACAGTGTCACGGAGCCAAGCCAAAGCGAAATTTGGAATTTATAAAGCACAGAACACAAACAAGGCCAGTCAGTCCATTTCTAATGTCTTATCAGCAGTGAAATTCAGCGGCGCAAATATTGCCCACACCTGCTCTCTTTAAAATTTACAAAATCAAATAACTGTTAACTAATTAGGAGTCCAAGCTTTATTAGCTTAAGTGCATTGGCAATGCAACTGCAGGCCAGATTAGAAAATTATAAACAAAAAGAAATTATTTACACACACACACACACTCCCCTTACAAACACGTTAAAATAACAAGAAGATATTTATTTAATTTTTCTTTTTTCAAATTAAAGATGCTTTCGGAACACGCCAATCGTTTCCATATCAATGCTTCTTGCAAAATAGAAATTAATTTATAAAAGCTGGTAGCATCACATTACAAGGCAGCAGTTGCATTTAAGAAACTTTTAAATCGATATCAGCGAAGAAGCGCTGATTGCAAGAATCGTCGATCAGCATACCGAACAACGTCTGTCCACAGCGAGCGCATTTATAAGTTTGAAAATCAAGTGACAAGTGAAAGGATTGCAAAGAAAAGATAAGATCTGTTATAAGATCTTTAACTATTTAAGACGACAAAACAAAGTGAGAAAAAAGTGCCCAAAACAAAATGTCAAGTGAAAAACATTTAAAATATTTAATGTATGTTGTATGTATGACGATCACAATCCTGCCGGTTACATTGGCACATAGAAGATCTCACAGGAGTACCTCAACAGCTTCATTAACGTCGGCGACAACCAGCAATACGGTCGCTCCACAAACAGCCACCACCTCATGGCTGGGGCCGGAATTTCAGATTATACGTCGCGTGTATGACGATTGCCAGGCGAAAAATGACTTTATGGGCTGTTTGAAGCACAAAGCTCTCACAGGTCTAAGCCGAGCCATAGAACAAGACTCGATAAAGATTGTGGATGGTGTAGTTTTAGAAAAGCAAAATCATACAGAAGAAGAAAGTATCATAAGTGCTTTAACTGATGCGAGGGCTTTCAATAGTTTGGCTCCCTTAGATCGTGCGCTCCTGTCAAAAATCGACAAGTTGGTACGAACTCATTCGCTGAAGGTGGATATAGGTACGGCTCGCTTGGGTGGCGGAGGTGACGAAGGAGGTCACCAAGAAAAAAAGGAGAAAAAGAAAGAGGAAGGCGGCCACATTAAATATGTTATTGCAGCCCTTCTAACAGCCATGGGCATTGCAGGACCTATAGGTCTTAAAGCTTTGGCTGCCATCGCCGGCAAAGCTTTAGTCATAAGCAAAGTGGCCCTAACAATTGCCGGTATTATTGCACTGAAAAAACTATTCTCGCAGGATCATCACGAGGAGACCAGTTTTCAGGTTCATGCTGGTGATCACAACAGGTAAATTAATGTCAAGGCAAACAAGAGTTTACAATAACAAACAAATTTCTCATTTCTCATTTCTGTTTCTATTACCAAATTAGACGCAGCACATATGTTATACGCCCAATACCGAAAACTGGCGGCATACCAGCGGCTGCCGGTGAAGCTCCTGTTGTAGATCCTTATCGTTACTATTATGAATATCATTGAGTCTTATCACATGCGAGTCATTTAGTTTTAAGTTGTAACGTATTTATAGTATACAAAATATTCAGACAGCTAAAATACCAAAGATTCAATTACAAACCGTTTTTGTAGGCAAAGAGAAAATTGTACCTATTTTAAATAAACGTATAATTCACTGTTGAAAAAAAATTGATTTATATATGTAATTAATTTAAATAAAAAAAGTTGTAATACACGAAAAATGATGTAAAAGTTGTACGAAAATAAATAAAACATTACAAATAACCTGATAAGTAGTAAAGGTCAAAAATGTTTTTCTTATGTCAAAGACCAGAACCGTCCTGTTAAGGAGATATCTGTAAGTCTCCGTGTATCCACTTCTTTCAACTTATACGAATCCACTTCGCAATGAAATTAGTTTAGGCATTTTTGCCTAACAAACACTTACATACATATACATATGTTTTTTAAGCAAAACCAATGAGAGCGACACCTAGTATAATAAAATATAAAACGTGAGTGGTCGAATGTATTAGTAAATATTGAAGTGACTTTGTTATTAGAAAAATAACCAAACCAAGGCAAACATGCAAATGCACACACGTGTATTGACCTTATGCTCTGCACATAGAAAAGAAAATTACATAAAGAGCATACAAATCTCTAAAAGTGCTCCGTAGTGTGCCATCTATCTGTAAACGACACCATTAACGCATTACTTTGTCAGAAGTACCCTGTTGTTATGTTTACGTTATGTGTGGTGTTTGACACTGCTAAGAGCAGTGACTGCTCTTAGTACAATATGTGTTCTGACTTAGTTCTTTTTTAACCACTAAAAATCTTTACTATTCACATTCACTACAGATGGCGCTTGAAGCTGGTACAAATGTATTTTAATATATTATTTAATTATATTTTATTTAATTAATATTAAATAATATAACTAATATATATTAATTAAATAAAATATTTAATTTCCTGAAGAAGTCACACAAAGGAGTGACGAAATATTGAAATTAAAAATTAAACTAAAATAAAGAGACCTTAAGCTTAAAAATATCAGAATACAATAATAATTAAAAAGTGGTCAAGAAACCAGAAGAATTTAGTATTTATATATGTTTTTTACAATTAACTGTTGAAACAAATTGTGTTTGAACATATAGAATATATTTAGCGCATGGTACGGCAAAATATGTAATTGCACCAATTCCCCACACACGACATAAGTGCTGGCATCAACACCTATGATGGCGCGTCCCGGCTGTTGCGGTGTCTAGCGCTTTTCAGATAATTATATTTCTGTAAATTTAGATAGTCTTCATTGACAGCATTGCACTTGTGTTTTCATTAGGTGGCAATCCAAGTAGTACTTTAAACAAAATTCAATTACCAACATTCCTTATTGTTTACATTAATTTTGTTTACTTAAATTTTCATTATGGAATTTCGGAACAAAGATCCGGGTGCCGTACAATTCGGAAATTTTATAAACTACTACCAATTTAATTCCGCAGAAGAAAGGCTAAAGCTTTTGCCATCGTGTAATTGGGTGCTTGAAGAGGAAAAGCAATGCACAGAGCATTACTTGGTGTTAGATGTTGGATGTAATTCAGGGGTTTTTACTCAACTATTGCTGAAATATTTAACTAGTTTAATGCCACAACGTACAGTATTTATATATGGAGTTGATATAGATGCCGAATTAATATCTCGAGCCAAAGTGGATAATAAGGATTGTAAAAATATCACTTACGATTGTATCGACGTTATGGATCCGACAGCATTCAAAAAAGTACAGCAGTTTTTGTCGACAAATAAGAGGGCAAGGTTTGATGCGGTTTGTTGTTTTTCTATTACCATGTGGATACATTTAAATCACCACGATTTAGGTTTACAAGAATTCCTAAACAAATTGTCGCTATTAGCAAAACTATTCATTATTGAGCCTCAACCATGGAAATGTTATCAATCTGCCGAACGCAGACTGAAAAAGTCTGGAGAAGTCTTTCCTTTATTTTTGGAACTGAAATGGAGGTCGCAAGTTGAAAAGGAGATTGAAAACTTTTTGGAAACCAAAATGCGGAGGAAAAAAGTTTACGAGTCAGTTCCGACTAAGTGGCAAAGAAAAATTTGTTTTTACAGGTGATAGTTGTCGTAAACAACTAATTGGTTAATAAAACAAATGTATTTTGTTTACTGTACAAATTTAGATTTCATTATTTTATTTAAAAACAACTTTTCCAACATTTTTTGTAAAATAACGTTAAAGTTAATCATTGCTTTTAGTTTATTCTTTGTTCCCTAGACTTCAGCAATAAGATCGAAATAGTCCCAGAAAGTACTGTCATCTGGTTTCCTGTCCTTAATTTTTAGAAGTACTTTACCCCATAAAAAAATGTTCTTTCGTCTTGTACCCTGGAATTCGGGAGTGTCACCTTCAGTGCTAAAAAATTACAGTATACGTATATGCAATATTATTAATATTAAACAATATGTACATATATAATATTAAACAAATTTATTTAAATACCGTTGTACTTTTCCATTTCATCACAAATAATAATGCTTTATTTTATAAGTAGATCTCCAATGGGACAAACTTTTAACCAGACACCATTGCAGTAGTAAATAAAATTCTAATTTGTGAATAAAATGTTGCAGTAGATGCAAGAATTTATAGGTAGTATTGCGAATTGCATGCGTTATATATTTAAAAAGTTTTAAGTGCAAAGTGCTCCCAAGTTTTCTGCTTAAAATGTCTACGAACGCTCAATTGAAATAGTACCGCAGTAACTTCTGCATTTTCGAATGTACCATGACTAGATAGAAATTAGATTTAGAAATAAAATGGAATAGTGTGTTTACATTTATAATAAATTTTTAATTTGAAATAGGATTAAAAAGTCGTTGACCTTTTTAATTTTTATTTTTCAATTTAGTACATAAAAATGAAAAGCGATGAGGACATAGCTGAACCGCAAATGCTTAGTAAATTGATTTAGAGAATATCTCAAATAAATTACATTGAATATTATGAAAGAAGATCTGTTGCATTTGATCGACTTTTAGGTACATATTATTAAACGAAGTAAACATTTGAAAGCAATACATTAACTGGTATATCGGTTGTACGAATAAACACAAAATATTAACCCCCATTTTCATAAAAAAATAAAACGTATTTGAAATCTGTTTTAAGAAAATTTTGTATGAAAAAATTTTATTAAAATACATTTCAAACTCATTTTAAATTTTATGAATACCGGGGTAAATATTTAAAGGAACTACATACTTTATTTAAAATCATAGAAAACCTATCTTCATTAGTTTTCAATGAAATCGCTTTTGCATAAAGACATTTTTTAATTTTAATTATATTGTATATATATTTTTTCATTTCTTTTTTTTTTGTATTATTTTGTACATTTTTATACACTAATTAAAGACCCTAAACATTTGTTGTTTCCTCTCTTTGTTTTAAATACATTATATACTTTAATATTTATTTACTAATACATAATATAATTAATGACCATTTAAACTTTTTAATGTTTGTAAAATTTTGAATTTTAAAATTTAGCTTACAATTCTTATATCGGGTTAAACCCTCATACGATCAACGAGTGCAAACATCGCAGGGTATTAGAACAAAAGCGATATAAATTAAAAATGACCCAAATTTTGTCAGTATTTCATTTGAATAAAAATATATGTATTAATATATTATAAACTCTTAAATAAATTTTACGTGTTAAGTAATGACAATATACATTGTTAAATTAATACAAAGAATTATTAACAATTTTTATTATTATTTAGGATTAGGAGTTGATGATAGCGAAACAGAGGTTTTAATTTCTAAGGAAAATATGAGAACAAAATTTAATAAAATATTTTAAAAATAAAAATCTTCATCTATAACATCCACTGACGTATCATGGTTATGATGTTCTTGGTGATTAACATTATCTTCATCTTCTTCTGATACTGTAACATTGTGAATGACGTTTGCTAACACTAAGTTAGCGGTTCTTGTTATCGTTCCTGTTAAATGGCGTACTGGTTGTATTTGTGGTTTCTGATGATGGAGCGGGAGGCATTGTTGATGAGGTGAAGTCGGTATTTCTGTTTCTGAAGGCGATGTAGAAATTGTTATAGCTCGATTGTTGGTTTGGGAAGTTAAGTTTCATCCGGCAACCTCTTCGCCCGTAAAATCTAATTTGACGACATCAGCAGGCAAACATTCTTCAACGTCGACTTCAGTTTCCGATGTGTTGATACGATTTAGTGTCATTGTTACATCGGGACCAGATTTAAGTGCTACCGAAGTAGCTGCTATATTGGGCACAGTAGTACCAGAGATTGTTGTAGATGTTACTGCATTGGTGTTTGTAATAATGCTAGTAGCATTTGTTATCATGTTGTTGCTTACTGCTGTGTTACCTAAAAAAAGTTTTACTGTTTCAATTCATTATGTTTTTAGGAACACAAGTTGAACTTGTAAATAATAAATGTTCTTTCTAAAATTTATATTCAAACAATAATAAATAATTATAAATTGTAAAAACTGTAAGCAAGACCTATGTATGTATAGATTGTTGGGCATCTTTTAGTACTAAGTGTATTGATAAATTAAAAAAATTAATTTCGGAGAAATGTCAATAAATACTCCTGTGAAAAATTTGTAGGAAAACATAATTTATGATTTTCCTTAAGGTTTTAAAATAAATTTTGAAATATTTTCATTACTGACACATTTTTCAAGTTGGAACTTTCTAGCAAATATTTTAAACTGCAATATTTTTCTAGCTGGTGAATTTGTAAAATACACTTGGTTGTGAAACAACGAAAATGGCTACATTTGCATAGTCTCTTGAAATAGTTTTAAAATTTTTGGAAAATGTTTTAAAAATTTAAGCCATTCGTAGCATACGAGTATAGTTAAAAGCAAATGATTTTAACAATTTTTATGTGCATGTTACCTGTGTTAGTGCTATTATTTGCTGCAACTAAAGTTGTTGTGTTTGTCGCAGACCCAGTGACAATTTGTTGCGTTGTTGGCTGTTGTATTACAATGTTTTCGGTAACAGTAGCTGTGACAGGCGTTGATGTTGTTGTCGATATGTTTGTCGTGGGCGCTGCGCTTGCAGAACTGTTCGCCGATGCTGCAGCTGCCGCAGCAGCCAACAGCGCTTTTTGCGCCTGCATCTGTTGGAACTGCTGAATTGTTACTGTAGTTGTTGTAGTCGTAGTGTGTGAGGGTTGTATTACTTGTGCCTGCTGCTGTTGATGCAACTGTTGCGCATGTTGTAATTGCTGCAATTGTTGCGGTTGCAAATGAACTATTTGAGGTTGTGTTAGTTGCGATGACCCACTTGCAACTATGTTTGCTGTTGTTGCGACATTATTAAGTGTCACTTGATTGCCGCCAACCAAAGGGCCGCTTGCACCAACTGCGGACGTGGCGTGCGGTGACGCTTGTATTATAATCTGTTTAGGTGCGGTTTGCAGAATTTGTGTTGGTGTGGAAACGGATGGCGACGACGATGGTGCGGATGAGGATGATGATTGTTGTAGCACCTGTTGCAAAGGTACAATATGTTGAACATTTTGTATATGAACCGTTTGATGTTGCGGTTGTTGCTGCTGGTGAATCTGATGCTGCTGTTGTTGTGAATTTATTGCACCTGCGGCATGATGTTGTTTTAATATCTGATGACTTGTTGTCTGTTGCTGTGCAATATGTTGTTGCTGCTGTTGTATTGCTTGCTGCTGTACCTGCTGCACTGGTTGTACCACATGATGCACCTGTTGTACTGGCACTTGTTTGGCTGGTATTCCAGCATCTTCGAATGCCTTTTTCTTTAAGGCTTGTCTGATTTGTGATCTAAAGTTTGGGAAACGGGGTAAAAAAAAACAAACAGTTTTCATTAATGTATTTACAAATGCAATAGGGACTATTTTGTCCTCTCGCTATATCCTGTTGAGAGGGTTGTTAAAACATATTACAAACTTACACTGTTCTATTTTTTATGCTTAAACTGATTTTATTTAGATCTTCTGAGAATCGGAGTATCGATGCATGCAACATATCAATTTCTTCATCTGTCCATTTGCTGCATTGTATAATGCATTTTTTTGAAAGTGTTGTTATTTCAATCAGATAGTCGTTTGGATTAAAGATGGACATAGCGAGAGAACAGAAAAATATGTTCAAAATTAGTTTTTCTTTAATTAAAGGAGTTTAAATGTATAAATTTATATTGTATACACAAGAATACTCTGGAAATAACACTTCACATAACTGATCGTCATTCGCAAAATAGGTGTTCTGTGCAAACAAATTTTTTTGTAAGTCGTGTGGTTTTAACCGCTCAGCTAATAATTTGCTTACTTATTTTTGCGGCTTTAGTTTTTTTTACAATCGTCATATGAATTACAACTAAAAGCAAAACGTCACGTGTGGTTTTGAAATCACAACCAGGTTGTGGGTTTAATTTTAATTTGTGGGTGCTTGTATCATTTTCATCTAACGTAACGAGCCCTGCAATAACCCAAGTCGGCTGAAACTGTTAACCTGTGGAACCCAGCATAATAACCTCAAGGAAATGTTTCAATAGGGAACCATGAAAAATTGACAATTGTCAACTGGAAAATTCAATAATTAATATCTAATCTTTTAGTGGTTTTTATATTTTCTAACGATAATTATTGTATTAAGGTACAACAGTTCGCAAGTTCTAAAGTGATTTGGTATTTCTAATTATAGAAAATTCATTTTTAATGAAACATTTTCGAAATGTTATCGAAAAGGTAGTTTTTTCAGCTTTTAGTTGTCGCGATCATTGGTCTAACTGTACCTAAAAAATAGTTGCCAACGAAGCTTGATATTGAGTGACACAGGGGGCTTCGCGGCCATAAGTATACTACATAACTAAACTTTTACATTTACCATTATATAGAAAAGAAGTTCATTTTCAAAGTGGATGCTTTGAAAATGTTCTTCTTGGGCATTCGAAAGCTTATAACTCGAATTAAATAAATTTATGAAGCATATTTATGTCCAAAACTGTAAAGAAAATATCATAGCGAAAAATAACTCACGAGTGTACCCGTTAAATTTAGAACATTTTAAATAAGATCTATTACTGAAATATCACGTAAACATTATAATCAATTGGCCGGCAGTGTCATGAATAAATTTATTTATTACATTAAGTTATTGTTATTAAATACAAATTTATCTGAATTTAGAAGAAATAAACATATTAAGGAATTTGTTGGAAAATTTAAAAGCGCCAGTATATAGAAAGTATTGGAGTATCTAAATTTGTGAGCTTATTTAAATACATATTTAGTACTGCAATTAGAGCAACATATCTGGTACAATAAACTTTATGAAACTTAATATCTGTCCTGAGGATATATACAAAAAACGTTGCTTTCTTTTGAATTCAGTAAAGATAACGATACATTAAGAACAGGTGCCAATACAGCGCAATTACTTTTGTAAAATATAGATTATGTGGATTGGTGTATCGATCTTAAATAACTTTTCGTTTAATATCTTACGGAATTAATCAAAAACATAAATTATATTTAAACACTTACCCAGCTGGAGATTCTGCGTTAGGATGTAATTGCATAGTTAAATCTCCCAATCGACTAAATGCTTGACCTGCAGCTGTAAATATTTCACCCACCTAGAAAGTAACAATAAAATATATAAACCATTTTGAAAAGAAGCAAAGTTGGTATATTAATTTTATGTTCATGTGTTTTTATTATTATTTATTTTCCAAAACAAATCAACAGATTTCCTTGTTATATACTTATGAAACCTCATTTGTCAAGCGGTCTGTACTAAATTTGGACGTTTTTAAACAAAATAGAATTGCTCCCCCACCCACCCCGCATAAGTTAAACAATAATTGTTTGCAAACAAAACGCATACGACGTTTTATTAGTTTTCTTTCCTCTTGACCGCCCTAAGGAATTCTATGATCTGACACTTGCCGAGCGAGAGTTGTTTGGCATAGTGACATTGACGACGTCGCTCAGGTTTTCCCGCACAATTTTGAATAAATAGATTTTTATATTCTATCAACTATCTGTAACTATTTTGGACTTTTTTAATATATTTAACTTACTTTTGTGGCTGAATTCATGATATTTTTATGAAAATTTCGTTAGATATTCTGAAATATTCTGTGAAAAATATAATGTTGTACAGTTGTCAAAAACAGCGCGTAGATAACGGAGTAGTAAAAAAAGTGACATTTATTCAAAATGCGTTAGTATATCATTGCAGGGTGACTCAAAGAATCCATATACATACATAATTACGTATGGCTAACTTAGCGTCTATACCTGATATTAATTCTGATATAATATGAGAGAGAACGTCGGCAGAATAAAGGGAAAAATATATTTATATAAATATTAATATCTATGTAGGGGGAAACGTACTATTGTAAATATCATAATATTTCATAATTATCAAGCAACCGTGCAGTAAACATCTTCGTTTACTTTAATAGTACTGCGTGTTTTATAAATGTTTTGGCATTTTTTATATATTTATTGTGTGTATAAAGTTAAAAATAGTTCTGTGTAAAAGTTTTGTTAGTTTTATAAACAATTTGGTTTATAAAATAGTTATTGTGCATATTAAAAAAATAAAATGGAAGTTTTGCGTCTATTTTAATACGCAAAATTCTTTTCTTGTGTCTAAATGTGTGTATGTGTACGTTTTCTGACAGTTCATATCATGATATTGTTTTCTAAATATATATTATGAAAACAATATTATAATATTTGATATAATATTAATATTGCAGTCCACACGTAATATGATTCTCTCTGCTATGAAATTTGACGTTTGCTGATAGGAATATATTTGATTTTATATCAGGTATAGACGCTATGTTAGGGGTACACTTTTGATTTTTGTGATCCATTAGACTATGTCCACACGGAGAAGCATTTGAGCAGAAATATTGTGTTTGTAGATGAGAGGGGAAAGACGAGTGGAAAAGCGCACGGTGTTTCATGTGCATGAAACATTTGATGAGCACCCCATTCTCCGCTTCTGCATATAATATAATATATGTATGCTGCAAAACAAATGTTTCAACCGTGTGGACACGAATGCAGCTTCAAAAGGGAATTAATAAATGTTTCTGCAGCAAATGTTTCATCGTGTGGACATAGTCTTACCAATCATAAGGTGGGCACACACTTCGTTCTTGTGAACAGTTTTAACCGAACGGGTAAAACTGTACTGGTTAACACGTACAACGACCATGCACACACACTATACGTTCTTTTTTTCTTCGCAATAATAAAAACAAAACAAACAAAATATTATGCAAATGTCTGTAAACACGCGAATCCGAAATTTTTTAATTTTCAGTATTTTACACTGGCAAAAGCTGTCCTTTATTGTTTGGCCCACACACAAACAGTTTTCAACTAACACGTGTGAGAACCGACGGTTAAAATCAAGACGCGACAGATTTTTTTTCAAGTTCCAAAAGAACGTCGATTTTTGCCCACATACTAGCAGTATAACCGAACAGTTTGAACTGTACGGTAAAAACTGTGCAAAAAGAACGATGTCTGTGGGGCCCTATACATAAAAATCAGAAAATTGCTCAAAATTCTTGGCTAAAATTCATGCAATTTGAGCTTTCTCGAAAGCTTCTTCGCAGTTGAAACTCCTTCCAATACTTAATTATTAGAAATAAACAAGTTTTGGGTAAAATTGTGTTTAAACCAAAACATAGATTTTTTGCAAAAGCGGTACCCTTTCCAAATATATTAGTCAAAAATTTTTTTTGCTTAAATGCATGCGATTTGAGCTTTTTTGAAAGCTTCTTCGCATTCGAAACTCCTTTCAATACTTAATTATTAGAAATAAACACGTTTTGGGTAAAATTGTGTTTCATCAAAAATATTGATTTTTTGCAAAGAGGTACCCCTTTCCAAAAAAAATTGGTCAAACTTTTTTTTGCTTAAATGCATGCGATTTGAGCTTTTTTGAAAGCTTCTTCGCATTTGAAACTCCTTTCGATACTTAATTATTAGAAATAAACACGTTTTGGGTAAAATTGTGTTTCATCAAAAAAATTGATTTTTTGCAAAGAGGTACCCCTTTCCAAAAAGAGTTGGTCAAACTTTTTTTTTGCTTAAATTCATGCGACTTGAGCTTTTTCGAATTTGAAACTCCTTTTAATGTTATTAGAAATAAACGCCTTTTGGGCAAAATTGGGTAAAATTGTGCTTCAACCAAAAAGTTGATATTTTGCAAAGAGGTACCCCTTTCCAAAAAAATTGGTCAAAAATTTTTTTTGCTTAAATGCATGCGACTTAAGCTTTTTCGGAAGCTTCTTCGCATTTGAAACTCCTTTTAATACTCAGTTATTAGAAATAAACGCCTTTTGGGCAAAATTGGGTAAAATTGTGTTTCAACCAAAAAGTTGATATTTTGCAAAGAGGTACCCCTTTCCAAAAAAATTGGTCAAACATTTTTTTTGCTTAAATGCATGCGACTTAAGCTTTTTCGGAAGCTTCTCCGCATTTGAAACTCCTTTTAATACTCAGTTATTAGAAATAAACGCCTTTTGGGCAAAATTGGGTAAAATTGGGTTTCAACCAAAAAGTTGATATTTTGCAAAGAGGTACCCCTTTCCAAAAAAATTGGTCAAAAATTTTTTGTGCTTAAATGCATGCGACTTAAGCTTTTTCGGAAGCTTCTTCGCATTTGAAACTCCTTTTAATACTCAGTTATTAGAAATAAACGCCTTTTGGGCAAAATTGGGTAAAATTGTGTTTCAACCAAAAAGTTGATATTTTGCAAAGAGGTACCCCTTTCCAAAAAAAATGGTCAAAAATTTTTTTTGCTTAAATGCATGCGACTTAAGCTTTTTCGGAAGCTTCTTCGCATTTGAAACTCCTTTTAATACTCAGTTACTAGAAATAAACGCCTTTTGGGCAAAATTGGGTAAAATTGTGTTTCAACCAAAAAGTTGATATTATGCAAAGAGGTACCCCTTTCCAAAAAAAATGGTCAAAAATTTTTTTTGCTTAAATGCATGCGACTTAAGCTTTTTCGGAAGCTTCTTCGCATTTGAAACTCCTTTTAATACTCAGTTATTAGAAATAAACGCCTTTTGGGCAAAATTGGGTAAAATTGTGTTTCAACCAAAAAGTTGATATTTTGCAAAGAGGTACCCCTTTCCAAAAAAAATGGTCAAAAATTTTTTTTGCTTAAATGCATGCGACTTAAGCTTTTTCGGAAGCTTCTTCGCATTTGAAACTCCTTTTAATACTCAGTTATTAGAAATAAACGCCTTTTGGGCAAAATTGGGTAAAATTGTGTTTCAACCAAAAAGTTGATATTTTCCAAAAAAATTGGTCAACATTTTTTTTTGCTTAAAAGCATGCGACTTAAGCTTTTTCGGAAGCTTCTTCGCATTTGAAACTCGTTTCAATACTCAGTTATTAGAAATAAACGCCTTTTGGGCAAAATTGGGTAAAATTGTGTTTCAACCAAAAAGTTGATATTTTCCAAAAATATTGGTCAAAAATTTTTTTGCTTAAATGCATGCGACTTAAACCTTTTCGGATGCTTCTTCGCATTTGATACTCCTTTTAATACTCAGTTATTAGAAATAAACGCCTTTTGGGCAAAATTGGGTAAAATTGTGTTTCAACCAAAAAGTTGATATTTTGCAAAGAGGTACCCCTTTCCAAAAAAATTGGTCAAAAAGTGTTTTTCCTTAAATGCATGCGACTTAAGCTTTTTCGGAAGCTTCTTCGCATTTGAAACTCCTTTTAATACTCAGTTATTAGAAATAAACGCCTTTTGGGCAAAATTGGGTAAAATTGTGTATCAACCAAAAAGTTGATATTTTGTACCCCTTTCCAAAAAAATTGGTCAAAAATTTTTGTTCCTTAAATGCATGCGACTTAAGCTTTTTCGGAAGCTTCTTCGCATTTGAAACTCCTTTCAATACTCAGTTATTAGAAATAAAAGCCTTTTGGGCAAAATTGGGTAAAATTGTGTTTCAACCAAAAAATTGATTTTTATCAAAGGGGTTAGCCTTTCCTAAAAAATTGGCAAAAATTTTTTTTCTTAAATGCATGCCATTTGAGATTTTTCGGAAGCTTCTTCGCATTTGAAACTCCTTTCAATACTCAGTTATTAGAAATAAACGCCTTTTGGGCAAAATTGGGTAAAATTGTGTTTCAACCAAAAAATTGATTTTTATCAAAGGGGTTAGCCTTTCCTAACAAATTGGCAAAAAAAATTTTTTTCTTAAATGCATGCCATTTGAGATTTTTCTGAAGCTTCTTCGCATTTGAAACTCCTTTTAATACTCAGTTACTAGAAATAAACGCCTTTTGGGCAAAATTGGGTAAAATTGTGTTTCAACCAAAAAATTGATTTTTATCAAAGGGGTTAGCCTTTCCAAAAAAATTGGTCAAAAATTTTTTTTGCTTAAATGCATGCGACTTAAGCTTTTTCGGAAGTTTCTTCGCATTTGAAACTCCTTTCAATACTCAGTTATCAGAAATAAACGCCTTTTGGGCAAAATTGGGTCAAATTGTGTTTCACCAAAAAGTTGATATTTTGCAAAAAGGTACCCCTTTCCAAAAAAATTGGTCAAACATTTTTTTTGCTTAAATGCATGCGACTTAAGCTTTTTCGGAAGCTTCTTCGCATTTGAAACTCCTTTCAATACTCAGTTATTAGAAATAAACGCCTTTTGGGCAAAATTGGGTAAAATTGTGTTTCAACCAAAAAATTGATTTTTATCAAAGGGGTTAGCCCTTCCAAAAAAATTGGTCAAAAATTTTTTTTGCTTAAATGCATGCGACTTAAGCTTTTTCGGAAGCTTCTTCGCATTTGAAACTCCTTTCAATACTCAGTTATTAGAAATAAACGCCTTTTGGGCAAAATTGGGTAAAATTGTGTTTCAACCAAAAAATTGATTTTTATCAAAGGGGTTAGCCTTTCCAAAAAAATTGGTCAAAAATTTTTTTTGCTTAAATGCATGCGACTTAAGCTTTTTCGGAAGCTTCTTCGCATTTGAAACTCCTTTCAATACTCAGTTATTAGAAATAAACGCCTTTTGGGCAAAATTGGGTAAAATTGTGTTTCAACCAAAAAATTGATTTTTATCAAAGGGGTTAGCCTTTCCAAAAAAATTGGTCAAAAATTTTTTTTGCTTAAATGCATGCGACTTAAGCTTTTTCGGAAGCTTCTTCGCATTTGAAACTCCTTTCAATACTCAGTTATTAGAAATAAACGTCTTTTGGGCAAAATTGGGTAAAATTGTGTTTCAACCAAAAAATTGATTTTTATCAAAGGGGTTAGCCTTTCCAAAAAAATTGGTCAAAAATTTTTTTTGCTTAAATGCATGCGACTTAAGCTTTTTCGGAAGCTTCTTCGCATTTGAAACTCCTTTCAATACTCAGTTATTAGAAATAAACGCCTTTTGGGCAAAATTGGGTAAAATTGTGTTTCAACCAAAAAATTGATTTTTATCAAAGGGGTTAGCCTTTCCAAAAAAATTGGTCAAAAATTTTTTTTGCTTAAATGCATGCGACTTAAGCTTTTTCGGAAGCTTCTTCGCATTTGAAACTCCTTTCAATACTCAGTTATTAGAAATAAACGTCTTTTGGGCAAAATTGGGTAAAATTGTGTTTCAACCAAAAAATTGATTTTTATCAAAGGGGTTAGCCTTTCCAAAAAAATTGGTCAAAAATTTTTTTTGCTTAAATGCATGCGACTTAAGCTTTTTCGGAAGCTTCTTCGCATTTGAAACTCCTTTCAATACTCAGTTATTAGAAATAAACGCCTTTTGGGCAAAATTGGGTAAAATTGTGTTTCCACCAAAAAATTGATTTTTATCAAAGGGGTTAGCCTTTCCAAAAAAATTGGTCAAAAATTGTTTTTGCTTAAATGCATGCGACTTAAGCTTTTTCGGAAGCTTCTTCGCATTTGAAACTCCTTTCAATACTCAGTTATTAGAAATAAACGCCTTTTGGGCAAAATTGGGTAAAATTGTGTTTCAACCAAAAAATTGATTTTTATCAAAGGGGTCAGTCAGCCTTTCCAAAAAAATTGGTCAAAAAATTTTTTTGCTTAAATGCATGCGACTTAAGCTTTTTCGGAAGCTTCTTCGCATTTGAAACTCCTTTCAATACTCAGTTATTAGAAATAAACGCCTTTTGGGCAAAATTGGGTAAAATTGTGTTTCAACCAAAAAATTGATTTTTATCAAAGGGGTTAGCCTTTCCAAAAAAATTGGTCAAAAATTTTTTTTGCTTAAATGCATGCGACTTAAGCTTTTTCGGAAGCTTCTTCGCATTTGAAACTCCTTTCAATACTCAGTTATTAGAAATAAACGCCTTTTGGGCAAAATTGGGTAAAATTGTGTTTCAACCAAAAAATTGATTTTTATCAAAAAAATTGGTCAACAATTTTTTTTGCTTAAATGCATGCGAGTTAAGCTTTTTCGGAAGCTTCTTCGCATTTGAAACTCCTTTCAATACTCAGTTATTAGAAATAAACGCCTTTTGGGCAAAATTGGGTAAAATTGTGTTTCAACCAAAAAATTGATTTTTATCAAAGGGGTTAGCCTTTCCTAACAAATTGGCAAAAAAAATTTTTTTCTTAAATGCATGCCATTTGAGATTTTTCTGAAGCTTCTTCGCATTTGAAACTCCTTTTAATACTCAGTTACTAGAAATAAACGCCTTTTGGGCAAAATTGGGTAAAATTGTGTTTCAACCAAAAAATTGATTTTTATCAAAGGGGTTAGCCTTTCCAAAAAAATTGGTCAAAAATTTTTTTTGCTTAAATGCATGCGACTTAAGCTTTTTCGGAAGTTTCTTCGCATTTGAAACTCCTTTCAATACTCAGTTATTAGAAATAAACGCCTTTTGGGCAAAATTGGGTCAAATTGTGTTTCACCAAAAAGTTGATATTTTGCAAAAAGGTACCCCTTTCCAAAAAAATTGGTCAAACATTTTTTTTGCTTAAATGCATGCGACTTAAGCTTTTTCGGAAGCTTCTTCGCATTTGAAACTCCTTTCAATACTCAGTTATTAGAAATAAACGCCTTTTGGGCAAAATTGGGTAAAATTGTGTTTCAACCAAAAAATTGATTTTTATCAAAGGGGTTAGCCCTTCCAAAAAAATTGGTCAAAAATTTTTTTTGCTTAAATGCATGCGACTTAAGCTTTTTCGGAAGCTTCTTCGCATTTGAAACTCCTTTCAATACTCAGTTATTAGAAATAAACGCCTTTTGGGCAAAATTGGGTAAAATTGTGTTTCAACCAAAAAATTGATTTTTATCAAAGGGGTTAGCCTTTCCAAAAAAATTGGTCAAAAATTTTTTTTGCTTAAATGCATGCGACTTAAGCTTTTTCGGAAGCTTCTTCGCATTTGAAACTCCTTTCAATACTCAGTTATTAGAAATAAACGCCTTTTGGGCAAAATTGGGTAAAATTGTGTTTCAACCAAAAAATTGATTTTTATCAAAGGGGTTAGCCTTTCCAAAAAAATTGGTCAAAAATTTTTTTTGCTTAAATGCATGCGACTTAAGCTTTTTCGGAAGCTTCTTCGCATTTGAAACTCCTTTCAATACTCAGTTATTATAAATAAACGCCTTTGGGGCAAAATTGGGTAAAATTGTGTTTCAAATAAAAAATTGATTTTTATCAAAGGGGTTGGCCTTTCCAAAAAAATTGGTCAAAAATTTTTTTTGCTTAAATGCATGCGACTTAAGCTTTTTCGGAAGCTTCTTCGCATTTGAAACTCCTTTCAATACTCAGTTATTAGAAATAAACGTCTTTTGGGCAAAATTGGGTAAAATTGTGTTTCAACCAAAAAATTGATTTTTATCAAAGGGGTTAGCCTTTCCAAAAAAATTGGTCAAAAATTTTTTTTGCTTAAATGCATGCGACTTAAGCTTTTTCGGAAGCTTCTTCGCATTTGAAACTCCTTTCAATACTCAGTTATTAGAAATAAACGCCTTTTGGGCAAAATTGGGTAAAATTGTGTTTCCACCAAAAAATTGATTTTTATCAAAGGGGTTAGCCTTTCCAAAAAAATTGGTCAAAAATTGTTTTTGCTTAAATGCATGCGACTTAAGCTTTTTCGGAAGCTTCTTCGCATTTGAAACTCCTTTCAATACTCAGTTATTAGAAATAAACGCCTTTTGGGCAAAATTGGGTAAAATTGTGTTTCAACCAAAAAATTGATTTTTATCAAAGGGGTCAGTCAGCCTTTCCAAAAAAATTGGTCAAAAAATTTTTTTGCTTAAATGCATGCGACTTAAGCTTTTTCGGAAGCTTCTTCGCATTTGAAACTCCTTTCAATACTCAGTTATTAGAAATAAACGCCTTTTGGGCAAAATTGGGTAAAATTGTGTTTCAACCAAAAAATTGATTTTTATCAAAGGGGTTAGCCTTTCCAAAAAAATTGGTCAAAAATTTTTTTTGCTTAAATGCATGCGACTTAAGCTTTTTCGGAAGCTTCTTCGCATTTGAAACTCCTTTCAATACTCAGTTATTAGAAATAAACGCCTTTTGGGCAAAATTGGGTAAAATTGTGTTTCAACCAAAAAATTGATTTTTATCAAAAAAATTGGTCAACAATTTTTTTTGCTTAAATGCATGCGAGTTAAGCTTTTTCGGAAGCTTCTTCGCATTTGAAACTCCTTTCAATACTCAGTTATTAGAAATAAACGCCTTTTGGGCAAAATTGGGTAAAATTGTGTTTCAACCAAAAAATTGATTTTTATCAAAGGGGTTAGCCTTTCCAAAAAAATTGGTCAAAAATTTTTTTTGCTTAAATGCATGCGACTTAAGCTTTTTCGGAAGCTTCTTCGCATTTGAAACTCCTTTCAATACTCAGTTATTAGAAATAAACGCCTTTTGGGCAAAATTGGGTAAAATTGTGTTTCAACCAAAAAATTGATTTTTATCAAAGGGGTTAGCCTTTCCAAAAAAATTGGTCAAAAATTTTTTTTGCTTAAATGCATGCGACTTAAGCTTTTTCGGAAGCTTCTTCGCATTTGAAACTCCTTTCAATACTCAGTTATTAGAAATAAACGCCTTTTGGGCAAAATTGGGTAAAATTGTGTTTCAACCAAAAAATTGATTTTTATCAAAGGGGTTAGCCTTTCCAAAAAAATTGGTCAAAAATTTTTTTTGCTTAAATGCATGCGACTTAAGCTTTTTCGGAAGCTTCTTCGCATTTGAAACTCCTTTCAATACTCAGTTATTAGAAATAAACGCCTTTTGGGCAAAATTGGGTAAAATTGTGTTTCAACCAAAAAATTGATTTTTATCAAAGGGGTTAGCCTTTCCAAAAAAATTGGTCAAAAATTTTTTTTGCTTAAATGCATGCGACTTAAGCTTTTTCGGAAGCTTCTTCGCATTTGAAACTCCTTTCAATACTCAGTTATTAGAAATAAACGCCTTTTGGGCAAAATTGGGTAAAATTGTGTTTCAACCAAAAAATTGATTTTTATCAAAGGGGTTAGCCTTTCCAAAAAAATTGGTCAAAAATTTTTTTTGCTTAAATGCATGCGACTTAAGCTTTTTCGGAAGCTTCTTCGCATTTGAAACTCCTTTCAATACTCAGTTATTAGAAATAAACGCCTTTTGGGCAAAATTGGGTAAAATTGTGTTTCAACCAAAAAATTGATTTTTATCAAAGGGGTTAGCCTTTCCAAAAAAATTGGTCAAAAATTTTTTTTGCTTAAATACATGCGACTTAAGCTTTTTCGGAAGCTTCTTCGCATTTGAAACTCCTTTCAATACTCAGTTATTAGAAATAAACGCCTTTTGGGCAAAATTGGGTAAAATTGTGTTTCAACCAAAAAATTGATTTTTATCAAAGGGGTTAGCCTTTCCAAAAAAATTGGTCAAAAATTTTTTTTGCTTAAATGCATGCGACTTAAGCTTTTTCGGAAGCTTCTTCGCATTTGAAACTCCTTTCAATACTCAGTTATTAGAAATAAACGCCTTTTGGGCAAAATTGGGTAAAATTGTGTTTCAACCAAAAAATTGATTTTTATCAAAGGGGTTAGCCTTTAAAAAAAAATTGGTCAAAAATTTTTTTTGCTTAAATGCATGCGACTTAAGCTTTTTCGGAAGCTTCTTCGCATTTGAAACTCCTTTCAATACTCAGTTATTAGAAATAAACGCCTTTTGGGCAAAATTGGGTAAAATTGTGTTTCAACCAAAAAATTGATTTTTATCAAAGGAGTTAGCCTTTCCAAAAAAATTGGTCAAAAATTTTTTTTGCTTAAATGCATGCGACTTAAGCTTTTTCGGAAGCTTCTTCGCATTTGAAACTCCTTTCAATACTCAGTTATTAGAAATAAACGCCTTTTGGGCAAAATTGGGTAAAATTGTGTTTCAACCAAAAAATTGATTTTTATCAAAGGGGTTAGCCTTTCCAAAAAAATTGGTCAAAAATTTTTTTTGCTTAAATGCATGCGACTTAAGCTTTTTCGGAAGCTTCTTCGCATTTGAAACTCCTTTCAATACTCAGTTATTAGAAATAAACGCCTTTTGGGCAAAATTGGGTAAAATTGTGTTTCAACCAAAAAATTGATTTTTATCAAAGGGGTTAGCCTTTCCAAAACAATTGGTCAAAATTTTTTTTTGCTTAAATGCATGCGACTTAAGCTTTTTCGGAAGCTTCTTCGCATTTGAAACTCCTTTCAATACTCAGTTATTAGAAATAAACGCCTTTTGGGCAAAATTGGGTAAAATTGTGTTTCAACCAAAAAATTGATTTTTATCAAAGGGGTTAGCCTTTCCAAAAAAATTGGTCAAAAATTGTTTTTGCTTAAATGCATGCGACTTAAGCTTTTTCGGAAGCTTCTTCGCATTTGAAACTCCTTTCAATACTCAGTTATTATAAATAAACGCCTTTGGGGCAAAATTGGGTAAAATTGTGTTTCAACCAAAAAATTGATTTTTATCAAAGGGGTTGGCCTTTCCAAAAAAATTGGTCAAAAATTTTTTTTGCTTAAATGCATGCGACTTAAGCTTTTTCGGAAGCTTCTTCGCATTTGAAACTCCTTTCAATACTCAGTTATTAGAAATAAACGTCTTTTGGGCAAAATTGGGTAAAATTGTGTTTCAACCAAAAAATTGATTTTTATCAAAGGGGTTGGCCTTTCCAAAAAAATTGGTCAAAAATTTTTTTTGCTTAAATGCATGCGACTTAAGCTTTTTCGGAAGCTTCTTCGCATTTGAAACTCCTTTCAATACTCAGTTATTAGAAATAAACGTCTTTTGGGCAAAATTGGGTAAAATTGTGTTTCAACCAAAAAATTGATTTTTATCAAAGGGGTTAGCCTTTCCAAAAAAATTGGTCAAAAATTTTTTTTGCTTAAATGCATGCGACTTAAGCTTTTTCGGAAGCTTCTTCGCATTTGAAACTCCTTTCAATACTCAGTTATTAGAAATAAACGCCTTTTGGGCAAAATTGGGTAAAATTGTGTTTCCACCAAAAAATTGATTTTTATCAAAGGGGTTAGCCTTTCCAAAAAAATTGGTCAAAAATTGTTTTTGCTTAAATGCATGCGACTTAAGCTTTTTCGGAAGCTTCTTCGCATTTGAAACTCCTTTCAATACTCAGTTATTAGAAATAAACGCCTTTTGGGCAAAATTGGGTAAAATTGTGTTTCAACCAAAAAATTGATTTTTATCAAAGGGGTTAGCCTTTCCAAAAAAATTGGTCAAAAATTTTTTTTGCTTAAATGCATGCGAGTAAAGCTTTTTCGGAAGCTTCTTCGCATTTGAAACTCCTTTCAATACTCAGTTATTAGAAATAAACGCCTTTTGGGCAAAATTGGGTAAAATTGTGTTTCAACCAAAAAATTGATTTTTATCAAAGGGGTCAGTCAGCCTTTCCAAAAAAATTGGTCAAAAAATTTTTTTGCTTAAATGCATGCGACTTAAGCTTTTTCGGAAGCTTCTTCGCATTTGAAACTCCTTTCAATACTCAGTTATTAGAAATAAACGCCTTTTGGGCAAAATTGGGTAAAATTGTGTTTCAACCAAAAAATTGATTTTTATCAAAGGGGTTAGCCTTTCCAAAAAAATTGGTCAAAAATTTTTTTTGCTTAAATGCATGCGACTTAAGCTTTTTCGGAAGCTTCTTCGCATTTGAAACTCCTTTCAATACTCAGTTATTAGAAATAAACGCCTTTTGGGCAAAATTGGGTAAAATTGTGTTTCAACCAAAAAATTGATTTTTATCAAAAAAATTGGTCAACAATTTTTTTTGCTTAAATGCATGCGACTCAAGCTTTTTCGGAAGCTTCTTCGCATTTGAAACTCCTTTCAATACTCAGTTATTATAAATAAACGCCTTTGGGGCAAAATTGGGTAAAATTGTGTTTCAACCAAAAAATTGATTTTTATCAAAGGGGTTGGCCTTTCCAAAAAAATTGGTCAAAAATTTTTTTTGCTTAAATGCATGCGACTTAAGCTTTTTCGGAAGCTTCTTCGCATTTGAAACTCCTTTCAATACTCAGTTATTAGAAATAAACGTCTTTTGGGCAAAATTGGGTAAAATTGTGTTTCAACCAAAAAATTGATTTTTATCAAAGGGGTTGGCCTTTCCAAAAAAATTGGTCAAAAATTTTTTTTGCTTAAATGCATGCGACTTAAGCTTTTTCGGAAGCTTCTTCGCATTTGAAACTCCTTTCAATACTCAGTTATTAGAAATAAACGTCTTTTGGGCAAAATTGGGTAAAATTGTGTTTCAACCAAAAAATTGATTTTTATCAAAGGGGTTAGCCTTTCCAAAAAAATTGGTCAAAAATTTTTTTTGCTTAAATGCATGCGACTTAAGCTTTTTCGGAAGCTTCTTCGCATTTGAAACTCCTTTCAATACTCAGTTATTAGAAATAAACGCCTTTTGGGCAAAATTGGGTAAAATTGTGTTTCCACCAAAAAATTGATTTTTATCAAAGGGGTTAGCCTTTCCAAAAAAATTGGTCAAAAATTGTTTTTGCTTAAATGCATGCGACTTAAGCTTTTTCGGAAGCTTCTTCGCATTTGAAACTCCTTTCAATACTCAGTTATTAGAAATAAACGCCTTTTGGGCAAAATTGGGTAAAATTGTGTTTCAACCAAAAAATTGATTTTTATCAAAGGGGTTAGCCTTTCCAAAAAAATTGGTCAAAAATTTTTTTTGCTTAAATGCATGCGAGTAAAGCTTTTTCGGAAGCTTCTTCGCATTTGAAACTCCTTTCAATACTCAGTTATTAGAAATAAACGCCTTTTGGGCAAAATTGGGTAAAATTGTGTTTCAACCAAAAAATTGATTTTTATCAAAGGGGTCAGTCAGCCTTTCCAAAAAAATTGGTCAAAAAATTTTTTTGCTTAAATGCATGCGACTTAAGCTTTTTCGGAAGCTTCTTCGCATTTGAAACTCCTTTCAATACTCAGTTATTAGAAATAAACGCCTTTTGGGCAAAATTGGGTAAAATTGTGTTTCAACCAAAAAATTGATTTTTATCAAAGGGGTTAGCCTTTCCAAAAAAATTGGTCAAAAATTTTTTTTGCTTAAATGCATGCGACTTAAGCTTTTTCGGAAGCTTCTTCGCATTTGAAACTCCTTTCAATACTCAGTTATTAGAAATAAACGCCTTTTGGGCAAAATTGGGTAAAATTGTGTTTCAACCAAAAAATTGATTTTTATCAAAAAAATTGGTCAACAATTTTTTTTGCTTAAATGCATGCGAGTTAAGCTTTTTCGGAAGCTTCTTCGCATTTGAAACTCCTTTCAATACTCAGTTATTAGAAATAAACGCCTTTTGGGCAAAATTGGGTAAAATTGTGTTTCCACCAAAAAATTGATTTTTATCAAAGGGGTTAGCCTTTCCAAAAAAATTGGTCAAAAATTGTTTTTGCTTAAATGCATGCGACTTAAGCTTTTTCGGAAGCTTCTTCGCATTTGAAACTCCTTTCAATACTCAGTTATTAGAAATAAACGCCTTTTGGGCAAAATTGGGTAAAATTGTGTTTCAACCAAAAAATTGATTTTTATCAAAGGGGTCAGTCAGCCTTTCCAAAAAAATTGGTCAAAAATTTTTTTTGCTTAAATGCATGCGACTTAAGCTTTTTCGGAAGCTTCTTCGCATTTGAAACTCCTTTCAATACTCAGTTATTAGAAATAAACGCCTTTTGGGCAAAATTGGGTAAAATTGTGTTTCAACCAAAAAATTGATTTTTATCAAAGGGGTTAGCCTTTCCAAAAAAATTGGTCAAAAATTTTTTTTGCTTAAATGCATGCGACTTAAGCTTTTTCGGAAGCTTCTTCGCATTTGAAACTCCTTTCAATACTCAGTTATTAGAAATAAACGCCTTTTGGGCAAAATTGGGTAAAATTGTGTTTCAACCAAAAAATTGATTTTTATCAAAGGGGTTAGCCTTTCCAAAAAAATTGGTCAAAAATTTTTTTTGCTTAAATGCATGCGACTTAAGCTTTTTCGGAAGCTTCTTCGCATTTGAAACTCCTTTCAATACTCAGTTATTAGAAATAAACGCCTTTTGGGCAAAATTGGGTAAAATTGTGTTTCAACCAAAAAATTGATTTTTATCAAAGGGGTTAGCCTTTCCAAAAAAATTGGTCAAAAATTTTTTTTGCTTAAATGCATGCGACTTAAGCTTTTTCGGAAGCTTCTTCGCATTTGAAACTCCTTTCAATACTCAGTTATTAGAAATAAACGCCTTTTGGGCAAAATTGGGTAAAATTGTGTTTCAACCAAAAAATTGATTTTTATCAAAGGGGTTAGCCTTTCCAAAAAAATTGGTCAAAAATTTTTTTTGCTTAAATGCATGCGACTTAAGCTTTTTCGGAAGCTTCTTCGCATTTGAAACTCCTTTCAATACTCAGTTATTAGAAATAAACGCCTTTTGGGCAAAATTGGGTAAAATTGTGTTTCAACCAAAAAATTGATTTTTATCAAAGGGGTCAGTCAGCCTTTCCAAAAAAATTGGTCAAAAATTTTTTTTGCTTAAATGCATGCGACTTAAGCTTTTTCGGAAGCTTCTTCGCATTTGAAACTCCTTTCAATACTCAGTTATTAGAAATAAACGCCTTTTGGGCAAAATTGGGTAAAATTGTGTTTCAACCAAAAAATTGATTTTTATCAAAGGGGTTAGCCTTTCCAAAAAAATTGGTCAAAAATTTTTTTTGCTTAAATGCATGCGACTTAAGCTTTTTCGGAAGCTTCTTCGCATTTGAAACTCCTTTCAATACTCAGTTATTAGAAATAAACGCCTTTTGGGCAAAATTGGGTAAAATTGTGTTTCAACCAAAAAATTGATTTTTATCAAAGGGGTTAGCCTTTCCAAAAAAATTGGTCAAAAATTTTTTTTGCTTAAATGCATGCGACTTAAGCTTTTTCGGAAGCTTCTTCGCATTTGAAACTCCTTTCAATACTCAGTTATTAGAAATAAACGCCTTTTGGGCAAAATTGGGTAAAATTGTGTTTCAACCAAAAAATTGATTTTTATCAAAGGGGTCAGTCAGCCTTTCCAAAAAAATTGGTCAAAAATTTTTTTTGCTTAAATGCATGCGACTTAAGCTTTTTCGGAAGCTTCTTCGCATTTGAAACTCCTTTCAATACTCAGTTATTAGAAATAAACGCCTTTTGGGCAAAATTGGGTAAAATTGTGTTTCAACCAAAAAATTGATTTTTATCAAAGGGGTTAGCCTTTCCAAAAAAATTGGTCAAAAATTTTTTTTGCTTAAATGCATGCGAGTAAAGCTTTTTCGGAAGCTTCTTCGCATTTGAAACTCCTTTCAATACTCAGTTATTAGAAATAAACGCCTTTTGGGCAAAATTGGGTAAAATTGTGTTTCAACCAAAAAATTGATTTTTATCAAAGGGGTCAGTCAGCCTTTCCAAAAAAATTGGTCAAAAAATTTTTTTGCTTAAATGCATGCGACTTAAGCTTTTTCGGAAGCTTCTTCGCATTTGAAACTCCTTTCAATACTCAGTTATTAGAAATAAACGCCTTTTGGGCAAAATTGGGTAAAATTGTGTTTCAACCAAAAAATTGATTTTTATCAAAGGGGTTAGCCTTTCCAAAAAAATTGGTCAAAAATTTTTTTTGCTTAAATGCATGCGACTTAAGCTTTTTCGGAAGCTTCTTCGCATTTGAAACTCCTTTCAATACTCAGTTATTAGAAATAAACGCCTTTTGGGCAAAATTGGGTAAAATTGTGTTTCAACCAAAAAATTGATTTTTATCAAAGGGGTTAGCCTTTCCAAAAAAATTGGTCAAAAATTTTTTTTGCTTAAATGCATGCGACTTAAGCTTTTTCGGAAGCTTCTTCGCATTTGAAACTCCTTTCAATACTCAGTTATTAGAAATAAACGCCTTTTGGGCAAAATTGGGTAAAATTGTGTTTCAACCAAAAAATTGATTTTTATCAAATTTTTCCAAAAAAATTGGTCAAAAATTTTTTTTGCTTAAATGCATGCGACTTAAGCTTTTTCGGAAGCTTCTTCGCATTTGAAACTCCTTTCAATACTCAGTTATTAGAAATAAACGCCTTTTGGGCAAAATTGGGTAAAATTGTGTTTCAACCAAAAAATTGATTTTTATCAAAGGGGTTAGCCTTTCCAAAAAATTGGTCAAAATTTTTTTTTGCTTAAATGCATGCGACTTAAGCTTTTTCGGAAGCTTCTTCGCATTTGAAACTCCTTTCAATACTCAGTTATTAGAAATAAACGCCTTTTGGGCAAAATTGGGTAAAATTGTGTTTCAACCAAAAAATTGATTTTTATCAAAGGGGTTAGTTAGCCTTTCCAAAAAAATTGGTCAAAAATTTTTTTTGCTTAAATGCATGCGACTTAAGCTTTTTCGGAAGCTTCTTCGCATTTGAAACTCCTTTCAATACTCAGTTATTAGAAATAAACGCCTTTTGGGCAAAATTGGGTAAAATTGTGTTTCAACCAAAAAATTGATTTTTATCAAGGGGTTAGCCTTTCCAAAAAAATTGGTCAAACATTTTTTTTGCTTAAATGCATGCGACTTAAGCTTTTTCGGAAGCTTCTTCGCATTTGAAACTCCTTTCAATACTCAGTTATTAGAAATAAACGCCTTTTGGGCAAAATTGGGTAAAATTGTGTTTCAACCAAAAAATTGATTTTTATCAGAGGGGTTAGCCTTTCCAAAAAAATTGGTCAAAAATTTTTTTTGCTTAAATGCTTGCGACTTAAGCTTTTTCGGAAGCTTCTTCGCATTTGAAACTCCTTTCAATACTCAGTTATTAGAAATAAACGCCTTTTGGGCAAAATTGGGTAAAATTGTGTTTCAACCAAAAAATTGATTTTTATCAAAGGGGTTAGCCTTTCCAAAAAAATTGGTCAAAAATTTTTTTTGCTTAAATGCATGCGACTTAAGCTTTTTCGGAAGCTTCTTCGCATTTGAAACTCCTTTCAATACTCAGTTATTAGAAATAAACGCCTTTTGGGCAAAATTGGGTAAAATTGTGTTTCAACCAAAAAATTGATTTTTATCAAAGGGGTTAGCCTTTCCAAAAAAATTGGTCAAAAATTTTTTTTGCTTAAATGCATGCGACTTAAGCTTTTTCGGAAGCTTCTTCGCATTTGAAACTCCTTTCAATACTCAGTTATTAGAAATAAACGCCTTTTGGGCAAAATTGGGTAAAATTGTGTTTCAACCAAAAAATTGATTTTTATCAAAGGGGTTAGCCTTTCCAAAAAAATTGGTCAAACATTTTTTTTGCTTAAATGCATGCGAGTTAAGCTTTTTCGGAAGCTTCTTCGCATTTGAAACTCCTTTCAATACTCAGTTATTAGAAATAAACGCCTTTTGGGCAAAATTGGGTAAAATTGTGTTTCAACCAAAAAATTGATTTTTATCAAAGGGGTCGTCAGTCAGCCTTTCCAAAAAAATTGGTCAAAAATTTTTTTGCTTAAATGCATGCGACTTAAGCTTTTTCGGAAGCTTCTTCGCATTTGAAACTCCTTTCAATACTCAGTTATTAGAAATAAACGCCTTTTGGGCAAAATTGGGTAAAATTGTGTTTCCACCAAAAAATTGATTTTTATCAAAGGGGTTAGCCTTTCCAAAAAAATTGGTCAAAAATTTTTTTTGCTTAAATGCATGCGACTTAAGCTTTTTCGGAAGCTTCTTCGCATTTGAAACTCCTTTCAATACTCAGTTATTAGAAATAAACGCCTTTTGGGCAAAATTGGGTAAAATTGTGTTTCAACCAAAAAATTGATTTTTATCAAAGGGGAGTCAGCCTTTCCAAAAAAATTGGTCAAAAATTTTTTTTGCTTAAATGCATGCGACTTAAGCTTTTTCGGAAGCTTCTTCGCATTTGAAACTCCTTTCAATACTCAGTTATTAGAAATAAACGCCTTTTGGGCAAAATTGGGTAAAATTGTGTTTCAACCAAAAAATTGATTTTTATCAAAGGGGTTAGCCTTTCCAAAAAAATTGGTCAAACATTTTTTTTGCTTAAATGCATGCGACTTAAGCTTTTTCGGAAGCTTCTTCGCATTTGAAACTCCTTTCAATACTCAGTTATTAGAAATAAACGCCTTTTGGGCAAAATTGGGTAAAATTGTGTTTCAACCAAAAAATTGATTTTTATCAAAGGGGTTAGCCTTTCCAAAAAAATTGGTCAAACATTTTTTTTTGCTTAAATGCATGCGATTTAAGCTTTTTCGGAAGCTTCTTCGCATTTGAAACTCCTTTCAATACTCAGTTATTAGAAATAAACGCCTTTTGGGCAAAATTGGGTAAAATTGTGTTTCAACCAAAAAATTGATTTTTATCAAAGGGGTTAGCCTTTCCAAAAAAATTGGTCAAAAATTTTTTTTGCTTAAATGCATGCGACTTAAGCTTTTTCGGAAGCTTCTTCGCATTTGAAACTCCTTTCAATACTCAGTTATTAGAAATAAACGCCTTTTGGGCAAAATTGGGTAAAATTGTGTTTCAACCAAAAAATTGATTTTTATCAAAGGGGTTAGTTAGCCTTTCCAAAAAAATTGGTCAAAAATTTTTTTTGCTTAAATGCATGCGACTTAAGCTTTTTCGGAAGCTTCTTCGCATTTGAAACTCCTTTCAATACTCAGTTATTAGAAATAAACGCCTTTTGGGCAAAATTGGGTAAAATTGTGTTTCAACCAAAAAATTGATTTTTATCAAAGGGGTTAGCCTTTCCAAAAAAATTGGTCAAAAATTTTTTTTGCTTAAATGCATGCGACTTAAGCTTTTTCGGAAGCTTCTTCGCATTTGAAACTCCTTTCAATACTCAGTTATTAGAAATAAACGCCTTTTGGGCAAAATTGGGTAAAATTGTGTTTCAACCAAAAAATTGATTTTTATCAAAGGGGTTAGCCTTTCCAAAAAAATTGGTCAAAAATTTTTTTTGCTTAAATGCATGCGACTTAAGCTTTTTCGGAAGCTTCTTCGCATTTGAAACTCCTTTCAATACTCAGTTATTAGAAATAAACGCCTTTTGGGCAAAATTGGGTAAAATTGTGTTTCAACCAAAAAATTGATTTTTATCAAAGGGGTTAGCCTTTCCAAAAAAATTGGTCAAAAATTTTTTTTGCTTAAATGCATGCGACTTAAGCTTTTTCGGAAGCTTCTTCGCATTTGAAACTCCTTTCAATACTCAGTTATTAGAAATAAACGCCTTTTGGGCAAAATTGGGTAAAATTGTGTTTCAACCAAAAAATTGATTTTTATCAAAGGGGTTAGCCTTTCCAAAAAAATTGGTCAAAAATTTTTTTTGCTTAAATGCATGCGACTTAAGCTTTTTCGGAAACTTCTTCGCATTTGAAACTCCTTTCAATACTCAGTTATTAGAAATAAACGCCTTTTGGGCAAAATTGGGTAAAATTGTGTTTCAACCAAAAAATTGATTTTTATCAAAGGGGTTAGCCTTTCCAAAAAAATTGGTCAAACATTTTTTTTGCTTAAATGCATGCGATTTAAGCTTTTTCGGAAGCTTCTTCGCATTTGAAACTCCTTTCAATACTCAGTTATTAGAAATAAACGCCTTTTGGGCAAAATTGGGTAAAATTGTGTTTCAACCAAAAAATTGATTTTTATCAAAGGGGTTAGCCTTTCCAAAAAAATTGGTCAAAAATTTTTTTTGCTTAAATGCATGCGACTTAAGCTTTTTCGGAAACTTCTTCGCATTTGAAACTCCTTTCAATACTCAGTTATTAGAAATAAACGCCTTTTGGGCAAAATTGGGTAAAATTGTGTTTCAACCAAAAAATTGATTTTTATCAAAGGGGTTAGCCTTTCCAAAAAAATTGGTCAAAAATTTTTTTTGCTTAAATGCATGCGACTTAAGCTTTTTCGGAAACTTCTTCGCATTTGAAACTCCTTTCAATACTCAGTTATTAGAAATAAACGCCTTTTGGGCAAAATTGGGTAAAATTGTGTTTCAACCAAAAAATTGATTTTTATCAAAGGGGTTAGCCTTTCCAAAAAAATTGGTCAAAAATTTTTTTTGCTTAAATGCATGCGACTTAAGCTTTTTCGGAAACTTCTTCGCATTTGAAACTCCTTTCAATACTCAGTTATTAGAAATAAACGCCTTTTGGGCAAAATTGGGTAAAATTGTGTTTCAACCAAAAAATTGATTTTTATCAAAGGGGTTAGCCTTTCCAAAAAAATTGGTCAAAAATTTTTTTTGCTTAAATGCATGCGACTTAAGCTTTTTCGGAAACTTCTTCGCATTTGAAACTCCTTTCAATACTCAGTTATTAGAAATAAACGCCTTTTGGGCAAAATTGGGTAAAATTGTGTTTCAACCAAAAAATTGATTTTTATCAAAGGGGTTAGCCTTTCCAAAAAAATTGGTCAAAAATTTTTTTTGCTTAAATGCATGCGACTTAAGCTTTTTCGGAAACTTCTTCGCATTTGAAACTCCTTTCAATACTCAGTTATTAGAAATAAACGCCTTTTGGGCAAAATTGGGTAAAATTGTGTTTCAACCAAAAAATTGATTTTTATCAAAGGGGTTAGCCTTTCCAAAAAAATTGGTCAAAAATTTTTTTTGCTTAAATGCATGCGACTTAAGCTTTTTCGGAAACTTCTTCGCATTTGAAACTCCTTTCAATACTCAGTTATTAGAAATAAACGCCTTTTGGGCAAAATTGGGTAAAATTGTGTTTCAACCAAAAAATTGATTTTTATCAAAGGGGTTAGCCTTTCCAAAAAAATTGGTCAAAAATTTTTTTTGCTTAAATGCATGCGACTTAAGCTTTTTCGGAAACTTCTTCGCATTTGAAACTCCTTTCAATACTCAGTTATTAGAAATAAACGCCTTTTGGGCAAAATTGGGTAAAATTGTGTTTCAACCAAAAAATTGATTTTTATCAAAGGGGTTAGCCTTTCCAAAAAAATTGGTCAAAAATTTTTTTTGCTTAAATGCATGCGACTTAAGCTTTTTCGGAAACTTCTTCGCATTTGAAACTCCTTTCAATACTCAGTTATTAGAAATAAACGCCTTTTGGGCAAAATTGGGTAAAATTGTGTTTCAACCAAAAAATTGATTTTTATCAAAGGGGTTAGCCTTTCCAAAAAAATTGGTCAAAAATTTTTTTTGCTTAAATGCATGCGACTTAAGCTTTTTCGGAAACTTCTTCGCATTTGAAACTCCTTTCAATACTCAGTTATTAGAAATAAACGCCTTTTGGGCAAAATTGGGTAAAATTGTGTTTCAACCAAAAAATTGATTTTTATCAAAGGGGTTAGCCTTTCCAAAAAAATTGGTCAAAAATTTTTTTTGCTTAAATGCATGCGACTTAAGCTTTTTCGGAAACTTCTTCGCATTTGAAACTCCTTTCAATACTCAGTTATTAGAAATAAACGCCTTTTGGGCAAAATTGGGTAAAATTGTGTTTCAACCAAAAAATTGATTTTTATCAAAGGGGTTAGCCTTTCCAAAAAAATTGGTCAAACATTTTTTTTGCTTAAATGCATGCGATTTAAGCTTTTTCGGAAGCTTCTTCGCATTTGAAACTCCTTTCAATACTCAGTTATTAGAAATAAACGCCTTTTGGGCAAAATTGGGTAAAATTGTGTTTCAACCAAAAAATTGATTTTTATCAAAGGGGTTAGCCTTTCCAAAAAAATTGGTCAAAAATTTTTTTTGCTTAAATGCATGCGACTTAAGCTTTTTCGGAAGCTTCTTCGCATTTGAAACTCCTTTCAATACTCAGTTATTAGAAATAAACGCCTTTTGGGCAAAATTGGGTAAAATTGTGTTTCAACCAAAAAATTGATTTTTATCAAAGGGGTTAGTTAGCCTTTCCAAAAAAATTGGTCAAAAATTTTTTTTGCTTAAATGCATGCGACTTAAGCTTTTTCGGAAGCTTCTTCGCATTTGAAACTCCTTTCAATACTCAGTTATTAGAAATAAACGCCTTTTGGGCAAAATTGGGTAAAATTGTGTTTCAACCAAAAAATTGATTTTTATCAAAGGGGTTAGCCTTTCCAAAAAAATTGGTCAAAAATTTTTTTTGCTTAAATGCATGCGACTTAAGCTTTTTCGGAAGCTTCTTCGCATTTGAAACTCCTTTCAATACTCAGTTATTAGAAATAAACGCCTTTTGGGCAAAATTGGGTAAAATTGTGTTTCAACCAAAAAATTGATTTTTATCAAAGGGGTTAGCCTTTCCAAAAAAATTGGTCAAAAATTTTTTTTGCTTAAATGCATGCGACTTAAGCTTTTTCGGAAACTTCTTCGCATTTGAAACTCCTTTCAATACTCAGTTATTAGAAATAAACGCCTTTTGGGCAAAATTGGGTAAAATTGTGTTTCAACCAAAAAATTGATTTTTATCAAAGGGGTCAGTCAGCCTTTCCAAAAAAATTGGTCAAAAATTTTTTTTGCTTAAATGCATGCGACTTAAGCTTTTTCGGAAGCTTCTTCGCATTTGAAACTCCTTTCAATACTCAGTTATTAGAAATAAACGCCTTTTGGGCAAAATTGGGTAAAATTGTGTTTCAACCAAAAAATTGATTTTTATCAAAGGGGTTAGCCTTTCCAAAAAAATTGGTCAAAAATTTTTTTTGCTTAAATGCATGCGACTTAAGCTTTTTCGGAAGCTTCTTCGCATTTGAAACTCCTTTCAATACTCAGTTATTAGAAATAAACGCCTTTTGGGCAAAATTGGGTAAAATTGTGTTTCAACCAAAAAATTGATTTTTATCAAAGGGGTCAGTCAGCCTTTCCAAAAAAATTGGTCAAAAATTTTTTTTGCTTAAATGCATGCGACTTAAGCTTTTTCGGAAGCTTCTTCGCATTTGAAACTCCTTTCAATACTCAGTTATTAGAAATAAACGCCTTTTGGGCAAAATTGGGTAAAATTGTGTTTCAACCAAAAAATTGATTTTTATCAAAGGGGTTAGCCTTTCCAAAAAAATTGGTCAAAAATTTTTTTTGCTTAAATGCATGCGACTTAAGCTTTTTCGGAAGCTTCTTCGCATTTGAAACTCCTTTCAATACTCAGTTATTAGAAATAAACGCCTTTTGGGCAAAATTGGGTAAAATTGTGTTTCAACCAAAAAATTGATTTTTATCAAAGGGGTTAGCCTTTCCAAAAAAATTGGTCAAAAATTTTTTTTGCTTAAATGCATGCGACTTAAGCTTTTTCGGAAGCTTCTTCGCATTTGAAACTCCTTTCAATACTCAGTTATTAGAAATAAACGCCTTTTGGGCAAAATTGGGTAAAATTGTGTTTCAACCAAAAAATTGATTTTTATCAAATTTTTCCAAAAAAATTGGTCAAAAATTTTTTTTGCTTAAATGCATGCGACTTAAGCTTTTTCGGAAGCTTCTTCGCATTTGAAACTCCTTTCAATACTCAGTTATTAGAAATAAACGCCTTTTGGGCAAAATTGGGTAAAATTGTGTTTCAACCAAAAAATTGATTTTTATCAAAGGGGTTAGCCTTTCCAAAAAATTGGTCAAAATTTTTTTTTGCTTAAATGCATGCGACTTAAGCTTTTTCGGAAGCTTCTTCGCATTTGAAACTCCTTTCAATACTCAGTTATTAGAAATAAACGCCTTTTGGGCAAAATTGGGTAAAATTGTGTTTCAACCAAAAAATTGATTTTTATCAAAGGGGTTAGCCTTTCCAAAAAAATTGGTCAAAAATTTTTTTTGCTTAAATGCATGCGACTTAAGCTTTTTCGGAAGCTTCTTCGCATTTGAAACTCCTTTCAATACTCAGTTATTAGAAATAAACGCCTTTTGGGCAAAATTGGGTAAAATTGTGTTTCAACCAAAAAATTGATTTTTATCAAGGAGTTAGCCTTTCCAAAAAAATTGGTCAAACATTTTTTTTGCTTAAATGCATGCGACTTAAGCTTTTTCGGAAGCTTCTTCGCATTTGAAACTCCTTTCAATACTCAGTTATTAGAAATAAACGCCTTTTGGGCAAAATTGGGTAAAATTGTGTTTCAACCAAAAAATTGATTTTTATCAAAGGGGTTAGCCTTTCCAAATAAATTGGTCAAAAATTTTTTTTGCTTAAATGCTTGCGACTTAAGCTTTTTCGGAAGCTTCTTCGCATTTGAAACTCCTTTCAATACTCAGTTATTAGAAATAAACGCCTTTTGGGCAAAATTGGGTAAAATTGTGTTTCAACCAAAAAATTGATTTTTATCAAAGGGGTTAGCCTTTCCAAAAAAAAATTGGTCAAAAATTTTTTTTGCTTAAATGCATGCGACTTAAGCTTTTTCGGAAGCTTCTTCGCATTTGAAACTCCTTTCAATACTCAGTTATTAGAAATAAACGCCTTTTGGGCAAAATTGGGTAAAATTGTGTTTCAACCAAAAAATTGATTTTTATCAAAGGGGTTAGCCTTTCCAAAAAAATTGGTCAAAAATTTTTTTTGCTTAAATGCATGCGACTTAAGCTTTTTCGGAAGCTTCTTCGCATTTGAAACTCCTTTCAATACTCAGTTATTAGAAATAAACGCCTTTTGGGCAAAATTGGGTAAAATTGTGTTTCAACCAAAAAATTGATTTTTATCAAAGGGGTTAGCCTTTCCAAAAAAATTGGTCAAACATTTTTTTTGCTTAAATGCATGCGACTTAAGCTTTTTCGGAAGCTTCTTCGCATTTGAAACTCCTTTCAATACTCAGTTATTAGAAATAAACTCCTTTTGGGCAAAATTGGGTAAAATTGTGTTTCAACCAAAAAATTGATATTTTCCTAAAAAATTGGCAAAAAATTTTTTTTTCTTAAATGCATGCCATTTGAGATTTTTCGGAAGCTTCTTCGCATTTGAAACTCCTTTCAATACTCAGTTATTAGAAATAAACGCCTTTTGGGCAAAATTGGGTAAAATTGTGTTTCAACCAAAAAATTGATATTTTCCTAAAAAATTGGCAAAAAAATTTTTTTTCTTAAATGCATGCCATTTGAGGTTTTTCGGAAGCTTCTTCGCATTTGAAACTCCTTTTAATACTCAGTTATTAGAAATAAACGCCTTTTGGGCAAAATTGGGTAAAATTGTGTTTCAACGAAAAAATTGATTTTTATCAAAGGGGTTAGCCTTTCCTAAAAAATTGGCAAACAATTTTTTTTCTTAAATGCATGCCATTTGAGATTTTTCGGAAGCTTCTTCGCATTTGAAACTCCTTTCAATACTCAGTTATTAGAAATAAACGCCTTTTGGGCAAAATTGGGTAAATTGTGTTTCAACCAAAAAATTGATTTTTATCAAAGGGGTTAGCCTTTCCTAAAAAATTGGCAAAAAATGTTTTTTCTTAAATGCATGCCATTTGAGATTTTTCGGAAGCTTCTTCGCATTTGAAACTCCTTTCAATACTCAGTTATTAGAAATAAACGCCTTTCGGGCAAAATTGGGTAAAATTGTGTTTCAACCAAAAAATTGATTTTTATCAAAGTTTAGCCTTTCCTAAAAAATTGGCAAAAATTTTTTTTTTCTTAAATGCATGCCATTTGAGATTTTTCGGAAGCTTCTTCGCATTTGAAACTCCTTTCAATACTCAGTTATTAGAAATAAACGCCTTTTGGGCAAAATTGGGTAAAATTGTGTTTCAACCAAAAAATTGATTTTTATCAAAGGGGTTAGCCTTTCCAAAAAAATTGGTCAAAAATTTTTTTTGCTTAAATGCATGCGACTTAAGCTTTTTCGGAAGCTTCTTCGCATTTGAAACTCCTTTCAATACTCAGTTATTAGAAATAAACGCCTTTTGGGCAAAATTGGGTAAAATTGTGTTTCAACCAAAAAATTGATTTTTATCAAAGGGGTTAGCCTTTCCAAAAAAATTGGTCAAAAATTTTTTTTGCTTAAATGCATGCGACTTAAGCTTTTTCGGAAGCTTCTTCGCATTTGAAACTCCTTTCAATACTCAGTTATTAGAAATAAACGCCTTTTGGGCAAAATTGGGTAAAATTGTGTTTCAACCAAAAAATTGATTTTTATCAAAGGGGTTAGCCTTTCCAAAAAAATTGGTCAAAAATTTTTTTTGCTTAAATGCATGCGACTTAAGCTTTTTCGGAAGCTTCTTCGCATTTGAAACTCCTTTCAATACTCAGTTATTAGAAATAAACGCCTTTTGGGCAAAATTGGGTAAAATTGTGTTTCAACCAAAAAATTGATTTTTATCAAAGGGGTTAGCCTTTCCAAAAAATTGGTCAAAATTTTTTTTTGCTTAAATGCATGCGACTTAAGCTTTTTCGGAAGCTTATTCGCATTTGAAACTCCTTTCAATACTCAGTTATTAGAAATAAACGCCTTTTGGGCAAAATTGGGTAAAATTGTGTTTCAACCAAAAAATTGATTTTTATCAAAGGGGTTAGCCTTTCCAAAAAAATTGGTCAAAAATTTTTTTTGATTAAATGCATGCGACTTGAGCTTTTTCGGAAGCTTATTCGCATTTGAAACTCCTTTCAATACTCAGTTATTAGAAATAAACGCCTTTTGGGCAAAATTGGGTAAAATTGTGTTTCAACCAAAAAATTGATTTTTATCAAAGGGGTTAGCCTTTCCAAAAAATTGGTCAAAATTTTTTTTTGCTTAAATGCATGCGACTTAAGCTTTTTCGGAAGCTTATTCGCATTTGAAACTCCTTTCAATACTCAGTTATTAGAAATAAACGCCTTTTGGGCAAAATTGGGTAAAATTGTGTTTCAACCAAAAAATTGATTTTTATCAAAGGGGTAAGCCTTTCCAAAAAAATTGGTCAAAAATTTTTTTTGCTTAAATGCATGCGACTTAAGCTTTTTCGGAAGCTTCTTCGCATTTGAAACTCCTTTCAATACTCAGTTATTAGAAATAAACGCCTTTTGGGCAAAATTGGGTAAAATTGTGTTTCAACCAAAAAATTGATTTTTATCAAAGGGGTTAGCCTTTCCAAAAAAATTGGTCAAAAATTTTTTTTGCTTAAATGCATGCGACTTAAGCTTTTTCGGAAGCTTCTTCGCATTTGAAACTCCTTTCAATACTCAGTTATTAGAAATAAACGCCTTTTGGGCAAAATTGGGTAAAATTGTGTTTCAACCAAAAAATTGATTTTTATCAAAGGGGTTAGCCTTTCCAAAAAAATTGGTCAAAAATTTTTTTTGCTTAAATGCATGCGACTTAAGCTTTTTCGGAAGCTTCTTCGCATTTGAAACTCCTTTCAATACTCAGTTATTAGAAATAAACGCCTTTTGGGCAAAATTGGGTAAAATTGTGTTTCAACCAAAAAATTGATTTTTATCAAAGGGGTTAGCCTTTCCAAAAAATTGGTCAAAATTTTTTTTTGCTTAAATGCATGCGACTTAAGCTTTTTCGGAAGCTTATTCGCATTTGAAACTCCTTTCAATACTCAGTTATTAGAAATAAACGCCTTTTGGGCAAAATTGGGTAAAATTGTGTTTCAACCAAAAAATTGATTTTTATCAAAGGGGTAAGCCTTTCCAAAAAAATTGGTCAAAAATTTTTTTTGCTTAAATGCATGCGACTTAAGCTTTTTCGGAAGCTTCTTCGCATTTGAAACTCCTTTCAATACTCAGTTATTAGAAATAAACGCCTTTTGGGCAAAATTGGGTAAAATTGTGTTTCAACCAAAAAATTGATTTTTATCAAAGGGGTTAGCCTTTCCAAAAAAATTGGTCAAAAATTTTTTTTGCTTAAATGCATGCGACTTAAGCTTTTTCGGAAGCTTCTTCGCATTTGAAACTCCTTTCAATACTCAGTTATTAGAAATAAACGCCTTTTGGGCAAAATTGGGTAAAATTATGTTTCAACCAAAAAATTGATTTTTATCAAAGGGGTTAGCCTTTCCAAAAAAATTGGTCAAAAATTTTTTTTGCTTAAATGCTTGCGACTTAAGCTTTTTCGGAAGCTTCTTCGCATTTGAAACTCCTTTCAATACTCAGTTATTAGAAATAAACGCCTTTTGGGCAAAATTGGGTAAAATTGTGTTTCAACCAAAAAATTGATTTTTATCAAAGGGGTTAGCCTTTCCAAAAAAATTGGTCAAAAATTTTTTTTGCTTAAATGCATGCGACTTGAGCTTTTTCGGAAGCTTATTCGCATTTGAAACTCCTTTCAATACTCAGTTATTAGAAATAAACGCCTTTTGGGCAAAATTGGGTAAAATTGTGTTTCAACCAAAAAATTGATTTTTATCAAAGGGGTTAGCCTTTCCAAAAAAATTGGTCAAAAATTTTTTTTGCTTAAATGCATGCGACTTAAGCTTTTTCGGAAGCTTCTTCGCATTTGAAACTCCTTTCAATACTCAGTTATTAGAAATAAACGCCTTTTGGGCAAAATTGGGTAAAATTGTGTTTCAACCAAAAAATTGATTTTTATCAAAGGGGTTAGCCTTTCCAAAAAAATTGGTCAAAAATTTTTTTTGCTTAAATGCATGCGACTTAAGCTTTTTCGGAAGCTTCTTCGCATTTGAAACTCCTTTCAATACTCAGTTATTAGAAATAAACGCCTTTTGGGCAAAATTGGGTAAAATTGTGTTTCAACCAAAAAATTGATTTTTATCAAAGGGGTTAGCCTTTCCAAAAAAATTGGTCAAAAATTTTTTTTGCTTAAATGCTATTGCGACTTAAGCTTTTTCGGAAGCTTCTTCGCATTTGAAACTCCTTTCAATACTCAGTTATTAGAAATAAACGCCTTTTGGGCAAAATTGGGTAAAATTGTGTTTCAACCAAAAAATTGATTTTTATCAAAGGGGTTAGCCTTTCCAAAAAAATTGGTCAAAAATTTTTTTTGCTTAAATGCATGCGACTTAAGCTTTTTCGGAAGCTTCTTCGCATTTGAAACTCCTTTCAATACTCAGTTATTAGAAATAAACGCCTTTTGGGCAAAATTGGGTAAAATTGTGTTTCAACCAAAAAATTGATTTTTATCAAAGGGGTTAGCCTTTCCAAAAAAATTGGTCAAAAATTTTTTTTGCTTAAATGCATGCGACTTAAGCTTTTTCGGAAGCTTCTTCGCATTTGAAACTCCTTTCAATACTCAGTTATTAGAAATAAACGCCTTTTGGGCAAAATTGGGTAAAATTGTGTTTCAACCAAAAAATTGATTTTTATCAAAGGGGTTAGCCTTTCCAAAAAAATTGGTCAAAAATTTTTTTTGCTTAAATGCATGCGACTTAAGCTTTTTCGGAAGCTTCTTCGCATTTGAAACTCCTTTCAATACTCAGTTATTAGAAATAAACGCCTTTTGGGCAAAATTGGGTAAAATTGTGTTTCAACCAAAAAATTGATTTTTATCAAAGGGGTTAGCCTTTCCAAAAAAATTGGTCAAAAATTTTTTTTGCTTAAATGCATGCGACTTAAGCTTTTTCGGAAGCTTCTTCGCATTTGAAACTCCTTTCAATACTCAGTTATTAGAAATAAACGCCTTTTGGGCAAAATTGGGTAAAATTGTGTTTCAACCAAAAAATTGATTTTTAGCAAAGGGGTGTAAGCCTTTCCTAAAAAATTGGTCAAAAATTTTTTTTTCTTAAATGCATGCCATTTGAGATTTTTCGGAAGCTTCTTCGCATTTGAAACTCCTTTCAATACTCAGTTATTAGAAATAAACGCCTTTTGGGCAAAATTGGGTAAAATTGTGTTTCAACCAAAAAATTGATTTTTATCAAAGGGGTTAGCCTTTCCAAAAAAATTGGTCAAAAATTTTTTTTGCTTAAATGCATGCGACTTAAGCTTTTTCGGAAGCTTCTTCGCATTTGAAACTCCTTTCAATACTCAGTTATTAGAAATAAACGCCTTTTGGGCAAAATTGGGTAAAATTGTGTTTCAACCAAAAAATTGATTTTTATCAAAGGGGTTAGCCTTTCCAAAAAAATTGGTCAAAAATTTTTTTTGCTTAAATGCATGCGACTTAAGCTTTTTCGGAAGCTTCTTCGCATTTGAAACTCCTTTCAATACTCAGTTATTAGAAATAAACGCCTTTTGGGCAAAATTGGGTAAAATTGTGTTTCAACCAAAAAATTGATTTTTATCAAAGGGGTTAGCCTTTCCAAAAAAATTGGTCAAAAATTTTTTTTGCTTAAATGCATGCGACTTAAGCTTTTTCGGAAGCTTCTTCGCATTTGAAACTCCTTTCAATACTCAGTTATTAGAAATAAACGCCTTTTGGGCAAAATTGGGTAAAATTGTGTTTCAACCAAAAAATTGATTTTTATCAAAGGGATTAGCCTTTCCAAAAAAATTGGTCAAAAATTTTTTTTTGCTTAAATGCATGCGACTTAAGCTTTTTCGGAAGCTTCTTCGCATTTGAAACTCCTTTCAATACTCAGTTATTAGAAATAAACGCCTTTTGGGCAAAATTGGGTAAAATTGTGTTTCAACCAAAAAATTGATTTTTATCAAAGGGGTTAGCCTTTCCAAAAAAATTGGTCAAAAATTTTTTTTGCTTAAATGCATGCGACTTAAGCTTTTTCGGAAGCTTCTTCGCATTTGAAACTCCTTTCAATACTCAGTTATTAGAAATAAACGCCTTTTGGGCAAAATTGGGTAAAATTGTGTTTCAACCAAAAAATTGATTTTTATCAAAGGGGTTAGCCTTTCCAAAAAAATTGGTCTAAAATTTTTTTTGCTTAAATGCATGCGACTTAAGCTTTTTCGGAAGCTTCTTCGCATTTGAAACTCCTTTCAGTACTCAGTTATTAGAAATAAACGCCTTTTGGGCAAAATTGGGTAAAATTGTGTTTCAACCAAAAAATTGATTTTTATCAAAGGGGTTAGCCTTTCCAAAAAAATTGGTCAAAAATTTTTTTTGCTTAAATGCATGCGACTTAAGCTTTTTCGGAAGCTTCTTCGCATTTGAAACTCCTTTCAATACTCAGTTATTAGAAATAAACGCCTTTTGGGCAAAATTGGGTAAAATTGTGTTTCAACCAAAAAATTGATTTTTATCAAAGGGGTTAGCCTTTCCAAAAAAATTGGTCAAAAATTTTTTTTGCTTAAATGCATGCGACTTAAGCTTTTTCGGAAGCTTCTTCGCATTTGAAACTCCTTTCAATACTCAGTTATTAGAAATAAACGCCTTTTGGGCAAAATTGGGTAAAATTGTGTTTCAACCAAAAAATTGATTTTTATCAAAGGGATTAGCCTTTCCAAAAAAATTGGTCAAAAATTTTTTTTTGCTTAAATGCATGCGACTTAAGCTTTTTCGGAAGCTTCTTCGCATTTGAAACTCCTTTCAATACTCAGTTATTAGAAATAAACGCCTTTTGGGCAAAATTGGGTAAAATTGTGTTTCAACCAAAAAATTGATTTTTATCAAAGGGGTTAGCCTTTCCAAAAAAATTGGTCAAAAATTTTTTTTGCTTAAATGCATGCGACTTAAGCTTTTTCGGAAGCTTCTTCGCATTTGAAACTCCTTTCAATACTCAGTTATTAGAAATAAACGCCTTTTGGGCAAAATTGGGTAAAATTGTGTTTCAACCAAAAAATTGATTTTTATCAAAGGGATTAGCCTTTCCAAAAAAATTGGTCAAAAATTTTTTTTTGCTTAAATGCATGCGACTTAAGCTTTTTCGGAAGCTTCTTCGCATTTGAAACTCCTTTCAATACTCAGTTATTAGAAATAAACGCCTTTTGGGCAAAATTGGGTAAAATTGTGTTTCAACCAAAAAATTGATTTTTATCAAAGGGGTTAGCCTTTCCAAAAAAATTGGTCAAAAATTTTTTTTTGCTTAAATGCATGCGACTTAAGCTTTTTCGGAAGCTTCTTCGCATTTGAAACTCCTTTCAATACTCAGTTATTAGAAATAAACGCCTTTTGGGCAAAATTGGGTAAAATTGTGTTTCAACCAAAAAATTGATTTTTATCAAAGGGGTTAGCCTTTCCAAAAAAATTGGTCAAAAATTTTTTTTGCTTAAATGCATGCGACTTAAGCTTCTTCGCATTTGAAACTCCTTTCAATACTCAGTTATTAGAAATAAACGCCTTTTGGGCAAAATTGGGTAAAATTGTGTTTCAACCAAAAAATTGATTTTTATCAAAGGGGTTAGCCTTTCCAAAAAAATTGGTCAAAAATTTTTTTTGCTTAAATGCATGCGACTTAAGCTTTTTCGGAAGCTTCTTCGCATTTGAAACTCCTTTCAATACTCAGTTATTAGAAATAAACGCCTTTTGGGCAAAATTGGGTAAAATTGTGTTTCAACCAAAAAATTGATTTTTATCAAAGGGGTTAGCCTTTCCAAAAAAATTGGTCAAAAATTTTTTTTGCTTAAATGCATGCGACTTAAGCTTTTTCGGAAGCTTCTTCGCATTTGAAACTCCTTTCAATACTCAGTTATTAGAAATAAACGCCTTTTGGGCAAAATTGGGTAAAATTGTGTTTCAACCAAAAAATTGATTTTTATCAAAGGGGTTAGCCTTTCCAAAAAAATTGGTCAAAAATTTTTTTTGCTTAACTGCATGCGACTTAAGCTTTTTCGGAAGCTTCTTCGCATTTGAAACTCCTTTCAATACTCAGTTATTAGAAATAAACGCCTTTTGGGCAAAATTGGGTAAAATTGTGTTTCAACCAAAAAATTGATTTTTATCAAAGGGGTTAGCCTTTCCAAAAAAATTGGTCTAAAATTTTTTTTGCTTAAATGCATGCGACTTAAGCTTTTTCGGAAGCTTCTTCGCATTTGAAACTCCTTTCAATACTCAGTTATTAGAAATAAACGCCTTTTGGGCAAAATTGGGTAAAATTGTGTTTCAACCAAAAAATTGATTTTTATCAAAGGGGTTAGCCTTTCCAAAAAAATTGGTCTAAAATTTTTTTTGCTTAAATGCATGCGACTTAAGCTTTTTCGGAAGCTTCTTCGCATTTGAAACTCCTTTCAATACTCAGTTATTAGAAATAAACGCCTTTTGGGCAAAATTGGGTAAAATTGTGTTTCAACCAAAAAATTGATTTTTATCAAAGGGGTTAGCCTTTCCAAAAAAATTGGTCAAAAATTTTTTTTGCTTAAATGCATGCGACTTAAGCTTTTTCGGAAGCTTCTTCGCATTTGAAACTCCTTTCAATACTCAGTTATTAGAAATAAACGCCTTTTGGGCAAAATTGGGTAAAATTGTGTTTCAACCAAAAAATTGATTTTTATCAAAGGGGTTAGCCTTTCCAAAAAAATTGGTCAAAAAATTTTTTTTTGCTTAAATGCATGCGACTTAAGCTTTTTCGGAAGCTTCTTCGCATTTGAAACTCCTTTCAATACTCAGTTATTAGAAATAAACGCCTTTTGGGCAAAATTGGGTAAAATTGTGTTTCAACCAAAAAATTGATTTTTATCAAAGGGGTTAGCCTTTCCAAAAAAATTGGTCAAAAATTTTTTTTGCTTAAATGCATGCGACTTAAGCTTTTTCGGAAGCTTCTTCGCATTTGAAACTCCTTTCAATACTCAGTTATTAGAAATAAACGCCTTTTGGGCAAAATTGGGTAAAATTGTGTTTCAACCAAAAAATTGATTTTTATCAAAGGGATTAGCCTTTCCAAAAAAATTGGTCAAAAATTTTTTTTTGCTTAAATGCATGCGACTTAAGCTTTTTCGGAAGCTTCTTCGCATTTGAAACTCCTTTCAATACTCAGTTATTAGAAATAAACGCCTTTTGGGCAAAATTGGGTAAAATTGTGTTTCAACCAAAAAATTGATTTTTATCAAAGGGGTTAGCCTTTCCAAAAAAATTGGTCAAAAATTTTTTTTTGCTTAAATGCATGCGACTTAAGCTTTTTCGGAAGCTTCTTCGCATTTGAAACTCCTTTCAATACTCAGTTATTAGAAATAAACGCCTTTTGGGCAAAATTGGGTAAAATTGTGTTTCAACCAAAAAATTGATTTTTATCAAAGGGGTTAGCCTTTCCAAAAAAATTGGTCAAAAATTTTTTTTGCTTAAATGCATGCGACTTAAGCTTCTTCGCATTTGAAACTCCTTTCAATACTCAGTTATTAGAAATAAACGCCTTTTGGGCAAAATTGGGTAAAATTGTGTTTCAACCAAAAAATTGATTTTTATCAAAGGGGTTAGCCTTTCCAAAAAAATTGGTCTAAAATTTTTTTTGCTTAAATGCATGCGACTTAAGCTTTTTCGGAAGCTTCTTCGCATTTGAAACTCCTTTCAATACTCAGTTATTAGAAATAAACGCCTTTTGGGCAAAATTGGGTAAAATTGTGTTTCAACCAAAAAATTGATTTTTATCAAAGGGGTTAGCCTTTCCAAAAAAATTGGTCTAAAATTTTTTTTGCTTAAATGCATGCGACTTAAGCTTTTTCGGAAGCTTCTTCGCATTTGAAACTCCTTTCAATACTCAGTTATTAGAAATAAACGCCTTTTGGGCAAAATTGGGTAAAATTGTGTTTCAACCAAAAAATTGATTTTTATCAAAGGGGTTAGCCTTTCCAAAAAAATTGGTCAAAAATTTTTTTTGCTTAAATGCATGCGACTTAAGCTTTTTCGGAAGCTTCTTCGCATTTGAAACTCCTTTCAATACTCAGTTATTAGAAATAAACGCCTTTTGGGCAAAATTGGGTAAAATTGTGTTTCAACCAAAAAATTGATTTTTATCAAAGGGGTTAGCCTTTCCAAAAAAATTGGTCAAAAATTTTTTTTTGCTTAAATGCATGCGACTTAAGCTTTTTCGGAAGCTTCTTCGCATTTGAAACTCCTTTCAATACTCAGTTATTAGAAATAAACGCCTTTTGGGCAAAATTGGGTAAAATTGTGTTTCAACCAAAAAATTGATTTTTATCAAAGGGGTTAGCCTTTCCAAAAAAATTGGTCAAAAATTTTTTTTGCTTAAATGCATGCGACTTAAGCTTTTTCGGAAGCTTCTTCGCATTTGAAACTCCTTTCAATACTCAGTTATTAGAAATAAACGCCTTTTGGGCAAAATTGGGTAAAATTGTGTTTCAACCAAAAAATTGATTTTTATCAAAGGGGTTAGCCTTTCCAAAAAAATTGGTCAAAAATTTTTTTTGCTTAAATGCATGCGATTTAAGCTTTTTCGGAAGCTTCTTCGCATTTGAAACTCCTTTCAATACTCAGTTATTAGAAATAAACGCCTTTTGGGCAAAATTGGGTAAAATTGTGTTTCAACCAAAAAATTGATTTTTATCAAAGGGGTTAGCCTTTCCAAAAAAATTGGTCAAAAATTTTTT